>WWCI01000004.1:1228083-2456167 GCA_011799845.1 Hypomyces rosellus | reverse complement strand
GCGGTAAGAATGCGCTTAGTCTTTTCTCCCCTCCAGCCACCTGGCTCCTTGGCAACACGGAAGGCTTCGGTGGCACCAGCGAGAAGTGAAGCAATGGCAGCCTTTTGAACCTTGTTGTGACCCTTGCCGCCTCGTGAGCTTGCGCGAGAAGGCGTGGGGCTGCCGCCTCGGCTTCGGGTGTCTGAACGCTTATCATCGCCTACACCTGTAAGGCTCTTGACGGCGGCACTAAGACCGGTCGCTGCCAAAGCACTCTCAAGGAAGTTCTTGTGGCCCTTCTTCTCCTTGGAGTTGTAATCCTCGTCGTCGGAATAGTATTCAGACATCTCTCCATCTCGGCCGCGATGAAGAATGTAGTTTGCCTTTCGGTCCTTCTTGGCTTGCTGCTTGCTGTAGAACTCTGCTCCCTGGTAGGCAGCGAGAGCGCCAAACCCAGCAAGGGCGGCAGAGGCCAATGGATTGCGGTGCACATCGGTTCTCTCCTCCTTGGCTTCGCGGCGGTCGTAGAGTTCCTTACCGCCGGCTAGGAGGGCAGCGCCAGCAACAGCGGCAATGATTTTCTCCTGGGTACTCAATCCCGAGGAGCCTTTTTGCTTCCGCTCGCTGCGCTCGCTTCGGTTGTCATCTTCATAATATTTGTCGCTTCGCCTCACCCGACGCTCGTATTCACGATCATATTCACGGTCATATCGAGAATCCTGGCGGGGTGCGTAGCTGCGACGATATTCATAGTCCTCGTGGACATAGCCCGGCTCGGCAGAGCGAGTTCGACGGGCGTCTCGGTCAGCGGGGACAAGCAAGTCGCGGCGACCACTCTCAGCGGAGAGGCCACTGTCCTCACGGCCGCGCGGGACAAGTTGAGTGGTGTGAGTTGTGTGCGTAGCGTAGGCTTGAGGTTGAGATTGGTAGGAATCTCTCAGATTGCCATGGCTATCGAAATAGCGAGGATCCCACTCGTCGACATCCTCCCCTCTCAGAACGCGACGAGAATGGTCGTACGAATCGTAGCCAGCCATTCAAGCTGTAGTTTGGCGCAGGTGTATTGTGTAGGTATATAGAGGTGTTGTTTCGTATCTTTTCTTTATTTCTTTATTTCAAAAATCGTATCGATATGTCCAAGATTTGGTAGCCAAATGGGACAAATACGTATGAGTTTGCGTTGGAAAGAAGAAAGACAAAGGCAAGACAAATTTGTCGTCGATGCAAGAGGAGGAAGAGGAGGGACGAGATATGGAGTCGAAAATGGGGCGCACCGCACCGTCATGGAGGGATGGAGCGACCAAGGCCCTTGCCAAGCGCATGCCGTGGCGGGGCACGACGTAATGGGTTTCGAGAACCTGCGCCAACACCAACAGGCCACCTGCACCCAAGGCAAGACGCAGGGCCACTGAGAGGCCACTGAAGAGGACTGCTGTGGGGGGCGAACCAGGCCACCCGGCTAGAAATGTCTTGCTCAAGTTTCAGTTGATCAAGCCCCGTGTGTGTTTTGGCACAGCCGCTGGTGGTGGTGGCAGATCTCGAGACTTGAAAAGCCATTTCCATCCAAAAACTGACTGCGCCTCACAGGTTCTGCTGGTTCACTTGGTTCTCTTGGTTTCTTTATTTTATTTATTTTACTCCTCTGATTCCCTTTGCTTCGCTGTCTTCTCTCCTGTCTGTTTGACTTTTCTTTTGTATTAATACTTCATGTTCCTGTCGTTGTCCATCTGGTGCTATTCACCAGTGGTACAGCCATATACTATGTATGCTACCCTACGTATGCCCGTGGTATATTGCTGCTACCCTTGGTATCCCATTTCAGCCGGTCTCTTGTTGCTCAATCGTCCCGGGCGACATATCCAGAGTTCCTATCAAACCATAAAGTACCTACACGTGGGCTGGGCTCATTTCAATTTCATCCCTTCTTGATAATAATCGGGCGGTTAGTTCACAACACTGTCGAGTTCTCCTTTTATCGAGCCGTGGATTGCCATGAACAAAGCTCAGCTTTTGGGCTTAAAGGATGAGAGATCAACCTTTCGATAGACCAAGGTAAATCGCAAGGCTGTTGGTCTATTCTACACAGTTCAAGCGTTTTTGCCTTGGACCTTGACAGCCTCATCTTATAGTACCAGGACTTCTTCAACGAGCCACCTCCATTTTCGCTGGTGGGTCTATTGAACTGACCCCTCCAACACCTCTCCCCCTCCCCTCCACAGAGTACGGAGTACAGCCCCTCACTTCACTTGCACCGCATGCCAAGTCATGCAAATACGGACGTACAAGTAGAACGATTAGAATGCAAAAGGCCTCCCATCTTGTCATCTTCCCAACAAACCTTTTTTCAGAATCAAAGGAATGGCGCAACGCCACCAACAACTGCACCAAGAACCAAGCACCAAGCACCAACACCGAGAGCCGTCTAATCAGGCTCCGACGAATTCCAAGGTTCCATTGTCAAACTCCCCGCAACAACGATTCCTCAGCCACAACGTCAGCCTCCTTTATGTGGGTTAAACCCGCAATAACGGCGCCTCGTGACTGGTAGATTGTTTCGTAGAGACCCACCACCTACAAGCCACGGACCAAGGCTCAGGAATGATGTCATGATTGACACAAAAGTCCAAGGAAAGCTTAGGGTGACTTTCTTGTAACCTCAGGCGTCTGCCTGAATCATCAGGATAACACCATGTCGATTCTTCTTGTTTACAACTGCTTTCTAGAACGTCTCTTGCCTCTCCAGCTTTTCTTTTTTCTTCCCAACTCCGAGTGCAGGTTCGATGAAACAAACCGAAAGTGATCACCAACCTCCTCACTCCCATTTCTGGTTTAGCGCGCTCATGTCGCCCTTTTTGACTTCGCTCCCCAAGGAGGCTCGGCAGATGTTTAGGCTCGCCTATCATCTTCCATGCCGAGCCCTGAGCTTCCCCTTTCATCCAAGAGCACACCTGTAAGGGAGCCAGATGTGCAGCGCAGGTTTCCCAAGAATGTTACCGATTGGCAATGACGAGCCCTGGTTTCTGGATTTCGTCTTCCACCCCCCCGTCCCCGTCCTCTGTGAATCGAATGATTTTCCCACTAATAATAGAAAATCAATAATGGGGCCCGAGAGAGAATACGAAAGTTCCAGACCCCCAGTCCGTGTGTCTCACCCAATCCGTGAGACAATGATGTGTCCGCGTACGTAAACCGCCACGACTACTTACTGCTAATAATAACAATGCCCCCATCTCTTCTTTTCCGTGCTTGAAAGTCTTTAAAAATACGAACCGTATCTTCCATCTTTGCAAATCTGTATTTTCATCCTGATTTTCTCTCTCAAAGTCAATATACATCAGAAAGCTGCCCAAAATGCGTCAATCTATTGCTCTATTCACACTGCTCGCCAGCCTCGGCCTGGCTGAACCCATCGAGAAGCGACAAGATGCACCGTAACGCCTCCCTCCCCCAATGACTAGGCTGGGCTGGCTTACCTTGCACAATATCAGGCTAACAAAACCATCTCAGAAGCAATACTCGCCAGTTCTCGCTCCCTGTCGAGGCCACGGCCTTTACTGGTGACCCGGCTTTGACCACGGGTTCTGTCCTGACCATCGAAACCATCTCTCCAACTGACGATGGTTCCGTGTCTCTGCCTTTCTTCACAAATACAGACACCGCTTCTGGTACCACTGCCTCCGGTACCACCGTCACCCAGACCGGAACTGCAACCGCCACAACCTCGGTTCGGTCATCGTAAGTCCAGTCTCAGTCTCTCCTTGCAGATGCTTGCTTGCTCGTTTATACTTGGAATCCGCCCATCTCACATCTCATCTCTCACTTAGAACTGCTGCTCAGACAACCGCTTCCGCGCCCTCGTCTAGCGCCCTCACCAGTGGATCCGGATCCAGCTCTGATGCTCCGCCTGCCACCACTCTTACGGGAACCCATACCACCACCCATACCACAACTAAGTCACCATCATCACCCACTTCCAACCCTGCTGCCATGCCAACTGCATTTGCCAATGCTGCCGGTGTCGTGGCCATGGTTGGTCTAGCCTTGGCCTTGTAAAAGGAGTTGCCATCAACCAACTCAACCCCTTGTATATCGGGGGAATAGAATGTCATCGACGAGAGGCGGGTATATATCAAGCCATATACTACGGATATTATGGAGGAGGAGGAGTAGAATAAAGAAAACAATAATCACACCGAATTCATGTATGTAAAGACATGTCCAATGCAATTGTATGTAGGGCGGATAAAGGATCAACGGGCTGGAGCTTCTTCCCCCAGACTCTGACAACTTTTGGATTACCCTTGATCCCTTAGTATCGTACAAATTCAGAACATATCCGCAGCAACATGGTACCACGCTGTCTAGCATCAAATATCAGGAACATCCCAGCCCTGAAGAACTACCTCGAAAATGCATCCGAAAATCAAATGTGCCCTTTTTTTCCATTTGCCAATTAGCATCCTCCCAATTCCATTTCTGTGCTCTCTTGAAAATGCCGTCCCTGGCTCCTGTGGGATATTTCCCTCCACTCATTGTGTGTGCTCTCGATTTTTTGTCTTTCCATCGTCTAACAAGAAGAAGAAAAAGGAGAAGAAGAAAAGGAAAGGAAAGAGAGAGAAAAGAAAATCGTGAAAAAAGAGCTTGCGTTTCTCGTAAAAAAAAAACACGGCTGCTTTGAGCGCTTGGCCATGTGTTAACCTTCCTGAGGTGAAAAGTATGAATGGCCGCATCATGGACCCCCTGAAGACCCGAATGGAAGTGAAGCTGCAACATCTTTCTAATCAAAGTCTCAAGTATGACTTCTTTGGATTCCTGGAGGTGTGAGCACGCATCCCCACATCGAACATATGAATGTGGCTCGTGATGATGGATATCCCCGTGCCAACACAAGCCCCTTCGTCTCCAATGATAAAAAAATACACTGCCCTCCATCCCTCCCACAAACCCAAATACCTCAAAGCAGGGTTGTTGTGTGCGCCTGTCGCGTCATAGCATCTGGACCCCAAAAATGCGTGCAAGGCATCTCCTCTTCCAAATCACCATGCTTGCTGCCACAGTGCATCGAAACGCCATATTCATTGCCATCAAATCATCCGCGCATGTACATTCAAGCGCAAGAAAGCGGATTTCATACATTTCTGAAATCCTGAACCAAAAAAGAAAACCACAACTGGTGCAGCACTTTTGATGGATTCTTTAGTCGGCCCAAGCCAGGACCAGCCAGGCTGCGCTGTGACCAATAATTAAATTCATGCATGCGTATTTCGTCCAGGCTCGCCAAGCATCGTGTCAAATAGTCTTGGCTGGAGCCTAGCTGAACGTGGAGGGAATGCCATCAGGTTATTCACTTGGCACACACTGACAGGGACGTCTTCTTGTCGAGAAACAATTGCCGTCTCTGTGTAGTCCGCACATTTAGGACGATTGCGCATTGATATGCACCCCATTCGACAAACCGTGGGCACTAGCTTCCTCAACATGTCCGTTGATAGAAACGCCCTTGGACTGATCACCAAGAGGGACAGAGCCAGAAGGAGAGAAGTCAGGGACATCTGCCGAGAGCTGACTGGTCACGCCATGTCCATTTCCATGTCCATATCCATTGACATAGCCATTGACACCGTGGCCGGCAGTCGATTCATCTGGCATCTGCTGGAAGGCTTCGGTATGAGTGGGGTATGCAGGTGGCGATGCCATGCCATAAGGCGCAGCCATTCCGTTGAACTGAGGGGCCACCTGGTATGCCCGGTTCTTAAACGTGAAACGGGCAGGGCCGTGGGTTCGAGCAAATTCGTCACGATCTTCAATGGGCAGAACAAACTTCTCCCAACCTTCCCTCCGTCGTAACCTCTCAATATCGTCGTCGCCAACGACAAAGTCAATCTCAGTAGACATTTCGCAAATAGCCCGGACTAGATTGATATCCGCAGAGAGGTCTCGTACGCGCTTGAATGCAGCAATGAAGTGCAGAGGCACAAATCCCTGGGTGTCCATCCGCGCCCGGAGATACATGTCCTTGCAGAGGTTCTCGATTGAGAAGTAATACTCAATCTGATTCCTTAGCACTGGCATCACCATATTGTCCCAATATGGCTGAGGTTGGAAAGGCATGGCAGACATCGCCATGGGATATTCATAAGCTCCAAACTGTGTCTGAACTGGAGGAATGCGTGCTGTTCCGTTGGGTAGGGACGAACGGTGGAAGTTACCACTGGCATTACCACGGCCTCTGCCACCTCTCTGCTGGGGAACGTACATTTGGCCATGGCCACCCCGTCCAGACGGCGGGCTGTAAGGGACCTGAGCTCCGGGTGGAACGGCTCCTGTTCTCACAAAGCTGGGTCCAGTGTGTTGCTGATGATGAGAATTGACGGAGTGATGTCCGCCACGTCCTCGATAGCCTCCACGGCCCCTCTCGTTACGACCCTCAGGCCGTTCTCTGACGGTAGGACCCTGTTCCTGACGCGAAAAAGTTAGCAAATATTCGTGTGATTGCACGGGGGTATAGCCTTTATGTGTTTCCACCTATTACGGCATGGCTTTGCATGAACTTACGTTGGAGCTAGGTACCGGCTCCTTCGGCTTGTCGGCGACGGCCTGAACTGCGGGCTTCTTCTGCTCGCGGGGATGTGTGTTGTCTGGTGTTCGCTTGCTCGTTGAGGGCGACGATGTTGTGCGAGCGGCTCCATTAACACCATCGCGAGGGCGATCCCTAGTCTCAGTTGCTTTGTTCTGCTGTGTGCCGCTGCTGCCACTGCTGGGGCTGGGAGCAGCCTTTTCTCCGGCATTCGCACCCACTGTTCTCGCACCATTTGCACTTCTAGTGCTGGGGCGAGGCTTATTGCTACGCATTGGGATCTGGGTCTCGAAGCTCACGCTAGGTACGTATTCCATAGTCACCCACTTCTGGCGTGGCTTTGATTGCGCTCCATCATCTGTTGTATCCTTTTCAGGGCGGTCGACCTTCTCGGCAGGCTTCTTCTTGTCCTCTTTGATGGCAGTTTCAGGAGTAGGCCAGGCAGTGGCATCCGCTACCGAAGGTGGTGCATCGGCCTTGTTATCTTTCGCTTCCTTTTCCGCTAATCTCGAACCACGGTTGGCGCTTCTCTCTGGGCGAGTAGTATCGGCTGGCTTTCGATGAGATTTTGCGCCATTGGTAGCATGATCTCGTGGGCTAGCGGCCCCATCTTCAGTGGTTTTGGTAGCTGCTGTGCCGTTTGGCAAGCCGTTCGTAGCTTGTTCCGTAGTGTTTGTCGTAGAAGGCTTGACCTTGGCTAACTGGGCTTCCTTTCGTTGCTGCCAGATGTTGACAGATGGGATTGGTGCCTCGAGCAGCTCCACCTTGGGCAGCTCTGGTGCGGCCTCCTGGTCCTTATCACCTGCTTGTTCGGTCGCAGGTTTCTCCGAAGCCTTGGGCTTCTTGGATTTCCGTTGCCTCCTGGAGTCCTGCTCGTCTACGGATCTTGTTGTCGTGCTCGAGGACCTTGTGCCCTTGTCGTTTCGTCGCCATGGTCGATCTAATCTGCCGGTCTCGTCATCCCGTGCGGTGTCACGTTGTGCATCTACAACGCTCTCTGACTGAGCCTCGGTTTCGGAGCCATTATTGCTTGCAATATCCTGCTTTTCCACAGTGGTGGGAGGGATGTCACTGTTTTGAACGCCATCTATCGACTCGTTTGAATTCTCGACAGGTGGAAGAGTAGCCTTGGGCACTGTCGATGATGCTGGCTGCGCATCCTGGGCCTGAGAAGTTGGGTTGGACGGGGTATTTGATCCCTGCCCCTTGGCAGCTTGCGCATAGGAGAAAGCTGAAGCAGTCGCCATCTTGACGAAAGGTAATGTATATGTCAGAATCTGGTCACGACTGACCGCTGAGATCCAAACAGCAGGCAGGATGGAGCGGAATGTCTTGGCGTTCAAGCCTGAACTCGCTTCCAGCCGAGGTTATACCTGTATCCGGAGACAAGGTGACACCCGAAGATGGCGTAGGCCTTTTATCGATTTGAATTCCAGGAGTTCTGTGCGTGGTAGGGTATCGAACGGTGTCTTGAGATTTCTCAAAAAAAAAAAAAAGTTGCCGCGGGGGGACAGTCGTCTCTCAAGCCCGGTGGTGGTAGGGTTCAAGATCACGTCGTTGGAGGCGGAAGGACACAAAACGCAGAGCGTAAGGGGAAAAGAGGAAGAGAGAAAAAAAAATCGGGGAGTCGAGGGCGACCAAGTGGCAGAATAGGCCTTCGAGGTCAAGGGAATCGTAGACTCGCGCCGTATATGTGTCGCAAGTTATTTCCCGGAAAAACAAACAAAGTAGACCCAAGGGAGCACGGGTCAACCAAAGGGGAGTGGCGGCAACAGCGTCAGTTGAAATCGATTTGACGATTTGGGGGGTGAGACCGCCAGTCGAGAAAAATGACAGGGGGAGACTGGGATTTGACTGCGGAATGAACAGGCGGGCGACGATGAGGCAATGCGATGCAGTGAACCAGCTGCGCTCCTCAACTCAACGAATAGGTTGAAGCGCAGCCCGTAAGGGAACAATGAAATAAAAAGCAGTTGGCGCGGCAATTCTTAGGAATTGACTGCGTTTCAAGGTTGTGGTGAAGGTTGGAGAGAGGGCACGCACGCAGGGAGAGTGGGAAAGTAGTAGGTTAATAGGCAGAGAGGTAAATAGGTTTTTTTTTTTTTTTTTTGGTTTTGCAAAAAGCGTTGTGTGAATAATTAAATTTTTTTGGTTCCCCTCCCTTCTCTCTCCGAGTCCAAGCCTAGCCGGCGGTAGGGTGCCGTGCTTGTGCCTGTGCCTGTGCCTGTGCCTGTCTGTGTATGCCAGCCAGCCAGCCAGCCAGTCAGTCAGTCAGAGGTTCAACCACCACCACTGCTGTCTCTCTCTTGTCTCCTTCCTTCTCCCTCTCTCTGGAGGCTTCCAAGGCAAAAAGCGGATCAGAGGGCGGCTTAGTGAATGGATGGATGTATTCAAGGGTGGTCTCAGCGATGAAATGGCGCTGAACTACAGCAGGCTTGAGCGACCAGCCGGCCTATAGGGGTTGTCGCCTTATTATTACTCTAGGGGATCGCTAGCACTACTCAAGGCTTCCAATCCCAATTTTACCACGGAACTCGTTGAACCAGAACAGGAGCCCGAGCCCCGAGCCCAGAGCCCAGACAGAGCCTTCTTTCTGCAAGGAGGCAGCGTAACGGGGGCGACAAGGGAGAAAGAAAAAGGAAAAAGCCCTTTCTCTTTAAAGACCGAGAAGCCTTCCTTGTTTGGCCGAGGGCAGGCAGAGTGCGTTCCTGGGGCTGCTCTCACGGCCCACTTCGACTAAACGGTCACTGCAGCAAGTGGATTTGGGATGCGCGAATAAGCCGAGAGTCGGATCGAGTCGGTTTGGTGCTATGCAATACGTACGGAGTATGTGCGGAATATCATGTAATGGGATAAGGGATAAGGCACGGTGTAAGTAGGAGCAGGAGTAGTGCTACCTACAAGTAGTAGGTACTAGGTAGGCAGGCAGGTATGCTATGCTTATGCGTGTGTGACTGGCAGAGACAACCGTGGCTTGGTTTGGTATGTCGTATTTAATTTGAGGGCACTTTTACTTGGATGGAGGGAGAGGTATTTCTTAGCTGCCCAGGGTGGTAAGAGGTACCGAATTACTTGTAAATAAAGAAAAGGAAAAAAATCGATGTAATGTGGAAAAGGCTACGGAGTACCTATGATGCACTGACAGCATGTGCCTTGAGACATCAAGGCATCAAGTTAGTGCCTAGTAGGTACTACTATACTTATTTGTGCGTGGGTATCGTCTACACTGTCATTGTCTGTAGGCTCCAGCTCTGATGATCTGCCCTTTGCATTGCTTCTTGCATTGCATGGCCATACATAATTACCTGTCATTTTGAGACGTTGGTACTCCATATTACGTGTGCCTACCAGGTACCTACTATTTTTACAGGTATTGCAGCAGCCTGATGTATTTTGTTGTCATGTTTTGTTTCACACGCACCAAAAAAGAGAAAAAGAAAGAAGAAAAAAAGAGTGTGGGCGCGTATTGATTTGCCGCCAGGTCATCAACCTTATCGACAAACTCACTTGACGATAAGATTCATCGACATTCTTCCCTGTTGCTCCACCGCTTTCCCGCTTAGGCAGTGATATACCATGTATCTACATCAAAGGCCCTCAAAATAGAGGTATAGGCAATCACACAACAGAGGCTGTATGTACTCATACCTACGGAGTACCTACCTAGCAGTGAACGTCGGTCAACAGCTGGCTGGATCATAAGGTAGATACACGTACATGTACAGGCACAGGTACAGGTACATTAAGACGTGCACTTCCGTTCCTCCGGCCCGCCATAGAGACCTGATCTGACGGTTTCCATGTCTCCTGCAGCTGGCCCTACTGTACTTCCAGGCGTGGTGCTAACGAATCCAGTAATTTCTTCCTGGCAAAAACAACACACGACATCACCCGCGTCTGGCCAACGTGTGCCAGCCTCGCCCTCACTGACCGGACCAATCGCAGCCATGTCTTTTGTCAACTGTTCCCTCCTTTCATTGCTCTTACGTATTACCGTGTCTCCTCGGTGACTCTGAGCTTACTACGTCTGAAACAGGCAAATAAATACTTACCTACCGCTTGGATGACCTGTCCCAGTACCTGCATCGCATCTGAAGCCGAGTAGCAGCACTAACACGCCCAAGAGTCGAGCTACTCTTCCTTTCCAAACCACCGGGTGATCGAGTGGAACGATAACATTGATTGTTCCCAGAAAGCTGGTTATTGGCAGCCCGTTGATTTAATGAAGAGGCCTCCCTGTTTTTGAGAGGCCATCACATGCGCACTCTGGAGTGGTGGATAGAAAGGGAAGTGAAGGTACCTCCATGTCTCATATTATGACTGTGACATCTCCCGCATTTGTTATTATCGACCAAACCAAATATGCATAATGCCTCAACTCCGCATTTCGGACACCCCTCAATGAAGCTGTGTGGACGCCACACGCCATGATACTCAGCGGGCACTTGGAAAGCCTCCGGGTTCTCTCGGCCATTACCCCAGAAGATCTTCGGTCGTTGCTCTCTGCCGGCGTTGAATATCACTCAATTTAATAAAAAAAAAAGTCTTAGGTCAGATGTCTCGCATGAGTAGGGCGACGCTTGCTCGTGATGCTTGTACTTGGGTATACCTGTACTTGGCCGGCACATAAATACTTTCCTCGAACCCATGCAAGGTTAGGTACCCAAGACATCAGCTTAGCATTGGGCACTGTCAATCAATGAATGAACGTACTTGTATGTATGCATGTCTTTCATCCATCACATTGCCATATCGATGCTTCGGTGTGAACGGAGGACCTACATGCTACGTTGTTTCGGCAAACCCCAGACAACTGTCATTGCGAACGATACTCCCCAAAGCAAGAACGTAGCATTACTTTTACCGACGAAACCGCGTCCTGTAAACGCCGATGAGACCAATCTAATCCGCAAACTACCTAACAATGCATTCATTTCCAACGCCAAGTTACGAAGAAAGCAGCTCATAGGTTGGCTGGTTCGTGCTTCTTATACTACATTGGATAAGGATGATATCCCCAAGGCAACGACAAGTCCTTAACCTGACAACCAAGCAGTTGCTTGCCTCGCTCCAAAGGAGGTAGCAAAACGAAGACCAGTGGATCCCATAGGAAAGTAACTGACCAGGTACCAAACCAAAGCGGCAAGTTGAGCAATGGCCGCAAAGAGCGTCAGGATGGTGCTATGGACCTGAGAGATTTTAGTCAAGCGCCTCATGACCAGTCCCTCATGTACTCACCTTGATGGCAAAAAGAAGAGTCAAGGCAATGGAACCGAAGTAGGCTGCAGTAAAAGGTAACCTGGGGGCGGAGAGAAGGTGATAAACATAGTTCATGGGGCCCATGATAGCGGCAAAGGACGCCAGGAACAGGCCCGAGCCGACAGTCCACCTATGTGGGGGTTAGCTTTTTCTTCTGTATTTGACTTGAAGCCAAAGGGATACAGGTTTCGGTCAGATCGGAGCTATGTGGCAAGGGTTGTCTATGCAAACAGAGAAGCATGGTCGGCCGACATGTTGGTGTGTGACACAGCTGCGGGGAGGTAGCAGGGAGGCAAGGGAGGAAGGAGGAAGGAGGGAAAGACATCCAACGCAGGAAACAAAGGATGGCAACGACGTCATCGAGTTCGACTTACAATATCACAAACTTGCGTGGTCTCAATGATAGGACAGGGAACAATGTGAAGCATATGACGAAGCAGGCTAGAGCAGCAAGGTTGCATGCCCCAAACACCAGCAGGCGGTCCCATTTACTCACTACACACCAAGTTAGCCCCTTCCCACCCACGAGGCGTAGCATCTGCATCACATGCAGAATCTGAGAATGGCATAGCCAAAGATGCATGCACATGTCCCGCTGCAGGGGTGCCGCGATGCCAATGTTTGATGCCGTCAGGTTGACTCACGCACAAACCAGCCTTCCTCCTCCTCGCGCCGGGTAGGAGCTGGTAGAGGCGCACCGGGGCCTTCTGCTGTCGGTAGAGACACATATCCACGATCCTGGAAGGGGTTCATGTTCTGAATAGAAGAAAAGAGGCCCGAGCGCGGTGCTGTGTTGACGGAAACATCATCGCGGCGACTCCAGCCAAGGGAGTTGATGGAGTCTCGGAAGCTGGTGGAAGCCATGGCGAGGCCAAGGGTGAGGACAGGGTGCCAGGTTCGACGGGTACTGGCAAGCGAAGTTGATCGGCAGAGGTGGTAGTGGTGGTGGTGGTGGTTGTGGAGGTGGAGGGGGAGGTGTCAAAACGAAGAGTGAGTAACAGGCCGGAGAAGTCGTCGAGGAAAGAGCTCGCTCCACTTTCTAAACATGGTCAGTCGGAAAACATGATCTGATATAGAGGCGCTTTGGTGGCTTGGAAGGGGTCGAAAGGGCTGGAAGGGTTGACAAAGATGGAGGGTACAGGGACAGAGATGCCTACTAGGCTACCGTTCTGGGGAGCACAAACGGGCACGAGGCAGCGGCCGCGTCGGGAGAGCTCGCGACCGCGTGTACCGCAGGTAAAAATGGAAAGAAGAAGCTTTGAGGGACCGGATGGGAAATCTGGCGGCGGGACGAGACGACGACGTTGGGATGGATGGTGGAGTTTGGGGAAAGGTTAGCAAGTTGGAGTTTGTAGTTGGGTCGAGGTCTTGGGTGGTAAGTTCAGGGGGGTGTGGGATGAAAGTCGATACGCTGGCTGGAGGGGGCACATGATTGGCAGTTCTGAGTCTAGGTGGTATTGGTTGAGGGGCCCCACCCCCAGATGCCGTTCACCTTTTGGCTTCGGATAAGAAAGATAGCGAAGGGATAACGTCATGCATGTAAGTATCCGTAGCCGTATGCAAGTGTGTATGTACCTACCTTATTCATGTACGGACATGCTGGGGGGGGGGGGGGGGGGGCATCGGGGGGGAAAATGCAACATGTTGGATGGATGTGCGGGCCATGGCGGCCGGCGTGCGTGGGGAAAAAAGAAGGGAAGGGCCATGAAACTACAACCTCACTACTGTCGGTATAAGTGCTCCCCATGTTGCAGCAGTACACCATCTCGTTTCCTCCCTTGAGAACGTGCCTGACCTGTTTGTCCATGCCAAAAACAAACTGGGCCAGGCTGGGTCAAGCTGGAGGTCTGCTTTCTACTGGCTCAAGGCATCTTATCGCCGTTGAAACATGTAGGGCAGATAGACCCAGATAGACCCAGATAGGGCAGAAGCTGGGGCGCATCATCGTCATCATCTGGATAGTGGCTGACCTTGGTGAGCGGTGCCTTACATGGCCGCGTGGCCAGGGCTTTAGGAAGAGAAACGATGGACTAGTAGCGCATGACCGAACAAGATGCGGCGATGGGCACAATGCAGGGCGATGGACAGGCTATAGTCCACCTTGAAGATGGGCTCCATGTCTTAAATCCCGAGTCACGTTTGGCATGGGACACCTTTTGGACACCTTTCAGACACCTTGGACGCCCCTCCAAGACGGCCATGAGGGTGTAGAGGAGATGGCTCTACCCACACCTTCTGCGACGCCAGAGGAGTCAGACGACGAAGATGATGATGGGAACCTCGTACTTGGAGGCTCTGTATTTTTAGCTACCTGCAGCGAGTATAAAACGCGACGCTCGGGTACCTTGCTGATGGGTTTGGGAAGAAGAAGATTTGAATGATTTGCTTCTGCATCATCGTGCATCCGGTCCGACGAGGGAACTAAGTATTAATAAACAGCCCCAACAAGCGAGCCCACCAAGAAGCAGCAGAAGCAGAAGAAGAAGCATAAAGTGCCGACAACCGCCAACTTGATCATCTTTTTCCAAACACAGCGAAACAAAACAAAACAAAACAAGCCAAGCCAAGCCAAATCAAATCAAATCAAACCAAATCAAAACAGCTCGCCCATTTTATTTTAACTTTTGATCATCGTCATCGAGCAGTCGAGGCATAACCAGGATACCAAGCGTGGTGACATAGCAGCCAACCAACCACCACTTACCACGCAACAGAGTCTCTCTCTGCCTCTCCTCTCCTCCCCTCTCCCCTCTCCCCTCTCTCCACCTTGCCCTCTTTCATCACCTACCTAGAAAAGAAGGTTTCGCCTTGCACCATCTGCTTGTCGGGATACCTACTCCAGGTAGGACTTCATTGGCAGACTCGACCAGCAAGACTGCAGGTCGGAAGAAGCAGAAAAGAGGAGCTATCAATTTTGGGGTACATAGGACAAGGTATATTCAGGCGGGACAGTGTTCTGACACATAGCTGAGCGACCTATCAGCTAGCTCCTACCACCACCATCAGCCGCCACTGCGACTACTCCCTCCCACCACCAATACTACGACTCCAACTACCACCACTACCACCACTACCACCACCACCACCACCAATACGACCACAGGCCTCAGCTCGCTTGTTCGATTTGCCCAGCGTTTCCTCCTCCCCCCCCCTTTGAATGAAAGAGAGGACATCCCTGCGCTGTCCCAACAACAATAGCATCTGCCACAACGTATATCACTCGAAAGAGGAACAAGAAGTGCTCTGGCATCCCTCGAAGACGATTCTCTTGTCGGTCTCGAGTATGTGCGCACACCATCATCCGTACTATTTGGACCTATATATTCATCTATAAGCACAGCGTGTCAGCTCCTTTGCCTACTTTACCTCGAACCGCCAACACTAGTGCCCGCGGCCCCAGCCTCACCGGCGCATTCGTCTTGACTCTGCGAGGAGCATCTTCCTTATCCGTCGCCAAAGATTTTGTGCAAAGGATACGGCCGTCATCTTTATTTAGAGCGAGGGTGGGCCCCCCATCCATCGGAAGAAGCAGAAGGAGAAGAAGAAACGACATCGGTTCCGCTCTCGTCTCCTTGTCATTTATTGTGGGTTGCAGAGCACCAAGAAGCGCTTACACCATACACCATACACCACACGCACGCACGCACACCACACACACACACACAACAAAGGTTCACTTACTCCTCACTGGTAAGTTGTTGAGCTACTACTTTTTTACATTCCCTTTTTGCGCGCTCCGACAAGGTTAGAGAAAGGTGGGAGGTTGTATCGTTGCAACACCACCCCTCGATGTACAAGCCCACCACAACCCATCGCAGATCGCAACAGGCCTTCCCTCCCCTTCCCCTCACCAGAAGCGCACACAGACACAGACTCCATCCATCCAGGCTCTCTCTTTTTTTTTCTTCTTCTTCTTCCCTCTTGGCTCTCGGACCGCCCACAACTAATAAAGAGAGTAGGACGAAGCACATCTTCCCCCTCACGCTCTATTCATGAGTGCCTCGCTTTATCCATTACCCATATCATTTACGTTTACTCAACCTCCACCACTACCACCACTACCACTACAGCCACTACCAGCTTCTTACTGCGCTTTGCTGCATCCTAGACGCCCGTCACCGCCTGGACCCTAGTTCCACGACAGCCCGCCCTTTCCGCGCAGCAGTAGCAGCAACTGCAGCCCCAACGGCGTACCACAACCCACCCATACCTTGGCTTTGGACTCACAGAAGCAAATCGCTTGAAACCCCTCCGTGTTCACATACATACATACATACATATTTCCGTCCCTCGGTTCCGTTTTCTGCCCGTCTTCCTTTTCTCAGAAAACAACTTTCGCACTTTAGATGGCCTGAAGAAGAGAGAATTACATCTCTTGCATCTTGAAATCAAACCAACAGTGCCCTTCTGCAAGGTTAGTCATTGCAGCCCCTCCCGCGCACTCCAGCTTTTTGAATATATTCCGTGCCTCCCGCCCTCTGCGCCACGTCTCACCAGTTGCTTGCGTGGTTGGTGTTGGCTCTTTTTGGCTCAAGTTTGTCGCATCGCGCATGATTTAGCAACTTGAATACTCAGGTTCAAGACGTTAACGTTTGCTCTCTTTATAGCGCGTCAACTCCCCAGCTCCAATATCATCTTCCAAATTTCTGGGGTCATACCGACTATCCCGTTGGAAATCATCCCCAATACTCCAAAGACCACAAGGGCCCCCGCAAGCAATTTAACAAATCGACCATCGACATACGCCTGCTTTGCGTCGCAAAGGTCGAGACAACACTGCAATGGCACAGCACGCCTTTACTCAGTTCGGGTCTGGCCCGAACGCTGGTCACATTGACCCCAACGACCTTGCCATGGGAGGAGGCTACTCGCCTTCGTTTACCAACAATAACTTCAACTCCAACGCCAACGCCCAAAACGGCTTTTCTAGCGGTTCTGCAGTCTTTGGCGATGATGAACTACTAGACGGCCTGGCAAGTCCTACAGATGGACATGTTCACGGTCAAGGTCAGGATTTCTCTAGCATGAGCATGGGCTACCAGAATGCCTACCCATCCCACCGCAATTCCAGCTTGCAGATTGACCCTGCTCAGCTGAATGGATACTCCAATACACCAGACGGCGATCCCATCCAGAGCCCATATGCTGCTGGCTACAACACACATTATCGCCAGATGCAGGCTAACCACTCCCTTGGTACCTCATTGCAGTCTCCTCTGTCCTATTCAGGGTCTCCCCTGACAGGCGGTGATATGGGTGACGGTGATCCAAACTACTTGAACGCCAAAGCGAGAGCACGCATGTCGCAGCAGATGCAAAGAAAAGCCTCGCAGTCACATAACCCCATGACACCCAAGACCAACAGCATGCATGGCATTCCCATCGGCTCTCAGGATTCTCCGGGCTTTGGCCCACAGTCTATGCGGGCTGGCCATGACAAGTCTCCATCTGGCCACTGGCTCAACACACCTAGTGGCAGTATCCCCGCCTCCTTCAACTCTGGCTTCTCTTCGCCCATGCAGCAAGGCATGGTCCAGATCAACGAAGTCATGATGAAAGGTGGCACATCTATGCCCGCCAAGCTTGGCGTTGGCCAAAACGCCGTTTCCACACAGGAAATGAAGCGAAAGAGGCGCCGAGAGTCCCACAATCTTGTTGAACGTCGTCGTCGTGACAACATCAATGAGAGAATCCAGGACTTGAGCAGACTTGTGCCTGGCCATCGTCTAGAGGATGAGAAGATTCGCAAGCTAATCTCAAACGGAACACCGTTGTCGCCTACTCTTACTGGTATCTCCAACCCGTCGCAAGCTACTTCTGGCTTGGCTGGGCCAGGTGCGCGCCGAGCCACTGGGACTGGGGCTGGTAACATCACTACTGGCCTCCCCATTGAGGACAAGGATAAAGGCCCGAACAAGGGCGACATCCTCAACGGTGCTGTCAGCTGGACCCGAGATCTCATGTGGATATTGCACGTAAAGCTGCAGCAGCAAGAGGAGCTGATGAACACCATCAACGAGCTTGGCGGCCAGGTGCCCTTTGAGCTGTCTGATGATGAGCGCCGAATGCAGTCAGAGTTGATGGATTCCATGGCAAAGAATGAGACCGGCGGTTTCGCCTATTCTCGCACTGCTGGCACTGGTCTCCGCGTACCACATCACACTGACTATCGGGGCGAGCTTATCAACGGCATGGGCGCCAACTTGGATTCCGTTGGCATTACCCCCGAGGGAAGTGGCAGCGGCGCCATGGTCGGAGACATTGGTGACACCGCACAGTTCTGGCATGATCCCGATGATGATGCCAACTTCAAAGAAGAGGATGAGTATGACATGGATCTTACCCAGTAGCTGGTCTATGGGTAATACTTGCTCCAAGTCTTGATGAATAGGCCATCTGTCTATCTGTCTATCTGGTCTCTTTGTCTTTTTTTCCCTTTTTACCTCGGAGTTTCATATTTTACTGGCAATCAATCCTGGTGTGTTGTGTTGCTTTGCTATAGCATTCATCATCTTAGGGAGGGAGGTTTGGGCTTTGGCTTTGTCGAAGCACCACTCTGAATTCTGTGGCGGCGTTTTAGGTGTCATACCCAGCATTAACAGGGCTCATTCGAGCGGCACGGTGCTTACAGGCATTGCATTTGGCATGGCTCATACAGGATGGAATGGATGGTTACCACATACAGCGTGAGGCATACTGCAGCCTTCTTTCCTCTCATTTTCTCCTTGTTTCCTTTACTGTCTTATCTGCATCTGGGCTCTGGCTTATTCGTTTGTCATTTTTATCCATGTTTTGATACCTCAAGGGGCTTCTCTTCTTTTTCTTTCTTTCTTTCTTTCTTTCTTTACAACTAGCCCACGGCGGCGACTCATTCTTACAATTATTTTTTCTTACAACTTTGAGGCTCTTTTCTACTTTCTTACTATTCTGCTTTACAAGGGATTATGGAGAAGCGGCACTCGATATACATCTGGCTCTTTTGTGTTTGCTGTTTTCTTTTTCTTTTCTTTTTGGGATTCATTGCTCTGTCATGTGGGTGGGCGGTATTATGGGGGATGGAATGGTCTAGGTTGCATTGTACTTAATTTTAGTATTCTTACAAGACTTGATATCTTTATTCTTACAACTTTCAGATACCAGAGATGAACAATACACGGCTGAAATGAGCCAATATGTTTTATACTAGTATGTCTAAATACGTGCACTGAGACATGGGAGACGCAGCGGAAATGTCACCAATGCCTTGTACACATCAAGTATTCCCTCATGCCTGTTAGTAGAGTCCACGTCTCCTTACGCTTCATGTCCTCTTGCAAGGCAATCCTCTCCAGGGCGCAGCGGCCATCGAAATACTTGCACATGAGTTGCCATGCATTGCGCACCTTTTCGTCCTTGAACCGGTTTGCTGTGGCAGACAGGTACCTAGACTCCTTGCCCGTAGCCTTCTTGGGATCTAGGATGATGTGCGGTGAAATGCCAGCGAGGTGACGCGCATCGTTGATGGACGGGTGGCTAGTGGCAATGGGGATAGTCTTGCGAGCGTGTGCGGTTGCCTTGTCGGCAGCTTCGCGATGAGCCTTGAGAGCGATGCGTTCTAGACGGGCCATCTCGGCAGAATGCTCGGCGGCGGATAGGGTTGACGGGTCGGGAACCAGGGGAGGCTGCTGCTGCTGTTTCTGCTGCTGCTGCTGCGCCATGGGTGATGAATCACCGGCTTGCGCGTCCTCGCTGTCCTCTGTGGTATGGGTATCCTCGGCGCCTGTAGATGTGGAGGCGGCAGTGCCTAGTTCCTCCGCCTCTATTTCGTAGTCAACCTCGTATAGGATCTCGGGCCAGATGACGACATAGGCAAACGTGCAGAGTTGCATGACCCAGCCGCCACGCATTAGCCAAGCCAGCATGCGAAGATAAAGAGGACGATGAGTCTTGCTTGGAGAAATGTGTTTATATGGCCGGGGGCATACGGAGAGTTCGGCCAGGAAATTGGGGAGAGGCGGGGCGAGAGGGAAAGCTCTTTGCCACTGCTGCGAGGCTTGGGGCAGTCTTTCAAGATCGCAGTTGGGGGAGACAATGTACATGTCACGAGGATGGAGAGGGGGGATAGCAATGGCACGGCGCCAAAAGATGAAATGTTGAGCGTATTTGCGAACCTGGCTCAGAGTTAGAACATGGCTTTGGCCAACTTGGTAGAAGCTAGAGATTGTTTTCTAGTTAGTTGCCGTTTCGTTATTCTGGCAGACAGGACTACACTCACGACATAGTTGGCTTTGCCAGTCGCACAAATTCTACCATGGAAAGAGTGGCAGGATCCCGATCAGATTGCAGCTCCGAAACAATCTTCTTCTCATCATCCATGAGGAGTAGGGCAAAGTTGCGATCCAGAAACCCAGGTTCTTCAAGAGCGTCTTGGCTGAGAAACGCATTGGAAGTGGTGAGCCAAAGCCCACGGTGACGTTCATCGTCCTCTGGGGGGATATCTGAGGTGAAGAAAGGGGCAGGAATCTGGACTGAGGGCGTCAAGATACCGTCGATAGTGTCCAAATGCAGGGTCGCAATCTTGTTTTGGGAGACGGCCTCGTAGATGTCGTGCACAGATGCCGCTAATGACGATGTTTGCAAAAGTTCCCGCCATAAAAGGCCCATGTTCTTTTCTAATAGTTATTGTGATCAGCTCGACTCTTGTAATAACGCATGGTTTCATATACTCACGCTCTTCACGCGCTCTATCCTTAGCAAGAAGAATGCGCTTAGACTCTTTCCATACAAATTCGCTGTGCTGTTGGCTATACTGGTAGGCTTTGTTCACCTTCTTAACGATGTTGGTGTAGAGAGAGTCAACGAGCTCCTTGACCTCATTTTTCTTGGGATGGAGGATGAAGACCAGATTAAACATGGTCATTGAGCTACGTTTCTCTTCGTCTACTTCCTCTTTCTGCTTGTCCTTGTCCTTGTCCTTGTCTTTATCCACGTCCTTATCCTTGCATGGATCTGACTGCTGAGTTGTTGGTGATGGCTCAGACTCATGGGGAGCAATACCTTCGTCAGCCAGACGGGCGGCGCGAGCTTTATTGGCCTTTTTTGGTTTCCTCCACTTGCCATTCTCGGGCACATGAATTGGATAGGAAACGCAAAGCAAAGGGTCGAGAGACAGCTGAAACAGTTTTTTATGATAGGACCGAGCTGGGGTGAGGATGCCAGCAAGATCGCGGGCAGGGAAGCCGGCAACATGCTCCCAAGGAACAATTTGAGAGCCGGCTTCCGTCATGTGATGATCATCATGGCTCCCCAGCTTGTCAACCAGCTCAGCTCTAGATATTTCATCGCTAGCAGGCTGCGAAAGGCGCTCGAAGAGGATATCCTCGAGCTCGACGGTTCCAGCCTTGTCAGGGGTGTCGAAAACCGATTGCACATGTGATGGATAGTGGAAGACGAAAGCGGGACCGTCGCGGGAGCGGTTAATGACAAGGGCGACGGCAAGGAAGTTTTCGTTGTTGACGTACGACATGTCTCCAGACCCGTCGACTTACATGATGGGGTTACCCCAGAGAATGTCGTGATTGGTCCAAGGCCGAGAGATCTTTCCTTCTCCGAGATACTTGTACTAGACGGATAGATGGAGAAACAAATGATGGAGGGAAGCTTAAGCGTGACCCGTGATCATTTTCTATAGTTGGTTTGGTGGCTGCACAGGCTTCCGAACTGGATACGACGTCAGGTCTGGTTTTCTTGGCTCAACGGTCGGACGAAGCCGGAAGCGATTGATGCGATTCGTTGGTTCTTTATGCAATGCAAGCGATCAGTTTTTTAGTACGGCAGGGTTGGAGGAGTGGTTTCAACCCAAGAGGCTGAAAATGGGTGTCCAAAAGGCTGGCGTGTCAGGCCTCGAACAACAGGATGGGGGGGGATGGAGACGTGGATGGAGATGGAGATGCGCCCACGGACTGTGGGGCGGAGTTGGGGATCCGGATAAACCCCAATCTCCACTCCACTTTTCGTTCTTTCCCTAACATTTATTCATTCACTCACTTACTGCCTCCCTCACTCACTCTCTCACTCTCTCGCTCTCTCGCTGGCTGGCTCACATGCTATTAGTGCTACCGCTGGGCGTGTCTGTGTGCGCGTGTAGTTCTTGTTTCTTCATAGCTCCAGGCACAAACAGATGACCTGTTTCCGTGCGCACCTATAGTACCCAAGTAGTAAAACGCCCCTCGATGCTACGCCATTAAGACCATTCAAAACAGGACCGGTCCTTCCCTATGAGGTCATTAAAAAACCCGAGGCATGGCGTTATTTTAAACTTGACCAGTCGTTAACGTCGCTACAAGTACCTGTAGAAAAGACAGCCAGAGAGATTGCATTGATACCCCTTGCTTCACACAACGATAATGGCGATATTACGGGAGCAATAACAAGTACTTTAGCATTATCGATTGCGAGTTGGCTCGATAACTGGCTTCTGCAGCCCCCCTTGGCGGGCGGTGTGACCAGGTCTAGCGCAAATCAGGTCCCAAGAGAGCACGTGTACAGTATTTAATTAGTAGTTGATGGGTATTTAACGATAAGGATCTGATAGCAATGATGGGGGAACATCACATGCAAAGATACTTGAAAAATACCCATCTAGAACAACCAACCCTGAAGTGGCAACCACCCCCTCCAAGGTTACAGGGATTTGCGCTGTTGTACCTCCACTAGCTCATCTCATCTAAGGTTACAGCTGTCCGACCTCATCCCAACAAAAAAAATTGCCATCCCAGGATCCTTTTCTTGCATGTGCCAGAACGAGCAAACTTACTTATTAACACAAACTCAGGCCATGTAAAACAGAAAAGATTGAATCTACATCTCGAATTCTGCGTGATTGACCGTGGTGTTTTATTGCTTTTCTACAGAAGGCACAAACAGCTGCATTCATTTTTCTATCCGCAGATTCCATCCTTCCTTCTCCCTTTCTAGGAGGCTTAAACCCCCACCCCCAAAGAAACCGAAAAACAAGACAAGAGGCCCCCTAAAGAGACGCAAGAAAAGAACCTGTTGCTGCACTTTTAATCGCCTTCACATGGTTTCTTTATCTTGTCCTTTTCCTCTCTGAGCGGCCCATCCAATCAATACCGCCACTACTCCGTGCCTCTCCTCCTCCTCCTACAACTGCCCATATCTCCTTGTACCACTACCTGAACCAGTGCCTCCCAAGTTCTTGTCGCACGCAAAATTCGCCATCTTGGAAGGGTAACAGGTCGTGTGCTGTTTTTTTTTCATTTATCTATTAGCTTCAGCTATCAACTCACGCCCCCCCCCCCTTTTTCTTGTCTTCTCTAATTACCTACTTACTCTCACTCTCTCTCTTTCCATCCTCCATCATTACACCTCATCTTATCTCGCGCGTCACCACTGCAGCACCTGGACCATCCATTTCCCCGGCTCTTTACTTAATTCGCGGAACTCCGTATCTGCACCTCATCACCTCAATCTCAACCAAAGCGGACCCTTTTTTCAACCTGTAGATGACAACGACCCCCTGATTTGTCTTAAGCAATCCACTCACTCAATCCTTCACCACTCACCAACGCCAAGCAAACACACAAGACAGAGACAGAGACATAGTGGCAACAGCGATAAAAACGGAAAAGGGACGAGGAAAAGACAACGAGGGGGAAAAAATCAACCTAACCACTTCCTTACTCTTTCATTCAGACGTCCTTTATTTTTATTTTAATCAGCTTGCCCAACATGTCACCCGCTGCTACCATTGGCTCTCATAGCCAGGTCCGATTTCTCCCCATCTCTTACGACTGCAACGACTCCCAGCATTCAGCCCTGAAGCTCATTCTCACTTTATTTCCCCAATGGGCTAGCGACGACTCCAACGTTGATTTTGTCCGATTTACTGATGGCATCACAAACACATTGCTCAAAGCGGTAAACAGGCGACCAGGTCTATCCAAGGCCGATATTGACCGGGATGCCATCTTGTTGCGCGCCTACGGCAATGGTACCGACGTTATTATTGACCGAGAGCGCGAGGCTGCCAACCATGAGCTGCTCATGGGATACGGCCTTGCTCCCGAGTTGCTGGCGCGTTTTGCCAACGGCATGCTCTACCGCTTCGTACGCGGCAGCGTCGCACAACCCAAGGACCTCTCTGACCCCCAGATCTTGCTGGCCGTTTCTCGACGACTGGCTCAATGGCATGCCACAGTGCCCTGCTTCCCTGACCCGACCCTTTCGGCAGAGCCACACTACGGCAACGGTTCAGGCAACGGTACTAGCTATAAGAGCTTGATGATGAAGGCCGCTGCAGGCAAGCTGATTCCAAATCTGTGGACGACGTTGCAGAAATTCATCCTGGCGCTGCCAACGGCAACGGATTCACAACGCCAAAGACAGGCTCACTTGCAGCATGAGCTAGGGGAGATGATTCAAGGGCTAAGCCAGCGCCCAGGGCTGGGTCGCAATGGGGTATGTATACCTTATTCTTGGCGTGCCCTTTTGACGGGCAAAATTCATGAGATATGCTTGCTAATTATTGGATTTAGTTGGTCTTTGCTCACTGTGACTTGCTCAGTGGCAATGTCATTATCCACCGAGAAGTCGGTGAGGAGGTATCTGTGAGCTTCATTGATTACGAATACGCCACGCCCTCACCGGCGGCATTTGACATTGCCAATCACTTCGCTGAGTGGACTGGGTTCGATTGTGATTATTCCGCCATTCCAACCACATCACAGCGACACGCCTTTATCAGCGAATACATCAAAACATATGCCAAGCTTTCAGGCAAACCCATGGACTTGGAGGAGGAGACGCGCAAGCTCATACATGAGGTGGACGTATTTCGCGGAGTCCCCGGATTTTACTGGGGCATCTGGGCACTGATTCAAGCCGAGATCTCACACATTGATTTTGACTATACGTCATATGCTGAGTTGAAGCTGGCCGAATGGTTTGACTACAAGGCCGAGGAAGACGGAAGCCGCAAAGCGTCAGGAAAAGAGAAGCCACTACGAGAAAGGATGTGGTCACGGCAGTAAATGATTTCTAAGAGGGTTAATAAATGAGGTGAGGCAAAGGGGGAGGCAAAGATTATTGAGAAGCCTAAAAGAAGGAGTCGCGACGGAGTTTGGCGCAGCTGTCTGCATTTAGACGGGATGATTTGCAGGTCACCTGGAAACATTGGACCCTGAACTCTTGGCCACTATCGGTATCGGGTATGGATATCGGTACAGGCCTAGGAGAATGGCTGCAACGAACAGGGAAGCCATTCAACATGAGCTACACTATTACATGTATCTATTGTACTTATATTATTTAATTAATACAGCATGAATGAAGATGAAATGCAGGGTACTTTGTCTGGGAGTGTCGGATGACGTGCGGGAAATAAACGGTGACGGAGTTCTCGGGGCGTCCCCAATGCAGCACTACATCAGATGATGCAGGGCAATGAGCCCTTTGTTGAATCTATTGAGAGAGTGACGTATATGTACAGCTTGATGTTGAACGATCAACAAAGCAACAGTGGTAAAGAATCCACAATGCCTGTGGTGTATGTGTGCAGAACTGCAGAACGCAGACACGAACGAACCAACAGACGTGAGGGAGGCAACATCAAAGGACCCTCTCCTCTCTCATACATACTGATATGTACTTGCAAGAGGCGTAAGCAGGCATATTTACCCAAGCAATCTTTATCTATACGCGGGGGTGGTGTGTGTAAGTTGTACTCCGTACTCCGTACTGATGGTGGCTTATTATTCGACGGAATTGAATATTGAAAACGAATGGTTCGATAGGGTACCCTTCTTTTTTTTTTATGCAGGGTTGGCAGGGCAAGCTAGCACGGTAGGGTTGGGCTGGAATTTCCTGATTTGGGGTGGAGTAGGAATGACGAGAAGAACAAACAAGGGAAGAGAGAGAGAGAGAGGCAGAGGAGAGGGGAGAGAGAGGGGGTTGCGGTGGCGAAAATAGAACGGAATATTCTTGTTTTGGTTTTTTTTGAGGGTGTGACTTTTGGGACATGTACTTTTATGTAGTTGCAGGTAGTTGTAGTCTGTAGATGTAGACGTGCATGCAAACTAGAGGCGCATTTCGGGTTGATAGATACCTACCTACCTACGGCTACCTGTATGAATGAGGGGGGTTGGTTGGGTGGTGATGGGTTGGTGTTGCGAATAATTGTGAGTGATCGTGTGTGTATGTGTGTATATTAGTATACATTACCTACTAGGTAGTAGATGACTTTCTGCGCACCAAGAGGAACTGTAGGTAGCGCATGTGTCTACTCCATACAAAGGTTACTAGGTAGTAATGTGCTGCTGCTGATAGTAGATAGGATGGAAGAACTGTCAAAGGGACAAGCAAAGGGTGGGAGGAGGAGGAAGAGGGGTGTGGTAAGAATCCCCAGAGAGTTCCTGTGTCCTGTGTTCTTTTTTGACATGGGGAGTAATCCCCGTAAACAGGGTTGGAAATAACGGAAATGTTATTTTTTATTTTTATTTTTTATTTGTAGCATTATGAACTACTCCGTATATGTGTGTGTGTGTTTTGTCTCTGTTGCCTCTAATACGGGTGGGATCTCCCCCAAGAAGAGTACTGACACTGACCTGCTGCAACCAACATGTGTAAACAACAACAACAACAACAACAACAACAACAACAACAGCCACCACCACCGGACAACAAGTTCCATGCTCGTGCTCGTGCTCGTGCTTTATGTATGCTCCATCCATGCTCCATGTTTTAGGCCCATCCATGCTATGCCTTGTCAGACACCTCAGACTGAGTCGAACGCTTGCAGCAGCAGCTGCAGCTTCTGCAATGCACTGAGCGAGTGGAGGCAAAGGCAGGCAGGTAGGTAGTCTGTCTGTCTGTCTTGTCTGTCTTGTCTGTCTTGTCTCTCTTGTCCATCCATAACTTACATGCAGCAATAGCCCTGTAGAGTTTAGAGCCCTGGAGAGCAAAAAAAAAAAAAAGAAGAAAAAAGGGTGGTGGTGCGTTAGTGTACCCTCCTCTAGTGCAGCTGCCAACCCATTGCGACCTTCCATGCCGGGCCGTCACGGCCGGGTTGTAAGGTTGTACGGAGTAATGGGTTGGTACTGTAAGGAGACAAGGGGGGGTTCGTTTACCTTGTAGGCATAGTCAGGGTACCTAGTACCTTACTCCGTAGTGTTTATTTTATTTTATTCCTTTTTTCCTACGCAAAGCATCCAATGGGCAAGCAGGGTTGGCGGTTACGGGTACGGAGGACTCCGTTTTCTTAAACCTGGGGGTGGCTTTTCTTGTTTTTCTTTTTGGAAGACTTGAACATTTCCGACAACCTTTAACCCCATTTCTCACACCTTGAACCTTGGCTCTTGGCCATTTTCGGTCCCAACTCTGTTCCTTGTTTTTGTGCTCGAAATGGTGCTCCGTACATAGTACCCCCAGACGAGGGCCCATTACGGGGGGGGGGAGGAGGGGAGCGAGGGGGGGGAGAAGGGGAGCGAGGGGAGCGAGTTGGCAAGCAAGCAAGGGGAGTTTGGAGGAGCCGCTAGTAGAAGCGTTTTGAAAGTGGGCTGGCTTCTGGGCTGTGCTGGGTAAGGCGGTACTTTCGTACATACATATACATGCATACATACACACAGGTACTGTGGTGTTCTGTACGGTACGGTACGGCATGCAGCCAAGTTGTCACAGCTTGTACTCTGTCCGGCGTCTAGTTTCCACCTTTTAGGTACAACCTAGCGGGTACTTGCTAGTACATACAGTGTGATTACTGCCACATGGCGTTTTCCGGAGTCTCAGACAAGACCAAACACAAGCCCTTTCCGTGCCTGGAGGGTTGCCCTGGTTCTGCGACTCAAACACAGTGTAAAAAAGAGAGAACAATACACACACAAGTAAACCAACAGAACAAGTAGAAAGAGAGAAAAAATGTCTGAGAGTCGTTAGAGGACCCGGGGCCTTTTCTCCTAGCACCTAATCGGATGCCGTGCCTGCAAGGCTAGAGCCAAGCTCCCCCCCACCGCCTGTCCTTCTAGCGACTTCTGATGCGACTCTGTTGATGCTGAAAGTGACCGTTATGGTTCTGTACATGCCGAAAGTACATGCAACTCAAGGTCTGGGCGTGTTGCACCCACCGCTTTCGCCCTACGTGCCCAGCCTCTGTTCAGTTCAGTTCAGTTCAGTTCAGTCTATCTGTACGTCTGTATGTACCTTTGGTGGTGTGTTTGTGTCCGATGCAATGCCAGTTGCAAGTGTGTCCGTCCGTCTGGCTGTCGGGCTGTCTGTCTGTCTGTCTGTCCTTGACCAGACCAGACCAAACGAGAAACCCCCCTCCCCTCCCCAGCGCAAGCCAGCCCGCAATTCCCGCGGCCTTGCCCCAATGCAATGCAGGGGAGGGGGGGCGTGTGTTGAGAAAGGAGAGGTGGTAATTGGAAAGGCGAGTGAGGTGAGTGAGCGTGCGTGCGTGCGTTGTAGGCAGAGCGAGAGCCTAGAGGTGAGAAAATTGCTCGCGGAGAAAAAATTGTTTGTGAGGAAGTCACTGACGGGGGGGGGACTGTTGAAGATTTAGAAGCCTTCAGAACGTGCAGGGAAAACGGGAAGGAGAGACGGCCAAGAGAAATAATCAAGACAACAGCAACACTCATCACACACACACATACACAGCACAATCACGGCACACACACGCACACTCACGCTCACAAGGAACATATCCAGAACACTCAGAGAAATCAGCATCGACAACCTTAATCAGCCACACAAATTTTTAATTTTTAATTTTGTGTTGCCCAAGTCCAAAGTCCCTTGAAAAAATAAAATACTACCCATACAGAGACAGGAACCAAGCATTAAAAAAAAAACAAAGACGAGTTCAAACCCGTCCACCAGCCCTGCCCAGGGCGCGCGCCATGGATACGGCACTTTCGGCGCGCCGGCAACATGTCATGAAGCCTGGAGCCTAACTCAAGCTGGACTGGACATTGAGAAGCAGACGACTCGACTCGTTCGTTCGTTGGATGAACAAGCGCGAAGCATGTCTGATCCAGGCCCGGATATCGACATCGACCACGCCATCCGCCAGCTGCTCGACCAACAGGCCGGCATCCAGGCAAGGCTTGCCACTCTTCTGGGTGCTTATCACCACGGCCATCAGCATGCTGGTCAAGGTCATGGTCGTAGTCACAGTCACAGTCATAGTCATGGACTTGATCTCCCTCGAGAGCTTGACATGCTGCGCCACAAGCTGGGCGTGCTTGAAGGTATAGTCGATCATCACGGTGCGTTTTTTTTTCACTCTCCCTCTCTCTCTGTCTCTGTCTCTCACTCAGTCTCAATCTCGGTCTCTCCTCTGTACACTTTTACCCAATCTGTTTCTCCCTCCCTCCCTCTTTTTCTCTCTTTCTCTCTCTCTCACACACACACACTCACACTGTTCCTCCACCTGACTGCCCGTCATCCCCCCCCCCCCCCCCCCCAGGGTCACACAAACACACACACAAGTCAAGATAGAAATACATCCACACATGTTCCCGTCCCTAGCACGCAGCCCTATCTGGCTTGATTTGATCCACGTCTATGCCTGCTTGGGCTGAGCCGTTTATGGAGTAGGGTGCTGACTCGTAATGCTTCCCTAGGCCTAGCATCGCGCATCGCCCCATTCCTTTCCGACATGGAGGAGGCTCGCGCGATTCAGTACCGTTGCGAGTGTCTCGAGGCAGTCTGTATTCAAGAGCGTAAGCCAGACCTTAACCCTACCTTGCCTTACCTTGCCTTTGCCTTGCTCGTCCTCTACCTTTGCTACCTACCCGCTACCTGCCTCTCTACCTGACCATGTACCATGTAATCGTCCACCGTTCACACCTCCTCCCATCTTGCCTGCCCCGTTTTCACTACTCATCGTCAATGACAAAAAGACTCAATCCGAGAAAGAGATGAAGAACAAGATCTCGTGACTAATAATTGCAAATAAAATCAACAGACGTGGATGCGATTGAGCCCCTGAGACGCTCTTCTCAATCGGCACCACCGGGATTTGGGTCTTGGCTGGATAAGCATCTGGAGCTCCACGACCCGGTCCTTCGTGGCAGACGGGAACGCGGTAATGGTAATGATAGCCCATCCGGCTCTTATCCGCTTCCCTCTCTCAAGTGTTGGGATCAACACTGTGTTCACTACGTCTACGGTTTTTCCACACAGACTGATCAGGATACTCACGCCCGGATGCATGCCTCTCACCCAAAGAGAGAGTCTGAACTCTCCGTGATAAACTCATCGCCCGCACATTTCCATGGACACAATCATACTCCATCTCTGTCCAATGCCTCGGATACATTCTTGAGGCCGATACCTTCTATGAACCTCCCTCGCCCCGCACTATCCTCCCAATTGCCTCCCCTTAGAATCCCATCACGATCTACCGACCCTCGAGACTCACTATCAGACTATGCATATTCTAGCAACCGCTCTGCTCCCGTGAGGAGCTTTGGCGATTCCGATGTCGAACCATTGCTGCCCCCCTTGAAACGGAGTAGAGTCGGGAGCTTGCCTCGACTAGAATCTATCGGAGAGCTTCGTCTCTTTCAAGACTACAAGGCTTGCCTCCGGTGTAGAATAGTCCAAAAGGAGGTGGGATAACACGTTTTTTTACTATCTGTCCTTGCTTTGCTGAGTTGTCCGTCATGACTAATCTCATCATTACCTCTCTATCTAGTGTGACGGAAACCAGCCATGCTCATCTTGTTCTGACCTGTCACCGACCGGTTCCGAGGAGCATTGGGCTAGCATCGGGTGCTTCCGTGGTCCCATCACTTCCTTTGTTGATTATATACTTCCAGGTACTTCTTGTGCGGCAAACGACCTTCTGCTTATTCTGATCAGAGACTTGTAGGCCCTCCATCACCAAAGCAAACTCGAACTCCCATTACTTCCCCATTAGCTCGACGACAAAATGTAAACGGACACATACAGCGGACATGCCCGTTTTCTAGCCACGTTACATCCGCCGTCAAGGCCTGCCTGGATTTCCCAGATGCGTTTTGGTGGTCCGGACAAGTATCCAAAAGGTTTGATGGAAACGACGATGCGCCGGCATATGGCCGAACGGTGATTGAGCAGCCGCCGCCTATCCTGTGCGCCCTTGTTGCCAGCTGGAATGCTCAGGAGACTTCGTACAGCCTCCTCGAAGTCTTACGGATCACCAGCTGTTTATCGACATCTCGCGAGGCGGAAGAATCCGCATATCCCGTCCTTCATCACGCCAAAATGCTCCTTCGGGAGGCTGCATTCTATAGCATCTTGCAGCAAGACCCTATTCTTCAATTCGAACCGAGTTTTGGTTATCGGCCGCCCTCGGATTCATCTGACTTGAGCGATCACGTACGACTTCTGGAGCAATGCATGATATGGTTCTTGCAGTCTTTCGAATCCATGGCGACAAGGAAAGTTCCGCTTCCACCAAAGGAATGGCTTGCCGTCTTCCACGCTCTGTGCATATTTAGCATCGTGCGGACATTACTTATTGACATTGCCCCCATGTCTTCGCCTCATCAACCATTGCGACATCGTCAGGGACTTATGAAAGATAATCCCCGCCATGCGATACACAGCATGTACAAGGCGCTGGTCTTGCTATTCTCTTCTACAGGTCCCATGTTCTTGGACAGGATCCCCCACGATCTGCCAACCGATGTCAAATCTGCATACCAGGTCACAGCCCAGATTATTCGGATGGATACATGGTCCACACGAAACATTCACTCTAGCACCAACTTCCTCCTGAGTCTTGGAAGCGGACATCACGAGTCACTTGGCTTCAATGGCTTCATCAAACATCGGCAGTTGCGCATATCGGCAGCACACGAGGCCTTGCACCTAAAGCCCTTGTCGAGAGCCGGGCGAGAACCACATCATTCGCCTATTGCTGCAGCACCCGGATTCTCCAGCCAGAGTGGCACGCCTAGCTCCCGTTCCGAGGCGTTGGATGATACGGACGTCTCCCGTGTAGGATTTGTATCTTCGGCAAACCAGTCTCATCTTGAGCACGGGCGTACCAGGAGGCACACGGTTGCGGAAGCTCCGACGGATTCGATAGCATCAAGCCCCATTTTTGGATCTCATATGGCTCCTATGAGATTTAAACCTGCGTACCAGAGGCCGCCTTTAAGGCGTGTTTACTGCCCCAGATGCAATGAATATCCCGAGGGATTTCGCGGCGAACACGAATTGAGGCGCCATGCAGATGCTAAACATTCTTTACTAATTAAGAGATGGGTTTGCTGCGAACCTGAAGCTCAGGCACCAACGTTACCACGGCCTGCCATTCCACTATCTAGTTGCAAAGCATGCGTGATGCAGAAGAATTACGGTGCCTACTATAATGCCGCGGCTCATCTTCGCCGCGCTCACTTTAACCCTCAACGCGGCGGCAAAGCAAGTGGGGACTGGCCGCCTATGTCATTGTTAAAGGACTGGATGCGCGAGGTGCGCCAGTCCGCGGCAGAAGCTGCCTCCCAGGGCGAAGATATGTCGAGCGGGGGTGAAGAAGATGACGATATCAGGCCACTCAGGACAACAGTCGAGCTGCACGGACTCCCTGGTACCGGAGGACGTACACCAATATCTGCTGCCGGCTCTATGATGATGTCGCCTATTGTTGCTGAATCACCGAACGCCTGGGAGGTCGCACAGAGGAGCCCCGCCCATCGCCTGCCTCCTCCGCCGCCGCTATCTTTGCCTCCCCCATCGCAACCTCCCCCTCTATCCTTGCCGCCCCCATCAGTGGCAGCGAGTGAAGCCCAAAACCAAGGTCCTAACCTATTACCAAACCGCAGCCGATGTCCACACCCAGACTGCGGCCGAGATTTCAAAGACCTGGCTTCACATATGTTAACTCACCAAGAAGAGCGTCCTGAGAAGTGTCCTATTGAAACCTGTGAATACCATACCAAGGGCTTCGCTCGTAAATATGACAAAAATCGCCATGCTTTAACACATTACCGGGGAACAATGGTATGCCCCTTTTGTCCTGGGGCTGGGACTCCCTACGCCAAGGCCTTCAACCGCGCTGATGTATTCAAGCGTCACCTCGCGGCGACCCACCAAATCGAACAAACACCACTCAATAGCCGCACCGGCAGTGGCGGCGGCAGACTCATTACGCTATCGACTGCCGCCGCTGGTCCGGGAGCCATGTGCTCCATCTGTGGGGGGCGGTTCGGCGCTCCTCAGGACTTTTACGAACATCTCGATGACTGCGTCCTGAGCGTCCTCGTGCCCTCTGCAGCAGTAAGGGCCATAGAGATGAATAACGACACCACTAACGACGACGATGGGAAAAAATCCGGGGGGACGAATGGGAACCCACAGGGTTTAATCTACATACGCAAAGCGAAAAAATCTGGTCGGACAGAAGGAATGAACTAAAGTTTTTTGTTTATGCTTTTTTTGATATATTTTTGTGTTTATTTATCTTTGCTCGAATATTGGTTTGATCCTTTGGTTTTCTTTTTTTGGTTATTTATTAGTACTTATATGTTCTTGATTCTTGAATGTTGTTTCGAATTGTTTTTATTTATTTATTGTGTTTGTTTTTCTTCTTTTGGATGAAGCGTTTGAGCGAATCTCATGCTATAGATGAAATACAATTGTTGTGTGTATCGAAGAAAAGAAAGAAACAGACAAGACATAATGTTATGGCCGTACATGATAAACAGGAGGGGAATATGGATAAAAGGGGGGAGAGATGGGAGGGTTATGGATAATATCTTGTTTGTACCTATTTAGGATACGGTTTCATGTCACTACTTGGCTCTTTCTTTGGACAACGGAAGAAGTATGCTATATATGTGCATTTTTCATGTTTTTATTTACTGATATCTCCAAATGATAACATGGCCGTAATCCTCTCTACCAACCATGAATCTCTGTTTCTTCCCGCTAAAAACACATAATTTTTCCTTTACTGATTCATCGCCTCATCAACAAGGCTCGTCCTCGTCTAGAAGACGACAGCTCATCATTTCATCCTCATTATATACATAGGTATTCTTCTGCTATGATATCATTTCGCTGTTTAATACACAAACAAGACCAAGGGGTAACATTAAACAAAAAACAGAAAGCCAACGATATTCAAAAAAAGACAATGCTGCACCCCCAAGGGGGGAGGCATTGTCTATTTGGAACTATCGTCGGTAGGGGCCTTTTCGCTAAAGACGCCATTAGACGAAGCGTAACGACCAGAAGGGCTGGAACGCTTGAAGAAGGCGTGAATCTCGGGGGAGAACTCGCCATCGTCGGGCATGCCATGGTCATTATCGCCCTCGGTCTCCTTGGGTCCACGAGCGGCCTGAACAGACTCCCACTCGGCACGCATGTCGGCAATCTTGGCCTTCCAGTCCTGCTGGGGATCGTACGACTTGCCAACGCCGCGAAGACGCTCCCAGACACTGAGATGGGTGGGGTTGACGGCGACACCGTGGTACTCGTCAGACTTGCCCTCACGGATATATCTCCAGCGACGTTCCTGCTCCTTGAGATCAAGACCAGTGGTGTCGGGGAGGAAAAAATAGGTGAGGACCATGCCGATGAGACCGAACCAGGGAACGACATAAAACTTGGTCTGGTTGTCGATGTAGTTGTACAAAACCGCGGCGAGCAGAGCGCCGGCCTTGCCGAGACAGGCGGAGAAACCATGTGCAGAAGCACGGATGGGAGTGGGGAACACCTCACCGGCAACAAGGAAGGTGACAGAGTTGGGTCCAAACTGGTTAAAGAAGGAGGAGAGAAAGTACATGGCCTGGAACGAGTGGATACCGGCGGGGCTGGTGTAGTACTCGTAGTTGAAGGCGGGGATGACGAACATGAGGAAGCACATGAAGAAGCCAACCTGCTGCATCATCTTGCGACCGTAAAGCTTGTTGTCAATGAGGAGGGAAGCGAGGTAGTAGCCGGCCAGGGAGACGGTGATATTGACCAGGTTCCAGCTCCAGGTGGTGAGAAGGGAGTTGGGGTTGTTGGAAATGACCTTGATGAATTGACCCTGGAAAAGCTTGTTGCCGTAGAAAAAGACGTCGTTGCAGAACCATGTGCCAGCAGTGGCGAGAAGACGGCCACCAAACTCACTGAAGCAGAACTTCAAAGCGGTGACGTCGTATCCGGTGACATTGGTGCGACCCTTGGCCTGTGCAAGCTGCTTGGAGGCGTTGGGCATCTTCCAAGTTCTGTAGTAGACGAGCCACAGGGTACCAATGGCAGGGAAGGCAAAAGACAGACGGAAGGCATATTGGGCAGCAGATGCGCTGTATGGCGGGCCACCGTTGCCGCTGTTGAAGATGACAAGCAAAACGATCAGGAGGACCTGGTTGACGAACTGGCCCCAGCCCTGCATGAGGAAAGCCATGGTGACACGTCGACCACGATGCAGACGATCCTCACGAGTAGAGAGCTTGCCAGAGGTAGCGGCGCTTTCGAGGGAAGAAGTAGCAGTAATGGGATATTCACCACCGACACCTAAACTGTAAAAGAAGAGAGACCAGGCGTAGCAGATGACCCAACCTTGAAGAGAGAGGCCCCAACTAGCCGTCAACATGAGCAAACCGACGAACATGATGATGGCGTCCTGAATGAGACCCCAGCGTCGGCCGACCCAATCACCGATAACCTATTTTGTTTCAGTTAGCATTCATCGCCAAAGGGGGGAGGTTTCTCTCATAATAAAAGAGAATGAATGACTTACACCAACAAAGACCTGACCAACCATGATGCCGATAATTTCGAGATAGGTGACAGCAGAAATCCAATTCTTGCTGCACACCTGATTCTTACCCCAGCACTCTGGCCAGACCTGGCTGAACAGTGGCTCCAGGTTGCCAATTGAGAAGAGCACGTATCCCTCGAGGCCGAGACCAGCACCGGGAATGACAGCATGGCGGAAGTACCACGAAAGAGGCGACAATGGATCCTTCTTCATCATGGCACCAATTGTTTTCAGTTCCTCGGCGGCGGCCTTCTTGTCAACCTCTGTGACAAACTTGACGCGCTCGCCGAGAGGCAAATCGGCCCAGTAAACACCTTCGGGCGTATAAGAGTCATCCGGACGTGTTACATGGCTGAAGATGCGACGCTCGTCGGCGTTGTCGATTGGGAAATCGTCATGATCTTCACCGACGCCGAGGGGACCGTGTGGGATCGGAATCTCGCCGGGATAGATGCCGTCGTCGCCCGCCATTGGATCGGGAATTTCTGGCTCTGGCAATAGCAATGGTAACGGCAATGGGAACAAAGATATTGCTGTTCCTTAAGCTTGTTTAAAAGGTTTCTGCTGGGTGCTTTTCAAAAAGCAATGTAATTGGCAGAGAGTGTGAGCTTGGCAGGGAAGACACCAGGGGGGGAGTGCGTTAGATCCGGCCGGCTCCAAGTGGCGTGTGTGTAAGAGGAACAAGGTCTTCCTTCCAGCCACCAAGATCAGAAGAGAAGGCAAGGTTGGGACAGGAAATAAAAGAAAAGAAGCAGCAGCAGCAGGCGAGGTTTTTGTTGCTGCAAGAAAAGACGCGAAGAGGAAAAGAAGAAAAATTGAGAGGCTCCAGATCCAAGGTGGTATCCCAGAATCTAGAAGCCAAATGTTTTAAACGCATGTCTGTCATTGACAATGCGCTCTGCTCTGCTTAAGCCGCATTCGACGACCGAAATGCATGGAGATGAACAGCCAGTCAGAATCTCAGATACAACATCGTGTTCCAATGTCTGACGGTAAGTGGTTCAGCGGCCGTTCTGGGTCGTGTTCCCAACAGTGGCTAGGTCCCCAGGTTCGGCAGCTCCTGTCATGATACTGCTGGGTGTGCATGGTGCGCACACGCCTGCACTCCACACGCAAAGTTCCACATCCGACGTCAAGGCCGCCAAACAACAGCCTTTGCTCGGCTTTTCTACCTGCCTGCCTCCCTGCACTTGCCATGCCCCCTGTGCCTGTTGTGTTGGGCAACGCCACTAAAGCTCTTTCGCTGATTCATGCATTTTCGGCCATGACATTGGTTTAGAGCGGCGGAAGAGAGAGGCGGCGACAACAGGGGGGGACCAGATCGTTCGCAACGAACAAGACGGCGGACCGTCGGTCTAGTCCTGATTCTGCTATTATTGTCCGCGACGGATACATACGCACGTCCGCTTCGTATGAGATTTTTTCCCCCTCTGTCTCTTTTGCCTTTTTTTCTCTCGTAATTTTTTTTTGGGGGGGGGGGGAATTCGGCTCGCCTATCAAGAGAGGAGAAGAAAAGAATGAAGAAGGTGGAGGTGTTGTCGCAGTCCGTCCGAACCGGGGGCATCCGTCAGATCACGCCCGTTGCTATCTCCATATCTCCATATCTCTCCATTCTGTTTACCTATACAAATCCTATGTTTTCGTCAGCTGGTCTGTCTCTCCATCTGAAACATAGGCAATGGGAGGGAATATTGTGCTCATTGCCTCGCTCCCTCTCCTCTGGTTGGTTCCTTTTCGCCCTCCTTTGTGTCCGGATAGAGCGGCAATTCGAGACAGTGCAATATCATGCCGATCTTGCTTGAAATCGGCTGGTCCCCCCGCTCCAAAACTGGGTGATTTGACCATTTCTGTCACCGAGCTTAAACGAAATACATACCTACTTGTACTTGCAATACCCCAAAATAATATGAGACACCTCGGCCTATCCACGCACGCTCCCACGCTCCCACGCATGCATGCATGATACCATCTTCAGCTCCGCCATCGCCTTTTTTCCCCCCCTCGCTCTTGTGTCCGGTCGCCTGGTCTGGAATGGAATGATATGCTACCTTTGCCTGCAATGTGATGATGCTTTAAAAAGTGGCTTGCAGTGTGCATATCGTCGCAGTCTGTACGGAGTAAAGAAATTTTATTTACTTCCCCGCAGGCCAGAGTGGGAAATTGGTCGCGTGAGTCAAGGCAGTTGTGACTTTTGCCGCCATTGCCCTGTCCATAACACGTAGGTACCTTAGGTATGTATAGGTAATCATAATGCCCGTCGCCAACCGAGGTAACTGCAATTACTAAGGTAAGTTGTTACATCCATTCTACTCCTCCTCTTCCTCACCCTCTCACCTCAACGACATAGATAGTCTTTTATCGAGATTATCAAAAATTTGGTGGTGATCATGTGGTGACCGATAAAAGGAAATTAAGGTTTTACCACTAACTAAGACAAGCTTGCAGACGCTTCTCGCCCAATCGTTCCACACCGTGAGATTCTGGAACTTCTCTTTTGCTGATTTATTGAGACATTGTTTTACCCACATCACACCAGGGGTCCTTGGCCGGTGCCATCCTAGACTTGCCTGAACGGACAAGCAAGTACATACTCCATTGCTAGGCGCCAGATTCTCACATCAAAGCTTTCCAGCAGTGCTGACGCTGAACAGCCTTGAAGTCCTTGACAGGAACAAGAACAAGAAGGCAAATTTTCAAGACTTGGCATAATTACGACCCAAATATAGCTCGCTCAGTTCATCCATCCATCATTTGCTACCATGTCGAGAACTTTGCCATCTGTTGCTGTTTTTTTTTGTTTTTTTTTTAAGCCGCAGCGCTACTCTCTGTCCGTACCCCGTAGCCTTTTTGCTAGTCGTCATGCTTCTCTTCATCGCCAAGACCCGGATGTTACCCTACATCAAGATCTAGACTCGCCTACTTATTTGAGAACATACGCCCTTTGCTTGATCTCATCGACCAACCATTTCTTGGGAACTTTTCACTTTGCATCACCAAACCTTATACAGTTGCATACAACTGCCCAATGTGGTAAAATTCATAACACAGTGAGTGGTATATGCCATGTGTGAGAATAAGCACAAACATACCAAACATACAACATCCGTATGGATCTACATTAAGGGTATACATCACACGGCAACAGACTCCAAATAATCAACCTTTCATTCGTGTCATCTTAAATAGAGAGATAGGCATTGGTAAGGAATATACTCCATTGTCCGCACTTCCCATCTCGTGCCTGTCTGCGTGTCATTCCAATTCGTTGCCCATATAACGCCTCGCTGCTTTCTCATACAAAGGAAATCCGCAGTCATCCCTCAAACGTACATTTTGCTATTCTGCCTTCGTCCGAAACAACAAAAAAAAAGATAAGTAGTAAGTAGTAAGTTGGTAAAGAGACAAAATAGCAGTCTTTGCCGTCTCTATTTACCCAAAGCACGAGGCGTTGCCTCTTCGTCCGCTTCCACCTTGTCCATGCCCTCAATTTGGACCACCACTGGTGCCATCGGCCGTGGCGTTGCATCCACGCTCCCCGGTTCTTCTTCTTCCTCCTGCTCTGATCCAATTGCTCCGGATTTGCTCGGTGTTGTTTGTGCAACTTCGGTGTCTTGATTGATTCCGAGCATGGGCGATTCCATCTCATACGAGGGCGTCGTCGCGACTTGCGTCACCGCTTCAGAAGTACTCTCTGAGAGCGTAACGCTATCGTGACTGTCGGCTCGCATCATCTCAATGCCTAATTTTGAGCTTGGCAATGTAGTTTTGCCCGTAATAGCCTTGCTGCCCCGTCTCACGAGCTTCTCTCTTCCGCCTTCTGGATCCTCATCTTCATCATCTGCTGACTCTGTTCCTTCCGAAGGTCTTTTGTCCAAGCCCTCTCGTCTGGCCTTCAATCTGTCTACCCCACGTTGGAAAAACTCAACTTGTGCTGGAGCCGAGTGCTGATAAAGTAGGAGTGGCACCCCCTTTGGAGAGTTGTCGAATCCCATCCCATGGTCTCCCTCAGTAATCCCGAGACCGCTCTCGTCCCAGTCCCCAGTTGCCTTGCGGCTTATGACCACCGGGATTTCTTCTGTTGTGAATGACTCCGAGTCACCAAATACACTGGACGTGATGGAATCTTCCCGACTCGATCCTATGGTCGACCCAACACGGCCAGGGAAGGCCGATATGCTAGATGTCGGACTATCGTCCACTGCCCGTGGGATGCTCCTTTTCAGGCTGAGTGGAATAGGATGTGGCAAATTTGACGAGAGTGGCCGCTGCGGGGATTCAGGCCGCCACTGACACAGGCTCCTCAAAACTTCCGTCAATTTGGACGAGCTGATGGGCTTTTCGATCAATGAATCAAAGTAGTGAGGGGCCTGAAGTTCTTTGAGGTAGGCTGTAATGGCCACAATTGGCGTATGCGAATTGGCGTTTTTCGTTTCTCTAATCATGCGTGCCACATCTGCTCCGTTGATCTGTGGAAGCCTGTACTCTAAGAAAATGACATCAAACTTGATCTCACTCATCGAGTATCGTACCGCCTCTGATCCATTAGCAACGGAAATGGTACGACACCTCAATTTCTCAAGAAGTTTCTCCATCACCATTCTTGACACTGGATGGTCTTCACAGATCAACACATCCAAAGGTCGGAAAGTAGGGCCACTATCAAATGCAATCTGCGACAGGCGCCGCGAGCTCTGCCTACGACGTTGAACTCTGAGCAGAGCATTGTGCTTGTCTCCTTCATTATCTGATGAAGACGGCGACATGTCAAACACCTGACTCCTACGGTTGCGGTGATGTTGAAGCATATCGGACGTTACAGGGCTTGCTTCCTGAGAACCCACCGTCAAAGATCTCGAGCGACTTGTGGAGGAAGTACTATTCTGCCGGGGTGTCGTGACCATCTTCTGCGGTGACAGGGCTAAAGGAGGGGGCACTGTCCCTCCGCGAGGCTTGACGGGTGATGCCGCTGCCGAGGTTGCCGCTCTCTGTAGGCTGGGTGGCACCTTTGGCACATCAAACGGGTTAGGATTTGGCTGTAGCGATACTGATGACTGGTGTGATAGGCTGGATGAATTGCTCGATGCTTTTCGCCGTCCATCCACCGCCCCGCCACTTGTGAACGAAACTAAAAGTGGCGACGAAGGTTGGGAGACACGACTCGGAGACGAGTTGGAGTGACTAAAACCAGATGGAGATTGGGCTCGATTGGGCACTTTTGAGTTGTTGATCGTTCGCTGCACATGATTTGACAGGACAGGACTGCCCTCAAGGGATGCCGCGGGGGATGGTATATTTGCAAGGCCGCCGGGGCTAATGGAAGACTGCTTGCTTTGGGCTGCGAGAGCTTCCGCCCGTAGCTTCTGAATCACATCTTTATTCGCCTTCTCTAGTACCGGTAGATTCTTGAAGGAGAAAGAGCCAAAGTCATCCGTGGCAATCGGCTCACTCAGCCTCCTTGACTTGAGGTCCCGCACGTGAGGGGGGATATGAAGGGGCATCAGCTTCCGATTCATTGAGTTTACTTGCGAGCGCACACGGGAGAGAGCGTCATGGGGTCGATCTGGATAGTCAGAGCCGGCCGTAGACGATTGGGGGGACATCTGGTCTTCCATTTCCTCCACAAACGATTGAAGAACCGCACCTCTGGAGTCAAAGTACTCGGTGTCCTCTGGGTTCTCTGGCTGTGGTACAAACTGAGCCTCATCCTCTAATAAGGTGTCCCAGTTGACACCTTCAAACCATGGGTGATTTCGAATTTCCTCGCCGCCAGAGGAAAACTTTTCATCAAGATTGGAGCCTAGACGCTGCGGGGGATCCATACAGAGAAGCTTGTTTATCAAATCTTTAGCCTCATCAGAAACTGGCTCGCACTCGGCTTCATCCGGCCATTGAATCTTTCGAGCTAGGATATTCTCGAATACCTCCTCAGCCTCGTCTGCATGAAAGGGTGGTATTCCAAATAGGAATTCAAACAGGATGCAACCGACAGACCACCAATCGCTGGTCTCGTCCTGTTTATCGCCCTTAATCGTTTCCGGCGCTAGATAATCTGGGGTTCCTACGAACCGGCGATTTGTATCTTCAGGATCAAACAGTGCCATTGGTGGAGGCATCATACTCGAAGGAGGGAGTGAATTTCGGTTGCTATAGCTGTCTACACTGGACCTGGTATTTGATGAATATGGGTGTAAATCCGGCGACCCGTGAATCATCACCTCATCGTCCATGAGCATTTTGGCACTGGTTGTTTGAGAGTTGGCGTCGGAATCATTCAACGAAAATGAAGAGAGCATGTGAGTTAGCGTTTCACTGCCACCACTATCGCTTCGATGACTGTTTGATATTCGGCGTACTTCTGGCTGAGTAGATGTGAGGCTGAAGTATGAGGGTTGGCCGATGCTGCCAACATCAGGAGTCATCTGGGGCGTTGTGCTGGGAGATTGGCCGGAGCCATGCATATCGAGCGATGTAGACCTTGACGATGCCATCGAGGTAGAGCGGGCAAAGGGCCCTTGTTTGAGCAAATCTGGCGTCGACTCCGCATTCTCACTATTTAAAGCCCGTTTCTGTCGCCCAACCAAACCCATTCGTGACAATCCAAAGTCGGTCAATTTAAGGTGACCCTTTTGATCGATTAACAAGTTGTCCGGCTTTAGATCTCGGTGAATGACCCTTCTTTCGTGAAGATGCTCTACGCCAAGGATAACCTCTGCAAGATATTTTTTGACCCATTCTTCGGGGAGCCCGCCAAGGACTTTGATTAGGGAGGCGCAATCACCTCCATTGAGGTATTCCATGACTAGGTAAAGATAATCTTTACTCGAAAAAGTCCAATAAAGCTTTGCAACAAAGTCACTTTGTCCCTGCCACATCATGATAGCTCGCTCAGCCTTCACGTTGCCAACCTGGTTCTTAGCAACCATGTCCGCTTTCTTCAGTACCTTGATAGCAAAATATTCACCAGTGGATTTCTTTTTTGACAAATAAACACTACCAAAGGCTCCCTTGCTAATCGGTTTGATAATCTCGAAATCCTTGATGGAAGGCTGAGTTGGACGCGACTGCGGAGGTGCCTGATTGGATGTTAAACGAGGTGATGGTGGCGGTTTCATAACGAAATCTGATATGGCTGCCGATGACTGCCTTCTGTGATGCCGAGAGGGATGAGCGATAGGAGAGCTAAATTCGCTGCTGGGAAACATGGGGGATGCTTCAGGAGAGGCGACATGCTCTTGCGACAAGGGTAACACACGGGGTTTGATCCGCAGTGGAGACGAGGGCTGATTGTTCCGTGATGGAGACTCCTGGCGTCGCGGAGATGTTGACCCTGGAATCACTAGACTTCTTCTGTGTCGTTGTCTGGCGCTCGCTGCACGTCTGAGATCTCCGAATTCAGAGATTGGAGATTCCGTTCGATGGGCATTGCGTGAAGCAACCGATGAGGAGCGTAAGCTCCCTTCACTGTCATTGTCATTCTCAATAAGAAGGGTAGACCCTCGTCGTGAGTCACGAGACTGAACTGTGCCTCCAAAGTGAGATCGAGGGGTAAGACATTCCTTTGGGCTGCTGGACCTTGTGGAGCCGATGAATGATGTTGGTCGAGACCGACCAGCATGAATAGATGATACCTCGATCTGACGCAAGGCGGTAGCTAGTGCAGACGAGCTGTGATCAAAGGGGTCCTCTTTGACAGGATCACGTGAACCATCCTCCTCGCTTCGATCCCCAAGATCCTCTGTATATGGTGGTTCGCCATCGTCAGTCTCATCTTCGGCGGAATCGCTGAATCGACCCGCGGCGATGCGAGCGGCCTTTCTCGCTGCTTCATCGATACAGTCCTGCACGAGAACGGCAAATTCGATACGAATACGCTCAGCATACTCAATAATCTTCCGATGGCGGAATATGGCATCAACCTTTGCCCTGGCGACTTTTTCGGTATCAGTACAGAGGAGAGCAAGACCTTGTTCCTGCTCCAAAGTATTAGTTCCTGGGGATTGCCATTGGAGAACTTGCGAGATTCTCGATTCAGATTGAGGAGACTGGGTTCGCAAATCCCAATGGCCCTGTTGCAAGGCACTCTCCTTGATAGCAGGGTTACTGATTTCTATGGCTGTATCACAGAGGTCCATCAGAAGCTCGACAATACGTGCCTGGGGCCTCCGAACCGCGAACGAACGAGCTCTATTATGTCCGAATCCTCCAGTTCTCTCCCTTGAGCGAGCGAGCGATGTACCGGGGGATGATTGGGTCGACGGAGGTGGACCTATTGGTAAACCTTTATACTCAGCGACTGGCACATTTGGTTGATCACCAGTCATAGACCGACTCTTTCGGGATTCCAAAGCATCAAGTACCCTGACAATGGCGTGTCGGTGTTCTGTCAAATTCTCCTGTGCCATCTGAACATCCATTTCGGCATGGTGTTCTTGGAGGCAAAGATCTGTGTGCTTTTCAAACCACCAGGGGGGTATCTGGCGTTCGCAAATGCGGCAGAGGACTGGCGGGGGTGGAAGCGGCCGCTCTTGGGTCTCGCTAGCGGTTTCGGCTAGCTGTGTGAGATAGCTAGCAAGAATTTCAGCTCCCGAGCCAAGTGAGTCTACAATCACATTGGGGAGATCAATATGAACTTCATGAGGAATCCACGGGCGTAGCATCCACATTGTCTAGGTCATGGTTAGTAGGGTTCAAGGTGAAGCCATATCCAAGGCTACACTCACATGACTTTCTCCACCCGAAACGGTGTCATATACCATAATACCCTGTGCTTCGAGATCGGCTACTTGTGGTGGTTTTTCCTGATCATCTAAACTGATGAGGTCGTTAAGGGATCGCAGCTTAGACAAGGAACCAAGGTGAACGGAGAAACGGACTCTGTGACTCTTGGAGTCGTCTCTCTTCATCGAATCGACTACATCTGTAAAGATGGACTTGTTCTCGCTGACTATCAAATCGGATATGGGAACGCCATCGACAGATTTGAAGGGAGTCCCTACGACATCCGTCCAAGAAGGGCTTACCCACTTGATGGTGCCGTCAAGGTTGAGATCCACAATTGCATTGAGGGTTTGCTCGGCTGCCTCTCGGAGCTCCTCACGCTCTTCTCGGATGTCCTGGCTCAAGGACCGTTCCATGGCAGATGCCTGCTGGTTCCGCAGCGACGAAATGACCGGGGGCGCCAGCATGGCGGGCGAAGGTGTGGATGGCGGATCCATGGTTGTGAGAAGAGTCACACCAAGGATGGTAGAGAGTCTTTCTTGTATAGGTCCGGCAGCGGGGGAAGCTGGTTTCGAGAGGAGGGGAGGGGGGGGGAGACTCAGGGCCTGGCCAGACAGCCAGAACTATAGACCACCAAGGCTCGAATACATGACTGAGTTGTCGCCGGCGTAAGCTCGCAGTGTCTCTCGCAGGCGTGGGCAGGTATTCAAGATGGCCAAGTGGGAGGACCGTCGTCGAAAAGGTCGATGCGAGCACAAGGCAACGGCCTAGGCGGAGGTGACGACAAGGGCAACCGGACAGCTGGCTGAAGAAGGGCTCGATTCTTTCGTCGTCGAGAGATTGCTGTCTTGAGGGAACGGCTTAATTGTCCTTGGGAGACAATCGCCGTGGAGGGCACACGCAGACAGGACCAGCAGTCGCCTTCAGCCAGCTCAGCACAGGATGGCTCACGATTGTTCGTTAATAAAGCGAATGGCCGTGGTCGCGTACTCAGGTCTCTCCCATGACACATTAAGCGGGGAAACATACGGATGTGGACCAATAACAACAGGCCATCTCCTTGGCTTCACCCGGCTGATCCAGTCTTGTTGTGGTGTGGCCCTTCTGGAGTGAACTGCCCCAAATATTTATTTGATAGTGATGGTGGTAGCCCGTGGAGATGGTTAGTGGTGGTAGTGAGACCGCCTACTAGGCACTAACAGCTGCTGGAGGTACCTAATAATCCTGCACCGCAAAAGCCCTTTTGTCCCAAGGCTCCCCAACCCTCCCCACCAAGAAAAAAAAACAAGAAAAAAAAACAGGGCTCCCGTATCCGGTCCGCCTGGTATCGTCCCTTTTTCTTTTCAATTGATTGGGTAAAGGGACAACGGCACGGCACAAGGTCAGCGACATGCAGATGCTCATAGTACTTTGTACGTAAGCAGCTTTTGTAATTTTGATTCATAAAAGTTACTGCATTTGTTGGGTGAACACACCAAGTACCTTTGTATCCATCCATCCATCCGCCCGTCCACCCATTTGCTGTTTGTTTTTCTCGATCGGTTGCTCCGCATCAACGCACTCGTACGTACGTACGTACGTACCTACATGTATGTACGCACTTCTTATGCCAGTGCGAATTGCATCGAACTCACTAAGTGGGGGATAGGAAACTTCCGTCGTAGAAACAAAGTCATTGGGTGGGAGATGGAGGGAAGTCCGGGGAAGAAAACGTATAGTCTATAGAACAGTACCAGTCTGCTTGTATGATGGAAACATACAAGTACTCTGTGTGTTCAGTATTCAAGTCTTCTATCTATTCACATCGTGGCGTCGCATCTTATCCCCCACATGGGGGGCACACCTCTCTCTCGACCTGGTACTGTGCGTGGAGTAGTTTACTCCGCACGAATGCTAGCAACTATTAGGTGTGAGGAACGCCCGCATACGAGGAGAAGGGGGAAATCTGATGTTATCATTGAGACATCAAGCCCCTATCTAGCATCGAGAAGATTTCAACTTTTCATAATGCTCGTAATGCTTGTTGAGAAAAGAAAAGAAAAGAAAGAAAGAAAGAAGAAGAAAAAAACAAGGAAGTGGAACGATACTGTGTGCAATTGCTCATCCCTTTCAAACAAGGCCATTATGCATCACGATCAACGTGGTCTCTCGACTATTGGTGGTATCGAGTTGCAGGACACATAGTTACCAAGAATTGATAAGCAACCGCTTCAATAGATTGGCCTGATTTCTACACACTATATCTTCTAGCATCATCAAAAACACACCTTGACTTGCCCTAACTGCCCCGAGGCTATGTTCTATATATTAATCATGTGCTTCAGCATATAAAATCTTCCCGAGACCCTGAGAGGTCTGGCAGTAGGCCCAGCCACTTACCAACTCTCCCCTCTTCGCTTTCATTTAACTTTCATATAATAATGGCCTAGGTCGGCATGCAGACGCCATTGCTACCTGCACTGATGTGTCTCTAGTGGACGGTTCCTCTTGTTCGTTTCAACAACAGCCCCGACCTAATTTAGTTTTAGTTTGCTTGTACTTGGCTGTGGTGATAAACACATCTGTCTCTGGGCTTCGAGCCACTCTCCCTTTTCTACCCATCTTTGTTCTAACCACTTGGCCAAGTCCTCGTCCTTTTCAGGCAAGGAAGCGATGGGAAACCTGCGCGTATGCACATAGAATTGGAAACCAGCTTCCTTGGTCATCTTTGGGATACTCAGTGCATCCCAAATCGATGGAGCCTCTTGGAAGTTTGACCCACGCCGGTAGAGGATGGCAAGGTCGTATACAGCCTTAATATGTGGCGCCTTCCGGAGGTGTTGGACCGTAGCAATAAAGCCCTTTGTGCGGGGATACAGGAGATGCAGGGGATGGGGACGTTCCTTCGCCTCACACCACGATTGTGATTCTTGATATTTCTTCTCGTTGAAGCGGGTAGCTTCACTGAAACTGATAAGCCCTATTTGCCGCCAAGTTAATGATTGGGTCTTGACATGTTTCCTAGTTTCTTCGCATGTCTACTCGATGGTAGCGCGACTTACAAGTTGGAAACCCTCCGGTGACAATGTTGGCGAAGATCCGGTTGAGCTCCGATTTGTCCTTGAGCCAGTTACGACTGACCATGGGCATCCCCATTGCCCAGAGCCCCCAACCCAGAAATGGAACGAGGCGTAGCTGCACCTTGGCATAATAACGACAGCATCCAAGCATGCCCGCCCGCTTAGCAAGAGCCTGAATCATGAAGAAGTCGGACCATGCGACATGGTTAGAAACGACAATGGCCGATTCTCCTGTTGGAAGCTCATCTCCGGAACAAATGATCTCAGCACCATTTAAACGAACGAAGATTGACTGGATCCATCTCCAGACAGAGCCTGCGATAATGGACGAAAGGTCATACACGAGCCTGGGTGCCAGTCGCTTGAATGGCAGCATCAACGACAGAACGACGTCGGCTAGGAATAAGTATAGAAGCCATGGCGTTACCAGCGCAACGCCGCGCATATGCCTTATCAGAGCCCCGTGTGCAGCAGCCATTGGGATAGGTACCATGCCAATGCTTCCTATTTGAGGGCTGAGTGATGATATCCGGATCCTCTTGTTGTTTTCAAAAATAGGAACACAAGGGAGCAGGCGTCGTCTCAGGAGTTGACCGAGGTCCTTCACCCTCGGTAACAGCGCCCGTATCGGCTTCCATGACGCTATGTAACGCCATGTGCTAAGAACCGTTTAAGCAATGGAGCATTAATGCGACTAAGAAAAATGCGGCCTATATAGCATACTAAGGACTATTAGCTAGCAGGTGAAGTTGGGCCTGGTTAGCCTTTGCGGGTTTGCTGTCTCGTGAAAGCCAGAACCGCACCGAGAAAATGCCCTGTGAACTAGGTTGGCAATTGGAGGAGTAGCGATCCGGTCTAATAAGACGGCTTTAAGGCGTCCAATGCCTGGAATGCCCGGTTATGCATGTTTTGCATTTCACCAGCCGTTATTACCAAAGGTGGCAGGCAGTACAAGTGGTGGGTGCATGTCCAGTCTAAGGCGGCGGTATACAGTGTCCGCCCCCATGCTAGGGCTTTCACACAGTTTACTCGAGCGTCAAACCAAACGATGGGCTTGGTTGGACCAGCAAAATGAGAAGCCCTGGGAGATATAAGCCGGCTTGTTGACTACCAGATAGACTGCCAGATGCTTATATAGGTACTTGTATACAAGTATATATGTACTCCGTACCATGGCCGTTTATAAGGATTTCGAGTAAACAAAACAAAACAAAACAAAAAATGACTCCGTAAGGTATCGTACAGTATGACTATGAGACACGGATCCCTGCCAGCGGTAAAAACCCACGGATGGGTGGAAAAGCTCCGCTGTACATCGTACCTCTACTATATAACACCCAGCACCGGTACCTGTACTTTTTGGACCTGTAGCGGACGATTCTTCCCCCCTCAATCTACGGTCGACTAGGTACCTCCAGGGCTTCCGCTCATCGAGAAATTGGGGGCGATTGCAGCTGACTCGCCCTACCTAACGCAACGAACAACAGTGGAGGACGAGCCCCCCAGAGACCCCTGCCGTGGTCGTCCAACCCCGCTGCATCTTGGACTTCCTTGCCTCTCTCTCTAACCACCCCAATGATTACGACTCCTTAAATTTGCAATAAACGTGCAGCAAAAGGAATCTTACTTTATCTTACAACCCATCTGCACCTAAATAGCAACCTTCCACATTGACTCTCGAGCTTACACCGAGAATCGTGAGTCGAACAATCACCACTGCCACCACCATTCACGACACCATTACGCACCATTCCCCCATCACCGACCGACAACCCGCCGCACTTCTTCCGTCGATCTGTTACGCTTTGTGCGGCTGGTCCCCCCTGCGCAGTAACCCCCTCAACCCCTGTTCGCCCTTTGGGCTGTGCTCCCAACTTGGCGGAACCAAGCCCTCATCTTAGCTCTTGTCACGGTCACAGGCAACTTGCGCGACAGTGTCTTGGCCAGTCGGCTTTCGTTATTTCGGTCCCAGATTCCAGGCTGGCCGTTGGTTCGATTCATTTGGAATCAATTGCAAGCAGCCGTTCCGACGTCGCCGCACAGTGGCAGTTTTATGCATCTCGTCGCTTTGGGCTTGTGCCTGTGCCTGTATTGAGCACTGCGGCTGACGTGACGTCCCGCTGACTGTCTTATTTCACCCACTCCCTGTGACCTGCGACCGTGAAGCATCTCCTTCTCTCCCCAGGTGTCAATTCTCCAGACGTTCTACAAGTCGCCATGTCGGCATCACTGTCGCCAGAGCAGTATGGAGGAAACACGTCACAAGGCTCGCCAGAGAGTGCAGCTCCCGGCAGTGTAGACAAGGGCGTATTATCCTCTTTGAACCTCAACTTCTTCAAATCTTTATCGGACAAGAAAGTTACCAGAAGTATGCAAAAGGCGAAATGTCGATTTTATCGCCTTGTGACCAAAAGACTAATTGCAAATATAGATGGCAATCCACCCAAGCGACGTGGTCCCAAGCCGGACAGCAAGCCCGCCTTAACAAGGAGACAGGAGCTCAACCGACAAGCCCAGCGGTAAGGGTCCCCAATACACAAAAGTCACGTTGCTAATACGCCATTGCTTGACAGTACCCACCGCGAAAGGAAGGAACTATACATCAAAGCCCTCGAAGATGAAGTGCTCAGATTAAAGGAGATATTCAGCAATATTTCTCAAGATAGGCAAAAGCTGGCCGATGAGAATAAACAACTAAAGGAGCTTTTGGCGCAGAGTGGGATTCGGGCTCCAAGAGCAGGAGGTGCGGACGATGTTGCAAGTAACCGAAGCGGAGGCCAACCCTCCAACACGAGTGTTTCGGGTAACAGCTTTGCCCAAGGATCCCAGAGTGGGTTTTCACCGCCAGTAACGACACAGTCGACTGCCATGTCCATGTCACCACCAACTGCCCAAACGAGTCATCAACCTACAACGGGAAGCCAGCTGCGCAACTTGGCCCAGCAATCAGCCGGCAAGGGTGCTGATATTGACCAGGCTGGTATTGACTTCGTCTTAACGTACGAAAGGCCCCGGCCCCCTCCTTCGACGCCATATCTTTCACCTCCCCCGCAATAAATGTTGTCCTATCACAATTATGAGTTAAAGGGGTGGCGACGCACAGAGGCTGGTCTGCTAACGATTGCGACTTTGTCGAGGGATTTTGTAGTCTCGAGAAACCTTGCATGGTACACATGCCATTCCTGGTTGACAGGGCGAGCGATGCCGATGGCGAACCATGCGGCCACGCTCTCATGGCGTCTTGCCCCCCAGCGCCATTTCCGGAACTGACGCCGGCAATGCCGTTTGGAAATACGCACACGCACGACGTCGGCGGAGAACACCCACCTCAGGGCACGTGGGAACTCAGCAAGGCTGATTTGTCTACACTGCTACACCTCAGCAAAAAATTAGATCTCGACGGCGAGATCACCCCTGTGATGGCGTGGGGGATGGTGCTGGCTCATCCTCGATTTATTGAGCTGCTTCCAGCCGACTATGAGAAGCTCGCTGAAGAACTGTTGAGGAAAGTCAGATGTTACGGGTAAGTACTAAGGAATTCCACCATTCGGATGAATATTGGGCCATGCTGATTTCGAATGTAGTTTTGGCGCAGTTATGGAGGAGTTTGAGTTGCGTGACGCAATGGAGAGTATCTTGTCTAACCGGGCTGATGCTATGGTGTTTTGATGGATTTGATATTGTGCATAACAAACAGCCTGAGATTTTATTGATAACTAGTGATCTTTTAAAAGGTGTTGACTGTATTTTATATGGAATAGGTAATCTCAAAATGTATGAAACATTGATATTCTGGATGAAAGACGGGTAGTGATGATGACGCTACAGTTTACGCATGTTGCAAAGGGTTATCTAAAGAGGAGTAAATTTGTGTGATAAAAATGATGTGGTCAAATTCGAAAGGTAGAAAAGAAGATGAAATCAAAATGTGTAATAATTTTCCCAAGGTGGATATCTCGAAAATGACTTTCATTATGAACTGACTGGACATAGGTAGAAATGAACTCCATTTGATATCTATGTCTTTGACAAGCCAGCACGATTTTAATTGTATGGACACCTGGCAGCAGCTGGTGACGCGGGGCTTGCAACTTTTCGGTAGGCGGCCCCACACCCCACCACAATTTCGATTCAAACCAAAATCATTCACAGGCGCAACGAGACACTGCATTTGAGCAAAGGAGAAAAGTGCAGGGCTCGTTTTTCTCTCTCTACTCTAACCACCCCTCCTTTCGATCGAGACCTACAACATCTCGCCAAAATGCCTGAAATTCTCGATTACGCCAAGATCTGCGAGAGCTGCCCCCCCGGGGATGGCTGGGGACCGTCAGTGACGACCGAAACCACCCTCGACGGCGTGCCCTATGCGCCCTACTCCAAGGGCGACAAGCTGGGGCGCATGGCCGACTGGACTGCTGAGGGCAAAGATCGTGAGCGTGGTGGTCGCATGCAGTATAACCGCAATTATCGAGGTAGGCATTCTTGTGGTGTGGTTGTGGTGTGGTGTGCATCTAGAGGCGAATCAACGGAAATACTAACATTTTGAGCATCAGACCAGCAAGTCTACGGAGCCGGCCACGCCGTCGTCTTCAGTGCTCCTCCCGCCGAGGACGAGTCAACCTTTTCCGTTGTTAGCAACACTAGAGATTCAGTCAAGACAAGATACGGCCGTGGAGCCGTCTTCACCCGTGGAGGTCGTGGCCAGCGAGGCGGCAGAGGCGATACCCGTGGTGGACGTGGCGGCCAATTCCAGCGAACTGGTGCCGGCGGCCGACAGGGCGGCTATGGCTACGACCGCGGTGGCCGAGGCGGTGCTGGTGCTCGTGGTGGCCGTCGTTTCGGCTGGAAGGACTACGACAAGCCTGCTCGCAACCGTGATGCCAGCATTAACATTAAGGCTGACTGGGAGCTGCTCGAGGAGATTGACTACAACCGCCTGGCCAAGTTGAACCTCGAAACTGATGACGGAGAGGACTTGGATGACTACGGTTTCCTCCACTACTACGACCGCTCCTACGACAAGCAACCCGTCAAGGGCACTGAGCGCAAGCTTACAGCCATTGATCGTGCTGCCTACAACGTCACAACCTCCTCAGATCCCGTTATCCAGGACCTTGCGGACAAGGATGAAGCCACCATTTTCGCTACCGACAGCATTCTTTCCATGCTCATGTGCGCTCCCCGCTCCGTTTATCCTTGGGACATTGTCATTGTCCGACAAGGAAACAAGATCTTCCTTGATAAGCGTGATAACGCCAATCTTGATATGGTGACGGTCAATGAGAATGCCGCAGACGCTCCCCTAGATGCTGCTGATGGCGGCAAGGATGTTTTCAACCAGCCTGCGGCTCTTGCCGAGGAAGCCACCTATATCAACCACAATTTCGCCAACCAGGTTATCACTGAAAACGAATCAACAAAGGTCCAGATGGCCCACGCCAACCCCTTCTATAACCCCTCCGAGGATACAGACCCTGCTGCCAGCAAGGCCTACAAGTACCGCCGATTCGATCTCTCCACTAACGATGAGGAGCCTGTTTACTTGATCGTCCGTACCGAGATTGATGCCGTCCAGAAGAACGCCATCAGCGGCGAGGATCAGTTCGTCACCATCAAGGCGCTCAACGAGTTCGATAGCCGGGCTCAGGGCAGTGGTGGCGCTCTGGACTGGAGAGCCAAGTTGGTGACTCAGCGAGGTGCCGTTGTCGCGACTGAGATGAAGAACAACAGCTGCAAGTTGGCCCGATGGACGGTGCAGAGCATTCTGTCCAAGTCTGATGTCATGAAGCTTGGGTAAGTCATGATTCCTCCCGCCACAATGTACTAATGAAGAAATATTGTATATTAACAACCTTGCCTAGATTCGTGTCTCGTGTTAACCCCCGACTCAACGACAAGCACGTTATCCTCGGCGTTGTCGGCTGGAAGCCTCGTGACTTCGCCAACCAGATGAACCTGTCCCTCTCCAACGGTTGGGGTATCGTTCGAACCATTGCCGACATGTGTCTCAAGCGCGAGGAGGGCAAGTACGTGCTAGTCAAGGACCCCAACAAGTCCATCCTCAGACTCTACCAGGTTCCCGCCGGCAGCTTCGAGGATGATGAGGAGGAAGAGGGAGAGGAGGAGCAGGCGGAGGGGGAGGAAGCTGAAGAGTAAAAAACAAAAAAGAAGAAGAAGAAGAAAGAAAGAAAGAAAGGGAAAAGAGCTCTGGCAAGAACTCTCAATAGTGGACTTTTGTTTTTGTTTTTGTTGTTTTTTTCTGCTTTTCTTTGTTCAATGTCCAAAAAAGGGTTGGCATGTTAGAGATCGTAACCAGTTTTTATCACGACATAATGAGAGTGAAAAAAAGTGGATTCGACCTCGTTTGGCATACTTGGTATATATGTAGAGACCGGAGCTCGTCCTAGGCAGGAAGGCCAGCACGTCGAAAATGATATTCCGTTTTAACTTTTATGTGCTTGCTCTCCCATTTGTAAGTGGGAAAAAAGGGAATGGATGAGATTTTGTGTCAGGATGATGGTCTCGGATTTGATATTCTGCATGTCGAAACTATGAATCAGCGGCAATAAACTGCACAACAACTATAGGTAGGGTTGTGTTTCAGGGCCCCCTAATGTGATAGCGATAGCTTCTATTGTGGCGACGTTTCCACTCCAGGACATTAATATTGTCGCATAGGTAGATTTAGATGGAAGGGTAAAAGAAAAACAGAGGGAAATTAGTAAAGATTAGCTAAAAGAAGCATCAAACGCTCCAGTCTCTGTCCACCAATACCGCCCGTGAACACCCCCTGAACGACAAAACATGCATCTCACGAAAACCCGGCCCTTTTCGTCCATCCTAACAACTCCAAGGACCCCCCGAAGCCTCGCTCACCGTAAAACCCCCAATGTTTGCCTCCATTTTTGCTAGCCCAGAACTTCTTAAGCCTGCTCCAGATACCGAATTCCAACATCCTGCAAAAAGTTGGTCAAAGAATGGCTCTTTATCGGCTCATACCCTTGCTCTCTCAGAGCCCTCTCTTTATCGCACAACCAGTCTCGCGCGGCGTTCCGCGCGGGGAGATCGAGCTTCATAATCGCCATGTAGGTCGCAGCGAGGATCAGCCTAAACGCCTGTTCGGTGTTGGGCTCCGAGCGGATAAAAACCGGGGATATCCAGACATGTTGCATCTCATCTCGTAGGTGCTGGTCCAGGGGCTTCTGTGGTTGGGCCGCCAGCGTGGAGCGGGCGACGTTGGCGAGGCGGGCGCTTAGCATGTCGACCTGGTGTGAAGATGGCCACTTTTGGGGGACGGGGTCTGGGTATGGATCTGGAGAGATGACTTGGTGGTCCGTGTAGATTCTGCGGAGAGAATCCATATGTCTTTGGATAGTGTCCGAGTTGTCTCTAGTGCTTGGAGTCCTGGTTAATGGTCGGTTGGCGGGAGCGGATTCCAAACATGAAGATGGCTGGGTTGATCTGTCTGTTGAAAGATTAGGAGAATGATACGGCGGCCTTTCCTTACGCCACGTGGAATACTTTGATGGTGCAGGAGGTGGTGTTCTCGAATAGGGAGTGTGGTCACGGTTAGGTTCATCTTTGGTAAATAAGTGTCTCGACAAAGTACCTCGCTTTATAGGCGAGCCTGTCGTGGTACCTGAACCGTATTGGTACGAGTGAGGGAACCTGTAAATGTCAAGATGTTTGGCTCTAGCTCGTGGATGATATGGAGATGTTGGTGCAACTGAGAAGCGAGGTTCAACTGGACCGTGTCCACGAATGGCGTCCGGGGTCTGATGCGGATGATGGTACTCGCGGATCGGGGTAACAATACTCGCCGTTAATCTGCTGCCCATATCTATATGGGGTGTTCCATCCTTCAAGTTGTCGGTCGTTGCCAGCCGACGAGTCTGACCCTGCCCAGCGGTTTTATTAGAGATCCGCGCCTTGACAGCCGGCTTCTCAATGTTCCCTTTCAAAACCTTGACCCTCCGCTTGCGTGTGACGGGAGGGGTAATCCAAGAGACGGCTTCGGGATCCAATATGTGCTTTTCGTCGCTGTTGAGACGGCCGGACAGACAACAGGCTCTGCATACTGATAGCTTGCACTCGCGACACTTCTGTATAGCGCCGCATCGTTGTTTGTGACAAAGGTCGCACTTTGCCGTGGATATCCCTGAAACATCCCATCCTATGTGAACGTCGCGGGGGGCATGATTTGTCAGGGCCGTCCGCTTTATTGGTACGAGCTTGCTCGGGGTGGCCGCTCCAATGACAGTGTTGTTTTCTTGATTCTGATGCGAGTTGTGACAATCCGATGCTGGTTCAGCACCCATTTTCGACATGTTACCCTCCAGGGGATGATAATCCTTCATGTTTTGAACTGTCGTTCTTGGTTGTCAAATATTTGTCGGGGGGAGGGGCCTTGTGTCTGAAAGTTTTGATTAGGTTGAAGCATAGATGGATCATTCCATAGCATATATAGAAAGATTAGAACAAGAGACGTAAAACGAGTAGGAAAGATGTGAGATATACTAAGCGAAAGAGTCTAATCTACTGGTACCTATTGTAGCGGCAGTTGAATGCGCATGAAAGTTTGTTGAATCTGGGGCAGCAGAGAGTCAGGAGGTCTAAAGAGCGTAAACGAGGAGAGAGATAGAGAAGTCTGCTTCTGTCTTTTTAACAATTTCAAGTACACCATTTACAATAAGGATTCACTGTCGTTGCAAGAATGAAGAGTAGCAGGTCAAGACGGTGACCTGAATGCTTAAGCGGTCAGGCGGACAAGCCTCGTGATTCAGCGTCTGACGAAATTAAGATGATTTCGACTGATGTGTGTCATTGCGATGTGAACTTTTGCAGTTGCAGTTGATGGAGCGCAGATTGGAAAAGTTGACATTGAAAACGCAATCCGAAGATCTTGTCTGAAGCGTAGAGCATCACATATCGTTGGTGAGTAGCGACAGCTTGTTATTCTCTACTATTGGTAGGGGGGCAAACATGAAACAAGCGGTTCAGATGTTGAGAATCGAAAGACATGAGATGATTCGGATGGCGATGAAAGGAGACGAAGCCGACAATCGGAGATTTGCTCGTATTCAAAAGACCGTTTGCTCTGAATATCCATCATACCTAGTAATAACGACAATAAGGTAAGCAGTCAGTTAGGTTCACAGGCCGACAGAGCGAACTGCCTTCGGGAAGAAAATGAAACGCCAAGCCAAACGGGTCGGACCACGAGTGATCCATCACATGGATGGTACGGAGAGCACGATAGGTAGATAGGTATGCGCTTCAGAGACAGCCATGGCATGGTCAGGTCAAACCAGGCACAGGCACAGGCACAGGCGGTCACCAAAGAGCCAAGGACCCCTTCTTCAAACTAGGTAGTAAAGGCGCTTAGCTTAGGTGATCGGTTGGTGATCGGAGGGAGCACCTGGATAGGCAAGGGACATGTGTATGTCCATGTCCGCTTCAGAGAGGTAGGCCGGACGGATGCAATGCAATGCAACCAAACGAACAGGACGAGATGACACTTTTGTTTCGTTTTGGATGCCACGTAAATGCAGAGATGCAGCGACGGAGTGACACAGCGAGGCCGCTTTTGGGTAACGTAGTCACACGTTCTGGTTGTTCTGTCTGAAAATTCCCTCGTTACCAACAGGTCTCTGTGGAGGTTGTGGTGGTGGTAGTGGTGATGACATGTGGTGGCTACGACTCCAACGTATGGAGATGGAGATGGAATATTCGAATGGGCCCAACGCCCCCCCCCCCCCCCCAGCGCAGGGTACAAGACACATTACAGAATACAGCAGGTAAGGACAGTGACCCGCCCCTGTTATCTTCTTACTGTATCAATGTATCTCTTACTGCTGCTCTTTTGATGCGAAACAATTTTTTATTTTTATTTCTATTCCTCCTTGTCCATTGTGGCAAAGCCGGTCTTGGCTTTTACGTAGTATGAATGAAATCCTCTCATCATTGGCATGCATGATGAGATGAGCCATGATTAGTTGTTCCGTTTGCATGCATACATACATACAAGTACGTGCGTGTTCTTTGTTTTCTAGGTCCACGTAATGGACGGGTCCATGGATACAAGTGCCATCATTTGATGATGAAAAAGATCCATTTCCTTAGCTATTATCTTTGCATTATCGTTGATGGTCTGGAAGCGCAAATAGATGGATGGATGGATGCTTGCGTAGCTTTCGCAGCCACACTAAGATTGGCGACGCTACCAGGTATTGCCGGGCCACTGAACTGTAGAGGCATGTAGGATTGACACATGCACCTAAAACAAGTCGCTAACAGGTCGGGTGCTAGTAGAAGACGTCTCCCTAGCACCTATGGTAGGTACCTTAGTTACCTGTAGGAGCAGTACCTTGCAGCCACTATTACTGGGACAGGTACGGGTACCTCAGTCGTTGCTTGCTGCCCGCCCGCACAGCCTCGTCAGCGCGTGATACCGAGAGAAACGGACCAATGGCGGCACCCCTCAAGCCTCGAGTAACCAGGGTGGAGCGGATCGCTTGCTCCACGTTGAACACTTTGATGCTGGGCCATCCGGAAGCACGGCACATCGGGAGGCTTGGTATTGGGGCTAGTACTGTATGTACATGCTCCGGGCAAAGAGCTGTATTCATTCTGTGCTGTGCCTACGGAACATTCGTAGTTGGTGGCCTCTCTCTCCTTGGTACCAGTATGACAACCTACCTAGTAGGTCATTCATTCATACCAGTACGGAGTAGTATAGTAGAAGAATACAGGTGCTGTTAAATCGCGAATACACTTGCCTTCAGGGCTCATCATCAGCATCCATCTCAATAGAAGGGTTCCATAGCACACAGTCAAAGCTAACCTCCCCTGAACCCAGCGTCTGTCTGAGTCCTCTCTCTCTCTCCGCTGCAGGGCCAAGAGCTTTCTTTCCAGCCCCCCCTTAACCACTGCTGCACGCACCTTGACACCACCCCCCAGTTTAGCATTGCTGGTGCTGCTGCTGCTGCTCGTTACGGAACAAGTCTACGGCAGAATTCCTCTGAACACACACTTGGTACCTGGCACACCTTTAGGTCTCAGGTGGTCATTTGCTTGGCGCAGCAAGAAGCGCCGCATTACAGCAACAGCAGTAGCAGTAATAATAGTAGAGCTCCGTAGTAGTACTGTAACAGCAGCAGCCTCTTTCTGCTTCCCATCCCCATCCCCATCCTCATCCCATCGCACGCACCCGGAAAAGCATTGGCTTCTTCTGGCTCTGGCTCTCGCTCTCGCGCTCTCGTCCCGTCGTCAATCACTTTGCTAGCCCCGAAACCTACCGACCGCCTTAAACTCTCTCCCTCTCACTTGTTTTCTTTGCTGACGCCGGGCTTTTTTTTTTTTTTTTAATCATCTCTCTGATATAGCCGATTTCCTTTTCCTTTTCTCCCCTTTCTCTCTCACTTATCCTCTCGACGACCCTTATTCTTTCCACATCGTCACCTAATTTCAAGTCACGCCTTCACACCACAAACAACCATCAACATGTCCAGCCAAGAATACTACAACCAGGGCGGCCAGGGCGGTTACCCCCAGCACCCTCAGCCCGTAAGTTCCAATACAAACCCCATCCAATCCGAATCTCCCAACATTTTTTTGGGCGGAGAGATGGGCTATTCTACTCGTTGAAGCTTTCACTGCTCAAGGTTTCCGACTTGCTTGTGAAGCAATCGCAGCTGCAGCTCCGTTCGAGGCCCTTCTGTTTTCCAATTGTCACCTGCAGCTTCCATACATTCGCTCTCGTTCCATTTGCTAACCATCCAATCCCAATCTTTCCAGTCCTACGGCCCTCCCCAAGGTCACTACGGCGGTCCTCCTCCTCCCCAGCAGCAGGGTCAATACTACGGCCCTCCTCAGGGCCAAGCGCCTATGCAATACGAGCAGGCCCCTCCACCTCCCGAAGCCCGCGGCCGCTCAAGCGGCAACCAGGGTTGCTTGATGGCCTGCATTGCTGCCCTATGCTGTTGCTGCGCCGTCGAGGAAGGTTGCGAATGCTGGTAAGTTATTTTGCCGCACGACAATCCACTTGTTTTCTCTCACCCCATTGAAAGATCCCCTCTAACTCCGAGCTCTATTTAGTATCGAGTGCTGCGAATGTCTCTTCTAAAGAGAAAACCACCACCATTAATACATAGTGTATCCTCCGACGAAATACCCTGTCGTCGGCTATCACGAATTGATAATTTGATCATACCCCCCTTTTTTCGGGAACACGTACATCGCACAACCTCTACATGTTTGATAAAGACTTTTTGAAATGAGGCTGGAGAGGTGGAAAGAAATCGACTGGGAAGGTGGCAAGGTTATAGGTACAGGGCAGGAAGGGGATTTACGGGGAGGCGGCACAAAGTCCTGTCTTTAGGTTGACGCAATTTTCTCATTTGTTCAGCTCTTTTTTTTCGATAACGTCTCTTTTTCTTCTACGCGCCACTCACGAACAAATACGGAGACGATATGCGCTTCTGCAACCTCCTCCACCCGTTACGTGTGTGCGTGTGTGTGCGCGTATGGGGATAACTTCTATGATAAAATAATAGACATGGGAGGATCAGGGAATGCTTCGACTTCATCGTCATCATTCATGATCATTTTGACCGCTGCTGCTTTGCTTCAAAAAAGACTACAACCAGAAACCATTTTGTTTATACTCTCCACCGCTGTTACCCTTGTATGTGCAATTCCGCAATCATTCCAACACAGTTCGATCCATCTACGAGTCGAGATGCACGTAGTTAGCAGGGAACAGGCCCTGCTGACCATTGAAGTGACCAAACCACCAGTCCTCGTCTGGGAACTCCAAGTTTGTAATCTTGGCGTTTTCGGGGAAGCTCAGTTCTGCAAACACAACAATTAGCCATCAGTTCCAACGGGTCAAGCAACCAACTCTATAACGACACGGGATACTCCAAGCTTACCGTTATCTTCTGCAGCCTCGTAGTCATACAAGGCGGTAGCAGTTGGTCCGGAACTAGCATCGGCCGGATGCGAGTCGTGTGCCACGGGGGCTGACTCCGGCTCCGGCTCCGGTTCCGGCTGTCTGGTAGCAGCAACCGGTGCCGGGGGTGGGTGAGGAGCACCAACCTCGTCCTCGACAAGCTCGACGTAATTGCTGGGGAACAAGCCGCTCTCTCCCTCTGCATTGGTTCCCATCCACCAATCTTCGTCCACCATATCGATATTGCTAACGTACTGTCCCTCAATAAGGTCAATCTCGTTGTCTTCGGCCTTCTCGTAGTCGTACTGCACGATTGCGCGCTTGCCTCCCTGCTCATTCGGTACCTCAGCATGATCAAAAGTCTGCTCTGCGACCGCACCAGCAGCTGACCGAGCCACGTACTCTGCCTCATCCTCATCTTGAAGCTCCTCCTCCTTCGGCACAGCAACTTGGCTAGGGGGCATAGGTGGTGGCGGTGCTGGCAGCTCCTCAGTAAGTGGCAACACACCACGAGCAACTGGCGCAGCGACGCGGATTGGAGATGAATCAAGCTCATGAGCCGGAGGCTGGAATGCCGAAGCATCATCCTCTTCTTCCTCGTCATCAACTGGGGGTGGTCGACTAGGAAGACCTGGCAGTGCGAAGCCACCAGCAGGTCCAGGCCTGGAACCCGGAGGGGGTGGTGGAGGAGCGGCAGCTTCCTCCTCTTCAAAGGATCTCGCCCCGGGAGGGGGTGGAGCTGCTGCTCCAATCGGGGCGGTGTTCTTGAATTGATCGCGCAATGCGCTAACGCCTCTGGCAGGAGACTCGGGCTCTGCCCCAACTTGGCGTGGGGCTTCTCCTGTGTTCTGCTGGCTCACAGGTTCAGAGTCCTGTGGGCCACGAGTAGGAACACTGCTTGTTTGCACTGGCGCCCAGTTCTTTCCAGTATAGCCGCTTCTCCACTCACTTCCACTCTTTTGCTGGACAACAGGTGCCGCAGAGGGTGAAGAAGCACTGCCAATGGATTCTCCCCTCTCCCTAGCCTTCTTCTCCGCCCAAATCTGGGCAGGAGTCTTTCCACCTTGGTCAGCGAATGTCCTGCTTGTGCCTCCAAGTGGAGCTGCTGTGGCACCAGCCGGTGCACCAAATCCTAGACCAGGAGTAGGCGCCTTGGTACCAGTGAAGGCAGCGGCGCCGGCAAACTTCTTAGCAACCTTGGGTTTGGGGAGGGAGGTCAATCGCTCTGCCTGGGGTTGAGAGAATGCAGCAGCTCGATCAGCAAGTGACGCGGCCTCTTCGGACTCCTCAACGGGCTTTTGAGCCTTTGCCCTGATGGCGGCGATGTCAACCTTTCCAACAGGTTCGTATGAACCCTTGACAGGAGTTGGCCGGTCATCACCAGTCTTTTGAGCTTGCGCGCGGATGGCCGCAATATCAACCTTGCCCACAGGTTTGTAGCCACCCTTGATGACATCAGCATCATCCTGTCGAGCCCCGCCTGCGAAGCGCGAAGGCTCGGACTTCTGGCTTGTGAGTTCTGCCATGTTCACCTTTGTGGGTTGATAAGCTGGCGCGACCTTTTCAATTTGGGTCCTTGTGACAGGAGGGGCATTGGATCCCCAGCCATCTGCGTCAACATTATTGTCTCTCTGAGATCGGGCAGCAACAAGTGGGTCCACACGAGCAGCGCTGGATGAAGTAGGTGTGAAAACTGGCTTGGACTTGACGGGTGGGGGGGCTGGAGGGGCAGTTCCAGCAGAGCTGCCAGCCGAGTACTTGGCCCCTGAAGCATCAGCAACCTTTTGCATAATGGACGCGGGCTCTAGGTCGGTGTCCGATCGAGCGGTGATCTGGACATGGTATCCATGCAAGACTTTAGAGACGGCTGCCAGGTGGCTTGTAAAGTATCCCTTTGTACGTTCGGGGACGCCTCCTCCGCACCATGCAATCAAGACGTATTTGGGCAAGGCTGTGTTGGGGTCCTTGACCTTGACGAACGCGAACTGGATTCGGCCCTCGTTGAAGTCCTCGTTCAACTCGGTCAACTCGCCATCTACATACCCAATTAGCAATTACTTGAGAGAGAGGGAGAAGAGGCAGTGGATGAAGCATTAACATACCGCCTGTGCTTTCAACCTTGAGAACGCTCTCCTTGGACCCACTATCTTGGAAGGCGTTTACCAAGGGAGCTTGGACCGAGAAGAGTGCCCATTGGGCGTAGGTGGGAGAATTGGAGGTGGCATTTCCGTTGACAACTCCAGCATAGCTGCTTTTTATGGAGGGTCCGTTTGTCGACAAGTTCAAAGAAGCCATTTTGAAGGGTGATTGTGATGTGATGGTGATTGCGAAGGATTAAGAAGGGGAGGAGGGATTGCTTCCCAATAGCTTCCAGCGAGTCTAAGCAAGCCGAGGACCCAGAATAGGAGTAGAACTGGAGGGGTAAAGGATATCAGACAAAAGAAACTGACTCGGACAGCTCCTTGACTAGCACAGCTAAGAGGAGCGTCTCTCTTTATGATTGAAGGAAAGAGAAGAAGGTGCTTCGTGGCAGAAGAAGAAGAAAGAAGAGGAGAAGCTGGGCTTTCAACCTGATCTTCGTCGGACATCGACGTGTACATTGACGTTGCTCTGTCGATGGGGGGCGGGGTGTTCTAGTACTGCTTAGCTGCATAAACGGTGGGGAACGAACAATATGGGAGCAATGGCGGGAAACGTGGCAGACTATTGCACCTATCGGGACGTGAGGCGGATTGAGGCTTGTTGCAGACAATAAGCATGTGGCTGAAGTGCAGCCTCAAATGACGCAAGAGGGCCCCTCACCAATCCCGGCGCCTGAGACGAAAAGCCCCGCCAAGATCAACCTCCGACCAAAATCGCTGAGCGCGCCGACAGTCGGATCTTGATTCCTAATCCAAAATCCGCATCCCATACGTCGAAGCGCAACAAGGCATCATGTCGACAATCGCAGAGGTGACGAGTTATGCGGAGTGGGAGCAGTTGTTGGGCTCTCTGCCTGCAACAACTCTCCTGATCGTTTCCTTTTATGCGCCTTGGGCAGCACCCTGTACCCAAATGGCCACAGTTCTGTCGACACTGGCATCCGAATACCCCGTTAACGAACCACTCAGCACCAAGTGGGTGTCCATAAATGCCGAAGAACTCAGCGATATTAGCGAGGCATACGATGTCACGGCGGTACCATTCCTGGTCCTCTTGCGAAATGGCCAGGCGATTGAGACGGTCAGCGGCAGCAGTGCGCTCAAGGTTCGAACGGCTATCGAAACCCATGCAGGCAAGGACGGGAAGTCTGCACCAGTTGCAGATGTATCAAACGGGTCACAGCAGACTGGAGACGCAGCCAAGGCTGAGCAGGCGGAGGTTGACCCAGTCAAGCAAAAGGAAGAGTTGTTTAAACGTCTCGAAGATTTGGTCAAGGCGGCACCCGTCATGCTCTTCATGAAGGGAACACCGAGTTCCCCACAATGCGGATTTTCACGGCAAATGGTTGCATTGTTGCGAGAAAACTCTGTTAAATACGGGTTCTTCAATATTCTTGCCGACGACGATGTGAGACAGGGCTTGAAGGAATATGCCGAATGGCCAACTTTCCCTCAGCTGTGGATTGACGGCGAACTTGTTGGCGGTCTGGATATTGTAAGTTCTTTTTATTGCAACGTATCGATGCTTTTATTTCCCCCACCGACTGACAATCACGCAGGTCAAGGAAGAACTTGGAAATGACGCGGATTTCTTCAAACCATACAGTGTCAATGCTGAGGCTACTGCAGCATAAGGGGCGGGCTTAAATAAGAGCGCCTCCTAAATCACCATTCCCCATTTCCATCCAATGACTTTTTGGAACTATTTAACACCGAGATACCCTATAAATGGTGTCTCACAATCATAGGGAGAATGCTCAACTATCAATCCCTTGAACTCATGCAACTTATGGAAGGTTCAGTCGGAGAAATATGAATTAGACGCTGGCAGGTAAAACAAGAGATGCGCAGAAAAAGTGCATACAAAGACTTTTATTGGCTGATTTGTTGCGCACGACGGTTAAAAACGTGTGAACTATATGGCAAAGGACGAAACATTGTCTCACTGGACATGAGCGCAGGCGGTGACTGGTGGGGGTTATTGCTGCATAGGGCGAGATGCAACGCTATGAGCAATGTTGCCGAGGATAAATAAAAATATGGAATTTGAGCTACTGAGTTGTGAATATTGGTCCTCCTTTCTTCTTCTTAATGTGCACTGTTGCGAGACCTATTTTTCCACTCCAAGTTTTCGTCGTAATCAGCGACTAGATGTTCACGTCATTAGAAGATGCCTGGAGAAGCAGTGAATATTTGTATTAGAGGGCCTCTTAGGTCACTTAGTCATCAGTGTTAGTTCACCGGTTTTTACTGGGGCTTTCGTTCTGTTTCCTTCTTTAAAAGCATGTTCTTGAGTTGCAAGGCCAATGGTGGCCAAAACACATCAAGGGTAGACAGACAGCCGGATGTTACCATGACTGCTGACAAATTCACAACAAGGTTAGAGACCAAGGTAGGTACTAGTAGTAATATTAGACGTGCGACAGATTAAGTGGTGGTGACCACTGACACACACCCAACTAGCAAATGAGCCAAATGGTGAAGGATCCGCAAGTACGGAGTACTAGGTAGGTAATAAAACTGATGATAAAGGTGACTCACACCTGCGACAACCCGACGCCACAATTCATACTAACGATGCACCCAATCGTTGCTTGACGGGGTTAAGGAACTTGGGATTAAAGAACTGGATCCAATCAACTGCCGCGCCTACTAGGTAATTGGTGATGGATGGATGGAGCCCACCACCAGAGCGGCAGCCAAGAAATACTACCTACAAGGTAATAACAGCTGCAGCAATAGTCCATGGAGATTGAAAAGCCCTTTGTCAGAGTCGATGAAAGCAACGAAAAGACAACTAGCTTGAGACCTCCCGCACGAGGGCGGAAAAGGCAAGAAAAAGGGTTGCCCATTCATGGTGCTGAGTTACAGGTAAGTTACATACATGACTCTGAGTTTGGGGTAAGAAAACAGGGAAGTAAATGTAGGTGCCTAGCCAGACTTGCTGGGCTCAAATACTACTACTCATCCACCAAAGTGCTAGAGGTGAGGAGTCGTTTGGTGGAAGAAATCTTTGCTATTCCGTGGATTTAATGCTGCTGTACGGAGTGCACCAGGTACGTAATGATAAGAAAATAATCAAGTAGATAAATAAATAAATAGATAAATAAATGCAGTAATAAAAGGGCATCAAAATAGATGGATACTAAATACGTGCATCTTGCTTCCCATCATAAGACCTCGTTGCCCCATCTTTCAACTCAGAGTATCATTGGATCTCGTAAATGTACGTCGAGTGCATGTGCCGACTTTGGATATTGAAGAGGAGCCCTGGGAGGAAGAAAAAAAACCAGGCCACTTACGCATCCGGCCCCAGCTTGCGCATCTCACCCCCACCATCGCGATCACCGGGGGGGGGGTCACCACCTAAAAGTACCTTGACCAAGTATTTATACCGTGTTAAGACGAATATACCCAAATCCACCACGTCGTAATTCTAGCCAGACCTTTTTCCTCTTTTTTATTTTCTGCATCCCTCCATCCGCTCCGCGGGACTCAAGCGCCAACTGTAAGTCCAAGGTCCGCCTTTAAATACCAGGTGCCGCAGCCAATCTGACTGACTGACCTACCAAGCATCCGAACTTTCCTCCTCGAGCTCGACCGTTCATGTCTCTTATCAAATAGCTTGCCGAGTCCGCAACATATTCATCGGTCCCGTCGCTTGTCCTCTTCCTTATTCTCGCTCTTCCCATCACCGACTTGGGAAGTGCTCAAACTTCGGCAACGAATTTCCTCTGCGCATTCCACCATCACTGGATTCGCTGCAGCACAGTGCGCCGCCTAGCAGCTGGGTGCGATTGCTCGTTTGCTGTTTCAACTGGCGGATATAAGGCCAATACCAGACGACACACGAATCTGTCAGCCTGTAGCGACTGGGAATTAGGCTGTGCTGTCATATCTCTCCTTGAGAATCTCAACGCTCCTCGAGCTCTAATTTATGCGTCACGGCGACCCGAAACGAGACGCCGCTTGTGAGGCCGGCTGACGACGACGACGACGACGACCAAAATTTGCCTGTCATCCTTAACTCCGAGAAGCCTCATTGTCGAGTGCGATAACACGATAACCCCCCCTCATTCTATCACGATGACTCCCACGCCTCCATCAACCAACTCGTCTACAGGAGCTCGCTCCCCCGAGGAGCAGTTTCGAGTTGTCAGAAAGAGAAATCGAGTGCCCTTGAGCTGCTACCCCTGCAGAACACGAAAGTACGTTCATGTCCCCATTAGCAACATCTTTTATCGTGGCCTAGATTTACTAACATGTCTCTAGATTGTAAGTGATGGTAGCGAGAGCATGCTGGGGATTCCGAGATTAGTTGACTAATTATACTACAGGAAATGTGATAGGAGCCACCCATGCAGTAATTGTACAAAGAGAGAGGGCATGGATACAACGTCTTGCTCTTACGCAGCCCCTGTCACCCGCAAGAAGAACCAAAATCAAGCAGATGCGAGTCCTGATGACATGCAAAATCGCATCGATAGATTGGAAGGTCTTGTCCTATCCCTGATGCATGGTGGTGCTAACATAGACCCCGCCTCCGCTGCCGCCGCCGGTCGCGATGTGTCTGGATCCCATTCAGTGGCCGATAGTGGTTCATCTGCTAAAGTGGGTAGAGATGATGGCCACATGGTTGAAGATGAGAGCGATGACGACGATGGGCTGGCTGCGTCTCTAGGTGTTCTGAAGGTCGACGTCAACAAGGGAAAGTCGATGTACATGGGCCAGGCTCACTGGCACACGATTCTTGCAGACATCTCAGAAGTAAAAAATTACTTCATGTCGCATAAGAAGGAATTGGAGACGAGCTACGAGCGTGTCAGATCCTCCAAACCACAGACTGCGCGAGAAGGGCCTACGTTATTGCTTGGTGCTCTCCCTGCCTCGGAAATCGAGCTGCGTGCGGAGTTGCCCCCGAAGTCTAGCATACTTACACTCTGTAGCCGCTACTTCAATTCCATGGACAACGCCGTCAGCATCATTCACGGGCCAACCTTTTTTAATCAGCTGAAAAAGCACTGGGAAGATCCTTCAAAAACCTCCATAATGTGGCTCGGGATGCTCTACTCGATACTTTGTCTAGCGATGCTGAGCTATCACAAAGTTGGAGATGAGCCTCCTGAGTGGAGAGGCCGAACCCTGGAGCTTGCATCCGAGTATCGTCTGCGGACCGTACAATGTCTGATTAAGGCGGATTATACAAAACCGGTCGAGTATACTGTTGAAACCATGATTCTATACGTCTTTGGAGAGTATTCTTCTCGGTGGGACGCTGATCTTGGGCTGTGGCTCATCGTCTCGCTCATCACAAGGATAGCCTTCCGCATGGGGTACCACCGCGATGCGAAGTGGTTCCCTTCAATTACTCCATTCCAAGCAGTAAGTTAACCACGGCCATACCCACTTTTTTTTTACTATCGCGAGCAATTCTAACAATTCTTTAGGAAATGAGGCGGCGCACATGGGCATTGCTGCGCATGGCTGATGTCATCTTTTCACACCAGGTGTCATTGCCTAGTATGATATATGAACATGATTGCGACACGCAGTTCCCAAACAACCTGTTTGACGATGAGTTTCACCCTGATACCAAAGAGTTACCTCCGTCTCGACCTGCGTCAGAGCCAACACCGGTGTCCTACATGATCGCGAAAGCGAAATTGTGTAATGAGCTGGGGAATATCCTTCAAGCTACTAACAGAGTCGGCAAGTCTATTCCATACGACGAGGTCATTCGCTTTGATGCAAAGCTGCGGCAGATTATGCAGGAATTGCCTCCTCATTTGAAGCTTACCACACTGGAGGGCTCTCATGATCCAGTAACCCTAATCGTCGCGCGCTTTAACGTTGACATATTATATCAAAAGATGCTATGTCTGCTACACCGAAAGTATATCTCCAGGGCGAGGCAAAATCCAAGATATACATTTTCGCGGCGAAGTGCCATTGAAGCTTCGATGCAGGCTATGGATCACTTAGCTAAGCTTCACCGCGAGTCCCAAGGCAATGGAAGGCTACGCTCCGTTTCCTGGTATGTCAAATCTGTTGCAACCAAGGAGTTCGTTTTGCCTGCCATGCTCATTGTCTTGGACCTTCATTATGACAATATGACACGACAACCGGGATCACCATCCCATGAAGGCGCTTTCCTGTGGTCCAAGGAACAAAGATCTAAAATGATTGATTCGCTTGAGAATGCACGGCGCATCTGGGCAGCTCTTGCTCACACATCGATGGAAGCCTTTAAGGCAGCGAAGATAATTGAAATCATGTTGGAGAAGATTAAGCATCCAGCGAAACCCAGCGATGACGTTCCAGAAACGTCTCGAGCAGATTCAATATCTGCTTCAACAATTAGTCAAACACTTGGCCAAACCCCGTCGACTCAAGGCTTGAATAGTCCTTCTGCTTTTGCCAATCTCGGCGGTCTGGAGATGGACCCTTTCTCCCCCTCTGGTAATAGTTTTATGGGCATGGATTTCAGTATGCCGCCGGTGAACGGTTTAGACTTCCAAATGGATTCACTCACTGCACCTGGGCCACAGTCTCCTCTTTCCATGTTCGCAAGTATGGGCGGCACAGGAACTCCTGGAGATCTGATGGCCAATTTTGACTGGGTACGTTTGGAATTGGTGGAAATCCTTTAAGTAACGAGTTCCAGCTAACAATGCTAAATAGGGCGCATTTGAAAATTATGCACAAATGACAACGTGGGGAGCTGATCAAAGCTTTCAGATTTACGGTACTACAGGAGACAAATCTTCACCTGAACAAGGATCCGATGCCGGAATGATGAATGGTCAATAAATAATTCTTTTGGATAAGCGGAGTACTACCTGTATGATATAGTAATGTGTTATGACAGGGACCTGGGCTTGCAGTGTACCTAGTTTAAAGTGATAAATATGAACGCAATAAAATCCCCTCCACCTCTGCTTCGCCCGAAATATTACTCCCTACTTTGTTTTCGTGACGATTAGTCATCATCGATAAATGTGCATCGCGACGGCCCGCGTGAAATGCATGCGTCGTCGGGCTCCAACACCTTTACGTCATTTGTAATAAAATGATATTACGCCTCACGGAGTGCTCTCGTAAAAAGAAAAGGCGATTTTGCTATCATGGATCAGTGCAAGCTTCCTGTGCTGTGCAACAAGCCGTGATACCTACAAAGAACGTGCTTGCGAGCGGCGCTGCCTGAATAGCCTCTCAGGCCCCTCCAACTTTGGCAAGCGTTGCTGTGATCGCGCGCTTGCCTTGGGCTCATATGCAGTTGACCTGACTAAGTGACTTAGTTTTCCATCTTCATCGATTGCATCAAAGGTCTCATCCTGTACAACATGACTCCGCCACCGGATCCTGCAGCGGTCGCTGGCGCACCCAGTGTAGAACAGGAGACACAGACAGCCCATGCTGCGAACGATCAGAGCACGATATCACAGCCTTCGTCTGATGGCTCCTTGGGGGCGTCAGGCTATGGTCCCGCTACCGCCATCATTCCCGGACTCGAAAGCAACAAGCACCCTACCCAGAAACGAAAAAACTACGAGCATGATGCCCCCTCCGTCGAAGAAAATATACACAAAAAAGCCAAGCTGGCCAATGATGGAGAAAGTGATTTGGATTCTCAATCCAACATCTGCTCTGATATGACGCAACAGCTCCCAGCGGAGGTGTGGCACCATATCTTTACTTTCCTGCCCCCACGCACCCTAGGGAGTTTGTTGCTTGTCAACAAGCTATTCCACACTTATCTTGACCCGGCTTCTCGTGTCAAGACCTCCCGTCCCGTCTTCGCTGCTCCCTCCACATTGCCTGTCTTAAAGCCTGATGCAATATGGCAGGCTTCAAGGCGTCTGTTTTGGCCACGCATGCCAGTGCCTTTGAAAGGCAGATCAGAGGTTGACATGTGGCGGTTAGCCTGCACTCGAACCTGCCAATTTTGTAGACGAAAAGATCAGGACGAGGCTGGGCTATCTCAATCAAAATGGCACAATGGTCCTGGTGTCAATGGGGTTTCGCCCGTGTTTCCCTTCTTCATTGTTTCATGCGGGCGTTGTCTCGGCGAGAGAAGCGTCAAGGTGCGTCTACTCTTATTTCTGAGATTTATTCAAACTCACAAGCTTTGCAGGAAAATGACCTGGTATTGTCATCCTCAACACCGTACTTTCTCCTTTCGGGCCTCCCCGTGGTTATCTTGACATCGGAACTGTGCACAATACCACCCCAAGTGATACGAACTGGCTCTATGCCTTTTAATACTCACTTATCAAAGGTGTTTTGGCAAGAGCATCTCGAGAAAATCAAAGCTGAACTAGAGGCTGTCGTGAAGCTCGGCACTGCAGCTGCAGAAGAATGGAACAAGGGCCTTGAGACTAGGGGTAAAGGGATCCTCGCCGACTCTTCTCGTTGGGAAAAGTGGTATATGTCTGGTGGGGTTCATCAAATGCGTCTGCGTGACTCTGTGGATTCACCGTTTTATGTTGACAAGACATCAACTGTGATATCTTCTGCTGCCTCGCCTATAAATGAGAAGGACCTAAGCAGCGTTATGGACAAGCCAGGAGCTGCGACTGACCTTGCTAGCATTGGCAAGCAGATTATAAATGCCAACGGTATGCATCGTCCTCAACATAATGAAGATGATCTAACAACTAGTAGAGCAAACCAATACAAAGCCAGGACCCCTCAGCATACCACCCAAGCCCCCAACCCGTCCCCAAAGCCAGCACATGCGAACCAGAGGAGATGTGGCTGAACTCAAGGCAAAGAGGCGTATTGAGATTGAGAGGCGGGCCTCGCAACTCCAACCGCCAATAGCACTGAATGTTCTTGCTCACATTCCATCATTTCAAGGTGCTTTGCAGATTATTGCCCCCTTTGATGATGATGCCTGGGAGCTTTTGAAGCCTCGTCTTCTAGCTCAACGTGAGGTGGCAGAAAAGAAGGAAAGAAGCAGCGTAGCGAATGCTGGTGCTCATCAGGATACGCCACGGAGCACAGCTGTGGCCGTCCAGAATACGAAGGAAGTCACCGACGAGGAGTGGAACGAGGTTCAAGGTCCCTTACGAGCACGAATCGCTGGCTTTGCGGACGAAATCATCAAGGATAGTTGGGACGGTGGGAAGAAGGTGAAGAAGAAGAATTGCGCCCAATTCGCCACAGAGGTCTTGCTCTACGTCCGACGGGGGTTCCACGCTGAGGTCGCCAAGGACGCGGTGGCAGCTCGAGCCGCTGGTGTAGATCCAATTTTTGATCCTCCTCAAGGGCCTTGGACACAGAAACTGACCCTAGAGAATATGAAGTGGATATTTGATACGAAGATCAGACCACTTACTGACCGCCATCGCAAAGATTTGTTTCTATGCAGTGGCTGTGAGGGAAGCCGTAAATTCTTTGGCTTCGAAGCCATCATTCAGCACTATGCGGCCAAGCACACTGGTGTTCTTAGCAAGGGCAATGTTGTCGTCAATTGGAGGGCAGAATGGCCTGAAGCGCCCATTTTCAACCCTGAAATAAGGCTCTCTGTTTCACCCCCGAGTGCTATCGCAGAATCTCGGCGAGGTTCTATCATTAGCACCCCATTGTATGCCAACCAGAGTGGACATGGCTCTACACCCACCACTTCAAATCAACAATACAGCTCTATAACGCAACCACCGAATTCTAGGTCAGCGATACGTGGTACTGAAGTTGTTCCGAATGTACCCCACGGAAAACCCAGTATATCGCCGCATTATCAGCCCACGGGCTCGTCGGATCAGAAGCAGAATGGCCCTGCTAGAGTATCACGGCAACCTGAAGAGAACAAGGAGGACCTTGGAGTAACATTCAGCCAGATATACTGTCCACACTTTCATGCACGGAATAAACCCCGAGGTGGTTATCAACATACTCTGCCAGGCAACCCCTATAGATTGCAAGTAGACTTTATGGCAACCATCGTCAAGGATACATGGAACGCGCTGTCGCGTGTCAAGAATGTTCCTTCATCGGTCAAAGTTTGTACCGTTGTTCACCATATCGCCAAAGGGTATCAACAGAAATATTCAGAACCTGCACCCTTTGAGGCGTTCATCGATGGTCTAAGCAGTCATGAATTATTTGTTTCCCTGCGCGATATTCAGAATCTTATCTGCAAAGCTTGCATGTCTTCGCCTACTTGGTCGCACGAACGGGGGCCTTATACTTTGCTAGGGTTAACAAATCATTTTTATGCGAATCATGGCAAGATGCTCATAAGTCAGATGGCGCCGCCTGATGACTGGCGCGTGGACATGGTATGGCTCCCTGATATAGGGGCCTTGGTAGGGCTCGAAACCGTTCTTCGCAACAAGAAGCAGGCTTTGCAGCTAGTTTCTGATGCACTGCCTTGGGCGTTGAAGACTGAAACGGAAAACGGCAACAAGATGGTGAAGGCGAAGGGGACTACGGTTCCGGTACCGACAAGTCACCAGATAGAGCTTACCACTGCCGCGCAAGTGCAGACATCAACTCTACCTCTAGCTCCGCAACATAATCAGCCCTCTAAGGAGGCATTACTAATTCAAGATAGACCACTTCTCCGACCCGCTAGTGTTGTATATGGTCAGCCACAGGATGGTCATCGTCAGGCAGCTTACACTCCGCTGTCATCTACCAGAAATGGGCACAGTACGCCAAACATCAAGCAGCAAGAGCCAGGAGCCAAGGTGGCAAGTACTGGACAAGGGCATTCAACAAACCGAAAACCTGGTGATGCCACTGAACAACCCGGCTCATCCGCGGAGTTCAGAGGACAACTGTTGGACCAAGTGCATCAAATAGGGCCTAGTTCCACGAATGATAATGAACGAGGCCAAAGGACTAGAGTGGCAATGCATGTCGCTCCCGCAGCACTGCACTTTGACGACGGCAGACGTTCCTCATATGCTCTTGAAGCCAACCAAGGAGGGCATGGGAGGAGCGTTAGCCGTGGCAGGCAAGAGGCAACCAGAAGAGAGCCAGATTATGACTCTAGTGAGGTTGAATTCGTAGAAGTTCGAAGGGTTGGAGCAGAGGGCCGTCGGAGGTCAGTCTCACCACGACCAATCTACCGTTATGCTCAGCCGTTATACCGAGAGCGAAGTCCCAGACCAGCAGTTTCTCGGGTGCCCTACGAGTATGAGGTTAGATATTCCCCATACTCTCGCCATAGAGACGAGCCACCCATCTACCCAGTCCCACCGTTGGCAACGTACGAAATCGTTGAAGTGCGCGATCCTCAGGGCGATTACTTCATTCGACGACCAATCCGCGTCGAAGAAACCGAGGTGCTCACCTATGCCGCGCAAGGCAGGGATACCGGCGGTTGGTATCCTCGATATACGACTGCCTACGAATACGCACCGCCTGACCGTCGGCCTTTAGTCCATGGAGACCATCGCCCATCACTGGCCAAATCTCCAGAATATGAGGACTATGATCCGAGATATCCAGCCACAGGTCCTGCAGAGGAACCTTCGCGTCACTTGGGTAGATCGTGAAGAGGCTCAATAATATTTGCTTAGAATTCACATGAAGCCACACAAAATTAGTATATTGGGGGAAGGTTTACATAAATTTGGAGTGTTAGGTAGACAAAAAACGGAGGCTTTATATAGCTATTTTAATGATTTCTTTTAATTGCGAGCGGATCATACAGTGAGACGTAACCAGTAGTGTATTTATCATGGGAGATGCCGACAAGGTCGAGTGGTGTAATACAAGAGCCCTCCTCCAACTATTTGAGTGGCATTCTTTCCTTCGCATTGTGTACAGATAAGGCAGTTGTACAAATCTCAAAATGGAAACCATTCCATCGTCCATGGAGAAAAAGATGTTTGTCCTCTTTCAGACCAATCCCTTTGCCCCTCCGCCTCGTCCCCCCCTTTTTTTCTTCTAAACCCAATGACGCCCGAAATCGTTTTCCCTCGTTGACCTTTGCTTCCCCATCATTTCAGACATCAAGCTTCTTTTTCCCCCTCTTTTGACATGCGAGGGGCCATATGAAACAAACAAAAAAGGCCTTTTTCAAGGAATTTATAACACCTCGCCGATAATTTTAGCCGCCTCGCGATAAGTTTGAAGAAGCTTCTCGCACTTCTCACGCTCCTTCTTGACACCGTCGTCTTCGTACAGGAGTTCTTCGAACAGCATCTCTTTATACAACTCGCTAACCAAACGGTTCTGGACCACATCTTTGCAGTGGTTAACAAGGAGATGCATGATCGCCTTGGGGACCTGATCGGCAATGGACTCTCGGACAATGTTGAAGTAGGATGAAATCAAAGCCCGGATCAATTCCGACTCCATAGCTTCGCGCTCAGTCATGGCTGGCTCATTAGATTCTCCCTACAAGTAAAAGCCGTTAGTCAAGATATTAATCAACGCAACGCAAAGAATGAAAACTCACCAAGTGAGACGCCAGGCCGTAACTTCTTCCGGTCGGGTCATCGTAATCATCACGAGGTGGGACCGATCGGGATGGCAGCTCTTCCTTACGACGAAGGCTCTGTGTAAAGTTGGGCTCGGATGCCTGGCTGATATGCCTACTGGCAGCAGGCGGGAGTGATGAAGGGGCGGCGGGCGATACACCATCCTTGCCGAAGAAATAGTTCAAAAATGTATCCCGGGCACCACCGTGGGCAAGATGGTGTCCATTAAGCCTAGATGGAGAGGTACCCCGACCACCATTGGCCAGATTAACACCCCCAGCCTCAGAGTGAACGGCGGGAGACATGCTTCGTGATTGCTTTGCGACAAGTTTCCGGTGGCTTGGCTCTGGCTTCTCAGTAATCGGGCTGTCCTCACCACCATCCTCTGTAGGGTCAGCACCATTGACCCCAAGCTCCTTGAGCCGACGTTTCTCTCGTCGGTCACGCTCCTCTTGAATCAGCCTCTTACGTTCACGCTCCTGTTTGGCACTGACAACGTGACTCATTGCGGCAGCCGCTCCGAGAAAATTAGGGTGGTTAGTGTTAATGTATGCTCGTTGAATCGAAATGAGGGATTCAACATAGGACGAGGAGGGTCCCAATCTCTCCCGCAAAAGGTCCGAGACAGTTTCGATAAGTTTAGCTTGTAGTCTTGGGAATCTAGAAAGCTCTATTGAGCCGCATGTATGGCAAATCTTGATGAGCTCTTCGTATACAAGCTCAACACACCTCTGACTGGGTATTTCCAATAGTTTTATCTGTGGTTTAACCAGAAGATCAAATGCCATTTCAGGAACAAATAAACTTGGTCGGGGTCCAGTGGAGTTGCGGATCGCTGTTCTGATGTCGAGAGCCGAGAGATTGGATGTGGGATCAATGGATTCAAGAGAGCTGCCGAAAACGGAGTTGAAAATATAGTAAATGCGGGCACCACCGCAGAGTTCCTTGGTTGAGATTTCGGTGGAAGTACCATCGATAGATGAGATAAAAGAGGTTGCGAATCGTGTCATAAGCTGAAGAATTAACGAGCCCCGATGCTCCTTGCCGCTGAAATGCATGTCACCATAGCCTGCAAGCTCTTGCTGGGTTTGGCCCATCAAGGTATTAAGACGGGCCTTGATGTCCGGAAGTCGTTCTCTGATATGGCCCATGAGAGTTGTGTTAAGCGTCTTAGCCAAGAACTGAGTACCGCACCGACTAGAGATGTTGCGATAAGCGGGGTGATGCTTGAAGAAGTCCGTTTCTGCTTGGAGAGCCTCCTGCATTGGCTTGTTTCCCTGAATATCCTGCTGTGAACGGTTCACAACGCCGATGAAGCCAAGCTTCAATGGATATACGCGGCCAGACAGAATATCGAGGGCATTGGTGCCATGGTCCATCAAGTCAATCTTGGTGAGAACACCGATGGTTCTTCGGCCAAGCGGATCCACATGCCGGGCAAGCTTCAGGGCCTCCGAGTTAACAATATCGACATTGGCGGGAGAAACAGCGAGGACGATACTGTTTGGCTTAGCAATATACTCGGAAATCAAGGTTCGTGTTTGCTTTTCGATGTCGGTAGGTTGGTCACCAATGGGCACCTATGCATGAGGGTCAGTTCCAACGTTTTGCGCGCAACGGTTGGGCCGCGATGACGCACTTTTGTTAAACCAGGAAGATCAACCAGCGTCAAGTTGAGAACATGAGGAGAGTAGATCTTGAGATTTATGGGCTGTCGGTTGATGCCCTTGTTGGTGCCGGCCACTCTCGATGTTTCATTCTCAATCTCCCGCTTGACATCATGGAAGTCGTTGAACTTCCGGTTGGGAAGGTGATGAAATTCGGCCCACTCTGATCGTCGCGCAGCAGTAGGGGATCTATAGGGGTCCGGGATTTCGGGAGTAGAATCATCGTCAGGGATGTTGATGAGTTGAAGGATCAAGGGTCGTCGGGTAACGATGCCGCTTCCTCGAGGCAAAAAGTCTCGGCCGACGATATTTTCAAGAACAGAGGATTTACCGGCCGACTGCGATCCAACGACAACCTATGCGGGAAATGTTTCTTTTAGCCACAACTCACTCGTCGAATAGGTACTAGGTAAGGTAGGTAGGTAGGTAGGTAGATAGGTAGGTAGCTGGTGTATTACATACAATCTGAGGCAAATCGAGAGAGTCATTGCCTATAGTGTTGAAGACCAAATCTTGCAGCTTGTTGACTGTGGCCAAGAGATCCTCGCCAAGAGCAGCCATGGTGAAGGCTTATCGCAGACTTGCTTTCCGAGACGACGGTTAGGTTTTATCACAGATGGACTGATGGAGCGTCAGAGGCGGCCACAGGCCAGAGGACACAGGCACGCAACGATGGGCAATAAGTTGCGCTGCACTTTTTTTTACAACCGCATCAATTGGGAGATGCAAGCCAAGCAGGCGACGAATAAGTCTGTTTGGCTGGCTGCGGCACAAGGTACGTACCGATTTGGTTGGTTTCACGTGTGAGTGGGTCATTTCCAGCCCAGCCCAGCCCAGGTCCTGCAAGTCGCAGCGCACAGAAGAAACTTGGAACGGGAGGGGGGCATTATCAGGTACCTGGAGTAGTGCTGGTTCGCTGGGCTTACCGTAGGTACCTCTAAATCACTTGGTGCTCAAGGGCGCTTTCCCGATCTGCTACCTCTGAACCAGACGCTGTAAAGTCAGACAACCTTGCACTGTATCAGAATGCCCCTCTCCCCTCTTCTTCAGTGAGGCTAATCCTGGATCAGGAGGCTGGGAAGGATACCCAAGGAAATAGGCGAAATGGATAGTCCGTGTTCTACCTAGTACCCAGACATGCCTACCCAGTACCTACTTACTAGGTACTTGTATACATTGCGGTTAGTGATTAGAAAAGTGGCTTTCTAACAAATAGCGATACTACCTGGGTAGATACTCAAATACTCTCATGAGATGGTTGCCATCATTGCGCTTCCACACCTATTAGTCTCATACTTATACCTTGAACTTCAAACCCCTCCCCAGAGTTTCAGATTTCACACTTGTTTTCTTGAAGATGCAGTCTTCCGAGTCATGCGATGGAAATTTTGCAAGATCCTCTTAACAAGCATTGGCCTTGTTATACCTGCCCAACGGCACAGGTATAAAACACCGGCAAGTGGCGGCTTTAGGCTCAAAGGACCACTATTACTTGCAGATATACATACTGTAGAAACATCGCCACCTCGAACGGATATTTGCCCCATGGTGAGGACAAGTTCCCTTCATTTGCAAAGAAGGCGAGGTGATGAGGAAGACTAAGAAAGAAGACTCGAAGTCGGGATTCTTCCTTGATGGGGCGACAACCGATAAAAAAAATTCAGTTTGAAGCCGACAGATGATGAGCTCGCCTCGGTCTGCCCATGGATGACGTGTAGGACCCACGGCAAAAGCTGTGTTGTTCTTCCATCCACTTGCCAGCTAAGTAGTCGACGTGGCCGTGAGCATTGCCTTTGGAGTCATCAGGCTTGTCAGTGAAACAAAACATATCGAATCATAGAAGTCATTTCCTCCTGACCGTAGTTTACGGAAATGGGTCTCTAGAAGCAAGGCGGAGAGGTTGACAACAAAGTATGGAGGCGAGTTTTCCCCATGTATAGAGTTCGGAGTATTACAGCGTAGGCTTATCAAGGACGTTGGTGTTACCGACCCCTTAAGGGGCCAAGCGTTGTAGGATCAACATTAATGCTGGTGCTTAGCGACTCCCGGCAGTTGTTTAGTCAATTAAGCGACCACTACCGCTAAATCGGGGCCTGCGTTCCGTCGAGTTGTCCACGGGCAGACCCTGCATGGAAAAGTTCCAAGTCAGTGCTGGGAGAGAGTCTTTCAATTACGATTATGCGCTAGAGCCAGAATAAAAGAAATGAGTACGTTCGGTAGCCCTGGAGCACTGCCGGCCACGAAGCCTTCTCCGTATGTTGTTGACCCCGTGTCTCAATCCAATTCGTTTGCAGTTGTTGACCGAATCCATCGCCCAGACCACAGCGTGGAAGCTTCCCCCTAGATCATGATGGTAAACCATGGCCATGACTATGCCTCCCTCCTGAAAGGGAGAAAAAATGAGGCGCTCGGCGAAAAACAAAGCCAATCAACTAATCTTTTCATTATTTAGGTGAATGCAAAAAAGCAATGTTTGGCTATCTCTCATGCATGAAGAAAGTCCGAGGTGTTAATGAGGATGAATGCCGCAACTTGGCCAAGGCATACCTATCATGTAGGATGGACAAGTAAGGCAGAACTGCACCCCCTTTTTTTAAGGAGAGAACAACAGAGTGCTGACACGTCAATGAGAAACTTAATGGCAAGAGACGAGTTCAAGAATCTTGGCTTTGCAGACCCTCGTCAGCCTACAAAACCACCCGAGCCGGAAAAGGGCGTTAAAGGCGAGCTTCATTGGTAATGGGAAGCAAGAATCTCAGAGTAACCTCGTGTGAGGTTGAAGGGAAACCAGTAGGATAAGCGCCGTGATTGCGCCAATGGTTGTGGTGGTTTCGTCTCCACATCTATAGTACGTACGGAGTAGTACCAATACAACACGTCCAAAAATATCCAAACCCTGGATAATTGGCGATGGAATATTACAAGGTAGCCCATCCTACATGTTCCCGCATAGAGTGCTTGCTTCTGTCGCCGTTGCCATTGGCGATGCATGAAATAGGTACATGTGAGCAATGTTGGGGTGTCTCGGAACATACCATCCGTTGCCTAGCCAACCCCACTATAGATAGCTCACAGTGCTTTCTGATTCGCGTACAAAAACGTCACAGCCGGATGCGCTGTCTCTCTCTTCCCTTCCGGTGAATGCCCAACTAACTGCTTGCCATCTACCATCCTATTGTCAACGATCTCATTACTCACTTTAGCACAGCTTCGTAATCTTGCGAGACGAGTCGTTTTCTTCATTGAATACCTTCAGGACGAGTATGAGGCAATCAGGGGATGTCAGGACCAGGAAGGTGACTCCTCCGTCGCCTTCCTACATGACTAACGACCAGTTTGGTAAGATGCGCGAACAACCTCGCACACAACACCACGCAACAACACCCTTGTCGCTAACATTTTCTTCTTGGGACAGCCAGTTATCTAGATAATCTTCGAGCTAACCGTATAACAAGACCCGGGGGTGCTAGGGCGCAGCCTCCGAGTTCTCGTCCCTTAGCGAACCGTTCAAGTTTTAACCGTTACAGCATTGATACACCTCCCCCCTCGCAAGATGCCGCCAGCCCTCCTCGTCAGCAGCGCACATTATCGCATAGCCCTAGCATTGGCGTCCCGAGCATTTCGTCTCGATATTCAGCCATAAGCAGCAGGAGTCGTGATTACTATCCTGCCAAGCCAACTCCACCGCCACTGAAACCATCCGAGGTTGTGCCCACGACTACCTACATAGAACGTGGACAAAGATGGATGGAGAAAGAGGAGGCTTACTCTCTACGCGATGCCATGGACGAGATGGACCTACGAGACAACAAGACGGATGCGATTGAGACGATTGACGAGGAAAGTCGTATCTACAATGCTGCTCTCGATGAAGCCGCGGAGCTCGTTTGGCAACACCAAAATGGCGTCGTGCCAAGACGACCTGAAGGACCGTACCGATACCGCCCGCACCTTAGAAAGGACAGTTATGCGCATGCGAGAGCGGCCAGTGTGGTTGGAGGCGAAGAAGAAAGAAATGGAAGGGGCTCAGCTAATGGCCTCAACTCACCGTCTGGAAACTCATCGGACGAGGACGAGGCAGCAAGATGGAGTCGAATGTCGTCCGAGACGAATCTTGATGAACAAGGCAATAAGACGAAATCATATGGCAATGTCGGTGGCCGATTTTCAGGAGTTCGCCGCAGCAGCATGAAGAGGAATATTAGTGGAGAAGTCGAGCGCCCTTTCTCCGGAGACCAAATATGGGAGGAACCAGAGTCTATGTCGAGTAGAGGAGCAAAGTCGGCCATCCCCAACCGTCCTTTGCCGGTATCTCTCAGCCTCAAGTCAACTAATTCCCCAAGTCGCGTTCAATCCACTCGGGAAGAGCAGCACACCCCGACCAAGTGCCTAGAGCAAGTCGAGATCCATCGGAATCCCCCAACAAGATCCCGAAACGCTCAATACAGGGTCAACACCCCCCAATCCCACGACCCTCTTCCGCAAGGATCGCACAAGAGTGGAATGGAGATCCGGGGTGACGATATTCGTCAAGCCACCAGTATGAAACTGAAGGACCGCAGCCCCAATCTCCCGGAGCCAACTGCCGTCACCGACAGCCCTGGAAGGCCCATTGTAAGCTTCGATACAAACTGGAAATCCCCGGAGGAGTCCACTGATATCAGCCCAGACCGGCCAAGCCCGACAAAGTCGTCACCAAGCAAAAGCCACCAGCCGCAGTCCCAACCTGTGGGCATCCCTGCTATCGTTGTGGCGGAAGACGATACGCCGTGGTCACGGCCGCAAGCAAATGCAAATGTGCCGTCAATCTCCATAAATGATGAAGAGGAAACGTCAGCTATACCAAAGATCAACGTGCCATCCATCGCTGTGGATGAGCCTCCAAGTCATCGCCGCAGTCCCCCCAGCATTGTATTGCCGGGAAACTCGCCATCCACGAGCTCACGCCCCCTCCCCACGCCAGGCAGTCGACCTGGCCAGAGCCGTGATCTGCCACAGCCACGAGGTCACTGGTCACCGGCTCCCGGTGCTTTTGGACGATCAGCAACCCTCTGTCATGAATGCAGTCTTCCGATCGATGGGAAATTCGTGGCCTTGGCTGGAGCTACACAGCGGTTTCATCCCAAATGCTTCCGTTGCTACTGCTGCGGTATCAGCCTTGAGGCGATGGAAATCACCCCTGAGCCGGAAGAGTCCCGGAATGAACGACTTGACAGGATCCAACGTCGTGCCGCTGGTGAGATTTTGGACGAGGCACCAGGCATGACAATGGCCGAAGACGGCGATGAACGCCTGCGCTTCTACTGCCATCTGGACTGGCACGAGCGCTTTGCCCCACGTTGCAAACATTGCAAGACTCCCATTCTGGAGGAGCATATTGTTGCACTAGGCGCGCATTGGCATTACGGGCATTTCTTCTGTGCCGAATGTGGCGATCCATTTGAGCACGGCATGACGCACATTGAGAAGGACGGTTATGCTTGGTGCGTTAACTGCCAGACCAAGCGCACCGAACGACGTGCACCAAAGTGCAAGATGTGCAAGACTGCAGTGATTGGGCAATACATCAAGGCTCTTGGCGGTGAATGGCATGAGCACTGCTTCCGTTGCGCGGAATGTAAAGGCAGCTTTGACGATGGACAGATATTCCCCAAGGAGGTCGAAGGAGGCTCTATTGTGCTCTGCACCAAGTGCCGAGCCAGGGAGCTCAAGTACTAAAAGTTGTAATAATCGTTGTAATCTGGGATTGTGTTTTGACGGCGTTAAAGTATGGTCATAGCATGGTTAGCATAGCATATGCATAGGTTAGGTTAGGTAACGGATAATGGATTCACGGCCGGACTTGTTTTGACTTTTAGACAAAGCTTTTCACGATGATTTTTCTCCAACCCGTGCGCACCTCAACATACACAAGACGGTAGGCATTAATAATTTTGGTCATAAAAGGTCGTAGAAGATTAAGGGCTCCGCGTGTATTTGGCGTACATGGTCATAATGACCCCCAGGCGAGATGTGATCCCAAATGCCCTGTCCAATGTAGTAGTAGGTATCCTTGTGCTCCCCATTTCATCTCTACTGCCTCGAGACACCACCGCCAACTTGTTCTTGATGCACCTCGAGCGTATCACCGTCCGCCATTTCGAGCTGAGAAAAGGAAAACATGAGTGTCAGTATCAATAGGCAGCCACAGGGTCGTATAGATGGATGGATGAGGGGCCCGGCATACCTCTGCTGGAGTATCCGTCGGCTGGACTCGCGTGCCATCAAAGAGGAAGCGCACGGAGCTCATAGACTTTCCCTGTCGCTCGCAAAACGCATTCATGAGCTTTTCGAGTTTTGTGCTCCGCTTGATCTTGAAGAAGACCTCGTTGTTGTTATCGGTGACCTTGATGTTGAGGTGCTCGGTCGCGGGGGCATCCTGCCGCTCAGCGGTTTGTCCGGCGTCGTTTTCAGACATGATTGGGAGGAGGGCGCGGCTCTTCAAAAACTCGACTCGAGTGTGTGTGTTTTTTTTGGGGGGGAGGGTGTGGTAGAAAAGGTCAGGCGTTGTCGGCGCGAAGAAAGAGAGTGGTTGGGCGAAAGGGTGTGTGAGGTGCCGCGAAGGCTATTTTGGAATTGTTTTTGGGTGATGACACAGGAAAAGGTTGAGTAGGCGGGATGACTACAAAGTCAAGGCCAGCGCTGGAGGTGGGGAGCGCGGTTTGTAATTGGCTGGAAAGTAATTCGTGGCAGCAGGCACAGCGATCCATTGAGGCTTTACTCACTAATCACACCCAAAGATTCAGGCATTTCAGCGCTGCAGGAACTGTAACCTCAGTTATCGTGGGCGAGGTACAGACAGCTAGAATGTCAGTCCTACGCAGGCAGCCTGCCGACTGAGTTTCGGTACCCTGTTCCTGTTCCTCTTCACTTTGAGGTGACCATGACATCAGTAACGCTGCTCAATTCACAGAAATAGTTGATATTCTGCCGAACTTGGACTGACTACTGTATGACTGTTACTCTGGTACATGTTATTTATTTTCCTACGTGTCTTTTTTCCCCAGTATAGAATTAGGCTACGGCTTATCCGCAACAATCTAGAATGGTTTGTTTCTATTCCTGCTTGGCATACACGAAATTAGTCGACTAAATAAATCTGCTGTAGCCGAATCCAAAAGACGACGTGAACGCCAGCCCGCCTTGCCATCCAAGAGCTGTGAGTTCTCTCAGAGAGCACTGAGTATTTGTTACACGAATCCGCTGACAGGCACTGTTTGACCAGTGTGCAATCCAGGGTAAGTTTGCATCTCACTCGGCAAAGTTCTCCGCAGACTAAAGTTAGGTAGACTGCCTCACGAAGAACAATTACAACGAAGCCAAGTGCCAAAAAGCAATCAGCGCGCTTTACGAATGCTGCGATGCTTTCTACCAGCAGCAAGGCGATGAGGCGAGATCTCCAAGCTGCCCTCTCCCTAATCTGCTGCGTCTGAAGATTCAACAACGGAGTGAGGGCAAATAGAGAGGCAGTAGTTTACGTAGATAATGATAGTTGGATGACTACTACGTGTTTAAGATGGTTGAAAAGATGTGACGTCCACCGTTGAAGTGTGCCGGTATAGAAGACCTGCAACATTTTGGATGACAGTAGCTTTTTTCTAGGCGATCATTGAGCGCGCGAGAGATCCTTAGGATCTGAACAAGCATCGAAGGGTCTTGTTCCGAGACTCTAATATGAATGCCGATGACATTATTGAAGAAGAAAGAAAAAGAGAAGAAGGCTTTGGCCGCACGAAAATTTGATATCAATGAAAATTTCTGCCCCAGTTCTCTTTATTGCATATCTTTCTATCGGGTGCTTGTTTTTCCTTTTAGCGTGCGCGTCTAGAAACCCGGCGCTAGCGCCTAGTTAGTTAGTTGTGCATGAGCTCAACCGCGCCTTCGCCAGCAACAAAACATTTGTACCTGCTTTTGCGCTGGTGAATCCGCCAACACGACAAACGAAACACGGTCTTTTGAGCATTCATCAATCGTGCCTCACCGTCTCCACGGTTCATACGATTCGACTTTAATAATCAATCCCGGGTTCGACTAGGGCATGCGGATAATCGACCCGTAGTGAATCTTGCAATTGGACGGCAATCCAGCCTGTTCGGTTTGCCTTTGTCTCCTTGCGCGGCAGGGCTTGGCATGATCTCCTAGATCACTCGCCTTGCAACTTATTCGAACTTGATAACCTCCTGGGCACCTGGATTTTTGCAAGATGGATTTCAGGGCTGACGGAGGGCTTTTTGACATCAGCGCTGGGGCAGAGGTGGAAGAGTTTGCTACCGCCCTAGACAACTGTCTCTCACCCTTTCTTTCGCCGGAAGACAAAAAAGCACGAGTCCTCGATCTGCCCCGAAAATTCTACGAAAATGCGACCCGACGATTAAATCAGGCGCGTCCGAAACGTGGCCGAAGTAGTGATGTCGACATGGATATGGACGAGATGGAAGCAGTAGATGGCGACGGATTGTCATCAGAATCAGACGAGGTGAAGCGATTGGAGAAGGAAGTTCAAACCTGGGACCTAATTCGACGATTATTACCTTTGAGGTATAATACTTCCAATCAGCCCCCAATTGCCACGGAATCGCACAAGCCCGGCCTATTAAACGAGCTCCTTGAAATCAATACGGTAGCCCAGGAGCGTCACGCCGTGCTCCAATGGCTTCAAAGCAATGCTGCCTCAGGGCCTGATATCAACGAGGTGGCACAAGACCTGTTGAACAAGGCCAACAGAGGTGACATTATCGCCCATGGCTGGCTTCATACTAAGTCCGCCATCAAGCTTAGAAAGGGCATGACGGCATGGCCTCATCTGTTGGATCGCCAGCAGCCGAGCATCATGCATTCTCACCTGAACTCAGATCGTGCGCCTCTTATCACTCAGCTAGACCCTGATGCTGTAACTCGCCAATGCCGGAAGCTCGAGCCCGCTGACGAGTACTTTGAGCGTGCGATTTGGCTGGGGTGCTTTGAGCATCTCCGCAGAGGTAGCAGCTTGGAGGCCTTGCGCGACTGGTGCCAGGAGCGTACGGAATTGTGGCGAGCTGTTTCCATGTCAGCAATGCTTTTTCAGGCTGACGACAAAACTGCATCGGAGGATATCAACCCTGCGTCTCTTGCTCTTTGGCGACGCATGTGTTTTGCTCTCGCTAGACAAGGCGGTTCGGACGGATATGAGAGAGCCGTATATGGCGTATTATCGGGTGATATTAGCAGCGTGGAGAAAGTCGCTAAACGGTGGGACGACTTCCTCTTCGCCAACTACAATGCCCTGCTACGGACTCAGCTTGACACATTTGTGTTGAGTCAATGCCCCCCGGATGCAGCCTCTTCATTAACACAGTCATTTCCTTCCTTTGATGCTGTCCAATTCCTCGGAGATCAAGAGGGCATGGAGAAGCGACTTATTCAGTCGCTAGAATCACAAGAGCAAGTCCGAGACGAGGCGATGGAGCCGAGCAAGGCGCTACAAGCCGCCTTCATTGCCAAGGATATTGACCGTCATCTGTACGAGCAGGGTGTTGTTATGACGGAGGACGCAAACTCAAAGGGACCATCCAAGCTCCTACCAAACGCACAGGCTGTAAACTTCGGTGTTGTGAAGAGGAAGTATTTCAATTTGAGTCAGCACGAGGGGCTGCGCATAGTATCACACATTTATGTGCTCACAAATCTTATGGAGCGGCTCAGTTCTCCGGATGGAAGCACCAACACCAAACAGTCTCACTGGTCCTTCTCTCAGGAGAGCATTCTAGCTGGTTATACAGATTATCTTCGTCATGCGGGTCTTCAGGAGCTGATACCATTGTACTGCTCAATACTCCAAACACCAAGACAGTACGAGGTCCTGAGTTGGAATCTGATCCACGAAGAGGACCCTCAGCAGCGCCTTTTGCAGCTCAAGCTGGTTAGGAATGCCGGTATCGACGTCTTGAAGTTTGTGGAAAAACAGGCAGGGCTCTTCTACGAGGGACTTGGGTCAGGGGATGAGCATAGGAGTGCCAAAACCACATTCGGCATCATCAAGGATGGCACTCATGCGGCACGATTTGGGAAAATGATCAGGGCAGATTTTATTGGCGGAGAGGAAGGTGTCGTTGATAGCAAGCATGAGCATGTTATTCGATCATTGGAGTGGTTGCTCATGGTGGATGGAATGTGGCCAATGGTCTTCTCAATGGGTGTCAAGGCGTACAAGTTTTTCCTCAGTAAGTCATTACAGTGCGCAAGAAAAATGATTAGAGATCAACAACTAACGCGAAGACAGGATATACACATCTTAATGCGGCACGACAGCTCATGGAAAGGGTGTCGTTTGAAAAGGTCATACAGAGCGCAACTGGTCATGAGGAGTCGGACGAGCTGTGGTTTGATGATGTTGAGACATGGGTCCAGTTGCTCGAACGGGGTGGAATCGAGAATGCGCGCCCCGAGCAAGTATTGGTGGACGCACGAAACTTCCGTGAACTGGAACATCTCATCAGGGGTCTGGACAATTTGGAGACTGTTGGTTCCCTGATGGTGATTTCGTTGGAGTACGTAAAACAATGGCAAGGCATGGGTCAACCAGCTAACCGTCATAGGACAACACCTGGAGACCGTGACTTCTGGAGTGGAGCAGGACCTGAAATCAAGAAGACGAAGGATTTCATACCACCTCTATTACGTGGATGGCTAGTACCATCGATTGAAGGTATGTAATTGGAGAGGCTATACCTACAGCCCATATTGCCAAGGGATAGGCTGCTGACAGTGTACAGGGGGTGACGAAGAGCTGAAGGAGATCCGAATGGCCTACCTTCCCGAAACAATTCTGGCTTACATTAGCGCCTTGCATTTTGCCGGTATTGGTCTATCACGAGACAATTTACTGGAGTGCATGGAGCTGGCAGCCATGGTGGCAGAGCGAGGATCAGACTTAGCGGATGTCTTCATCAAGACTAGCCGTATGACGGAGTTACTCGAATCCTTCGCAGCCTGCAGCAAGGCTTTGGCCATTGCAACTGGAGACAAGAGATCAGCGGGGACAAGTAGCAAGAGGCTTCGCGAGATGGGCTGGTCACGAGACGTGTGGTCTGTCAAGTCTGGGAATGGGGACGCCAGCGTGCGTGGGTCTTGATGAAAAGCAGGGGAGCAAGCAACTTTGTCGTATGTATTATTTGGTCAGCTTGGGTTTCATAAGGCATAACGGATTTAAGGTGTTGTACGGTATTTAGATTTAAGGGGCGAAGGGGCGAAGGGAGGGAACACATGAAGATGAAGGTATGTGGTGTGCTCCGTGCTGAAGAGAAGATACCCTCATACCTACACGAGCATTCAAAACTGCAATAATGAAGATAGCCCCTTTCTATTACATTTTCTTCTATAAGCTTCTTTTTCTGTTATGATGAATCAACATGGAATCTAATTAATGATAAGAGAACTATTAGTGTTTTATTTACCCACGTGGTCTGTGATGGATACGTAAATCAGTTTCTTGCAACTGAATTGATCACCTGCATGGAAGCTCCAGGTTATCAATCCATCCCATATCAATTGTCCGGGGTAGGTTGATGTCACTTCCCCACCAAAAAGGGAGCTCGCCCCACCATTGACGACAGATAGCTCATCCATCCCACGCGCTGATACTTTCAACTCCAAGCCTTTTTGGCTTCTTCAAATTCAACACACACACCCCTCCCAGAACCGTGGCCACCAGAACCATGTCGAGCTTCACGCCTGACGCCCACGCACCAACTCCGCCCATCCTACCGCCCAAACCGAGCAGCCAGGATGCCAGTCGCATGGGAACACCCACGACAGCTGTCTCCCCTCCGCCCGAGGGGGCGGGGCGACAGATTCGCAGTCCTTGGATCACGGCCAGCATGGGACCGACGCCGCCTCCCCTGCCGCCGTCATCGATAACGAAAGTTGCGCCGGTGCCAGATCCGGGGGATCAGTGGCTTCCCAAAGTCTTGCAAGATAAATCGTAAGATTTCTCTCTAATTAGCATGCTTTCAAACGAAGCAGAGTTGTTGTTGTTGCTCCGCTGACCTCCAACGCCCGCTATATAGAAAACAAGACCTCACCTCTATCCTCGCCTCCCCAGCCCTCCTCAACGCCGTCACCCACTCCCCCGAATCCATCCATACTTCCCTCCAGCTCTCCCACCAATCCCTCCAAACCACCCTCGCCGAAAATATCGACCTCGCAGCCCAGCTCTCCGACCTCGAGTCGAGTCTCGCCCACCAGCGCTCCGCCACACAGGCGCAACTCCTGTCCACCCACTCCCTCGAGCGCCAGTGGCGCCAGAAGCAATCCGACATGGACCTCGCCCTCGCGCGCTTCTCACCGGCGGCACTGTACCAGCTGCTTGGCCAGAGTGTGAACGAGCAGGCTCTCATATGTCAGGCCATGGAGGAGAGCTTTATGGATGGAGGCGGAGGCGTGAATGTGGATGGTGGGGCGCAGACGAGCGAGAGGGAGGCGGTGGAGTGGATTAGGAAGTATAGGGAGGCCAAGGTGCAGTATTATTTGCGCCAGGAGCGCAAGGAGAGGTGGGATGAAGGACGGGTGGGTGGATGGAGGTAATCGCAAGGCCGACAGTCGCAAGAATGAGGAGGAAAGTGCATTTTATGATATCTACTTACTAATTATGGAAAGCGGGCAGTGTTTTCTTTTAACCCCCTTGCCTAGAGACTCATCCGGCGTAAACAGGGATTCCACTATAGAGCTATTTCCCCAGACAACAATTGTAGTCCAGGCATCAATTAGACTTATCGCCAATACAGATAGCGGATTTGTCGGTCAATTTTGAAGTCATCATAGCCTCATACTCATCGTCAATTCAACCTGGAGTTGTGAGGTGTTTTCAATGGGCACGGTAATGGAGATCTCAGGGTCCACAAGGTCTATTCCATACTTGACATATAGTTAGTCATGTTTCTAATACGAGACACAATACTATATGTGGATGTGTGCATTCTGGGGAGCACGAAACGAACACGATGTGAACCACTCCGTCTTCCCTACTCATTTGAGCCTAGAAGATATCTCTATTAGTAACGTTCCCTGTAAGTGAAAACTACAAGGTCTTGACTTACGATTTCTCATGATGTAGCAAATACGTTGATTAGCCTGGATTTCTACACAAAGAAGGGCTCTACTTACTGCAACGGACAAGGCTATCGTCTACAATGATTGAACTCCTCCCTCGGAACTCTAACTCGATGGGCGAGAGCTTGCGGCGGACATTCTTCTGCCGTAGAGTTTGATTGGGAAGAATAAAGTACGCTGGACGTATCGGTTCTTGACGAACGTAGTCACGTACGGCTTCTCTAACTTGTTAGCTAGAGTAGCGGCTGTGATACTGCTCGTCTATAAGCAAAATATTGGCTTTATATCACACGTATGTAATGGATTTGTGGTATATAATGGTGTACCTTGGGGACTGGGATGAAGATGATATGAGCAAATGCGACGTACCGACATCAATATCCCCAACCCCCTTTTCGCCAAGTATACTCCTGATCTTATTCGCCAACTTCTCTCCCATGTTTTGCCGACTACGGTACATGACGATATCATCGATGCACGAGTCCGATCGCGTAAAGCAGACGTACTCGAAGTCTCGAAGCCTACGAGCATCGCAGTGCATGCGAACCCCCCCTTGACACTTTGAGTATATGTCACCCAGCGCAGTAAAGATGTTGTCTGAGTTAGCACGAGTCTTGTCGAGCTTCTGAAGATCATGTGCAAAGATATTCAGGCTAGAGAACGCAAATCAATACAGTCTGGTCCAGATGTCAACAAGTACAAGTCTGGAGGACACTCAGAAGCTCCGAGTCCGAATCAGAGTCGGCTATCAAATGATATATATAAATATATCTTCTCGTGAGGTCTACAAGGCAACGCGGGGGGGGCTCTTACAGATCCTTAGAGAGCTGCCTCGCCCTTTTCCTTACACAAGTCTCAAGGTAATTGTTTGTACCTGCAAACCTGCTGCCAACAATTTCCAAGAAGTGCCACTACAACAACAATTTGACGGCACACCTAAGCAAGCATTCCGATTATTGGCCTCGAATCGATTTCTAGTTTATTTTTACGAATTCCAGGGTCAACGACTCTCATGCCTGGAACGCTATCTATGAGAAGTGTCCTGATGTTAACAGGTTAGGTACGGAAGAACGGTCGTACTGCTGTATGCCACATGGGGGCAGGCCAGCGAGGGATCGTATTTACAGTAGACAATAGGGATAAGAACAATGAAAGGACAATGCATTTATGAATACATATACTATAGGTATATCTATCTACCCGATCAAATTGATGCGTAGATTTGTGAGAAGAACTAATATAGCCAATCAAGCCATGTTCTTCAGCAGCACAGTGTATATATACTGTAAGGTCCATGGCTGTAGGCCTATACAAGCACAAACCACTAAAAGCTGCGCTGTGCTCGAAGCTGCAAGGACCTGATCTCTAGAATATTTAGTACCCGACTCCATAAATATTAAGTCTTTACAGTATAATGCTTATCTATGTGATGTATAATTGGCTATCGAGGGTTAGTTAGTGATTTTAGCCACTCTAGTTGTCAATCTAGTAGACCCTTATTTTTGGTTCGTTCATTCTGTCATACTCATCCACCGTAGATACTTGTATAATAACGCGATGCAAGGGTGTTGTGCGCGCATCAATAGAGGCGGGTGGATCAGCGAGCACATGCAATCATCATATGTATTATTCTTGAGAAAACACGGTATCCCACCAGGGCGTCTTTTTTGTCTTTTTTGTTTTTGTTTTTTTGGTGTGATGATGCGAGCAGATAGGCAGACGAATGAGTGTTGGAAGCCACTGCGGCCCTACTCCGGCGGTTCTGACCCCAGCGACTGGCTGTCTTGACGAGCGTCGATCCAAAGGTCTAGAGTACAGCAAGAATGCAACGGTATTCTCTCCAGCCAAAGCAGATCCCCCTTCGTAACATGCCATGGATGACTAGTAAAACATGCATATCACACACAACGTCCGTCTGGTTGGTATGTATGTACAAGGTATGTATGTATACTCAGCTCTTTTCAAGCCGCTTCCCATGCTTACTGTATTTCTCCGTGCTCTGTACTCCGTAAAGGCCGTACGTTTTGCATCATCACCATCGCCATCGCCGGAAGATGGATCATGAGCAAAGAAGGAGAAAAGGAAGAAAAGTACCGAGAATATTTCCTTCTGCATAACCTTCATGGGGCTCATAAAGATACAAGTCCCGGCGAAATGAGACCGCACCAGGCCTATCTCCCCGGAGCATGTTTCGGTCAGACGGTCATTATCCGAGGCTACTGGCCGAAGTCTGTTTGCGTACCTAGTAGTAGGTAGGTCAGGTCAGGTATCCATTTTCTGTCTCAAGCGAGTTTTGTCTTGGTTGCTTGCTTGTTTGTTGGTTTGCTTCCATGCTTGCTTGCTTGCTGCATATAGCGGATGATGCCCTGTAAGGGCGTTTGTATCCATACTTGAAGATGGAGTGCCCGATTACTTGCAGGCTGAGTACCGAGTACGGACAGTTGACAAGGCAAGGGAAGGGAAAGGAAGCGGAAGCGGTGATTTTGGTGCATGTTACATCCTTGACCCCGTCGATTTGTGGACTGTGTGTGTGGTGACCTGTCACCACTCACCTCTCTCGTCAACTCACCAACGGGATCGGGTTATTTTTCTTCTCCCCTTCTCAAGGTAGGGGGGTGTCGCGTATGCCGACGTGCATCGAATCGGAGCGGCTCCAACGAATGACAACAATTCAGCCCTCGGAATGGGCATGCATCAGGATACAACGTAGCTGCGCATTTTTGCATCTCTGCCGGCGAAGTGCCGACGCGACGCAGGCAAACACGGAAAGAAGGAGGATAAGATTGCAGAGAGGATAAGATAGGAGAGAGCGTAAGCCAAGGAATACCAACCAAGGATCTTGTCCAGGAAATTATTTGGTTCGGCAGTTCTGCTTGTATGATGCCAGGCTTGGGGTCCCGATACTAATACCCTGTCTATAGCAGACCCAAGAAAACCAACTTGCTTGTCCAAACAAGCAGTAATGATCTCAGGTTACGGTGCTACAAGTGCGGAGTGCTACATGTAGGATCTGATAATTAATTAATGGGTAGGGTTAACATGCAGACAGAGTACAGAAGAGGTATAAGTATGTAACAGTTGCACCGAGGGCTGGAATCTTGCTTGTCTCATCACATCACATCACACACAAAAATTCAAATCATATCCCTGTAATCATACATCCCATCTAAAAGCACGCACACAGTACGGAATACAAGAGTACATGCTTGTAGATACAGCTTCCATGTCTCTCTCTCTTTTTCTAATGCCTGTCCGCTGCCGTCAGAGCTACATCCAGTAAACGCACCGTGTGGGGGGCGGGCAGCCGGGCAGCCTCCCTTGATGAAAAGCAATTGGAAAGACATTGTTGGCTCGATGGGTGGGCAGATGGACAAGGTGGATAGAGGTTACTTCGACGCCCCCTCTCTTTTGCACTTTGATAAGGCACTGACACTGCGGGTATGTACAGTTTTGAATGGGGATGGGGGCGCATTGCAACAAAGCGGCCGAAACATTTGCGTGTCATCTGATTGGCCTATCGGTTTGATGAATATGGGCGGCTTCTCATCCGGAAGGTAAATCACGACGGCCGCCTGATCAATGACACGATACATTGATATATACAAACATGCATCTCCGGGACATCTTGCCGGCTTGGATGGACATGTCTAGATAAGGTATAGATGGATAAGTATATAGATAAAGAGACGGACCTGGGATTTGTAAGTATAATTAATCTGGTGGGTGTAAGTTATGCATCATGCCTCTGGACTTATGTGCGCGTGTGAGCGTGAGTGTGTGTGTGTGTGTGTGTGTGTGTGTGTGTGTGTGCACCACCTACTGGCATGCCACACAACTTCTCGGAAATATTACCCGGTGCTGCATACGGCGCAGTAGTAGTGGTCAAGGAAGGGAGCTTTATTCCGTATAAGCATGTCAATCAATGATTAGGCGCGGACTGTATGAAAGAAGAAAAAGCCACATTCCGGGGAGTGTCTCGGGCAAGGGACCTTGCTTTTCTTGTCGCCCTTGAATGACTCTCATCTCTCATCTCCCTCCCTGTGTGGCCGTGGCTTTTCTGTAGCCTCTCTGCGGATTGTCTCTGCAGTCTACCTTCATGTATGTACTCCATGTAAAGTACGGAGTACTTATACACCATTCAAACGAAAGTCCGTTCGTGCTTCCTGTAGAAAACGCCCTTTCAACCCTCCCCCCCCTTTCCATATCTCTTCACAAGGATCCTCAGCCAATTTATACTCAACCAAAGCCGCCGAGAAGAGGTGTTGTGTCGTAGTAATCCCAGGAATAGGCAAGTAAAAATTTATACAAGATCCAGTAGCCGAGTTAGGCGGCTCGAGTCAATTTGAGCTCTTTAGTGCGCAAATGAATTAGATCGGAAGTTGCGGCGTCTTTCCGGCCAAGTCAGATATCCATGGATATCGTAGCATTTCTGGTTACCCTGCAGCTACAGATAGGGGATTTCGGCGGTTTTTAGGAGGGGCGGCATCTACTCATTTGATTTGATCCAATGTCCTAGATTTTTTTGGGGTTTTACCTTCCTTTCCCAAGCGTATTTTTCTTTTCACGTGTGATCGGAGAAAAGAAATACCCATGATTCGACAAGGAAGTCGGTTCGAATGTGGTGAAATCTCGACAAGCATCCACTGTGGCGTAACATGCATTCTGAGTCTCACCACCATCAACATCTCGTGCTTCGATGTAAATCTTTATTTTATATGAGTTTTTAAACTTTGTTGAAGCCACAGCAGATGAGACATGGAAACACCCCCCAACGCTCGGTAACCTAGCCACAAGTATATTGGATCGTGGTCTCACACTTGCGTGGATTCATCATCGGTAGTAGATGCTTACTATTGTATCCTTATCATGTATGCAGTGTCTGTTTATGCTGTCCATCACCATCTCGGCCAATAATGATTGCATTTGGGCAGTTGATATTTCACCGCTGCTTCAGTCCTATCAAATAAAACCATAAAGAGGGGTAATTGTCTGCGAAGGCGTGTCGACACGCACATGCGCTCATCGTCATATAAGTATTGTGAGAGAAATATATGTGCATGGTTCAAGATTCATCACCAACCCAGCAACCCCTCTTTTATTTCCTGACAAATACAGAGAGCACATGAGAACAATACCCTGCAGTTATTGACAATGTCGTCACAGACATGCATGCTTATGGCACAATCTGATTGATCCAAGCCGACCCAAGTGAGCCAATGCTTCTCCATTGCGGCGCCAAAATCAAAGGTCGCTTGCCTCTGAACGACTACTACCATTCCTACCTCTATTGAGGAGTGCATTGTTTGAATACTAAGGTGGCTTTCGTTAGGTACCAGGCATTCACATATTGTGCATGCCGGCTGGATCCTTCGGCTTCGACTCGGCCAGACGAAGAAACAGAGGCAACAGAAACATCATTTGCGGGTCAAATGGTGTAACAACGCCCACATGACCAGACGAACATGTAAATGCGTCAAAAAATACATGTATCCAAGGTATGTCGTGCCACCATTGTTATTGCTGGCAGGTAAATGCAAGAAAGAAGAAAAGAAAACAACGACAACAACATGGTACAACACATTCCTCGTCTATTCCTTACAATACCAAAACACTTCACCTTGCAAGCTTTTATGTAACAGAGTCGATATTTTGTCTTGAAACCTTCCGGATTCGTCTACTGGCACATACCTTTTCTGTTCCAAACAGCTCTATTGAAAGCTTCCCCGCGCACAACGTCCAATTATAGCACATCCAATGCATGCATGTACCTCGTATAAGGTATCACGCTTGTGCCTGCCGAAGACAATGAAACAACGTTCAAGTTCACCAGATCTGATAAATTCTTGCTGCCATGACCTTTTCTCCAGCTGATCAGGACATCTGATTCTGCATTGCATAATAGAATACTACGGTACTGGCATAGGTAGTAGTAGTAGTAGTAGTAGTAGTAGTAGTAGTAGCAGTCGTACTTACTTACCTGTATCGTAGCATTCTGGGCTTTGCTATGCTGATTGATGAAGAGACACAGCAACCGCTATCCACTTGGTTCAACATTACTACTAGGTTCTCATAGTAGGTACGGTTGCGGTACCTTACATTGGTACGATGGAGTTTTTTTTTCTTCTTTTTTTCTTTCTTTTTTTGCCACATGTCTTTTGGTGGGTGGGTTCTGTTTTCGTTCTCCCTTCCAAATGTCTTCATTCTTGGCCCCCAGAGAAGCGAACTAGCCGACCAACAGTAACCGAAACCAAAAAGGATTGTTACTTGGATGAAAATAGTGACTTTAGTGACCGAGTAAGAGTGAGAGAGAAATGAATGTGGCTTATCCCGTCCGACCGCGCGGCTTGAGCGACGACCCCTCTCCTGTTCCAATCATGGCTGCGGAGCCAATGCTATAGCGGCATCTCTAAACGGGCTTCTTCTAACTGGTACGTTTCAACTCCCCTCCCTATCCAATCCAAGTTTCTTTGCCATCGATTTCATCAGCCAAACCTTCAAAGACACTTGGGACTGGGACTCGGAGACAGGATATGCTCATACTCATGACCATGTTCCCTTTATTGCGACCCTAACCAAAAGATCCTCCGACTCCCACACCGAGAACTGCCGAACCCCGGATAGACGGGCGCGCTACCCTTACCAAAGCAAGAAAGCAAGCAAGCAAGCTTTCCGCCCGTCCATCCATCCCGCCGTCTTATCACGCCTTTCTTTTCATCATGGACCCAGTTTCGGAGCCTCTTCGGTCTGCTCCTGCTCCTGCTCCTCCTCCCCCTGCTGCTACTACTACTACTGCGGTTGGCGACCCTGAATCCGGCCCTGGGACTGTACATGGTGACAGCATCGCAAACGAGACGGCCACGAAGCCTCTACCTGTCGTGGCTGCTGATCCTGCCATCACCGCTACTCATCTGGCGAGGTTTGAGTTCAGCGATCATGGAACCAAGGTTCTGATGGTTGAGTGGTACCCCGGCGCCGCCGCGTTGCCCACACCAGCTGATGACCTGGATCCTGTCCCTTCACCAGATCGCAAGTCTGGACTCGCCGCCTTGACTGCTACGTCAATCCCCTCACGAGGCGTCTCCGCTGGTTCGGCGACCGACACTTCAGAGTGGAGTGTTTCATGGCCTGGAAAGTCGACGACACTCCCAGCTCGAGACACAGATGAAAACGGCACTCGCCGTCGCGTCTACTTCATGTTGCCGTCCGATGTACCTGTACCGGGAACCGTGACCGTTTCCCGTCCTGGTCACCAGACACTTGTCCTCAAGCCTCTACCGGCCATCTTCCCTGAACGATTCGAGGCGGAATCCGGACCTCGTGGGGTTCTCCATACCATATGGGCCAAGAAGCGCTTGGTTGAATTGGATCGCGAGATGGAGGCCGAGCTGAGGACCAATGCTGAGAGTGTAGGACTTGAGATGACATTAGCAGAAAAGCAGTGGATCGTTGATAATTTCCTACGTGCCCCTCAGGCGCCAGTGCCCATGACGCCGCGGTCACCCATACCCGGACGTCTGGGCGACAAGCTTAGAGGGCTGCGTTTGGCTACTTCTCCGCTAGATTTGGTCCCGAGTCCAACTGGTAGGTCTCTGCTCAATCTATTGGTCGCATATTAACCTGACCCCATCCTTAGCAAACACCTTTACAGGGCTCGACAACACCCTATCGCCATTGAGAGGTGATGTTGCTGTCTCTTCCTTTTCAGCGATTGCTCGTGGCAATGCCATCGCTGCCGCCCTTCCAGCCCCGACCGCTCCCATGTCATTAGATGCTGCCCTCAACAGCGGAACCGTCCCCCCGCGTACTGAGACACAAGAAGAGGACGACCTGTTCGCCCTCCCCATGAGCCCTCGCAGTCCAGACATGATAAAGAGTCCATTTAGTGCCTTAGGTGCCCGGCCTTTTTAGTTGGTGTTTTTTTCTTTTTCTTTTGGAAGAAACATGTTGAGGAATAACATAACTCCAGCATTGTGTGGCCCATTGTCCTATTTCTATCATGATACCCTTGTCGAGACCCTATTCAAGGTCTCCGCTGCCCAGCGACTAGAATGCGGTCACCAATTTATTTTAGAAAACGCTCTGCCCTCGATTGTTGTATTAAGCATATTTGAACCCTGGGAATAGATTTTTACCATGTTTGTCCAGTTTACTCGCTGTTGGGTGACAGCGTGCGTGCATTTTGAGTTTCAAACGGGGAAGAAAAGAGTAGTGTACGATTCATAGGTCTTACAATTACTAAGCACCATATGTGCGAACTGATTGCGATGGTTTTACCAGAATGAAATAGGCTCATGGAAGACGGGGTAATATTAAGATAGTAGATGATGCCTGATCATTAGATTTCATACGCTTATCAACAAAAAGCTACCGTTATACCTGGCTCATCTAGTCCCCATTATAATGGTTAAGATGCAAGCAGTGATTGACTCTCCAGGGTCACGATGATTGGTGTGGGAAGGTGTGCATCTATTGGGCCAAAGGATGACTTTGAACGAATCTACTCATCTCAATTGGAGGTGAATGAGATAGAAGATAGGTATTGGAGTGCCTTGACGTGCAAAATACTAGAAAAGCCTCGTTTTGAGCCATGCCAGAGTATTATTGTTCGAAAATGGAACAACAGTACTCTGCATTTGGATACGTGGAGTACCAAAAATTACAGATTTTAAACTCATGATAAGGGCTTGACGGGCAGTCATCTTTGCTGTTGATTGTTCTTGGACACATCTCTGATCAAGGGCGGGCCGCGGCAACATCATACCGAGCCAGCGGTGGCGCCAGCAGCATCATGATCCACGTTTTGAGGTTGGCACGGGTCTCAGAGACCAGGCACTATGACAAGGTTGTTGTCTGTACGGAGTACACGTTATCAATTGGGTAAACCAGCCAGCCAAACAAATCTCGATAACCACAGCCCCCAATCTCTCTCGGGATCCCACCTTGGGTAAATGCTCGTCCGGACAAGGGGACGCTATCCGTCTAGGTCTAATGTTTGCTCGGCGAGCGGAGTAGGACCGGGAACAAGTGAGCACACACCAGAATACCAGGGGAGGGGACACCCTGGGGTTCGATATTTCTTTTTATTTTCTTCTGTCTGCGGGTGGAATGAAACAAAGAAGAAAGAAGCTGTCGATATGGGTGGGATCCAGCTCGGACTCGATAGAGATAGACGAGCCTGGCTGGCGTTGGTTGGAGCAAGTGGGCGAACAGGAGAGCGCCGTTTGTTCGAGAAGATCTATGGTTTTGCGGATCTTCCGAGGGTGTCACCGAGCCCTACGTTATCTGGTCGCTGTGGTTGACGTAGGTAAATGCCATAAATGGCATGTATAGGTAGTACCTACTCCGTATCTGATTGTATGTCGGGTATACCCCATTCGTTTGATCACGTACTGACTTAGGTTCTCCTCCACATCCACTATGACGAAAGTGTACACGTATCCGTACATTATCTGGGTTTGGTATGTACATACACGCATGGAGCAGAGGGCCATGCTTGATGTAGAAGATAACATATCGCTGCTTCCTGCTGCGGGCCATGGTGGTTATTGAAGGAAATCCATGGTAATTGATTGATAAAATGACAAAAATCTCCAAACTTGGGATGTTGAGTTAATAATAATAATGATGATGGTGGTGGTGCCCTTATTTTGGCTGACAGAAGCGCTCGGCTAAATTCCAGAAAAAACCAAAACGGCGGGCGCAACAAGGCAAGGCACGAGGGGGAAGGTATGTACGTACATGCTACACGCTACACACTCCAGACATGCACGTACTGTACTTACTAAGGTAATCATCACTGTAATAATCACTCGCGGGGGGGGGAGGACGCCTTTGATAGCCCCGGAGGGAGGTATGATGCACCATGATCTAGTGTTTTTCTCATTGGCTGGTTCTATCGTATTAGCCATGTTTTGCGCCGCAGCCTTAAGACTTCCATGTACAAGCAGGTGGTACTAAGGCAGGCATGTACATGTTAAAGTACCGCCATCGTGTGAATTTGTGCGCGGTGCTACTGTACGGCCCGACTCTGAGTGGGCATGGCTCTATTGCTAGGCTGCTGCCAGTGCAATTGAGGGACGCTGGCAGGTTCTTTTTTGGGGAGCTCCGCAACAAATGAGGCCGAGTCAAGCGAGACTGACCAAACGCCTAGCGCGCCGTGCGTAACACTGTACTGAACCTGTGTTGGCGTTGGACCCCCAATCTTTTGGGTTCGGAGGAGCCCTTGTAGCCCTTTGAAGGGGGGGGAGACTTTTCGGTTGTCTTTGGTGTCCTTGGGAGCCCTTTCATGCCCTTGGGAAGCACCTCTTTGCTATCGCTCCACTATTACGCCGGCGAAACGGCCGCCTCGACGAACCAGCTTTCGCGACTCCGCCCTCCCACGCTTCCCGTTCCATTCCCTCGTCCATTGTGATAGTGCATACTACACACGCCCCCCGGACCAGTCGTCAATCCCGGTAATCCCCCCAGTCAGAGTCCCAGTCCTCAGTCCCCGGAACCCAAAGGCAGGGCCCTGGTCGTGTCTTGTCTTGTTTCTCTATCTGTGGAGTTGAGTTGTGTGTGTGTACCAGCCTGACCAGGGAGTCCTCTCTCCTCTTCAAGCGCTGAAACCTGCACTGGTTCACTCCCCAAGTGTCCCAAAAATCAACCATCCTTCTCCCTCATCTCGGCTTGCGATTATCCAGTCTTCTCTTTGTCATTCTTCCAGCCCGGCTGCACGTCTTTTTTCCTCATCCTCCCAACATCGTTGCCCAGTCCGTCGAACCCTGCATCGCGTCCGTCGTACATTCGCCTCGCCTCGCCTCGCCTCACCTCACCTCACCACACCTCATCAACTACCGTTTGCCCGCATCGAATCAGAATCATCCAGACGAAAATCAAATCTATTTCTGTGTTCTCTCGACGAAAGGCCTTTTATCCGGCATTAACTCTGCGAGCCCACCATCTCCCTCTCGATCCGAAAACCCCCCCCCCCCCCCCATTATTGGGCGGCGTCGCCATATTACCTCCCCGCCATGTCGAGCCTTTTGCTCTCTACCTTCACCCAGCAATAGAGACGTTTTCTTTACCCCGAGTCGGCCGGCGGGGCCACTCGTCTTGATAGACTCGATACATTGTCGCTCGTTCAGTTTCAATTTTACCCTTCACAATGGCTGACCATCGCCGCGTCGCCGCTATGGACCCCCCTCACATCACAGAGTTTGCCTCGGACCGTTATTTCCAAAAGCTTCAGCAACTCAATTCCAATCAACAACACCATGGAGAGCCATCAGAATCCGGCTCGCCGTTGACGACCACCATTTCTGGATCGAGATTCATCCTTCCACTCCGGGAATCAAAGTCGACAGAAGTTGAGACAGTCAAACCCGCCGACTCCAAGCGTGATAAGAGTCGCTTCTTCAATATCCGACACAAAGTATCCCTCCGACACTCTAAGCCAGAATCCGGATCACAGGCTGTTTCGCGGACAAGGCCTATAGCTGAATCAACTCGTAAAAAGTATACATCCTCTGGAATCACCCTTGCTGGGGGCATATGCGCTGACTTTATGAATAGTATTCCGCTTGACCAGCTTTTCCTATCACTCCCAAACGAGCTACAAATACAAATCATTTCCTTGCTTCCATTGACCGACGTCTTGAATCTTCGACTTACCTCAAAATCGTGGCATGCGCTCATTACTCTTAATGAAGGACCCATTGTGCGGTACCATCTCGATCACCACATCCCCGCCTACGCTTTGCGTCTATACCCGATCAGAGACTCTACCGAAATGACTTTCCACTTCCTATGTAGCCTGTGGCATCGTCTTCATGTCGCAGCTAAACTCGCCTATCTGATGTGCGAGTGGATCACCAAAGACATCTTCTTGCGACAGACGGAAGCCCAGCGGGTAGCCTTTGCGCCGCAGCACGAGCGAATGCGCCGACGATTGATTCCTCTACTTTTCGTAGTTTTCCACTTTTTCGAAACATACCGGAAACTACATCTGCAGCACATGGTCGAGCGCAATGGAAATGGGTTATCAAAAGAGCCATACACTGTAAACCCAATTGAGGCGAAGATCATGAACATGTACGATAACCAGACACTGCTGAGAGTACACGAGGTATTCCCTCTTGTTATCTCGTCGTTCTGCCGCCGCCTGCGACCTCCCACCTACGTTGGTCGAGTTGAGCGTTCACTTCGTGGTTATCTGAGGGAAAGGCCGCCTGATGATGTTCACGTTGCTATCCTGTGTCTTGGTGGTCTTCGTCAGGTCGAAAGATTATGGGAGATTAGGGGCTACAACAATCGACGGACTGCTGTTGATACATGGTTTGGTTCTCTTACCAAGGAACCCGTGACGGACACTCCGTCCAAGGGGCGTCTAGGATTGAAGGGATTCGGTCGGAAGAAGTCGACGAGTGGTGACCGGCCTCGTCGAACTTCGACAAGTGAAGGTCGGAGAAGCCCGTGGGGTTCAATGGATGCAACCAATGCAAATGGATGGGACCCTTACAATGTCTTCAACACCAGCTTGGCAGCGGATGCGCCGATGGCCCCACTTGATCAGGAACAGACACAGAGTCTCTTGGGAGATCTACCCGTCCTACAACACATCTGGTTAATGACCGCCGAGGCCATGATTCTCGATCGCGGAATTGTTCAGAGGCCACAAGATATTAAGCGAAACCAACAAGTCATGCTCGATCTCATCCGCGAAGACGGTATCAATGAGGAAGATGAGTGGTGGTATGGACGCAATATCCCGGACTCAGTACGGCCACCGGCGAGTGCTGTTTATGATGGTGCAGACTAAGGCATCTTACATTATATATATACAAAAGGACGTATCTTTTCGGTGAGGCCTATTGGTCTCCTCTATCTTCCTACCTTTGTGTAGGCTCACGGTCCACTAACCAACAATTTTCTTTTATATGTGCTCAACACGGCACATGAAGCATTTACGAGGCATTTTCTTTTTTTATATTTTGGATTGGAAGGACCCAGAGCGGGTTATTTGGTCATTATAGGGAAATTACTCGGTTTAATCTCTCTTAGGATTTTCTTATATTTTGGGGTCTGCATCGGCGCAGCTCGGTCGCATAGAAACTTGCGCATCCTTGTTTGTTAAAAAACTGTTTCTTACTGCTCTCTCATTTGTCTCCGGCCAGATATCTGGACTTCTTTCAGCACAGTCAGAAAGAGACTTGATTTCATAACGCTATACCTAGGTGTATATAAATAAGACCATCACTTGAACATCTTCTGCTCCCACCCCCTACCTCATCTCTGTGATGCTTAACGCCAGTGTGTCCCTCCTTATGCGTGCATTTGTCTCTTCAACCTCATCGTGTCCCAACCAGCCGCTTGGAAAACTTTTCGTATTGCCCGTTGCAAATAAGAAAAGTGAATAGTCATAATCATTAACAAATAACACCGTTATACCTAGTTCCCATAACCAAGATAAGCCCCTGGACCTGCTGAGAAAGAAAAAAAGGAAAAAAAGATATAAGTACACCCATGATCAGAAACACATAACACCAAACTCATGATGTACATCAAAGGTATAATAGGAAACCCGATGCTTAGCGCCGGCTCATGGCTTGATAAAGCCGTTCGCGCATATTCGGTTCTGCCAAGGTTGCTTCGAGTTGAGAGTCGCCGAACGCAGCGGCAGCTTCCTGGACCTCACGGTCAAGACTATAATCCATTTCCAAATAATTCTGTTCCCCAAAGCCCTGAAATTGTGTCAAACTTGACGTGGACGCCGACGACGAAGGATTTTGCGGGTGGGTGAAGCCAGCAGATTGACGGCCTGTACTTTGACCTCGCTGACTTCTCGCGCCAGCCATTGCGCCTTGTTGTAAGATATTTACCACATTGCTATCGTTCGAGCTCTGCCTCGTCAGACCCGGCGAGAACTGGGCGGTGGACTGAGCACTTCCGCTTCGGCCAAAGCCGTTACTAGCGTTAGTAATCTGTCCCATTGACCCTGGCATTTGCCTATGTTGTGTATAATAGCTCTGTGATATACTTGTTGGCGGCGCGCTATATAAAGGTGTTTGGCTTCTTTGTCTGGGCCCTGCCGGCGGCATTTGCCCCTGTTGTTGCTGAGGTCTTGGCCGCATGGCAGATACCTGTTGCTGAAGTTTTTGAGCTCCGAACTGATGATTCTGGGTCGATTGGCCTTGAGGAGTCTGCTGCCGCTGCATGCTATGCTGTTGTGATGGATGTTGTTGAATGAGATTGAGAACATTCCTCGCCCCTGGAATCTGAGTATCAAAGGCTCCGTGAAAACTATTGTTCATGATTGGAGATGCAGCTATGCCCAGCCGAGGAGAATTCGAGTCAGCAGTGCCGAATCCAGAAGGCGCCTGATGCATTTCATTGGATACTCGACGGCGCTTGCCGTTCATAGCCTGCTCGGATAATGAGTTCTGGCCAATTCCATTGTCCTGCTGTTGGTGTATCCTCGGTGATGCATCCGGCTTGCCAAGCAACAACTCTAGATCGCCACCCTGCACAGGGTCACCAATTTTCCTTTTCCCAAGGGTTTGATCGCCTGCATTCATTTGCTGGGGTCGGCTTTCCGGTAGTTGTAATCCAGTGCCTGCCCAACCTGTTGTAGACGTGAAAGTCGAATCATCAACTGAATGATGTTGTGAACCCCCGGATGCCGGTTGATCCGATATATCCTTTCGTATTATCCGTGTAGGTGAGGGCTGGTGTGACTCGGGTCCTCTGTGTAGTCCATTTTCAGAGGGAGCTAGATTAATGTATCCGTGATTTGAATTTTGGAATAACGGCGACTGTGACGATGGATGGAGGGCACTGCTCGGTGTTGGGAGCGGCGGATGACTCGTGTCTGGTGCTCCTTGGGTAGCTTCAGCACTATTCTTTGGACGATTTTTGGATCCTTTGGGACGGCCTCGCTTCTTCCCTGTGCCGGGTGTGCCCGTTATAGTTGAGTCAGGGTCAGGCTGAGTCATTGAATCTATTGTCATGAATTCGGGGTGCTGGTCTATATTACCAGACATGTCCGCATCTATAGTTTGGCCCTGTTCTATTTGAATGGGGTTAGAAGCGCTACCCGAGTCAGCCAGGTCGGAAGCAGATGTTGCCACGTCAGACTTCCTCGTGCCTTTGTCTTTTCGCGTCTTTGTGCCTTTGCTCCCCTTTGGTCTTCCACGAGGTCTTTTAAAGGGGCCCGTGGAAGTAGTGGTAACGTCCGCACTGGCCGAGGCGGACGAAGAAGGAGGAGGAGGAGGAGGAGGAGCTATGGGCGGCAGCGCTGGAGCTGGCGTGAGAGCAAGAGGAACAGCAGCGGGTGTAGTAGGAGATAGCTGAAGATGTTGTGTAGACGGGTGAGGCGGTACTGCTGCAGGACTGCCTTCAACTGGAGGGAAGATCTCGCTAACCCAGCCAATGAAGAGTGAACCCTGACCATTATTCTTTGCGCTTTCCGGGAAGAGGTTATCGTTCGAAGGTGGTGCCCCTGGTATTCCACCAAAATATGCCAGCGCTTTGCAAAGCTGATCAACCACCACCGCAGGATGCAAGCTGCGCAACAGTGTGAGAAGCCGAGCCTGTTCCATTTTGGTTTCGTGTGGTGCAATTCCGAAGTGAACCGCGGCAGGGACCGAGGTAGGTGTATCTGAAGGATTTGAAAGACCATTCCGGGGTGTCATGGGTGCTGGGGGACCGGAAGAGGTCACAGAAGCAGCTGCCACGGAGGTGGAGGTGGTGGAGGTGGTGACGGTGGGAAAGATGAGAGGATGATCTTGTTCTGATGTAGGATTCCAAGCAAGTTTGCTCCGCTTAATTGATTGATAGCCACGCATATTGGCCAGCCTTGCCGCTGCCTCGGTTTCCTCGCTTGTACGCTTTGCAGCAGCATTTCTGTAAGCAGCCTGGGAGCTGCTTATGTCGATATGCATGACGCCAAAATTTCCATTCTTATTATCGGCCATGCCTTTGAGCTTGCTGGGTACAGGATTCTTTACGCGACCATCGTTGGTGTGGTTAGTTCCCCCTTCATTGGCGTCGGCTAAGCCCAGGAGTATTAGTATGTGTTGCTCATCCATGTATCCAAGCTCATGCGCCATGACAACATACCGCGACCTGAGAAATGAGCTGGTGTGGAAGACCTCTGACCAACCGTCGCAGCTGGGTCGGGCGCGCCATCGGGTCTCGTTTGTCTCTCATCAGAAGGCGGAGAAGTACTGATCGCAGCGGTCGCAGCAACTGCTAGGTGCAAGTCAGAGACGACACATACGACACTGAGCATAGGAAATGGGCTTTGGGCGACGAACCAGGTGCTGAGGCCATTGCGTTGGGAGGGGTCCCGATATGATGCGCCTGCAGGCCACTTCATGCCCACGCGCGCGGGCGTGTTGGAGCTGATTGGCAGTTTTTGAGGAAAGTTGAAGGATGGCTCAGTATCCCAGAGTTCCTTATTGGTGACGTTTCACATGGTCTAAGCAAGGGAAGAATGCCAATTGTCGTGCTGTGGTAGGTGCTTGGATTATCGCGTCGATGGTTATGTGTTGTCCATGGCCTAACTAACTGAGTTGTTTGGCGGCGCATTACTACTACAAGTATGTTTTACGAATTAGTAGGTACGAAACCTTTGGTTTACCATAGTGGCCGTCTAGGTACCTGACCAAAGTACCTTTTGTTCTGAGCTGGTTCCATAAAGAAGGCCTGTTGGTATCTTTTTTTTTTTTGGTTACGAACCTACCAAGGTAGTACTAGCGCCCCGTTGACAAAATTTCGGCAGCTTTTTCCTTCTTTTCGTATGAAAGCGGAGGCTACGCTAGTGGATATAATACCTTTAGTCGAATGATCCCCCTTAGCAGATTACACTTCCGCAATGCGATAGATATTCCCATATCGAGGTGCGATGGCACATCAGCGCCTTGCTCGGGAAGCAGCCCCACTGCTGAGGCCACTAGATGAGTGGTCATCAGCTGGCATACCTACAAGGTAGTGGAGGACAGTGGCTAGAGCTGCTGCTACTGCTGCTGCTGCTGCTGGAGAGCTCAGTACTTGTCGATAGCCAATTAGTACCTTCTTGTCCAACAACACCAAAGCGTATCGAGACTGCAGCGTTAACATCGGCCGGTGCTGTCGCAAGATTCGACCATCCCACCTCAGAGCAGCTTTATTGGATAACCTGTTGTTGAGGTATCTGAAGCTCCTCTCCGCCTCCCTCTCCGCGTCATCGTCTCCCCCTCCACCAGCCTCCTCCGCATTGCATCACGGCATCACCATGTCGACCAAATATGCGCTGGTATCACTTCCCCTCGGGGCCTTTGAGTCTAGCGACCGGGAAGATGCCCTCGCTACTCTAAGCGCAACCGTTGCGGATAACGGCACCGTTCTGCCGTTTCAAATTCCCGACTTCAAGATTGGCACCCTGGATCTTTTGGTACAGCAAGCCGATGACTTGGCAAAGCTCGAGGCCGCCTGCCAAACGGTTGTGGCCAAGGTTGCTGATTCGTTGCGCGCCGTTCTCAACAATGATGAAGATCGAATGGCCTCATACAAGATGGTCAATGATAGTCAGTTTCGACTGTTCATCAGGACATGATGCATTTGATAGGAACTGACTGCCCATGGCAGAGCCGACCGATCACTATCTGCGCAACTTTAGTTGGAACAAGATGCGGTACCGAGCCGATAAGCCCTTGAGCGAACTCATAGGCACGCTTCAGAAGGTGCGCCCACATTAATCTCAATAATCCTAGTTGCATGGTGACTTATATCCGCTGTTTATATAGGAGCTCAATACCGTTGACAATGATGTCAAAACCAAGTTCAGCCAGTATAACTCGGTCAAGACGAACCTTGCATCCCTGCAGCGCCGTCAGACGTAAGTAACCATGCTCGTATGGATTAGCAGCTGATTGACCGGTTTCTGTCTCTAGTGGTAATCTCGCAACCAAGTCGCTCACCCCAATTGTCGATCCATCTCTCCTCCTTCAAGACTCGGAGTACCTTGAGACGCACCTAATCGCCGTACCGACGAATGCCAAGAAAGACTTCATCAAGAGCTATGAAACGCTATCCCCGATGGTGGTTCCCCGATCCTCGGTCGAGATTGACCACGACGACGAATTTACACTCTTTGCCGTTGTAACCTTTAAGAAGCATAGCGCCGAGTTCATTCACAAGTGCCGAGAGCAGAAGTGGACGCCCCGTCAGTACAAGTATGTCGAGGGCGGCAAGGAGGAAGAACAGCGTGAGCTGGACCGTGTGACCAACGAGGAGCGCAAGGTCTGTGGAGAGGCCCTGCGAATGGGAAGGACCGGTTGGAGCGAGAGTGTCATGATCTGGATTCACGTCCTGGCCCTGCGAGTTTTCGTCGAGGCAGTCCTGCGTTACGGTCTGCCCATTGACTATGCGACAGCTCTAGTCAAGGTATGTAGTTCTCTTGCCTGGAACAGCATCACCTGTGAAGCATAAGTTTCCTATGTCAAGACAATACTAACAAACTGTGACTTGATAGACAACATCCAAATTGGTGCCAAAGGCCAAGGCAGCCCTTGACTCAAAATACTCATACCTAGGGGGTAATGCATTTGGCAGAGACAAACAAGGCAGAGTCACCAAAGACGATGCCAACTTCAGCTCCGAAATTGCTGCCGCTGGTCTAGGAGGAGGCGAAGGACATGAATACACAGCTTACGTTTATTACGAAGCGGAATTCCCCTGAAGCGTTGCAAGCAACCGCCCGCATGCATTGACGCTTGTAATCTATATATTTCCAAAATGACTCGGCCAAGATAGATCTTGAGACGGGAATCAATACCATTACCAAGTGCACTCTAGAATAAACGGCATATTTATATCTTCCTTTCCCCCCCTAATTGGCTTTAACGTAGCCCTTCTCAGTGAGCCATGTCATGATCTGCGCGACGCACTCTTCCACTGTGTTTTCGTGTGTCTTGATGGTGATTTCTGCGTCGACGGGCTCCTCATAAGGCGCGGAAATGCCAGTGAACTCCTTGATCTCACCGGCGCGAGCCTTCCTGTAGAGACCCTTGGGATCTCGCTGCTCGGCGACCTGGAGTGGCACATCGACAAAGACCTCCACAAAAGGGATGGGCTCGTCATCTCCTTGGTTAGTTTGAGCGTGAAGCTCACGAGCGAGATCACGGTCTGCGCGGTAAGGGGAGATGAAGGAGGTGATGGCAATGGTGGAAGAGTCAGCAAAGAGCTTGGCAACCTAAATGCGGTTTTAGTTGGAGTGCCCCAAGTTAACTCGTCTCTGTTTGTTATTCTTTACCTCGGAGATGCGGCGAATGTTCTCATTACGGTCCTTTTCGGAGAAACCAAGGTCCTTATTCAGACCAAAACGGACATTGTCACCGTCGAGCCGGTATGCTGCGATACCGAGGTGTAGCAGATGCTGCTCAAGAGCCGTTGCTACGGTGGACTTGCCCGAGGCGGACAGACCGGTCAGCCAGAGGGTGAGGCCGCGCTGGCCGCGGAATTCGTTTCGCTCGCGGCGAGACAGAGAAGCATGCCATGTAATGTTGCTAGGGAGAATCAGTCTTGGTTGTTCTCGCGATTGGCGGGATATGAGGGATTCAAGGGTGGGGGTTAAGTATGGAGGAGGGGTGGCAGATTGAGGTTGGACATACGTAGCCATTGTATATTTCAATGGTTTCTATCTTCTCTACTAGGTACTTGATCTTGGGGGTCTTGGGTGTTTTTAGCGATCTGTATGATGAGTTTGACTCTGATTGGAGTGAGTGATATAAAAGGTAAGATACTGAATGGGAGAGAATTTAGAATCCAGGACATACACACTATATGTACTTTGTCTCAGACCAGACCTTGTCTCTTTTCTTTTATTCTAATCTTCTCTCCTCTCTTGGCATCTACAACATTTGCTCCCATTCATAAACGTCTTCTCACCATCCATGCCTTTACCCACATTATACCACATGTAGTTTACCTTCATCCAGTAGGGCCAATTGGCTAATATGCGTGATCGATGGCGACAGCCCGAAGCCACCGATGGTCCGCCGCACCGCCTCAATCTCTTGTCAAAACAAAATAACGCCCATCATCAGCCACTCAATCATCAGTGGGGACAGGTATTTTTTTATTCATTTCGTCATATTCATTATTTATATTGTCTATAGTTTCTAAAGCTCTGTACCAGATCAGAGCAGCTTCTCTTAGTATTTCTAGTCCAAGGTGTACCGAGTCCTTTTTATCTAGAAATTTATCCACATGAAACAAGACCGCTTCTATCATTTATCTATTACCAGAGCCAAATGTCCCAGATCTGATTAATCGAGGACTTTAGGGAGCAGCTAGATGTTCAAACAAGATGTCAGTTCGCCGCACCTTTAATAGCACCAGTTTTTTTTTCCATGGCAAGACTTACTGCAGCCCATTTGGGCGAGATAAACAACGACTTCGCCTCGGCCAGAACCACCGGCGTCCCTCCAGCAGCAGGCAGCGTCTCAATGTGCCCCTCAACCCATGCTTTCCGGCCCTCCACCTTGGTCGTCTTTGCTCGCATCACGAAGAAGTTGTTTGCTTGCGCAGGCTTTCGATAATCGACTTCGAGACGAGCCGTCACGGCAACGTTATGCGGCACCGCACCAAAGCAGCACCTGGCCAAACCTTCGTCCAGCATTGTGGCCAAGAACCCACCGTGGACCTTGCCAGGGTACCCGCATACCGCATCGCCCACGTAGCCCACACAAACGAGTGACTTGCCTCCTTCTTCAACCCATACGTACGGCGGGACTACCAACTTGCCATGGCCCCGCAGAGACCCTGCCGTAAGGCTCTGTCTCTGGATCTCGGGTGCCATCTTCAAGTGCGGACGTAACTCTTTGAATTCTGGCTTCGACCGCAGTTCCTTAACCATTGGGAGGTTATTGATCGTCTCTTCGATTTGTCGTGTTTCGTCATCGTTCGGAACAAACTGGCGAAGCGTCTCCGCGTCCGAGATGCCGTTCAGGCGCTTGCCCATCATGTTGTACCATGTTGCCGCTGCGCCTATGCCACCGAATGTGAGGCCGTACAGGACAAGACCGATGCCTCGTCCAACACCACTCCGTGAGCCTAAACCACAATAAGCCCACAATTGTTAGCTACGCTGCGCTGTAGCATCTGCCCCCTCTCTCTTTGTAGATCATTTTATACGTACCCTGGGCGGCTTCGGCGTAGCATCTTCGCTGACCAGCATTGAGCGATGAGCGCTGTGTCTGTCCCCAGGCCATCTGGCCTATTCGGCGCCCATTGCGACCAATCTGCTGGCTAAACATGTTGACGATGCCTTCTAAATACCCTATTCCCCTAAGGAAAGAGAATAAAAATAAAAATCGAGAGACAGAAAAGCAATAGAGCAACTGAGATATGGCCGTCTTCTGCTAATAATGAGCGTTCTGGGGCGCTTTTAAGGTGGTATGCAGTTAGGTGCTGCAAGTATTACACCGAGGTAAGGTCGGATGGTCTCCGGCGCTACTTTTCGCCAATCTGGATGTCAGCGACGTCCGAATTCGGCATCCAACATCAGATTTGTAGAGCGCACCTCAGGGGAATAAGTCATCATAATGAACAACATCTGGTGCATACTGTGCGTTCACCAACGTTTGCTACTCTTGATCTTATGGCACTGCGCTTATCCATATTGGCCAAGATGGAAGTGGTTCCGTGTCTCAGTCTGACAGGTTAAGTGTGCGGAGTGAATGTTCAGTTCTACGATGGTAATGCAAGCTAATTTTTGTATACTAGTTACTTGTAAAGTATTTTGATTCTCTCCTTTGGGTCTATTCGTATCTGCACCACTTCTTATTTTACATGTCCTCTTCTCCCGCAAGAAGCTCTGCATAATCATCCACAGACGCAAATGTGGGCAAGCCCTTGAGCATCTTTCTCCTGGCTTTTCGCTTATCATCTCCCTTACCCTTCTCCTTCTCGCTATCGCTGTCCATATCAAGAGCCACCAATCCATCATCATCCATTTCATCCTCCTCCTCACCATCTTCAGCCAAATCGCCACCTTCGTCCTCATCATCGTCGTCGTCGTCCAAATCGCTGTCAAGGTCCAATGCGGGCGACTCCTCGCCTTCGTCATCTGAGGCCATATCCAACTCATCCAGATCGTCAAAGCCATCATCAGAGCCGTCTCCATCAACATCAGGCTGCGTAGCCACCAGGGCCTTCCAGATCTCATCTTCCTGGGCGTCTTCTTCGTCATCGTCACCCGTGGCAGCGGCGGGTGCGCTCTTAGTGATCTCCTTGGGGTCCTTAGATATATGCTGGAAGTACTCGTGGAAGAAGACATCTTCAGCGGCGACATCTTCGACCTTCTTCTTCCAGAATGCAGCGGAGTTGACTTTGGTAGTAGACGACCTAGCACCTCCCGTGCCCAGCCAAATGTCTCCAAGGTCCTTTGTAGCTCTAATGGGCTGCATAATAGAAGCACCACGAGCAGAGTCTGTGGTCTTTGCATTCCGATATACGAACTTGTCCAAGAATCGAATAAGACTATGACTTTCTAGATCTGGTTTGGCCAGTTTCTGGTTTCTATCCAATAACGCAGACGCAAATTTACTGACAGACGGATGGAAGTGACTTTGAGCGGGGACCTGTATAGAGTTAGCAACTAATGATATATTCGGTGAAGGGGGTACTCACAACTTCCCACAAGCAACTCCTATGCGCATTGCTGAATTCAGGATGACGTTTTCGCCCATCATATGTTGGGCGCCCTTCTGGCTCGTCACCATCAAATTCTGTTTCCTCAGGCACCTCAACCAATGTTGATAGGTCGGGGAAAGTCTGTCTTAGATGTGATACGACATAGAGAAGGCCACACACAAAGGGGGGCTGGTGCAATCCTGCCACCTGCAACATTCTTTTGGCGAATGCCTTCACGCGTCGTACATCGACATCGTTTTTCAAAGCCCGAAGAAGAAGATTGAGATAGAGTGCCTGCTTTGAGGATGATATCAGACGAGGGTCTAGTAACGACTCGTATAACGTTCTGTAGAATCGATCACTGGCGAGGTTTCTCGCTGTAGAGAGATGCTGTATCAAGAGCAAAGCCTGGATACCCGTATTGAAGTTGGCAGAATGTGCAATCTTGAAGAGGGTATCAAGATGCTGCTCCAAACTATGATGGGGTCAGTAAGGTCCAATCAACAAAATAGATTTGAATATACTCACATTGCGTCATTGGTACCAACGAAAGGTGCGGCACGATTTACGCCTGTCAAGAGAGCCGAGACAAGTTTGTCTGCCGCTTCAGTTTCAGGCACAGTGGGTGTTTCCGTTGTGGGTCTGCTCATCATACCCCTGCTGAGTCTTTTGCTTGATTTCTTGTTCTTGTCTTGCTCGCCATCAAGGTCAATACTCGCCTGTACGCCGAGCTTGCCTGTTTTTAACATGGTAACGAAAAGATCGAAATAAATCCGGAGAAGTGACTCAGCAACGGATGGCTCTTTGCTGGTAAGGATGGTTTGATTCAACGTATTAATAGCATAATACCTTGCTCGATGGTCTTGTGAATGTCGAAGCAAAATCTCTTGCTCTACCGTGCGGATGATGATCGGCTTCATTCCAGGATGCGAGGTTTGTAATTGCAGTAGCAGATATGATGCACGAGATGAGATCTTGCGATCTCGATCGCCCAATTTGTTCACCAGAAGTGTCAGCAAGTTCGATTCTTGTTCTGGCTTATCCTTTAGTAATGCATAGACGAAATCGATTGCCCGCATTCTCGAGTACTCAATCTCATCTGAGCACCAAACTTCCAGCAATTGGATGATCTTGAAGTAAGTTTCCTTCAACCAGTCCTCATACACCCACGAGACCAGATGCGTCTCAGTAATTTTACCAGGAAGGACTTGGCCCGGAGCCCAAACTTTAACAGAGGTCTTCTGAAGTGTGCCCAGCAAACCGGGCTGTGTCTGGAAAGTCCGTAGTCGTCGATCTGAAGGTAATAATGTACCAGGTCCCAGCATATCTACCAATGCGCCAATGGCACCAATAGCTTGCGCTCGACTCTTCTTGGACGCCAGATTCATTAAAGAGTCAAAGGCGCGGATGTTGTGTGCCGGTGACTCTTGACAAGCCAGGGTGAGAGCGGATACTTTGTCTGTGAGCGTACCGGAAGTCATGATGGTGGAGAGGAACTTGTGAGAGGTAGAAGCAAAGACGGTTGTTCTGTATTTCTCAGCATCCGCATCCATCAAGGTTTTTGCATGCTCCTTGAGAGGTATTATAGCTCCCATAAAAGGGCCGAGGTCGTCAGTTATAGGATTAGGCAACTTGGATAGTTTGACCGCATGCCAATCTGCGCGTGGCTCGAATATCTAGTTACTGTGTTAGCTGTCAGAGACGCCATCAACCCGAGTTTGAAACTTACCAAGCCCTCCACTTTGCGAATAGTGCTATCCTTCAACCCATCCTCATTTTCATCCTCACTGGCGTCCTCTTCTGCCTCCTCCCCTCCCCCCTCCTCCATCTCTTGGTTATCTTCCTCATCGCTGGCTTCAACTGGCTTCAGTTCGGCGAAACCTAGTTCCTTTGAAAGGGCCAGTAACTCGTCCTTCAGACGCTTGTCCACAGGCTGTTTTGAAGCTTCAGCATAAGCTTCATCAGACGACTCGACATCATTGATGAGATCGAAATCCTCTTCATTCCCCCCAAGAGCCCTGATTTCGGCCAACAGAGCTTCATGGTCCAGTGCGTTATCATTCTTGGATGATTTATCGTCAGAACTGCGTTGCTTTTTCTGATTCTGCTTCCCTGAGCTCTCGGTTGGTGGATTCTTTCTCTTGTGATCATTGCCAGTCAATTTCTCGTCGAGTGTAGAGGTAAGTGAAGCGAGCGCATTCTCATTGAAGCTCGGCCCGCCGCGGGGGCCTCGAGGGCCTTTGCTCTTCTTAAATGGCTTGGACATTTTGTCAATGCCAGGGAATGGGTGGTTGAAATAAGAGTATGAGTTCTTGAGATGAAGAACTGCAACTTTTTTGAAATTTCTTATCTTATCGGTACGTACTAGCAGCGCGTGTGGCGGTTGGGCGGCTAATGCATGCTTGTGCAGCGGCGCTTGACAGACCTAACCAAGCCAAGCCAGGTTCTAAGTGCTCCATTGATTGGTAAGATTAATGACCAGCACGCAAAGCCAATAATTCGCAATTCTCCCATTCCATCGTAATGTTACGAGTTAGTCCCTGCACTATCTCATAGTTATTTTTAAACTCAATGGCATACGGCAGGTTTCCCTTGCTAAGGACCACATGTGGCATGAGCCAAGTCAGAGCATTTTCACACTCCAGCCTGAACCGCACTGCTCAACGCCGGTCAACATTATCGAACATATGGGTGCCAACCGGTGGTGTGTCAGCGACAGATGGGGAGTGTATGGACATGTATATTTTTATGATTGAAACAAAACTGAGCTGATTTATAAATAGCCGGTCATGGGAAACTCATCCGAGCCGGATTCCTTCGACAGGTGAGGGGATCCCGCCTCGTTAAAGGGAAATAATGTAATTAATGGCCACCAACAGTCACAATCCGGTATATTTCAACTCATGCCTCTAGGAGTGCGTGTTCAAGATAAGATATCGAATCTTCTTGACAAGCATATGCAAGCCTTAGGTTCGACGGTATTCCCCTGATGGGTATCATCGTTTTGCTCATTGTCATCCATAGGTGCATCTCGCCTTTCTCTTTCATCTCTCACAACTGAAGAACTATGGCGAAAAAGTGGTCGGCTAGACCGAGTTTCTTCAGAGGTAGTGCATATCTAGATTTACTTGGAACCGGGCTTACTCTCTACAGCTCTTTCGATTCAGTGACCGCAAGCAAATGCCCCTTATGCTATCTCCCACTCATGAAGAAGAAATAACATCGCTCGTTGTGAGCACTTTGAAGTCTTACAAGGATCTTCCTCTAAGACTGTATCAAATCAGTACGGATAATGGGCTCCCCGAAGCCTGTAGTCGCTAACATAGGTTTCACAGCACGAAAATACCGTGATGAAATCCGCCCCCGACATGGCCTGTTAAGATCTAGAGAATTTATCATGAAAGATCTTTACACATTCGACTTGACTGCCGATTCAGCTGTTGATACTTACCAGGATGTCTCTGCCGCCTATAGGGCATTCTTCTCTGACTTGAAATTACCAATCTTGGTCGCTGAAGCAAGCTCGGGAGATATGGGCGGAAATCACAGTCATGAATATCACCTCGCCAATGCGATAGGAGAGGATATAGTTGCGACGTGTAAGAGCTGCGGTTATACGGCCAATGATGAAGTTGCTGTAGCTCGAACTCTGAGCAAAGCCGACATCGAGGACGCTGCTAAGGATGTCAAACTCTCCCAGTTCCGAGTTTGGCGTGGTATCACCAAGGATCGAAAGACGCTGGTAAATGCCTGGTACCCACTAGCGGAGAGCTCATCAGACGACGGCTTGAATATTCACGCCGTAGGGTCTGTTGTGCCAGGGCTTGACGCAAGCATAAGCGACTCCATACCGTTCTGGAAAGAGTCTCTACAGAGGGCAGAGGGGGAAGAGTCCAAAGCACTAGAAATTTTGAACGTCATCGACTCGAGACTTGCACCTGCATTCGAATGCTTTCGGGGTTATCTTCCACTATTCCCAGCCGATTTGGGCAACAGCCAGATCCAGCAGTCTTCTATATCGGAAACACAATCAGGTGAAACCCTGAATCTTCTACGTCTCATGGATGGCGATGGATGCCCCCGTTGCGAAACAGGGACTCTCCAAATCGATCGTGCCTTGGAGCTTGGACACACCTTTATCCTGGGCACGCGCTATTCAGAACCTCTTGAGGCATTTGTATCCCTTCCCCAAAGTCCAGGGAAGCCAGTCCCGATCCAAATGGGCTGCTTTGGAATCGGCGTCTCCCGTATTTTGGGCACTGTTGCGGAGCATTTGGCAGACGATCGGGGTCTTAACTGGCCTCGCGCAATCGCCCCGTTTGAAGCCATCATTATCCCAACATCTGGCGTCAATGAGCAGACATTAGAATTTTACGATAAGGTAGCAAGTCGCAGTGCCTCAAATGAGGGCTTTGACGTCGTTTTAGATGATAGAAAGGAAACGTTTGGGTGGAAGATGCAAGACGCCGATATGACAGGGTATCCGGTTACAATTATTCTTGGAAAAGCATGGAGAGAAAAGGGCACCTGCGAGGTTCAGTGCAGAAGACTTTCAGTTAAAGAAAATGTGGCGGCAGAGGACGTTCCGCAGTATTTGTCGACCTTGTTGGCGCAGTTGTAAAAGCCAAGTTATGTGTGGCCAAGTTTGTGTGGATTCAGCTATTTGTACGATTCTACGGTCTGTGTAAATATCTACGAGGGAGTTGGGGAATAAATTTAAAATATCATGTCCCTCACAAGTATGATAAATGAAGGAGTTATCAAATTACATCGGAATTTCTTTAATATTTAATTTGTTTCATTTCTGGATTTCCTTGCCCAAAGGGGATCTTTGCTTCCAGTGCCAATGCCCTCGTTACAAGAATCTGCAACCCCTCCAAAAATTATTCACGAAGCGATGCATGGAGGGGCATCAACCCGACGACCCATGCTCGTCCAAGACCTTCGCGTGACAATCAGACAACGCGATCATGTCCGGCGAACGAGAGACCAGTAAATAATTCTTTTTATTTCAGTCCCGGCGAAAACGATGATACCAGCTAACCGAAATTTACAGTCAATCTCGACACCCTCGAGCCGCAGCAGCTCGCGCAGGTCAAGAAACAGCTCGACGAAGAGCTCGAACACCTGACAACGTCCTTTGCCCAACTGCACGCCGCGCAAAACAAGTTCAAGGACTGTCTCCGATGCGTACAAAGCCGCTCATCAGCTACTGAAGGTAAACAAAATTCCACGCCCAACACGATATCCGAGGGCTCGAATCGAATAAACGAAGCTAAAATAATGGCGGTAGGCTCAAAGTCGGTCTTGGTACCGTTGACCAATTCTCTATATGTGGCGGGCGAGTTGACCAGCACGGAAGCTGTTTTGGTGGATGTAGGCACCGGCTTCTTGGTAGAAAAGGTTGGCTAGGGTCATTTCCTCAGTTCGATGAGAATCACTGACTGACGGCGAATGACAGAAGCTGAAATCGGCAGAGAAGTTCTACGAAAGCAAGATCAAGGAGCTCGGAGACAACCTCAAGGATCTCGAAGCTATTGTTCAGAGAAAACAAATGAATGCTCATACAATCGAAGATGGTATATTCACAATTCACTGCTGGCTCCGGGCTGACCACATTGCTAACACAATTAACAGTTTTGAGGCAAAAGATCATGGCCGCTCAGCAGGGAGCTCAAGCTTAGAAACCGAAATTAGTTACATATAAACAATGAACAATTAATTGGCCACGTTTCCTTTCTATCTAATAACCGCCCCGAGCACATCTGAAACCATTTCAGACCTTGAATCAACACCCGATACCTCCAACTCTGCTCTCGGTAAGGTCCATGTCATCCAACACTGACTGGACCTCCAGGATAGTTTTGATGAATTCCTTGAATTCAGTTTTTACACCGTCTTTTCCCCTCTTCTCCCAGATATTTTCCATATCCCGCCCCCAATTTTTCTTTCGCTCCCCTGGGTTGACGTGATTTACAGCCTCATCCCAGTGAACTCCATAAATCTCGATGCCCCATCCTGTTTCCGGTTCCATCGGTGGCCTCAAACCTTTCCACTTCTGTGTGATACTAATGTCCACTACATACGGGGTGTTCTTGAATGGTATGGTAGCCGATGTTTCCAATCGAGTCTCGGATACCTTGCCGTCCCAATGTCCAGGCTTGAAAACTGTAAGACGCGGGATAACAAGCTCTTGGCCCTTATGAGACTCCTTAACAGGTATTTTCAGCGACATACCCTCGACAAGCTCTCGGATGTCTGGGGGAATTTCATCGGAATGTTCGTAGGAATCCACTTGGAGATTCCAATCAAATTTCCTATCAGTCAAAACTTGTTAGTAACGAGTGCATATCAAACTTCGAATTACTCACATATCCGGAGCTGCAACGGTACAATTTAGACGTGAAAAAGCTTCCGGTTTTGCCAGCTTAGAGACAGAGAGCTGCGCATCGCTACCTGGCAAGACAAAGGTGCCCAATTGCAGTTCCTGGTCATCGATCGTCACAGTCACACTATACGACTGCCTCACCTCCCTCTCGTTGAAACAAAGGCTAGGGTTTTTCAGGTGCTGAAATACCTTTTCGGCAAGATGAGGGTCAGCCAGCCTTGAAACCGTGTTAGCCTTAGCAATACCATAGTAGGCGGAGTATATTACCATCTGTCCAGTCTCACCCCTCCGCGAGTCGAGTACATCTTCATGACTTTTGCCAGCTCATCGAAGTTGAGCTCGTCTTCTTGCCCTTTTCTCTTTTGGCGGATATTTAAATGTCCAAAATTGATCCTCATTTTCAAATAAGTTCCGCAAGATGTCAAAACATCAAGATTAGCCAATAGCTCGCTATGGATGTTTAAGGTGTGAGCGTCGATCGCCATTGGCATCATGACTCTGGTTCCAGGAGTTGCAAATTTCATATGCGGGCGCGAACTAAGCTCGAAGATGATGGGAACTGAATAGGAGTCTTTGCTTGGCTTCTGCACCATGAATCGCGTATTCAGGTATTCATTGGCCAGGCGCATATCATGAATGACATCGTTGATTGCACAGACTGCTTGACGCAATTGCAACATGGACTCGCCGCAGATCTTGAAGATGTTGGGCTCAATGTTGGTAATCCAAACTTTGTGCGATATGCGAATGCTGTCAAGGGTAGCCCGATTATCCAAACCACGAGGGATCATATGCTCGCCCGGGATAACGAGACGAACCTAGGAGATATTTAGATTTCGCTATTCTTATGACTACCGATCCAAGTCAAAGCTTCATGATTGGGGGAGAACTTACTTCGATCAGGTCTTTGTCCTGAGGGTGAACACCAAGGTGTTCCTCGACGGCCGCTATGGTAGCTATTTGACGCCGTTTGTCCACTTGCGACTTGGCCGTTGCCATATGGTCAGCCCTCGCAAACTGGTTGCTGGGCTTCCTAGCCACAGGAGGGTTTCTTGGACCAGCATCCCTAGAGGAATCTTGACGCCTGTTTCTTTTCATTTCGAGTTAATTCCCCGATGCTTAGGGAAAGTGAAAAAAGGATAGTCCAAGGTGATTATGAGAAGATGCTGGCTCAATAACAGAAGCCGGCATAATACGGAAAGAGAAGGGAGTTGAGAGAAGGAAGATCCGCTGAGGGTTGAGGAAGCAAGCTAGATAATTAGAAATTACGAGGAGGGAGCTCACCGGTATAAATGGGTAAAGGCAAGTGCAGTGAATCAGTGCCTTGCCAACTGGCTACAGCAGTTAATTAAACCATCTTTCTGCAGTCAAGCGCCAATAACCTGATTATTCAGGCTTCGTCTGTAAGTCAGTAGATGGGTATATGCTTTTCTTGATTGGTACTTTTTATCATTCAGCATGGTCACCACTTGTATTGTAGTTCTATATTGTATTTCTCCATTCCACACCTCGTAACTAATAATATTTCTATTATCTTTTCCTCTTGATTATTCTATTTACTTACTTGATCTTCACTACCGGTTTTTGGTATATCTTTCGTTGCCTACAGATACAACAAAAGCGGCAGGCAAGGTTTGAGGGTTAGGGTTGGTGACATCTAAATATGCATAGATGACCCTGTGAATTTTTAACACCTTACCGACGCGTCGTCTCCCGGCGCGTTAATTGATTTTTGGATATCTCCAGCTACCCCGGATTCTTGGATAGGAGTACTTCCTGACAAGGTACGAAGAATTACGAGCCATACTTTGTTCACCAGCCTAATACAATAGCGGCGTCAATTGAGATCCTTTCTTCACCGTCCACCGATCCTTGTCGTACGAATCCCTCAACTACACCTCCATCCATGCCCGGCCAAGTTTCTAAAGCAGGCGCTGAGCCTGCTCGCAAGCGCAATCGAATACTTACAGGCATATCTCGTGAGCACTCCGACGATGAGCTTGGCGATGATCTTCCCTGGGAATGGATTTATGCAGGCGAGTCTACGGAGCCGAGTGAAGCAACAGATGGGGAGCGAAAGAAAAAGAAAGCTACAAATAAGATCGTCGGTGCTCGGACAGGAAACTTCGAATGCCGCATTGGCGATATTGTCATGCTCAAGGCAGACCGCTCCAATGAAGTCTGGGTAGCTATTATCGGCGAGTTTGTTGAGGATGACGGCGACGGGGACCTGGCGGCCAACTTCATGTGGTTTTCCACAGAGAAAGAGATCCGCAATAAAACCAAGAAACGAACCGACTTCTATTGGGTACTTGGATTCCATCCCATTCTCTACCACGATGGTCCATTTCGAAATGCTGACCCAATGCAACTCCTAGAATGAAGTATATATATCGCCTTCTTGGGACGTAAACCCCTTGGCCTCTATCAATGGCAAGGTCAAAGTAATGTCCCTCGATGCGTTCCTTGGCGACTATCCTTCGGGCAAGATCCCCCGCAATTCGCCAGACTACGGCAAGACCTTTGTCTGCCGTCGCGGTTGTAACACCAGATCAGCCGTCTACACTGACGAGTTTATCTGGGAAAACGTATATCGAGGAGAACAGGATATCCATGACTTGAACGACCTTATCGAGAAGGGTACAAAACCAACTCGCCGCCGACGTCGAATGCCCTCGCCGGAAGATGTCACATACTTACCTCCCCAAACACCAACAAAGTCCTCAAGGTCAACCGCTGCGACACCAACATCGAAAAGAAGCTATGCTAGAAGCGGTAGCAAGAAGCTTGAGTTCACGCCTCTAGCGGTGCGGAAGCTTGACACGAGCAATGTCCAGGCATCTCCTTTCCAGATAGCACGCTCGCGTCTTCATGTCTCGGCGGTTCCAACAAGCTTACCTTGCCGTGAGAGCGAGTTTGCGCTCGTGTACTCACATCTGGAGGCCGCGATTACGGAGGGAACAGGTAACTGTATCTACATTTCTGGAACACCGGGAACGGGCAAGACGGCAACGGTTCGTGAAGTCGTCTCTCGGCTCGAGGAAGCGGTTGGTTCAGATGAACTAGATGACTTCATCTTTGTCGAGATCAATGGTATGAAGATTACGGATCCTCATCAATCATACGCGCTATTATGGGAGGCACTCAAGGGAGAGAGGGCGAGTCCGGCCCAGTCACTTGATCTCCTAGAGCGAGAATTTAGCAATCCCAGCCCACGCCGTATTCCATGCGTGGTGTTGATGGACGAGCTTGACCAGTTGGTCACAAAAAACCAGGCTGTCATGTATAACTTTTTCAACTGGCCAACCCTGCGCCACAGTCGTCTTATTGTGCTTGCTGTTGCAAATACCATGGATCTTCCTGAAAGAACCCTCAGCAACAAAATCAGCAGTCGTTTAGGTAGGTCGGGCATGAGAAAACACTCTTCTTTACTAATATGATGGAATAATACAATTGCTAACGACTTCCTAGGCCTTACTCGAATTACCTTCCCAGGCTATAACCACGAACAGCTCATGAAAATCATTCAGTCTCGTTTAGAAGGCGTTCCAGGCAACATCGTCGATGCAGATGCCATCCAATTCGCCAGTCGCAAGGTCGCTGCCGTCAGTGGAGATGCCCGAAGAGCATTAGATATATGCCGGCGAGCCGTCGAGCTTGCAGAGAGTGACGTTCCCGGAGACCCAACGACGCCCAGTAAAAGAACGCAAGACAGTGGGATTCCAGACCCCTCTCGGCGCGGGAGGGTTACCATATCTACCATCAAGAAGGCCATCAATGAAGCTACCACCAATCCTATTCAGCAGCACTTACGTGGTCTTCCCCTTATGTCTAAACTCCTCATGGCAGCTCTGCTGCTGAGGATTCGACGAACAGGCCTGGTTGAAACAACATTTGGTGAAACTTTGGATGAGCTTCAGCGAGCCACCACTCATGCCCCGCGAGCTGCTCCTGGAATGGCCCAGATTCTGGCTAACTGTGCCAAAGGGTCTCAGGGGCTCAGTCAGCGTCAACCGGGAAGACCTAGCTATGTTCATACGGCAGCTCTGGAACTTGTCGCCGCTGGTCTGATAAACTTGGAAGCTCAGCGCGCAGACAGATCTAGCAAACTTCGCCTGGCTATAGCAGACGATGAAGTAAAAATGGCACTACGCGACGACGTGGAACTCAAGGCGATCGGAATTGGTGTATGATTTTGATTAAATTAAAGCTCCATATAATATCTATCTACTAGGTACTTTGGTACAATATGTACTTTATCCATCACTCATTCCAGTTGGCATTCAAGCCAGGGTAGGTATCCATTGCAGTTTAGAGTTGCCGATATAAAAACAAAACAGAAAAAGAGACGTGACACATTTACTGGCCTGAGTGCTTCTTCATGGAGGCGGCGATACCATCAATGACAGGCTGCAGGTCAGCAATCTGAAGCTGGCGAGCAGGGGGCTTCCAGCCCAGCTCAATGGGGAGCTTCTCCTCGTTGAGCCAGAAGCGGACACGCTTCTTGGGTGCCATATAGACGGAAGGGTTGGGCTTGTCAGAGCCAGCAGGGATGGGGCCGTCCATCATCATGGTCATGAGGAGGGAGGCCTCGAAGAGGGTGGCCTTACGCTCACTGTCCTTGAGCTCCTTGGGCTTGGAAGCAGCCTCAAGGCGGAGACGGCTGATACCGATGGAGTCGAGAGAGACGGAGTCAGTATTGCTGTCGGCGAGGAAGTCCTCGATGCGCTTGGAGTCGGGCTTCAGGTGGGGGTGAGTCTGGTCCCAGTCCTGGCGGGTGAGGGAGGCAATGTGCTGCTCAATGCCGGGAATGTTGAGGTCAACGAGGTCAAAGCGCTCCTTCTTGGTGGCGTTGGCAAAGATGCCGGCGGGGAGGAGACCAATGTTGGGGTGAACGTTGATGGCAGCAACGGCATCACCAAACTGTTGGACAGAGATGTTCTTGCCATCGTGAGGGCTTGATAGGAACAAACTGTTAGCTGTATTTCTTTTCTCTCTCTCTCTCTCTCTCTCTCTCTCTCTTGTTTTCAAGGGGGAATCAAACATACAGGTAGCCGTGGTTGGCAAGGGTGTTCAGCATAGGGCAAGGGCCACGAGAGTCATTAGGGCCAGGAGCAATCCAAGGCTTGATGTTGATGGTTGGTGAAGCAACTGCAACAGCAGCGAGGGAGAGAACGGTTGACAGCAACATGATGAGGGTAGAAACTGTGGATGATATGATGGTCTTGGAGGAACTGTGTTGATTGTTGTTCTTGTTCTGACACCAGGTCAAGTCAAAGCCCAGAATCGTGGGTGGTCTCGATCCTTTTTGTATCTACAACTAACATCTCCATGCGGGAGGTCAGACAGAGAGAGAGCCTTGAACCCCAGGGGGTCCATGCAACCAGCATCGGGAACACTCCGAACACACAGAACAGAACAGAACAGAACAATACACTACACTACACTACACTACACTACATTGAACCTATGTCCTACACCATGCTTCTCAGACATGATCGTACAAGCCAAGACCGGTGAGATTTGGCTCCGCCAATTGAGACATTTCGGCCACAAGATTGCGCCGGCATTTTTTTAAATCATCATATTTAAGGCGCCTTGACTAAGAGTTTCCCTCGAGAAAGGAAATAAAAAGGCTTTGAAACAAGGGGGAGGGGGAAAAAACACCATCGACATGCATGCAAATGCGCCCAGGGCCCAAGCGGGATTCGTCTTTACGGAATTGGTATGGCTTACAAGTGCCGAGGACCATTCTCCGCAAGGGGCCGAGGCATCTTGATCATCAATGATGCCTTTGTTATTGCTGTTGTTGTAGTAGCAGCAGGAGTAGTAGCTCGATTCTATTTTTTGGGGGATTTTATCTGCCGGTCGATTGACCAAGTTCAGGCCAACGTCCCGGCCAGTCCGCTTGCTTGGATCGATAGACGGGCGAGCCCTCGAAATGGGCCGGCTTGGCCGACAAGGGGATGGTAGTTGGTAGTAGCAGTAGCAGTAGCAGTAGTTCTTCTCCTAGTCAGTATTATTTGCAAGGTGCTTAAAACTGGCACCACTCGCTTGGTATGCTTAATTCCCCCTGGGGATGAAATCCGTCAATAGCAATCGAGTCGTTTGTAAGCCTGTATGGGGAAGCTGGTTAGGTCGACGACTAGGCACAGAACAATAAGAGGACAATGAGGGTGGATCTCGAAGCCTAGCAAACAAACAAACAAATGAACAAGGCCAATTCTCGTAGGCAGCAGAGTAAATCAAGCAGCAGCATGGGTTGGGACGACGGTCTCTCCGCTGGTTCCTCTACTAAACAATCTTTGCATTTGTCATATCATACATACTACAAACTCCTTCGCAACTCCGCTTGCATGATGATACTAGACGGTCCGCTGATGTGACATTGCAGATTCGAAAAGAATGACATGTTGGCATGTCTAAGAAAAATTCGGACACGACGTCCCGGCCATGACATGTCATGACTGACTGCTGGTCATGGTTGTTGGGGACGGCCCGTTTGCCTTATCCCAGTCCCTTTTTTCTCTCTCTCCTCTCGCTCGAGTCTCAAGTCAGGGCCAAACGCACAGACTGTCTCTCAATGGAACATTACAAGTAACATTTTGGTCAGACTTGCATAATCCGGGTACCATTTATGGGGGTCGATGGGGTCGATGGAACTATGGAAGAAAATTTGTGTTCATTTAGTCGATATTGGATTGGTCAGATGAAATAGCGGGTCATGGCGTCTCCGCTTCACTCGGCCGAGTCGAAATCCGGTCCATCATCATCAAGGCTTTGCCCATTGCATCTTGACCTACCAAATGCGCCTTAGCCATGAGACAAGAGGTCTTAAAACAAGACGAATTGCACCACCATCTCCAGATTAAGGGCGTCTTCGGCACTGCGCACCAATCAGGTATCCATCATTACATACCTGTTTAGGCCTCTTGTTGGAGTGCCAACGTCTGGCTACCTTACCCAGCGAGTCTACGTACAGCCACTGGCATTGAATGATGCACTGATCAAGTTACATTGTCGTCTACAACTGGAGCATACCAGAGACACATCATCTACATATAAACTCCGTTCCCTGCAAGCAGCAAGTCAAAGCTTTGTTTTTCGAAAATCCGGATAGCCTACTCGGCCTTCACGATCAAGGTCAAGACCAAGACCAAGACCAAGACCAAGCAAGACCAGCGTCTGCATTACTTGTTCCTCAAATGTCCTAACTAGTGATTGTCTCAATAACCTCCAAAGATGCTAAACTTCTAATCGTTGTTGCTCCCATACAAATTGTGCCTTATCATATTATTGCCGGTCCTTTCAGCAAATCCCGAACTCCTATTAAAATTTCCGTTGTCCCAAAATTGGTGTCCATTGTATTGGATGGGTTTCGGCTGTTGCATTTTCATCCTGCTTCCATATTTTAACTACATACAATATTAGCATCGCAAGTATCATCGAGTCTAACAGCAACATTTATCAAACTTACTAGTCTTATCAGCTTCTCCACAAATGAGACGCAATCCAGATCGGTCGAATGTCGAACTCATGATTCCCGTCTCCGCATCTAGAGATCCGGGCTGTGCAGTCGTGTCGAGAGATTGGAACCGGTGACCGGATTTCCAGTCCCAGAAGCTCATTGAGCCATTATCACCTAGAGGTTTCACCGTCAGTTACCATATTCCGATAGAAGACCGTGGCTGCGGCCGCAGCTGACGCAGTGGCGACTCACCTCCTGAGAATAAGACATTATTTCGATTTACACTAAGTGTGTTGATGATGGAATTATGCCCCTCAAAATTCTGCATGAATGCACCCTCTGGACACTTCCACTGCTTGATGCTTCCCGTGCTACCAGTTGCAAATGTAAATTCCGCCGGGTGTGTAGCCAGTGCTCGAACTCCTTTCTTGTGATGAGTGAGGACACCCATTGTCTTCCCAGCCGCCAGGTCCCAGAGCCGGACTGTTGAATCCAAGGATCCTGTGATGACTTGTGGATCTGCCTCTTGACACTTGACGTCAGATACCGTCCCGGTGTGGCCTGATAAGACGTGGATATTGCTCCTCGTACGCAGATCCCAGACTCTAGCAACACCGTCCCTGCCACCCGTGACAAGGACATCTAGCGTTGGATGGAGAGAAAGTGTGTAAACTCCGCTGAGGTGACCGTGGTAATGACGGATAACCTTGTTCGTCTCCAAATCCCAGCACTTGACCATCTTGTCTTCTCCACAGGAGAAAAGATACGGGTGTCTCGGTGACACGGCAAGTCCACGCACCGTACTGATGTGGCCCGTCAAGGTCAGTCTCAGTGATCCTGTTGCCAAATCCCAAATCTTGATTGTCCTGTCACCAGCACCACTAGCAAACCACTTGTTCCCCGGCTCGACGGCAAGAGCGCGGACCCAGCCCAGGTGACCAGAGATGACTCTCATCAGCTTCCATGGAGGATGCCATTCGGGCTTGACCTGCTGGATCATCGGCGACCCTCGCATTGCCAAACTCATGTTCTGTGGTGCCTCGCTTCCTTCCGCCTTGGATGACGATGCGTCCTTCGATCCTGGTGGCGCTTCGAGAAGTTTGGGTGCCTTTCGTACCAACGCCCCCGATTTGACCGCTGATTTCCTCTGTGGTTGTTTCGATGGCTGTTTGGCAGCCAGCGCTTCGGGTAACGTGTGCACAGCGGCATACTCTGATTCGAACCGGCGCTTCATGATGGGCTCCTCGAACACGCCATCGAGCTTCTGTCGTTTGCCATTCGGGCGCTCTGCGACGCGCGCATATAATTGTCTCGATGCTGCAGCATTCTGGGACGCAAGCGTACTAAGCTGCAGCGCGTCTTGCGGTACTTGTAGTGCTTCCATGGGGGCTGAGGAGGATATTGTCGGCTCGTGTGTATATGGAAGAAAAGTTCGTGACGATACAATTGAGCTCCTGGGAGGCTGTTCAGCCGTGTGTGGCGCAGTTACTGATTGTGGCGTTTTGATATGTGGCAGTACAGCACTACGTAAGGAACTTAGTGTGCCTGAATCTACTTTAACATCTCCTGCAGTTTTGTAAGGTGCCTACCCTGCACATCTTCGGGATCCAACCTTCATCGTAAGATATATTCCTCGTTGGCTATAGCAAATATTCGGATCCAACTTTTTTTATTGCATCAAGACAATTGATAGTCACAATGTCGACGGATAACGATCGGTTTCCCTTACATACAGCAGCCCGAGAGGGCAGAGGTAAGCTACAACTGTTCGTGAATTCACAATCTACGTGAGACTCACACTTAGACCATTATTCAGTGATCGTTGCTGAAGGTCTTTTAAAGGTATGCACCCTAGTAAATAAGATGATAGCGCATGTTATTATTCTAATTAAAAGAACAGACTGATCCGAAACTGTCGACGAAAAAGGATGATGATGGCAGATATCCCATTCACTGGGCTGCTTCAGCCAACAATCTGGACATTGTGCTTCTTCTTGCGAACCAAGCCAGCTTTGACCCCGATATTCAGGTTAGTATATTTTAACCACCTACGTAATATCAATGTGCATGTGAATTCTGGGATACTGACGTTCCAAAATGTTTAGGATGACAGCGGTTGGACTCCATTGATGATCGCGGCGAGCGTACCAAACAGCGAGTCTGTGCTACGACTTCTTCTCCAGAAGGACGCCGATGTCAACGCGAAAAGTGAGTTACCGTTTCCTCTACTCCATGACACTTATAAGACTAACCCAAACCCCCGAAAGATAACAGCGGCCAGGTAAGTGCTACGTGGTAATTCGAAATATGGGTAGAGAGGAAACAGCCGAAACTGATACACAGCCTAGAGTGCCCTTCATTTCGTTGCCTCAAAGAAGAATCTGGACGTCGCCCGTCTCCTAATCGACAACAAAGCCTCGACTCGAGTCAAAGATCGACGTGGCCAGTATCCAATTCACCGGGCCGCAGCCGTTGGATCTGTTCCCATGGTGACGCTCCTGCTCAAGAACAGGAGCCCCTTAAATACGGCTGACAGCGAGGGCTTCACTCCTCTCCACCAAGCCGTTGCTGAGGGTCATGGTAAGTGATTTTACTGACAACACATCCCATCTCCAGGGCCTTCACTCATAACCATGCCTTTTAACTAGGTGACACTGCCGTGGCTTTGCTCAAGGAAGAGGCCGATTTTACCCTGAAGAACAATGAAGGCGAACTAGCCCTCGATCTGGCGCCGGACAAGGAGGCAAGTCCTCACCTCTGCAAACTCTTAATGGGGATCTCACTCAAACTAACATATCAGTTACACCAGGTCCGCAGCTTTATCATACAAGGAGCCGAGAGAGAAGGCATCTCCTTGACAGAGTAGTTTAGACAGTCGGCGAATAGAAGTTGGCAATGTCGACAAGAAGATTGACTTGTTTATTTAATTCGTACCAAAGCTTACTTTACTGTTCGTTCAACCAACTCGCGATACATAGCTTTCACATCCTCCACATCCGCCCTAAGCTCATCTACAAGTTCACTCTTCTCACCTAACAGTTCTAACGTTGTTTGATACCTTGCGTCGAGATCTTCCACATCCTTCTCCAACTTTGGTACCCGTGAACTAGCCACCTTGGCCTCCTCCAGTTCCTTCATGAGACTGGCAATGTCCCCACGTGCCTCATCTCTCTGAGCGCATATCCTAGTCAGCTCTTCCTTTGCCGTTACCTTCTCGGCCTCTAATCGTCGGATCGCAGCGCTCATTCTCTCTACCAACTGCACTGACGGGCCAGCCGCCACTGTTGATACGGATATCATGTCCTGTGCCAATTGTCGAGGCGATGAAGGTGCAGTATCTGCGACACCGTTCTCCTGATCCGTACCAGATGGTGGTGATATAAGCAACGGTGATTCTGCTGGATGCTCAAAGGTAGATAGTGGTGTCGGGAGAGGAACTGAACCTGTCGTCGATATGGTTCCTGAACGAAGTGGAAGGTTGAGAGGAGGGCGTCGTCCCGCTAGAATGCCTTCTGCAGAGCTATCGGCTATGCTGCCTGGCGTGGGAGTTCGTCGTGTCCGAACCGGAACCGGCAAACCAACCATATCGGAACTAAAGGTTCGATGCACAGAGAGTAGAGGGGAGTCAGGGCGGCTGTGATTTTTCCCTGTTGCTCCGGCGACATCATCTACCCACTGTCGTCGTTCTGCCTCTGTATTTGACTCTCCGTGAATCGCAAGTTTCTCCTTTTCTAGCTCAGCCCTAGCCTGCTCCAGAGCCGTTTCCGTGGCCTTGGACGAGGTACGTAGAGCTGCTAGTTGCTCACGACAAGCTTCTAGCTCTTGCTGGGTGGTAGAGAGTGCTGGCTGAGCATCTTGCAGCTCCTCCTCCAGGGCTCTGCAACGACTAGCCTATAGAAGAACGTTGTGAGTAATTTATCCTAGTATGTGCAATAGTAGTTTTGTAAAAGATTTTTGTTCGCAAACATACCGCATCGCGCGCCCTTTTCCTCATTTCCGATTCTCGGCGCTGGGCTTCATCCTTCTCCTTTTCAAGGCCGGCTGATTTGGCTATAAGCGACGCTTCTATACCTTGCCAGTTCTCCCTAGCCGATGCATACTGTGACTGCAAGGTCTCAATCTGGCGGAATAGCTTGACTTGAGCTTCACCCCCTGAACCGGACGTTGCTTCTTCTGCGGTTGCCCGCATACCCTCTAGCTTGCTTTCCATCGTTTGCAGCTCAACTCGAAGTTCGGCTTCTACAGAGCGACCGCGCTCAATGGCACGCTCTAGTTTCTCACCCCATTCTACGCTGTCCAGGTGAGACTTCTCACCCAAACTTTCAAACTCTGCTTTTAGAGATAGGTTCTTATTCTCAAGCGCCTTTTTTTTCTCTTCTTCCACGACTAATGCTTTTTTCAGCGCATCAGCATTGGCTGCTTTGGCTTGCTCAATCTTTGACTTCGTTTCTTGTTCCAGTCGACGGATAGTTTCGTCCTTGTTTGCCTTTTCCCTTTTCAAAGTATCAATCTCCTTTTGTAGGGCTGTGGTTGCCTTCAGTGCTTCTTGCTGTCGCTTTTCCTTCTCTTCATTGCCATTTAATCGACTGCGCAGTGCCTCAGCATCTGCTGCAGCCTTATCTTTGCCCTGCCTAACATCTGCCAACTGCTTCTCGTTCTCCGCGAGCTGTAGTCGCAATTTCTTTATCATTGCCCGGTATTTTTGCTCGGCACCTGCAAGCTTCTGTCCTTCCTCCATTAATAGAGCGATTCGCTCATCTTTTTCGGCTAGTTTCCGATCTGCGCTGCCAGAAGGAGCTGAAGATGCTGTTTTCTTTGCTGCGTCTGCTGCATTCTTGGACAGGTATTGAAGCTTCGACTGTAGCGAGTCTATTCTTTCCACATATTCCTGGACCTCTTCCTGATGCCTGGCTTTCATTTCCTCCATTTCGCGGTCGAACCTGAGATCATCGGCCTCCTGACCTGCAGATGGTTGAATAGTTTCCTGAACCTCTTTAGACGACTCTTCTGTTCCAGATTCCCCTTGTGTCGTTTCATTTGGCGTTTCGCTAGGATTTGATTCATCCCCCGAATCACTTGCAACATTTTCATCGCTTGCTGAGCTTGGCAAGGTCGTCACAATTTCGGGTACGGTATCGTCCGTCGCTGCCGTCGTGAGGCTCGTCTCGGGCGCAGGTGCCGATTGTGAGGGTTCAGTCTTGTCGCTTGGGTCTGCGTCTACTTTGGGTCGTTCTGTCGAGTCTCGATTGGCAATATCGGTTGAGCTGCGTGGAGAGGCAATGCTCTTATTGTCCCCTGCGGCTTGCGCATTCTTGTTGGCCACGGCCTTGGCTAGCCTGGCTTGTAGTCGGTCATTGGTTCGGGTAGTTGAGGATGCTCGTGAATTTGCTGGTGCATGTATCGTATTAGCAAGACCTCTTTACGTAGCTAATGCTGGCTAATATTCCAACTTACTGGAGCTTGGCGCCTTTGCTGGAGGAGCTTGCTGCGAGCCCGCCAATGGTTTGCTGCTACCGTTCTCCTCTGCCTCTGCTAGGATATTGTCAAGGCGGGACTCGACGCCGGCAACAGCCTGCGAGAGAAACGTGCCCCATCTCGCCGCCATGATTATGGGAGACAGGAAAGGGGATTTGTGGAACCCCTCAGCCTTTGCGGCGAAGGATGTTGAGGATTCGTGTTCGCTGACGAGTAGGCTGGGGTTTGGCCGTGTATCGGTGCAGCTAGGTATTGAATTAGACGGGGTCGCCTTCTTTTGCTAATTGGCCTCCACTGTACTCCGTATTAAAAGAACTAACACGCGTTCAAGAGCACACATGTTGATACGTGCTTATAGGTACTGACTGCAGTTGCCTTTGCATATCACCAAGAGTTATATATTTATAAATTTTTGGAATGCAGAAATATTTATTAATCTGAATACAATCATGGAACTTGATTTTGTTTTCCCCGTCCATTTTATTCCGTCAGTTCTGTATTTGACTTTGGTCCATGCCTGCCTACTTACAAGTCTCTCCCGCTTGGTTCAGAGCTATTAATAATTATAAGATGGAGATATTCGCACACTCACGCACTTATTACAACTTTTGAGCTCGACAATAGATGCGAATTGATTACTTCCATGCCACCGCTTGACTGGAGGCCACATGGATCGTCTAAAAAAGGAAGCAACTATGGCTAGAAAATTCGGCCGACACCGACGGAGCAGTGCAAGCAATCATGTCGCAGAAATCACATTCCCCTGAATCTGACAATAATTCAACCCCATTGTGTCATTGAACCTCTTAACCACATAATTACATCTACATATTACTGCACAATATACAAGCACCAAAGTTGAGAGGGTATATCTTAATCAAACATCTGCCGACTGTTACAGCATAAATCCCAAGCCCATGACTCGTACAACATGAAACTGTTCGCCCGCCTCCGTAATTCGAGCTTCATCTTACATCAAAATAGTTAAAAGGACGCTCAATGCCTGCCCAACGTACTTAAGCATGAGGTTTCCAACACCAAACAAAACGGGCAGCGCCTAAAGAATGCTTTCTGCCGATACCAGCCGGAATCTAACCGTAACTCCATGCCGTAGCAATTGCTCAGATCTAACCGAGTTGCCATGAAAAGTATTAAAAATCAAAATATGCTCAACCTTTTGCTCAGAAGCCCCCCCGCCCCTTTTGCGTAAAGAAAATTATCTCGTCAACTTCTTCCACCAACTACTTCGTGGTGCTGGTTCTGCGACTGCTGGTTCACGGCGGTTGCGGTAACGCTCATCACTGCCATCAGATGCAATAACACGCTTCGTTCGTTCACGACCGTCCCGGTCACGAACTTCCCGATCACGGACCTCGCGTTCACGACCATCACGTTCGCGGCCTTCTCGTCTCGATCGCCGACGCCCTTCGTCTGCTGCTAAGTCTCCATACTTCTCCCTTCGTCGTTGGGCACGCCGTGCCTCACGCCGTGCTTCATCTTCTGTTAACCCTACACCATCTGTTTGCTCAGCATCTTCTGGTGGAGGTGGTGCGTCCGAGTGATCCTTGACCCATGACGACGTTCCTGAGTGTGGCCAGGCTGCAGGCACTTTTCTAGTATCTCGGCGCCGGTCCTTGCTGGAATATACATGATCATCCTCAGGATATCTGTGGGCGCTCCGTCGTTTGTAGGCATCTGACTCCTCTGCAGTCCTGGCAGCACGCCTGGCTTCGTGTCGCTTCTGACGCTCTGCCTCGTCCCCCGAAGGCTCCATGTGAGATCTCCTACGCTGACGTTTGGTCTCTCTCTGAGCTTCCTCTTCCTCTCTTTCTCTGCGTAGGCGATGACGTTCCGCCCTGCGAGCCTCACGTTCCTCCTGTGCCCGTCGCTCTTCGTCCTCACGTTGACGAGCAGCACGTCGTTCGCGTCGAACTTCTTTCTCTGCTTGCCTACGTGTCTCGCTGTCATCTCTGCGTTTTCGGCGTCGTTCACGCTCGCGCTCTTCTTTTTGGCGGCGCAGGTCCTCGGCGGCCCTTTCTGCTTCCCGGTCGGGTCTTCTGACCCCCCTGCGCGACTCCCGGGGATAATCTCGGTCGATGTCCGCGGTAGCATCAATGTCAACATTAACCGGAACCTTGGGTGCTTTGGGTGCCATGAATCCGAAGAGACCAGAGAGGCCCCCCTTCTTTGAGCCTGACACCCCTCGTTTGGGCGGGTATTCGGGTACATCAGGATCAACCACAACGATGTCATCATCCGGGAGTCGCCTGCTGCGACGTCTTTCAGGTGGAGGAGGAGGAGGGCTATCGTCGCCGAGAGCTCCAACCATCACAATGTCAGCTTCATCCTGTGGGCTCATCCTACGGGATCTCCTCTTGGCGCTTGATTTATCAATACCCAAAATTCTTGCCGCCTTGGATGACATTTCTGGAATCTCCTCTGGTGGGGGCGATACGAGGCCGTGAGCATCGGATGAATAGCGACGGGAAGACCTGCCACCGGCAGCTGTTCGCTTCTCACGGGATGACATTGACCTAGACATTGGTGGATCATTGGTTGTAGAGGCGCGTGGTCGTGAAGGTTTCTCTAATCTCTCTGCGGGTTCTGCCTTGTCCGAAGCCGATTCTCTGGAGGAGGTCTTCTCTGCTTGGCTCTTAGAAGATCTCTCAGTCTTGGGTTTGGATGATCGTTTCTCCTCTTTTTGTGGAGGAGATAACTTCCCCCACGAGAGTCCCCTCTCATAGCTGGTCCTCGACTTTTCTCTCCTAGACTTCGGCTCAGCCGGTGGCGTCAACGGCGGGTCTGGAACCGGAGGCGGGGGTGGCGGCGCTTCGTCTACAGGGATCCTGTGTTTGCGTTTTTTGCTACTCTTCTTTTGCTTGTCCCTATCTCTGTCCCTGTCCCTCTCCCTGTCCCTCTCTCTGTCCCTCTTTGACGGCGGTTCAACCACGGCGATTATCTCATCGTCCGGATCTTCCATAGGGAAGCTTCCGGGGATATCCGCAGACCTCCGACCTTTGGACGACGTGCTTCGCTTCTCAGGAGTCTGCTCTTCTTCGGCCACCGGCTCTGCTTCAACCATCGGTTCATCTTCAGGTACAGGCTCCTCGGCGGCCGGTACCTCTTCTTCGGGTGGGGCTTCATCCTCAAATGAGAGCTCCTCTTCTAGCATCTGTTCCTCCTTGGGCTGCTCATCCTCTTCCTCGATAGCTTGTTCATCCTCGGGATCCTGCGCTTCTTCAGGTGATTGATCTTCCTCTACTGGTGCGTCTGAAATGGGCGGTGGGGACGGTGGAGGCGCAGGATCAGCTACATCGTCAGATTCCGACTGGAAGCTCTTGAGCTTGTCGGCAATTTTACCACTCCTAGATTTCCGCGGCATGGACTTTAATGATATGTCATCGTTTGACTTGTCGTCCATATGGGCTTCTCTCGGGGCTTCTTGAACTATGTGATGGTGTTAGTAAGATAATTATGATTGTAATGAAAATACGGTGAGATGGATCATAAAAAAGGGATGAACCAATAGGACGAACCTTTATTCTTTTTCTTAGAGCCACCAAGACCCCAAAAACTAAAAGCGTTATTCGTAGGAGGCTCTTTTGGTGAAAGTAGTGCTTCAACCTCAGCATCGTTCAGTTCGCTGAGTTCCCGGTCGCGCTCAGGCACCGCTTCAGGCTCAAGTTCCGGTTCGGGTTCAGGCTCCGCTACTGGTTCGGGTTCGGGCTCGGGTTCCACTTCCGGCTCCGGGAGTGGTGGTTCAGCTGGCACAGGTTCAGGTGCCCGAGATTTTTTGTCTTTCTTCTTGTCCTTATCTTTAGATTTGGAGCTTTTTTTGGACTTTCTGCTGGTTACTGCTTCCTCGGCTCCTCGAGCAGCTTTTTCCTCAGCTTCTCGAGCAGCCTTTTCCGCAGCTTCCCGGGCAGCTTGTTCTTCGGCTTCTCGTGCAGCCTGGTCTTCGGCCTCACGCGCAGCTTGCTCTGCAGCCTCCTCCCATGCTAGCCGGGCTATCTCGGCGGCTTCCTGGGCAGCCAATTCTTCTGCTTCCTGGGCGGCCAATTCTTCTGCTTCCTGGGCGGCTAATTTTTTTGCTTCACGGGTAGCCTGCTCATCTGCCTCACGAATGGCCTGCTCTTCAGCTTCTTGATTTGCAGCCTCTTCTCCATCTTCTTCGTCTTCTTTATCTTCTGCTGGAGTTTGTTCCGCTTCGCGAGCAGCTTGCTCCTCAGCTCTCCTCGCAGCATTTTCTTCAAGACGATGAAGCTTTTCAGTATCTTTTTTACTTAGCTTACCTCCTTTCCTGGCTTTCTTCACATTCAGCGCTGACATCTCCTCCTCCTCCGCGGCAACGACAGCAGCCTCGGCCTCTTGCGCAGCTTGTTCTTCGACTTCACGAACAGCCCGTTCTTCCGCCTCGCGAGCGGCCTCCTCAGCTTCTCGCGCAGCTTGTTCTGCCGCCCGCTCTGCTTCTTCACGAGCAGCTTGTTCCTCGGCCCTCCTTAATGCGTTCTCCTCGAGACGATGGAGCTTTTCCGTGTCTTTTCTAGTTAATTTACCTCGCTTTGCTTTCTTTTCAGATAATGCAGCCATCTCCTCTTCCTCGGCAATAATTGCTGCAGCATCTGCATCTCGAGCGGCTTGTTCTGCAGCTTCCTGAGCGGCCTTCTCCTCGGCCTCACGTACGGCGGCTTCCTCCATTTCTCTTGCTGCTTTTTCCTCTGCCTCGCGAGCAGTTTGTTCCTCCGCTTCTCGGGTGGCCAATTCCTCTGCTTCTCTTGCTGCTTGCTCCTCTGCTTCTCGGGTGGCCTGTTCCTCCGCTTCTCTCGCAGCCTGTTCTTCTGCTTCTTGTTTCGCTCGCTCCTCAGCTTCTTGGGCCTCCCTTTCAAGTCGCTCTTTCTCAGTTTTCTCGAGTCTTTTCTTTTCCTTTTCGATTTTCTTCATTTCCCTTTCGGTAAGTTTGGGTGCTTTGTCTTTCTTAGATTTTTCCTTGTCCTTGTCTGCTTCTTTGTCTTTCGATTTAGATTTCGACTTGATCGACGAGGTCTCATCCCCCGTGACCGCGCTAGGTTCTCCTGCTTGATCTTCAGGTTCAGTAAGGTCCATAGATGGGGGTGTTGGGGCGGGGGGAGGCGGATCAGCCAAGGTATCCTTTCTAGACTTGGGCTTCCCCTGGTTGGAGATAGCCCAAGCCCAGTCGTCGTCCTCTTCAACCTTGCTGTCCTTGACCTCCTCAACATCGTCAGGCTGGACTGTCTCACCAGTAGTCGCTCCCATAACTTCAACTGGATCACTTTTGGACTTGTCTCTCTTCTTGTCTTTCTTCGCGATTGGGCCCCAGGACTCCTCGTTTGGTTCTTCAATGCCATCTGGTTTCCATGATGACTCATCGGCTCCATCGGCTCTCTTGTCGACTTTGCCCGCGCCCCAGTTATTAAAAAAGTCATCATCGCCAAGTGCCTTGGTAGTGTCCAATGCTAAAGCGTTAGAGTCTTCCACAGGGGGGTTCTCAATTTCATCAAGCTGAATCAAATCGGCAGTTCCCTTCTTCTTCTTATCCTTTTTAGAGGAAGTGGCAGGTTCTCCCCAGGCATCTAATGCTGAGTCTTTCTTAGACTTGCTCGTCTTTGACTCCTCTTTGGTCGATTCCGATGAGCTTTTCTTCTTCTTCTTATCCTTCTTGCTTGACGTCAGATCCAGGTTCTCCTCAGGCGGTGATTCTTCCTTCGGTTCTTCTTTAGGCTCTTCCTTAGGCGGCTCTGGCTTAGGTTCTTCCGGTCTGGGTGGTTCAATAGGTGAGGTTTCGGGCTTCTTCTTTCTACTTCCAAAGCCCCAAAAACTCCAGCCTTCTTCTGCAGGTTTCTCCTTCTCGGTTGAAGTCGGGGGAGACAGCTCAACAGCCTTGGCGACTCTTGAATCTTGTTCGGCCCGCCGGGTATCCCAAAATTCATCAGTAGACTTGCGCCCAGTTTGTGGGACTGGATCCAGAAGAGGCATATCGAACTTCTTCTTCTTTTCCTTTTTGCCACTTAGGGCGGCCCAGAAACCGCCCACCTCTTCTTCTTCTTCCTCTGCGGAAGGATCAGGAACTGGTACAAGAGCTGGTTCTGGTATTGGTTCTACCGGGGGCTCGGGTGCCAGTTCATCTAAGCCAGATGACTTCTTTTTCTTCTTGTCCTTTTTGGATGGCTTAACAGCAAGGCCCCAAGGGTCCTCTGACTTTGTGGGTTCTGGTTCTCGCTCGGGGTCTTTTGGAGGCTCAGGCTCTGGTGCCGTTTCAGCGGTCTTATCCTTTTTCTTCTTTTTCTTGTCCTTAGTAGTACCAGAATCCCATACATTCTCAACGAGTTCACGTTCTGCTTCAACCGGAATCGCAGTGACAACCTCCTCTATTGGCTTCTTCTTGTCCTTTTTGGAACCGGCCCAGGTCCCCCAATCGTCGCCTTCGTCTTTTTTCTCTAGTTCCGGCTTAGCCTCCTCGACTGGGATCTCAATCGCAGCACCTTTTTTCTTCTTCTTATCTTTCTTGGGAAGAGTAGGAGTCCCCCACTCGTCCATTGCCGAGATTGGTTCAGCCACGACGGGCTCAGACTCTAACTGAACTTCCTTCTTGCCCTTCTTTGCATCCGCTGGCCAGCCCCAGGGATCGCCGTTAGCCTGATATCCGGTTGAAGACTGATTTGTAGGCCGGGTCTCATCGACACCATCCAATGATAAGTCCAATGTATCCTGCCTTTTGACCTTTGAGACCTTGCTGTCCACAGAATTCCCATCTATGCTGTCGTTCCTTCCCCCTGGATCTGCTCCATGAGGATTCCCAGTTGCTGACCCACTCCAGCCTCCCCCCCAACTGCCGGCATTCCATTTCTGGCCCCAGGCGCCGAACGGAATTTTGCCATCCCCAGGGCCGAGGTTTAACTCAAGCTTACCGGCTGACTCGTCGCCCAACTTGATATCATCAAAAACGTCTGGAGGATCGGGGGCAGTTTCAGGTGTAAGTTCGGGTTCGGGTTCGGGTTCGGCGGTGCCCTTTTGGCTCTTCTTTTTGTTCTTCAAAGCTGCGGCAGCGTCGTCATTGGCATCTCCGTTGATATCCCTGTCCTTGTCCTTGTCGCCATCGCCATCGCCATCTCCTGCAGCTCCACCATTGCCAGCATCACCACTTCCTTGACCTCCACCAGCGGTATCGCCTTTGTTGCCGCTCTCCTTGTCATCGGCATTATTATTGTTGCTGTTGCTGTTGCTTATAGCATTGTTGTTGTTGTTGTTGTTGGCTGCACCTCCTTTCTTCTTTTTGCCTTTGCATTGATATGTGCCCTCTTCTGAGTGGAAGTCAACCTCAAAATCGCGTGTTGGGTCCTTCAATAAGCTATCACTAGAGCCAGAGCCTCGCCGGGATTCGCTAATAGCCGATGATGAAGACGGAGTATTTGACCAATGCGAAATATTTCGATGAGCAAATGCCTCTGTTTGATTGAAGTCGACGAGTTCATCGGGTAGCGGCGCGGCATCGGATGTAGCGGGGAGTCGGCGAGACCATCTTGGAGATGGATCTGGTACTATTATTGAGGTCGCGGCCTGCGGTCGATGGGTGGTTCTTGATTGAAACTGACGAGAGGTTAGACTGGGTGGTGCACGTTTTCGCAATGGATCCATTGCATTATTTCGTAGCCATGCCTATGATGACCAGGGGAAGAAACCGTTGAAGGCCCATGAGGTGAATTACGGTTAAGGTTTGTGTCGGGTGTGGGGGAAGTATCTAACGGGAGTACCGTTCGGTGGGGATTCCCGAATGAGGGTACATACCTGGGCAAAACGTCTATTCCGAATCCAAGCTTGGGATATAAGGTGAAGCTCAACCTGCAGAGATGTCTCATCGCAAAAAGATATTGACGTCCTGGTTGTTGACCTGCTGTGTCCACGCCACGTCCAACCTTTGCTAAATGTCAAAATGTCGGCCGCAGCCATTGTGGAAGTTAAAGCCCATGCAATGGCAAGACGTCGCAACCATGGAAGCTGTACGTTTTAAGAAAATCGCGAGAGCCGACGGTTAACGGGAGGTCTTCGAGTCGATATACGTTACTAAAGCAGGGTGCGACGCCCGCGAAAGTAAAGCTGAGGTTTTGTCAAAGTGGCTCGTCACTCAGGGATCGATGCGCGCTGACCGCACTTCGTAGAATGCTGGACTTATCGATCGCAAGGTGCTGGATTTTGAATCGTTTAGATAGGTAACTACTGGCATAGGAATAGAGCTATGGCACAAGCAGAGGCCGTTGATCGTTGAAGGCTAAAAAGAAAAAAAGAAAAAAGAAAGGCAAGGGGAAAACAGCGACAACAATGATGAGGCGAGTTAAGTGTCACCACGCGGGTAACTAGTTAGCTGAATGGATAAGGAAAACAATGGCCGCCTCGACGGCGATGGACGATCTCGTGGCGCCCCACTGTCGAGTCCGTCTCGGTGATTACTTGGCCAAGGCTCCACGGACCGGACTAAGGTGAAGAAAGAAAGAAAAAACCAGTCAAGATCAACAACAGCTTGACAGAGAAAGTTGATGCAAGACAAGACTGGAAGGACTTGGCCGTGCTCCGTTGTCGCAAAGTTCCTCCGCGCGTTGGACCAAAAAAAAATCGAAAGATCGATGCCACCACTCCACCAAGACAAGACAGGCGGTGATGCAAAGAGCCAATGGCGTAGATTCCCTTGCTTGGATTGTCGGAGCAAGAGGGAATATCTCAGCTTAATGTCCCACCAAAGTGTTGAAGATGGCGTGGCGACTGGCTAGACCAGGTACACTCGTTTCGCATTCTATCCCCCTCCTTTCAGCAGGGCAGAAATAATCGTTGTCGTAATGAGCATAGAACTCACACACGAGACGGATACGTTTTAGGACGAAGAGGGAGAAACGCGACACTGGGAAAAAGGGCAAAAAAGGGTGTAGGAACCATGTACCCAACCTGTACGCAAGACGGAGTGCACGCCGCAACAAGTTCCTCCAGGTAAAGGTAATAGTGGGTATGCATACACCACCGGCTGAAGTCGCGACGCAAATGCACTTCGACAGGCGACGAATGACGAGTGCGACTTCGATTGAGGATCACTCACTCCAAAGGGACAAATTTGTCGATGAATTGCCTCCTTCAAACTCCCTGTATCCATGCACCCATTTACTGGCCCGCCCCGTTGTGGATGCAGACCTTTGACTACTGACCAGTCAAAGAGGCTGCAGGCGGATGGCTGGAACAAAACGAGGGTGTCCTGTGTGTGTACTGTGGGGGTGAGATTCTGATGGGTGGAATTATGGATTTGCTGGGGTGGTCTATTGGCTCATCTCATCACCAGACCTAAACAACCCGACCACCTAAGCACAGCCCACCATCATCTCGCATGGGGATTGGATCTCTTGTTGGTATTTTGCCTTGTGACCCTGTCATGCCGCCTGAAGAGACTCGTGCTCTATCGTTGCATTGCATTTTGTGCATGTTGAGGACCGAGACAGGGCGGAACTGCATACTATTCAGCAAGCCATCACCACCATATCGCTGGCTTTCAGATTATTCCAATAATTACCTTTGGAAGTGGCCCGTACAATAAACAAGCTTGAACAACTTGTTGATGTTGAACATTGTTTAGAAATAGGACGCATAGGTTACGTGCTGGAAATTGTGACATACATTCATCAAGACCACAAGGCGAGGTAAATGACAATTGAGGGGGGGTGACCTTTCTCCCCGCACCAAGTCGCCATCCCCCTCTTGTTCCTGCCCTTCTCCCTCTCTCTACGAAGTTTCGAGCCAACCTTGTCCGCAGCTTCCTTTACTAGATGAACGATAAAAACCCTCATTCTTGTCAGCCTGCGTCTTGCCTTATTAGTCATACCAATACGTACGTCTATCTAACTCACACACCTGTTGGATGGAAAAAAAGTCGGAGTAAGAAATGAAGAGTCATGTCACATCATGCAGCTCATGAAGCTATCAACCACAATACGGAGGATGTGCGCCATGCGGTGCTTCTTTGTCTGAAATGTTAATATCGGTCGTGGCATTCTCAGGCACAAGCCTTAAATGAAATGCTATATACGCCGTAAAAGACGCCATATCTACCTGTACATGGGGGAGGAGGATATGATGTTGTTGGAGGTCCCCATCAAGACTGGTTCAACACCTCGCCAAACGTTCCGTCCTCGCATACCCGAAGCTGCATTTCATCAGAACCGATGGCTGGGAACCGAAAAATAAACGAGTATTCGCTACTGCACGTTTCTGCAGCTCCAAGATGAGAGCGACAACAAAAAAAGAAAACATCAAAATTGTCAACCCAAATGAGGCGGGTAATTCAGGGCAGACAGTGCGTCATGGCAAGCCGTGAGGCTTCTGTGATACATTAACGTCTGAGCACAGACATACTAAGTTGGTTCCAATATTCGCCTCAACAAACTCGTCCCGTACGTAGTGTCAATCTTCGGCAGACAGCCATCGGGAACTAACTCAGACGTCAAGTCCCTACATGAGACTGCAATCAAGGCTTCAAGGGTCTGTCCTTGTACTAAAGCCAACAAATTCTTATGCTTAATTATTTTCACTAATTTATCATTTATACTTGTACATACAAGGACTCCATACGTTGTGCTACACACAAACGCTGGAGTCCTATTCAATGTCCTTTGTGTCTGCTGCATATTTGGCTCAGGATGAAATTGTTCTACTCCTCACCGCTCATCCATAAAACGGCCGGAGACGGAGCGTGTCGGGATTCTTCCAGCCACTCACCACGCGTTGCAAGCTTTTATGCATCATGCCAGGCCGATATGCATCTCATAAATAATATGAACAACTACTAGGTATGACTGTGCGAACCACTCTGCCTTCCAATAATAAATGCCATACATGGTGCACACCCATACCCTTCTCACCCATCCCTTTACTCCATCTACATACCAACTGACAGACCCCCTTTGACATATCTGTACCACAAATCTACGGAGTAGAGTCCTCAACTCTCCGATTCGACCAAATGTCATCAGCGGCTGAACCTTTTCTAGCCCTTGTGCTCCGCACTCATCCACGTCACGGCCCATCCTATAGGCCAAAGAGCAGTCCCCTATTTTTTTTCCTTCTCGTAATGTAATAAACCTTTTCATCTCCGCATGCATACCAGACCCGCAACCCTAGGACCCCACCCAAAACAATTATAGCAAGGGTCGACGGGGGTCCTCCTTGGGCGGTCAGACCCGATCGATGCCTGTCGCGAGAATCAGACCAAACAAGACGAGCTTCCCTTTCGGATTTACGCGAACGCGGCATAACTGAGACGAGCATGTCCGTAATCTCGCGGCGAGTTCGATAATCGCCTGCATATCACTCCGTGGGTCGGTGGCTATCGACACGTGTATCAAGATAGATCAAGAACCGTCATTGGGTACCAGAGATCGCAACATGGCCAAGTTCGTTAGGCGATGCATAGGTGATCCCCGTATGTGTGTTTTGCTTGGCTACTGCCGGGGACCATGCAATGCACGCCTTGCATTGCTCACGTGTTTCTCATCATTAGGTACTTGTTGACGATGCATCTCCCAAATGCCTCGACGGACCGAAATATTCTCTGTAGCTGTTGACTACTACTCTATATGCCTGGGTTATAAAGAATATGCCCTCATTCATTAGGGTCCTTGAACCTATGGAGATCTAGCTAAGGAACATTAAAAACAATCGGGCCCGGACAGACCGGCTTTGTTCCCGGATTCTGACCCGTTATTTCGGGGCTCCACTTACCTTCACCAGTACCTCAAAACACAAATCCGAGAAGAGTATGGCCATAGTTAACATTGATATTGCACGTAGATGTAGATGGCATTGGCTCCATCCAGGTCTTAAAGTATTCTATTGAGACCTCGACCGCCTGATACCAGCAAAGATATATAGGAGATGTAGATAAGAACAAAAAAAAAACATAAATCAGATATTGGTATCTATCGTCTGGACCGTCTAAAAACCCAACTCATTCCGTATTCTCCAGGTGTTAACCGAACATTGGTATATGTATCAAGAGCTTATGTGTTCCCATTCATCATCGTAATTGTGTCCAATCCTTGACCTCCAGTTGAAGATGTCATTCCCATGTAACTACCTAGGTAGAAATCAACCTTCAGGTCGGAAATTTGCAAATTCCAAGGACTAGCTGCCATAGACGAAGAGGATCGTCATAAATATAAAAGCGCAAAGGGGAGAAACGGCCAAATGTACGACACGAAATCATAACTTGTTGGCGAGTAATCAACGACCATAATCGCTGCTATAGCTCATTTCGCCATAGTTTTGGCTCATGCCTGCATCTGCGTACCCCGGGCTCACATATCCACCATCATCACCGTCATCGTAGTCGCTAGCATCAAATGAAGACCGCCCACTCAGTTCGTCATCTATCCCCCCACTCATATCAGCTGACCAGTTCATCTGAGCTAATGCGGGATACTGTGCCAGCAGAGCGGCCGGAAGTGCGTATTGACCACCAGCATCCATAGGATATGCTGAGCCATCCATGGCCATGGCCTGAGGGTTGGCAAGATTGGACATATTTTGTTGTTGCATCCGCTGTTCCTGCCATTGCCGCTGTCGTTCTATCATTTCTTCGTCCAACAGGGGCTTGATACAAATGCGACCAGCTTCAGATCGGAAATGTCGACCCAGCGCATCCGCACGAGCGAATCGCCGACCACAACCCCATTGGCCACCAACTTTCAGATCTCCTTTACAAACAAACTTCTTCTCGCCTGAATGTAAACTTTCGTGTCGCTTTCTGTCATGTTGACGAGCGAATGCCTTGCCGCATACCGTGCATACAAATGGTCGTTCATCAGTGTGCGTCCGTAAATGAGATCGTAGGTTGTATGCCCGAGTAAATCTCTTAGGGCAGAGTGTACATTGGAACGTCGCGGGGTGCTTCTGTATGCGCTTCGTTACCCCTGCGTCCTGGCTATTTTGATATTCTGGGTCTGCTAGACGCAATGCGATAATATTATTCGGTACAGAAGATGTCGACTGTCTTCGGCGTGAAGGCGAAGCAGCCGTTTGTCTGTCGAGTGGGGACAGAGATCGAGATGCATCCGACCTTACCGAAAGATTGGAACCCAGCGAGGGCGATAAACTCACGTCACTTGGGCGGCCCAGCAGAGCACCACCAGGATTAAAGGGATCTGTGACCGCACGGGGGCGAGATTTTGGACGACCTAGGCCAATGTTAATTCAGATCATCTAGAATGCGTAAGGGGCGATGGCTTACCTCTATCCGGGGGCGTTAATGAATCCTGATCCATTTGTGATTTGGATGGCTCAAAAGTCCTTCCCGGCGCAGAGTTATTTGGAGCATAATCAATATTAATAGCAGGAGGGGCCATTTGGGGCAGGTCAGAAGGGCCTGCCGCAAGAGATGGGAACGCTTCGTGGGTACTCGACATTCCCGGATATCCATACTCTGCATGTGGTGGTATCAAATGAAAGGATTGTTGAAGGTTATCCGAGAGCTGCTGTGGCATTATGCGAGGGCTGATGGCTGGGCTATGTGACGGGCTGCGACCATGATGGGCAGGGCTGCTATGATCTGCAAGACTAAACGAGCCAATGCCAAGAACCTCCTGATAAAGGCTGCCATCCGATGGCCGTTGTAGAGGAGAGTGGCCTGGTAGCTCACTATCAAAGGTATCTGAGCTGACCATATGGGGCGACGGAGCAACAGAAGAAACGTCAGAGTACTCAGAGGGACTTCGTCTATGGCCCTGGAACTGCGGCTGATTCCAATCGTTGATCTGATTCGGAAGAAATGCAGCCTCAGGACCGAGAGAAACGTTCCTCGAGTGCCTAGTTGGTGGAGAGGAGAACTGGTGTTGATTAAAAGATGGCGACTGGTGCGCAGATGTGGGCTGATGATTCTCCGGTTGAAGCAATTGTGGTGGGGTTGGGGAATGGTGAGAATTTGGGGAGGCCATTGTGTTTAGATCGGAGGGATTAAGAGAGGTTTGCTCGAAGAGGGGAGAGCTAAACTGGTCACCTTGATCACCGGTAGAAGGGAAGAGAGAGAAATCGCCGTCGTTAAGGTTTGGAGATAGGTACGGGTGTGACTGAAGGGCGGAGTCGGACGCCGCAGCCGGCGGCTGTTGGGCGAAGCTGGTGCTGGGATCAAAGCCGGTAGATGGATCGGGGACGTTGCTTTGTGTGCCGAGAAAGCCACCGTTGAATGAATCGTAGTTTGGATTTGGAGAACCTGCAAAATTGTGCTGCTGCTGTTGTTGTCGTTGTTGTTGTTGTTGTTGCGACGTCTCTAGACCAAGACCTAGACCGATGGCGACTGATTGATCGTTTGCGCCAAAGGGACTCCGTGACGGTGAGTGAGATTGATTTATACCAAGTTGTTGATGGTGACCGGCCGACGGCGACCGGCCGCGCTGGGGTGCTTGGTCCATGATGTCGACGAGAATGGGATTGCGAGGCACAAAAGCAGATTCCAAAGTCAGCCTTCTGGCCGAGGCGGGGGGAGGGCTGTGCACTGCCAACAGTGATGCAATATTCCGGGGCACGGTCCTATCACAACGACAGGACGCGTGGAAAGTGGTGCAAGTCACCGTATTAATGCGGTTTCAGACCAGATCCAGAGGCCAGAGGGTGCGAGTGGCTAGGAAGAATTGCTGCCGTGGGTATAGGGCTGGGCCTGGTCGATGGCTCTGGCGAAGGATGTGTAGAGTTGGGGATGGCGCTGGCGAAGAATGAGGGGTTCGTTTGTCGGCGCACACTCGGGTTGGGCGCCAAATCATGGACAATCGGGGGACCCGCGAGGCTGTGCAAAACCGGGCGACAGGCACGAGCAAATTGGAATAGAGAAAAGTCTGTGGCCGCGATTACACAAGAGAGAGAGAGAGAGAGACACACACACACACACGACGACGTCTTACCAGCAGCAGCCCCTTGTGACGGCGATGCTAGAGGTAATTCAGTACCTTGCTCGTTGTGTACACCTAGATGAATGTGGGTGTTATGTAGAAGTGGAAATCGATTCGGCCATCCACAACCAGATGTATTTGACTCTTAGCAGTACTTGTCGAGGTACCTCTTACTGGACTTTTATTGGTAGCCAACAAGACTACCAAATGTGCAGTAGCCTAGAAGCAATACATTGCATCTCGCTTGTCTTAGTAGCCCTGCCATTTGTACTCACGTGAATATCGTATGAGCTGGAACTTGCCCGAGGGAGTGGTGGATGAACTCCAAGTATCACCCGGTATGATTACCTTGGTAAGAGTAGGTACTTGCCTATCTTACTTGTAGTACTCTAACGGCTTAAACTGTCAAAATTTACCTTGTATCTAGAAACGCCCAAAGAGGATGTGATAGTACCACCTAGTGCCTGGTAGGGATCTATGTAGAGTCTTTTGATCCATTCAAAGACACATCCCCGTCATTAACATGTGTGTGTGTGTATGTAATCCTCATGCCGGGGGGTGAGTTTTTATTTTTTATTATTTTTTGATTGATTGATTGACCTCACAATAGCAGTCCGTTATGCAGGTACAACGAGTACCGGAAGGGATATGCGCACTGCCTACCTCTGAGCGGCAAGCTTGACCGCCTTTGGTTCAGATGACGAGATACAAAAATGTACTTCCAATGGTTCATAGAGTACATAAAGAACAAGGTAAATTACTAAGGTACTATCTTACTGCCTGGCACTAACCTTAGAAGATGGAGTTGATCGATGGAATCCAGCAGGCAGAGAGACGGTGAATTTGGTTACAGGCATAATCACTTACATGCACGGGAGAGCGATTTTGGCCCTGGTGGCCTTAAACTTAACCGCTTCAGATGCAGGGCGACGTTTTTCTTTCTTTTCTAGCTCCACGGGGATGATGCACTGCCTCGTTGGAGCTACTAGGTACCTATCTTAATCAACCAATCGACATTCTCGCTTCCTCATCCCTTGAATAGGTATTTTACTGGATGGTACCTTACTTTCCAAGTTGCTTACCTACCTAGGTGCTGGATACCTTCAAACTTTAACCCCTACTTATGTATCACCAACTCAACCCTTATATCAGCCCTTGCATCTTGCCGGCGGCATTTTATTTGCATTCGAGATCTAAACCTATTGGATTACACGTACTTGTCTAGATAGATTAGCGGGGCTGCTCATATTATCCACGCACAAACCAGAGATCTCCGGTGATGAAGCGATTACTGTTTTAGGCAACATCTAGCAAACTAGAGTCGTTCCAATGTGAGCCATATCCAGTGCATCACCAATTTGGAGGTTTGTGCTGTATGGCAGTGGCAGAGGGATATAATTAGCCTATAATCGCCGTATGAAGGGAAAAAATGTAATCAAGAAATAAACTAATAAGTGGAAGCAAAAATAGATCAAGCTTCGTAATCTATTCATTACTATAAATCTTTCAAGAGGGCGAAGCAGACTAGGTCGTTTCACTGCGTTGCGGCTAAATATAGCCATCCCTACTCCGTACTACTCCTACATCTGCATGACGACGACGACAACGACGATAATGATGATGGTGTTAAAGATGCATAGACTAATTATTCCGACACTAACAAGTCAAGTGGAAATGTATTACGCGGCTTCCATGCAACTCTTTAATGCAGAAGCACACAACCCTGATCTGCATGTCTTGACGATCGATAACCTTACATTAGAAGCTAGTTTCAAATCTCCATAGAAGTTTAAAGCAACCATGACAACTCAGCACGGGCTATGTATTTTCCCCTGCACCAGATGGGTTCACTGAAAATGGCCTCCCCCTGTCCATGAGTGTGGTCCCTGCATTAAAGATCCGTCAGCCACACAACGGTGACGTGTGTAAGGTGGCATTGTTGCTCTTTTATCCCGCAGTTCTGTCGTTCGAACGTTTCATCCTTTTGGTAATGCTTTGCATATGTTATTCCCCCAAGCTAATTGACGGTACTTTTGTTTTTCTAAATCTAGCAACTTTCATAATGCAGGGGGTCATCATGTATTTGCGCTGTTGGGATTAATATCAAGACTTCGCATAATTACCACCATGGCCAAATCATCTATTACAACTTCCAACTATTAAAGCTAATTTTAGAAATCCAATGAACTCCCCCTCCCCTTTTTCTCATTCTGGAAAAGGAGACGCCTGGCCTAGTTGCCTATCGTTCCTCATTGCATATTCCTCCTTGTTCTAGTACATGTATATGGTGACAGCCCGAACCGTTCTTCTTCATTGGACCAGATCGGAAGCAGTGCTCCGTAAACTGCTAGGTATCTCTTCGGATCGAGCCGCGAAATAGTAGCAGGTCCAAGTTCCATGGCAAGGCAGCTCCGTGGGGCATTTCCCTTGACGTTCGGCAGTTAAGCCGAGGTCAGGGATAATTGGCACTTTTGTTCTGCACCTCGTGTTTCCCCATTCTCTTGAAACAAAAAGCCTCTTTATGTTTCAGTTCCCCTGTCATGCAGAAGGAGAGGCCTCTCGTCTTGTTTTCTGTCTTATTTTCTTCCCCAACGATTCATGTGCATGGCTAATATCTTATTTTCTTTTGACCGTATTTTGCATCCCCTGGCCCGACCTCGTCTATGGCTATGCTGTTTCAATTAGGTGTCGATGTTCAAAAACAATACATACATGTAGGTGGACAGTTTCATAAGTGGAATTTCAGATGATAACTTCCCAATAATGCCTGGTATAATGAGGCAAAGCCAAACGCCGACTTTTTTTTTTGAAAGCCATGATGATAACTAATACATGAATGCCGTTCTTTGTATGAAAGGAGCAACAAAGGACAGACTAGCAAATGTAACCAAAAGCGGAGATCGTTCAGAGCCAATAAAACATCGATCAAGTAAACATTGTGACTTAGATCACATCCGAACGCTCATATCCTTCTGCCTTAAGGGCTGGCTTGGGCACCTCCCTATCCTTGAACTTGCTGACGAATGGATTGGGGTCATCTCTCTGGTTGAGGTTGCCCAGGGTGTGGTTGACACCTCTATGGCTAGCTTCATCAGCTCGGATGTAGAGGATTAGATCCTTCATCGTGCGGTGACCTTCGGGCATCTTCCAATACTGCAGCAATAATGGTCAGTAAACATGTTCTGCAAATGCCCATCAATAACATCTTATGCACTGGACTAACCTGAACCGCAATATCTGGAATTCGAAAATCTGGATCCGACCACTTGGGTAAATGGCCTTGTTCAATCTCATGGATGGCTCTGGTATAAGTATGGACGGCCTCTTCTTCCAGATAGCCGACGAATCGATGGACTATCTTGGGATGGATGAGATAGGCGACGAAGAGACTGTTGAAAAAGACGCCCTGCGCACCGATGATCATCAGCTTCATGAACCGGCCAGGCTCACACATGGTCATGAACGTCAATAGATGCATCCTCTCGTTGTAGCTCTCTTCAAGAAGAGTTTCGATCCAGCCATTGTCGCGCTTCATGCGTCGCAGGCTGTCTAGATGACGCAGCATGCCTCCAACCATCCCGGGTACACCGGCAATGCTTTCTAAAAACACGAACCTCACGAGCTGTAACGGAATCTGTCAGAAAATACTCTCCAGCAATTGTTTCTTTTTGGCCGATATGTGTATATAAACTAACCCATTGGCTTTCTGTCAGAGGCTTCTCGGCCTCAATCGATGTTGTTGGATTCTTCTTGTCAACCTGTTGGTCCCTTCCCATGCCTGTGACTTTGTCCATCCAGTAACGGGCGAAACGAACAATCTTCCAGGCAGCCCAGTCGCCGAATCCACGAGGCTTCCGGTGGGAAGGGACTACGGCCCAGAGTTCATCCTTGGTGTATCCAGGATGAGGCCATGCCGCCGGTGTTGTTGTGATGAGCGGTGTATCCTTGGCTGGGAAGAAGTCTCGAAGCCGAACGATGGAAGTAGTTGTGAAAGATCGAGAGGTTTGGCAAGGCGGGTGGTATCCGGATCTACCGGTGCAACTGAGTCTGGCGCCAGCAAGTGTAAGGGAACCTTGATTGCTGAGTACTACCACCTTAGCAAGCCGTGCTGCTTGCCTTGTGGTTCGAGGTTGATAACATTGGGTGGTGGAGAGCATTGGAGGAGGCTAATAAGGCGTATAGGATTGGTGACGACGCTTGTTTGATCGATCAGGTATGTGTAGCTTATGGGATATAGACGAGAGTTGATACAAGACTTGATAAGGCTACGTTGGTAAGGTGAGGTTATATATGTATAACGCTTCGCCTTATAACAGAGATCATGAACTGAGATTTAGATAGGCTATGCCGAGAAAGAAATTTTATTTTTGTCTGTGGAGAAACAAGCAGTTCCTTGATTCTGATCACCCCCAGCCTAGAAAATGATGTGGAATCCATGGATATTCCGACATCCACTGTCTCATTTCCTCAGGCTCCTCAGCTACTGCAATGTGACGAAATCGGGCAATGCTCAGGTTCAATCCTCGAACACTGGCTGGCCAAGCATTCGAAATTGATGGGTCATCTGCAGGGCGTACAGCGCGTTGCCCAGCTTGTTGGCAATAGCCAGCGCCAGATTGGGTCGGGATCTCCCGGGGAACGATCAGAAGCAGCCACAAGGCTCTCCGACTCATTTTCGACATTCACTGCACACGAGGCCAGGATAATAATGATTCTAGTAGTAATTTACAGTTTAAGAATCAATAAATAAAAAATACTGAATTATGCATATCTGGGTAGTTACCCTAGCATTCATTATTAATTCTACATTTTTCTCTTGTTATTGTTGCCATGCTTCAGCCTCTCTTGGGAATATTGATGTCAGACAAATACTTACTTTTATAAAAGTTAACACAAGTAGGTATTTACGTCTTTGCATTATGTACACCTCATTTTCATTGCTTACTACCTAGTAGGTAATTACGATAGAATTCATTATATCAGTACTTGAATAGAAATATGAATAGGTACCTCAGGAAGTCGTACTACCTGGTAGTTCAACCGTCCGCATTCAGCCTCCGCCACCGCACGGGAACGCAAAAATCTCGTGTTCGGAGGCCCTCGGAAACGACGGGCCAAATTCTTGCTCCTCTATATGCTATTCCCATCAACACGTTCTACATTGAATGCAAATGCCCCAACTTGTAAAATAAGCAACAGCGTGCTATGAGTCACTTGAAATACCGGTTTCTACCGAGCGCCGTGCTTTAAGGTGACCGCTCTCTCTTGGCCTTCAGGGGTAGCAAAATATCGTTCTAGGCTTTAACTGGCCTGGTGATCTAAATCAGGGGCACATGATTTGGACTCGAAAATTTGGCCTCAATCAAGTCGTGCAATCCATGGATCCATGGATATTTCTTTTTTGGCTATGGGAGGAGCATTTAACCCCCCCCCCACTATGATTGAGAGTCGTCTGCAGGCGCGCACTTCAGTTGGCGGGGTAGCCGAAACCACTCCTGTCATATTTCCACAAGCAAGGCAAAAACAGTGTCTCCGGGGATTTTACTTGGTGCTCTTATACCAGGTAGGTATGATACCTCCTGATTTCCTATTTTTTTTTTTTTTGAATCATGGATGCTGTTCATTCTTGTCGAGGACCCCGGTGACTGGAATGTGAAACTTGATGCCTATTTCCTCGCAGTCACTACAATGACGTATCAGCATGGCGGGGTCTTTGATCCGTCTGCCCACGACAAAGGAGCCGAGCATTCGTATTTAAATCAACTGATGAGTGTTTTGAGTGTTTGTTTACACAACTCTAAGTCTACTTTGGAGATTCAACTTTGATAACCTACTTGCCTACCTACCTACCTAGGTACCTACTAGTATAGAATATACATACCAACAAAAAAGTTGTTCGCATACAAATGTTGTTATAAATGCACGCGTATTTACCTTTTATAATTGGTAATTGTGAACATATGCCCTCTGAAAAGCTTTCAAATCGATTCGTATTACCTTTTAATGTCGTTATATCACTTGAGGCTATTCTTGTCTTCCTCGAGTCGGTAACCTGTCAGACTAACTCGGTAAGAAAAAGCTGAGGTGTGTTTGTCTAGTTTGATATGCCTGACTGGCAGCCGGACACCAAAAGTTTTCAACCCCTCCACCCCTCCATTTCGACCACACACTGAGAAAAAAAAACCGCCTGCACATCTTTCACGTTTCTTTATCTTGACCGAAACATCACCCAAGATTATTCAGACATTATCCCGCATCAACCGGCTGCGCTCCGAATCCACCATTAACCAATCTCAATACCCGACAAAATGCCGCCTAAGGAATGGGGTAGGTATTGTATCTGTTGCTCCGTTTACTGCTGAGCTGACTATAATTCACGGTTAGACGAAGAGGAGGAGAATACCGCCAACTCTGCGCCCCCAGCCTCTCCCCCTCTTGGTGCTGTACGCAGACGGCAGTTTGAGGACGAAGAAGATGACGACGACGTAAGTGGACTCAAAGCTGTATCTAGTTCTCGGGCTCAATATCCTTACTTAAGTTATTCTGCAGGTCCTTGACTCCTGGGATGCCGCCGAAGACTCCGAGGTAGAGCGAGAAAAAACTCGCAAGGCTGCTGAGGCAAAAGAGAAAGCCGATGCCGTCGCCGCCGCAAATAAGAAGTCTAAAGCACAACGAATTGCCGAACATCAGGCGGAACGAAAGCGTCTTGAGGCCGAGGACGATGAGTCTGACGAGGACGAGACGGAGGCTGAGCGTCGTGAGAGGCTCCGCCTTACGGAAAAGGAGTCCGACCTTAAGCACGCAGAAGATCTCTTTGGTGAGATTGGTATCAGCTCTGGTCGCTCTGCCAATACTCCCGCCACCACAATCGCTATTGACCCCAAGGATCCTGGTAACACCGTCAACCTTGCAACACTCCCGGTCTTCAGCCCCCAGACGAAAGCACAATTCGAGAGGATGCGTGGCGCTATCTCTCCTCTTATTACTGCCAACTCCAAGAAGGCGCACTATGGTATTTTCCTTGAGGAGTTTGTCAGGGAACTTGTCAAAGACATGTCCAGCGACCAGATTAAAAAGATCGCTAGTGCTCTCACGAGGGCCAGTAATGAGAAGATGAAGGAAGAGAAGACTACCGGCGGCAAGAAGACCAAGGCTGCAAAGACAAAGACCTCTCTTGTCGCCAGCCGCGCCGGCGGTACCGCCGATGTATCAACTTACGACGAAGAGACCTTTGGAGAGTAAGTTACGACCCAACGACATCTCCTAGTTGTTCCATGCCAGTTTCAATTGCGCTAACATGATCTCCAGCGATGACTTTATGTGAAATGACCCATGAAGGCTGGCAAGTATTGTTACTTGTCAACAAAGCGATAGCCTCCGTCTAGATACCCAGGCGCATTCATTCCAGGCAGATCCCTTTCGATGACAGGGGGATGAGCATACGACTGTTACACCAACTGATGCGGACACCCTGGAGTTTCATTTTTGTTCAACCCATCCTTACGAAAATAGACTGCCTGGAAGGGGTTCGAAAGCCTGAATGGATGAGGCCAGAGGAAAGGGGATCAGGGTTACAGTGCAATAATATGATGGCAAGCGAGAATTTTTATAGATGGTTCATATCCCTGGGCATTTGCATTGTCCACGCAGCCGCTAATGCACATCTTTTTACAAAAAGAATCGTGTACGTTAGACCGCCGTGCCAAGCTTACCCGGCTTTGCCAGTAGCAAATGATTTAGATTAAAAGAACACCTTTACACTCTAATTCTCTCGATGCATTCTAGCAGAGAGTGTCTTATTCAAATAGTCCTTATGCTATAAAGCTAGGGTATCGTTTCGTATTCATATCTTCACTCAGGAAAAGACGAGATGGCGGCATTGAAGAAACCATCATCACCCCGAGTGTCTAAAGAGCAAAACCAAACCAGCCTAATCCCCATGATTTGAACGCCATATAATATCGTGTTCCATGCTACCCGTTCCGTCATTATTGTGATGATACAGTAACTCTAAGAAAGCCTCCGTACTTTCATTATGATATCAAGTCCAATAGAAGCCACCACCAGTATTTTGTCTTTCAGCTCACACCACACTGCCTGCCATGCCCATAAACAAAGCATGGATAGCTAAGGAAAGCGTCCAAAACCCGACCTTTTTAAACCGTCGGACTCGACTCTGCTGATCTTCAACGTCTTTTGCGAAAGCCTCGTATGTTTCGGCGGACGCGTCATCTAAAAGCCCACAATCAAAAACAGTCCAGCTTCCGTCAAAGTCGCCTATAGGTTTGATGATACGACTAAAAATCGGAATGTATGTTTTCTTTGCATTGATGTAAGCGACAATGGGACGAACGAGGGCCTGGTTGACATAAGACATGTCAGTGGTGAACAGAGGCACAGCAGCCTTAACATCGTTGAGATGGATGCGGAAATCCATGATAAGACAGCGGGGGTCCTCTTCCGACTCAATACGGTCCTCTCGGGACCCCCTCTCCTCGGGGAAGTTGTCAGGGCGAGGTGCTTTGGGCAAGAATCGGTAGCGGTTCGACATGACAGTATCTTCTAGCTGGTCGTAAAAGTCTGTCATGACCTTGGCGATGCTTTCATCCGCGTCAACCGGAAACATAACATCCGCCACTATATCAACGTTACCCTCATATATCCATGCAAATGGCCCTTCCACGCCACTATTGAGGTGATCAATTTTCAAGCCGTCTATCCTTAGTCTGTTGAATTTCTTCCAGGCCTTTGATTCTCCCAATCCCATCATGACGCCTTGATAATGGCTTGAGACAGTACCATGGACTTGTCTAGGATGAATTGTGAAGAGGGAGCCATCAAAGGAACCGGACATATGGCTAGCGGCTAGGAAATCGTAGAAGAGCCACTGTTTTCGGAGCCGTGGCAGTTCACAAGAGTATATGCTGACTGAAAATGGACGAAATCCATCAGGTTGATGCACAGTTAAAAGGAGATCCTCCAGCTTGAAAGACTCAATTTCGAAATCGCCGGGCTGGTACTGATGGCGGTAGGAAAATGGGTCAATCCGCTCCTTAGGCCATCTGACTGACGTGCGGTCAATAATTCCCCTAACACCGTTTACTTCCACGTCTTTGAGCAAACCCTTTCCGTTCCACCAATTGAGAAAAGATAAGGTGACGTTGACGTTTGCGATGGTGACATCAAACTGGGTATAGTTTCCATCATCTTCTGTGTCGACATTAACATGCTGGGTTTGTCGTCCGGCGGCGGCGGCGGCAGCTACGGCAGCGGCATCAGATGACCCTTTACTGACGGATTCGACTTGTCCGGGCCTTCGCGAAATGAACACATTATGGAAAGCTATAACCCCATTCTTCCATTTGGGAACAATGGCAGATTCAAAGACAACAGTAACCCCAGCTGATTGTGTCAGATAATCGCCAATCCATCTGGCAAGAGTTTCTGGGCTTCTATTAGCGTACTGCATGAGAGGATTCTACCGACCAATATGACGACTTACCCTGAGCAAAAACGGTGTTGATGGAAAAGATGATTAGGGAAAAAAAAGTTGTTGTACCAACGAAAATCCATAGGATATGACCAAACATAAACCAAGAAACGAAGGCGCCCCATTCATCTATATTCCATGGACGCATGTCCCTGATGGAAATCCACTTGAACCTGACCTTGAGTCTTTCCCAAGCACCATTTGCTGCTGCAAGGAGCTCCTCTTTTGTGGGACGATGCGGCATCATTGGAAGATTCAAGTATTTTGACATTGATGATGTTATTGATGCCTGCTCTTTCTCCACTGAACCGTCTTCTCTCCCAGTGTCGCTATCTTTGGAAGAGGGAGAACCTGGACTATGACCATCTCCTTTCTGCTGGGCTTCATTCTGTTGTAAGTCATTTATCCTCTCACGTCCATTGCTGCTGTAAAGTCTGCATTGTGCCAGGCATGGCGCTATATATGAAAAAGCATTGGCGGGGTTGCGAAGTCCGTTTAAGAAATCTAGCCGTAAGGATTGTGTAAGAGACCCATAGCTAAGCGCTCGCACATTATTGAGCTGTGTGGAAGCCACTTGGTGATGAAGAGCTAGCCAAGGCTTGAGTTGGGAGCCTGAAAACCATCGGATGCCTAGTAATGATGTGGAATTAAAAGAAGACGGCAATGGTCGACTTTGGAGAAAGGCGATTGACGTAGTTGCATGTTGGAATAGTGGCAATGATTGACGACTAAGCGTCAGAAGGCGGCGTCCAGTCAGCCATGGTGGGATGCCCTTAGACATTATCGCAGTTCATGGCGACCAGGGATAAGAGAACAGGCAGGGCGCCAGAACAGTATTTTTGAGGTGATTCTTTCAATCTGTGACGGAGCTGGGAATGCGAATATCCTCCAATTCATCCGCAAGTTGCATAAAAGTCAACCTTGAACGCGCTAGTACAACCGCCGATAGTAGGTGGGGACGGGCCAATCGATAAGCCCCGATAGCCATCCACAAATTTTTGAACATGGCTCCCGAAACCCATGAGAACCGCATGTGCGATCTTCCCTACAATCATACAACAAGCGTCAAAGAGTTTTCCTTCCAATATTCAAGACCTCTATTGCGCTATACAACCGCGAGTGCAACTTCGTAAGAGATATACTGTTACGAGTCCAACGAACTTTATCAAGCTCTCCAACATGCCCGCACCCACAGCATTGAGAAAAACTGAAAACACCCCACTTGCGACCGATGTGTCTCTGCCTTCCCAAGGTAATTCTTTGCCATGTCTGCATTTACCTCTGTGCGCGCAATTAATAATGAATGTAGAAAATGAGGATGGGTTTCTTTTAGATGCGACGGACGCGGAAACAGCCGATGCTGAATTTGTGACTCCCGAAAATGAAGATGGTGAGGACAATATGGCGATCGACGAAGAAGGAAGACCTCGCTTTGGTCCTTCCAAAGACCTTGTAAGTCAAAAGAGAGCAAGGGCAAATTATTTCTCTCCTTGTGCTTACATTCAGTTAGGGCCTCATAACCAGAGTCGAAACTCGAAAAATCCCAATCCCACCTCATCGGATGACGCCTCTAAAACAAGCATGGCCTTCTATATACCCTCCCCTCGTCGAGCACTTGAAGCTGCAATGCCGCATGAATATTAAGCGCAAGACGGTCGAACTAAGGACATCAAAACACACAGCGGATTCGGGAGCTCTACAAAAGGGGGAAGATTTTGTCAAGGCCTTCACCTTGGGATTCGATGTCGACGATGCAATTGCTCTGTTGCGACTCGACGATCTCTATATCGAGACCTTTGAGATCAAGGACGTGAAGACGGTTCACGGTGACAGCCAAAGCCGTGCTATTGGTAGAATTGCGGGTCACCAGGGTAAGACAAAATTCGCGATTGAGAATGCCAGTCGGACAAGAATTGTTCTAGCCGACTCTAAGATTCACATTCTGGGAGGATTCAAGAACATTCACATGGCTCGGGAATCAGTAGTTAGCCTGATCCTTGGTAAGCCTCCGGGCAAGGTTTACGGAAACCTAAGAACCGTAGCTGCAAGAATGAAGGAGCGATTCTAGGCCAGGTTCAGCAAGCGTTTATTGTTCATTCGGCGTTTCGGGTGGCTTATGGGTTTCTAAAATGATGAGATAGTCATGATAAACTACAATCAATTGCTTTATTACGCAACTAAGCATGGGAGATATAAGCACGTATGTCTGAATGGAATTAATATTACCAAACCGACAAGATAAGAATATCTATTTATACCGGATAATTCGCATCCGTAATGGATCCACCGTACAATTTTTTCAATTAGGACGAAAATTTTAGATATTCTAGATTTCGGTTTAGTTTATCCAAGGTAAGACATGGGTCAACTTGACATCGCTTTGAATTCTTCACCAAGCTAGCCTAGCTTCTATCTATTGGATAAACTGACATGCTCTGTCTGATTATTGCAACATCACATATGGGCAAGGCAAAATGTGAAGAAAAGAAAAATTGAGCACCGTTGATATGTCGTATTCTATATACACAGGTTTGTACTAAATCCCATACCGCAATGGTGACGAACCACATGGGTCCGAAAGCGGCCAGGACAGGTCACATCATGGAGGTGTTTTCGGCGTGATACATCTGACGAAGATATGAATATGGATCTTATTTTTTTTTTGCGGAATGCCAAGATGGGGGTAAAATAGCAGTATACCCTAATCCGCTCATCGATATGCCTGCAAATGTTGTAGTGCGCTAACTCTTAAAGGCTCTTATGCAAGCTCTCTCCTCTTTGCAGCTATCATGCCCCACCTGATCGCCCTTGCACCCCTCTATCTCCTCATGAACAAGCTCCTCAACAAAACAAACAACACCATCTCCTTCTTCCCTCTCACGGATATCTTTTTACCTCAAAATAAGCTCCAGAATCAGCATCAACCCCCCTTTGTATAGGTACGTGAAGCTCAAGACACTTTGCCGTCATCCAGATCGTCCGCTTGTGTACGGGTCTTATACATACCTCGATCTCCTCATTACCCCACCATGACGACGAAAGACCTGGAAGCAACGCATCAACGCTGGTTGAGGCATATTCCTGGCATCCTTTTTCCCTTCATATGAGCTATTTTCTATCGTTATTAAAGCATCTTCGGAGAATTGGACAAGGACTGGTTGCTGCTCCGTCCTTTTCCAAGCTTCGAAGTTTACCACATTCCAAGTCTTCTACTTATTGTTTTGTCAAAGAACATTGCTAACACCACCAACGACCATCAGAACCTAAACAACCCTATTTCAACGCCTTTGAAAATGGCTATTACCAAGGTTCACGCCCGCTCCGTCTACGACTCTCGCGGTAACCCCACCGTGGAGGTTGACGTCGTTACTGAGACTGGATTGCATCGTGCTATCGTTCCGTCCGGAGCTTCTACCGGTTCGTCCCGATACCGTCATTTTTACACATGTCAATCTAGAAATAACCAAGACTATAGGCCAGCATGAGGCCGTTGAGCTCCGAGATGGCGACAAGACCAAGTGGGCTGGCAAGGGTGTCACCAAGGCTGTTGAGAACGTCAATGCCATCATCGGCCCCGCTCTGATCAAGGAGAACCCTGATGTCAAGGACCAGTCCAAGGTTGATGAGTTCCTTAACAGCCTTGACGGTACCCCCAACAAGAGCAAGCTCGGTGCCAACGCCATCCTTGGTGTCAGCTTGGCCGTTGCTAAGGCCGGTGCTGCTGAGAAGGTAAGATCTGAAGCAAGCACATAATCGTTGTAACTCAGCTGATTGGATCAGGGTGTTCCTCTGTATGCTCACATCTCCGACCTTGCTGGAACCAAGAAGCCTTACGTTCTGCCTGTTCCTTTCATGAACGTCCTGAACGGAGGGTAAGTATTGATCTAATCAGAGACGTTGTTTGAACATTTGCTAATTGAGTCAAGTTCTCACGCTGGTGGCCGACTTGCCTTCCAGGAGTTCATGATTGTTCCTTCGTAAGTCTTAATTTTTGTCTTTCTCCATTTAGAGCGTCATAACCTCCTAACATGTCATAGTGAAGCTCCTAGCTTCTCCGAGGCCTTGCGCCAGGGTGCTGAGGTCTACCAGAAGCTGAAGACTTTGGCCAAGGAGAAGTACGGCCAGTCTGCTGGCAATGTTGGTGATGAGGGTGGTGTTGCTCCCGATATTCAGACCGCCGTCGAAGCCCTTGACCTCATCACTGATGCTATCGAAAAGGCTGGGTACGCCGGCAAGATGAACATTGCCATGGACGTTGCCTCCAGCGAGTTCTACAAGGAGGACGCCAAGAAGTACGACCTCGACTTCAAGAACCCCGATAGTGACCCAACCAAGTGGATCACATACGAGGAGCTTGCCGCTTTGTACTCCGACCTCGCCAAGAAGTACCCCATTGTCAGCATCGAGGATCCTTTTGCTGAGGACGACTGGGAGGCATGGAGCTACTTCTACAAGACCCAGGAGATCCAGATTGTCGGCGATGACTTGACTGTCACCAACCCCCTGCGTATCAAGAAGGCTATCGAGCTCAAGGCTTGCAATGCCCTTCTCCTCAAGGTTAACCAGATCGGTACCCTGTCCGAGTCTATCCAGGCCGCCAAGGACTCTTATGCCGATGGCTGGGGCGTCATGGTCTCTCACCGGTCTGGTGAGACCGAGGACGTTACCATTGCTGACATTGTCGTCGGTATTCGAGCTGGCGAAATCAAGACTGGTGCCCCTGCTCGATCTGAGCGTTTGGCCAAGCTCAACCAGATCCTTCGAATTGAGGAAGAACTCGGCGATCTGGCCATCTACGCCGGTGCCAATTTCCGCACTGCTGTCAACCTGTAAATGCGTTTTCGAGTGAATGCATTTCTAAAGTTGCTCAAAACTGCCCGCCTCAATTTAATGAGAAAACAAAGGGGATTGGTTTGATATCAGTGGAAAATGGGAGGCGAAAAGTTATATAATCGGGCAGTAAATGCCAACGTGGGCAGCTAGCAAAATGAATGACCAAAAGCCAAATTATAATGAATCGGTGAATCATCACACATGCATGATCGTGAGAATGCTTCCTTACAGCATTGACCGCTAGTTTTCATAAACCTCATTTGATTTATGTCCCTTTTACCAATCTCAATATAGCATATTTGAAACCCTACTTGATACAGGTAGGCCAGTAGGTGCTAGGCACCTCAAGTTATTGTCTTGAGCATTAAATGCACTTATGAGAAGTACTCGGTACCTGTAGTTTGTGGTCTTTTAGCAGAGTATCTGTGAATAAAGGCCTCTGTCTCCCAAAGTACTTGGGACTTATTAACCCCACCAGCAAATCTTTCTGTCACCACAGCAACTCCTCTTGGAAACATAGACACCCCGCTACGAATATTCCCAAATCGGTTTGATAGTGGGATCAATAAACACATCCCTCAATCATACCACCACAACCCCCACTAACCATCACAGCATACCAGTCCTTAGATATCTTTGGAATCTATTTTGGCACGGACGACTGATGATTATTGATCAGCGACAACACTGACTGGATAAAAAAAATATGGCAGGCTCAGATGATGTCACCAATTTCGACGTGATCGAGGATCACAAGGAGAACATTCAGTCCCTACCCGGCGGTCGTTCTGCAAAGAAGCTTGCCCAACTGTTCTCGCCCACTCCTCTTCACAGGCTGTCAACCCCAACACCGACAGACACGAGAAACGTCAACGACTGTATCCGAGCCGAATACGAAGCTGAACTTGAAAGTATTTCAGAATCAGACGATCCCCTGGATGTATATGATCGATACGTCCGGTGGACTCTCGACGCATATCCATCAGCACAAGCGACTCCGGAATCACAACTCCATACTTTGCTCGAACGTGCCACGAAGACTTTCGTCAATTCATCTCAATACAAGTCTGACCCAAGGTATCTGAAGTTGTGGATGTACTACATTCAGTTCTTCTCCGACTCCCCACGCGAGACGTATATGTTCTTATCCAGGCATGGTATTGGCGAGAGCTTAGCACTGTTCTATGAAGAGTACGCTGCATGGCTAGAGGGTGCTGGCAGATGGTTGCAGGCTGAAGAAGTATACAAACTCGGAATTGAACGAGAGGCTCGGCCTGTTCAGAGGCTCATTCGCAAGTTCAAGGAGTTTGAACAAAGACTTGCCCAGCAACCTGATGAAGGGGATGAACCTTCATCCCCAGCCCTCCCCAGTGTTCGTCCGGCGCTCGCCTCCAAGACGGATCCATTTGGAGCATCATCCCGATCGGCAGATCCTCAGGCGCCTCGACAAACTAGTGCTGTGGGCAGCAGTTCATCAAAGCCCAAATCCAAACTCGCGATTTTCTCTGACGCAGATGCGAAACCATCTACTCTATCTTCTAGAGATAGTGGATCAAAGGGCTGGGATAGTATCGGATCACTTGCTGACCGCAAGAAGGAAAATGCCATGGAGCCAAAACCCTGGGCAGGAGAGACGCTCAAAGCGGGCGGGAAGAAGCCCGGTGCTGCCAAAATGGCAGTGTTCAGGGATCTGGTACGTATTCCCTTTTGCTCTTGATAAGCCCAGCTGTTGATGAGAATAGGACTAATGTATTGGTGTTTCGTCTGTTGTTTAATTCAGTCTCTTGCCCAAATACAGAACATTGTCGTTGTTCCATCTAAACATCAAGTAACCGTGCACCCACAAACAGGGAAGAGGGAGTATATATTTGTTGACCTCTCAGTGATTTATCCCACCCCTGAAGAACCCGGGACCGAGTTGAGCTTTGAGGAGATCATGGCTTACAACCGGGGCTGGCTTGATCAGTCGTGGGAGGAAGATATCGTAGATGAAAGTTTTATTCAAGATCCAATGGCATCTCTCCGTGATGTCGGGTCAATCAACAAAGGGGTTAACAAATTAGCTATTCATCAGGACCCTGGCCTGTACGATGAGAACGGCGCAGTAAGGGGACAGTCTCGAGAGCCACGGGCAAGCAAGAAGAAGAAGTTCATGGAAGTCAACGAAACGCAAATCAGTGAGCCTTATACTATATCCTAGTCCTAGTTGCCCCTATACTGACACCCCGTAGTTAAAGCAAAACTGGATTCGCCATCACGGCCAAAAATGCGAAAGAAAAACACATCTGAGCCAACAATGACGCTCCACACGAGGGCAGCTACCGACGATATATATGAAATATTTAATGCACCCCTCACGTCGAAGCCTCTAGATGGTGACGAGAGTGGAGATGACAATGACTATGAAAGTGATGATAACTATACGTCTGATGGGGAGAGTACTGGCACCACAAAACAGATTGATTCAAGTGAGCATGGAGATGATGAGGCCGATACGAATAGTGTGACCGAGTGGTCCAATTCTTCGGCTCGCAAACATACAACAGGTCATGGGAGCGGCGAAGGGGAAGGGGAAGGAGATTATGATCTTGTTGACTCTGGAAACGTGGAGGACGACCCTGAGTTCATGGATAGAGACGCCTCTCCGTCAAGAACTCGTACGATCTTCGTACCCATCCCACCGGAAGATTATGAGCCGCCGACTCGTCCGTATAGGGATCCGGCCGAAGTGGCAAATAACCGGCTTCCTTTCATGACACCAATTACAGAGAGAACAGAATCATCTTTAGACGTTGACGCACACTTGGCGGCATACAAGACTCCATGCAGGCATGATGGCATCGCAACGCCAGTTGAGGAGGAGTCAGACTTGGAACCTCTAAGCAGTCCCCTGAGAGATATCCTTACTGATGAGCGACCATCAGCAAGAAAGCCAATACCCCTTGCTCCAAAGGCAGCCATGGCATTGGGCAAAGGCGCACCAAAAAAACTATCACTACACAAAGGACCTATCATCAAAGAAGGACAATGCAGTCCCGTCGATGATGCTGTACGTCAAGAAATCCTTGCAAAGTCGCATCCTGCCTTGACTGCATATCCTGGCTTCTACGACCACCGACCGGAAAGGTACGAGCGCGGCACTGAGATTCGTCGGTTTGCCAAAGCCCTCAACAAGGTTGTACGAGGTGCGGATAAAGCAGGGCCTATTCCCACTCCAGTCGTCATTGAGTTCCCCGGTTGCTCTTCCACATACACTGTACGGCGGGAGCTAGGTGCCGGCGCCTTTGCACCTGTGTATCTCGTTGAGAACTCGTCACCAGAGGATCCTATTGAGGATCAAGAAAATGCTGTCATGGGGAAGGGGGCATTTGCGCTCAATCAAAGAAGCACCATGGAGGCTTTGAAAATGGAAAATCCGCCAACCTCGTGGGAATTCTACATGATGCGTGTGGCTCATTCACGCCTCGGTCCACAACATCGAACAACCTCCTCATTATCATATGCTCATGAGATGCACCTCTATCAAGATGAAGCATTTCTCTTCCTACCATTCCACCCACATGGAACATTGCTTGATGTCATCAACTTTTTCCGTTCTGAGCCCTCTGGTGTGATGGACGAGCATCTGGCCATGTTCTTCAGCATTGAATTATTGCGTACCATTGAGGCACTGCACTCCAAGAACGTCCTTCATGGTGACTTAAAGCCCGACAACTGCTTACTTCGTCTGGACTCCACCGGGGGCTCTGGGTCTCCCGATGTGGCTCTCTCCAGTCAGTGGCACGCTGATGGCGGTGGTGGTTGGGGGGGCCGAGGAGTAGTGCTCATAGATTTTGGTCGTGGTATTGATATGAAGGCATTTGGCCCTGATATTGAGTTTATTGCGGACTGGAAGACTTCGATACAAGACTGTCCTGAAATGCGTGAGGGTCGGCCATGGACATGGCAAATCGACTACTACGGACTTGCCGGTATCATCCACTGCCTCCTCTTTGGTAAATACATTGAAACAGTACAGGCTGACCAAGGCGGACTTGGGCGTGGAGGCCGCAAGTATCGTACCAGGGAGAGTCTAAAGCGATATTGGCAGACAGATATCTGGTCCGATTGTTTTGAAATTCTCCTGAACCCTTCCTCCTTCGTCGGCGACGAAAACGGCGGCAAGATGCCTATACTCAAATCCATGAAACACATTCGGGAACGCATGGAGGCTTGGCTAGAGGCTAATTGCGAAAAAGGCGTGGGCCTTAAAGCCTTGATTGGAAGGGTTGAAACTTTTACAAAGAGTCGCAAGTAATCCCTAAGGTATCAAGGGTTTGTGTTTCTTACGTATTAGTATGTCATGATCTTTACATAGCAGGGCAGGTTGACGCATATTTGCCGGGGGATTAATATTGGCCCGATGTTGAAGCTCGGTGTTTGGATGGGGGTGTTACATAAAAGCTTAGATCATTAGACGGTATCCTGCTTGCGTATACTAAATGTTAATTATATACCCAGTGATGAGAACCTCGCGCCATATAGTCACACGTATCAGCTCTCGCATTCACAGATCTGCTTAACTTTTCATCATCCAAACTGGTATTATCGATGTATTATCTAGTGTACAGTAGTTCTACAGTGGGTATAATATGTGATGGCTGGCATGATTCTAGTCACTCTCATCATCACTTTCAACCTTCTTTTTCTTCCCCCTTGCTCCCGCTTTTCCCTTCTTGGCATCTTTCTGCGATTTCCTGCTAACTTGGTCTTGTATTTTCTTCCTTTCATCCACTCCCTCGGCTTGCAACCTCTCTTCCAGCTCGCGGAACTCGTCGGTCTCAGCATCCATGCCAATGAGACTTTCCAATAGCTTGATTTCGTCAGCCCAGACTTTCTTATCTTCAAAGCTCTTGCCATCGGACCCCTTTCTGTCAATAGGCGTTTCCAAGACCATAGGCATGCCTTGGAATGGCTCATGGTTCATAATGCTATGGAAGGCTCGCACGCCCAGGAAGCCAGTTCCGATGTTGGCATGAAGATCTCGGTTCGACTTGAACGGTGCTTTACTATCATTTACTGCTCAAAGTCAGTACAAAGGGGGTGGTTGAAGGCAGGCCGGGGATGCGAACGTACAGTGGAAAGCCTTCAAATATTCTGCACCGACGATTTCGTTGAACGAATCTATCGTCTCCTTGAATGATTCAGGTGTCCGGAGGTCATAACCAGCAGCAAAGGCATGGCATGTATCAATGCACACACCCACACGGTCCTTATCATCCACCAAGGCAATAATATCTCGCAGATCTTCCCAAGTAGAACCGATAACATTGCCACTGCCTGCCATATTCTCCAACACGGTCACTACAGTATTTGTAGCTTTATGGGATTTGTTGAGTTGTGTAGCAATGCGCTTAATTGATGCAGCTTTAGTATCACCTCCAGTAGAGCCGGGATGAAAGTTATAGAGCTTGATACCAAGCTGTTCGCATCTTTTCAAGTCATCGACAAAACTGCCATATGCTTGCTCCGCCTTTTCTTTATCAGCCTGCGCAAGGTTGACGAGGTACGAGCCATGTGGGAGTGCGTGTTCGTTCGCGCTATAATCGTGGTGTTTGCATTGACTGATGAAGCCGTTTTTCGCATCCGCTGCCATCGGGGGATTATTCCATTTCCGTTGAGATTTGAGGAAGAGGGCAAAGGAATTGGCGCCAATCTGAACGGCATTCGCTACGGCATTTTGGACGCCTAGAAAGCACAGCTTTAGAAATTTACTCGCAAGACAATGAAGATTAACATTATATACGTACCTCCAGCAGCACTGACATGAGCGCCAATGTACATTAGCTTCTTGAGTGAAGCCACAGGAGTCCTTCCGACAGACATTGCACTATCTTCTTGCTTCTTCGTCTTCTGTTTCTTCACCGGCTTTGGCGCTTGAATCGGCTCTTCGCTGTCCGATTCAGAAACAACTTTGCGCTTCACGGATGTCTTTGCAGCTGCTTGCTTCGGTTTCTTAGTTCCATTGGCCTTGGTGGTGGGTGCTGATTTATTTTCTTCGTTGTCTTCGTTGTAGTTGACTGCCTTTCTCTTTCTTGGTGATGACCGAGGCATCTTGTCTGGAAAAGAGGGTGCTCCGTAAATTGTGATAACTGAAATCAATCACCATGTACAAACCTTTAAAGATCACTCTGATGTTACAGTGGACTGCAAGCCGCGCCAAAGCTAGCGAACGCGACATGACCAGGCGCGAGGTCATGTGACAGGATCAGTATCATCGTCACCATATTCTCACTACCTACCTAGTACTAGGTACTCTGGATGTGGATCATATACACTGGTTGGCATGAAGAAAGACATCTTTCTCAATCAATTTTATTGGCCCCGAGTTTCCGTTTATGTCACCCAGTGTTTAATTCCCCTTGAACATACTTACTAACCTAGTATCTATGACCCAGTAAATGAATTGAAACCATGTATTGGAGTACTATGGGACGGTATTTATGATTATGGAATAAACGGGTATTAGGGTAGGCTTATATAGAATTTCCATTTATTATTAGCATTGTTTTATCTTTCATATATCAATCGCAATCTCATTCAATTCTGTATGGAGCCTCTGGTAACTGAATCTCACAAATTATACCCTCCTGCCTATTATCTTGACAAAACGCCGGAATTTGCTATCAAGACTGACTGACCTGAACCCCCCGGGCCGCCGCAAATGATAGCAAATGATAGCAAATGATAGCAAATGAAAAAAAAAAAAAAAAAAAAAAACGACAAAGATTTCAAGCCCATTATGATTATTGTACCCTCCACGTTTTAGTCTCGATGGTATTAAGAGGTAATTTGGATCTCAGCGGTTCGGCTTTTAGCAAATTGGTCCTTGTATGTTTCCCAGAGTCTCTCAAGTTCGTCAATATATAGCTCATGATAGCGATCAATCTCTTCTTGAGGTGGCTGCTCTCCATAGGCTTGTCGGACCACTAGTGGCTTGCCAACGACGATGTTGACGGGTCGACGGTAGGGCATCAGGCCAACGTCGTAGTTGAGAAGTCCTCGTCCATGGAGGGCTGGGACTGTAAATTTGAAGACTTTCAACACAACCATCTGGATCTTATGCACCATAGGGTGAGTCTTGGGGCTCAGCTGATCATACAAATCGTTCTCGCCGAATGCAAGAACGGGAACAAGGTCTGCTCCTGTACGAAGCGCCATCTTCACAAACCCCTTGCGACCTTTAAGGACAAGCCTAAGAGTGCCGGGTTGAGCTTCTAGTGATTCGCGGGCTCCGCCAACAACGATAGTCACAGCACGGCCTTGGCCCTTGCCATCAGGTCCACCTTTTGTCAAATGGTTTCGGATAGATTCCTTAGACACTGAGCGCATACCCATGGCTAAGACCCAGTCGCGGTAGAAAGGAATCCTGAAGTTGGATTCGAGTGTCAAGAGGCTGTTTGTAATGCCAGGAAACTTTTCAGGGAACCCGAGAGCATTGGTAGCGAAGGCGGCCCACGCGCCGTGGGAGATGATTCCATGGGGATGATATCCGAAAACGTACTTTCTGTTTGGGTCAAGGTCGCAGGTCTTATGTAGTCTCATGGGAAAGTATGAAGCAAAGAGGTCCCAGATTCGCGAAGCTCTGAGGTACTCAGATCGATAAGTGAGGTTTCCATCAGTGGCCGCAGTAGACAGAGTAAGATGAATCAAGTATGGCACCAAGACGGGCCAGCTCAGAGGGTTGGCGCAGGTGAACCAGAATAGAGATACCAGGACAATAATCCCCATGCAATGAAAAAAGACGGCAGCGGTCTGCATGCGTCGATAAAAGGGAACTCGAAGAGGGGCGAAGCGTATTCCTCCAGCTTTCCAAGCCCCTACCTCATGATTTGGAGTGGGTGAGTCGTTTGGAAGTGAGGGGTACGAAGGACCCTCATGGTCGCCATTCGTCATGGCTACAGCCATCTTGTTTTGGATCTAATCGACAGATTTTAGTTGCTATTGAATAGTAAAAGAGAACCTCAGTTTGAAGTAGACGTAAGTTTACCTTTTGCGATGGTTTGTCGAGCAATCTCTTGCGATTCGCTTTGTTGTTGGCAGCTATGGCTCTATTAACATATGCCAGCTAATCAAACATTTTATTCTAATTAATCGAGATTGGAAAACAATGCCGTTTTCCCGCCATGAGCGACCGACATCCCTATATAGCATTGCCATTTCATGGAGTGCCAGATAGATAGGTCCCTCGGCACGGCGGCCGCTATCAGCAACCCGGGCGACGGCGACTCCGTGTGGTTTTCATAGTGGGGGTGTTGAACTAATTAATGCGAGAAGTCCCGAGGCTCGTTTGAAACGGCCGCGGAATGGGTGGATAGAGGGAAAAAAACACTCACATTTCTGCGGCGCAGTTGCAGATATGACTTCACCAGGTGCCATGCTTTTTCTAAATGGTACTACCACTTTGATAGATTTCCCGGGAAATGGTGACCCTTTTGATGGTTCGGATCCCTGGCTGGGGCTTCGACCGCGAAACGTCGCTGGAAGCACAAAGATACTTGGTAGAGTGTATGTAGTCTAATCAGGTTTGATGGGAAAAATCGTACAACGGGTCCGAGGTCTTATCTGGATGAAGCAGCCAATGCCAAGATGTGGCTTCAGCAATCTAAAGCATCAAGTCTAGTAGTATCATGAGAAAATGATGCTTCAGGCCAGGTCCAACGACGTTGTGAGGAGTAAGCACGCGGCATGACGTACAACCTCCTCCTATTCCAGCAACAAGTAGCGATTCCAAACCAGATCTTGAGCACGTGAAAGTTGATCCAAGCGTCGGAACATTTACCTTGCCGAGAGTGAAGGAAAAAAGAAAAGGAAAAAAAGCCTTGCCCTTTTTCTGTCCCGCACAGCCACGCTGAGGAATCTATTCATTTCAGAGTTTGCTCTAAAACAGTAAATGCACCATGTTTATGCGATTGGGTAACCAAAGCAACAGAACTCCCAATTCTTTAGTTATCACCTTTGCACCAAAACACTTCCGGCAACTTTTTAAAGCGCCCAACCAACGACCAAGGTTGGCATCGTAAATCATACTAGTATATCTATAACGCAGAAACAACGATATCTATTGTATTCATCTCGTTTATCTGAAACAAAAGACGTACATACATACATACCTGCATGTATGCATGCATTGAAGCAGCAGCGTTCCAAGACATGTAAAGCTCCCTCAGCTCTCTCATCGTGCTCAAAGTCTTGGTTAAAATCTAGACCATTGTCCAATACATGCTACCCATATCACCTATACCCTTATGAATGCCGCCACGAGGCATAGTGTCTTGAGAGTGCGTGAACCTGTATAATACAACATGTAACGATAAACCCAATCATATATCCGCTCGCCATCTTTTGCGTGGAGGTCCCTACCGTCCACTGATAGTCCCAAGTCCAGAACGCCCTCCCTCATACAGGACTCCATGCAAGATCAATTGAAACATTCCGTTACTAATGCAAATCATATGCTACTATCCGTTCGTTGCACAGCTTGTCCACAAGAACCCACCTCAGAATAAAGCCGTACAGATCCCTCATCCGGCAGCAACCCCTTCCCGGGTTTCAAGTTGTTTTTTCAATCCCGTCACCTCGTGATCTAGTGAGATTACCTTCTCAGATAGCGTCTTAACTTTTTCTTCCAAGGTCTGAATATAAGCCCAAACACTTGGGTCGCTCTGCGCAAACATGTTGCCGCTATCGCTGCTAGGTGTAGCTCCGCTGGGCGTACGACCATGGGAGAATCCCGTCGTGTTGGATGATGCAAAACCGGGATGGGAAAGTCCAGGTAGCTTTGGTCTGGTCTGCCCACTATGAGGTGACTGCAATTCCGATTGCCGCCTTGCCATCTGCTGGTTCAAGCTAGGTGATCGCTGCCGGCCAATACTACTTGGCTCATGACCCTGAAGACCGGGACTCAATGGCTTTACGCTCTCGTTTACGCCGGCTTGGGAATACATGCCTGTACTCCCAACACCGACTGGGACAATGTTAATGCCTGTGTTCGCTATATGGCCGCCGGTTATGTTATTCGGTACGTTAGAAGCCACGGTGCCGGTTGCTTGAGCCTGGCTCATATTGGGTGCATAAAGCCCGCTATTTGTGCCTCGCGTTGCGGCCGGAGGGTAAGTGCGCGCGTGTGCAGTATACTGGTCAACTTGACCGGTTGACATGTGTTGAGCGTTCAAACTGGGTAGGCTTTGTCGCCTCAACTCTTCTTCATCTCCATTGTCGTAGGCAATGCCTGACATGGTAACCTCGTCACCGTCGCCAAGACCGCCATCTAGCTCGTCGCCATCGGCAAAGCTTCCCATACTAGATCTTCTACCAGCACACCCGCCGGCTCCCTTGCTGTGGCGCGCCAAGGCATCCCCTCTAGCGAATTTGCGATCACATTTGGGACACACATGAGGCTTTTCTCCTGTATGTAATTTTCCATGGCGTTTCAAATCATGGAGCCGGCGAAAACGCATCTGACACTCGGTGCACACGTATGGTTTCTCTTGGCTGTGCGTCAAAAGGTGGCTCTTAAGATTGTGATGGCGGGTAAATTCCGTGTTGCAGTACGGGCATTTATGCTTCTTCCCGCCTGACGAAGCCGGAGGGCTCTGGTTTTGGGTAGGCATAGGGAAGCTCATGCCACGAGCTGGCGTTTCTGTAAGGCTTCCGGAAGATTGGAGAGAGCCCGGATACGACAAGGATGCTGGCTGCTGTCGCTCCTCTTGGGCAGCAACTTGTTGAGACGCAATTGACTCGCTCTTGTCATCAAGGTCCATCGCTGCTGGGCTCTCCGTAACAGGTGCGCCCGCAATACTTGTCGAGCTCTGGGGACTCATCTCAGTGTGATCCTCGAGGCGATCGTCTGTACTGTGCGGTATTGGTAAAGCAATATTAACAGACTTGGAAGATGGCTCCATGGCAGCTGTCGGGGCAAGCTGGGGAGCATCAGTGGGGCGACTCATAGCTTGCGTGCCCCCAGACATGAGCGAGATCAGAGCCTGGTAGCCCGGGTTCTCAGTCGTCGCGCGAGGACTTGTAGATTCTTCCCGAAACCGCCTCTCCTCTTCGAGCGCCTCTGCACCAGTCAGCGGTGGCAGAGATGGACTCGATAGAGATGAAATTCGAGCAGATTTCACTGGGGGTTCCAATGAGCTAAGTTGGTCGGTGGAGAAGGAACGCGACGTAGTGGATTCGGACTCGCGACGCCGCTTGGACAATCTCGCGATGTCGTCTGAAGAGAGCGAAGAGGGAGGGGTTTGCGTTGGGTGAGTCGACAGCGGAGCTTCGGTTACAATGGCGCCGACGTTGGATGCCATATGAAGATATAAAAGAAGAAGAATATTACGACAATGACGAGTCCAAAGCGAAATTGTGCATGAAGTCGCAGGTTGAATCAACCAAGTCAGCGGCACATATCGAGGCTGCTGCTGAAGGTGTGGCTGAAGAATGTGGCGAAAGCTGGGGATTTTCACCCCCGGCCGGGAAGTTGTGAGATAGGTATCAAAATACAACATGCGATAATGTGGATGGATAGCATGAAGTAAGTAACGTGTCTGCGTAAACTTGGTTCACAAATGATGGGGTGACAGAGGGATGGGGTTTGTATCAGTATTGGATGACCGATTGGTGATGGAGTGAAGGATGGTGGTTGAAGGTCCAAGGTCCCGGGAGGCTTGAGAAGGAAGCACTACCAGGTAGGTGTTGTGCGTGCAGGGAGGTACTGCCCACCTCCCCTAGTCCTTTCCCGGTAGTGTCTTTGGTGGAAGCCCGTGAGGAGGAGGCAGGGAAGTGGACAACAAAAATTCACGAGAACTTGTATCTATCGATAAATTATTTGGTAGACAGAAGGAAACTTGCTGGGCTTAATTTTGCACTGCCAGTAAGAATCAGGCTACCTCCGTGCCTATCGGCCAGTACTTTGTACGCGCGCTATGCTTGTCTACGTGCGGCATCTGCCGGATGACAGCATCATGTCTGTAGTTGGACGTTTCAAAACATAATAGTGGCGAATACTCCCATGATTTCAATTATACTATATATTGGAATGGCGCGTTGCAAGATATTTCCAAAGTTACTCAGTATCGTTGAAGCAGACTTTCTTCATCCATCCAAAAACAAACCGTTATTTGAGTCCTTCACATCAGCAGCGAGACAAGTACCTACCCACTTGCTGTAGTACTCTTGTCCTTTGAGAGTAGCCATTAACTCAAGAAGGGGATTACGACTCTTGTACACTTTTGGGAAATATTATTAATATCAATCCAAATAAATGCCTACCTAGTAGTATCCCAACCATTTATTCATCGGCGGGGAGTTCCAGTCAGGTACTTGATGATATTTATCCAGAGTCCACGGGTGTCAAAACCGAACACATCGGATTCATTGGCAAATACCTGTAGACTACTTGATGGTGGGCGGCAGTGCCAGACTGGCGCGCCCGTACCTCAGGTGAACGACCCCTGTACGAAGTGGCTGGACATAGTCCGCCAGTTGATGTGAGGACTGGAGAAATGCGAAGTAGCGTAGAGAGCCTAGAACAATAAAGACCTTCAGCCATCCGAAAGGATTATCCAAGTAGTAGTACTTTCATGTATTTATTACTCTAGGTGGTTGGCTGGCTACGCTCTGAGTAAATATATTGCTGCTTGTGTATTTTTATCTCTGGTTTTCAAGGCGCGTTTAACCCTAGGCATGTTTTTTGTCCCTTCATCACAGTCCTATCAACAATCCGTTTCGGTGGTCGCGCAACTAAGGTGCTTAGGCTAAACCCTAGCAGGCAAGGCAGGATAGCTGAGTTGTGGCGGTGCTTGGAGGAAGGGTGGATAAGCCTCCAGTTATTGGATAGTTAACGAACCAGCTGTCCGTTCTTAGTGGATCTAGCAAAATGAGACGGGCTCAACCCCCGTACCCCTTCTTGCCCTTCTTCACTGTTCTCGAATACACTGAAAATATCCATGGATGGATTACAGCCACTGACCCACGTCGCGAACACGCTGACACAGCCATTGAGCCCTCCACTCGATGCTGGCCCTGACCGTAGCCTAAAGCTCATAGTACGGTACGGAGTATAAAAACCGAAGTCATCGAAAAAGGAAGAAGCTGGTTTTTGCCCCGAATGTTCATTAATCGGTTACTGGTGTCGCATACTTCATCAAAGTGGCTCGCGTCTCTGCCGACCACGCGGGGGGAGAACAACAGCAGATCATTTAGAATTCATGAGATATCATATAAGTAATTAATAACGCTCTTAATGATATGATTAGAAATTAAAAGACATCAAAACATATAACAGAACTAAATAGAGTGGAAAGGGAGGAGGAGGAGGAGGAGGAGGAGGAGGGAACATCAGAAATCAGGAGGAATAATCGATGCATATACTCAGTGTTTCAGTATTTATTTTTCATCTCTTGCTGAACTATGAGGAAACAAATCACGTCTAGTATCGCAATATCTATTTAATACACTTATTTAATGTCCAAAGTGGCTATGCAACCTTTGCGCAAGATGGAATATGTAGTCTTCGTACAAAGTTGAATGGAGCAGAAAAGTTTGCGAACAGCCGCAATTTTTGTAAAGCAAGCTCGAGGGTTTCATTCAATCACGGCAGGACGCTAAGCTCTGATATTGAACCCATTTCAATCCCGGTGGGAGTTATGGACGATACCACGATGCCCTTGACAATATGTAGTCTTCAAATATTTTGCACAATCACAGATACGTCGGCCGTAACGATTCATGAAAGCCAACTTTGGGGGTACCCTCCTTAGCCTCAGGTGTCAGAGCCACAGCTAAGCCACCTCTAGGCAACGTCATCATTCACTACTGAGCTTCAAGCTGCTTTATGTTGGCCAAGGAGTCAGCACCCCTGCAGTGAGCAGACATTCAGCTTCTCCGCAACGTGCAAGTGTACTGCAACATCCATGACATGGTACTACGGGGTACCTAGTACCTATTAGAGACAGGTACGGAACGGACTGGTAATATTCACCAAAGTCGCAGTGTGTGGGTCATAACAGTTGTTATCGGTTGCTACGAGGCAAGATAAGTTTGATGCGTGGGCATATTACTTCAACCGAAAATTGCCCCATTCTGCCTTGTAGAATATTGAGTTTCTTGCTCACTCCGATCCAAGTCTAGCGACAGAATAATCAGTATTAGTAGATGCCTACCAAGAATCGATGGCGCTGGACTCCCTGTGTGATGTTTGTATGATGTGTGGAGCACTCCGTACTGGAAATGTATTATATCAGCCTGCGAGTATGTCACCGACCTTGATCGTTTTTAACCGATACTTCAAGACTATTAACTCGTAAATAAAAAGAAAATACTGTTTACCGAAGATCTACTTATATAATCATACGACATACTCACAGACTTATATGAGCACGGAATACGGAGCTGAATAATGCCACCGGGGCTCCATGTTAGCATGGACAAAAATGCTTCCGTGTAAAGGCATTTAACATCTATTTATGTATGAGCGTGATCATAAATGCAACCCCCATATACACGATATATTAACATACATATGACAGAAGGGTGTCAATATAGTATACGGAGTAGAATCAGTGAAAGGGGATATTTCTGGTGCTTGGATGCTTTAACACCTATAGAGTGCTTGAATTCGGGTGACCGGGAGTATGTTTGACTGAACTTAGCTTCACCGTCCTTTTCCATGACAATGGCTGCTGAATAAAAATGAGCAGTTATCCAACAGCGTCTCAAATCCTCATTCCGCATGTTCGGTTGGCCCAGCAAGTCTGCTTTAGGTGTCACCGCCGGATATCAGACGGAATAGGATTAGTGCCAGGAACAGACAGGCACTAACGCAAGGGACGGAGGTCAATTGAGAGCAGTGGGAAAGGAAGACACGGAGGACGAAGCATGGCGTACGGAGTACAGAAACTCTGATTAAACACCCGAAGCCGGACGTGCAGTTAATGCCAAACATCTATTAATGCCATGTAAAGAAAATAAAAATGTGCAGCATGAACTTGTAGATTTATAAGTGCTGAAGTACGTATGTAAGATAGAGAGCATTTTACGAAACCGAGAGTTTGAGCTTGATAATGAATATTATACTTGTACTTGTAGATCACGCTGGAATAACACAGCAGCATCGTGTGGAACGGTGTTGCATTTCTGGGGTAGCAATCGTACCTAGCTGGTGCTACTTGTACGACCTCTTGGGAGGTAATCAACAGTATTGAATATTCTAGGGTGCCATTGGATACAGTAATTAGCAGATCTTTGCACTGACAATGAATGGCAAACTAACCGAAACCGTTATGCTAGCACGCTGTTTATGACCGTAAATTAGCCCCTTCATGCACAATGCACCTGGCGCTCACGCATCCTGGTCCTCGCAACGACGATCATAACTCATCTGCGCAAAATACTCTGCTACGTGCAATCCCTATCCGGGGTGATGTGACACAGGGACGGGATCGCATCTCGTATCCATGCAGGAGGAGAGTGTCAAATTTGGTACCGAGGTCATGGCCATGATGCTAAAATCCGGTGCACCAAGAACGTTGGGGGTTTGCTTGGAATTTCATCACAACTGGTAGATAACCTTACAAGTAGTACCTACTACCAGGTACGGAGCAATAGAGCCAGCAAAGATATACCAAGCTCTTTGCAACACCAGCCGGCGCAGTGTCGGAGATTCAGGTGAATAGTGATTAGTTCCGTGTAAGTATAAAATTAGATCACAATGCTAAGGTATGATTGTAAACACAAGGCAATGTTTGGCGTGCCTTTAGGAGGTTAGACGGTGATGCCTTGGCGCCCAGCGACGACATCGTAATTTCCCAGTTTTGGCCCCCTTCCTCTGCTGTCGCACCCCCTGCCGGGCCTTAATTGGCCCCAACTAACAAATGCCAATTCCCTTTTCCGCCCTTCTCCTCCTCCTCCCTTTTTGCATCTGCCTCTCTGAAGTGATATTCTTTTGAATTCTCCTCATCGCGTTGTGTCCTTTCCAACAGAGAGTTGATGCTCTCTACCACACTCCTTTAGGTCCAGCTCATCGCGCTCTTACATTCGTTTTCTAACACGTCCACTCGTTACAACTTATAACAAAGATAAATTGGATACTCTTTAACAAGGTATATTAACTTTTTGATATCTGGGATCAAAGATCGGAGACGACGATGTCTATTGCTATTATCGTTGTCACGAAACTGACTCAAGTCCAACAGTATTGGTAATTACCCACACAAACAGCAGCAATGAAGAACTTGATCAAGTATACCTTGGCGGCCACACTGGCCGTCGGTGCTGCCAATGCCTCTCACCACCATCACCAGCATCGTCATGCAAAGAAGCATGCCGGTTCCAACATCGAGAAGCGCAACCCTGACCGCGTTACACTCTATGTCGCTGGTCCTACTGCAACGGCATACCAACTTGGCGACAAGGTGATTGACTCCGAAGAGGCAAAGGAGGGCCTTGCAAAGGGCGAGTATGTTGTAGTTGGCGAGAGCACACCGACCTTCGTGCTTCCTCCGCCTCCTGCCCCGACTACGACTACGACTACGACCTCTAAGGATATGAAGGCTCAATTCATTGAGTCCAAGGCGTCGACCACCACGACGCCTGCTCCTCCGCCGCCGCCGCCACCTAGCACAAGTGTCAAGCCAACATCACCTCCATCGCCGAAGCCTGCCCCTCCCAAGCCCGCCGCAGGATCCCAGGAGAGTGCGAGCACTGGTGCTACCGGTCTTAATGCAGATTTCCCCAGCGGTAAGATCAAGTGCTCTCAGTTTCCATCTCAGTATGGTGCTGTTGCTCTAGGTCACCTTGGTCTGGGCGGTTGGTCAGGTCTTCAGTTTGTCCCTGGCTACTCTATCGAGTCTCTTAGCATTAGCGACATTATTACGGGTGTCTCTGGTCAGAACTGCGGCCCTGGTTGCATGTGCTCTTATGCATGCCCTCTCGGTTACCAGAAGGCTCAGTGGCCTACGGCGCAGGGTTCCACCAAGCAGTCCATCGGTGGTATATTCTGCAATAGTGATGGTTATCTTGAGCTGACCCGATCTGGTTCCAAGAAGCTATGCGAGTCTGGTGTTGGCGGTGTCTCCATCCACAATGACCTTGATGTTTCTGTCTCTACCTGTCGAACTGATTATCCCGGAACCGAGAGCATGGTTATTCCCGCAGTTGCTGGCCCTGGTGACACTATTCCTCTCACAAACCCTAACCAGGACACCTACTACCAGTGGCAGAATATGAGAACCTCTGCCCAATACTACGTCAACAAGAAGGGTCTTGCAACTAAGGATGCCTGCTGCTGGAATAGCGGCGCTGACAAGTTGGGTGCTGGAAACTGGGCTCCTGTCATTCTTGGTGTTGGACAGGCTGGGGATGGTAATACTTATATCTCCATCTTCCAGAATTCTCCTACTAGCACCGCGTTGTTGGACTTTAATATCGAGATCACCGGTAGTGTTAACAGCAAGTGCTCGTACATCAACGGCAAGTGGAGTGGCGGTAGTGACGGTTGCACGGTAAGCCCCTTTGCCAATTTCTATGATTAAGGTTATGACCATGCTAATATCTGTTTAGACCGCAATGCCCAAAGGCGGCCAAGCTGTTGTCCGATACTTCTAAGTTTCCTTTGGATGTCAGGTCTTTGATACCTAATATTTGGATATTCATGTGCATATTCGTTTCGACAGTACAACGGAATAATAAGAGTACTCGTTCTGGGCTTCTGGACCGTACGTTGAGAACATACCGGTCAAAATTGGACTGGGTATGGTGGGATGCCAGGGAGACATCAGACTCAATGCCACCTTTTGACTAGTCTGACACCCGCTACAGGGGGTGGGCGGGTTTATGCACCTGCACGAGAAGTGCATAGTATTATCCTTGAGACTGCTAGTAATGCTTTGTCTATTGCCTATCCGTAGTTCTTATTGCAATTCGAAATTTCTGTATGATGCTTCGTTAATTACACTTCGCTGAATTAGCACCCACCGTTTACTCCTTGTTTCCGTCACCTGATTTATTATCCACTTCAAGTTCGAACGAAAGCTGCACTTTTCGCATCAAATTTTAGATTGCTCAATTGCGTATACAGCATCTGACTCTCGGCAAGTATCTATTGTGCTCTTTGGGACATCGTATAGCATGTTGTTCTCCAGACATGCCAACGGCGTCCAACTTTGACCAGTATTCCTAGATGCTCTGTGTGAACCGGCGATATTGTGCTGCTTAGCGGTAACCTGAATATAAACTTTAAAATTCCATGGCAGTACCAACAGCTGCCTCTCGGGCCCTTCGTAATTCATCATGTCTCTCTTCATTCTCCTCCTTTAGCCTTTCTTCTACATCATCTCTGAATGACCCTAAATCGGGGGGTATAACCTGCATTTGAACACTAGGTGCTGTTTGAACAAAACGAAGTTGTTCTGTGACGTGTTGCACGATTTCCTGTAAGCGTTTCTGGGGATTGCGATTCTGTCGCGGTTCGCCCAAGATCTGTTCCAGGGTCGGGAAAAGTGTTTCCTGGCGGAATTGTTCACGCCAAGGTGCATGCTGGGGAAGTATATGGTTGATCTTATCCTGACAACCGATGGCTATGCTTGTCTCGTACGTCCAAGCTCGAGCGACGTTCCTTGGAGTATAACCACCACCACCAAAGAGAATAAGAGGAAGCCCTACCTTCTTGCAAAAGTCGACGCAGGCCCCATGGCCTTGCACCTGGAGGTTAAATCGACCAAGACGATCGCCTGCCAGAGAATCAGCGCCGCATTGGAGCGCTATGGCAGTTGGCCTGAATTTATCAACAATCTTGCCAATAATGGTGTTGAAAAGCATGTCGTATTGCTCATCCGTGATACCGTCGTTTAACGGAACATTCACAGCATGGTGGGCACCGGGGTTGTGTTCGCTTTTTGGCCCATTATCGTCAAGGGCACCGGTGCCTGGAAAGAAGTTGTTCGGGTCATATTTGTGAAATGAAACAGTCATAACCCTGTCGGTAGAGAAGAAGGCCTCCTCCACACCATCGCCATGATGAACATCAATATCAATGTACAAGACACGCGGGTGGAACCGTAAGAGTTCCAGTATGGCAACGACAATGTCATTGATGTAACAAAATCCCGATGCTTCAGCCTTTTTAGCATGATGGAGACCGCCTCCCCAAGCGATAGCGATATCAGACTGCTTCGAGCAAATCTTCCTTGCAGCGTCGAGCGCGCCACCAGCGGACATGGAACAATAGTCGTATAAGCCATCAAACAGAGGACAATCGGATCCACCAAGATTGAATTTTAGATCAGGATTTTGGTTTTCCAGATCGCGGGGAACGGGTTCCGGGAGAACGGTGCCAAGAAAGTCGAGATAATCGGTGGAATGAAATGAGGCTAGTTCCTCATAAGTAGCAGCTCTAGATATGTAGTTATCCATGGCAAATGACATGCCGTAGGAATATATCAAGCTTTTGGAGAGAGTCAGGCGCCAGGGTTTCATAGGGTGCGTCATGCCGAAATGATGCTTTTCCATGTCAGGATTGCAGTGGAAAGACACGTTGTAGCCCTTGGGACGCGTAATGCCAGACTCTTCAGCTAAGCGTTTGCATTTGTTGTAGAACCTTGCATTGTCCATTTCGCTGGCTAGCCCAAGGGGTGTGTTGTACTCTTCCACGATATCGCCATCTGGGTCAAGATCAAGTTTGTGAGGAAGATAATTTGGCTTGGGGACACGATATCTGTATGAATCCATTTCCAAGGTAGAGCTGACCAGCCAGCGGACACCTCTGGGTGCCAGCTAACCAAGATTAACTTGTAGAAATTTATCAGGGACGAGAACCACGTCAGGATCTGGCAGTCGAGAAGAAGAACAAGACAAGCATCAATTGAAATGGCAGACTGTGTATTCAAGCTGCGGTGATGCTATCGGAGATGAGAGATGAACCGAGTAAACGTGTTGGGGTCGCGTTTAATCCGTTTTTCTTTTCGATGAATTAAAATAAAGAGAGAGAAAGCCTTATATACAGTTAGTCAACTGTTGATTTGATTCAACGATGGATGGCTATTGCGATAGGTATTTCCTGGATGATACTGAAGGGCATGTTTTCATTGCATTAATTAAATGGTTCACAGTAGTCCTGCTAGGCCATCGCTATGAGTCTCAATGAAGCTAATCCCTCTTTTGGTTACTGTGTCAGTCATGGCGCTGGTCACGTGAGCTGTTCCAGCCACATCAACACCATGTTCCTGAGCATGAATCTGCCCAATATTACCTGACTCTGTTGTCTCGGTACTATTCATACTAGAGGACAGATAAAGTTTTAGCTCTGTCCATATCGCTGAGGTGTTATTAATATCACCACCACTGCACACCTGTAGGTTGATCAAGACCGGACGGCATTGACTATGGGGTACATGGTACCTTGAAATTCACCTAAATTGCTAAGCTTTAGCAGCCTGGAATTTTCGACACTCGCCCCTTCAACCATCAACAATCAACAACTCACCTCATTTTCACAGCACCGGAAAACCCCCATATTACCGCGCTGCGTTGACGGACCCGGCAGGCGACAAGCTCAGTGGTATTGAGGTGAGCCGAGTCATTCATCAAGTCGCCCTGCGCTTGCGTTTGCGTTGCACTTGGCGGCTAGCACCTAGAGCAGGCAGAATCTATCCATGCACGTTCTCTTTGTAGAGGATTCATCGAAGTGGCTCTGCAGAGGTCGCCTGCTGGCTGAACATCACACGAACCCCTTCCCCCTTATCTGCTTTGCATACGTCTCGTTTCGTATAATATATAACCTTCCTTGGTTGTATATGTTACGTCTGGTACGAGGTGCAGATATGGTAGTCGGGGCTTAACTGTCTCATCGACACCAGCTCTGGGCGAGTCTTGCACCATCACTCACTGTTGCTTCCACAACTCAACTCTTCGTTGCTGCCGTCATAGTTTCATGCAATCCTTGTCCACCCCGCACAATCTCAAGCCGTGAACTCTCCCTCAAGCTTGACTTTTGGTTAGCAAGTTTTGCCTGCCGTCGTATATTTTTCTCTCTGCATCACTCGCGCGCGGGGAGTTTCACATTCAGTGTTTCTTCTTCATCCTCATTGACGTCTCACCATCGCCCATCATTAACCATCATGCCTAGAGACGATCTGTCCATCGACTTCGTCAAGAGGATGCCGCAAGCGGAGCCTCTGGACCCTGGCCTTATCCTCGATGACTGGATCAACCGTGTCCAGAATCTGCCAGAAGAAATCCGTTTTATTCAAGAAGAAATATCAGACAAGGATCGGCAGTACAATGAGTGCATCCGTATGATTGATGACCGCGATGCCAAGATTCAGAAATGGATCAAGACAAATGGGAGCCACGAGCCCAACCCGAAGGAAGACTTGCTACGATCACAGATTCGCGAGAGCTATGCTCGCGCCGACCAGTTTGCACAGGATAAGATTGCTTTGATGCAGAAATTGCAAATTGTAATGGACAAGCATTTGCGCAGTTTAGACGTCCAAATCAAATTGCTTTATGACCGCGCCGAACCAGGCTTCACTGACCCAGACGAAGTACCATCGCTGCTAAGACCTAGCGCTGCCAACCACAGCGTACCTTCGATCCGTACCCTCAACCTTACCAACACTATCGCTTCTGTAGGACCAGTGGCATCGCCTCGAAACAGTGTGGCGGGCTCTGCCAACCCATCCATGAGTCGGCTTCCTAATCATCCTCAAATCAGAAATGCCCAAACTCAGCAACAGCTTGGACAACAACACCAACACGCGGCCTCAGCACCAGCAACGCCAGCAGCAAGCATGATTCTCAATCGACATCGAGAGAGTTCAGCAGGCCCAGCGACGAAGCGTGGTCCTAGGTCCAATATCGGACTCAGTAACGCGCCGGCCACATCGAGTGGGTTGGCAAGGCACTCTTCTCTTGGTCCCGGGACCCCTAAGAGTGGTCCCGGAGCTGGGATTGGAGCTGGTGGTACTGTAAGGGCCGGAAGTGCCGGCCCTCGAGCAAGTTCTGTGAAGGGGATTGTAGGATCTGGCGGTCGAAGAGGTACACCTACTGCTGCCGCTCGGAAGAAACCTCCCAATAAATCCTCGCTGTCGCGAGTCAAAAAGGCGTCGAATAGAAACTCTCCAGCGTCAACAGTTGATAGTGACCTGTCAGAGGCTGAGAGTGGAAGTGGCGAAGAAGAAGATGGTGTGGAAGGGCGATCGAGAGGAACCCCAGCGGCTGATGGAAAAGACGTTGACGGAGACGAAGTGCTTGGCGATGCTGATGATGACGATGAAGGCAGCGATGACAAGAAATATTGCTTATGCCATAACGTCAGCTATGGTGATATGGTTGCTTGTGACAACGACAATTGCCCTTATGAGTGGTTTCATTGGGTTTGTGTTGGACTTAAGAGCGAACCTAATGGGACCTGGTATTGTCCGAGGTGTACTGAAAAGTTTCAACAACGCAAAGTTAAGTAGAGTGCGTTTACATGATCAGTGCAATGGTCGTATGAGTAGGTAGTAAGTAGTAAGGGGATTCAGAATTGTAATGGCAGATTAGTGGAACGGGGAATCTCGCTCATTTAATTCGATTCATGGATATAAGGATGTTCATTGTGCTTTCGAATTCAACCAACTCAATTGTTTCCAACACAAATGGCGCTTGACTAAACCATCAACATCTGGCGTAATCCACGATACACTGTCCCTCCTAATGCAACAGCCTTCCTAAGCGGAGCAGGACGCATGACAAATTCCCGCGTCCTTAAGACGGGAGGGCACAGTGAACCACACCACGCCTGACGCCTTCTGTTTCTTCTCTGAGCTCAGTGATTACGGCACCCCTTGATCGGGCTATGTCGATAAAGTCAGTCAGTGAGCCACCCACTCCGAAATATAACCTCTTGGCTGCGATGTAAGCGGGGGCTTTGGCCCCAGGAGTATTCCGCTCACGCTCGATGATTGTGAACAAGACCTCTATAAAGGCCCGCAGGGCGAATGGAGAATATATGGTTTCCGCCCCTAGCAAGAGAGTGGTAGCGGGTAAGCTGCTGGGAGCAAAGGCTGGTAGGTCGTAGAGTATCTGAACGAATTCAGGGGACCATGCTCCGGATATGAAAGACAGTTGGATGTTATTTTGGGCTAAGAACTGTTGAAAGGCCTCGAGAATTTCGGGTGAGAGCTCGAGCTCACCTTCAATGCTGAAGGCGTCCTGGAGAACAGCTGTCTGCTGGTGCGAAACGGCCCAGGCGAGAAGGAAGTTAGGCATAGTGACAAGTCGCAGAACAGATGGGTTGTAATCTGCAAGAACAAGAGAATAGGAACGTTGTTGCGGTTGTTGCTGGGTGCTTATTGCCATTATCCATTGGAAGAGGGCTAGCGAAGGAAGTCCCGTGCCGCAGCCCAGCTTTTTATGGAGGTAGGTACCGTTAGATTCGAGTTTGAAATGGATTTATAGGGGTCAAATATGCATACCTCGACGACTCGAAGGGTGGAGTTTTCCTCTTGTGTAGCGGCCAAGTGGTCTTGTGCTGCGAGAACTTTGACTAAATCAACGCTACTCTCCCAGCTCTTGAAACCTCCCTCGTAAATGCCTGTTTTGACATCATGCTTGCCCAATCCGCCATCATCCACAATATTGTCGTTGCCCGTCACCTCGTCGTCCTCGGCCATGAGCTGCAGTCTCACGTCCCATAGCTCCCGCCTTGGAAGCTGCAGACTCGGCCATCGGCTGCCATCTTCATCGAGGTTTACATCCAATAAACTATATGCAATCTTTGAAGGCAGCGAGGAAATGAGATCGGAAAGATGATGTTGCGTTGCTGGAAGTTGCGGCTTGCCAGGGACGGGGAATGCACTCTGTTGTGGTGGGCCAGACAAAGTAGAGCTTGGTTCGTTGCTCAAAGTATCATTATTTCCATCTCTTTCTATGTCATCACCTGAGAAACCGAATGAGAAGGACATGGCTTGCAAGATGCTAGCTTGGAAAACAATACCAAACTTGCAGTTTTTTCCTTTGCTTTCGGGGGCTTTGATCGGGAGGGTATATTTTTACTTGAAAGGTACTGAACCCTAGGGTTAAGAAAAAAAAATTGAAAACGGAGGGTGAATGAGGGGCAGTAGATATAAAGGAGATTTCCGAATAGAAGAGTCGATGCCTTCAAGTGAAGCGAAAAGACCAACAACGTTGATATACAAGTTTTTGTGAAAAAGAACCCTGAAATTGGCAACGGTTTAAATGGTGGGGCCCGGCTTTGCAATTCACTCACTGAAACTAAAGTTACCCTATGCGACACACCTAGAGTCCTGAACCATCACCTCGGCCGAAACCAAACTTCTGCTTTTGCTCGTCATCATGCGTGCGTCTATTTTAAAGCTGGCCTCCACCGCGGCTATGCAGAATGGGTTCCGTTCCCAACCCATGGCCCTGCTACCTCCGATCCCTCTTTATCGGCGCCTCCTTCGTGCTCATCGTAAATTTCTTCCCGCCGAGATGAGAGTTCTGGGAGACGAGTATATTAAGGCAGAGTTCAGAGCTCATCGTAACGTTGACAATCCCGCGCATCTGGTACGTAAGGATCTGCATCTTGGATGGGCATACTTGCTATGGATCCCATTCTTATCCGTACTGTGCATTGAACGATCTAATACTTTTGTAGATTGGCTTTCTGTCAGAGTGGCAAATGTACGCTCAAAAGATTGAGGGCGAGTCCTGGGTAGGCGAAAAGATTGATCATGGTAAACTTGAGAAAATGAGTGGTGAGTATTCCTTCACGGCTCTTATACTGTCGCATTGCCTGGATTAATTTATTCATGCCCATTGGTTTAGATGAACAAATCCAACAGCTCTACGAGTTGATGCAAGCGATACAAAATCGACATGGCGACGAGAAACCTGAATGAATGATGTCTATAGCCCTAAAAGCAACATGCTCATTAAATATATATCTACTGCTATTTTTATAATAGACCCGCTGTGCCAAAGAGATCCTGGGGGGCCGACTACCTCTGCATTTCTATGCAATCTATCTTTCCAAGGCCTCGGCAATCCAGGCTGCCTGGATCGCGCTGACCTTTTTCGCGTAATTCTTGTTGGTATAAACATGCTCTAGGAACATAATGGCCTCCTTCTTTTGACCGTGCAAGACACTTGCGGGATGGATGGCAACTACATGCTTACCATTGACAGTGACAAAACTTCCATCCGGTGCTAGCATGGCCGTTTTCATTGCGAATCCTCGGAGGAAGCACTTCAATACTAGCTCCGCCCTCTCTGGATGTATCGGTGTGAATGGCTGGGGGTCTGCCGGCGGGGTCTCTGATATAAGTTTCTCCTTCAAGCACATGCCCCGAAGCTGTCTGCGGATATTCAGTGCTTGCTTCATATTACGTATGTTCATCTTGCGCTTCTTGCACCACTCATTCCTGTCTGAATTCTCTGCCGTATAAAGCTGCATCGCTGTGAGATAGGTGATGATGTCACCCTCTCGGCGCTGAAGTTCCTTGCGAGCGATCTCGATATCCTCCATCGCTTCTTCTGACTGTACTTGAATGAAGATGTCGTCTCCTGAAGTAATGCAAGAGATGATGTCGATTGCCTCAAGAACACAATCAAACTCAGACTTGGCCGCCGCCAGGAGAACGGCCCCGAGAGGCGCAGTGATGGGAAATCTAGCCATCTTTTCTCCGGCGGAAGTAATGGAGCCATCATCATTGAGTGCTCCGAGATAGTGCAAGTGTACAAGGGCCTTCTCAATTGCCTCGGTTTCCGGGGCATCCATCAACGGAAACGCTAGCACGTCTTGTATGCCGCGAGCTTTCATAGTCAAAACAGCGCCTAGAACATCATTCCGCAGGATCTCAGGCAAATCCGAGTCCTGTAGCGTCCCGAAAGCATCTTCCGTATAAAGCCTGTAGCATTTTCCTGGTCCTTCACGACCCGCTCGACCAGTACGCTGAACAGCGGACGACCTTGAGATCGGTTTGGCCAGCAATGACTCCATACCAAGCCGTGGTCGGTATTGTTTAACTTTGGCTTTCCCACAGTCTACCACGTACCGTACGCCCGGGACTGTAACGGAAGTTTCCGCAATATTGGTAGCCAATACGATCTTTCGTGTGAAGGAGGATTTGACAGGCTGAAAAGCTTCCTGTTGGGCCTCAATGGATAGTTGGCCATATAGAGGTATTACTTTGACTTTGGGTACGTTGGACGCGAGAGTGGCAGCGTACTCCTCAATCAATCGTTGTGCTGATTCGATTTCCTCCTGACCAGTAAGAAAAGCGAGTATGTCCCCTGGAAGCGACTCTTCCACATGCACTTTGAGGATCTTTTTCAAGAGAGCATCTTGAAGGTCCGCAACGGGACGAGGTTCATATACAACCTCTACCGGGAACTGTCTACCTTTTATCCGAAGCACCTCAACATGGCCTGCAATGCTGTTCTCCTGGGCAGACATATCTCCAAAAAATCGTCGAATGGTGTCTACGTCTGCGGTGGCACTCATAATAATGAGTTTCAAGGGGATACCACCTCTCCCTGACTGGTCTCCGGCCAAGATTTGCTTCAAAAAGCCCACCAGAAGGTCAACGTCGAGGCTTCTTTCATGGATTTCGTCGATAACAACAGCGCTGTATTGCCGAAGGTGAGGATCCCGGAGAAGCTCCTGAAGCAATGTACCTTCAGTCAGAAACTTAATCTTCGCACCACGTGGGACCTGATGATCAAATCGAACTGAATAACCAACAAGTCCATCCCTGCCTTTTCCAAGAGGCGTACCGGCTTCTTGGGAAACTCGATGAGCTAGCGTCGTCGCTGCAACACGTCTGGGTTGCGTTATTGCAATCACACCCCCAACATTTACCTCATCCAACCGCCCAGCCACCTTCATTTTATGACGCCTACACCATGATTCTTGGTAGAGGAACTGAGGGACTTGGGTACTTTTTCCAGAACCGGTTTCACCAACGAGAACAATGACCTGATTTTCCGGCTTTCGGGCGGCCGCCTGGATTTCATCTCGATGTTGCCATATCGGCAATTCTTTACGGGCTTTCAGGAGTCCCTTATCTTCGGCGTTTCTCGCACTCCTCGACTCACGATCTGCGCCACGGTTTTCCGGACGCCTATCTTTCTTTGACTCCTTTGAACTAGAATCTGTGATGTGTGATTGTGGCTGTGGGCTTGGTTTCTGCTGTTCAATGACTAGAGTTGAGTTGTTTGGTGTCGCGGTTCCCAGTGGTATTAATTTGTGTGCCTTGGCTGGAGCAAGATATGCCTCCAGAGAAATGGCTTTGCCTCCAACCTTAACAGCATTTGATGTTTGCCGCGTTTTCTGTCTTTTTGTAGGATGTTCGGTGCTCATCGCAGGCATCTTTTTGCTTTATACAAGATGGAAGAGGCATGGAAATTAGTATATATTTTTTTGGTAGGTATTATTAGATGCCGCCGAGCTTTTGGAAGGGTTTTTTTTCCTTCAAAGTCAAAGGTGTAATTAACTGAAAGCTCCAAAAGTCTGCTAAGGTGGGGCGGAAAGACTGTTAGCTTAGCAGCCCCACTTAAAGCTACCATGCCATGGACGCTACCTCTTGAGGCCTACTAGGTAGTTAGCCGGTGAGATGCTCTCAATATACAGGTATACCGATATAGGAAACCTACAAGTAATTCATACTTGTCAGAGTCTAGATCTACATTCTTACCTGACGTTTAGGAAGACAGCAGTACAAATTCCTTGGATTTTTTTGCTTATGAAACATGGTGCTCTCCACTATGACGAAGAAAAAAAGTGTAGAAATATTGAACACAAAAGAAATAGCTGAAACAAGATTGTTTTACGGACAAATACTATAGATACGGGCTGAGGTACAGGTAGGATAGGAGCCCCTTATGAGGCTTACGATACTTGGAGGGACGACACTTGAAGCCACGTCGTTGGCTCGGAAGCCTCGAGACATGGACTTCGGCTTCCTTTCTTTGAAGGCCGTACTCCGTACATTAAATAAAGCTAGGCATACTTCAGAGACTGGGCCATAAAATGCGAAACCCACTATTATGATGACACTAATCTACGAAACTGGTGTGCTTAGTATGCTCGCGGCATACATGGCATGATCTCAATTCACACATGACCACCATTTTCTTACTTGATTCGTGCCAGCCGCTCTCTGTTCATTCGGGTAGCATCATCAACAGCATCGCTCTATAAGATCATCAGTAAATCAGAAGATGGGAATATGTGAAGAAGAAGACCAAAAGACGTACCTTATTCATAATTCTTTCGATTTGCTTATTCTGCGCGTCCACTTCCTGACCAATAGCTCGACCTACCATATTCATCATTTTGACCTGGCCCTCTAGCTCCGTGAGACCATCATCAATCTGGTCCTCAAGCTCATCGGCTCCCTCCTCATCTTCTAGATTAAATTTCCCATAGTCTTTCTTGCGGCCTTGCTGTTGTGACGTGCCAGTTTTGCCAATCTGTCGTATATTTGTTTGTACACGTTGAGATGCGGCATACCCATCGCGGCGAGTAGCTTCTCGCGCGTCTCTCTCCTCCCGATGGCGACTCATAACTGCCTCATCCGCCCTTTGCTGTCGTTGCTTGGAAGTAAAGGGATTCCCGACATGGACTGCAAACATACTCCCGTTAAGTGTCTTCAACTCTGATGCTCTGTCTTGTGCAATCTTGTTTTGATTTGCCGCAAGATCGAGATGTTTTTCTGTATTGTGTAATCGTTCGCCCTGAGCCCCAAGTCGTTCTAAAGTAGCACGACCAACCTCGTTGGCCTGCCTTGCCATTAGTACAGACCGCGATACTGAGGCTGCACTGTCCTGCTGAAGTTGCTTCTTCTCGGCCAATATATTTTGGACATCCGCCTCTTCCTGCTCCTCTGCCGTGAGCTCCCGTTCCTCACCATAACCACCATAAGAGCCTCCGGAAGCGCCTGACTGACCAGGCTGCCCATATGAGGAAATAGGGGCCGTTGCATTTTGTTGCTTCTGCTCATATCGCTCCTGGGCACCCGCAAAGAGAGCATCTCGATTGCTATCTGGAACGTCTGGAGCTCGACCAAATCCACCATATCCTCCAGGACCTCTAGCCCCGGCTGACGAAGAGCTGTTGCGATCTGAACCAGGTTGATCGTACTTGTTAGAGCCATAACCACCCCCTGAGCCGTATCGTTCTGCGCCGTAACCTGGGGGGGCGGGGGGCGCACTGTAGCCTCCAGCAGGTTGTCCAGGAGAAGGTGAACCGTATGCGTTACCGGGTCGGGAGGAAGACACTTGGGAGGGACCATTTCGAGGTTGTTGGTAGGGGCTCACGTTTGCGTATTTTGCTTGGTCGGCATAGGGATCGCTGGCGCCTTGGTTGGCATAGGGGTTATCTGATGGAGGAGCTGCAGATGACTTCTTCCGGCCGCCAAACAGGGCACTTCGGTTGGTGTCTTCGCCATCGTCAGATTTCTTTCCGAAACCGAATTTTTTCATTTTATAGGTCGCTTGGTCGAACTTGGAGAAACAAAATCGTGTTGAATGTAAGGAGTTGAAAAAGAGTTCGAATAATCAGTGCAGCATTCAGTCAAGTGGGTAGGCACCCGACGTTTCAAGTATAGACACCTAGTAGCGACCTTCTTGGTGGATGTAGGTGGTATGTACCTGTAGGTTTTATGGGGCAGCTGGATTGAACACGCAAGGAGGGTCTGAGAAAGTGGCGGAGTCCAATGTTCTGTTTTTAGGTTCTGCCTATAGTGGTCAATAGGTACTACTAGTACTAGGTACTACCGTGTAGGTAGCTGATCCTGCATCAACACTTCAGCTTTAATCCTATCAGACACCTACTAGGCACCTAGCGGAAGCAACTGAAGATTTTACTGTCTTATAGGCATACATCTAAGCCCCGGATTTTAGACTTCTAAATATCGCCATAATAAAATTTTGAACGCATCTACTCGGATGACTGCTCATTGATCGCGGTCCATGAATGCCTACCTGGTTGTATATTTGCGGCGTAGAGTAAAATTATGGGGCACTTGCTGGCGCTTCGCCTACGTTCATTTTGGTATACCCATTCTATTCTCAGCCATCAGCTGTAGAATTATGAGCGTGTCGCTGTGGCTGATTCGTGAATGGCTTGCGTCTAGTTTGCCCCTTGTTTCATAGCCCCATTACCATTAAGGCTGACCGTGCATGCACGTGCCTTTCAGTTTTGTTACCAGAGGGCATCGATATCGGCGCTTGAGTCATCCATATATATTCTTTATGACATCGCAGTAGTGACTACCTAGTAGTGAATCGCCTGTACACTGGGTAGAGTACTAGGTATACTAAAGCAATAACTATATAGTATAAAGATGGGATTGTCCTTGAGAATATTAAAACATTCATTAGTGCATAAATCTACTCCGTACCTACTTGTAGTACAAGTAGTAAAAGGAGAACCTTCCGTGCTGAAGCAAAGACCCCACCCAAAAAGCGCAATTCCGAACACGTCGTTACAGAAATGGTAGGGATCCAATTTGCCAAGCTCTGGAGCCGTGCCTATGCCTAAAAGGGATTCCCGAATGTCATCGCACTGTCGGTTATCGAGGGAGTAATTGTCTCCTGTCACGCTCCCCATTCGAGTCATCGGGACGGGAGAGTCAGTCTTTCTGGTCCATGTACCGACCCGTGATGCCAAGAGAGCTTGTGGCTATCACGTATCTACTTGTATAATCTTGGGTTAACCCACAACATCGGCTAGACTTTCCTAAGGCAATTCATTGACTCACTCAATAACATCTTCTTCAAAAGTCGCTTGTTCGCTCCATCTTGATCAGACAAGCTTCCACTGCATCTACTGGCGATGCCTTATGCTCTCCACCACAATGATAACCCGGGAAGATTTGCATTTACTCGCAACCGAAAGCTTAACAGCATCCGCCCTTCAGATGACAATAACCTGAGTACCTTTGCATCAAAATCGGAAAGAAAATATACTATCGCCCATCATGGCCTCAATATTCACCTACGACCCTGATCCTCCGAGGGTTTCATCTCCCTGGATTGCCTCTGAAGATTCAGCCAGTCCGGCATCCAAGGGCTCTTTGACGCCTGTCATGAATCAATCACAGCCCGGCCTATTATCAGAATATGGCGTGACTAGATTACAAGCAGAGCCCCAAAATGGCCCAACCGAGTATAAGCTTCATTTACTACTTCGACCCAGGCGGGCCTTTGCTCATATGAGCACCATGAATCCGGATAGCAAAGTCAACCAAAGCCAACCCGGGGATGCTTCGGTAGCAAAATCGACCGTCATTAATCCTGCTGCATCCAATCAGCCACGCCAGCAACGTCTTCAACACCTCACAACACAATTGCTCTGGCGCTTACAGCAATCTTCTCCATACCATGCATCAAGTTCAAAAGAATTGACAATACCTAAAATTCCGGATGACAGCGTTGATCTTTATTCACCACTTCAGGTAGGAACGCCCATTCCGGGACTAGAAGAATCGAGGGGAGCGCTATATGAAATTGGTGTCTCTGATGATGGAACCCTGGTCGGGCTTACCAAAGATGAAATGGACGAGAGTATCCTCACCCTAAGGGTTATGGCTGCTAGTCTTGGGTGCTGTGTCGATGTGGTTCGCCTGGTGATTGTGGGTGACTGCCAATGGCTCGAAGCAGCTGAGCTCCTCGACAATCTCGTTTCAACCACGGCTCAAATCTCTAAGCATGGTAGGCTTTGGGTTGCGGAGGCTCTCGTCACACCGAATCTTGGACTTCGAGACAGCGTCACGAAGGATGACGCAGGCCGAAACGACTCGATGACGACGACATTTGCTTCCTCAGGATCCCCTGACGTACCAAGCCGGGGAAGCTCTATAACCCCCCAGTTGCGAGTGACTCTTACCGGTCCTACCACGTCAGGCAAGTCCAGCTTGCTCGGAACTTTGTCCACGGGTACTCTTGACAACGGTAGAGGCAAAAGCCGCCTAAGCCTACTCAAGCATCGTCACGAGATGGCTTCTGGTGTGACGAGCTCTATTGCGCAAGAGCTCATTGGATACAAGGAAAGGTCCATCTTGAATTTCTCCCACGGTAACATTGAATCATGGGTCGATATACACGATTGTTCCGAAAAAGGACGGCTCGTATTTGTATCTGATTCTGGTGGCCATCCAAGGTATCGCCGCACTGTTCTCCGTGGTCTTATGAACTGGGCCCCTCATTGGAGCATTCTTTGCATAGCTGCCGATGACGCTGAGGTTTCCGCTACTGGTTATGGAGTGAGTTCCCCAGGACAGGACGTTGGAATCGATCTCGTCACTGCTCATTTAACCCTTGCACTCAAGTTAAATGTGCCAATGGCAGTTGTCATTACCAAGTTAGATCTCGCATCCAGAATGGGTTTACAAAAGACTATGGTTAAGGTTTTGGCTGCAATTAAGGATGCTGGTCGAATACATAAAATCCTTCAACCTGATCAGCGCCAGCATGGTGAGCTGGATGAAATACCGACAGAAGATTTTGAAAAAGTGCAGACCGTTGTCCAGAGCATAACTGAATGCGAAAACTTGATGGCATATGTCCCTATTGTACTCACAAGTGCCCTTAAAGGCACTGGTGTCGGTCTTGTACACGCTCTTCTCGCAAATTTGCCCATACCACCTATACCAACAGCTCATGATTACACGGGTGCAGCTCTTAATCCAGAGCAGCCAAAGAGTTTGTTCCATATCGACGACACATTCACTTTGCCAAAACCGTATAGCACTTCAAGGGGAGATACGGAGCAGCAAGTTGAGCAAGGCATTGTTGTCTCTGGTCATGTGCGATTTGGCGAGTTTTTTGTTGGGGACACGATTGTAATAGGGCCTTTCCCACCAGAGGACGAATATTCTCATGGTTTGGCCCCAGAAGATCGCTCATCACCTGGTAACTACGGGCTCTCGATTTCGCATCCATCATCGGCAGAGCTAGCCCGCATAGCCATGAATAATGCCGTGTCAGCATCGACGATTCCAGGTGAGTGGCTTGATGCTCACATTGTGAGCATTCGCAATCTTCGGTTGCCTGTTCGGACTCTGGAAGCGGGTCAGGCTGGCTCCATTGGTCTCGTCATTGCATCGGATCTGAATAAGACCATCACCAATGAAGACATGAGCCGTATTCGCCGAGGCATGGTCGTTGCAACGCCTTCTAGGCATATGGTTGAAGCGGGAATATCTTTGCAAGCGGCCAGTGGGTTTACAGCATCATTTGGAGATGTAGCTGTCCAGTCTGTGACTGTGGGGTCATTTGTCAATGTGTTTGTTGCTTGTATCAGAGCAGCTGCCCGTGTCCTTAGTATATCTCCTCAATACAAGGTCAAGTCCGAAAGCATGAAGACTAACGAGGATGGGATATTTCATTTGAATGAAGAGATGGAAGACTCAATCACCAAGCAACTTGCGTCAACTACTACGACAGAAGTCAAGTTAGAACTACTTCATAACCGAGAATGGGTCGAACTGGGCTCACAAGTCATATTAATGGAAGGGGGAAGTCAGGATAGATCAGGCTTGGAAGGCTTTGTTGGAAGGATCACTGAGATTGTAGATTAAAGACTTGGGCAAGGTGTAGCTAAACCAATGCGACTGGGAACGGTAAATGTATTATATAAGCCGTAATTATTCCACGCTTGTAAGCAAAGGCTTGGACCAAAAAAATCGTCATGCTAAAATGTGTGTTTCTTCATTTCATTCACTCCACTGAATGCACCACTATGCCCTCACCAGCCCGTAGAAAAGTGTCCATGTCAGTATGAAGCCGGATAGCCCGCTAAATATGCCACCGGTCCAAAGATCAAATGCGCTGTGATAAAATCGGCCGCTATCGAAGAGAGATCGACCCTCCTTCAGAGAGTCTGGGGCTATCTGGATGATGTAGAAGAGGATGCTGGTGATGAGAGAGAAGACCAAGTAGAGCAGAAACCCATCGTACGACTCGAGACCCAGGACACCAGCAGTAACGCCGAAAAGGGAGGCAGTCAGGCTATGTAAATTCGAGAGTGTCTATATATAACAGTTGAGTTAGTCACAAAATGCTGCGTGTGAATCTTTGTAGCAGGCTACGGACGTACCCTCGAGTTATGCAAGACCGACTCTTGGACGATGGGACGGATGTGGTACTCTTGTTCAGAGAGCATCGCTGTGGTGGTGGTCTACGGTCAAATTATGGTGACTCGAAAGCTCTTCCGGTGATGGCTTTTGTACCTGGTCGGATCGGCACAAAGACTTTCTTGGTGAGCATGTAGATTGGCGTTTGGAGTGTTGGGATCATTGACGTCGCTGGTTGCTGCGAATGGTGAATTACGAACCTAAGATGGAGTGCACAGCCACAGCTAGCTCTGAGTGTCCTAGGTATGTGGCGGTGCACCTCTAGTCTATTGAGCCGAGGAATCAAAATGATGGTGGGGTATTTGCGTCTTGAGAAGTCGAAGTTCCTCATCCTGCAACAATATTTTTCTACTACAATGGAGCATAACTTTGAGCCATTGAAAAACGACCTCTTGCTCAGGGCAGCATGGGGTGGGTCGTCTTTCCTCTATTGACGGCACGTGTGTGTCATTTCGATTATTATGCTGAGATTGTTCATCATGATTAGGTCAGGTCGTGGAACGTCCACCCATGTGGGTGATGCGCCAAGGTAAGTTGCACGCTGAATTGACAATCAAGTTATTGTTACAAGTGGCTCACTAAATACCAGCCGGGCGCTACCTTCCTGAGTATCATGAAGCTAAAGGAACTCGGGACTTTTTCGAATGCTGCCGTGATGCAGAGGTGGCTTCAACTTTGACATTACAACCCATCGAGCGTTACTCCGGACTGCTAGATGCAGCCATCATTTTCTCCGATATTCTCGTGATCCCACAGGCCATGGGAATGGTGGTTGAGATGGTAGACAAGAAGGGACCACACTTCCCAAACCCACTCAAGTCTCCGGCCGACGAACAGTATAGCCAAGTTCTGAGGGGTGAGGTCAATGTCGCCGCGGAGCTTGACTATGTTTATAAGGCGATCACTCTTACTAGACAAAAGTTGGCTGGAAGGGTACCGCTGATTGGATTTTGTGGTGCACCATGGACACTGTTCTGCTACATGGTTGAGGGGGGCGGCACCAAACTGTTTGCTCAGACCAAGACCTGGATCTACAAGTATCCCAAGGAAACCAAGAAGCTATTGGCCAAGATCGCCGACATCTGTGTGGACCACCTAGCCTTTCAGGTGAAGGCCGGGGCCCAGGTATGCTTTGAATTGTGGAACAGAAAACCGCCCTGTTCGCAACACGTTTTAACAAGCCTATATCGTAGAAAGCAACTGACATATTTTCTTAGTTGGTAATGGTATTTGACTCGTGGGCTGGAGAATTATCGCCAGCAGCCTTCAAGCAATTCTCTGAGCCTTTCCTAGCACACATAGCCCAAAAGCTCCCCGAAAAGCTACAGAGCCTTGGACTCGAGCGTGTACCTATGACGGTCTTTCCAAAGGGCGCATGGTTTGCCCTCGATTCAGCTTGCGATCTAGGATATAACGTGGTCGGTATGGACTGGCTGCAAGATCCCAAGGAAGCTGTCCGTATACGAGGATCACGAGATGTGGTATTCCAGGGCAATGCTGACCCCGGTGTCTTGTATGGATCCAAGGCTGCCATTACGGAGGCTGTACAGGATATGGTAAATGGATTCTGGGTTGAGAAGAAGGGTTGGATAGCAAACTTGGGCCATGGTAAGCCAGCGCTACTCCTATCGTGATTTTTACTTCCCAGCTAATCAAACTTAGGTATAACTCCTGGCGTTGATCCGGAAAATCTCAAATTCTTCTTCGAGGAAGTCCACCGGTTGGCCAAGTCATGACCGCGTAAGGGATAGACTTACTGTGCAGTAGGTAGTAAAAATGCAAGCTGGGAAAGGATAGGATGGTATATGCATCGAATGCGGGTATCTAAAAACAAAATTCCCCTTGTATTTCGCCCGCGTGCCAGCGCCAGTGCCCATATTGATGCCTTCCCCTGGAGCGTTTAGAGTGCCGAGATAAAGAAAACCACAGACGATCAACAGAATCAAAACTCCAAGCCCGTATCAAATATGCCGGCATCAAAACTAAGCTTCATATAGAGATACTTGGACAAGGAAAAGAGGGGTCTTGGCGTTTATGTCTTCTTAGCGAATAGCCATGCCTTCTTCTTCGTAGCGAGCTCCTCCGCTTTCTCAGTCTTCTCAGGGCCGTCATCAATGGCCTGTTCACGGCCCTGCAGTCGTAGGGCGGTCTCAGCCTCTTCATCATTTTTGAATGCGTTACCAGCACCACCACGTCCCACATACTGGGCACCAGAGCTAAGTCGTCGGGGAACACTGAGAACAAAGCAAATTAGAAACAGTCAAATTTTAGTAGCATACGTAGCGGCTGAAATATGGGTTGGTTGGTAGTTCAAAACTTACGCCCCGACATCCTGGCGCAGGCGCGTCTCATGAGGATCCTTGTTCTTTGCCATATTGCCAGTGCCTCCACGGCCAGTGGTGACAACGGGTTTCTTGAGCGTCGGCGTCTCGAGATCTGAAGGCTTTAATTTTGGGGACTGTGCGGCATCAGCCATATTTCCAGCTCCCCCACGACCATGAGAGGCAAGCTGGGAAGTCACAGTTTGCTGCTTGGACATATCGTTGGTAATGTCGGCTTCAAGGATGTCAAACGACAATTTGGTGGGGCAAAGAGTTACAACTTGGAGAGGGCAAGGTTCACGTTCCGGTATAGCAAAAGTCTATGAGCCTTGGATAATCGAAGATTATCGAGAATGAGTTGTCTCATTTAAAGGAGGAAGGGTAAGAGGGAGAGAGAAACGAAAGGGAGGGAAAAAGAAAAAAGAAGAAAAAAAGAGCCAAAGGCTAGAATTGCAGTTAGGCGTGCTGAATGTGATGATGAAATGTTTAGAATGGCAATAGGCTGTGTTAGCGTAGACCTATCGCGTTGATTCCCTTCCCTCTCTAGTTAACCCCACCACAATGAACCCCGAAATATGACATCGCCGCTGACATGTCTTGTCATGCAATATTTGATAGGATACTCTAAGCTTATGATGCTTCTGTTTCTGTGGGTGAATTTATTCTACTTCTATCAGTATTCCCCATTTGTGTTGTTTTTTCTAGGACTTCTGCACTATCCACTACAATCCATCGATGTCTTGCAATTCAGTCTCAGCCGACAGTACAGCAGTACAGGTACCTATCTACTTAGTAGGTACTCCGTACAGCAGCATTTGTTTCACCCCCACACTTCTGCTTTTGGCACTTATCCTGGCTTGTCTCTCTCATCTATGGATTTGAATGCTACCTCGTCAATGTGCTTTCCCCCTCTAGATGCCTACTAGATCTAAGACATTGGGAGGTAGCCAGTCCATTCAAATCAATAAAACAGTTTTCTTGACTAGTATGTCTTCTTCATCCAGGTCTCAAGCTGGGTGTTCTTCTCACCTTACCTTGAAGGTGATAATAGGACGTAGGTACATTCGTATTTTTCAAGATATCAATATCATTGTTTAAGTTCCAAATTTGCTCAACGCATTGAGCTAAATTGTTGAAGAACATACCTGGTGGTTACAGATGAGATTACCCAGTCTCGCCAGTGATGTTGTTATTAATAATGTTGCCAACTCTCTCAATGTGTGCCAATTGCCAAGATGTTTAGATGCTGTTGATTTTAAATGTTGGTAATATATATATTTATCCTTTAATCAGTGTACAGTCACCAGCAAGTTGGATCATTATCCTGGTTCTCTATCACTCATCGTCATATAGACCCGTTAAAGGCCAGGTCATTTAGTGCTTGCTCAATGCAGCGTGTTCTTCTCTCCTTATTGCAATTTCTTCTACCTACTTCTGTACAAATAACATGTAGATTCTTGACCTTAACTAACAAACTGCGTGTACATATCTTGGATCCTCCTCCATTGAACTACATTATTCCTAACTGGTTTGTCCCCATGAGCATGGCAACCTAAGCATCAATGCCAAGTTCCTCTGGCCGCAAAAGTTCATTGCATGAACTTATATCCAATTTCTTTTAGATTCGGTGGCTGGCCAAGAATTCGAATACCCAAGACCATGAGCATCTATTGAGGCTACCGGTCGGCCAGTAGAAGCTAAAACATATAACAAATATTAAATCGTCTATTTCGCGAATATAATTCTCTCCCCTAAATCAAATATCATCGATAAGATGGATTTAGTCACCATAATCATCTTCTCCGTCACCGCCCTTAACATTTGCATCTTTGCGGATAGGGATTTTGATGCCTTGGGTGGCAAAGATTTTGCTGAGTGGTGTGCTTTCGCAAACTCCTGGGAATTTCTTGGCTGAGTAGACATTGAAAACTTCGCTAAAGCACGAGGCCAAGATTGGTGCCCGCCCAGTATTCACCTTGAGAGCACTACCATCATGCGAGGGCGGCCCTCGTGGTCCAACATTGACAAAGGAGAATCTGAGCCTGTTGCTGACTTTTAGCAATTTGCCTGCTTAACCACTCATTCCCCCCACCCCAGGTATAACTTACCGAAAAGGACCTTCAGTTCGCACACTGAGATCTTGTAAAACAAACCAAATACCAACTCGGTCTGTAGTATCACTTAGACGAAATGCACTTGCTGCAAGACTTCCAATAAGGTTGCGAGTAAACATGCCTTGTGGCTGCCCACCGACCATTGCCATTCTCGCTAGAGAGCTCTGGTCTTGCGTGTAGCCACCTGACGTCGAGGTCCCATTTCTGCTGAACGGTGCCATGTTGCCTTGTGACGGTAGTGACGGTACTCCTCCATCTGAACGGTAGCTCTGGTGTTGTGGGAAGTACTGTTGCGGGGGACCGTATGACCCTGTTGGTGGGTAAGGTGTAGATGTTGCTATCATCATACGGTTAGACTTGAAAATGTGTTGCGACAGAGCCTGTTATAGTATACATACATTGGCTGTAGCTTGACTGTGCCTGGTAATCCTGCACGAAACCTACAGGCTGTGGGGAGTTGTATGTCGGTTCACGACCTGAAGCAAGAACATGCTGACCATAAGGAACAGGAGCTGTATCTCCGCCAGTGAGTGTTGCATAAGAGTATGGTGTTGTTGAGGATATCGAAGGGCTATTCGTCGAGGAACGGACTAAATTAACCTCTCGGGTTCCATCTTCATTCCAGAGATCAACATTCAGAACAAACATAGAATGGTCAATCTCACTAGCACTGATGAATTAGAGTTTTGCAAATCAGACATTGCACAGCCAGGTATAATTGTTAGACCAATTAACGTACTTGCAATCAAGCTCCTTTCCAGTAGCCATATCAGTGATAATAAGTCGTACACAAGGGGGCGGGGTAATCGGTCGTCGATCCTAGATGGCTGTTAGGAAATTTCGTGAGCCAGCGACAGACGATGAGATGATGCTTACCTTATCACCGAAACCGCACATGCGAGCTCTACGAGGTTGTTGAACGACGTCAAGCCTAAATACAGTACATCAGATACCCTCTTCATGATTAAGGCTCCAGTGGGAGTGACCAACTGATATTTGCGACCTGTAAATTCATCGACCTTGGCAAATGGCAGCAGCATCTTGGGCGCGCCATTCTGCAGTTCTGAGTGTATTAGAGCGGTAGAAGTGGATGTCGCCGAATGCTCTTGGGGTCGGGGAGGAAGACTGGAGGAGGTCTGGTTCTGAGACTTAGGCTGGGTGATATGTGACGGGTGTTGATGATGTTGAGGTTGATGAGACTGTAGGTGTTGTGGTTGGGGAGGAGGGTGGTTAAGGTGGAGTGGGTGAGGAAGATGATGTGACTGCGCGTGCTGTGGGAGTGGTGGTGGTTGCTGTCGATACTGTTGTGGTTGTGGTTGTGGTTGCTGCTGTTGCTGTTGCTGCTGTTGCTGCTGCTGCTGACTCTGGTTCGGGTGAGTCTGATGGTGCTGTTGGTGGAGCTGATGTGTGTGAGACTGTGTATGTTGATGAGGAAGCGATTGCGGATGCTGTGGTTGGTGTTGGTGTTGGTGTTGATGTTGATGTTGATGTTGGTGTTGGTGTTGATGCTGGTGTTGGTTTTGGTGTGGATGCGGCGGTGGAGGCAACATGTGCGGGTGTTGATGCTGGTGCGGATGAACAGGTCCTTGAGGGTGCGAATTGTGGTGGGTATGAAGCGATGAAGGCTGCTGGTGTTGAGGCGGTGGTGCTTGGTGATGGTATGATGAATGGTGTAACGAGCCTTGACCGGTGCCTGAACCAGGAGGAGGCATCGAGGCTGGATAGCCAGGGCCCCCGATGGGCACCTGCTGATGAACATCCGACGGACCGTAAGTCGAATTCATGATGATTCGAATGCTGTGGACAAAGGAGGAAGGGATACACAGCACACCTGCGCTGCCACAGGTCTGTTGTGGACGATCACAGTAGCGAGCAGACAAATAGGATGCGTGCTCATAAAGGTGAGGTCGGCAGGTAAAACAAAGCAACAAAGGTACTAGGTAGGTCAGAGACAGGTTAGGCCGTTGGGACGTTATTCGTTGTCTGAAGGTATGGCATAGCTTAGATAGGTGGAGACGTGATCTATGCACTGGCGAACGGGAGCGCTAAGCTTATAAGAGTAGAAATGGATAGCCCGTGCTTTAGTACCTAACTTGGACCTTCTACGCACATGCTCACAGTGAAGTAATTTAGGATACATTAGTATGGCGTGGAGATCAACTAGTGTAAATGTGAAGGAAGGGCTTGCAGTAAGATGCAGGGTCGTACTAATCTGCATGAAAGGCTTGTTTAAACGACGAATATGTCGGAATGGATTGTGCCCCTTGAAAGGCTCAAACGCAAGCAAACCGTTCTCCAGATGCACTTAGTAGAAATCAATTGCCCTCCATTAACAAGGGTACCCATATACGAATATGCTAGTACCCGATCAAACCAAGAGGTACTTCTATCAATTGTCTGCGTAATGTTGGAGAGGAAGCTGGATGGAACGACAACTAGTATCTGTTTGCCAAATGCGGTACATAGATGCTAATAAATATACTGGGCGGAGGAGGGATATTGAGATAGCAGAATTGGCAATTCATCTTTTTATATAGGTTAGTTACCCACCTAATAGTTAATTTGGACGAAAAGGCAACGCTAGTATGGAGGGGGTTTGTGAGTCTTCGATAATAAGATATTCACTTTTCACTGTTCGCCTTTGTGCATGTCAGCCAGGTGCTATCTGCCGATTCGCTGCCGGGGACAGCAGCAAGGCCTTGCTTGGGCTCATTCACCAGCCACATCACACCCCACCAAGCTGGGGCTTGTTGTAAACTCTTGCCCCGCAGTCGGAGCTTTGAAGCATCAATGAATCAGCTCCGTGGCCATGACTATTAACTCATCACATATTTTTCTTCTTCTTCTTCCCTAACTCGATTTCTGAAAAATCGCACAGATAATACCTTCCCATAACAGTTCAATTGCTCTCTGAGATTATTAGATCATTTTATTCAATTTTTTTTTTACATTTTAGATTTTGGCAATGGATCTCGTTAACAGGTTAGTTCATCCCTTTTATGACAGGGGATTCTGGTGGTTGGACAACTTTCTTCTCACAACTGCTAACATACGTATATACAAGCCTCGAGGGCCGATTGCTATTTGCAGTGCCAAAGAGTATGCCATTATGTGAACTCGGATATTGTTGTCGTTGGATGATTGGCTGACAGAATTCCCGTGTTAGAGGGTCGACTTAATCAAGCTGCGTTAAATCTGCTTGAAGGCGCCGATATTCAATTCAGACGAGAGAATCGCTTGGATATCGCCCTTGTAAAAAATCTCCAAATAGCTTTGATCTTTCTACCAGCTGCCGATATTCCAACATTTGTTGGTCAGGGTCGTGTTGACCTGGGTATTACTGGATGGGATCAAATCCAGGAGTACGAGGCTGCTATGCGGACTGTTGCTACCGATGACGAGCAAGACGACCGGGTGTCAGGCAGCGAAACGGTTCTGGAACTTGAGTTTGGAGCCTGCCAGCTCCAGGTGCAGGTTCCAGAGAAGGGAAAATTTATTAACAGCAAAGATCTCATTGGCCATACCATAGGCACGAGTTTCGTCAGCCTTACAGCAGAGTACTTTGCTCGTCTTGAATCGGAATCCACAACCACTGAATCATTGGATTCCGTTCCCCGCAACAAACTGCGTACCAAAATTGTGGAGTTGAGTGGTAGTGTTGAGGCAGCTTGCGCTCTGGGGGTTGCCGATGGCATCGTTGATCTCGTTGGTAGGTCTTTGCTGCTCATTATCTATGATTAACACCCCCCCCCCCCGGTTCCTTTAATTCCCTTTCAGGATAACGACTGGTCTACTGATACTGATATTCGAACAAGAGTCGGGTGAAACTATGAGAGCTGCAGGATTAAAGGCTATAGATACAGTAGTTGAATCCGCCGCAGTTCTCATCAAATCGCGCTCTCCCTCTAACCCCGACATGGTGGAGCTTATTGCATCCAGAATACGTGGCGTCATTACCGCCCAGCAATTCGTTTTATGCCAATACAATATCCAACGGTGCCGCTTGGTTGCCGCTACCCAAATCACACCGGGCAAGCGTGCCCCAACAGTAACGACCCTCGACGCGGAAGGATGGGTAGCAGTCAGCTCTATGGTGGAGAAGAAGAGAATTGCCCTGGTTATGGATGATTTGACTCGTGTTGGCGCGCAGGACATTATTGTGCTTGATATTCACAACACCCGTTAGATTAGGGTTCATAGAGAGGTTACGATGGTATTTTGCCAAGATTTAATGATTCAAATGTTTCCTCAGGGTTTATATAAATGATATGTTATTGTATATAAGTGTAATATTGCAGTGATGGTTAAAAGGCAACGAATTCCTTGAGACTTTGATTAACTTCCCATGCCCAAAACGCCGCGCTGATTATATCGTCTCAAGTGTTCACATAATGCATTGGTACCAATCTGATTGACTGGTACACTTTTCTCTGACTCCCCTGTTTAGCAGGCTTGGACTTTGGGTAAAGTCTAGCCTAGGTCTCCATATCTATATGCGTCCCTATCCGATGCCCGTGTTGCACTACGCCGAATGCTGTCTACCCAGACTGAATCGTCCAACATATCCTGAGCTGGCGTCACACTCAACGCACTCACTGTACTTCCTCGACGACCCATTTCACCTGAAGCCACTCCATCCGCATCAGGCTCATAGAGCTCGAAACTGAAAGCTGATGGTGCGCCTGACTGATGGCTATTTATGGGCTGCAGCCGGGGGAGACTTAGTGGATGATGTTGTGTAGAGTCGTGCGCCGTTATTTCTGTTGACCAAGCCGACTTCTTGAGATGCCGTGCACTCTCATCGAGACGCGTGGTCGCTGAAGCTTGGGTTCTGTTTCTATCAAGCACTCCCTCTTCTCCTTCGTCAATCAAGATATCAGGCACCCTGAGTTGCGGGATGGCAGACATGCGTGCAGCACGTTTTCGCTCCATGTGTTGTTTGAACTTCCTCGACCAATAGCTATTTTCTCAATGTAAGCATTTGTCCATCATCTTCGTTGTTAAGCATTAGAAAACCACCCACAGTGTATCGAAAAAGCCCTGCACGATTCGTCGTCGAATCCCTTCATCGACGCGTTGTAGACGGGCTCGTCGCCTTAGGAATTCCTCCAACCTTGACAGCGTTAGTTTATAATTTAAACACAAGGATTGGGAATTTGGAGGTAGTACTTTAAACTTTTGCTGTCATTGATGATATTATAATGAGCAAGAATCATCAAAACGTCCGTAAAAGCGATGCCCTTGTCTGGATCTGCACCTACTAGGACCTCCTCGTAGAAGATATTGAAACGATGGCGCCGTTCGCGGATCTTTTTTAGATCGAGTTGAGCTAGCCTTTGATTCAACTTGTTGATGTCTACTTCGCTGAGTGCATTAATTGAGATGATTGAAGTGTGTCGCGAGGCCCTAACATCACCGCGCACATCTTCCAGAATTTGCCGAACCGAATCTTCTGGCTCATAGATACGCATCTGGAATACACCGGATAATTCGCCCAGTAGCCGTGGAAATGCTTCCTTTGTGATATAACCCGTGCCGGCGGGATCAACGCTTCGCCATGCTTCCTTGAAGCGTCGAATCTCATCTCGGTCAACAATAGCCATGCCACTCGAGCGTTGATATACATAGCTGAAGCTTTCGTAGATGAGCGACACAAAAAGGTTGACAAAGATATACATGCTAACGATATTCCAGGCCACAAACAAGAATCTGGCCCAGGGTTTGCTACCACAGTCGCTGTCAAAGAAGTTGGCATTCTCCACACAAAGCGGTGGTTCAATGGCGGCGTAGTCTTCCATTATCTGGTTCCATCCTTCGCCAAGGCTCATACGGAACAATAATATCAAGGCGTTTGGAACCGTTCGAAAATTGATATCACTCCCCTCATTTGCCCCAAAGCGTGTTAAACTGAAGGCCTGTGTCATGGCAATAGAAAAAACAAGAAAAAATACAAACCAGGTTGCTAGCAAGTTGCCAATCACGGGCAAACTCGCAGCGGCTGTTTTGAATAGCTGATCTAGGGCATCATTCCGCGGAATGACGAGCAGAACAATGGCGACGAGAAAGAACTTGTGTAGCTGTATGTAGGTGTCTTGGCTGGTATCCGCAATCAAAAGTGCAAGGGTCGATATGAAGGCGCCAGATACAGATACCAGAGAGTAGAGGTCCCAAGAGCTTCGCCGGAAACGCGTCCATCCTAATCCAATAATGCGAATGGTGATGTTTGTTACATATATGAGAATAAACATCAAGAAGATGTATTCACGTGTTGTTGCCCACCATGCTGGCTCATCATTAAACTCTATCACGAGCAAAAGAAGATGCAAAACCAGTACCATTGTGACAGCTTGATACCACTTGCCTCGCTTTTCAATTGCTCTTTTATGACACCATTTTTTCCATGTCTTCTCCGAATCGTCATAGGAACTTTTGGATGGTGATATATGGCGTAGAAGCTTGCGCAACTCAAGCCATGATCGTTGTTCAGCTGTAAGAAAGGCCACACCCGTCTGTTCTGTATAGTTCCGCATGAAGACAGAAATAAAAAGAGTGAGGATGAAAACCGTTGCTAGGAGGTTGAAGACAACGAAGAAGACAGCATTTCCCTCAGATGAAAGATCTTGTGGTTGTACGCCCCGGCCCGCAATGGCCTGTGCAGCAAAGGAAACATCGACCCATCCCTCTTGGCTAACAATCTGAAAAAGTGTAAAGAGTGAGGCTCCAAAATCATCAAAGCCAAAATAAGGGTTCGAAGCGGCTCTTGGTGCCAACATTGACCAGTCTTCTCTATAGGGCGTGCTGTTAAACTCGCCGAAGCATTCGTTGAGCATGGAGATCCCATTTGAGTCGTTGCAGGCAACCATAAGACCGCTAAATAGATTTAACCCATATATGGCAAATGGTATAAGGAGCGATATTGACACAAACGCAGCTCCGAACAGTTTCCACCAGCCAACAATTATGAGTGAGTGAAATGTGTCCCTTGCACTGTCACTGAGGTTCAATAGGCGAAGCGCCCGGAGAGCTTTGAATGCCCCCACCGCTCTTGATATGGCGCCGTCGTTGATCAGCAACGTCACGACATTGATCCAGAGGGTTATCAAGACAACGCTGTCGATAATCCCCCAAGAGCTACGTAAGTAGGCGTTCGGGGTCCAAATCAGACCATCCGCAATCACTTTGATAACAGCCTCAATGGTAAACACAATGGCGAACGACATATCCGTCCAGACATACCAGTTGGTCAAGTTGGAGCCATGTTCTTTCCGAAATTCTTTCTGATACAACGGTGTTGCTATACACGCTATTACGACCATGGCCACAACAGCAGCATAGACGAATGCTGAGATCGAATACCAAGCTATCTTATTTGGCTCCAACCCGTCAAATCGCTCGGACCCTCTAGATGGTCCTACGAGGGTTTGGCAGAAGCGACGGATTCGGCTCTTCGGCGGGAAAAGGTACAGTGAAGTGTTATATCTTGGGTGCCGAGCGAGGTACTCTCTCTGAGCTTTTCGTCGAGCGGACGTGGCCGAGACAACCTGACGGGCCATTTGGCGAGGGTCCAAATTATCATTTGGGCCGTCAAATCGAATGTTGGAATAAAAGGGATTCGGGTCGTGTTTGCCAATTCGATTCATGACCTTGCCCCAAACATTGGAAAGAAATCCTGGCTTGATGTCGCCCATGAGCGTTGTTTTACTTCTTTGTGGCGGACTTCTTTGCTCTGTATTGACGCGGAGAGGTTCTGCTGAATCATCATCTAGGAATTCACGCACTACAGCGTCCTTTAGGAGCATCTCCATCATAGCTGGGCCGTAGTCTAAAGGGTCTTTTCGTCGACGAGACCTTCCGAAATTGAAGATTGTGGACAGAGATAGATTATTGGATGCCTGCCCTAGTTCTTTTCGCTGAAGGAATGCCTTAACTTGCTCTAATCGCTTCTCATCCTCCGACACGTCGAAATTCTCTTGAATAACTGCGATAAACATGTTGATCAAAATGAAGAATGCCAGTATAAACCAACCGATTAGAAATATGGCGCCAATCCAAGCAGTGCCGAGAGACGTAGTGTAGGTTGTAACGGAATACAATATCGCCGTCCAGTTCTCGCTGGACAATATCTGATACATGCCTAGAAATGAATTGAAAATTGTGTAAAAGGAAATTCGATTGAGTTCGCCTCCATCGTCATTTATAGGTATTTCGCCTCTGAAGAGCTGCGCAGCAAAAATTGCAACCAGGAACGTCATCAAAAAGACGAAAAGCATCAGGTTTCCGATACCTGCCGAGCTGCCTAAAACCAGGAGAATGAGTGTCCGCGTGACTGGAATTGCTAGGACAACTCGGTAGGCCCGGAGTATCTGGAAGAAGGTGAGCCACGCATAGGCACGGGTCTTCCGGATTGGAGGGACGAGAATAACTGATGTTATTATTGATAAACCCAGATCGAAGAGATTGCGCCAGCTTCGATGAAACCCACGCCAATCGGCAAAAAACCGAACGATCATCTCTATATCCAGAAGGATCGTGGCAACAATTTCTGCAGCATCAATGAATCGTTCCCGAGAATGGGACATGGATGCACTACGACATGCCTCACAGAGCAGGGCGAAAGTAACCACCAGCACCCAAAAAAGAGATGTTTTATCATATAAAACCTGTAACGATGAGGGCTTCCGTGGTCGCTGTTCCTGATGGGGTTGTATTGATGGTCCCTGTTCGTCTGTAAACGCACTGGATTTGCTCTCCTCTCTGATAACTTGAAATGAAGAAGTGATGACGGCTATCAGAAGGTTTGTCAACCAAAGCATCATGATCATAATGCCAGCTCCGAAGAAAAGGGCGGCCTGTGAGTAGTCTGATCCCATGGTGTAGTACATGAGATCAGAGAATGTGTTGGCACTCATGATGACAAACACAAGCTCAAGAGAATGAAGTATGTTGTCAAAATTGACAGTGCCGTTGTACGGATTTCCTTGTTGGAGGCAGATAGAGCCTCTGGGGCAAAGAAAACCCTTCCCATCGTCGGTCCCATTCTTGAGCCCTTCTAATGAATCAGGGGTACCAAATTTAACCCAAGGTAAAGTTACTCCTGTAGCATTATCAAGATGGCCACCACAAAATTCCATATCATTGGTAAAGGCGGCTGAGAGATTTTTTGGGTCGAGGGGGTCCAACCATACACACTGACGGGTCAGACTTGACTTGAAGCTTTGGACACCGATGATAGCGAAGAGTAGCCAGAAGAAGCTGATCAGAAATGCGACACGAACAAGAAGAGGCGCAGCTTTTTTAAGACTCCTCAAAATAATCTAGCTGATGTTAGCCTGGTGTGACTGACCCTTATGGATTCGCGTAGGCTGGCTTACCGCGGTACCATGAGTAAGTGCTAATAACCTCAATATCCGAAGACAACTCAGCATCTTAAATAGATATAAATGATGGCGATGCTCCAGTCCTGTGATGCCTAGTATGAAGGCAATCCAGAACGAAACCACAGCAAGAAAGTCCAGACGATTGAACGAGTGGCGCAAGAAAGCTCGGCGGGCTAATTGAAATCGTTGCTGGTCTTCCAAAGTTTGCGGCTGTATCTGTGGACCCTGCATGATTGTTGTGAAAGATCGAGCAAACACTGGGGCTTGAAATTGAGCCTGACGGGAGCCTTTGACAGATTTATGCCGTTGAGGTTGAAACACTGCTTTGTACTGATCAGCAAGGGCAGCCCGGATTCCCTTTGTACGATCAATGGTGCTGTACTCTTCAGCGTTCAGAATAAAGCCCGAGACGATGATTCGGGCAAAAATCTCTATGGTAAAGATAATAAAAAGACCGAGCATAGCCCAGTCAATGGGCTTCTTGCCCCATCGTTCCGGCCGCCCATTTCCAGGACTAAATACACTAGGCCCGGACTCCACGGCGAGCAAGACTGTTTGCAAAACAATAAGGAGCAAGATCAACGGTTCTGTATAAGGATTGACTAGGAGATCGCACATTTTGAGTCTGATTTTGTTTTCGGGGGAGAAAATGCCTAAAGAATACCCTTTAAGCGGATTTGGAGGGGGCGCGCGGGAGGGCGAGGTAAGACGGCTCCGAGTATCGGCAAAGAATAACTGCTCCTCTGTTTTTTCTATTGGTGACTTGGCTGTTTGGGAGTTGTATGATGTGTCAACATCAAGCATGGAGGTAACTGTGTTTCTGGACTTGTCCCGGATCGAGCCATGAGGAGAACGGGAGCGATAACGAGAGCTTTGCTGATCAACCACCTCGCTCTCTCCGCTAATATTAACGACTCGTTGTGACATGGCTCGGACAATTGATCCCGCACGATGAAAAGCTCCAGATGTTGAGGGTGAGCGATGAAGTCGGTATTCATCGGGAGCGAGAGACATTCCATAATTACGGTTACGGCCGAGTCGATAATTATCCTCCAAACCAGTTCCACTATTTTTAGACTCAAAGCCACCAGTCGGATTGTTATCAATGTCAGAAACAGTCTGAAAACTGTCCCTTGGTTGCGCACTATGATCGTGTATGGCAAGAGAGCCAGATATCGGCTGCGCTCCAGCTGTAAGAGGAACTCTATCAGATTCGGTATAATATGGGTTTGGTGTTTCTTCTGTGTAGTGAGGGCCCCCATCATAGATATCGTAAGAGTTATGAGAAAGTCGCGGCGATTGTGCTAAAGGTTGTGGTATCTGTGGAGGCAGCGCTGCCTGCAAAGCGGTAGGGTCTATGGGCGATTCCGGGCTGACACCATCGTCAGATGATGCGTTATACTGCTGATACCAAAACGTCGAGACTCCCGGTAGACTGGCGCCCGTATCAATCGCGGGTGGTCTATGCTGTGGTTGAGGCGCATCGTGGTCATATCCATTACTCTCCGATGAGAGTAGATCTTGTAGAGGTATTGACTGTCTTGCTTGACTCTGGCGGTTATCTCGAGGATTGGACGACATAATCGCAGCAAAGTAGCGAAGTTTTAGCGATGGGGTCGATTCAACATCACGAATGGAAAGTCTGGGGTCACCACTTCTGTTAGATTGTAGACAATCGGGGTAGCGACTATTTGACTACGGCATTGGCAGAGTTGAAGGTTGGCCTGGAGAGGCTGTGCAAGGGACAGGCGAACTAACCATACAGTGTTATATTGACAGATTTGATACGGTTTCGCAAGACACCACGGAACGCTTGTTGTGTAACGATGTCTATTTATAGACACATAAAGGCTCACCTTTCGTCGCGAGCAATTACTCTTTAATTACGAGTTGAGTTGTTATTAACAATTCCTCCTCGTTATCTGAAATTCTGTAGCAAGATATAATATGTCAAAAGTGATGGGGGAAAAATTAGAGCACCTCATCAAATTATAGATGTTCCTTACTTGAGACAGGTACTCGCGCATACACCAACGACGTTCCTGGATGTGGATTACTGTTTCAGGCACACACTCTAGATAGTTTTCAACACTCCATACTAGTAGAGCAGAGATCATAAGCCATTTTTTATTGGACTTTGCGCTACAAATAGTGGGTCTCCACTGCTTTACGCGCCTCACCCAAGCTGTGGCTGATAATGGACGCGTTTGTTCATAGCGTACGCGATCTAATACTTGGAACTTCCATCCTCTGTTAGGTCATTGCATATGCAGCATGAGTCGCATACTGTTTTGAACCTCTCATCCATGCTTATCCTTAGCAACGTATTCCTACCCACACGATCAACCGATTGTAAACTCAGTTGATCACATTCTTTCTGCCCACCATGCCATCTCAGAAGCGTCCCAGCCAGGCGGCCGAAGACGAACTTGTTTCGCCACTGCTTCGCCGCATTCGCAACATGTGGCAGTTTGCAAATTTGTGCCAGTGGATATATATATTTGGCAAGGCTGCCAGAATTGACGAATCCATTGATATCGAGGTATTTCTCTCTCTCTCTCTCTCTCTCTCTCTCTCTCTCTCTCCTTCATTGATGATCTATGAGACTTTGCGGGCTGTATCCATTCTCATGCTGTTCTAGGAGATCGAGACTGAATGCCTCAAACCGAACTCAATAATCCTGGCAGATATCGCCTTGGTTCTTTTGAAGCTCGTATCATCGCATCGCGGATTAACGTACGTCAAATCGTTTTTATATCAAGCTTAACTCCAATACCAACCGCGTTCTGCAGACACGAGATATTCGATGATCAAGCTCGAAAGCAGTATTCCACAAAATCAACTGGCTTCAACCCATTTGGTGAAGAAGATAATCCTCAACGCTTTAATGATTTTGACATTTTCACAAAGGTACCTCGCACTAGGACCCCTATTCTTGACAGCTTAATAACATTATATGATCTTAGATTAAAGTGCTACAGCAGTTAACACAGTGGGCTATGATCCGCCCAGAACGGATTCGAGATAACATGGAGGAACAAAAAGATATTGACCAAACAGCCTGGGTGGGTATGTGAAATTAAGACAAAGATGCGCCTGGCTAACTTTCATTTCAGCGAATAGAGCCATACGGATGGGATAACGAAGACCGCACATACTATGTTCTTGACGACAACAGAGTTTATCGGCTATCGCAGCCACCACCACCCAAGCTGAGTCAACGACCGACAAAAGCCAAATCATATGGCTCCGGGTGCCGTTCGAGCAAACGACGCCGAAATTCGCTTGCTCCGAATCATCATATGGAAAATGAAGATGGCGAGAGATCAGACAGTGAGCTTGAAAGCGGCACACATTGTAAAACCGAAGGGCTAGGAGGCATGGCCTGGGAATGTGTCGCTGTCACACTTCCTGAAGTTCAAAATTTATTAAGAACAATGGCACGGACACGTGACGAGAATGAAAAGGTTCTAAGAAAGCAGCTGGAGGTTCATCTTGTTCCCATCCTAGAGAAGCAAGAGGAGGCGCGGAAACGAAGAGAATTGCAGCGTGAGCGAGAATTGCTGAATCTTGCTAAAATGGCAAACGCCAAACGGTCAAGTCGTATTGCCAACAAGATCGAACAACAGAAACTAGAAGACAAAGTCAAAACAGAGAGGCAGCAAAAGGAGGTGGTGGAAGAAACGAAGCGACACGAAGAAAAAATACGCATAGAGACAGAACGAGAACGAGAAGACAGATTAGCTTCTAGAGAAAAGCGACTGAAAGAGAGAGAAACACGCCGACAGCGCCATGAAGAGCAGCTAATGCACCTTTCTGGAGATCACAAGGACATGCCAGCTCGTGTTGGGCGGGTATCTGAGCGTAATCTCCAGGCCGAAATTGACAAGAACAAGCAAGCACTCAAGGTTTTAGAACAAGAGGAGGAATCCTGGACATTTGATTGTGTGTGTGGCCTGTATGGACAAGTCGATGACGGCGCCCATAGCGTTGCCTGCGAAAGGTGTAACGTTTGGCAACATAGCAAATGCCTTGGTATTAGCAAAGCAATGGCTGACTGTCCAGACTTTCATTTCATCTGTACATCCTGCAGTTATGATAGGGACCAAAAGAAGCTAGCCTCACGAACTCCAGAGGAGATCAAACGCCAATGTGCGGCTAGCTCAAACGAACTCGATAATTCAATCAAAGTCATTAGCACCGAAGAAAACAGTTCCCTCAACGGAGCAAGACCACTTCCTAATCGCACCAATGCCACAACAATGCAACAGGCATCGCATATTGCCACAGGCCAACAAAACACCGGTCATGTCATCGAATATGCTCAAGAACCTCTGGCACACAGTCTATCAATGGAATCAGCTTCCTTACCGAAAGACCATGGGTCTACAGTTTCAAACGGTAGTTTGTCTCTTCAATGATAATGAAGCTCTAATATCATACGTCCACCTCTCCGGTGAGCTTCAAAATAGACTCTCAAAGCTTCATAACGAAAATATACCGGACAAAAGGTCTAAGATAGATAGGACTTAGCTAGTCCTTTATATTGGAAGATCAAAGGCGAATCTTCAGCAGTGCGCCACCTTATCAATAATTATTGAATTACTACAGGTCCTAGTGCGAGGTTCAACAAGGATATGCTATTTTTTCAGCTCTAGCATGCGCAAACTTTGGATGACTGATGAGTAGGTTCATGGGAAGGAGTTCAGTCGGCATCAACCACGATGAGCAACTGCTATTTCGGGATACCTTGATTCCAGAGGCCTAAGCTCGCGGACCTTGTTCTCCGCGACCTCCTCTATTTTTGGATTACCACGTTTGAATCCAAGTAGCTAGCTAATTGGCAGGCAAGGAGTCTCCTTCAACAGAGTCGTTTTTTCTTCTTCTACATAATTTACGGAAGTGCTTTAAAAATGACAACCTCTGAAGGATAACCCAAGGGATCGGGGTTGTACTGAAAAAGACAACTTGTACACCACCCTACGCAGTGGACATGGCAGAAGTCCACAAGGATATCTCATGAGCAACGTTGAGGAGAGCCTTAGCATGCTGTGGAAGGGAGACTTGTAACTGCTGGTCCTGCTCCCATTGGCCAGTCCGTTGCAAACAATTGTGCCAGCAACACCAAATATAAACGCATCCCATATACCAGTCATAATACCCCTTGCAAGCGCTATCCATAGTCCTTGACTTCCCCGCACACGCAGCCCTACCTAGTGGTTTCAAATGAGCTGGTTAGGTTAGGTGCTCAGCACCTCGTGTATTCTAAACAATGACGAGTTTTGAGGGCGTGCGCCTCGGCCCCCCGTCGCCGGCTCCCACGTGGTCTTTGTACACGAGAGTTCAAGTTTTCATTATATCTGCTGCTAAGGAAAGGCCATATGAAAGTCTATTAATTAATTTGTCTCGGCGACTGTTTCAGGAAGGATTGTCTATGAACCAGGGAGTCTCAAAGAGATCTTAGAATCTAACAAGGCGGTGAAACTTCTCATAGCAATCAAAGGATCGCGTGGCCAACAGTCACTGCTCCAGCATTCCAGTAGTAGCAACATTTTTAGGCCAATCCGTGCAGATATCCATTACTATTCTGTGCCCTTCTTGGATGTGCTGCACAGAGACCATCTGTATGGTGCCGTTTAGTGGCGCTTGCGATGCAGCTTTCGCTCACGTTGTTAGCCAGCAGATCGCAGGGCGGCCTGTGTCACAATGCGAAGTCATTTTTCGTGAACCTTTCAGTGCCGCATGCGGAATATATCTGCTACTTGCTTGCGTGCATTGCCTCCACGCAATAGTCGTGCCTCAAGAAAGCTACCATTCAGGTTGCACTCCAACATGAACAGAGAGATGGCTCCCAAAATGGTGACAAAGGCCCTTCAGGGACAAGAAATAGCCGTGAACACCCATAAGAGTCGCAGAAGTCCTATGGTAAAAGACTCTGGGGCTTTAATGTTACAAGCGTATGCTACCTTGGTGTCAAAAACAGCCAGACTTGACCATCCACAGACTTTATCAGTACTTGGCGTCTCATCAAATAGCCTTGATATACTGGCTTTCTATATCACAAACTTCCTCTCGACTCGAATTTGGACAACATTGCAGACCAACCCCGATAAATATCGACATGGGGCAACAAACACCCCCTTCTCCGGCTACGTCTGCCGATGAGCTTACTCCAAAGAGACATATTGTAGATAATGCTATCAACAATACTGTATCTCGGATCCAGATTGGCCCTGGGGAGAGCTTAGGATCATATTGGCAAAGACAACCCAATCATGATAGTCTAGGTTATGAAGCAGAACATACAGCTTATACCCAACACAATGCTTACCCGCCATCTAGTCAGGGTATTGTTTTGGTACGTTTCTCAATTATTGGAGATTAGTACTTGTATACAATGACTAACTAACATCTTAGAACAATTATCCATCCAGTATCAACACAATCGGTAAGACTTATGATACTTCAGACAATAGTGTAAGATGACCCATCGCATCCTAAGTAATAGCCACTAACAATACAACCAGGCTTTCTCACGATATACGCCTGAGACTTCGTCACCTGCCAGTTCTCGAGCAACAAAAAAGAGAGCTGCATCAAACCGACAGAACAGTTCTAGAACATCAGTCACAATCAGGGGCAAAGCGTCTAGAGAAAAACGAGCAGAAAAAAAGAGTAGGAATCAAAAACGACGAGATGCATCAGGTCCAGCCGGCAAACCATTATCCGAAACCGCTCTAGAAGTCCCACATATAATCGTTGCTGATGCAACGGCATTTGCTAGTCGTTCTGTCGACATCCGGCGCAAAGAAGCTGCTGATGCAGGGAAGATCAAGCGTCCCCTTAATGCGTTCATGCTATACCGCAGGTCTTATCAGCACGTAGCAAAAACAAGGTGCACGAACAACAATCATCAGGAAATATCCGCAATCTGCGGAGCCTCTTGGATATCTTGCGAACCACCAGCTGTTGTTGGAGAATTTAAACATCTAGCTGGTATGGAGAAGCAGATGCACGAACAGGCATTTCCTGATTACAAGTATGATCCTATACTACTTAAGAAGGTAGGAGAGGATGGTGTCATTTCATCCCGCGCATCTGACTCGAGCGATCTCGATTATGGCACTCGTCGAAAGTCAACAGAACGGAGTGAACGAAAACGCGAGGCTAGGAGTTCTCAGCTCAGTCAGTCGCCTCAGCTGAGCCATGAAGAATATCCTGAAGGGGTAGACGCTGGTTTGTCAACGCACAACTCTCCTTACATGGATATCAACCCATATTGGAGTTCGCCACCTTCACGGTCTTTCACAGCCCCTTACGATCAGGAACAACTGTTTTTCGTAGACAGCGATCCATATCGAGAGCAATTCACTGCATCCATGGGAAATCGCGTGGTTGACGGAAGTCCTTCGCCGATGCCCAGTTATATTGACCAAAGTGTAATGGACCCGAGACTGCATTTTGCTAGTGGATCTATTGATACAGCATTGCTCAACGAACCATATAATTCCGGATATGATTGCCTTCGTTCCAATTTGGCCATTGACGTGGAGGTTCAGAGCGGATGGTATCAGCAGGCAACTGCGAAGCCAGACTTTGGGATGGCCATTCCCGATTTGGATGGAGGAGGTTCTTGCAACGCCTATCTCAGAGGAACAGACGAAGATTGGGAAGTCAAGCAATTGGATGAAGAGAGCCAATTTGAGGACTGGATCTCACAAACCGAGGTTTCCAACGCATGAGTTAAGAAAGAAATGTTCCAATAAACATTTCGGATGATGAGACTACGACCGGGACTTTGAATGTATAGATGATGGAATAGAGCATTTATGATGCCCAAGTAGATGGCATACTAGGGTGCATTTGGGGTAGAAAATCGGTGGGACTTGGGAATCATGGAATTTGTATTATGTTTTGTATTGAAATGTGTATTAGAATAGTGTTGATTTGCAGCATTCAACCATCAATTGCTTTTTGCGCCATGGTATCACATTGCATATTTAAACCCAGCGTCTGCTCCTTCAATAGGAGTTCAACTTACCTCATAACTTCAGACATTTTTTTCCCCGTTGCGGAAACCAACTCCCTTACTCCGTACCAGTTCTCATCTTCATGCTTACCTAATCAGCACTCGTTCGCCGCAGTTGGCTTGGTTCTTACTTTGCTATGTCAACGCCGCTGGGCCTCATAAGTGCAACCAACGAAGCGAAGTCAATTATCTCTCCCTTCACCATCTAACAGCAAGCACCTTGCTTGTGGTCTACTCATTTCTAGATATGACATGGACATCTAGGGCTGTGACCTTGACAGGTCTCGTTTTCCTTGCTCATGCGTAAGCCTTCCATCGTGGTTTCTTGATATTTACTGTGCATGCAATCCTAACGACGAGATAATAGTTGCTATTCGGCACAGGAACATGCAACTCTTCTCTCTGCATTAAACAAGCATGCGCCACTACATCAACAATCCAGAACAGCTCTACCGACAGACATCTCCATAGAAACAGTGACTGCGACAATGTTGCTGTGTCTCGGTCTCATTCTTGGTTCGGAGAAACCTCGACCTATTCGATGGGATGTTTGGGCGGGGAAGATCGAACGAGAGGGTGATGCTGGCTTTGTCGATGCGACCGGTGAAGTGGACAACGAATTTCGAGGGAGTCCATTCAGCGCTCTGGAGAGTCGACCTAGTTTCATCGATATTCGCAAATTACGACGTGAATTCACAGACTGGGCTGAGGGTCATGGAAAATAGTGGAGCATGGTCACACATGCATACTGTTCTAATAGCATATTTATTCGCCAAGCAGCTTAATTACAACAATTGCCTCATGTCTCTTTGCAATGTCTATTGATGCCAAGGACAGCCATTACTTGGGTACAAGAAAAACCTACGGCAATGCCCCCATGTGATTTGCCAGTTACGACGAAACATCAGTGCAAGCATACCTAGTAGGTATACATCATTAGGATTAGCCTAGATTGGTGACCAAAAATCCTGAGGCGTTGCCTTGGGCTCTTGCCCTTGTTTATTCGTACATATTACCCTATAACTAACAAGCATCCACCCGAATTCTCATGGCAGTTCCCACTCGGTAGTAGTTGCCTTGATACACAGAGATGCCTTGTGAAGCGCGACCTGTATCCCAAGTCTCCTATATACAAAATTTTAACACATCGCCAACATGCCTCGAGTACCAAGATCCCCTCGCTCGCGCTATAGTACAGTTTCATCCCCACTGGTAAAAGATAGCGGCAAAGGGGGTGAACGCCTGCAACAGTATGCAGATGTTGGCAGAAGTTCAGCTATCTCCCAAGCTACCAAACTGACAGATAGCAGGTCTGACCGTTTAGAAGAGCCCAATTCTTCGAAAGCTACCGATCATACTGATGATGGCCCAGGGGCTCATGGAGGCGGAGGCAGCTTCATGCCTGAAACCATCATGGCTCTAGACATGAGAGACAAGGCCACAATGGGATGTGCTTTCTTTAACACAGCTGATGGAATACTCGCAGTGTCTGAGAATATACCAACGGCTGACATAGTGATTGCTGAGCAATTTGTCACCTATATACAACCGACTACGTTACTGGTGTCAGGACGGGCTCCGGATTACATTCTCGCTTACTTCGAAGGACGAGCAATTCTAAACACCGAAGGTGATTGAAGCTCTTGATTTTTTTTAGTTTGGATAGTGACCTATTGATATACTTCTAGGCGACCAATCATCAAGGTTTAACCTACGCGTTTTGCCGTCGTCGGACTTTGCTCATGTGTCAGCCTGCGAAAGACTCGTCTCTTTATATAATAATCAATGGTCATCCACCAATGGCAGAAACAGCCGATTCAGTACCGATACCGAAACTGCCTTTGACGAATGCCATGAAGGACGAGCGTCTCATCTCATCAAGCACATTCGGTGTGGCTCCTCCATCAATATGGACAGCGTTGCTTCTGTAGATTAGAACCTTGAACTACATGTTAACCTGCAAGAGCTTACACATCTTAGATTAGCTCTGCCGGTGCTATCCTGGCCGAGCTTCATCGGCGTCGATCAATCGGGCTTTTGCCAAACGGTCAAAGCGCAGAGATGATGTTTCGTGTAAGCTCCATTGAAATGTTCTCTTTATCTGACTATCTTTTCATCAACGAGGAGACATTGGCATCGTTACAGATTATTCAACATGAATTGCACCCGAACAGCCAAACTTGGGGTGCTGTTTCTAAAGGTAGCAATGCAAAGGAGAGTCTTTCGGTGTATGGCTTATTCCATCACTTGGTTTCCACGCCACAAGGTCGTGCTCATCTGCGGCAGATCTTCTTCCGACCTACACTAAGACGGGACATTATCACAGAAAGACACCAAGCACTATCAGTTCTACTTCTTTCAGAAAATGAGGACAAGATGAGGCAGGCTCGCTCTATCTTGAGGAAAATTGGAAACTTGAGGCCCACAATCACAAATCTACGGAAAGGAACCAACTCTCCGTTTGTAGGACAGTCTTTCGACCGAGGTGTGTAGGCTACACTGAGGCGATTCGCAGCCCACTGCCTGAGGCTTAGAGAGGTGGTCAACACGATACATGAAAACGAACGAAGCACCATAATATGCAAGGCAAGTTAACCAAGTTTAGCATTTCCTTTTTAGAATTTGGTCATGTATTTTTCTAATCTTCAGGCTTAAGCTCATTTCCGGCATATCTCCATCTGTTCTCATCTCTGTGGGCGAGATGGTTAATAGTGTCGTCGACTTCGACCAGTCAAAATCGCGACAACGCTGTTACGTTAAGACTGGCGTTAATCCCCAACTTGATAAACTTCAAAGGCAGAATGCCGGTATTGACAGTTTATTGACCAAGGTAATAGACGATGTACGCCTAAGGTCGCCAGAATGGGCGCGTGCATACATTCAGTCTTGTATCTTCTTGCAGCAGTTGGGATTTCTTATAGTTGTGGATCAGGATCCTCAGACAGGTAGGGGCAAATATGAAGGGGGCCATACAGAAGGAGATGTATGGGAGAAATTATTCACAGGCGCCCAGACAGTCTCCTACAAAAACAGTCATATGATGGAACTTGATCACCAGTATGGTGACATGTACGGCGAGGTTGGAGGTAAGTGATTGCCTCCCTAGCGACTCTACATTATATACACAATTTGGCTAACTTCGGCTAGATATGGAAGTGGAAATACTTCATCGCCTAGCCAAAGACGTTCTGGAGCATGAAGAGGCACTTGTGGCAATGTCGGATCTTTGTGGCGAGTTTGATGCCATCTTAGCCCTGGCAATCGGGGCGCAAAAATACGAGTGGACATTACCAGAAATGGCAGATTCCAGCATTCTTCGGATAAGGGGTGGTCGACATCCTTTGCAGGAGCTTGTTGTTCCATCATTTGTGCCAAACAACTGTTTTATGGGTGGAGAATACACTTTGTCAAATGGCCAAGTACAGAAACAACCCCACGCTTTAGTTTTAACAGGCCCGAATCATTCCGGAAAGAGCATTTACATCAAGCAAGCAGCCATTATTGTATACCTCGCACATATTGGGAGCTTCGTGCCAGCTGAAGAGGCAATTGTTGGTATCACCGACAAGATTTTAACGCGTATTTCATCGCGCGTGAGTGTATCTCGGATCGAAAGCGCATTTGCCATTGATCTCAAACAGATTGCTCAGGCTATGAGATATTCAACGGCTAGGACACTTGTCGTTATCGATGAATTTGGGAAAGGAACAAATGCTGATGACGGTGCTGGGCTTTTCGCAGCGGTCTTGAATCACTTCCAATCTAAGGGGTCCAGTAAGCCACGACTGCTTCTAGCAACGCATTTCCATGAGGTTTTTGACGGCCCATACTTGGACAGGGACCAAGGTTTTTCTCTTTGTCATATGGAAGTCCAGACTGATTGGGAGGCAGCCCGAGATGAAGACCAGGTGACATATCTCTTCAAGCTTGCCGAAGGCCACGCCACTTCAAGCTTTGGCGCTCAATGTGCAGCACTTAATAGAGTGCCCCGTGCTATAGTTAACCGCGCCGAGGCGATCACTCTTCTGCTTAGTCGCAACGAAGATATTGGGTCCTCCAGTGCCAGGCTATCAGAATTAGAGGAACATTATCTGGAAACTGCTGAAACAGTAGCACGGCAATTCCTGCAGGTGATGTTCAACCCCCATCACGATGTAGGAAGAAGTGCTAAAGGCCTATTAAAGAAAATTCTAGCATCAAATGTTTCTAGATGATTTCGATAGATGGTATCATTTGGTTTGTAGCTTCCCTTGCTCGTCAAGGTTAGCTAACAAGGGTGTCAGATATCAGCACGCCTGTCAAACAATGCAAAAGAATTAGTTTATAGTAAGAACCAAAAGAATTTAGACAAATCAGGTCTGATTTTAGGCTTACAAGCTATCCACTCGTCGTCATAAACACACACGCACATATATATTTTATACATTTACCAGTTTTAAATCCCCAGCTAGTCGGAGACAGAAACCCATTGAGGCCATATCTATTCATTTGAATTGATCCCCAAATGTAATAATAGAAAAGAGCGCGGTCCGCATTCCTCTAAGCTTCCAGTTGTAAGAACATGACATGCCTTGTCAAAGAAAAAAATTGACGATGGTTTCACCCTCAAGGGAAGACCTTGTAGATACTATAGAGATCACAAATTAGAACAGCCTTGGGGAATTATGTGATAATCATTAGGTTAACCGGTCCTCCCGTCTGAAGCAGTATGAGGTCCCATCTATATCTTAAAAGAGACGGAACAGAAAACCACATCTGTATCAGGCAAAACTTAGTTCACTGCGTCATAGGGGTTTGACGTCTTTGAACTGTTATGGGATGTGGTGTTGCAGGGTGAAGGCAAATTGAGCATATATGATGGCTCTACAATCGGAGTATTTAAACATCAAGCACTGTACAATCAAGTCTAGTAGTTCATTAACATAACTACCAAGTTAGTGCCAGTGATTGAAGCTAGTAAGAGCAACGGTATTGAATGACTTGTGATAGCAGCAGAGTTCTGCCCATATGAGTCGCATTTTGTAGGCGCTAAACTGGAGCAGGCTTCAGAGCTCAAGCTTGAGCAAATAGATGTTGCCTGAGCTTCTCCAAGGCCTGCCTTTGTCGCGCCAACAGTGACTCCTCTGCCGCCTGGGACATCAATTGTGACGGGAAAAGCGCTGCCACCGCTTAGGCCTGTAATACAGGCGTCGTAGTTATGAGAACACGCTTGAATAGCAGATGCGCAGGAGGCGCTATTTGGGAATGTCGTCGGCGCGTAAGGAAAGGAGAAATACGAGTTGGGAACATAGGATGTCGCGGTGGTTGGAGTGCTATGAGCAGTGTTTCTCGGCGCAGTTCCAGTGCAGACGGCCCTGTTGACGGATTAGATTAATGAGAGGCAGTAGAAGAGTTCCATAACGTTCAACTCACCCAGAGGGACAGCATGCTGGATTGCTATTTGTATCTAAAGCACATGTTTGGCCATTCTGGCAACATATATCACTAAAGATGGCGCCTAGGGAAGCAGGACACTGATAGGTGTTGGCTGGACAAGCAGCTCTTATGTGAAGAATCGCGGTTACTGGGGAATAGTCCTCAGCGACCCGCGAAGCAACGCAGACGTAGATAGAGGCGAGGAATAGCGAAGATTGCTGCAGCAGCCGGTGCCTATTGTACATGGCGAAGGGAGCGAAGCGGTGGAAGAACGAGTGTCTCGTACGTCCAAGCCGTCAAAAATGAAGATTTGTCAGGGGTGTGATACAATTAGTCCCAAGCACAATATCCATACTGTGTAAACAAACCAGGAGAACCTGGGTAATGATGTCATTTTAATTGACTTGGTATGGCATTTGCGGGGATACTTTGCTCAGGTACCTCACCCTTGGATACGGGAGTACCCACGCATGATGAATTCCATTTCGTTTTCAAGGATGTACCTCCGCTCCCCTTGAGAGCAGCATTTGATTATCCTATAATACCTAGTACCTAATATTTGCTCTTGTATTCAATATTGGTAATATATAAATAAAAATATGTAAGATGGTGAAGGGCAGCGTAAGAACTGGTGATCTCTATAGTAGCAGAACGGCTGCAGTCTGACCCAAACTCTCATCTGTAACCTCGAACATGAGCTAGAATCTGTCTGAGGCGTCCAAGCGCATTAACATCGGGCGTCTTTCCAATATCAGAAGCTTGAGTCCCTAGGCGTTTCACCTCTAGTTTAGCTTCGGTAACCAGAGGTTCCAAATCACCCCAGACCTGACTGTTGTAAGCTGTAAATACATCATTCCACTGCTGGAACCACAGACTGCGTGCAGTAGCCGCGTCTGTGGTTCCAAGGTGAAGCGCGGCTTCATGTGAAGCTTCTGGATGGGTCACAAAGTCCGGCGAGAAGTCAAGTAGCTTCTCCCACAAGGGATGCTTGTCTCTTGACCCAAACAAGGCTTCACGTAGCCGGTCTGCCTCCTCTAGAGAAAGAAGATCACCACTTCCTGGCATATCCAGCATGTCATCAAGGTTATCAGGACGCGATAGTAGGTCTACCACGGCGAGGCCATCAGAGGCTTCGTGCTCAGCAACCGACTGGCCGTGAAATTGCAAAAGCATCGCCTCGCTTGATAACTCAGTCTGGGGCCTGGTAATGAACTCGTCAAAAGCCTCTGCTGAATCTATCGCATCCTTTGCCGTTTTCATTGACCCAGATGGTCCAACTTGACTCGTGCTTAGCGACGACTCACCCGATAGAATCGAGGATGGGTTGATAGTCCTTGCGCTTCCGGCGGCGGTTTTTGATCCTTGTGTAATCTCCGGAATTATTGGTTTTGCAGTTAGAGTATTGAAGGCAAGTTTGCCGGATTCTTGAATGCGGTCAAGTATACCCGAGTCCTTTGCTTTCCCTTTTCCCTTGCTGTCGGCACTTCCGTTCTGATGTTCGTCGCCCCCTGTAGGCGCACCATCCTTCTTCACGGCATTATCCTGATCTTCCATCTTGTTGAATAAGCATAGAAATAGTCAACGATGAGATCTCAAGAGTTCCGCATAAATTGCTGACTCCCTGAACAGGCATCTAAGAAAGTAATGAGTTATTTGTAGGTTGTGTCTAATTATTTAGCGGCAAGCCCAGATGCTCCATAATAAAACTACTAATAGGTGGGAAGTATGGCAGCAAAAACGGCACTGAAACAAATTCCATTGTAGGTAAGATGGAGTCCAAAAATCGTTGAACCGACGTGGAACCTGATAATTACCACACTAGGCCATTTATTAGGAGTGAGTCCCCTAGTAGTCAACCATGGGTATCTGCCTAGGTAGTCTATATATCTAAACAGTACCGGATTTTCTTCCAAAAGCTCCGACTGTTGGCAACAGAGCATGCTGCCGAATAGAAGTGCCTTGACACCAATCTCAAAGTGAAAGGTAAGTAGTTACCTACCGATAGTGGGGTGCTAATCTACCTTAGTAGGTTACCTGTATGCTCACAGCTTGCACTTATATATCCACAAGTGTTTTTAGAGATGCTTAATAAGTATGTCCTCGACAATAAGACAAACTTTCCCTCGAGAATCAATCAAAATGAGGTCGTCATGTGACTTTCGTTGCTTTTGCTTTTTCTTTGCATCAGGAAATGATTGATGGTGGTTAAGGCTCGGTAGGTTGTTTGTACGGAGTACCGGATGGGTAAAGCACCATTGCAATCGCCAAGTTGGCGTCCAGTGTTATTACTGAAATGCTGAGCCAAACCGTAGTGTGCCCAACGCCTAACACCTGCAGAGACACTTTGACACTATCGGCGGCGGAGAGACCCCACCACACCTCCCAATTATGTACCAGTTACTTCTCCAGTCATCGAGCGGTCCATCTACCTCTACTGCAAAGGCAACCCACCAGCAGCATCATCACGTCTCGACCCAAAGCTCACTTGCGGCTCCGTTTGCTCATCGTGCTCCTCTGAGCTCCCGACTTCGGCAATCCGCCAGGCCTCTTCATCTCGAACCGTGCAGCCCTGTGTGGCATCTCTGCCATTCACCTAAAGTCGTGGGGGCCGCCCTCCAACCCGCCACTACGCAAACGACATCATTCCCATCGCATCAGTTGGTTGCCTGTCCACACGATCTGGCGTCCATAAATATTTTTTGGCTCTCAGAAAACTCTAGTCACGGCTGTTACAGTGTGATCATTACAAGGATAGCGCCACCGACTCCTCTCCGCACTATACATTTTCTCGTCACCTCTATTGCCAACATTGTTCTTTGACCCCCGCTATCGCTGCCAACCAAGATGGTCGACAGCGAGGCGAACTCGCCAACGTGGAAGTTCACACAGTATGTCCTCCAAGCTTCAGCTTATGTGCCACTCACTAAGACATGACTATGTAGATGCTTCGGCGACAAAGGCGATGTCGAGGACATCACTGAAGGTTCGTCACTGGGCTTCCAGTTCAGCGTACTCCAAATATACCCACGCTGACAGTCTCAACCCCAGCTGATATCATCTCCACCGTTGAATTCGATCATACAGGAAACTACCTGGCTACGGGTGATAAAGGAGGACGAGTGGTTCTGTTTGAACGAAACGAGACGGTATGTCTTCTGCCCCCTAGGAGGGGTATATAGCCTTATAGTTCACATGGCACGTTGAGCTGATTTCCTACAGAAAAAATCATGCGAGTACAAGTTTCATACCGAATTCCAGTCTCATGAACCCGAGTTCGATTATCTAAAGTCCCTTGAAATCGAGGAGAAAATCAACAAGATCAAATGGTGCCGTCGGCAGAACGCCTCCCACTACCTCTTGTCCACCAACGATAAGACTATCAAACTTTGGAAAGTCTTTGAGAAGTCGCTCAAAGTGGTTGCCGAGAACAACCTTTCTCATGATATTACACCGGGGAATGTCGCCGGCGGAGGAGGGGCCCCTCGGCCTCTCGCGACATCACAGCAATTTAGGAATGCTGCTGACCTCAAATTGCCCCGTCTTACCCACCATGATACTGTGGTTGCCGCTGTTCCTCGTCGCACCTACGCAAATGCTCATGCGTACCACATTAATAGCATCTCTGTGAATAGTGACGGAGAAACCTTCATCAGCAGCGACGATTTACGCATCAACTTATGGAACCTCAACATTCAAGATCAGAGTTTCAATATTGTCGATATCAAGCCTGCAAACATGGAGGAGCTGACCGAGGTCATTACCGCAGCGGAATTTCATCCCCTCAGCTGCAACTGGTTCATGTATGCCAGCTCAAAGGGTACTATCAAGCTCGCTGACATGCGAGAGAGTGCTCTGTGTGATCAACATGCTAAGCGTTAGTATTTAAACGTACCCCGATAGGGGATATTTCAATTTCCGTACCATACTAACAGGCGACGCACTAGTTTTTGAGCAAGAGGAAGATCCCTCTTCAAGATCCTTCTTTTCAGAAATCATCTCATCCATATCTGATGTCCGCTTCTCTTACGATGGGCGATACGTTTTGTCTCGCGATTATCTCACGGTCAAGATTTGGGATATCAACATGGAGCGGCAACCCATCAAAACGATACCGATTCACGAACATTTGCGACCTCGGTTATGCGATACATACGAAAACGACAGCATTTTTGACAAGTTTGAGGTTGTTTTCTCTGGAGATGCCAAGAATGTCATGACGGGAAGTTACAACAACAATTTCATGATTTATCCCTCCGACCCAGACAAGGAAGTTGAGGTAGTTCTTCAAGCAGACAAGTCAGCCTTCAAAGCAAAGAAAGTCGGTGTGCCTACGCCTATCAACTCGTCGACCAGCCCGACGGCGACGAATGGTAAGAAGGGTGGCTCAAGGGCTGGTAGTCCTGCAGGCGGTGCCCAGGGTCAGCGAATGAGAAAAGAGACGGATGCAGATCAGATTGATTTCAATAAGAAGATCCTACATATGAGCTGGCATCCCTTCGAAGATAGCATTGCCATCGCCGCGACTAACAATGTAAGTGGTCTTCGTCTCTCGAGGCTCGAATTATGGACGAAGTTGGCTAATAATGAATCCTAGCTCTTTGTGTTTTCAGCATTGTAGACAAGAGCAGGGATCCGGTCGATGTGATGGGCATCTGGCGGTATTTGTGGTATACCCACACAGGGGACTATCTTTGACAGCTAATGATGGGACTGGACGCGGGATACCTGCCAGAGTCTGTCTGGGTATTCTGGAACCACACAAGAAATTTTCCCGCATTGTAGTGAAGAAGGCATAGACCGCGCACAACCCGATTGGTACAGGTTTACGGCGCTCCCTTTGATTGTGTCTTGTTATAGTGAGTGACTGTATTTTTAATTCCGTTTAGGCGCAAGACGATCAATCGGCCAACAAAGGAATAAGAGTAATTAAATTAACAAGGGCATTGCGGTCAACATAGAGAATTCGGACAAGAAGGCATGTTTTGTTTCAGCGTGCACGCACTGGGGAGCCTTGGACACCCGAAAGGACACAAAACCTCTTCTTTGCTTGCAAGAATGGAGAGCTTCATTCACGCAATTCAACTGTGGACTCGATGCACATCTATGCGCAAATGGGTAATATGGGATCTATCACTGATTAGTAAGGATGTTGGGCATGTCTCAAACACTGCTAGTTACCGCAGTAAGCAATGTTGGTTGGCTACCTGTACTTTCCAAGTCATCACAGCCCGAGCAAACGGCTAAACATAAAACTTGTAGTCCCTCAACAGACCCGAAGAATATACTCATTAGAAGCATCAGCAACTACCAGGAAGGCGGCTAAGTATCATTGCTTGACATTGCCCAGCTTATGGGAACGCCATCAGAACATAAGTAGGTTTTGGTTGTAACCTAAACAGCATGCAAAGGCTCACCTTGAGAGATAAACAGAACCAGCGATGGCGGACTCGGCCAAAATAAATATGACACCAAGTGTTGGCCATAAAGCTCCTGAAGCAATTGGCGGTCGGTCTAACCAATCCCACATTTCTTGGCTTCTCGTTGTTGGAGGCGGGCCAACCCTGCTTGTTTCGGCTATAATGCTTACATTGATCTTTGGCGGTTGTTGTTCTAATGTGCGATCCGGTTTCAGATTTCCACTCACCAGATGGATAGGCTAACAGGCTTGTGATAGGTATATGCTCTGGAAGCGATAATCAAGTAAGTCACCATCACTCAAGACGACAGTAATGAGGCTAATCACCAACACCTAAGCTTCGAACCTGCAAACGGTACGACTGTGGAATTCTCGTCACCTTGGGGGACAATCTGACTTGTATAGGAACTCTAATTACATTCGTTCAATTTTTCTTCGTGGCCTTGACGGGTTATGTGGCCCAATTCGATAAGACAAGGCCCCCTTTCTTTATCGCTCCCAACCAAGTTCCCCTCCGCCGCTGGCTTGTCAACATCATTCTGTTCTTCAGCATCAATGTGCTAAATAACCATGCATTCAGCTATGACATCTCGGTCCCTGTTCACATAATCCTGCGTTCTGGTGGCAGTATTACTACGATGGCCGCCGGATATCTTCATGGGAAACGGTATTCTCATGTTCAGATTTTGGCCGTTATCCTGTTGAGTCTTGGGGTTGTTCTAGCCGCTTGGTCCAATGCTAAAGAAAAGGTAACGCATGCCTTCTTTTTCTTATCATGATTCTTAGTCTAACCTTTCGCCAGAGAGTCGCTGGCAGTGCCACCCAACCCTCTTTCAACGTTGGTCTCTTGATTCTGTTTATAGCTCAGATTCTCTCAGCTATCATGGGCCTGTATACCGAATCAACATACCGTAAATATGGGCCCCAGTGGAGAGAAAATTTATTTTACTCTCATGTCCTTTCGTTGCCACTCTTCATACCATTTGCGTCATCAATGGCTCGCAATTTCCGTGTGTTGGCCAAGAGCGAACTGCTGAACCTGCAGGTTCCATTCGCTGCTACAATCTCTCAGCCACTGCAGGTCCCAAGTCAATTGGCTTATCTTGCGGCAAACGTGTTAACTCAATATGCCTGCATTCGTGGCGTGAATCTCCTCGCAGCCAATTCATCAGCGCTCACTGTTACAATTGTGCTTAACATCCGAAAACTGGTCAGCCTCCTTTTAAGCATCTGGCTGTTTGGGAATTCTCTAGCAATCGGTACGCTTATCAGTGCAGTTGTTGTATTTGGTGCAGCCGGTCTTTACACTGTGGGCTCCAGGTCAAAAACGTCCAAGGAAAAGAAGAAGGCTTAGGCATTGATGGAATTTGTCGTGTTTATTAGAATAGACTACCACCCTGAACGGGACTTTGTTTACTATTACTCGACGATCCACTAAACACATAGCACGATTTGAGCGATCGTCGAATACTTATCATATACTACTTTAAAAAAACGGAATTTATTGTACTCTAATTAAGTGACCTAAATTTCTAGATAACAGGCGAGTGATGTCCAGGTCATGATTAATATATTCTCTAGCTCTAATAGACTAAACCACCAGATATTCGGGCAAGCGTCAGTTGGAGCGAGGCAAGCGAACCCCACCCTCTATCACTTGACCCCTCTATTCTATGTAGGAGATGGGTACATCAAGCAAACCGATGAGTGACCTCCTACCTGTAGTATTGGGGTCCTAAAGGTACCTGGGTACCAAGTACTAGAAGCGTCTCAAGTGTATTTCCCCATTGATGCATATACCGTCTATAGGCCACCTCCGGTGTTAGTCTCGGACCCCGCCAACTCCCCACGTGGCTGAGCTCTCTTATCTTATCCACCGTTCTGTGATTCACTGTGAACGTTCTCTCGTCTTTGGAGGAGATCGACTCCGTAAAGTTGAAGTTAAGGTTAGATCTGTGCTCGAACTCTATCTGCTTTCTGCCCTTCTTTCGAAACAGTATTGGGGGGGGAAATCTACTCATTTTAACATTCTCTTCTCATTAAACAATTAGGTATCTTATTCAAAGGTACCTACAACGCCATCAAACCATGGCTGGTGAGCATATTGGCAGATCCATTGGGATTGTACTGGAGTAAGGTCTTTCTAACTTACATCATCTATTAGACAATTCCTTCCATGGGCATTCAACAGTCTTCCCAGTCCGAACCCGGGAGGCAAATGGCGAGGAAGAAATACCCGAACCAACCACGACAGCTTCAGACGACTCCGAAGAGAACACCAGTTCACTCCCCACCCATGAGAAAGATGAATTCGAGCACGGCATGCTATTGCGAGATGTTCCCGAGCGAACGACGTTCTATGATCCTGTTGCGGAGCGACAGATGACGCAAACGGACGCAAAGTTGTTCTATCAACGGAGCAAAATTGATGTACGCAGTGGAAACACCACTTGGCCACAGCCTACCCCGTTTGATAGCCCCGTAATTGTCTCGGGGTCACATCCATCGACAGATTATGGAGGGGATTCGCTTATTCTTGATCAGGAGACCGGTCAGTGAGACCGTTGCATAATTACCAAAGACTACAAAACGCTAACTGAAGGTCCAAGATAAATCAGATGCACTAGAGATGTCGTTGAAAGCTGGTGGGCCCTCCTCCGTTTCAGCAAACTTGACGTTTCCCTCGAATTCAAGAGGTTTACAAAGCTATACCGATCCCAAGGTTTCCCTGGGTTCCCATCATGGGTTCACTGCGAATAGCTTATTTGATACGGAGCCGCATATCACAGCCGAGCTTAGCGCCATTTCTAAAAGCATTCAGAGAATACTTGACGTGAGGCGCAAGTACATTGCACTATCGGCTCAAGGTCCAGACGACAACCCTCGCGATACCTCTGGCTGGGAAATATACCCTCCTCCTCCAGAACCTGCATGGAGTCAGAATTCCAATGGCAATCCTGATGAAGCCCAGAAACAAGACATTACCAGCTCTCAGGTTGGACTGGATCATGCTGGGTCAAAGCGACCCGCAAGGAAAAGAAAGCCAGGCCAAGACGTTGGCGAAGACTTTAGTGTTGAAGACCTACTTCCCTTGCCAAATGAAGATTCCATGTCCTTTAACCTTGATGAAGGTGGCGTCTACCAAGTGTTTGATAACCCCGAAACTTCATCACCCGCCATAAAAGTGCCCACCATTCGAGAGTTTTATATGGACCTAGATGAAATTCTCACGGTCTCGTCAGACGGACCCAGCAAAAGCTTTGCCTTCCGCCGACTACAGTATCTAGAGGGCAAATTCAATCTTTACGTCCTCCTCAACGAATACCAAGAAACAGCCGACAGTAAGAAAGTGCCACACAGAGATTTCTATAACGTGAGGAAAGTTGATACGCACGTCCATCATTCCGCCTGCATGAATCAGAAACATCTTCTTCGCTTCATCAAGAGTAAAATGAAGAAGTATCCTAACGAGGTTGTATTATTCCGAGATGGAAAACATCTCACGCTAGCCGAAGTGTTTGCGAGTATAGATCTCACAGCGTATGACTTGAGTATAGACACACTTGATATGCACGTGAGTACAGTATTCTAAAACCGTTAGACGACAACAAGCTCACCATCTAGGCGCACACCGATTCCTTCCATCGCTTTGACAAGTTCAATTTGAAGTATAACCCAATAGGTGAATCTCGTCTCAGGACGATCTTCCTCAAAACCGACAACTTCATACATGGACGATATCTAGCTGAGATTACGAAGGAGGTCATCTCTGACTTGGAGTCGAGCAAATACCAAATGGTGGAGTGGCGTATTTCCGTCTATGGCAAGTCGATAGACGAATGGGACAATCTCGCCGCTTGGGTTGTGGATAACAAACTCTTTTCTCACAATGTCCGATGGCTTATTCAAATCCCACGCCTCTATGATGTCTACAAAGCAAGCGGTTTGATGGAGACGTTCGAGCAGGTTGTCAAGAACGTCTTTCAGCCCTTGTTTGAAGTGACAAAAGATCCATCAAGCCACCCAAAGCTGCATATCTTTCTCCAGAGAGTAATTGGCTTCGATAGCGTTGACGACGAGAGCAAAATTGAGCGTCGACTCTTCAAAAAGTTCCCCGTCCCCAAGGTTTGGGATACGAAGCAAAACCCCCCCTACAGTTACTGGATCTACTATCTTTTTGCCAACATGGCCTCTTTAAATCATTTCCGTCGCCGACGAGGCTTTAATACATTCGTTCTACGTCCTCACTGTGGTGAGGCAGGTGACAGTGAGCATCTGGCTGTGGCAGCACTCTGTTGTCACAGCATCAGCCATGGTCTCTTGCTCAGAAAGGTCCCACTACTTCAATACATCTTTTATCTAGAGCAAATTGGAATCGCAATGTCCCCGCTCAGTAACAATGCCTTGTTCCTGGCTTATGAGCGAAATCCCTTCCATCAATATTTCAAGCGGGGACTGAATGTGTCCTTATCAACAGACGATCCGTTGCAGTTTGCTTTCACCAAAGAACCTCTGATCGAAGAGTATGCTGTAGCTGCACAGATATATAAACTCAGCTCAGTCGACATGTGTGAATTGGCGAAGAATTCCGTGAAACAGAGTGGTTATGAAAAAGCCATCAAGAAACAATGGCTGGGTCCGAATTTCGAGAAACCCGGCAAGGAAGGGAACCGAATGGTCAAAACGAACGTTCCTGACCGCAGGGAGGAGTTCAGATACCATACACTTATTCAAGAAAGAGATGTGTAAGTCAAGAAATGAAGCCCCTTGAGCCCTCGTCGTGCTGATAATATTTCCCAATATCTAGACTGAGGCGTTATATTGCATATAATTACCATGATGAATCCGCGCCCAAAACCCCTATAGTGAAAGGTCAGTATGCCGAAGTAGCAGGGTCCGGTAGCGTCACACAGAGATCAACAGAGGCGGATACCGAGCCTCGGGAGTACGGTGCGGAATCGCTGATCGCTGGATCAAGCGATCATGAGTTAGAACTTCCCGCCAGCGCAATGGGAGACCCCCACCTGTCCGGAACCGATCCCAAAATGTTCCCAGGCATCCTCACCAAAGAACATCGCAACGGTAGTTCTAGGAATCTGGCCCAGTTTGACGGTAGGGCGTCTCCCGCCAACGAAGCTCCTTAGGCTATTACAATGGGGAAACATCGGCCTTTTGTACATTGATGAATAGACAGTGTCAACTAGATCCATATCAACACGAATATCGAGACACAGGTTGAGAAGCATTTCCTAGGTATAATATAGGGACGATAGGAAATGTGCATGGATGTATTGAGAGAGACTGCAACCATAAGCCTCAAGATCACCCATAAAGGTATTTACGGCGGTATATTCAATTATATTTTACCCCTGATTTAGTATCGGACAATAAGAATGTTCACATTAATTATATAATAAGTATAAATATAAAATATAATAAAGTGTCCAGGTCCTCATAATCTACTGTAGGTATCATATAGCCTCGCTTGGGTGGGGTAGCTGAAAGCTGCGACTCATAGGAGATACCACACTAAAGGTTAACGAACCTGTAGTGATGCTGATAAGCAAACAAGATTAACAAGCCGCGGTACCTACCTAGTGCTACAAGGTAAATAGTGCTAGGTACTAGGTACTTACCTAGTAGGCAAGAAGTAAGTACTCACATTAAGTAATAAGTACATAGTACCTAGTATCCAACTGCTAGAGGTAAGTCCATCTTTTATAGGTTAATTCACGACTATAGGAGTTCTTATCGGGGTACAGGTACCGAGTAGGTACCATACGTTGAGCAAGCAACGTACTCCCGTACCTCCCCCCCTAGGAGCCGCTGGCTTTTAAAGCCTGTCATCTCTGGCCTTAGTAATGACGACGACGCCAAGTGAAAACATGCACCAATGGAGATTGGCGGGACCTAACCCAAGCTATACCTGGTACTTACCCAGGTACTAATAATAATCGCTGACGGACCTGGACGGTCTTCACCAACGACGACTTCATCTCAACACTAACAGAGATCTCGCTGCCCCCAGACGAGGCGCTCTTCATCGCGTCGCGACGATACGACCAGCCGCTCAAGTACAGAGCTGTGGTGTAGCGCACGATACAATCTCGACATGGGTTTCCTGGGGGTGTATCGAGCCATCTACGACTACACGCCCCAGGCGGATAATGAGTTGGCCATTCACCAAGGCGACTTGCTCTACGTTCTGGAGAAGAATGGCGATGACGGCTGGTGGAAGGCCAAGAAAAAGGCTGGTGCAGATGATGAAGATGAGCCAACTGGCCTAGTGCCGAACAACTATGTTCACGAGGTGTGTGCCTCCCTTCGTCAGCTACTTCGCCCATCCTCTTCCCCACGGTAGATGACACGATCATTGAACTACAGCTCGGCTACTTGTCTCCTTTTCAATCAACCTTCGCACATACAGGAATCTGTGTACTAACGCCTCTCATTTTGCTTCAATGCTAGGCTGAACCAGCCAGTCACGCTCGTGCCATCTATGAATATACTCGCCAAACCGACGAAGAGTTGTCCTTCTCCGAAGATGCCGTTCTCGACGTGTTCGATGCATCAGACCCTGATTGGATCCTGGTTGGGCTTGATGGCGAGTATGGATTCGTCCCCGCCAACTATATCGAGGTGCAAGACATGAATACCACGGAGGAACCGCCATCTGTGACAACACCTCCGACATTGCCGGCGAGACCACAGTCACAACACACTGTGATAGAATCTGATAACACGTCAATAAAGACTGAAGTTCCTATCAGCCCTGCTTCTGCAATCGCCAGCGTTATGCAGTCACGAGAGACTTCCCAGTCGACTAGATCCCCTCCTCAACTTACCAGAGAGCTTCCATCGCGCGAAGAGTCCCAGATTTCCGACGAAGAACCAGTCCGCTCTCCAGCGTTGCCTTCACGACCCCGCCCCCAGTCTCAGTCAACGTATCGATCTCCGGTAGATCGATCTAGTGTGATTGAACCTGTTGAAGAACCGCATGAAATTCGCCGCACACCTGGAGGCTTTCATATGTATAATATTAACGAGATGGTTTCGGTCATGGGTAAAAGAAAGAAAATGGCTACAACCTTGGGCATAAATCTTGGAACGGGTACAATTCTCATTGCTCCTGACCGGGGTCAGGACGATCCCCCTCAAGAATGGACTGCTGACAAAATGACACACTATTCTCGGGAAGGAAAGCATGTTTTCATGGAGTTGGTGCGGCCTAGTAAGAGCATTGATTTCCATGCTGGAGCCAAGGACACAGCAGAGGAAATTGTAGCCGCTCTCGGTGAGCTTGCTGGAGCTGCTCGAGCAGAGGGGTTGAAAGAGGTTATCATGGCAGGTTCACAAAAGCGTCATAAAAAGGGCACAGTTCTATACGATTTCATGGCACAGGGCGAGGACGAAGTAACGGTAGCAGCCGGCGACGATGTTATTATCATTGACGATTCGAGAAGCGAGGAATGGTGGCAGGTTCGACGCTTGAAGAACGGAAAGGAGGGTGTCGTCCCGAGCAGCTACATTGAGCTCACAGGAACTATTACGCCTCCGCCTGCCCAAATACCACCCGTCTCGGCCAGCTTAGGCCATAACTCGGCGAAATCTACGGTTGAGCAGAACCGCCAGGAAGAAATCAGATTAACCAAAGAAGCAATGAAAGCAAGCAAGGAGCCACAGCAGGTAGGCCTGGGAATGCGTCTTCCTGAGAGAGGTAGTAGCCTCACGGCGAAAGAAAATGGTAATAATTTGGGACAACAGCGGAACCAGCGCGATAATGGACGAAACGACCGTGGCAGTCAACCCAAACCGAAAGCTAGTAAGCCTCCCGATTCTCACATGCATCCATATATCTACTTCATGCTCAGACATGCTGACAATCTCTCTTATAGAACCCGACTCATCAAAAGTTCGAATATGGTCAGATCGATCAAAGTCCTTCAGTGTTGAGGCTCAATTTCTTGGACTTAAAGATGGCAAACTACATCTCCATAAGATGAATGGTGTCAAAATCGCTGTGCCTATTGCAAAGATGTCACGCGAAGACCTTGAATATGTCGAAGATCTCACCGGGATATCTTTGGATGACGAGAGACCATTGGCTGACGTGAAGAAATCAAAGTCATCTGAACCGAAACCCCCAGGCGTCGGGGCTTCAATAGACAAGACTCAGACCCGCCCTGAGTATGATTGGTTTCAGTTCTTCTTGTCCTGTGATGTTGCTGTTGGCCTCTGTGAGCGCTACGCTCAAGCCTTTACGAAAGACTCAATGGACGAAAGTGTCCTTCCAGATGTCGATGCGAGCATTCTAAGGAACCTAGGACTACGCGAGGGTGATATTATCAAAGTGATGCGCACTTTGGACGCCAGGTTTGGTCGGGAGCGCGGGAACAAAACTGGAGGGGATGGCGATGGCGGCTCTGGTGGTCTTTTTTCAGGGCCCCGTGGTACCCTTCGAAACAATACTAGGAAAAGCCGTCCAGCACCGGCAGTACAAACCAGTGACGTTGTTGATGCTGCTGCGTTTTCCACAAAGGATACTACCGGTTCAAGCAACGATGGGGTCAAGTCACCACCCTTGGCAAGTCCCACCAAATCCCCCGAGGCTCCAACAGCTGGGTTTGATGACGATGCATGGGATTTGAAGCCGTCAAAGAAGGAACAGCAACAAGCAACTCGAGAGACAAAACCGGCGGTGCCAACTGAGCCAGTTCCAAACCCAGCGCCTGTTGCACCGGCGTTAACAGGGTCAATGCAAGAACTTTCCCTACTCACAACACCACTTCAACCAAGTCACGTCGAACCATCAATTCAAGCGAAATCTCAAAGTGCCAGCGCCAACGGAGGAAACGTAGAAACACCAGCTCCGACACCCTCTCAGCAACTGCCTGGTGCGAGCCCTTCATTCTTCTCTTCAGTTGCACAGGTATCTCCCAAGTCCTTAGCTCGCCAGCGACCGATGCCGCCGTCAATGTCGCCGCCTGTTCAAGGCTCACTCGTTCCACCACCACCTCAACGACCACTCTCTGCCCCACAGGCAGTTGTGCAGCAAGGAATGTTCCCACCTCCTGCTCTAACACCTCAGTTGACAGGAATTGTCCAGGGACAGGTGGCCCCTCTAGGGCAAAGCCTCCATGACCTAAGCCAAGCCCGCTTACAACAGCAATACACTGCGCAGTTGCAGCAAATGCAGCCAGTTTTGACAGGATATCCTGGAACTCAGCCTCAAGGTATGGCTGCATTCCCTACCGGAGCTCCAGCGCAGTTCATGCAACCCATGTTGACGGGAGCTCCCGGGATTTCCCCTTTCGCAAACCCCAGTGGACCAAACCAATTTGCGTCTATTCAACCGCAACATACGGGCTTCCATCCTAGCTTTGCGCAACCAGGCTTTGGGCAGCCAGCCCCAGGTCATATCAACAGTTACCTGCCCCCCCCATTAGAGCCTCAACGCACTGGATTATCTACATTACAGTCACAGCAAACGGGTGTCGCAGGCGCCTTCAATCCAGGCATTCAAGCTCAGCCTTTGGTACCTCAAAAGACTGGGCCACCACCTCCTGTCCGCTTTGGCGTCACGGGAGAAGCAAAAAAGCTAACTCCTCAGCCGACCGGCAGACGAGCGAACTTAGCACAAGCAAGTAAGTGAATCCTAATCCGTGAGTCATGAGTATAAGCATAAAGATATTGATTTGTTTCACAGCACCCCAAAATCCATTTGGCTTCTAAGACAAGGCACTTCAACACCAATTCAATTCCCACACGAACTTATGAAAAGCTTCGATTGGACATTGGTGTGCCTCTTGCTTGGATTCAGCTATTTGTACCTAATGTGTAGGCGAATGCGGGTAATTTGAGGCGTACATAGAGATACAAGATTACGACAATCCACCTCCAGGCCCTCGCATTCTATTAGATAATTATTGTCTATATCTCTATCTCATCTATCAAGGACCGTGGCCTATCATCGCCCATTGCCAACCGGCTAGCTACAGGAGTAGTCGGTTGAAAAGGGGGTGACCCTGTTTTCTGTTATTGTAGATAGAATTGATCTAATATATCCCAAACCATTGTAATTTCATTACTCGCGCACCGCCGCCATATGGCTAGTCTCCAACGTCCCGTCTACCTCTATATGAGAAATGAAAGAAAAGACAAAACGACTATTCCAGATCATTGTATCGCCCGTCTACGTTGCTCTCATCCATATCTCGTAAGTTCAACCAAACGGCGAACTCCTAGCTAATCATGCCTTGCGTCGTTGCGGGTTAGAACCCCTAGATGCCCCCGAAGCGACAGATGATAGGTCAATCTCCACTTCTGTCACAGGCTCGGCTTTGCTCCCAGGCTCGAAACGCTTGCGAACCGCCCGAATCATCATGATAAACCAGTAGAAGTTCAGGAAGTTGAGAGTAAGGTTGGAAATAAGATATGAGCCAGCAATCCATGGTTGTACGGTAGATTTGCTGGTTGTAAAAGCCATGATGGCAGTGTCGGCATAGGTTTTGGTAGGATGATTGTTGACAGCTCGTAATAGATCCTGCAAAACTGAGAATGATTGGTACGTGCCGTAAACAAGTCGACACGAGAAGAAACTGGAAAGAAGCAAAATGCCGTTGTAGAGCTGCGCCTTTGATCCCGTCATATTAACCTTATCCATGAACCAGTGGATATTCAAGAAAGGAGTAGATAATTCCCAGAGGATGAAAATGCTTGAATAATAGTTGACAAGAGGTCGCTAAGCTGCTATTAGTGCGGTCCGCGATGTACATCAGGGTTAGTAGGAGAGAGAAACATACGAAGCCAAGAGAATAAACAAGAAGGGCAGCAACAGCATGAGCAAGGGTGCCCAGACCAAAAACATCCAGGTTGAAGCTGGTGACGAACAGATCCCAAACAAAGTAACCAGCTGCCAGAGCTTGGATCATGGCAGCAGCCCCAGTATAGCCCCAAACACGCCCCTCCCAGTCCATATGCTTGCGCTCCTCATCTACCAGCATAACCCATATTGCGAGTATATTGATCAATGTACTCTGAATGAACGATACTATATGAGCATCCCAATTCAATCGCTTCTTTCGGTTTAGTTGGGAGTAATGCTGGGGCGCAATCAACTTGGACAGCAGCGGCGAAATTGGCCAGAAAATAAAAGAGTAAAATAGCGCTGCAAAGAGAACCTCATGGATATGCAAGGGCAATGTGGGCATATCGTAACGGTCCGCAAAAGGCTGCACCAGGTCGGAGAGCCATGGGATTGGCGGGATGGGGAAAGGGTCTTTCATCTTTCAGTATTGGGAGGTACTGCAATCACGTTCGGGACGCTTGGCCGTGATTTAATGGGGGTATCTCATCCGTGCTGAAAGATCCGGGAGAGAAAGGTGACTATAAATACGTTGAGGGTGAAGCTTTCCGGCGCATGACCACGTAAGGAATGAGCACTACCTTGTGATTTATCAAGGTTCTACGACACATGTACTCCGTAGGTGGTTGTCACCCGAGCCAATTGTTGGGGAGACTCACGTGAGTTTCGGTGAGGTGCCTTTGTACCTACTTGTCATGTCCACCACTACCCACCTGCAGGTACTACTACTAGGTAGGTAGGCGGGTATGGCGCTTGTCTACCTACTAGGGTAGAACCAAGAAAGAAATTTCTCCATAATTTGGCGCTCCATACTTACCGTGGCAGCTTACCTACCTAGTAGGCCTAGGTCGTATTTTTATCCCTTTTTCAGATAGCGAGCAAGTGCCTACCACACCTACCTGGTAGCTATCAATTAACGAAAGGCTTTGTTACAGGGAAGAACCATTTTCGGCATATTAAGAAACATTCAACCAAGCTGAAGGATTCCAATCATTTCGTCTCATATCGCTCTCTTTCACCCGTTAATTAACAACACCAGGACTGGTTATGGCCGAAGCATTGCGGGATCTGCTCGGCACTGGCCAACAAAATGATGCAGCAACATTGGACTACGTGGCTTATCTAGCTGAGCAGCCAGTCGACTTTCTGCAATCCTCCGAGCCTCAGATATTAACCCAACACTCACATTCGTTGCTACTTTCAATCCAAGGCCTGTCCAAGAAATCGCACAAGTTAATAGTCGATTCAGCGGCCAAGCATGCCTCGCTCAGAGATACACTGCCTGATCTAGCATGCCATGCAACGGAATTAAAGCGATCAGTTCCTCAGCTTGACTCCAAGGTCGATTATTTTTCTAGCAACTTCAGCAAGCTCGGGGAAAGCAAAGCGGTTGCTCGCAGGAAGCAAGCTCTCAAACTATTAGAGAATGCTGATCGCTTAGTCGACCTCATGCAAGTACCACCTCTGCTGGTATCAGCTATCAATTCCACCCCTCTCGGCCATGCTTCGACACTTGACCTGTACGCCCATGTTCGCCGACTTGGTGCTCTGTATCCCGACTCGCAACTTATCTCATCCGTGTTAGACGAGGCCGATACTGCCATCCATCAGCTGGCTGGGGAATTGATTAACGCCTTGAAAGCGACAAGTCTAAAGCTCGCTGCAGCCATCCGCACAGTCGGCTGGCTTAAACGCATTATACCAGACCTCACTTCAGGGATGCTTGCTGAAGATGCGCTACCCGCAATCTTCTTAGTCTGCCGCATGGTCATCTTCTTGGAAACACTGAGCGCCTTGGAGCCTCTTCGACAACTCGCCGATGAGGAACGGATTCGTCAAGCCAAGGCGTCACAATCTTGGTCCGGCGGCCAACAAACAGAGCGATACCTGAAGCGATTTATTGAGGTGTTCCGGGAGCACAGTTTTAGCATAGTTTCCATCTCCAAGAGTGTAGGCGCTAGCTTGACAAGTCCATCAGACAATGGAAGCGACAACTTATGCCCACTCCCCTCCGCTCTATCCACATTCCCTCTACAACTCATTGATCTGTTGCTTGAAACCCTACGCATCTACCTTCCTGCTATCAAAGATCAAGCTTCTCGCGAAAGCATTCTCACACAAGTTCTTTATTGCGCGGGAAGTTTAGGCAGGTTAGGTGCTGATTTTGGAATACTTTTAGCCAGCATTGGTGTTGATGAGTGGGTGGACTTGGTCAAGCGCCACCGTCTGCTGGCTGGCCGTCTTGAATCTGTGATTGGCGATTATCGCAGCACATAATTAGCCGCCAGACTAAGTGGGGTATATCAGCCGCGCGGCAGATCAAACCCTTACCCAAACCAAACTCTCCTTCGTGACACCCATCTGTCACGCCGCAAGCTCATAAGACGCCACCAAGTTATCCACGAGGTTAAAAATGAATGCCTGGCCTGGGCGACAATGAGCGCGCCCCGAAACAAGACCAAGGGCCGAACCCACTCAGGTACGCGCTATGTTGGCTGCCTCCCTAGGTGAAATCTTATGACAATTGGCAGCACGACATTTCTTGTCAGGGCTAGGCTCTGGTGTGACATCGGCTGTTCTTTTACAGCCTCTTGATCTGTTGAAGACTAGAGTACAGCAATCAGGACGTTTGTCTTTGCGAGCTAATTGGCAAGACTTGAGTCGGTCGTCACACCCCATCCGCGGCTTATGGAGAGGCACCTTACCCTCGTCTCTTCGGACCGGCTTTGGTTCTGCTCTATATTTCACTTCCCTCAACTCCATACGCCAATATGCACAGCAATCGGGGTCGTTTGGGCAGGGCGTTCAAGCACAAAGTGCTTCCTCAGCTTTACCGAGTCTCACAGGCACAGCTAACTTGATCTCTGGCGCTGTGGCGCGAACGTTTGCGGGATTTGTTTTGATGCCTCTCACTATCATCAAGGTTCGATTTGAATCTAGTTTCTACTCGTATCCATCAATGCTGGTCGCTATAAAAGATATGCATCACAGAGATGGTCTCCGAGGCTTCTTTTCCGGATTCGGCGCGACAGCAATTCGAGATGCTCCGTATGCAGGCATGTACGTGCTATTCTACGAAATGTTCAAGCTCAGGCTCGGTGTATTAGTCTCCCATGCTCCTTCAACGTCCAGGGGGGAGCAAGAGATGACTTCTTTTGTAGCCAATTCCGTCAATTTCACTTCAGGCATTACAGCTGGGGCAGTCTGTTCGGCTATATCAAATCCAATAGACGTATGTAAAACCCGAATCCAACTACAACCGCGCAAATATCAGAATATAGTCCAAGCAAGCTGTAAGGTATTTGCTGAAGAGGGCTTTCGATCTTTCTGGGATGGTCTAGCAATACGAATGGGCCGCAAAGCACTAAGCTCTGCTCTGTCTTGGACAATATATGAAGAACTTGTACGGAGGTTTGCAGGTAGTGCGAGGACTGCAATCTGAGGATAGTTCCGATAACCCGAGCCAGATCAATAAAGAGGAATGACAACAAGTTAAAGGTGGTTTGCGTGTTGAAAAAAGGAAATTGGGAATTGGTGCTCCGCTAAATTACTAAAAATCTGAATCAAAGCAAACGCAGCACACATGAGCCAACGCCATCGACTGTTACAGCCACCAAGTGTCAGTTTGGTTTGGCGCCAGCAAGGTACATGAGGAGAGCTGGCGATTTGCTTCTCTTTCTGTCATGCTTCTTGCGAACCCATTCAAAATCGGCTCCTTTGTGATGGTGCTTCCTCTCCTCAACCATGAGCAGCTTCCCACGCTTCTCTCGTACATGCTTGGTATGTCGCCAGAATTGATCTTGCTCCCATTCGGGAACCCATCGCTTGATCAACACAAATTCGGGGTCCTTTTTTGAAACAAGTTAGACATGATTGAGAACGGACAAATCTTGAAGGATAGTACTCACTGGATCCATGTCGTACTCGATACGAAGTTCGCGTAGAGTCTCAATGGAAAGATATTTTCGCGCCATCCGAGTGTACGTAGGGCGTTCAGCTGGGGCCATCTCAACAACGTGCTCACGAACTGCAACCGTGGTCTGAGTTGCAGCTGGAGCTGGAGGGGGAGGGGGGGCTAGAACTGGGATTTTTTGTTTGTTCATAATGGCAGCAATTGCCTTCTCATCGAGACCAGATTTGAGGAGATCCTCTTGCATCCGACGCTTGTATTCCTTTTCATACTCATCCCTCTGCTTCTTTTCTTTGGCTTGACGTTCGAGTTCCTCCTTCTTGTATCTCTCCACTGCGTCTTGAGCATGCTTGTCCCGCTGCCTCTTCACTTCAGCAGCTTCCTCCTCCTCCTTTAGTCGCTTTAGCTCAATCTCCCTCTTGATTTTGCCGGCCTCCTCTTCTTTTTCTTCCCGCCTTTTTATGTCATCCAGCTCACGCTTTGCACGTCTGAGCTCAGCCTCATCGCGATATTCCTTAACGAGACGGCGGTCGTCTTGTTCGCGATCGCGAACAAGACGAAGCTGTTCCAATTCGCGGCGCGCTTGTTCAGCCTCCCAGTCTTCACGTTTCAAGCGAGGAGTATCGGAGTGAGATCGTGAGCTGGATCGCGACCGAGAGCGGTGCGCACTGCGGCGACGACGGTGGCGGCCACCCCGCTTACGGTGAGAGCGACGATCATCCTCAGATGAGTCACCGTCCTCTGACAACTCGTTATAAATGCGATTATTGATGATGACTGGCTGAGCAGGGACAGGAGGTGGACTCCGACGGTCTCTAGAGCGGTCCCGCGACCTGGATCGAGCAACCACAGTTGTTGTGTGCTCTGGAACCAGATAACTCGGACCGCCGGGTGCACCGTAATATGAACGTACCCGGGGTGGGCTTTGAACATAACGAATGGGCTGTGGGGGAGGACCCCGGTGCCTGACGCGGATATCCAAATCCGAATCGTCGTCGTAATGGCTACTCATGGCGGGGTTGTTGTTATCTACGTATAGTAGTAGAGTGCATAGGTGTCTCAAAGATTGACTAAAATAATGATGGATGGATGCAAGCAAGAGGTGGGATGAAACGGTAAGACAGAGGGTGATGCCTTCATATAAGTGTGTCAGTGAGGGGCTATACACACTAGTAGTCTCGTTGATTAGCTACTTACCTGCCTAGAGCACTTCCTGTGTTGGTTTGAATACGCAGTCCCTTCATGTACACTGTGACGCTCATCCTCTCTGGTGGGGTTTCTTGCGAAAGGGTACCATAGGGCTGGGTGAGGGGCTGAGTGCCTAAAACAGGAGGGGGTTATAAGACATTATATGATTCGTTGAACAGGACTTGAATCCTACTAGCCCCACTACGATAACACTTCATGCTGCAGAATTGAGACATTACCAACTCATCCCTTTCCGCATTGACTCCTTCAGCCAACCAACAGATTTAGGCCCGAGTGCCCAATTGGTACTTGGGAGTGAAATAGGTGTATACTGAGGCTCCGACCAAAGGCACATGTTACATGGTTGAATTTAGTGCAGGTACTTTTTTCTGCGCTGCTAATATGATTAGGTCTTGGTAGAGTGTACTTCGGTCTAAGTACTACCCGTTAAAGGTTTAGGTACATAAGAAAATGTGATCAAGTACTTCATCCGTACCCACTAGCAATCAGTCTTTCACCAACCAAGTCTTACCATATCACGACAGGCAGTAATGATTGATTTCATTAATGTATGTTGGTTCCAAAAAGTATCAGGAAGCGCCGGTCAAATGCACCTCTTACGGGGTTCAAGATTCGACACAGTGCCTCTAACCGCGGCCGAGGTGCATGAAGGAGCAAAGGCTATGATTACAAGAAAGGCATGAAGATACAACTCCGATTCCCACCGTAGGTGCTCATAACTGCGCGAAAGAGCTTTACGCGCTATTATTCCAGACTTGAAATAATTATGGTCTATTAATTGTTTATAATATTATAGTTAAGGTATGAACTAAATAGCAAAGTGGAGAAAAAGGAATATATATAGTAAATATAAATATCTTATAGGTAGGGTTAGTTAAATTAATAAAGAGTATTGCTATTCGGGCTATAACTAGCCTACTTTAGCTAACTCCGTATATAAAAGTTTTCCCTATATAAAATATATAGGGTATAATTTTAATATATAAGATGAGATTAAATATAAGTTTTAATCTTATATTATATTACTTAAATTTTATAAATGTATTACTATTATAATAATAAATAATAATTATAACTATAATATTATTATAAGCTTTATTAACCCTTTTAATAAGCCTAAGATCTTTTTACTATTAATATTACTATTATTTAACAGCTTTAATTATTTTTTTATTTTTTTTAAGTCTTTTATTATAATTATAATATTATTTTTATAAAAAAGTCTTTTTTAATTATTATAAAATTAATAAAAGTTATATTTTTATATATTATACTGTTATTTATAATTATAAATTAAATTAACTATTATTAAGTAATAGGCTTAAAAATTTTATTATTAATAAAATTAATTAATCATTTAAACTTATAGCTTTAATTATTAAAAATTTAAACTAAAAGTAAATTTTATAAATATTTAAAGTTTAATATAATTATAGTTTTTTATTTAATCTTTTAATATATAATATTTATTATTATTATTTTAATAAATAATAAAATTTTATAAAGATATTTTTTTAGTATAAGGCTTTTATTACTTATAACATAAAAAATATTATATATTTTTTTATAACTAAGGTTTTATTTTTTTAGTAAAAGGATATATATAATAATTAATAAAAAAATATAATAAATTTTTTTATATAAGTTAATTTTTATATAATAATAGATTTAGTTTCTCTAGACCTAAGAGTTATAGTATAAGATTAAATATAAGAATAATAAAATAAAATCTGTTTTTTAGATATATCTTTGGTATAAGACTATATAGAAACGCTTTCTTAAAGTCCTTGGCTTAGATAATATATATAAGACTAACTGGTTTAAGATATATCTCTTTCAGGTCACGGGTATCACTGACTAGAGATCTATAGCCAACTTCGCCTTTAGTCTTATAGCTATAAAAAAGCAAAAAGGCTATAAGTGGCTTTATAAGTAGCTCGATGATTTTCGCTGTAATCTTTATATTCCCCTCCCCCCCCTTCCTTGTTGTTATTATTATAAATAAAAAAATCGCATTTAAAAATACCTTAAAAAAGTTCTTTTTAATAATATAATAATAGTTTTATATTTATTATATTAATACTAATATTTATAATAAAATAGTTTTATAATAAAAAAACTTTATTAATATTATTAATTAATAATTTTTCTTTTTATATTTTAAATATTATAATACTTTTTTCTTAACTATAACACCCTATAACATTTAAATATAATAAATAAAGCCTTAAAAAAGCTTAGTGTGTTATTTTATATACTAATAATAAAAATAATTTTTTTATAGCCTAAAATATATTAAAAGTATTTTTTAATTAATATTAAAGTAAGATTATTAATTATATTATAAAAGAATACTTTTTATATAAAAAATAGTTTTTTTAGTATTATATTAAATAATACTATAATTTTAAGTAATAAACAAATGGTCTTATAGAAATAGCTTATAAAAATATAAAATCTTATTTAATAATAAAGATTAAAGATTTTTTTTTATTTTTATATTATAATTATATAAATATTAGTTAAAAAAATTATATTTAATAAATAGTTTAATAAAAAATAAAATTATAATATTATTATATTAAATATGATTAATTTAATATATTATTTATATAGATTTATTATTTATTTATTTATTTTATTTATTTTTTAATATTATTATATTAAGGCTATAATATAAAATTTAATATAATTATTATTATATTTATTAATTTATTATGTTATATAATAATATATATATTTTTTTATACTTATTATATTAAAGTATAACTTAAGGTTTATTTTTAATTATTTAAAGAAATTATTTATTTATCATAATAGCTTAAGTAGCCTTTAATAAAATTTCCGGTCTTAACTATATAAAAATCACTAATCTTTACCTATAGGATCTCATAGAGCTACTATTATAAATCCGGTATCCTAATATTATCGAGAATCTACGAGGGCGGCCTCGGCTACCGTAAAATAAGACGGTTCCTGTTAATCCTAGGCTATAGTCATAGTCACAGTTATAGTCACAGTCACAGTCACAGTCATAGCCTAAGCTTCCCCAGCTACCTCATTCAAGCCAACGGAGTACTCGGCGCCTTAATCCAAGCGCACGGCGTACTTGTATAATAGCCGAGATAAAGAGTATATTATGATAAGCCAGTTAAGAAAGCTCATAGCCGCTAATAAAGCATTCTCGGGCAGGTATAAAAAATAAAGGTAAAAGAATAATATAAAAGCAAAAGAAAGATAGCCATATAGCTATAGAATTATTAGCTTTATTATCAATACTAATAGCAACGACTTTAATGGTTAAAAAGGTTATTTTAGTTATATAATAAGCCTTATAGAGCATGGACTAATTAATAGCCTGTAATATATATATATTTATTAAGTTTATTAGAAATATGTTTTTTTAAATAAATTAACTTTAGGTATTATATATTAAATTTTATTTAATTAAATATATAATGTATTTTTATTAGTCTTATAGATTAAAATTATGCTCTATATATTTTATATAAGAGAAAATTTTATATAAAAAGCTAACTTAAAAACATTAGTTATAGCCTGAATAGTAATATATTATAGCCCGAATAGTAATACTCTTAATAAATATTATATAACTAAAACTATATTATAGCAAGTATAGAAAGGGTGCTATATAAGCTAATAGACTATAAAACTAAATAACAAAAAAATCCATTAATAATAGTATTTTATATAAATATTATCCTTTATATTAGTATATAATAAACTAAATATTATAACTATTGTTTTTTCTATAATAGCTTAACCCTGAGTTATATAATAAGAATAAGCTAGTGATTATAATTTAAAAAGCACTTAATTATTTAATAGAAACTCTTAAGATTTTCTTATATTTATTTTATAAATTTAATATAGGTAATTTAAGGTATTTAATATTATATTATAAATAATTTAAACCTTTAATTATTAAAAAAAAAACTTATAAAGTATTATTATAATTATTATAAGTATAAAAAATATTATATAAATTCATAAATAATAACGCTAAATAATAAAAGATTTGTTAATAATAGTATTTTATGCTAGTATTGCTTTTTATATTAGTATTAATAGACTAAGCGTTATACAAAACTTTATTTTTATTAAATATTATTATTCTAAAATAATTATAAGTATTATAATATAATATATAATAGTATATTATTTTTATAAGAATATAAGGTTATTCTTTATATATATATATATGTATATATATAGGTAGTTTATAAGAAAAAGAAATTAAAAACTTCCTTAATTATTATATACGAAAAATATATAAAAAAAACCTATAATTTATATAAATAAAATAAAACTTAAAAAGCTTTTTAAATAAATTATTTCAAAGTATAGTTTTTACAGCTTTTTTTAAAGTTATATATTTAGTTTTATAAGTGCTTAAAAACCAATTTTGCTTGATTAAAAACTAGCTTATAAGGTTTTTATATAAATAAAAACAACAACTAAATATTAATTTTCTAGTAATTAAGTCGTATACTTAATTTAAGTAACTATAACCTTTTATATTATAAAGATTTATAGGAACATTATAATTATAACAAATTCCTACGTTAGGAAATTTATTTAAATATTTTTAAATATAATTTAAAGCTTTAAAATAAGTTTCATTTAGCTTTACTAAATTTAAATAAATATATAACTATATAGACTATATTAGGCTTATTTTTTAAAGCTATATATAATAAAAACTCTATTTGTATTCTTATTTATTTATATTTATATTTATTCTTAAAAAGTCTTTAATTTTGTTAAAATCTTAAACTTTATATCTTTAACTAATTTATTTTTTATATTTTCTATATTATTTTTTAAGCCTAATACATAATAAATAATTAATATATATTATTAAGTTATTTTTGATATATTATTATTTAATTTAAAATTCTTATTATTTAATGTTTATAGCCTTTTAATATTATGAAATAAATCTTTTTATATTTATATTTACATAAACAAAGACATTTTTAATATTATATTAATTTCTGATAAAATTACTTAAAATAGCTATTATGAAAGAGTATTGCTATTCGGGCTGTAATTAACTTAAATTAGCCTAGCGCTACGACTACTTCTGTAGCTCCCGCGTAAAAGCTACGGTTATAGCAGGGCTTGTATTTAAGTACTATAATTATAGTGGATTTAATCGCTATAAGTTCACTAAATGCGCTATAACAGTAATAGCTAATCGCGATACTTAATCGTAATAGCTATTTACATTAGCCCTTTGTATTAGCTATTTGCATTAGCTATTTAAAGCAGCTAATTGTAACGGCTGATTGAAATAGCTGATGTAAATGGCCAATTGAATTGGTTGATGTAAAGGGCTGATACAAATGGCTATTATATAGTTATAGCGGTTATTATAGCTATTGTAAGGCATTTAATTGGGCTATAGTAATTGAATGCGCTATAATTATAGTGGTTAAATACAAACCCCGCTATAACCGTGGCCTTGGCGCGGGAGTTATAGCAGTAGTCGCAGCGCTAGGCCAATTTGAGTTAATTACAGCCCGGATAGCAATACTCTTATTAAAAATGTTCTTATACATTTACGTCTTAAAGTTATAGCAAAGGTTTTTGTTATAAGCATAATCTACAAAGCCAATTAACCGTTGATTACCTGGTAATATTAGCGATTAAAGCTATGAGAGGTAATTAAGGCTAGATTATTAATAAGTTATAATATTATACATTAATATTAAGTATCTGAAATAAAGTAATAAAATTGTTATTATATAATAGTTAAGGAGCTATTATAAGTAAATAAGGATTTTCTAAAAAAAAAAGATATTTTTCAAAGATTAATAGAATTAATAATTGCTTTTTTAAAAGTAATTAATTAATCGCTCTTAAGCCTTATAATCTCTTTTCCTTGGATTATTTAATACTTTATTATCCCTTTTACGTTTAGTGTAATCCAGTCATGATGATTTTATTATAATACAAATCTTAAATATATCTATAACCTTATATTACCTAGCGGGATTTAAATTTATTATTATTATTATTATTATTATTATTATTATTATTATTATTATTATTATTATTATTATTATTATTATTATTATTATTATTATTATTATTATTATTATTATTCATGGTTTTATTTTATAGACCTAGTATTATAAGCACAATATGTGAAGCTAATTAGTTATTAACTACTTAGTAAATCAGTGATTAAAACTATAAAAAGTAATTAAAGTTAAACTATTAATAGGTTATAGTATTATAAATTAATATTATAGATCTAGAATAAAATAATAATACTATTATTATATAATAGTTAAAGAATTATTATAAGTAAATAAAAAAAATTTAAAAAAGAAGATTTTTTAAAGATTAATAAAATTAATAATAGTCCTTTTAAAAGTAATTAAGTAATTATTTAAGCCTTATAATCTTTTTTAATTAAATTAATTAAGAATTTATTATTATTTTTATATTTAGTTTAATTTAGTTTTAATAAGTTAATTTTTTTTATGTTTTTGTAAAATAAATTCAACTGTTAAAGATTATAATAATTTGAAAGGAAAATATACAAATACTTTTGTTTACAATTAGTATTTAAAAACTATCATAAAATAATAAAATAGGTTTATGATTAAACTATAGTTATAAAAGTAAAAGATAGAATAAAATTTATTGTTAATTATAACTTCTATAACTTAAATAATATAATTAAAAAGGAATTAAAAGAAATTAATTAATATATTAAAATATTATAAAAAGTTAAAAGAATTAAGTAAACATGAAATCTTTTTATAACTTCAAAAGAAATTATTTTTATATTTTAAATAAAATAAAATATGTATTATAATAATTTAAAAGAAAATAGTAATAATATATTAGTACAAAAATAGTTATTTAATGGTCGTATTTAAATATGTTTTTTTACTTTTAAGTATGAAAAGAATCTTGGATAAAATTATAAAAAGAGTTTTAATATAGAAGATTAATTTAAAAATTAATAAAGTAGTTATTAAATATATATTAATAACGGATAATTTAGTATTATACATATTAGATTTAATATTTGAAATAAATAAATACATTATAAAATAAAAGAATATTATATAAAAATATTTATTATATAAAAAGCTTTTAAGTAATAGCTTAAAAAAACCCCCATAGAGATTAAGCTTATAAACAGCTAGCTAGTTTTATATAAGCTAAAAATAAACCTTTTAATCTTTTAATATTATGAATTAATAAATTATTATTAAATTCCTTATTTCTCTCTTAAATTATTTTGGAATTTTAAATTATACTTAAAGATTAAGCATAATATTATAAAAATAATTAATTAATATAAAACTATGTGTTATTGAACAAAAGTATTTAAACCTAAGAATTATATTCAAAATCTTTTATATTTAATAAATTTAAAATAATAACTAATACATTAATTAATTGTTTTTATTAAAAATTAAGGCTTTAATATTATAATTATTAACTATATATTTATTATACTAATTAACTATTTATAATAAATATACATTTATATTATCTTAGTCTTTTTTTTTTCATAATTTCCCTTTAATATAGCTTTATATAACAATCCAGTATTTTATACTTATTATTCTATAATACTTAATTAATTTATTTTTATTTTAAAAACCAACTTTAAAGCCTATTATATTATTATAGTAAGTATAACTCAGATTTAAGCCAGGGGCTAAGTGCTATAGAATTATGCCTTATACCTAATACTATGATTATTAATTACAAAAGCTATTATAATAACACTATAATAATGGCTTAAAACTTTTTTTTTATATTAAGATAAAATAAATACTTGGTTTTTTTTAAAGAATAGTTTTAAAAAAAATTCCTTATAGTAAAATTTAAACCTGTAACCTGTAGTAATTAATTCAATAATCCTAGGCAATTAACCACTTTACTATATAAGTAAATTAATAATGATTTTATTAAAAGGTAATTATTTAAGAGTATTGCTATTTGGCCTGTAATTGATTTAAATTAGCCTAGCGCTGTAACTATTGCTTTAGCTTTCGCGCTAAGGCCATAATTGTAGTGGGTTTGAATTTGAGTACTATAATTATAGTGTATGTAATTGCAATAAGTTAATTAAATATGCTATAATAGTAATAGGTAATTGCGACAGTTAATTGCGATACCTAGCTAATGACGATGGCTAATTGAAATAGCTGATTAAAATAGCTGACTAGAATAGCTGATTGAAATGGCTGATATAAATGGGTGATGTAAATGGCTGTTGCGCATAGGCATTTAATTAGGCTATAGCGATCAAATGCGCTTAGTGGTTAAAGGCGAGCCTTGCTGTAACTGGAGTTTAAGGGCCTAGTATGTGCCGCTAGGCTAAAAAAAAAGGTGAGGCTCTGAAAAATACAGCCCGAATAGCAATACTCTTATTTAACTAAAAACTTGAGATTATTATAATACTTTAAATATAAAAAGCTATTATTACGTTAATAGTATGAATAATATTAATTATTAAAAGTAATATTAAACCTATTATAATGGTATGATATATTTATATAAACAGCTTTTTATAATTAAACTTATAAAATTATAATTAAATAATAAAGAATAAATAATAAATATTATCTATGATTTAAAAAATAGAATTTAAATTTTGAATATTAAATTTATTAAAAAGAATTAAATTAATATTAAATAGATTTATACTATTATAAAAAGATATTTATTTATTGTAGTATAAATTAATTCTACGAATTTTCTTATAATACTTACTATTAATCCATTAATAATACTAAGTATTAGTTATATAAAAACTATTATATTATTAAAAAAAATACATTAATTTTATAAAAACATTTTTTACAAAGCAGAGTTAAAAAAAACCTTATTTTTGAAAAAAACGCTGTTAGTAGTAAAGTATAAGATAAAATCTAATTACTATAAGAATTAATGTATAGTTTTATTAATGTAAAGTTATACATATTTTATAAGTATTTAATTAACATATGAAAATACAAATAAATATATTAATAATGTTAATGTTTAAAAAAAAGTATTACTATTTGGGCTTTAATATACTATTATTCGGGCTATAACTAGCCTATCTTAGCTAGCCGTATATATATATAAAAATCTTCTCTATAAAAAGTATATAGAGTATAATTCTAATATATAAGATTAAATTAAGTATACATTTTTATCTTATATTATATTACTTAACTTTTATAAATATATTACTATAAACTTTACTAATCCCTTTAATAAGCCTAAAATCCTTTTACCGCTAGCGTTACTATTATTTAACAGCTTTAATAATCTTTTTACTTTTCTTTAAGTCTTTTATTATAATTATAATATTATTCTTACAAAAAAGTATCTTTCTAACCACTACAAAACTAACAAAAAGTATCTTTTTATAAACTATACTTTTATTTATAATTATAAATTAAATTAGCTATTGTTAAATAATAAGCTCTTATAAAAATACTTTTTTAAATTATAAATTTTATTAATTAAAAATCTATAATTAATTTTAATTTCATCATTATAAAAAACAAAAAGACTATAAGTAATCGTATAAGTAATTTAATAACTCTTATTATAATTTTTCTATTTTTTCTCTTATTATTGTTATTCTTATTATTATTCTTATTATTATTTTTATTGTAAATACAAGAATTATACTTAACAAAAAACCTTAAAAAGCTTTTTCTTAATAATATAATAATAGCCTTATATTTACGGAGGTCCATCACAAAAGTCGTCGCCTGGGTCTGCTTAGTCATTTAGCGCAGTACATTAAGTACAATCGGGTACAAGTAGGTTTTTCTTATACCGCTAATAATATACTAATATTATAGCGCTACCCTCGCTAAGAAATAATACTAATACTTAGATATTATCACTATAATGATAAACCTTTAGGGCTGATTTATAGAGATTAAAGTATCTTATTGTACTTAATGTACTGCGCTAAATGACTAAGCAGATCCAGGCGACGACTTTTGTGATGGACCTCCGTATTATATTGATACTAATATATATAATACTATAACTTTGAATAATAAATAAATAAAATTATTAATGTTTATCTATTAGATTTTATAAAGCTGTTATTATAAATCTAGGATTTTAATATTATGAAAAGTTTATATAAATAGCCTTGATTATGATAAAATAAAAAGGTTTTTATTAATCCTAGATTATAGTTATAGTTATAGTTATAATTATAGGCTTAGCTTGTTTAGTTACCTTGCTTAAGTTAATAAGATATTTAATTCTTTAATTTAAGTATATAATATAAATTAATTACTAGCCTATAATATATATGTATTTATTAATTTTATTAAAAACATCTTTATTGAATAAATCAGTTTTTAGCTATTATATATGAAATCTTATTTAATTAAATATATAATGTATTTTATTAGTTTTATAGATTAAATTATACCCTATATATTTTATATAAGAACAGATTTTAAGTAAAAATTTAATTTAAAAACATTAGTTATAGCCCGAATAATAATACTCTTTAAAAAAATAAAAAGTTTTAAATATATATTGATTAATATAATTTTAAGTGTATTTTAATATTTAATTATAATTAAACTTATTATATATAATATTTTAATAAAGTTTTAAATGTTATTTTAAAAGAATTGCTTATAAAGCTAAAAATAAATACGTTTTATTATAGATTTTCTTTTAAATAAATAAACAATTCATATTAAGAATAAGGGTTTTTAGTTAGGTATAGTTTTTATAACATATTATATTTATCCTAAAATGTTACTAGTAAATATTATTTCATTTCCTTCAGCATATATATACATATATATATTTTACCTTTATTTAATTATATTAACTTATAAAGAAAGTTTTAAGTATTAATTCATATTATTTCCTAAATTTTAATAAGTTAAATATTTATTGTTGTAGTATATAATCTTGCTCATTGAGGCATAGTTTATACTTTATTTAATAATAATATTAATTTAGGTTTTTTTAGGGTTAAGGGTTAGTGTTTGAGGTTTTTTACTTTCATTTTTACGTAAGCCTTAGTCATCTTATAAATAATATTGTAGTTTATTATAGTTATAGTATTTATCTTGTTCCTTTTGGGTTATATTAAGGTTTGTTTAACTTGGTTAATTATTATTAGATTTAGTAATATAGTTACTCTTTAACTTTTAAGATGTTTCATTTTTTTGTGATTTTATTTATAGCAGGTATATCATTAGTTCTTGATTTTAATTGCTATTTTAACATAGTTTATAATAGTATTTAATAGATTTTTTTTTAAAAAGTTTATCTTTGATACTTTTCTAATCCTTAATAAAATTAGTCTATTCGTAATTTATTATTTTAATTAAGTTTTATAGTAGCTTATTTAAATATAATACTATAATTAAAGACTAACCCTTTTTAATAAAGGTTTTAAAATAATTACTTTACTTTTTTGCCTTTTAATAGTTTTAAAACCCATTTTAAAATCTTTAATGAATTCGTTAAAGTCTTTTATAATTTGTTTAGTATAATTATATTATTTATCTTTTAAATAATTATAATAATCTTTATAACTGGTTTAAACTATTCTTTAATAAATTCTTTTAAATAAGTATAGGTATAAATAACTTTTACATAGTTTTTTTTAAAGGTATTATAGTAATAATTCTAATAGGTTTATAAGTCTATAATAAAGGCTTAAAGAAATATTATCTTTGGTTTTTTAAAAAAATAGTCCTAGGTTTTTTAATCTTAGGATTTCTTTTAATACTTTTAATATTCTTTTTATTAAGTTTATCTTAAAGTTATTAATTTAGCTTTCAAACTATTTTTGTCAACTTTTTTAAATAGTATAGTTAATTATATTAGAGCAAATACCTAGGATAGCTATTATTTTTTGTTAACTACTATATTTAATATGATTTAATGTTATAGTAATTTATTAAATAAAAATTATTAATATATAATATTATAAGCGTTTATAATAAAAAATAACCTGAATTATAGTTTAATATTAGTAATAAAGTAAAGTAATATTCAATAATAAAATGAAGTATTATAGTTTAAGTATTAAATACTAATAATAAATAATTATAGTAATAATTAATTGAATATATTAAAAAGTTATATAAGTTAAGATATAAAATCATTAGGTTTATTATAATATAAATAAATAGAAGGTTTATGTTAATAGGAATAAATGATCATTTAATGGTTATTGTAATTATTTAGTGATTTTATATTTATTTAATGATTTTTTACCCATTTAATAATTTTATGATTATTTAATAAACTAATTATTCAAAGGTGAGCTAAGTTAATGATAGAATTGGCTGGCTTATGTAAGGTGTTGCTATGCTTGTGCTAGGTTATAATAAGTATAAGTGTTCTTAAAAGTAAGTCCCTTTTTAGTGTATGACCTAGACGTGGGGTAAGGTTATTATATATGTAAGAAATTAGTGGGATATATTAAAGGCTATTAGTAAGAGTTTTATAATAATTTAAAAAATAAGAAAAAGAAAATTAATAGTATATTATTCTTAGTAAAAATATTTAGTTCAAATAATATTCAAAAAAAATATTTAAAAAAAGCTAATTTTAAAAGTATAAGTAAAAAACATTACTTATTATAAAAGCTTAAAAAAACTAGTCTAATAAAGTTCATTAGAAAAAATAAATAAAGATTAGTTAATATATTATTATAATTAGGTTTATCTTTTAATACTTATCAAGGATAAAATTACTCTTGTTTTATATAATAATATTAGTATTAATTATATAAAAATAAACTATATGAAACAAAACTTTTTAATATATATATATATATAAAATGATAAAAAGACATAAACTATTATATTTTAGTATATAATATTTTGTAATAACACTTTATAAGATCACTAATTGGGTAAGATTAAAATATAAGTATTGCTATTCGGGCTATAACATATTATTATTGAGGCTATAACTAATGTTTTTAAATTAGCTTCTTCAATAAAAATTTCCCTTATATAAAATATATAAGGTATAATATTAATTTTTAAAACTAGTAACAATATATTATATACTTAATTAAATAAAACTTAATATATAATAGTCAAAGCTAATGTATTTAAAAAACATATTTTTAATAAAATCAATAAATATATATATATTATAAGCTATTAATTAATATATGCTTTATAAAGCTTATTATATAATTAAAATAAGCTTCTTAACCGTTAAAGTTATTGCTATTAGTGTTAATAATAAAACTAATAATTTTATAACTATATAACTATCTTTCTCTTACCTTTATATTATTGTTTTACCCTTACTTTTTATATCTGCCTAAGAATGTTTTATTAATAACTATAAGCTGTTTTAACTGGCTTATAATAGTATACTTTTTATTTTAGTTATTATACGAGTATACTATATGGTTAGATTAAGGCGCTAAGTATTTTATTAACTTAGATAAAATAATTAAAGAAGCTTAGACTATAATAATAACAATAACTATAACTATAGCCTAAGATTAATAAAAATCTTTTTATTTTATAATAGCTAAGGCCGCCCTCGTAGATTCTTAATAATATTAGAATCCTAGATTTATAATAATAGCTCTATAAGATTATATAAGTAAAAATAAATAGTTTGTATATAATTAAACGTAGAAATCTTATTAAAGCTTTTTAAATTATTATTATAAATAAATAATTTTGTTAAGTAATTAAAAATAAGCCTTAAGTTATATTCTAATATAATAAGTATGAAAAAAAAAATACTATTATATAAAAAATAGGTTAATAAGCATAGTAATAATTATATTAAAGTTTATATTATAGCCTTAATAAAATTATATTAGAAGATAAATAAAAAAAATAAAAAAATAATAAATCTATATAAGTAAGATATTAAATTAATCTTATTTAATATAATAGTATTATATTAAATAATATTAAATTACTTATTAAATAAAATCTTATTTTTTCAATTAATATTTAAATAATTATAATATGAAAATAAAAAGGTTTTTTATTTTTATTATTAATATATAAAATAATATATTAGGCTTTTTAAGGTTTTATTTGTTATATTTAAGTATTTTAAAATATAATAGTTAAGAAAAAGATACTATAATATCTAAAGTTTAAAAAAAATTATTCATTAACCGATTAATAGTATTATTAATAATATTAATAAAGTTTTTTTTATTATAAGATTATTTTATTATAAATATTAGTATTAATATAATAAATATAAAACTATTATTATATTATTAAAAAAGCCTTTTTAAGGTATTTTTAAGTATTATTTTTTTATTTATAATAATAATAAAAAAAATAAAGATTATAATAAAAGTTATTAAACTGTTTATAAAGCTATTAATAGTTTTTTTTATTTTTTCATAATTATAAGATTAATAGTAAAATTAATTATAGATCTTTAGTTAATAATATCTATAACCTAAGAAAGGTATATCTTAAACTAATTAATTTTATATATATTATTTAAACTAAAGACTTTAAAAAAGTATTTTTATATAATCTTATACTAAAAATATATTGAAAAATAGACTTTATTTTATTATTCTTATATTTAACCTTATATTATAGCCTTTAAGTCTAAAAAAGCTAAATCTATTATTATATAAAAGTTAATCTATATAAAAAAAAACTTATTATATTCTTTACTAGTCATTATATATATTCTTTTACTTAAAAAATAAAACTTTAATTATAAAAGAAATATATAATATTTTTTATTTTATAAATAATATAAGTTTTATATTAAAAGAATTTTTTTATTAAAACTCTTAAATAATAATAATACTAATAGTAAAAAGTCTTAGACTTATTAAGAAAGTTAATAAAGCTTATAGTAATATTATAACTATAATTATTATTTATTATTATAATAATAATATATTTATAAAATTTAAATAATATAATATAAGATTAAAACTTATATTTAATCTAATCTTATATATTAAAATTATACCCTATATATTTTATATAAGGAAAGAATTTATACACGGAGCTAGCTGAAATAGGCTAGTTATAGCCTAAGCTTCTTTAATTGTTTTATTTAAGCCAATATAATACTTAATGCTTTAATCTAAGTATATAATATACGTATATAATAACAAAAATAATAAATATATTATTATAAGTTAACTAAAAAAATGTAACTATTAATAAATTCTTTTAAAATAAATATAAAAAATAAAGGTAAAAGAATAATATGCGAGTAAAAAAAAGAAAATTATACTATTATAAGATTATTAATTGTATTATTAATAGTAATAATAATAACTTTAATAGATACAAAAGTTATTTTAGTTATATAATTGGCTTCAAAAAATATAAATTAATGAGTAGTTTATACTATATAAATATTTATTGATTATATTCAAAAAATATTTTTAAATCAATTAGTTTTAGATATTATATATTAAATTTTATTTAATTAAGTATATAATATATTTTTATTAGTCTTATAAATTAGAATTATGCCTTATATGTTTTATTAAAAAAAAGTCTAGCTAAAAACAACTTTATTACATAATGGCTAATTTGTTATTAGAATATTTAGCTTATTACATTTTTATTTACTGTTTCTTATAACTTTTTGACATAATTCTTTACATTATCCTACTACTTTATACTTATTATTTTCTAATACTAACTTCAAATATGTTTATTTTAAAAACTAGCTTTAAAGCCAATTATATTATCATAATAAATATAGCCTAGATATAGGCTAAGAGCTAAGTATTATAGAATTTTACCTTATACCTATATCTTTTAGTAATTAATCGGATAGTCTTAGGCAATTACTTACTTTACTATATACGTAAATTAAAAAGTATTAATTTATTAAATATTATAATATATTAATAAAAAGTTTATAAAACAAATAAATATTAAATATATTAATATATGATATATAAATAATACTGTTATAAGATAATAGCAATATCAAAGGTAATATATACAAATAAGTAGATAATTATATTAATATTATTTACAAGAATTAAAAGAATTTTAGTCTAACTTTTTTATTAATTACATATTATTGTTTTATACATCTCATTATTCAATTAGTATATGATAGTATGAGCTAAAAAAAAGTATTATTTAACTGGTTAATTAATTTTGGTAATATTTTAACAGTTACTAACAAAGTATAAAATAATTTAAATATAAGAAAAATAAAATATAATCTATATAGTAAAAGATTTTTACAACAAGCAGGCTTATTGTAATAATTAAATAAAAAAAGAATTATAGGCTTTTATGCATAAAGACTTTTTATATTAGTAGTTTATATAATATTATAGATGTTATTTAATCTTTGATTTATTTAACTAATAAAGATTTGAAAGATTATTGTTAATATTATGTAAGTATTATTATAAGAATCTAACAACTGATAAAATTATTAAAATTAAATTTGAGCTTGATTATAATAATAAGTTTAATATAAAAGCTATAATAATAGCGGTAGTATTAGACGAATTTTAGTTAATTTTAATCTAAATATTAATATAATAACGTATTCTATAAGCGAGTGTGCTATATAAGCGAGTATGCTACCTTTCACCACCTTGTGTAAAAAAAAAACAAAGCTAGCTTTTAATACTTTTTAATATATATTAAATATCTAATTATTATAATAATATTAAAAGAAAATAATTATATTTTTTTAATTCTATTTTCTTATAGGTTCGTATATTATAATTAATCTTATTATACTTACTATAGCATAAAGCCTTTACATAAGTTAAACCTTTTTTACTGTTTTTTTTATTTAATTTATTTATTTATATCCTTTCAATCTAATTAATTTTTTTTAAACAGTAAGTACACCTTTAAGTTATATATAAGTTTATTTTATTTTATAGCATTTATTTAATACTTTATTTATTATATAAAATTTAACAATCTTTTTATATGAAGTATTATTTAATATATAATTACTATTATACCGTTTATGAATTACTTAATTATAATCAATAGTATAATTAAAAAGTTATTTTAACAAATCAAAATATAATTTGTTATATACTTTAATTATAAGATAGTCCTTATATATATATTTTTAGTATTTTAAAGACTTATATATATATAAGTTAAGGTAGTAATTTTAAAGGTATTAATATTTATAATTTTATATTAAGCATTAAAAAAATATTTTATAGAGTAAATAATAATAAATTAACTTGTTTAAAGCTTTTTTAATATTATTTTTATTAATTATAATAAGAATTATTATATAAAAGGTATAAAGAAACTTAAGTTTATTAATATATATAATATATTAATTTTTTAATTTTTTAATTATATATTTATTATAATAACCTAAAATAATTGATATTTAATAGTTAAAGGAGATTTAAAAAATAAAAGTACATAAATTATAATAATTTTATTTTTTTATAATAAAACTTAAATCTTAGTAAATAATACCTTTTATAATTATTAAAAATAAATATTTAATAGATTCTTTTTATATAAAAAGTTATATAATAATTAAAATATTTAATTGAATTTAAACTAATCTCATTAACAGTTTAATTATTGTTTATTATTATAATATATTAATTTATTAAAAGATTATACTTTTGATTTTAATTCTTAAGATAATATTATATAATAAGAATAATAAATAATATTATTTAATTCATTTTATCAATACCTTAGATTATAGTTATTTATTTTCGATTATTAAGCTAGGATAAGTTAATTTTTATATAATCTTTTAAAGTTATAATTATGAGTATTGCTATTCGGGCTGTAATTAACTCAAATTGACCTAGCGCTGCGACTACTGCTTTAGCTCCCGCGCCAAGGCCACAGTTACAGCGGGGCTCGCATTTAACCACTATAATTACAGCGCATTTAATAGCCATGAGTCAACTAAATGCGCTATAACAGCAACAGCTAATCGCGACACCTAATCGCAACAGCCATTTGCATCAGCCATTTGAATCAGCTATGTCAATCAGCTATTTCAATCAGCTAATTGTAACAGCTAATCGCAACGGCTGATTGAAATAGCTGATGAAAATCGCCGATCGAATTGGTTGATGTAAAGGGCTGATGCAAATGGCTATTGCGTAGTTATAGCGGCTGTTATGGCTATTACAAGGCATTTAATTGGGCTATAACAATTGAATACACTGTAATTATAGTGGTTAAATGCAAGCCCCGCTGTAACTAGGGCTAGAGAGTCTAGTATATAGCGCTAGTCCAAAAAAGGTAAGATTTTAGAAAATATAGCCCGAATAGTAATACATTATAGCCCAAATAGCAATACTTATAATTATTATATTTAAAAAAGATAATACCTATTATAAAGCTAGTCTTATTAAAACTATAAACATTATTATTAAGGATTTTATATTTGGCCTTAATATGTTATATAAGCTTAAACTAAGCATTAATAAACTTTAAGTCTTCATATTTAACTTTTTAATAATTATATTTATAAGCTTAGTGTATGTAAAGCTTTGGTTGGTGTTTAATAAAGTTTAATGCCTAGCTTTTGCTAACTAATAGCGCATTGTGTATATACAATAGATAATTAGCTATTTCTTTAATACTATATAATCTAGGAGAACACAATCGCGTAGATAGATTAATTATATGCTTAAGTATAGCCTTTTTTTTATAGCTTTAAGACTTAAATCTAAGTCTTTTTTTAAAAGTTTTAAAAGCTATAATAACTTTACTTTTATATAAGAATAATACTATTTAAGATTATTAAAAAATTTAATATATTATAATAAAAATAAATGTAATGGTAAAGGGTGGTATACTTGTTTATGTGGTATATTCGCTTATGGATTACATTAAAGACTTTTATAAAGTTTATAAAAAAATAGAATTTATAAATTATATGATATGTAAGTTTGTTATTAGATAACTCTTATTATTATAAATAATTTAGTTTCATGTATTTATAATATTAAGTATAATTATTAATATTATATACTAATTACGGTATTAGTTTAAAAGTTATTTTTATAACTTATAGATTATAGTTATTAGAAAAAGACTTATACTTTGGTTATATATTTATTATTAATATAAAGTTATTTGAAGAGCTTTTATAGTCTTAATAAGGTTCATAAAGTATAAAATTAATAAAGGACTTATATTTAAACTAGAAAAGACTGTAAATATAACGGCTTTTATAAGGCTCTTATTTATAATAAAACTAATATTTAATAACGACCAATAATAAGTGGTATGAATAGGCTTTAACACGTTGTAAATTCATTTATTATTTTATAGTCAACCACTATATAAATATTTATAAAAAGAATTAAAGGTATTTAATACGCATTAAAAATTAATATAAACTAAAATAATATAAAATAAAATAATACAAGATAAAAATAAAATAATATAAAATAATATAAAAGTATAATAATAAATACTTTTATAAAAAGTAAAAGAAATATAAAACATTATTATTATAAGAAATAAATAATAGTAATATAAGTCTTAACGTAAAGCCATATAAAAACAGTATTACAATTCAGGCTATAATTAACTTAAATTAGCCTGGCGCTATGATTATTGATTTAGTTCCTACGCCAAGTCTATAGTTACAGTAGGGCTTGAATTTAAACACTACAAATACAACGTATTTCATTGCCATAAGTCAACTAAATATACTATAACAATAACACCTAATCGCAATAGCCACTTACATCAGCTATTTCAATTAGCTACTTTAATCAGCTAATCGCAACAACTAATCGCAGCGGCTGATTAAGTTGGTTAATGCATAGCCCGGGCTAATGCGAATGACTATTACGTACAGTTACAGCGGTTATTATAGCTATTATAAGGCATTTAATTGGGCTATAGCAATTAAATACGTTGTTATTATCATGGTTAAATACGACTCCTGCTATAACTAAGTTTGAGAGCCTAGTACATTACGCTAGGCTAAAAATGGAAGGATTCTGAAAAATATAGCCCAAATAGCAATAAGTTATAGCTAGAACAGCAATATTCTATAAAAGATTAAATAATATATGTTTTTCAATATTATAATTAAATGGTAAACATAGTATTCAATGCTTGTGTTTTTCATATATTTATTATTGGATTATTTAATAAGGTATAATAACAATAATAAGAATAATCTGGCCTCAAGGATACATTATGCATAAAATAAGATTAAGAATATAAGCTACTAACTGGCTCTAGACTTTAGCATGCCATTTAAACCTTCCATCAAGTCTTATTATACTAAACCTTTAATTATTTTATTAAGGTTAAGGTTGAAGTAATTAATTAAACTAAACCTAAGCCTATTAATAGTTTTTATACAATATGTTTATAGTAATAATAAATAATAAACTAAACCAAAAGATGAAGTTTTTAAAAAGTTAGATCTTTCATAAGTAGTTAAGGCCTTGAGATTATTTATATATACATGAATCTTTTTTTAAATTATACCTAATACTTCAATTACTTATATATGTAATTATATATATATAATAAACCTATATAGAATATATATATACATATACAATTATTAACTATAACTATTATTTAGGTATATTATATGAGTATTGCTATTCGGGCTATAATTAGTTTACTTTAGCTAGCTCTATGTATAAAATTTTTCCCTATATAGAATGTATAGGGTATGATTCTAACATATAAGATTAGATTAAATATAAGTTTTAATCTTATATTATATTACTTAAATTTTATAAATATACTATTGCTATAGCAATAAATAATAATTATAGTTATAGTATTACTATAAACTTTACTAACTTTTTTAATAAACCTAAAATTCTTTACTATTAATATTACTATTATTTAAGAGCTTTAATAATTTTTTTATTCTTTTTTAAGTTTTTTATTATAATTATAGTATTATTTTTATAAAAAAGTCTATTTTTAACTATCATAAAGTTAATAAAAACTATATTTTATATACTATACTTTTATTTATAATTATAGATTAAGTTAACTATTATTAAATAATAAGCTTAAAAAGTTTACTATTAATAAAATTAATTACTTATGTAAGCTTATTGTTTTAAGTATTAGAAATTTAAATTAAAAAAAAATTTTAAATACTTAAAGTTTAATATAATTATAGTCTTTTATTTAATCTTTTAGGATATAATATTTATTATTATTACTTTAACAAATAATAAGCTTTTATTAAAAAAAATTTTTAATATAAGATTTTTATTATTTATAAAATAAAAAATATTATATATTTTTTTATAATTAAAGTTTTATTTTTTTAATTAAAAAAATATAATAATTAATAAAGAATATAATAGGCTTTTTTATATAAACTAATTTTTATATAATAATAGATTTAATTTTTCTAGACTTAAGGGCTATAATATAAGATTAAGTATAAGAATAATACAATAAAGTCTATTTTTTAGATATATTTTTTAGTATAAGATTATATAAAAATGCTTTTTTAAAGTTTTTAGTTTAAATAATATATATAAGACTAACCGGTTTAAGATATATTTTTTCTAGGTTATGGGTATTATTAATTAAAGATTTATAATTAATTTTACCTTTATCCTATAATTATAAAAAAGTAAAAAAGCTATAAATAGTTTTATAAATAGCTTAATAATTTTTATTATAATTTTTATATTTTATTTATTATTATTATTATTATTATAAAAAAAATTATATTTAAGAATACCTTAAAAAGGTTTTTTAATAATATAATAATAGTTTAATATTTACTATATTAAACTTAATATATATAATAAAATGATTTTTTTATAATTTAAAATATATTAAAGGTATCTTTTAATTAATACCAAAATAAGATTATTAATTATATTATAAAAAATACTTTTTTTTTAGTATTATATTAAATAATACTATAACTTTAAATAATAAATAAATAGTTTTATAAAAATAACATAAAAATATAAAATCTTATTTAATAGTAAAGATTAAAGATTTTTTGATTTTTATATTATAATTATATAAATATTAGCTAAAAAAAAATAATAAGATTATATTTAATAAATAATTTAATAAAAGATAAAGTTATGATATTATTATATTAAATAAAATTAGCTTAGTATATTATTTATATAAATCTATTATTTTATTATTTTCTTTACTTACTTTTTAATACTATTTTACTAAAGCTATAATATAAAATTTAATATAGTTATTATTATACTCATTAATTTATTATTTTATATAATACTATACCTTTTTTTATACTTATTATATTAAAGTATGACTTAAGGCTTATCTTTAATTACTTTAAGAAATTATTTATCGGCGATAATAGCTCGAGAAGCCTTTAATAAGATTTCCGGTTTTAACTATATAAAAATCGTTAATTTTTACTTATAGGATCTTATAAAGCTACTATTATAAATCCGGGATCCTGATATTGTCAAGAATCTATGAGGGCGGCCTTGGCTGCCGTAGAATAAGAAGGTTCTTGTTGATCCTAGGCTATAGTCATAGTCATAGTCATAGTCATAGTTACAGTTATAGTTATAGTTATAGCCTAAGCTTCTTTAGCTGCCTGATTTAAGCTAATAGAGTATTCGGCGCCTTAATCCGAGGCTATGGCGTACTTGTATCATAGCTAAGATAAAGAGTATATTATTATAAGCCAGTTAAGGAAGCTTATAGCCACTGGCAAAGCGTTTTTAGGCAAGTATAAATAATAAGGGTAAAAGAATAATATAATGGTAAGGGAAGAGTAATTATATAGTTATAAAATTATTAGCTTTATTATTAATGCTAGTAGTAATAACTTTAACGGTTAAGAAGATTATTTTAGTTATATAATAAGTTTTGTAAAGCATAAATCAATTAACGGCCTATAATATATATATATATATATTTATTAATTCTATTAGAAATACGTTTTTTAAACCAATTAGCTTTAGCTATTATATATTAAATTTTATTTAATTAAATATATAATATATTTTTATTAGTCTTAAAGATTAAAATTATATTATATGTATTTTATATAAGGGAAAATTTTATATAAGCAGCTAACTTAAAAATGTTAGTTATAGCCCGAATAGCAATACGTTACAGCCCGAATAGCAATACTCTATTATATATAATAAAATAACTTAAAAATATAGGCTACTTACGGAGAGTGGTAGTAATAGTGGTGGTAATGATAATATTAATGATGATAATAATAAAAAAAAAGAAAGAAACAAAAGTAAAAGGGTGATTAAAAAAGGGCCTTAAGGCTATGAATTTAATTGACTAATTAAGCTACTAATAATAAATAATATTAATAGGCTTTGATGCGTTTTAGATCCGTTTGTTGTTATATAGTGAATTATTGTATATATATTTATAAAGAAGGTTAAAGGTATATGGTAAGTATAGAGAATAATAGTAAAAGATAGAGTAAAGATATAGTAAGGAGTGTTTTTATAAAAGCAAAAAAGGTATAAAACGTTGTTATTATAAAAGATAAATAATAATAATATAAACCTTAAAGTAAGACTATATAAAAAGGTTTAGTAATATAATGTAAAAAATTAGATAATAGCGCGAATATAGGGCTATAGTAATTAACTATAGTTAAAAAAGATTTTATAATCTTAGAGCCTTAATGATTAAATAATATTAATAAACTTAAAATTTTAATAGACTTTTCTTAGAATAAGGCTTATAAATTATAAAATAATAAGCTAATAATAATAAGAGATTATATTAACCTAGGCATAAATATACGATAATTATAAAGGGAATAGGTTTTTTTCTTAGTATATGGGTTTTTTTATTTTAATATTATAAAAGAATGAAGGCCCCTAAGATACGCTAGCCAGTTAAAGTAATAATAATAACTTAAAAATATTCTAAATCTAAGCTTTATAATAATTAAATTAAAAACTATATAAAATGTTATTAAGGTTAAAAGAAGCTAAAAATTAATTAGTTAATTAAGTTAAATCATAAATATAATAAAAAGAAATATAAGTAAAAGAAATTAAATATATAATTATAATATGTAAAAAAAAGTTTAATTATATAAGTAAGGCTAAAAAATCAAAGGTTAATGCTTAAAAGTTAAAAGATAACTAAAATTTAAATAATTAAAAGTAATAATATAGAGTATTGCTATCCGGGCTGTAATGTATTGCTATTCGGGCTGTATTTTCCAGAGCCTTGCCTCTTTTGGCCTAGCGCCATGCACCAGGCTCTCGAGCCCCAGTTACAGCGGGGCTCGCATTTGACCACGATAATTACAGCGCATTTAATCGCTATACCCCAATTAAACGCCTTGTAATAGCCATAAAAACCGCTATAACTATATGCAACAGCTATTTGTATTAGCCCTTTGCATCAACCAATTTAATCAGCGATTTGCATCAGCTATTTCCATCAGTCGCTGCGATTAGCTGATTAAAATAGCTGATGCAAATCGCTTATGCAAAGGGTTGATGCAAATGGCTGTTGCGATTAGGTATCGCGATTAGCTATTGCTGTTATAGCGCATTTAGTTGACTTATGGCGATAAAATGCGCTATAATTATAGTGCTTAAATGCGAGCCCCGCTGTAACTGCGGCCTTGGCGCGGGAGCTAAAGCAGTAATCGCAGCGCTAGGCCGATTTGAGTTAATTACAGCCCGAATAGCAATACTCATAATATATATAATTGTTTAGTTAATATTTTAATTATATAATCTAATGATAAAAGTCTTATTATTTAATTAAATAAAACCTCGGTCTCTAATAAAATTAAGATTATTAAATTATTCGATAAAAAAGCTAAACCTCTATGTTATAATTAATTAATATAATTAAACGAGCCATAAAGACTCGTCCCCTAAAGGGGATAACTTTTACTTTAATTTTTATAGTTTTTTCTCCTATTATTATTATTATTATAACCAATAAAAAATCAAATTTAAAAATACATTAAAAAAGTTTTTCCTACTAATATAATAATAACTTTATATGTATTATATTAATATTAACATTCACAATAAAATAGCCTTATAGTAGAGAGTATTACTATTCGGGCTATATTTTCTAGAACCTTTCTATCCTTAGTCTAGCGCTATATACTAGATCCTCGAGCCTCAGTTATAGCGGGGCTTGTATTTGATTATTATAATTATAGCATATACTTCCTTTAGCCTGATTAAATACTTTCTAGGTTATAATAGCTGTAATAGTTACTATAACTATATATAATAGCTATTTATATTAATAATTTCTATTAGCTATTTGCATTAACTATTTGCATTAGTTATTTTAATTAGTTATTTTAATCAGTTCGTACGATTAGCTACTGTGATTATGTGTCGCGATTTATTGCTACTGTTATAATACATTTGCTTGGCTTATGGAGATAAATGCGCTATAATTATAAAGACTGAATATAAGCCCTACTATAACTTTAGCCTTAGTCCAGGAGCTAAAGTAATAGTTATAGCGCTAGAATAATTAAAATTAACTATAGCCTAAATAATAATATTCATAATCACAAGACTGTATTGATATTATTAATAATACTATTAATAAGTTAACTAAGAATCACTTTTCTTATACTCTAAATATTATGATACTTTCTTTTTACCTATAATACCCTACAATATTTAAATACAATAAGCAGGGCCTCAACAAAGCCTAGTATATTATCTTATATACTAATAATAAAAATAATTCTTTATAATCTAAAACATTTTAAAAATATGTTTTAATTAATACTAAAATAAAATTATTACTTACATTATAAAAAAGTACTTTCTATATGAACACTCTTTTTTTAGTATTATATTAAGTAACATTATAACTTTATGTAATAAATAAATCATTCTATGAAAATAAGTTATTAAAATATAAAATCTTATTTAATAATAAAAACTAAAGATTTTATTTATTTTTATATTATAATTATATAAATATTAAGTAAGACTAAATAAGATCATATTTAATAAATAGTTTAATAAAAGATAAAACTATAGTATTATTATACTAAATAAAATGAATTTAATATATAATTAATATAGATTTATTATTTTATTGTTTTTTTGTTTATTGTTTACGATTATTTTATTAAAGCTATAATATTATATTTATTCACTTATTATTTGATATAATAGTATACCTTTTTTATAGTTATTATATTAAGGTACAACTTAAGGCTTATTTTTAGTTATTTATTTAAGAAAATAATTTATTTATAGTAATAGCTTAAAAAGCTTTTAATCAGATTTTTAGTTTTAATTATGTAAGAATTCTTAATTTTTATTTATAACATCTTATAAAGTTATGATTATAAATTTAGGATTTAATATTCTTAAGTAAATATAAAAAGTAAAAATAAAATAGTAATATAAAACTAAAAGAAAAATAATTATATAATTTTGTAAAATTATTAGTTTTATTATTAATATTAATAATCATAACTTTAATAATTAAAAAATTTATTTTAATTATATAATAAGTCTACTAAAGTATAAATTAACTTAAAGCCCATAATATATATATATATATATATTGATTAATTTTATTTACAATATTTTTTAAGTAAATTAGCTTTAACTATTATATATTAAACTAAATTTGATTAAATATATAAGATATGTTTATTAGTGTTATGGATTAAATGTTATGTTATACATCTTATATAAGTATTGCTATTCGGGCTATAATATATTGCTATTTAGGCTATAACTTGCCCACTCTAGCTAGCTTCGTGTACAAGATCTTTCCTTTTATAAGATATATAGGGTATAATTCTAATACATGAGATTAAATTAAATATACGTTTTTATCTTATCATATATTACTTAAATTTTATCAATATCCGATTACTATAATAATAAATAACAACTATAGCTATAATATTACTTTAAGTTCTACTAATCTTTTTACTTTTTTTAAAAATCTTTTATTATAATTATAGTATTATTTTTATAATAAAGTTTTTCTTTAATTATTACAAAATTAATACAAGCTATATTTTTATATATTATACTTTTATTTATAATTATAGATTAAATTAATTATTATTAAACAACAGGCTTAACAATCTATTATTAATATGATTAATTAGTTATTAAAGTTTATAGCTTCAATTATTAGAAATTTAGCTTATTCAGACTTCAGAGCTATAGTATAAGGTTAAGTATAAGACTAATAAAATAAAGTCTGTTTTTTAGATATATAAAATTAACCAATGTAAAGTATATCTTTTATCTGTAATAATTAATTTTATTTTTGGTCTTGTAGTTATAAAAAAGTAAAAGGGGTATAAGTAGTTTTATAAGTAGTTGAATGATTGTTATTATGATATTTATATTATTATTATTATTATTATTATTATTATTATTATTATTATTATTATTATTATTATTATTATTATTATTATTATTATTATTATTATTATTATTATAAATAAAAAGAATTATACTTAAAAATACTTTAAATTTATTGTTATTAATATAATAATAGTTTTATATCCATTATATTAATATTAATATTTATAGTAAAATAGTCTTATAATAAAAAGACTTTTTTAACATTACTAATAATTCTTTATTTACACATTAGATGTTATAATACTTTTTCTTCAATTACAGTGTTTTATAATATTTTAATGAGAGATAACGCTATAGTGTTATTATATTAAATACAATGAGTATTGCTATTCAGGCTGTAATTAACTCAAATTGACCTAGCGCTGCGACTACTGCTTTAGCTCCCGCGCCAAGGCCACGGTGACAGCGGGGCTCGCATTTAAGCACTATAATCACAGCGCATTTAATCGCCATGAGTCAACTAAATGCGCTATAATAGCAACAGCTAATCGCAATAGCCATTTGTATCAGCCCTTTGTATCAGCTATTTGAATTAGTTATTTTAATTAGCTAATTGTAATAGCTAATCGCAACGGCTGATTGAAATAGTTGATGAAAATCGCCGATCCAATTGGTTGATGTAAAGGGCTGATGCAAATGGCTGATATAAATGGCTGTTGTGTAGTTATAGTGGTTATTATGGCTATTACAAGGCATTTAATTAGGCTATAGTAATTAAATGCGCTGTAATTATAGTAGTTAAATGCGAGCCCCGCTGTAACTAGGGCTAGAGGGTCTAGTATATAGCGCTAGTCTAAAAAAAGTAAGGTTCTAGAAAATATAGCCCAAATAGTAATACTTTATTTTTTAAGTAAATACTTATATTATTATTATATGCTGAGACGGTAATGGCCGGCGTTAAGTGTTTTCTAGCGTTAAGAAAGGAGATCTTTAATAAAAAATAACTATAATAGTTAAAAAGGGATGAAAAATTAACACTCTTACCGATTAAGACTTATCTATTAATGAGTTATAATTTAGTTATTAAATAATATATATATATATATCTTATAATTAAAGACCTGATAAGTTAATACTTTTACTTAGATTAGGATAAGAATTGCTTAAGTTATAATAAAAAATAAAATGATTTATAAGGCCTATGATTTAGTGTTATATAAAAAAAATATTAATGATTTTATAATTTTTGTAAATACAAGATATATATTCAAATAAAAGCTTATATAATAGACCTTTAAATTACTTTTAGGTATCCTTTTAATAAGTATATAATTATATCTTTTTAATATTTTTATTAAACACTTTTAATAACACTCAATTATAAAGCTATAATAAAATTTCTTAATTCTTTTCAATAAATAAATAAAGATTTTATATTTTATTATAAAATTACTTTAAGATTATAATTAATTTAATAGAGATTAAATTTAACAAAGGTTTTATGGAATGAAATAAAATATCGACTTTAATATTAATTATAATATATAAAAAATATAAGTAAAAGGATTTTATGTTTTATATAAATCAGAGCTATAAAAAAACTTTTATAATAATAATAATAAAAACTTAATAAATATATAATCAGAAAATATTTATAACAGTAGTAGTGTTAGAGGAAATTAGAAAACAGACGATTAGCTAGAAAGCTCGTAACATCATATAGGGTAGATTGTATGGCAAGACTTAAGCTTAGGGACTCTAAGTGTTGTGCGCAGCGATCCGTGATCGCAAGCCCACCGATACCCTAACGATCACGTGGATACGCACAAGTCACATACTTCACTTAGCTACCCTGTTACAAGTAGCATATTTAATTCAAGTACTTTTATTAGTAAGAAAAGTATAATATATAATAAGAATAGTATTTTTAGCTTTTAAAAAGTAAGTTAATAATAGCTGAAAAAACAAAGAAAAAAAACATATAAAAGTAAGTTTAGTAGTACTAACCTTGGACTTAGAATCTTTTGCCTAATACTTAAAAAGTTTTTTACAAGTCTTATAGCTTAATGTATAATGTTAGCTATAAGTTAATAATAAGCTTTTAATAAGGACCTTAGACTAAGGGCTAATTTATATTAAAAAATGATTACAAAAAAGACAAAAGAAAATGGGTTTATAAAATATCAATAAGCTATATAATATATTAGTACGTATATAGAAATTATAAAGCTTATTAAGAATAAAAAATAAACCTAAAGTTTAAAAAAAGTATTAAAAAACGAGTATTGCTATGCGGGCTGTGATGTATTGTTATTTGGGCTATATTTTCTAGAAACTTTTTATTTTTGGCCTAGTGCGGTGTGCTAGGCTTTTAAGCCTTAGTTATGGCGGGGCTTGTATTGGACCATAATAATTACAGCTTATTCAATTACTATAGTCTAATTAAATGCCTTGTAATAGCTATAATAGCCGCTATAACTGTGTATAATAGCTATTTGTATCAGCTATTCAACGAGCTGTTGCGATTAGTTGTTGTTGTTGTTGTTGTTGTTGTTGTTGTTGTTGTTATAGCATATTTAATTGATTTATGGCGATTAAATGTGCTGTTATTATAGTGTTTAAATTTAAACCCTATTATAAATGTGGCCTTAGCGCGGTATTTAAAGTATTAGTTATAGTGTTAGGCTAATTTAAGTTAATCAGAGCTTGAATAGTAATACTTTTATTAGTTTAAGAGTACTAGTAGTATTTATTACTAGAAGTAATACTAAACCTATTATCATATCTCTTAAGCGTTTAATTAGTATTTATAAATATAAAATAAATAACTTATAACAGTATTAATAAGATTTTAAACTTTAAAAGATAATTAAAAATAAGATAAAAAGTATATATTTATTTATATAATTATTAATATTTATAAAAGAACTATTTTAAATAAACTATAATTCTATAAAACTAACTTTTAACTTTTATATTAAATAATTATTTAAACTATTCTTTTAATAAGTATTTTCGTATTTTATATATTAATATTATATAGTTTTATATTATTATAAATAAATAAGATATTTATTTATTAGAGCATAAACTTATTTTAAAAATTCTTTTATAATATTTACTTTTAATTTACTACTAACACTAAGTATTAATTATATAAGAATAATTATATTACTAAATAAATACTTTAATTTTCTAAATATATTTTAAAAGAAAAGCTTAAAAAGAAATCCTTATTTTTAATTAAAAGAATATATACTATTAAAATATAAAATATAGTGTTGCCATTCGGGCTATAGTTAACTTTAATTAGGCTAATATTATAATTACTTTTTTAGCTCCTGCGCTAAGGCTATAGTTATAGCAGGGCTTACATTTAAGCACTATAATTATAGCGCATTTAATGGCCATAAGTTAATTAAATGTGCTATAATAGTAATAGCTAATCGAGACAGTTAATCGCACTAGTTAATTGCAATAGCTTATTGAAATATAATCAGGTGATATAAGTCTGCGCTCGCGCGCCTGCGTTAGTGCCTAATTGCCAATAATTGTGATTATATGTTATGTATTTAACTATAAATAACTTTATAATAATATATTGAAGGAAAATTATTTTAATACTAATATTCATATGAACCATAAAAAAACTATAAATCTAATTTAGTTAAAGACCTATAATGTGTAAAGTAATATTGTATAATGACTTTTATTAGTTTATAATACGTGAGTTTAAGATCATATAGTTAATAGTTCGTTAAATTTAGTAATAATAATTAAATAATTATATTATTAATAAAATATTAAGAAAAGAAAGGCTAAAAAGTTAATTGAGGTAGATGTATAATATATTTTAAGATTAATTAAACGGACCTTTAAAATTATATAAAATGAACTAACTAGCCTTTTAAGTATTAATGTTTTAGTTGATATTATATGCTATGTTTTATAGCTTAAATATGAGTATAAATAAAGAGTATTACTATTTGGGCTATAATATATTGCTATTTGAGCTATAATTAACTTGAATTGGCCTAGCGCTGCGACTACTGTTTTAGCTCCTGCGCCAGACCACAGTTACAGCAGGGCTCGTATTTGAGCACTATAATTACAGCGCATTTCATCGGCATAAGTCACCTGCGCAACTAAATGCGCTATAACAGTAACACCTAATCGCAACGGCTGATTGAAATAGTTGATTGAAATAGCTGATGCCAATGGCTGATTGAATTGGTTGATGCAAAGGGCTAATGCGAATGGCTGTTGCGCATAGTTATAGCGGCTGTTATGGTTATTACAAGGTATTTAATTGGGCTATAGCGATTAAATGCGTTGTCATTATCGTGGTCAAATGCGAGCCCCGCTGTAACTGGGGTTTGAGAGCCTAATACACCGCGCTAGACCAAAAGTGGAATGGTTCTGGAAAATAGAGTCTGAATAGCAATACTCATTACATAACTAAAATAATCTCTTTAACTGTTAAAGTTATTATTAATATTATAATAGTAAAATTAATAATCTTATACCTAGATGACTATTTTATTTTTACTTTTATATTATTTTTAACTTAAATTTGTATATTTATTTAATTATGTTGTATTAATAATTATATTTGTATGTTTTTTTAATTTTATAATTAAACGGTAAACATAGGATTTAATATTTGTGTCTGTAATACGTTTATTATTAAATCATTTAATAAAATATAATAACAGTAATAAAAGTAATTTTATCTTAAGAATATATTAGCTATGAATAATATTAATATTATAAACTACTGGCTAGCTCTAGACCTTAGCGTATCTCTTAAACCATTATACTAAAATCTTTAACTATATTATTAAAGTTAATATTTAAGTAATTAATTAAATTAAACCTAAACATATTTATACCTTTCATACAATATATTTATTATCATAATAAATAATAAATTAAAAGATAAAGTTTTTATAAAGCTAGATTTTTATGAGTATTTAAGGCCTTAATATTACTTATAAATAAATAATTTGATTAATTAATGAATTAATTTATATAAAACCATTATTCCTAATATCATAGTTATTTACTTATATATATAAATATATAATTTAATAATAAAAGCTTTATTCTTGAAGTAAATAAAACCTAGATATTTGATATAATTAATGTAATTAGATGATTTAATAAGAAAAAACTAAACCTATATATTATAATTAATCGATACGATTAAACGAGCCACAAAGACTTATCCCTTAAACGGGATTATTTATTGCTATAATAATAATATATTTATACAATTTCCATAATATGATATGAAGCTAAAATTCAGATTTAATTTAATCCTATCTATCAGACTTATATCTTTTATATTTTCTATATAGAAAAGCTTTATATATAAAGCTATGTAAAGTGGGCTAGTTATAGCCTACATGGTAATATATTATAGCCCGAATAATAATACTCTCTATATATTTTTATTATTACTATTATCATAGTTATAAAAAGTTTATATTTAAAAACATTTTAAAAATGCTCTTTATTATTATTTAATACTAGTTTTGCATATATTATATAAATACTTATTTTTATACTAAACTGGTTTTATATTAAATACACTTTACTATTCTTATTATTAAAACTATACTATTATGATATAAACTAACATTAATTTCATATATTTGTTATTTAAAACGAAAAAAAAACTGGCTTAAGAATACTATAATTTATAAATAGGAACGATATCAATTGAGTTAAATAAATACAAGTAAGAAGTTAATTGTTTGATTATATAAAGCACAATTAATCCTTTCTTATCCTTTAAGCCAATATTGTTTTCTGTTTTTCCGGTTCTTTAATTAAGAACATAAGCTGTCTTATACTAAATTGCACCCGGCTCCATTACACTATTTATTTTTATTTATTCTTCTATATAATTTTATTAAGACTATAATATAAAATTTAATATGATTATTATTATATTTATCAAGATATCATTTTATATAATAATATATTATAAGTATTATTATTCTAGCTATAATATATTATTATTCGGGCTATAATTAACTTAAATTAGTCTCACACTATAATCACTGCTTTAGCTCCTATGTTAAGGCTATAATTATAGCAGGGCTTATATTAAACTATTTGCTCGTATAGTAGAGTAATTAACTGCCTAGGACTATCCAATTAATCACTAACAGTTATAGGTTTAAATGCTATTATACATATATTTTTCAGGCTAGTTCTTTTAAAAAAAAAAAACTAAATGTCTGCCTTACTTTAAGGTAAGGAAAAATTTAAGCTATTAGCGTAGAATTATTATAATAGTTTTCTTAATCAATAATAAAAGCATTAAGTATATAGTATAATTCTATAATACTTAGCCCCTAGTTTAAACCTAGGCTATACTTGCTATAATAATATAATAGGTTTTAAAGTTAGTTTCTTTTAAAAAGAAAATATAATTTAGTATTATAAAATAATAAATATAAGTATTACATTATTATATAAAGCTATATTAAAAAACTTTATAATAAAAAATATATATATGATAAGCTTAAAAATTCTAATAGAAATTAGCCTTTATATAATAAGGTTTTTTTTAAGCAGGGGTTCTCCTCATATAGTTAAATAGCCTATAAAAGACTTTAAAATAACAGAGAGACTAAGGCATTTTAGATATATATTTATTATAAATAGCTAGTTAGTATAATAAACATATATACATATATTAAACTATGTATTATAATTATATTATATTTAATTAATATAGTTTAATTAAATGCCTTATAATAGTAATAATTAAGAGTATTGCTATTCGGGCTGTATTTTTTAAAGCCTTTTTTTCTTAGCCTAGCGCCATGTACTAGGCTCTTAAACCCCAGTTACAGCGGGGCTCGTATTTAACCACCATAATTACAGCGCATTTAATTGCTATAGCCCAATTAAATGCCTACAGCTTGTAATAGCTATAACAGCCGCTATAACTATACGCAATCGCCATTTGCATCTGCCCTTTACATCAACCAATTTAATCAGCCATTCGCATCAGCCATTTGCATCAGCTATTTCAATCAACCGTTACGATTAGGCGTTACGATTAGCTATTGCTATTATAGCGCATTTAATTGGCTTATAGCGATTAAATGTACTGTAATTAAAGTGCTCAAATGCGAGCCCCGCTATAACTATGGCCTTGGCGCGGGAGCTAAAGCAGTAGTTGCAGTGCTAGGCTAATTAAAGTTAACTATAGCCCGAATAGTAATACTTTTAATTATTATAGTTAATTTCTATAAATAAAATTAACTATTTTAGCTATTATAATTAATTGTTATAATTAAAAGTATTACTATTCGGGCTATAGTTAATGCAAATGGCTAATGCCTAAAGTTATGGCGGCTGTTATAGCTATTTTAATCTTATAAGGCATTTAATTATTTAAGCTATAGTAATTAAATATACTATAATTATACTAATTAAATATAAGCACTGTTAAAACTAGGGCTTAAGAGCCTAGCATATAGTATTAGTATTATTTACTATTATAAAAATAATAATATATTTATAAAATTTAATTACTATAATATAAAATTAAAACTTATACCTAATTCAAGTTTAAAATCATATCATTATAATGATTAAGACATTCTAGGTCTCAAACAGGTTTTCCCTTGGTAGCCATCTCTCTATTTTTTTCTGTTTTTTTTTTATCCTGAACCATGATCCTGCTGTCTTTCTTATACTACGTTGATCATTGAAATGCATTAATGTTTCATAGTTGCGGATGGCTAGTGTGAACATGATCATTCTCAGCTAGTTCCATTATTCACTGCAAGCCTTCATGTCACAGACAATGTCTTTATCGTGGTCATATGCTAGGATGTAAGAGTGTTGGATACTCTAAGATAAACTCTTTCTTTGCTCACTACCTACCTATATGGCGTAGTCCTTTGCTCTTGTACTATTTTACTTACATGTGACGCTTTGCAGCCCACCATATTAACATCCAAAATCGCGTGATTACTTGACTCACAATAAAACAGAAATACATAGGTAGTCTAATCCTTACCCGCTACTCCAAGAGCATATGCTTGTCGCTCGAACCAGACGCCTGTTCCCATGCTTCCCAACGCGCGCATCGTATACAGGCACTGGGATTTTATCTATACCAAGTCGCTGGACAATGTCTACGTCTCCGCAGTCTCACCCAGCTTGGGGAATGCCAAAATCGTAGGCGACTAGTTGATGTTTAGTGATGATAACATGGATAGCATTGTGCTATTCATGTAAGAGTTGAAGACTTTTGTTGTTCGGGCCCGTGTAGAGGCAAATAAAAACAATGTAGTTGTGATGAGGAACAGATTATTCATTGCATTGCACTGTACAGATTAGTTTGCTATCCCACTAAATGCGAGGCGAAGCATCATAGGCATACCGAGTTCTGCGAGTAATCCAATCTCCTCCAGAGTTAAGCGGGGCAATTACACGGGAACATTGGTGAAGAGATACGACACCGATTCACCATTATGGGTTCGTCTGATAGCCTGTGAAAACCGCTGTGAGCAAGATGTGGTACCATGATTACATCCAGGAAACAAACCTCGGCTAGTGTTCCAGATACGTCGATGACCTTGAGCTTTGAGCACCGCTCAGTCTTATCACCAACTACATCATCCAAAGTCAGCCGGTTCTATGTCAAGTGAGAATGCTAGGCAGTGATCTATTGCCATCAATAGACACGAAAAGATTTTATGGGACTTACGTGGGACAGCTATCACCTTGTTAGTAAATCATGAAATTGGCGGGGGAAAAGAGCACATCATACTGTTTGTAACCACAACACCAGCCAAGCACGAGTTGTTAATGGTCTCAATGGCTTTACCACTGAGAATGCCATGCGTGACAATGGCAAAGACTTGTCGAGCACCGTTCTGATTCAAGGTCTCGGCAGCTTTAGCAAGCTGAGAAAGCACTATTAGCTCACCGGCTACAAGTCCAGGTTGTCATTTAAACATACCGTTCCACAAGTATCGGCCATGTCATCTACGAGAATGGCGACCTTATCCTGGACATCACCAACGAGAACCATGCGGCCTACAACGTTAGGTCGGGGTCGCTCCTTATGAATGAGAGCGAAACCAGTGTTTAGACGGTCGGCAATTGATGTCGCGCGCTTTGCTCCACCAGCATCGGGTGAGACAATAACACAGCTCTCGGCGTCTAGATTCTCGCGGATCCAGCGTAGCACAGAGGGCTCCGCATAGAGATTATCCACGGGGACGTTGAAGAAACCTTGAATCTGTGAGGCATGCAAATCCATGGTAATGACATGATTCTGGGACCAGATTAGATTTTTGCCTGGGGCAACAGCATATGAATTGAACATACACATCCAGACACCTGGAGCATGTTTGCGATGAGTTTGGCGCTGATGGGGGCGCGGGATTTATCCTTCTTGTCCTGGCGGGCATAAGGAAAATTTGGAATGACGGCAGTGATGCGTCGAGCAGAAGCCGTGCGACAAGCATGAATCATGATGAGAAGCTCCATCAAACCATCATTCACATCTCCAGGAGCGGTGGACTGGAGAATGAAGACATCTTCATCTCGAACGGACTCGCCAATGGAAACGCTGGTCTCTTGATTCGAGTAGTTGAGGCTCATAGTATTGGCAATGTTGATGCCGAGTCTAATATAAAGTAATCAGCTTTGGTCACCTAACTCGCAGTATACGTGTCTCGCCCTCCATCTTCAATTGTCTTTTTCCCTCCCAGCAAATCGAAAGAAATCCTCAACATACCGGCTAGCGACCAAGCCGCTGAGCTCCGGATGGGAGGTCCCCGAAATGAGCTTGATCTCGTTTGCCATTTGATCCAACATGATGAAGAAGAAGCTCTGTTGGCGGGGCCAGAGAAGGCTCTCTCAGTTAATGAATGAGAAAGTTTTAGTGGGAAATTTTGTGCCAGTCGGAGCAAGTGCAAGTGTCTCAGATATGACGCAGAGACCAACAACAGTTGTTGAAAGTTGCAAACAGCGTGAATACAAGTTATATAATTAAAGTGCTTTTTAAAGTATCTAAGTTTTCCCCCCCATCACATAGTTTTTTTTAAAGGAAAAAAAAAAGTTTACTAAAGGGAGCCGGCGTCATAATGATAGCTCCCCTACAGTACAGTATGTACATATACATTCCACAAGGAAGATAAGCTGAGCAAAACGCTGACAGTTAATGAGTCATGTGATGGGACTGTTGTTCTCATCGGGTGTTACTACCTCCTAGTAGATATTTCTGAGTAATTGTACGAAGTACCTTGGATTTTGATCCGATCACTTAGAAAGAGGACAGTTAATACTTCGTAATTACGACTGTAGCTCGAGTATTGAAACGATCATGATATTACTTCCACGTTTGTTATCTACTGCACTCTAGAAAACAAACGTATATTAAGTCTATTTAATAATAATGATATTTTGTTTTAACAACATCAATCATAATATTTTCTAACATTCAATTTGTTTTTTACTTAGTATATGATTCACATAGCTATTCTATTATCTTCCCGTTCGGGCTATTACTGACCAGCTTTCTATGATAGCTATATGAATATCTCCTATTTTATGGGAATTTAGCTTAAGCAAGACACTCTGACGATAGTTCTCATAACTCCAAGGCCCTCACCCAACCATAATCTTCTACACACCCTAACCTTCATTATCAATCAAAACATATGCATATCATACTACGTTAGCACCTAGTTTACTCTTCCCTCCCTTTGCCTCCCATTCCAGCCTTTCATTCACCATATCTCTTTTACACCAGAACACTGTTATTACTCCCCAAAGTCCACACCACAAAAATGGCACTGCCCAGCAAACACCATAAGCACCAGTTGACGGTACAGCTGGTAGAACGGCGACGACGGTGAGCACCCCTGCTAGGATGAGAGCGGGGATGGACCAGAAGAGAGATTGGATGTAAAGCATTCTCTGAAAACGAGGGCTCGCTTTGTATCGAGCAGCAAGAGCCTCTCTATAAGGCCGGCCAGCACCAGCATTTACCGCAACCACATCCTCAATGAAGTAATAAACCCCCGGAAGAACCTTGGTTAACACTAGTCAGCTCATATGCAATTATAGGTAAGAGTTAGTTGAATAGTGTGCTATCCTACCTTTTCGCCTTTCGCTGTGGAGCTGATTCGGAATGGAGCGGGCCATTCCATGGCGTGGAAGAGTGTAATAAAGGCCAATACACCACCGAGACAGTACAGAATTGCCGGCGCAGGCATAGAGAGAACTCTCAACCAGACTTCATGTGGAGCACTACCAACCGTGAACAGAGCTGTGACGGCTATGATGGTGATGACGGAAGCCCAATTTAGCATGTCAAAACACCACCGGCTATCAGTTCCTAGTGGCCGGTAGAACCTCTCCTTTTTAATCAATCGTAGCGACCGTATCGCAAACTCCAAATATGTTGGTCCACCCCATATGGTGGCAACCACTGCAAAGATGATCCAACCTTGGACATTGCCAGCATACTTTAGTCCGTAGTATAAGGCAATCGGTATGGCCGAGGCATCGACAAAGACGATGAAAGCGAAAAAAAACAGCCTCCAACGCCTCCGACCGTGATGCCAGGTGAATGGCAGTTGTGGAAGCAATTGAGGGTTATTGTCATAGAACTCCTGCAGCGTCCGCGCCCGCCGTTTCCATTCGGTGATTGTGGCAGCTCGCGAGTCGTAATAGGCGTCTGCCTCCTGACGTTGTGCGTAGGAGAGACTTCTTCTAGAAGTATCGAGGCGGGCTGGGTCCATGCTCTTCCTCTGATGGTTTCCACTCTGCTGTAAACGCGAGGGATTCGAGCTGCTCATAAGAACATGGTCTACGGATCGTGACCGAGTCCATTGGGATTCCGGTACTGTTTCATCAGCCGTATTCTTGACTGTGGTAGGGGTAGCGTTGAGGGCGGGTCCCGAGTCTGAGGGCATCGACGAGTTACCCTGCCAAGTAGCTTTAGACATGATGGGAATATGCACAAAGACCCTTTAGACGATATTGGTCCGGGACGTGCAAGAAAGTGAGATTGCAGTCAAAGTCGGACGACTGTTTGATGAATGACCTCGGTAGGCCATAGCTCTTACAATAGAGTAGTGCCGAGGAGAGTCTCGACGTTTTGACTTGCATTCTCTTTAAACATGCAAACGTCATAATCACCGGGCGAGCCGGGGTGGCGGTTTCTTAAATTACCGTCCAACCATCCGTCTCATCGATACTTGGAGCACTTTAAGGGGGCTCCGCTGACGAACATGCCCAATACTACACCTGTGGCTCTGTGCCGTTAACATGGAAGTACCTAGTACCTAGGAGTAGTGATTCCATGGCTTACTACTCGGTACAGAGGAGCGTTTCAAAAAGTTCTACCTCTGATTTACAGGGACCTACGGAGCAGTAGCATATGTATAATCACCATTGTCAGTACTTGCGGGTACTTTGATTCCTATAGCATTCCACTAAGCATAGTAGTATTGGAGCAGGTATACTGAAGTATTCAAGCGAACTTTAGCAAGACTGGCAGTGTACCTGCTTGGCGCTCTTAATTGGGCTTTAGAATGTACTTGAATGACTAAGCACAATTTCGACCAGACTTTTGCGATGCTCTTTCATAAGCACTTGATTAATATCTTGAAAAACAATGTAACACCAGACTGGGCTCTCTACGCTTCTTAATACTCTCGTGAGTGACATGAAATTTAGTGAGATAGTTTCTTAGGCAGACGTCATCAAATTCATTACTACCTAGTAGATACAGGCATACATGTCATTCATAAGCAGACGAAATGGAATAATGATAGATGTTCCCAACATTTCATCGTGTGTGCATCATATTACATAGGTACTAGGTAGGTAGGTATATATGTATGTGGAAGCCCCAAGTCTTGATACCGCATTATGCTTACGGTTCCCAAGGTATAACTAGTCAACCCAAAGGGCTCGATTGCCAAGGTGATTGTCGAGTCTGTAGGCAGCACACAAAGAGTGGGGCATTCGTGGCTCCAAGATTCATCTCATCCCCAGGCTTTACTTCCTCGTTTCCTTCTCAGCCTGACAGGTTAACATCCGTGATGGAATTTAACAGCCTGTCCATCATCAGTCTTCTAATTTTTGAATATGAGTGGTATTGTGCATAATAGTGCTTACTGTAGATTGCGATCCCTCATTTCGCGATCGAGGGCATCAATTTGTTTTGTTGTTACCCTTACTTTACTGAGCTGTAAAACTATAGTTAGTGAGTGTCTTTGACATTGATGAAGTAAAGCACAAAGAAAAGAAAAGAAAACCGGGGGGGGGGGGGGGGGGGGGCAGCTGCTAAGCAAGGGGCTCTCGCACCAAAGCCAATGCTGCTGAAGAGTGATCGTCATCTTCCTCACCTTCCGCCGCAAGATCTGCAGCAGCGGCGTCGTCTCCATTCTCGTCGGCGTTCGCGAACCTGCTGCTTGCTAGCCCCCTAGGCTTTACCGTAGCCGCTTTGGCCTAAATGCTGTCAGTCTTGGCCGATGTGAACCAGTTGAAATGGCCAACAATACCTTTTCTTCAGCAAGCTCGGCATTCCTGACTTTAAGCTGAGCTAACAGCTCCTCTTCCCTCATTTGTAGCTCCTCGGTTTTCTTGTTTAAACCAGCCTCCCTTGTTTGTCCATTCTCAACCTTCTTGGTCAATTCGAGGACATGAATTTCAAGTTCCTTTGTCTTGCTGTTGGCCTCCTCAATCAGAGATGTCATGCTCTCATTGAGATCGCTATAGTCTGCTTCCGCCGTTCTCTGCTTGACCTCTGCCTCGGCTTTGAATGCTTCCAAGCTCCTTCGGACAAACTCAAGATCTTGGTTAACGATGACGAACTTGTCCTCCATTGCTTTCAAATTGCTCTTTGTGGCATTGAGCTCGACTTCTTTTGCCTCTAGGCTCATCTTGGATGAGGATAGAGATTCCTCCAGGACTTTATGCGCAGTAGACAACTCAGATTTAAGGGCATCAACCGCTGACGTGTCAGGCTTGATAGTCTTGGCGGCATCAAGTTCAGCTAGTACCGTCATGCGCTCCATCTTCTCCTGGGCAAGTTGTCGGCTGAGATCTCGCACCTCAGTCTGGGCATTGTCCAGGACTTCTTGAGTTTGCTCGAGGGCAGCCTGAAGATCCGCATTGATAGCGGCCTGCTGCGCCAGCTTCTCCTCAAAGCTTGTCGTATTGTTCCTGTACTCAGCCATGACGTCCTCAATAGCTTTAGTATGACTCGCTGCTAGTTCTTCCAAGTCCTTTTTGGCATTTGCACCCTCAGCTTTCAGAGATTCCATGGTATTGGTGTGCATTGTGATGAGCTTCTCCACCTCGGACACGTGGTTTTCAATGAGTTCATGCTTAGTGGCAATGAGTTCTTCGGCATTATTAGACTGTGCATTCTCCAACTCTACTTTGGTTTCGTCGAGTTGCGCCTGAAGTTTGGCCAGTTCCGCCGCAAGCAAATGGTCGCTAGCATCTTTGGCGGCAGCAAGCTCAGATTCGTGGCTAGCCAGGAGGCTCTCTTTCTCGTCAACATGCTTCTTCGCGAGGTCTTGGAGGGCAAATTCGTGTGAGGTTGTGAGATCCTCCAGGCGCTTAGAGAGCGTAGCCTCACCATCATGGGATGCGACTTGTAAGGCATCCGCATGATGACTTCTGAGGGAGTCGAGTTCCTTGGCATGAGCCTCTTCTGCTGTAGACGCCGCATTGTTTACGGATTCGAGCTCATTAGCATGACTGGTTCGCAGTGCACTCAAGTCCTGTTCGTATTCCAAAACCTTCGACTCGAGCTGGGCAATGGCAGCCAAGTGCTCTTCTTTAGAAGCGGCAACTTCCTCGACATGATTGTCGGCGGTCTCGGAAGCAGAAGCCTTCAGTTCGTCATGTTGCTTCTCCAACTCTTCGAATTTACGCTTGAAAAAGGCATCCCCGCGAAGACTTTCGATTTCATTCTCATAATCCTGCGAGATCTGCTTCATACGCTCATCATGCATCTCTTTCAGCTTCGAAATGTCGCCCTCTTTCTCAGTCAGTTTGACCTGTAATTCATTGACATCATTCTGCATCGTCGCCATATTCTCACGCGACGAGGCAAGTTCAGCCTCTCTCTCGTTGAGGCTGTTCTGTAATTTGCTAGTCACGCCCTGTTCATCTTCTGTCTGAGCTCTAGTCTTTTCAGCAACTTCATCGGAAGCCGCCAGTTTCGCTTTCAGCTCTGACAGCTCAGCCTCCAAAGCAGCGACAGCGCTAGCATGAGCCTCTCGCTCCGATTCGACGGTTCTTTTGTTGGACGTTTCCAGTGCTGTATTCGACACAGTCAACTCCTCAATCCTCAGTTTAAGATCTGCGACGGCTGATTCATGACTGGAGTGGAGCTCGGCAAGAGCAGTCTCAGATTCTCTCTGGTCAGCGACTGAGGCCTGCAGCTCCTCGACCTGTGCAGCATGGTCGCGCAGAACCTTCTGAAGGTTTTCCTCACTGGCGAGAAGTTTCTCTTCATTTTCGACCTTCAAGGCATCAAGAGAGCCCTTGAGTGATTCAAGAACCACCTCTCCTTCATTTTTGACGCGCAAGGCTTCGACAAGATCGTTCTCCGCAGCTTGCAGTTTCTCGGCGACTTCTGATATTTTGGCCTCCAGAGATTCCACCACGGATTGGTGCTCAAGCTTTAAATTGGAGATGGCTTCTTGTTGTTCTTGCTTATTATTTTCTCCATCTTCAGGCTCTCCAGTTGCCACACGGTCTGCTTGTTCACGGAGCTCAACAATTGTCTGCTCAAAACTGGTGATCTGAGATCGGAGTGACTCTATCTCACCATCCTTCTCGGCTAATTTAGAAGTCAAGTCCTCGACTTCCTTGGCAGTGTCGACTGGCACCTCGGATCGGAGTGAAGTTCGAGTAGATGGGCGGGGAGTTGAAGGCGACAACCCAGCTACAGACAACCTCTTTCGGGTATCAGTAGTAGTACTAGACGCTGTGCTTCCTGGGCGGGCAGCCGCAACTCTAGTTCCCGCTGTGCTTGTGTTTGTGGCTCCTGATCTTGCAACAATGCCGCTCGTCCTTGGACTCGCCGTAGTACTGGTGGCTGTCACCGGTTTGCGCACCGTCGAAGTTGTTGTAGCGGTTCCAGTTTTCTTGTCCGCAATGCCTCCAGGGCTCGACTTAATTGAGCTCACTCTCCGTGCAGCTGCGGAAGTTGTTGTCGGTTTGGTAGCTGACTTTTTCTCGTCTTCGCTTGCACTCACACTGGGCTGGCTTTGGTGACTAGAGGTCGAGGCAGATGTAGCAGGCCGTCGGACAGTCGAAGCTGGTGGGCGCGTTGGCGGCTTGCTCATCCCTCCTGGAGCTCGAGCGCTAAGAGCAGTGGTAGACTTTGATGCAGTGCCAGCAATTCCGACTCCGGAACGGCGTGCTGCTGCTGTCCCTGTCGCTCCAGGCGAACGCTTGGCTACTGACGGGGTGCTAGGTCCGGCGGCATCCTTGGTAGGCCTCTCGACTGGTTCCGGTGTAGCTGCAGTGACTGCATTGGGTACGACGGCGGGTGACTCGCTTTCAGACATGGTTGCGATATGTCGTAGGCAGTTCTGTGGGGTGCGATCAGTTGCAAAATTCAGAAAGAAAGTCACAGAATTTTCACGTACACTGGAAGACTTGTGTGTGCTTTGAAAGACCCGATGCGCAGGCACTTTGTTTATCTTGTCACCTTCGCTCGTCGGCACACCAGTCCAATGGTTTGCTTAGGACACAGGGAGCAGAGGTGAAATACGGAAGAAGTTTCGGGGGGGGGAGCTATTGAACAGGGGTATCTGCAGAGGCGAGCAATTCTCCTGGCAATTATCTCAGCACATAGGGGTTGACGTCCAAATGAGTATAACTCCCAGGAAATGTTGAGGTTAGGGGGCACTTCGGCACGAACCAAGACAGAATGGCACCTGCACCAAGCACTGAAATCACGACGCGCCACGTACCTGGTGCCGTTATTACCTAGTAGGTATCTTTAATTGCTTGGTACTATCTCCAATTAAGAGATGTGGGTAAAAAGGGGGGGCTTCAATCCAAGACACGATACCGCGGTGCCCTTCTCTTCCGAGCTTCTAAAGCAACGGAAGCATGGGTAGCAGCTTTTTATTAGCACAGCTTAGTCAAGCTATTATCACACTGGGTTTGAATAGTTTCCTTGGATAGATCAAAATAAATATTGGCAATGAAGGGAAAAGGGGGGACAAAATCAATGCCATCTAGCACTGCAGGTGCCTTACTTGGGCACTACCTATCTAATACTAATCTAGTAGGTCTAGTGGGTGGATACTGTAGTAGTATTTACGAATTTGAATCACCCCACCTCTTTGTACTTTTGTTGTAACAACATCCAGTAGGAGGGGTATTAGTAACTTAATACCTACTAAGGTACCTCAGTGCTAGATAAGGTATTACCCAAAGTCTACCAATTCGGCTGTTCTCTACCATTAATATGAAATGCCTTGCAGGTAAAGATGCTCCATGATCTAAGTATAGATATAGAGTATAGTTGGGTTGCAAAGCATATCAACCACTAGGTTAACTACCCAGGTAGCATGTCCTGCGGAGTCTGGCAGAGGTAAATCATGCCTCAGTGAGGTGCCGGGTAGATGACAGAATGTTCTCACAGAACAGTTGCCTGCTTAGTAACACATCATAGCCATAACTTGCATCAATGAACCAACTAAGCTTGTGCGAAACTGATCTTCATCATTGCACATTATAAACCTAAGGTTTCATCTCATTATTTACAGAAAATGGCTGCCGTCCAAACCACCGCCGCAAATATAGCGACTCTTGCGCTTCTTGATTTTCCATCGTCACATTCATTTTCGATACCAACCAAGCGTATTCATGAGAGTCAGCATGTTTCCCGTTTTCTAACCAGCCTAGCTTATCGTGACATTGGCATCTTCCTACTCCAGCTTAACTATGCCCTATGTCCCCGGATCTTCCCCAGCTCCCCTCACCCATCCATTTACTCCCTTTCCACTAAACCGCCTTCGACGCCTTCAGTCCTGACTATTCGGACCCTCATTTCACAGATACAAAACTTGATAGATGAATCGCCACCAGATCCCGGCCCACGAAGATTTGGGAATGTGAGCTTCCGCAAATGGCATGCGTTGCTGGCTGAGAGGCTTGACGGCTTCTTACAATGTGATGGGTTGGGAAAAACGCTGGGTGTAGCTGATGCTGCCAAAGATGAAGTTGCCAGTTACCTTCTTGGAGCATTCGGAAGTTCCCAGAGACTTGACTACGGAACCGGACATGAACTTAGTTTTATAGCTTTCCTCGGCTGCCTCTGGAAGCTGGGGTTCTTCAAAGACGGAGTACAGGGAGGGGATATCGAGAGAGAAATTGTGCTATCAGTCATTGAGCCGTGAGTCATGTTAGTCGTTGACCTCTTATGGATTCCTAACAGATTCAGTTATCTTGAACTGGTGAGAAAACTCATCATGACGTATACGTTGGAGCCTGCTGGTTCTCATGGTGTCTGGGGTCTTGACGATCATTCCTTTGTGCCTTATATCTTCGGGTCCGCACAGCTCACACGCCCCATTGCATCAGGCGAAGCAATGCCCACAGAGGGTTCCGTCGGAGGGGCGCCAAAACCGAGTGATGTTACTAATGCCAACGTTGTTGAAGACCAAAGGCAGACCAACATGTACTTCTCAGCTATTGGCTTCATCTACGATGTCAAGAAAGGCCCTTTTTGGGAGCATAGCCCAATGCTATTCGACATCTCGGGGATTCGTGATGGATGGGGCAAGATCAACAAGGGAATGATTAAGATGTTTCAAGCAGAGGTCTTGTCCAAGTTCCCTGTAGTCCAACATTTCCCCTTTGGATCACTTTTCTCGTGGGATGAGGATCCACAAGCGCCGAATTTCGCAAAAGACACCAATATGACAAAGATGACATCACCTACCACTGTTTCTGCCATGGGGATTGGTACTCAAGCGCCATGGGTTCAGGTAGCAGGAAGTCAAAGACCAATCGGCGTTGATACATCATATTTAAGAGGTTCTTTGCCAAAATCGAGTGCCCCACCTCCCGCTAGATAAGGCTGCTCCTGTAGTATCAGCTAGATAACAGAACTTATCAATGGAGACATCATAGGCCCAAGGAATTTTGCAGAATTCGATCAAGGACGTTTGTGTCACTTTCCATACTTGCATCTGATGTAAAATCTGGCACATATTCTTGATTACTGTGACAGTCTGCCACTTTATACTTTGTTTCACGGTCATGATTAGGAAACAGAGGGCAGGAAGGATATAATATTTTAAATAGGCAAAGTCGTGGCACTATCCAAGGTAGTTAACCGAGAAGTAGCAAGAGTGTATTATGAAAGGACTGTAGTAGAGATGCTGAGATTAAATATTCAACGTGATCATCATGTCACGCGAGGGGTAAGGATATGGCGGCTAACATGTCGTTTGCTTCAAGTTGCAGCAGCGGCGGGAACGGGCTCTGATTTCGCCTCCCCTAGTGCCTCTGTTGTTGTTGGTGGGGCGGGCTGGTCAGTAGATCCCACCAGCGGCGGCTTTGCGGCCTCTGTAGCTATGGTAGAGTGCTCATCAGTCTCCATCCATTACACACCATCCCTGGGAATGCTTTGTATTGGTCACTTACCGGCGGGAGTCGGCTCCGTGGTAGCAGGAGGCTTGGGCTCCACGACCTCGGGCTCAGGCTGGGGCTCAGGCTTTGGCTCCTCTGGTTTTGTCTCAGCCGGCTTCGAGTCCACTACAGCGGGCGGCTGGGCTGTCGCGGGGTTAGATGCTGCTCCAAACGACAATGGATACCTTGATTGAACATACCCTCTGGGGCGGGAGCTGGAGTTGTCTCCGCCCCTTTGTTGGGCTCGTCGGCAGACTTCACATCAGTAGGAGCGGCACCGATGGCCTTGGAATCTTCAGGCGCAGCTGATTCCTTGGGTTCATCCTTTGGCTGCTCAGGCTTCTTTCTAAAGGCAGCCTTTAGCTTTGCCTTGAGATTATCCAGAGCATCAAGAGCTACGGATTTCGTCTGTTAGATGGCGAAGACAAGGATGAAAAGGGGGTGAAGGGATCAAGGAGACTGGGAGACCAACGTATGCCAGGCATTTTGAATGCAATTTGTTTGTTCTTGGTAGGTGTGGCTCAGAGCGGCGATAATTTGCTGAGTATCTACTAGGTACGTAGTTGCTGTCAGCTCAAGACACGACCAGTCCATGTATCTTGTGAGGGGTGTTATAGCACAAGTAGGTAATGAGGCAGGAGAATATTTACTCAGAGAAGGAGGGCGCGCAGGTGTGGTTTTCGGCAACAGTAAATGGATTTAAAAAAGAGGAGAAGGAAGCCGAGCTGGAACAAGCAGCCAGTGCTCCGAAGGTGCACACTATATACCTAACTTGTAGTCTAATACCAAGGTACCCCCCTACCTAGTAGTTTATCATATCTGGGGAAAAACGTGTTTGGTGGGCCGCTGTTCCGTCTGACCCCCGCGAGTTTATTGCATAGCTTAATCTGACCCTTGTTTCAGCTTGGTAGTGCAACAAAACACAGAAACACTTGATCAGGCGGGACAAACCTGATGATGGTGATATAAAGAAAGCATTGAAACGGCGCATGGTAGGCATTGCATTCTATGATATATTATTGCAATCACCATGCCTTATTTCTACAAACCCGATTGCCGATACAGTAGCAGAAGCTTGTTGACTAGCAGTTATCCCAATGTCGGAAACGGCCCCCACCTCACGATCAATCAGCCTTTTATCAACATCTGCCTAGCACTTCCAATCGCCCCAATACCAACACAATCACCACCACCATTCAAACCAAAGTGAAACCGGCCTTTCTTTATCAAAATATTACACATAAAATACCAAAACATGAAAATTTATCCAAAAAGAAAAAAAAAGAAAAAAAGAGGCCAAAAAATTTCAAAATATATTCGACCAATCAAAATGCACAAAAAAGTGGGACAAAGGGACCACACCGTGGATTGAACACGGGACCTCGTGCATATGTGTTAACCGAGATGAACCCAAAGCACGAATCATACCACTAGACCATGTGGTCGATCAGATAGATCTTGTTAAAAAAGAGTGGAAATATTTGGTATATATAGCATAATTCTTTACAGGGTTGATGGAATGATGGTATGATGATAACGTCAGAAATCATAGCCTTAATTTCGAGGATGTGCCTCTTTAGTTTATTTAGTTATATTTATATGCCATCTATTTTTCTTTTTATTATTCGTAGCTCTTAGCATAGATCTATGTTCAGTATACGGAGTACAAGGTCATCAGAATATCATGCGACAGCTGTGGTTTCAATACTATGTCGGTATTCACAGTGAGTTCAATCCCACATGTTGGACATTTGACATCTCTGATATCTTGAATCTTATAGTCTATTCCGTATCCAACTTGACAGAATATTCTGCCCAGCTTCACTCAGGTCTAAATCCTCTCTTTCCTGGCCCACGTCTGCTACTTGAACTCTCTCGTGTGCCTCTTCTGCCGAGTTTTCATCATCATCGTCCCATTTCTTCCGTTCTTTTAGTTTGATCGTGTCGATGCTATGTCTCATAAAAACGGAGAGCTCCTCTGCCTGCGCTCCGAAATTGTGTGCATCCACTCCCGTCCCTGCACGTCTCGCAGATTTGGCCTGCCGTCGTTGTGATGGGTTGGTCGATATTGAGTCGTGTAGAAGAAGAGCTTGGGGGATTTTCAGCATCGACTCAGCCGAAGGGAATGTCAAATGTGCTTGCTGCGGGGGCCTTAATGCCCTGATGAAAAGCTTGTCATAGCCTGTCATGGCATTGCGCATAGCAGCCTCGGTTGCTCGCATGTAAAACGAGCTGGGCACTAGTAGGCCAGGCGTATGGAAAAATAGACTAGGACTGGCAAATGGGTCGAATAGATTCGATGGCGTGTCAAAGAGAGACTTTATCCTCTTTTGGAAATTATTCATATGTGTAGACCGGTACGGGCTAGCCAGGACTGTCGCCGACTTGGGCGAGATCTTGTCAGTGTTGATTCGATGATCAGGCAAGAACATGGTCCAGTTGTAAATGCCATTATAAACAGCGAATCCTCTGATGCCGAATCTGCTGTGTGATCGTGTTTCCGTGAGTGATAATGATGCGGCAAGACTAGCACCAAGGTAGGATCCGTAGACAAGAATGTTGCCTCTGCTGTTATTTGGCGGCATCAGATTTTCGGTGATCCATTGAAACGCAAATGCCGTATCGTGAACTGGGATGGGCCATGGTAATCGTTTGACAATATTTCCCCCTTCAAGCTCCGCGCTGGTGGTTGTGGTGGCCCCCCAGCGATAGTTAATACTAGCGACCGGCCAGTCTCTCAAAAACCCTGGTATAGGTCGAACCGAAGATTCATCCCTGAATGCAAATGGTGGAATGTGAACTATCAGTGCATCTGCGGATGGATTCTTTGTGACGTTGTGGAGACTGCTGTGATATTAGTCCTCATTGCAATACCATATCCCGGGTGTGCTTGTTGTTCACCATCATAACGGGGATGGCGTTCTTGCTGTTGGACCTACTCAACATTGACATATCCTTCGGAGCCAATCCTCACGCGGACCGTTTGTTGGCTTCGTGTGCTGAGTCCTCTGCATATCATAGGTAGGCGACGAACATACAAGGACACGGGCCATGGGGGCATGTTGCAATTTGGTAATCTAGCTGGAGCACATTACACGGCGTCGTTTGTTTCTGTGACAATGTTGTTATCGCCTTGGATCTAGGGACTGAGAAAAAAATCCCATTGTCAGAGTGCAAGCCACACGGTCAATGTCTAGTTAGTTGTGCGGGCGAATTGATATTGTACATGTGCTATTTGGCTATATAGCTGTGTTGTAACAGGGAGATGCTGGCTGGGTACTGATCAGCAGGGTTAAATGAACCAGACAACCATCCATGCATACAAGTAATATTCCAACATGTAGAACTGATACCTGTTTTTTCATCCACATCCCCACCCCCACAGCACCATGGGCGCTAACCTATGCGTTTAGTGCTCAAGAGGGCCGTTCGCATCATCTTACTCAACCATAGCACAAAGTACTTTGTACTATCAAAATCGGTGCGCAAGCGACTACGCCGTCGCGACGATGTCTTGCTTTTACCATTTTGCTTGCTACATTGGGGCTAGACTTCGCGCCGGCTGACCTCCCATGGCCGCTTCTTGTCCAATGAATGGATTAAAGGCCTCCCCGGGGTTTTTCTGTTATATCGCACAGACAACAATCGCGTGAAGCCTGCTAGCATCCGTCCGTCAACTCCGGCATCTCGCCTCCCACGTCATTTTTGCCGGCCTCATCTGCATGTTTTCATGAAGACGTCTAATTGTGCTACTGCAGGTCTGGCAATGCCGGCACGCTGGTGATGGTGACCAGCAGGCCTACAAGCATCATTCAACGTGCGCCACAACCACATTAACCAAGTTTTGCCTTGGGTCAATGAGGGTTGGGGTAGACATACAAAACCACACGGCTTCCAAAATAGTAAATGACGTTCATTCTACGATCGTGACAGATCGTACTTATTTTCTTTCTTTTTTAGATAGTCGAGGACCATAATCTTCCCTCGATTTGAGAGGCTGATGGATAACAACTCTCTTTTGTCATTCATTGCCGGGTTATCCTATGGTCTGATATAAGAACCAAGCCACGCCTTATATCAACAGACGAGAAAAATACGCAGCCACCATGAATGAAGTTGAGCGTGTGGAGGACTTCAGTCATCATGCCGATGCGGCAGAAAAAGAATTGCTGACAGCATATCAATTCAAGAATGATGATGCGCATCTGGATCCTAGGTAAGTTCTCATGTATGCCCAAGGCACGAGAATGCGTACGCGTCAAGAAGCTTGATTAATAACTTGTCATTTCTCAGCCGTTGGTGGTTTGCTTCATCTGCATTCCCCATGATTGCTGGCGCACTTGGGCCCGTGGCGTCGGCCTTCAGTATTTGTGCCCTGGTCCGACCATGGCGACAATACATATCACCTGGCGGAGATATTCAGAAAGCCAGCTTCGAGCTTGATCCTCCATGGTATGTCAGTTGAGTTAAGAATTTGTGTGGGATGATTATCCTTTGCTAATCCGTACTTGAAGGTTGACTATAGTCAACGCTATACAGTTGGCAATGGCTATAGTATCCAACGTATTCCTTTTGCTCAATATGACGAGGCGAGTGCGCTTTACCATTGCTCAGCCAATAACAATAGTCGGATGGTAATGCCAATCATTTCACGTTCATCTTTTTGCTCGAGTTGGATACTAAGAAGCGTACAGGTATATTTCCGCTATTTGCCTCGTGACCCTTAACGCTACTGCTGCTGGACCACTCAAAGAGGGCCTACATCCAGCCAACGAATATGTTTGGTCACAGGCGTTTTATTATGGCATCTACGCGGCAATCCTCTATTTTGTTGATGCGTCACTAATGGTTGTGACGTTTTGGGGCGCCTCAGCAGGTCACTACGACAAGGACTTTGTCCTGACCCCGAGTCAACGGACTCTTATGCTTCAGACCATTATGCTCCTGATGTACCTGCTTGTAGGTGCGCTAGTCTTCTCAACCATAGAAGGCTGGAATTACCTTGATGCGGTTTACTGGGCAGACGTGACCTTGTTCACCGTAGGTTTTGGTGATCTCGCCGCCTCTACGACCCTTGGACGAGCATTGTTGTTTCCATATGCCCTCATTGGCGTTATTAGCCTTGGTCTTGTTATCAGCTCCATTCGAAGCATGATTCTTGAGCGTGGCAAGAGACGTTTGGATGCCCGTATGGAGGAAAAAAACCGCCGTAGGACTGTCAGGACTATTACTCGGAATGGCCATGATGACATCCTCAACCCCGTTCAGGAGATCTCGGATGCCTCATCTGGCTCTCGCCAAGATCAAATACCACCGGCAGAACTGAATCGTCGCAAAGCCGAGTTTGGGCTGATGCGCAATATACAGAAACAGGCATCTTCTCGAAGAAGATGGATGGCCATGGCGATCTCAACTGGGTCTTGGTTGTTATTGTGGCTGGCTGGTGCTGCTATTTTTCTGCAATGTGAAAAAAAATATCAACCATGGACCTACTTTGACGCCTTCTATTTTTGCTTTGTTTCACTCACAACCATTGGTTATGGTGATCGGACTCCAATTTCCAATGCCGGCAAATCTTTCTTCGTCTTTTGGTCACTTCTAGCGCTACCAACAATGACTGTTCTTATATCCAACGCAGGTGATACTGTGGTCAAATTTGTGCGGGATTCTACAATACGACTGGGTACCATCACAATTCTACCTGGCGACACAGGATTCACTGGGAATATGAAACATATCATTTACCACCTCACATGTGGGCATTTTTTTGCTACTACAATCTGCCAAATACACGACCTAGAACTTGCGAATGACTCGGCCGAAAAACTTTCCGGCGTCTTCAAGGCCCTACACCCGAAAAACTTGGATCCCAGCGGCTGTAGTCGGCTAACCATGGCATCTCCATCTCACGACAGCCACTACGCGACCGAGAGGAGGGCTGAGGGCACGTCCTGGCCAGCGGACCAAACTCCAGTGTTATATCTCCATACTGCGCTGGAGGAAATCCCTTCGGGTATTGATTTTCACCTACTGCTTGTATCGGAAATCCAAAATGTGACTAGACATCTCAAAGCGAGTAAGCCTCGGCGCTACACTTATGAGGAATGGGCCTGGTTTCTTCGACTCTTGGGTGAAGATGAGAGGGATCCTGGCAGACATCGCAAGGTTAGGATAAAACCCAAGGGCAAAAAAGGCTCTGCAACGCAAGTTTTGAACGACAATGAGCAGCTAAAATGGTCCTGGGTTGGGACTCATAGTCCATTGATGGGGAGTCAGGAGGAAAGTGAGTGGATTCTTGAGAGGCTGACAGCTAAGCTGAAGGAGTCTTTGACAGCCGACAAAGACTTCCAACAAAGGATTATGACGAGGGGACCGTGCCACGGCACGACAAGTATAGAGCAGCCTTGTAAAAGAGATAAGGAAGTATGAGGGCCATGATTGATAGCACTAAGTTGATTAGGTGCGCGTTCTATGCGTTCCTTCTCACATCACTTATACATGGTGTGTAACATGTTTGTGTAACAATATCAAAAGGACTAATGAATTTATACTTCCTAAACACCATGTCTTTATCAATGTACACAGTTCTTCCACAATGTTTTCACCCTGCACGGCATCTTAATTCCCGCCTCCAAGAAGCAGCCTCCTATTCCGCTTGATGATGGAGTTCAAGCCCTTCTCTAGCTTCTCCGTTTCTTTCTTGGCGGTTGTCAAAGCCGCCTCCGCATCCTCCACACTCATTACTGGCATATTACCCAGACTTCCCGTTGCCCCTTTACCGGCGTCTTCGCCTTGATGCCCGGGAGATGCGAAATCTTGCAATGGTCGTGTGCCGTCTGGTGTGCTATAAATACCCACACCTGCTGCAGCATCTGGACCGTAAAAGTACGGCGCTAGGGAGTTGAGGCTGGCGGCGGTTGAGTCTCGTGCAGGAGATGCTCCCTTTGAAAAACTGCTCATGCCATTTCCGCCCAGACTAAGACGGGGGAGAACGTACTGATTGATGTAGCTAAGTGCATCCTCACGCTGTAATTTGCCGATGGGATCATGTTGTTGTAGCTGTGAGGTGGAAGGGAAGATGTTCGGCCGCCCATTAGGCACCGCTCGACCTTTGATGAGTGAGAAGGCACCGCTGCCTGGCTGATGCCTCGCCGCAACGAAAGCACCGGGATTCTCCGCCATAGCCGCAATGGCAGCTTGGAGAGCTAAAAAAGCATCCTCCTCCTCAGGGGTTAGGCCGCGAATGCAATCACCGTTTGGAGTGATTAGCATGCGGCTTCCATCAACGTGAAATTGTTTACGAACAGGCTTTCCAAACCTCAACGCTGCCAGATCTTCATCTTGTATCTCACCACACCTACAGGAGCAGTCCTTGCAGTAGGTAGGTTTGTTGGTGGGTGAATAAGATAGGTGTTCTGAACGAGACGAACTGCTCGAGACGGGTCTGAGCATTTGCAACTTGTCCAAGGCAGACGTCCAGAGAGACCTACGAATGTCTGCAAATACCGATGCAGGACTAGGTTGCGGCTTTTCAGGGACTTCGTTTGCTTCGTCGTTTGCTTCACTCTTAACTTCGCCCTTAGCTTGGCTCTTAGCTTCACTCTTTGTATCGCTCTTTGTATCGCTCTTTGCCTCATCCTTAGGAGAAGGTGCCCTTTGTTCTGGTGGGGGCAGGTACTGTTCTTCCTTGTGATGCTCCTTGTCATTGGTTTTCCCAGACCTCTTTATCTGCGTGTGTTTGGCTTTCGCGGGGGTTTCTTCCACCTCGTCAACTAGCATGGTTTCGCTTCCTTCGAAAAGGGTCGCTTCCTCATTTGCCAGGTCTTGAGCGGATGCTATGAACTGTGTTTGCATCATCTCTTTTGCTGGCTTCTCCTTCTTCTGCTTCTTCTTGCGGCCAACGACGGGAGCATGCTCCTCCATGTCTTGTTTTGATACCTCAGCTATTGTTTTGGTTTCTTGCTTGAGTGCATCTTTTCGCTGCTTACGTTGTTGACTTTTGGTGGTGCCTCGTACAGGAGCAGTACCGACTTTTCCCAGAGGTGGAGATCCGGCTCTGGATATTGAGACCGAGGCTGAGACCACAGAAGCGGTATCACTGATCATCTCACTGGCTGGAGTCTCTGGTCTTTGGGATGCGGAACCTGATTTGAATGGCCCGGAGGAAAGGGCATTAAAGCTTGTTGTTGGTAGGGAGGAGACTATCTGTCCCTCCGCTTTTACAGGAGTAGGAATAACTCGTAAAGTTTTGGGTAACGTTCTAGGCGCTGGAAATAAATTGTTGGCCATTGAGGGGATGGGCAGAGGAGGGAATATGGATGCATCCGTTGGTTGATCCCCCTTTGCTAAATCCTCTCCCGACTTGAAAACGGCCACCGTAGACTTCTGAGGGACGGATCCCAGAATTTTGGTGTCCAATGCTTTAATTGTGTGAACATCAACTAGCTTCTCGAGACCCTTTTCTAGTGCCTTTTCAACCTGCTTTTTGGGTGCTGGTGTGGCTTTCGGAGTCAGAGCTGCCAACACGACAGGCGGCGTTTTTTGACTGCTGGGTTTGCTGGCCTTCGGTGCGCCTAAAGCTGGAAATTCTTCATCTTGCAGTGTGGGTTCCTTCACCTGGCCAATCCGGGACTGAAAGGAGGCGATAATACTTTCGGCATCTACTGCTGATGTCTTTACAGTCTTAGATTCCGTTCCCAAAGTCTTTTGCTTTTGCGGTGTTTGTTCCGGAGTAACAGTCCCGTATGCCAGGCCGGGAGGGGTTATCTGGGGTATGGCTGGGATGATGTGTGTATGTTTGGAAGGGCTTTGTACAGATGCGCCTCTTATGACCGAATTTCTCTGCCCATTTATAATACCAAAACCAGGGGGGGCAGAACGAGTGTAGTCGGTGTCAGGAGTGGAACGGAACGGTGTTGGATCATCTGACACCAACGCATCGACGGAATCCGTAGCCTCAGCGAGCGAGGGAAGCTCATCTTCTGGCTAACTGTTAGCTGGACACATATTTAAGAGTGTTAGAATATAAAGTGAACGGTGATGGGCTACGGCGGAAAGAAAGTATTTAAATACATGAGGGCCGAGGGTCATGCTACGGCCTCCATCATCGTCTTCCACGGGGAACAACGAGGGAAAGGCATGTTAGAAAGGTTGAGGGGTAAGGTGCTATATTTCAACCAAGAGTGAACCATCATTCGACAATTTCTTGTGATCTGGTAACATACATAAGGGGGACTGATGGAAGACGATGATGGTGTGCCTTGCTTGACCCTCAGACTCTATCAAAACCACGAAGCCTGGCCATCGGTAGGATTGAACAGAAAAGATTAATAGGAAGTAAATGAGTTGGAAAAAAATGATTTTTGCTTGTGCTCAATGCCCCCCGAAATGTCCGCGGCCATTGGAGGAAGTAAAAAGTAAGGAAATTGACACTCTTTTAGAGCGACTGTGACATTGCAACTGCAAATGTCCGGTAGATCAAATGCATGCTTCGTAGTCCCCGGAGAAGATGACAGGTTCATTCGCCTCGCTTTAAGATGCCCATAAACGCCTCCGACAATACAAAAGAAGAAAGTGATTTGTGCAACACATTTCAACACCGTTGTCAACGTCCCCGACTATGCTACCACCTAGCATAACCGGTATTATACATCATGTTTGGGGCATACCCACCTTGACTCTGACCACCAAAGACTCCTTGACCTACTCCGGCATTGCTCTGTGACTGGTGTTGCATCCTCGCCTGCAGGATACTCGGGTCCGCAAGATCCACTAAGCCACTCCCCCCCGAGGAGGAAGTGTTAGCATGTCTATGCTTCTTCCCCTTCTTCTTCTGCTTCGAGCCAAAGTCTTGGAATGCTCCAGGATGATTGCCGTAGAGCGATGCCAGGAGGCCGGAAGCAGGAGCTGGGGTGGAGGTAGAGGGTGGTGGATACTGATTGGAAAAAGAAGAGATCATGTACTCACGCTTTCCACCGTCATGGGGCTGGTTATTACCTCCCCTGTTTCGACCAATTAAGCTCTGCAGTAAGTCGTTGGATGAATCCTTTGGTGCAGTTCCAAAACCCGAACCTCCAAATCCTTGACCAAAAATACTCGGAGGTGTGCCGGTTGACTTGAGGCCTGGAGGGGGTCCCGGTATTGAACTTCCGTAAAACTGATTACCTCCTTGCGATTGAAGGGAGTTAGGCATCATGGATGATTGCTGGGCCATGATCCTGGGGTTTGCAGCAAGTTTGACATTGGTTGTCGAGTTGGGGTTGTCATTGACAAAGCTAAAGCGAGATGACTGACGATTGTGACCTTGATTTTGGAACATGGAGCTTTGAGCGCTTATGCTAGGGGGGACCTGCTCACCAAATCCGCTTTGTGATCGCAAAGAAGCAAGTTGTTGTGGGGTCATGGTACGTCCCATTTGACCGGAAGTGACCTGGTTGAAATTTGAACCACCAAGAGCGGGCCCAAAAAGGCTATCCGCATTGCTTCTCTGGATCGGTGGGAGCGTGTTATGGTGCCGCTGATCAAATGTCTGGCCATCGCTACCCAAGTCTCGTTCCTCGGGTTCGCCGCCAAGAGCAAGACTGCCACCCGTTTCCGGCTCACCGTCTGACACTTCTTGAACTTCCGTAGCGTCCTCGTGCTCTGCGCTAATTCGCGTATCTTCGTCGTCACGCATTGCCTTCCGTCTCTCACCACCACGGATATCGAACATCGGAGGGTCTAGCTCATCCAGCTGACCCTCAGTGAGGCTAGGAAGTACGCACGACTGTAGTGCCTTTAATAGAGCTGCAAGCGAGGGGTCTTCAAGGTTTAGCTTTGGTTCCTCACTGACAGCAAGGTCTGGAACCGTGACCGTCGCCGGTTGTTGCTCAGGAGATGACTCTTCTGTACTTTCCACCGCTTCTTGGACAGGTTCGGCCATTGCGGGCAATGATGTTGAGATGGCAGGGCTGGATGTGGCACCACTAGTCGCATGGCTGCCTCGGCGACTACGTTGGGGGTTCCTAGCCCAATTTGCAGATGAGGGCAATGCCGATCCGTCCTGGCCAAAGTCGGAGCTCTCTTTGCTTGCGGTTCGTGCCATGGATTGCGATGCCGGTGTGGGAAGCGGTTGCGAGAGCTGAGGCCGAGATGTAGTGCGAGAAGAACCACCGCTGCCACCGGGTAGTGGTCTTTGTGTATGGATGCTGTTGATTGACGAAAGGTCTTGCCGCGTGTAACTGTCTTCCTCATCTCCCTGCTCATGCAAGAACATGCAGCCTGGATTGTTACACTTCTCATTCTTTAGCCATGCGGAACAGTATTTGGTTGTGCCATGCTGTGCCTTTAGCACACGGTCTCCGTTTTGTGACCCATGTACCGCTTGGATGCATCTTGTAGCCTCCTCAGGTCTTTCAAAAGTTACGTAGATCCCAAGTGAATGATGTTGACCATCCGAGCTCTTTCGATTGCTGATTGAGATCTTTTGAATGTTGCCATACTGGCCGAAGAACTCTGGTTTTCGCAGCGTTTTGAGGAGTTCATCCTCTCTTACTGTTGGCGCCAAACCCGTGATGTACACCAGATTCTTCTGCACAACACGCACTCCCACCAGGTTCTTGCGGTTTTCCTTCTCAGCCTCACGTTTTTGGACCTCTTTCTGTCGCTGTTCCTGTGCCCTCTTCTTCTGATTTTTCTGAATGTTCGCACGAAACTCTGCAACCCTGCAGTCTATCAGTATAGTTCATGATACTAGAGAAAAGGTATGACATACTCCTCCTGAGTAACGACTTTCCATTGTATAGTCTTCTCGTCATAAGGTCGTCTGCATGCTGGGCATAACCCGTTCATATTATTCTTGATATTATTAAAGCAAAATTGGCAGACCTGAGAAGCGAGTGTTAGTATGAGTCGACGCTGTTGGAATAGAAATTAAGCTGAACCTGATAGCCGCAGGGACATGGTCGGAAATTCCGATCCGAAAGGTCAAACTCCTCGATACATAGAGGGCTAGAGGGATGTCAGTTACGACTTGGCTTTGCCAAACGAGAAGCCTGTGGGCAGCGGCGCGCGGGATCACATACCAGACCTCTTCTTCTTCCTCGAAAAACGAATCTTGAGGTGCCATGGTTATTTTGGGAAAATGTATAACGTTAAGTAAAGCGGCGTTGTCCTTGTTGGCGGAATCGTGAAGAAACAGGGGAGATTGATTAGTAGACCTTCCAGCGAACCCATAGCTTTGGTAGACAAATTCCCAGACGCTTAGGCCTCCTTGGGCTTAGTGGTCTCTGTGTCTCCCACGTGATCTAGGTACTTGTTGCCGTGCTAGGACATTTGGCAAGTAACAGTGTGATACTTGGGAATTAAGTGCTTGCGGTTGCCTAGAGCTACCTAGTATGCTGATAGAAGCACTCGGTTAACTCTCGGAGAAATAGGCATCAATACCCGTAACACAGTCAAGCAAGCCAACAGCTAAGAACTTCAAGTAAACGTATCAACCAGTCTGCGAGATACCGAACCTCCCAATTGGTGCGACCAGGCGTGATATCCGCCATGGCATCTAAAATCTCTAGAAGCGTGGCTTTGGCCTCGGCTCTGGCTCCATCAAATCCTGCGATGCGGGTGCGGCTTGGACAAGCAGTTCGCAGCGTTTCAACCTCATACCCTCGTCTTGTCGCAGTACCTAAAGAGTCCCAGAACATGAGAGCAGCGCCCCGAGACCACATTGGAACACTCAAAGCACCCATTGTCAACCCAACAGACAAGTATCAGAGCAAAAATGACAACCTTCATCGATATGGTGCTTGGCTAATGGGATGTCTGCCCAAATACATCCAACAGTTCTCTGTGTGGAAGGATGAGCTCACCATTTACATTTCACCCTCCGGAGTGATCCCTGTCTTCTCCTTCCTAAAGCGTTTGTACACTCTCCCTCCATTAACTATGCCATCCACTGATCCCTATTACACAGATAATACTGCAGCTGAATTCACTCAAGTTAGCACCATCACTGCATGCGACTTCCCGACACGCGATAACCGCTTTGAAGTCGTCTACAACTTACTCTCTGTTCGGCACAACTCGCGCATCAGAGTTAAGACTTATGCGGACGAGTCTTCCCCTGTACCGAGCATTACTGGTCTTTTCAGTGGTGCTAATTGGTACGAGCGTGAAGTGTATGATTTGTTTGGCGTCTTCTTCGCTGGTCATCCTGATTTGCGCCGTATCATGACGGACTATGGTTTCGAAGGCCATCCTTTGCGCAAAGATTTCCCCTTAACAGGATACACTGAAATTCGGTACGACGAAGAAAAAAAGCGCATCGTTACCGAACCACTCGAACTCACCCAAGCGTTCCGCAATTTTGAGGGAGGATCTAGTGTCTGGGAGCAAGTTGGACCTGGTGAGGATCGTAAGCCAGACACATTCAAGTTGCCAACGCCTAAGCTAGAAGAGAAGAAGGAGTAAGCGGAGCATTAGGTAGTCAACTTCCGCGTCCCGCACTTGATAAGCCACTCCCCCTAAATACTAGAAATTATTACACTTGGTATTGCTTCATTGATGCTTCAGTGTCTGGCTGGACGGTTAGGCTGGCTGCTTCGTGCTCACATCTCGCCAGCCTCAGCTTCGAATTCATGCTAACTCAGGGGTTCTCCTGATTCGTATTAACAAAGTAAGCGAACACCGCTAGGCTCTTGGTCGATTTTTCTAACACGTGGGTTGGAAACATTTAGATCGAATGCTAAGGCGATCGGATTCGACCTTTTCAAACGAAGGCGCACTGATAAACCTTATGTGGCGCAAGTATCTACAAGCTAGGTTATCATAGTTTTGTTTATCAGGAAAGTCAACAGCTAAGAGTATACTGTATCAGAATAATTCTTTATCCTTCTATATTGTACCATATCCTGCATATGCTCCCACTTATTAGGCATACCCACGTACTAATTTGACAATGACCTAAATGGCATTACAGCCAACGTGTGATTGAATGATCCGGCCTGCCGGTTGTACAAGGTTTTAACTCTGGTTGATCTCCAGAGGCCCCGTTCTTTCTGTTGGATCCCATGCCCCTTGAAAACGGAGAGACGCCTTGGTAAGCTCAGATAAGAAGGGAGAAAGCAATAGTAAAATACTGGTGATAATAGGCGTGCCTGTCTCAAAAAAAAAAAGATACAATGGACGGCCCTGAGATTTCATTGCCGCAACGGTGCATATTTTGTCCAACGCACATTTTTGCTCAGCGTCGACGTTTTACAGGCCAGAGACAGTTGCCCACGCCATGCTCCCAAAACTCCGAAGAATGCTATAATTCTGCAAACAAACTGTACATTGCCTGCACCTCCCGCTATCTGTGATGATGGAAGCGACCAGTGATGAATAAGGAACTAGTATGGCGAGTGTTGCGGCGACCTGCGCCAATTCACCAGGCATCACTCTGATCATCATGATGTGGATTAGCCGTATTGTTACGGTATTGAAGGTAGTCCTTCATGTCCTGGCCGTATCCATCTGGGCCATCGTCGTCATATTGATGATTTTCCTGTTCATCTTCATATATTTGAGCCTCATCGACGTAATCTACCTGCCCATCCGTCCCGGAATTCGCGTACTGCACAGCCATCTAGAATAATGTTCAGTGGATGCTCAGGTAGAGACACGTGGGGAGCCTACACGATGATAATCAAAATTATACTGATCAAAGCTTTGCTGGGCGTCTTGTTCTTCCACCTCATCATGCTGAGCGACATACTGTTGTTCTTGTTGCTTACGTCGAGCTTCCTCTTCGAGACGTTTTTGCTGTGGTGAAATCGGAACATTCATCTGCGGATGCATAGCCTGAACGATGGCCAGATAACTGTACATGAAATTGCTGAGCAGCACTTGGCTGTGGAGAGACCTTCGAGGGTTGGCCAGTTTGATATGTGCCATGCGGTAAATCGCACGCTCTTCTAAGAGTGGGAAGCGAGTCCAGTTATAGTCCACATCGGGCTTCAAGGGTTTATATGGTGGATCCTCGGGTACCTGGAGAAAGTTTTGGCTTCTCTTGCTCTTCTCCTTCTCCTCTTTCTTCTTGCTTCCACCAAAGATCGAGGAGAAGATGCTCCCGTCCTTATCCTTCTTTGAATCGCCTCTGCGGTTGCTTTCCTTTTTCCGCTCCTCCTGGAGTCTGCTGTCAACATGGTCACGATCCAAAACAAGGCTTTCTCGACCTTTTGGTACAGTCTTATCGATTGAAGTTTGTATCAAATCCAATCTGACATTGTCTTGTGCTCTTTCGCTCGAAGCCCTGGATCTGGATTTTTTACTTTCGTCTTTCCGCTTTTCCTTATCGTCAGCACCGCCCTTGAACCATTTCCAAGCACCGCCAGACTTTGTGGGGTTGACGGATATTTCATCATCCCGATCCTTCCTTCCTTTCTTATCAGTTTTCTTCTCATCTTGTATGAGAGTAGGAATGAAAGTTAATGTGTCCGTATGGCTAGCACTCCCTCCAGGGAGAGATGACATCGCCATTGGGGTACTACTAGGCTGTGAATGCATTGAATTGGATGATTTTGATGTGTGTCGCTGATGAGATGGTTGCCCCTCTGGGAGGTTGCTGCTCTTTGAGTGAGCGCCTGATCGAGTAGGAAGGTCTTCACCAACGGATTCTGTGCGAATATCCGATCGTTGCTCAATAGTCTGAGATGCCATTCTTTGGTGTGACGATTTTAGATGCTGTTTATCCAGGGCCTCGCGTGTTTCTTCCAACCTGGTTGCTTCTAACCCAGAGGCATTATGCTGAACTGATGATAATCTAACAGGAATTTGATCCTGGTAGAATTGAGCTGGCATCGACTGAGGTTCCGATACATTCTGTTCATGTTCATCTACAGACCCAGAAATTGCGGATGAGTCCTGAGAGAATTTCTGTTGCCTGCGAACTGATCGTGTAGGCCTCGAATAGTTTTCGGCCATGGGATCTGTCTGGACTCTTGCCAGCGACTGCCCTTGGGGAGGATCTATGGTAGGCGAGCCCGCTGTTTCTTGAGCTTCATGCTGTTGGCGCTGCGCAACACGTCTTGAAAAGGAGGCCTTGTCACCAGAACGTAAACTCCCCCCCTTACGATAGGTAGTGCGAGTTGATCTGCGTAGTCCGGCACCTGGGGCAATGGGAAGGATTGGCATGTCGTCCACACTTGATTCTGGGCCGCCTGAAAACCCTTGAGACTCTTGAGCAAGTTTTTGGACTACTCTAGTGGGATCCCTGACGAGGTCATCCAAACTCAATTCCGTCTTGTGCTGGCTTCCATGTGATCGTTGCCGTCCTAACCTCTCAGCACCGTCGATATATCCTACAGCTCCACGCCCACCCGAGTTGTCAATCTGCCGGGATAGCATCGATTTCTTCCTTCTCAAGGAGGAAGCACTTGACACTCCAAGTTCTGATCGGCCCGTATCATCCCCAACGGTCAGGAATGAGTCTCCAGACCTCCGTCTAATCGATTGTAGGCGATTCTCAAGAAATGATTTGAACTCAGTTGGGGCAAGTTCTGGATGGACCCTTGCAGGAACCCAGAGCAATCTTGAAGGATCATTCTCGTCGTCATCACCCCGAGGAGCTATGGCAGGAATGGAGGTTAGTGACATAGGAGGCATATCTGGGTCAATGCTGTTTCCAACGTCCATGGATAACCTCCTTAAAGCCTGCAAGTTACTCAGTTCCTGGGCGATATCATTCGGATTGTCTATATTAGTTAAGGGAAAGGACGGATCCGCCTGAACCTCTCGCAGTGATGGCGTTGGAGAGGATGGAGATTTTGGATGTTTCTCTTGAGAGTTCCCCCATGCCCCTGCTGTTGACAAATGAAGCCCCTGTGTCTTTCGAAAGCCGCCATTGTCACCATGTGCAATTCTTGAAGGTTGTGACTGGTCGGATGTCGTACGAATAGGGGAGCTTCGTGACGTCTTATGCTGTAGAGACTGGTTGTGTTGCAACTGTTGCGGCTGAATCTGTTCTTGGTATGGCAATCCGGTAACAAAGCTCAGAGGGCGGCTTCCATCAGAGCCTGAATCGTCATCCTCGCCGTACAAAGTGCCGATCGCTTCAGTTACATGGTGGCTTGGGTCCGATATGGAGAGTTGACTAGTATGGCCACGTCGGCCTGTGAAGCTCGCAGCGACTTCGCCATGTGGTCGAGATGATGTCTACGTCTCGCCAAAATTAGCCATCTTGCCTAGTTTTTCTTGTTCCTTGTTCTTTCGGGAAGCAGATGTTTATATGAAGGGGAGCTAGGTATGACGGAGGCATTGATTGCCTCTAGTCTCTTCATCGTTGTCGGTAGTTTCATGCATGGTGGGGAAAGTTCGTGGTATGTTGTGAAGGGAACATACCATCATCGAGGGCGGCGTAGAGGCCGCGAGAGAGGCGCAAGCCTCGAATGATGTCCCTTGTAGAATCCTTCAACTGCCTAGTCGACGATACAACGCTTGAGATACTCTCATGGGAAACTGGCCACCACGACGTGGGCGGCACCAGAGGATTGGTGCAAGTGGTGGGATGATGAGAAGCGATACATACACCTCTCGTATTGGGTGTCGTCGTCGGGTCTATCGCCGCATCGGGAGAGACGTTACGGAGGAGACGGTCTCCGCAAACGATATGGAGGCAATTCAGCAGCTGCGGAAGTTCAAATTCAACGTTTGAGCACGTTCAGCAAAGTATGATGGAAGTTGGTCGATAATAAAGAGGCTCAAGTATAATCGCGTGGCAAGGGGTCAGGAGGCTAAGGCTTCAGTACGTAATAGCATGTACACACTACCAGGCAGTATAGAGTGCCTCCACTGAAGGACTTCATTCCACTCATTGATGCATGGATATTGTCAATATGCTGGGCCTGGGTAAGGGAGTGTCACGTGAGTGCCCTGCCCATGGTGGGGGCTGGCTTTGGCCACTTCTTTGAACCTCGAGGTACGGAGTACTTATTAAGTACCTAGTACTTACCATATGGGATTAACAACCATATGTGAGCCAACAAAGGCTATGTACCTGGTCACTCCAATACCCTCTACGAGGTAAGATGCATTCTAATGAACGCCTCGAAGAATACCATTATCTTTCTCCTACTTCGACTTGTTAGGTAGAGGCAGACTGTCGGCGCCTTTCTAATAACAACAACTTAAGGGATTAAATCAGGTCTACGCGTGCAACGACCCCTTATCAAATGACGATCTTTCAAGGGATGTGGCCATGCCCTGACCGTGGCTTGTGATGTACATCAAGGTGTGTGTTTAACTTTTTGTCACATGCCGCCAAATCGTGATCATAGCACCGGGTTCCTACTCTTAAATGCCCAGTAGGCATTACTTGGCTCATCAAAATACAGTTAATGCAATGCCCTATCCTAGTGGTTCCCGTATACTAAAAAAAAACGAGATTCACAAGAGGTATGTCACCGGTTGAGAAGATCACACTCCACGCCGACGATGTCTAAATGCGGGGATCTCACTGACATGTCTTATTATAGTATTAGGGATATGGAATTGTGATAATATTGCCCATTCTTACATGTTGACTACAGAAAAAGGGGGTGAAAAAGATATACAATCGAGATCTTGCCCGTCACTTATGCGGCTACCATTGTAATAATACCATATCTTTTTTCAACCCCCCCCTTTTTAGTGATGCTTAGGATAAAAATATACACTACATTTTACTTATCAGTACCAAGTAATACTAGGTATACAAGTTATAGTAGTCTCTGCTCTCGAAACTATGAAGCTGTGAGGCAAGATTGGAGTTTCAAGAGGTAGCTCACAGCGTGGATCTGCTGTAGCAATCTTAGAAATTGGGGGAACATCCACAGGTAGCTCCAGCTGCCCTAGGTGCGTTAATGCTTGCTTACACGTCACCCCGTTGGCTACGTAAGTTAGTAATTATACTATGTAGTGCTTTAAGTGCTATTATTTCTCATAAACACATAGTATCTTTATGATGTGTGTTATAATTCATTCCGTATAAAAGAACCAGCCCATGCACCTCCCTTTGACTCAAGGAATTATTAGACCTTCTGTTAATGCGTCATAAGTACCTTAGTACTTACTGGGTAAGTGGGAGGAGCCCTGGAAGCTTAGGATGCACCCCAGTAGTGCGTGTACCTGGTAATATTTGGTGGCCATCGCAAGCACGGGTTAATAGTGTACTCAGATACACTAGTCTATACCAGGAAATAGTGGGTCGCCCAATCCCTATGTGGCTCCAGAAAATTATCGCCAGCCGGTCTTGCTTGTTGATGAGCAGCGAAAACCACTTTCCACGAACGCCATCTATCCTCTTTATCTTCTCGTCGCCATCCCTTTGATACCCACTCCGCCGCCCTTTCAGTCCCCGGCTGCTTCTTTACAACAAGATTCGACGAATTCATCTTCGAGGCTTTGAGCGCGTTTCATTGATTTAGAATGGCTGCCGTAAGTTCATTCCAGCTCTCTCTGTACCCCTACGCCCCCCCTCAATGGCTCGCGAGGCTGGCTACTACAAAGGCGTGGCTGTCATGCCTGCGGTCTCCTTGCCTCATGATCATGCCGACTTTGAATGCATGTACATTCATTTTCCTGAGTTGGCCGTCTACCTCATTCTCAACATATTACCCCTCTGTGTCCCCCCCCCCCCCCCCGCTTGTGGTTGCCATTGTCCCCCCTGATGTCGCCGCCGTTGAAACAGACTGGGCATTTACCTTAAAAGGGCCATGATGCCGCCTAAATGTCAAACAAACCTTCCACACATTGCATAGTTTTCGAGGAGCGTATTTCTTGCTGACAAACTACAGCCTCGACCCTACAACAACCCCGGTTATCTCCAAAACGGTGCGACTGGCCTTCCTCCACCCGGTGCAGCGCCTCTTCTGCCCAACCAGGGTCGAGTCATCCAGACAGGTCCTCTTAGAATTCTTTGCATTGCGGATGTTCGAGGTAAGGCTTCGTTGCCATCCCACCTGACTATTTAAGCTGACGATTCGCCAAGGAAATCTGAGATCACTCAACGAACTCGCAAAGCAGACTCGTGCCGACCACATCATTCACACTGGCGACTTTGGCTTTTATGATGACACTTCTCTGGAGAGAATCGTGGATAAGACCCTCAAACATGTCGCTCAATATTCCCCTTTGATCTCCGAATCCGTCAAGAAAGCTATTCAGCAAGGTGGATCGGGTCCTGTGAAATCGAGATTTCCCGCGAACGAACTCCCTCTCTCCGAGCTTTCACTCCTGCTTAGCGGCGAGCTGAAATTGGACGTACCAGTATATACTGTTTGGGGTGCTTGTGAAGATGTCCGTGTTCTGGAAAAATTCAGGTCTTCTGAATACAAGGTTCACAATCTCCACATCATCGATGAAGCCCGCTCGATGCTGCTAGAAGTGGGTGGTGTGAAGCTGAGACTTCTTGGTCTCGGCGGTGCTGTTGTCATGCACAAGCTTTTCGACAATGGTGAGGGTCGTACTACCATTGCCGGGGGGCAAGGAACGATGTGGACAACCCTGTTGCAGATGGGAGAGCTTGTCGACACGGCGCACCGTGTCTATGACCCTACCGAGACCAGAATTTTTGTTACTCACGCCTCTCCCGCCCGAGAAGGTATTCTCAACCAGCTTTCCGTGACACTTAAAGCGGATTTTTCTATCTCCGCCGGCCTTCACTTTCGATATGGAAGCTCCTACAATGAGTTCAGCGTCAATCCAACTCTGGATCACTATCGTGGCAAGCTCGCCGCCTCGAAGGCGTCGTTCAATGACGTGTGGGAAACAGTTAAGGGCGAAGTCGAACCTGCGATTCAGCAAAACGAGGCCCAACAGAATCTGCTGAAAAACGCATTGCAGATTGTTGAAAAAATGCCAACAACAGCAGCGGGCGGAAATCCCTTCGGTGGCCCTCCAGCGGGTCAAGCTGCCCTCGGCCAGGTTGACGAGAGCGCTTTCAAAAACATGTGGAACTTCAATCTCGCAGACGCGGCATTTGGCTATCTCGTCTTGGAAATCCAGGATGGCCGTATTGGTACTGAGATGCGCGCGCAAGGCTTCAACTTTTCACACCGAGGAGCCAAGCAACCGTCGGGTGCTGTTTCACAGCCGGCTGCACCAGCATCCGTAACTGGTGCACCTGCGGCAGCTGTATCCTCCGCACAGCCTGCTGCACCCCCTGCAACTAACAAACAGCCTTCCTCAACACAACCCAAGCCAGCGCCTACATCGACATCTGCGCCCCCCAAGCCGTCAACGCCTCAGCCTGGTCAGAGTGGTAATAATAACACTCCGCCGGTGAACAATGACAGCGAGAAGACACAAGCAGCTGCAACCAATGGATCAGCAACTGTTCCTGAGCCAGCCACATCACCAGCACCAAAGACCTCTGCCTCCGACATTGTTGGTTTATTCATAATGAACGTTAACAGTGAGGAACAATGCCGTGATCTTTTCGATGATGCGGACAAACCCAAAATCTTCAAGGTCGAAAAATGGGGCAATTCGAACAAGGTTGTTCAGTTCAGGACGATCGAAGATCGGGATGGGGCCATGGCTCGTTTGCCAGAAGCCGTCAAAACCCGAACAACAGAAGACCGATCAAAGCCACTGGTAAAGATTTTCCAGCACAGAGAAGGCAAGCCATTTAGCAATCGAGGCAATGCAGGTAACTGGGGCAGTACTGGACGAGGTGGTGCGACTACTAGTGGATATCGCAGCGCTGGTGGTACTAGCGATTCGGAGAGTAACCGACGCGGCGGCCGTGGTGGCCGTGGGGCCCGCGGTGGTGATCGAGGACGTGGCGGTCGTGGACGGGGAGGTGTCAAGGGAGATGGGGCTACATCGTCTCCTGCCGGCACTCCCTCGACCCCGGCTGCAGATTAGGACACGGTTTAGAACTAATCCTTTCAAACCGATGTAATGACCTCTTGTGTCGACAACGTCCCCTGATTTCCTCGGGTTATTTTCGCGGTATTCTTTTTAAGAAAAACGTTTGTCTCTCCCCTTGGAGCAAGGCAGGAGACTAAAATTCTGGGTCGATTTAACCATTTCTGTGTACTTATGTACGTAATGAGCTTCTGAGGCCACTGAGCCTCAAAATGGAGGATTAGCCCGTCAGGTTCGATTGTACGAATTTCAGCTATGGAAGGTATCTAACAGCAAAAGAAAACGGAAAAGGACAAAAAAATAAAAAATAATATCAGTCTTTAACAATATTAGTACCAGTGCTCAATCATGTACAGCATGCCCTTAAACTCAGGATCCTAAGACTCACGACAAAGTCAAGGCAATGTGATGGCTGTGTGCATCTATTACTTGGATATCTATATAATCATGGCCGTGCTGACCAAAGGCATAACCCATTCATAGCGGCTTGATGCCTTTATGAATAGCAGCCACACCCCCAGTGAGGTCTTCGTATCCCTTTCCTGCTACTGCAAATCCTGCGTCCACAATCATGCCCCTGAAGTCTTCTTGACTAGGAAATCTCTCAATGCTTTCAACAAGGTACTGGTAGCTATCCCGATCGCCGGCCACCAACTGCCCTATCAGCGGAATTGCGCTAAAAGACCATTGCTTGTAAATAGCGTTTAAGAGCGGATATTTGTCAGCCTTCGAGAACTCCATGCAGGCAAACACGCCTCCCGGCTTCAAAACCCTATGTGCCTCTTTCAGGGCTGCCGGTATATTGGAGAAGTTTCTGATTCCAAAAACGACTGTATACAGATCGAGAGAGTTATCAGCTACAGAGAGAGGCAGAGCCTCGGCGTTTGCCTCGAGAAAAGAGAGAGAAGCTTGATGGGCCGATGAAAGAGTAAGAGATCGTTGGCGACCAACGGCAAGCATGGCAGGATTGATATCAGATATCGTTACATGTATGTTAGGATTGGAATTGTGAACGTGCGAGTGTTGCAGCATTCGAAACGCAATATCGCCAGTGCCTCCAGCTACGTCAAGAATGCGCTGCGGCAAACCAGTTGGAGAGGTGGAGCCAGGATTAAGCGAGGAAACAAAATGATCTCTACATGGTAGGTTAGCAAGTTTAGAAGTTGATAGTGAACTGCGTAGGAGAGGCTGCATACTTCCAAAGTCGATGAATCCCCAAAGACATTAGGTCATTCATTTTATCATAGGATTCTGCGACACTGGTGAAGACACCAGCAACTCGCTCTTGCTTCTCCGTTTCAGTAACTGTCTCATAGCCGAAATGGGTCATGCGATCTGAAGCCGCGGCTTGATCTAGTTTGTGAAGTCTGGCAGGGCTAGTGCAGATATGCCGTGATGAACAGGTCACCCAGGCTGTAGACCGGAATAGGCCTCTCCGACCCCTGAGGGCCACGCTTGCGGCCATGTTGGGTAGTTTTCAATGCCAGTTACTGCACTGGCTGGTGTCGCAGAGAAAAGTTGTTCGAGCATCAGACTGTAACATTTACGGAATTGACAGGGTACTAGCTGCAGGAAGACGTACACAGCCACTGTGGCTGAGATTTTTGCCTAGATTCGCAAGTTAGAACTGGCTCCCGTGTGGAAGTTTATGAATCTATGTCATACAGAGCGCAAGGACCCTTTTGCTTTTAAACGTAAAAGTAAAAGTAAAAGTAAAAGTAGAAGAAGAAGAAGAAGAAGAAAGAATCAAAGCGACAGTGGTATTTAGTTTTAGTTTCGAATTTTGAGTTGGGCCTTCCTTAAACGCTTCTAGTTGCCTCTTCGTCAATCTCGTTGGCCCGTGGCTGGCTTTGTTGATGATAGTTAAGAAGTGCCTGCACAAAGGTATGGATCGTCGATCTGAAAAAGAAGGAAACGAGTGTAACAAGCGCGAGAATGCCAAGAATGAGGAGCGCGATTTTTCCAGCTGGACTGGTCATATTGAAAAATTCGTTGATGAAGGTAGTATAGGAATTCTCAATGCTATAGGTTTGGCCGTTTGGTGTGTGGCTGATGAAACAGTAATCGTGATATGGAGTAGAGGCTTGCAATGTTGATGGAAGAAATTGCTGTTGAGTTATGAGAATAGGAAACAATGGATAGTGAGGTTGAGAGAGGTGAGAAATTATTTTTAAAGGAAGTTGAAAATGTAGCCCCATGGCCTTCAGATCAGTCTAGATGGCCAGCTGCCAAGCACCTGTTGGCACTTCTGAAGCGGATTATTTCCCCAAGAGCCACGGAAAACGTTTCTGGAGCCATATGCAGCTGCATCATATTCCATGGTAGGTGAACTATAGAAAGATTCTAAGAATATCATGGCAATATACTTGTAGGATAAAGCATTAGAAATAAACCAACAAAATATTTCGACTCGGGCAGGCTCCTTTTAGTCTTCTAGTATATGTCAATCCATGAAAGAGAGTGGTGGTTTTGTTTTTGCTCTGGTGCTGGCCTAGTCTTAGATCCTTGTATGACCCGGGAAGCTTTCCGATTGGATTCCCCAGAAAAGTTAATGAAGTAGTCCTTCGGCTGAAGACTTGGACGGCTTATGTCGGCTCAACTAAAGATAAGTAGTAGCTGGAGCACTTCTCCGTGCCCTTTCACGGTCATAATGAATTACGACTCTCTAAAACTCCAACGCGCAGCTTAATTCTCATCAATTGATTAATACTCCAATCTTTTATACAAATGAAGTCACGCTTTCTCCAAGGTGGCCCTCTGCGAAGGCTGGCTGCCGTGGCTAGGCCGCGGGTCTCGAATGTAGTATTGCCTATCCGAAGCGCTGGCAGCCTCTCTCAGAAGCCCAATTCAGACTTCGTTTCCTTCCCTGGCGCGTTAAAGAGTTTATTTACAAGTTCCCTTAAGTTTGAAACTCCAGAATCATACGCTGCACTGCCAACTTATCGTGTAGTTGATCAGAATGGCCAAGTCGTTGACCCCTCTTTCACGCCTGACATTTCGGACGATGCCATTACCAAGCTCTACAAAGATATGTTGTTTATATCCATCATGGATCTCATCATGTTTGACGCACAGAGACAGGGGCGCCTGAGCTTTTACATGGTTAGTGCTGGGGAAGAAGCTGTCAGTGTTGGGAGCTCGAGCGTTTTAGACAATGATGATGCCGTCTTTTGTCAATATCGCGAGCAGGGCGTATTCAGGCAGAGAGGGTTCACAACACAAGAATTTATGGCTCAGCTCTTTGCCAACAAAGACGACCCAGGTAAAGGACGAAACATGCCCATTCATTATGGAAGCAAATCCTTAAACATCGTGAGTCTACCCCAACGCCAATAGGAAAGCAGCTTACTCAGATTTTTAATAAGCATACTGTCACTTCCCCTCTAGCTACACAGCTTCCACAGGCTTCCGGGGCAGCATACGCATTTAAGCTTCAAAAACAACAAGACCCTAACGTGAAGCCTCGGGTAGTAGTGGCGTTCTTCGGCGAAGGGGCGGCAAGTGAGGGAGATTTCCACGCGGCTCTAAATATGGCGGCCACTCGTTCTTGTCCTGTCATTTTCATTTGTCGAAACAACGGCTACGCTATTTCAACACCAACTCTAGAGCAATATAGGGGAGATGGCATAGCCAGCAGAGGAATAGGTTATGGAATCGACACCATCCGCGTTGATGGCAATGACATCTGGGCAGTGAGAGAAGCTACCAAAAAAGCAAGAGAGATGGCTCTTCAAGATGGTGGCAGACCGGTACTTATCGAAGCTATGACATACCGAGTTTCTCACCACAGCACCTCTGATGATTCATTTGCGTACCGTGCTCGAGTCGAGGTTGAGGATTGGAAGAGACGGGATAACCCACTTACTCGACTTAGGAAATGGATGGAGGCAAAGGGGTGTTGGGACGAAGCAAAAGAGAAAGAGACTCGAGATGCTTTGAGGAAAGATATCCTGAAGGCATTCGGCGAGGCGGAGAGGGAGAAAAAGCCGCCCATTCGAACAATGTTCGAAGACGTTTATGAGGATCTGACTGAGGATCTCCAGGGCCAGATGAAGCAGCTGAAGGATATGTTGGACAAATATCCCAACGAATACGATGTGGGAGAATTTGAAGGAGGGAAAGAGAGTTTGGGAAGATGATGCACACCAGGTCATGTTAAGACCTAGAAGTAATTATCGCATATGGATCAATCAATGATTGATGAAATGTTTTAGATAGTTAATCAAATAATTGTGGGCGAAGGAATTCTGGTATAAGCTCCGAGAGTGATGTGCTTTGTAGTCACTTGTTGATTGCCGATGGTTTATAGATATTGTTGTCCACATACCGTCAGAGGCATGTCTAGATGCTTTTGTTATTTGTAAACCATTCGATTTATAGCCTATGCAGGATCTATACGTCTCATACTTGTAACAATCGCATACCTCAAAGTATATCATCATAGACTGCATCAGATGGAAGTAGATGGCATCCTCCCCTCATGAGTTAAGATTTACTAGCTGGGGCCCAGTTTAGAATGGATGTCGAGAGACCCTTGGGTAGATTACCTAGTGTTCTACAGTGTGATTCAGGTGCCTAAAAAGGAGCATAGGCAATTCGTTGGTGGTCCAGCCAGCGCTAACAGGGCGTAGGCAGCCTGACTAAGGCAGCTAAGGTAAGTTCCGGCGTTACTAATCGCCCCAGTGCCTCTACGTCAAGTGCTATCGACAACAAATTCTCTCTAACCTTACTTGTGAACCTGGTGCCCGAAATCGCGATATTGTACCGAACCTACCTCACATCACCCCAGGGCACGAGGAGTTCGGCAACATAACGTATTCACGGCGCATCTAGAAGATCTCCCAGTGCTCCTCATACTCAGATGAGCTACGTCGTGCATTACCAACTAGCGGCACAAGGACAGACGCACGTGTACCTTGCCGGATCCGAACAGGCCCGCCCCTCTCCCGGCTTCTCCTTCTCGCCGAGCTTCGTGCTTGCCCTTCTGATGGCGTAGTTCGGGCATGGCAGAACGAACATCGGCAGCTGATAACGAAGTGCGACTTCCATCGTCAACGTCGATAGCCTCGACTACGGCGACTGCTGCCGCAACGCATATACCGCCTGGTTCTAAAAGGTATGGAAAAATTTCGTTCTTTATTACTCCGTGGTTGCCTGCATCATATCCATAACATCCACTATCGTATTCCTCTGCGATAACTGCCACCTGATACCTGCCTGGCTACGGATCTACTTGGTCTGCTATTTATCGACCAGAGCCTTGGAGGAGCCCTTGCTTTCTTCGCGTCCTTGCTTTTCGTCGGACGTGTCGCCGTAGATGGCTAGGTACCTAATTCCCCCGCGCTGTGTGCATCTTGAAAGCTATCAAATCCATCACCCGCTTCACAGCTGTTGACAAACGGGCGACTCTTCATTCACTAAGAGCATGACGCTGGTTTCTCTCATTGCCTCACTTTACGCACCAGCTTTCTGCTCGCCTTGTGGTTCTTGTCACCACTGACCTCCATCATTTCTCCTCCATTATCTCTCTAACGCTTTGACCTAGGTTGGGCGATGATACTTCCATATTTACGCATCTTCGCTCTGTTGGCACATGCACCACATGCTCTCTCTGCCCCAAATTTCGTTTGATGCAGCCTTCCCTTTTTGGGCGCAGCATCTGCTACTTTTCTTCCATCGCTTCCCTTCCATGCCACTTCAAATAGAACTGCAGTATTTCCATTCAGTTACTCATGTCTCCCAGAATCACCAGATCTTCGGCCCGTCAAGCAGCGAGCCAGGCAGCTCAGTCCTTCGATACTTCTGCTGCCTCTGCCTCGAATCGCAACACCCCAGTCGCCCCTGCTAATCCCACGCCATTATCTCGGAAGCGAAAGACTTCGACAGCAGATAAGAGCCCTCCAATTCCACCACACTCCAACTCTTCTGGTCGACGGTCCAAGAGGCAAAAGATCCCCGAAGCTGTTGCGTCCTCGCCACGTACTGCAGACTCTACAGGCCGGGCGAATTCAAAAAAGAAGGGCAAAGCCCCTGCGATCATGGATAGCGTCGAGTGAGTTGCCGCAGGTGGTCCTGCTTGTATCTTACGTAACTGTCGTTTGACTGACAAACGTGAAGTAACGCGGCGGGTTCTGCACATTCTGCCGATACCACTACTAGAAAATCGACCAGGAACAAGAGAAGTACTTCTCGCTCCCAAGGTTTGTTGATACCATGACTGGTGCTACATCTACCATGGAACCTTTAACTGATAGAAGCAGAAGACACTACTCTAGCGTCCTCGCCTTTATCTCGAAGGTCTACAAGGTATCTGGAAAATCTTGCGGATGAAGATACAACGATGAGTGGAACCGAAGATAAAAGAGAGCCCGAACCACCCTCTCCTTCCGCTGACGGGGCCACTAACGACAACGAGGGACATGATCATGACGACGATGACGACGATAATGGAGATGGCGGTGATGATACTGTTGGACGTCAAAGGTATGACAACGTCGACGACGAGGACGAGGACGAGGACGATGATGACGACGATGACGACGACGACCCCTTTAGTGGATTTGGGGGTCATGGAGGTCCAGAATCTGGCTTGTCGAGTACTCTACGTGCACTGACAGGCATGATGACGGGTCTGTCTAGTCGACTTCGGGAGCTGCTCAGCAATTTACGGCAGGATGACCTTTCGGTTCAAGTAATCGCTCTTCAGGAATTGTCTGAGATTCTCTTGGTTTCCAACGAGGACAATCTCTCGGGTCATTTTTCACCCGATGCATTTGTGAAAGAACTGGTTGTCTTGATGTCTAAGGAAGAAAGTCCTGAGATTATGCTTCTGGCCTGTCGTTGCCTTGCAAATCTTATGGAAGCCCTACCGGCAAGTGTTGCAAACGTTGTCTATGGCAATGCTGTTCCTATTCTTTGCCAGAAGCTGCTTGAGATTTCATTTATTGATCTGGCTGAACAAGCTCTGAGCACCTTGGAAAAGATTTCGGCCGAGTATCCATCGAGTATAGTCAGGGAGGGTGGTTTAACCGCTTGTTTATCATATCTTGACTTTTTCGCAACCAGCACCCAGAGAACAGCAGTCACGACCGCAGCAAATTGCTGCCGAAATATTCCAGATGATTCCTTCCCCGTGGTCAGAGACGTCATGCCGACACTCTTGAGTGTTCTCAATAGCAACGATCAACGGGTGGTAGAACAAGCATCTCTCTGTGTTTCTGGCATCGTGGAAAGTTTCAAGTATCACCCTACAAAGCTAGAGGAGCTTGTGAGCATTGATCTTCTCTGTGCCATATTGCGCCTCCTTGTTCCAGGCACTACCAACCTCATCGGGCCCAACATTCATACTCAGTTCCTTCGCGTCTTAGCACACACGGCCCGGGCTAGCCCTAGACTTGCATCGGAGCTCTTCAAACTCAATGTGGTTGAAACATTATACCAGATTTTGACCGGTGTTTCCCCTCCGACTGGCACGGAAGACGTCGCGTCAAAACTGGATAGTGTGGTAATCATGCAAGCACTGATTCACCGGCCGCGTGAGCAGATCGTGGAGGCTCTCAATGTGATTTGTGAGCTACTCCCGGACTTGCCTCGAAGAGCTGACTTGGCGGCTGGCGATTTGGTGGACCTTCATACTACAGTTGAACACATTACGCCGTCTCATTTGAATGTTAGAAGCCGTCAAGATTCAAACGATAATCGCCTTAAGCTTCTGGAGGACTGTAAATATGAAGTTCGGCGTTTTGCATTGATCATATTCCCAACATTGACCGACGCATTTTCCAGCACAATCAATCTTAGTGTTCGGCAAAAGGTTCTGAATGCTCAACTCAAAATGCTTTCTAATTTAGACGAGGACATCCTCGCAGAAGCATTAACACCTGTGCCCTACGCTTCCTTTTTAGCTTCTATTCTATCTCAACAGGATCATCCATCTCTCGTTATGCTTGGGCTTCAAGCAACGGAGCTACTTCTTAGTCGTCTTGACAGCATCTACCGCTATCAACTATATAGGGAGGGTGTTGTTTTAGAGATTCATAAGCTTGCTACCAACGACAATACTATTGAGCCCAAACAAGACACCATGGCAAACAAGGCCGAGGAACAGTCTCATTATGCGGTGGAATACGGCGAAGGCAATACCCAATCATCGAAACATGGTTCAGATAGGAATGACCATGACGACGATGGAGGTGAAGATGATGAAGATGAAGAGGACGATGCTGACCAAGAACATCAATCCTCAAATGGTGAAGAAGAGGAAAATGACGAAGAGGATGACGAGGAAAACCGACATGAGCTAAACCCAAGCGATATGTCACCTGCCAGCTCTCGTGGGTCCTCCATGTCCCTTGATGCCACCTCGCATCGCTACGTCTCTAGTGCTCAGTCGATGAAATCTCGCATTCGCAATGTGGCAAAAAAATTCTTAGAGATTCATGAAAAAGAAGGTCATGGCCAAGCCATGAAAGCAAAAGCCACAAAAATCCTTAACACATTATCAGACCTAGCAGGGGAACTTGATGCTTTCTATTTGACGCGTACATCTGTGGATTTATCCCCTCAAAATGGCAAGGAGCTTTTCTCAAAGCTTGCCTCTTACTTTGATACTGATATCTTGGAGAGTGTCACCAGTGCAGAACTTCTTGCGTCCGGCATGGTTAGGATTCTGCTTGCAGTGTTCAGCAATCCCGATGAATCTTTAGCACGTGCCGCACAGGCGACGTTTCTGGAGGTTTTCATGGGCCATACAGTTAGATCGAAGCCCAAAACTGCAACTGCTGAATCTCCTGCTACCCCCTTCAGCGTGATGATACACAAGCTGCAAGATTTGCTCAGTAGGTCGGAGCATTTTGAGGTGATCACTGTGCATCAGAACAGTTTTGATGGCAATCGAAGTAGTCCGGCGTCGATGCTAGGAAAACAAATTAGGTTACGATTAGTGGCAGATGATGAATCGTCAATTCCTCGGCCCTACCGCAACATCATGGTTTCTATCCACGCAATTGCCACGTTCAAATCACTCGATGACTATCTTCGCCCTCGCATCAGCTTAGCGGAACGACCTCGCGGTTCTCGACGAGACGGTCTTTCCAGAGCTCTAGCAGCGATAGCAGGCTCGGGGGTTCTCCCTCCCGGTAGCGCCGCTGCTGCTCGCTTGGCCGAACGATCTCCCTTCCAACCGGCATCTGTGCCACCACCACCACCGCCTCCTCCTCCTCCAGCATCTGCTTCCACCTCTATCCCCTCCACCTCACGATTCGCCCGAAGGCTCAATAACAGACATGGCCAAAATCCGGCAGAAATAGCATCGGCTGATCAGTCTGCGGGTCCTTCACATGATAAGGGGACATTGAGACGTTCATCGCGGCGCCAGGGCGTCTCCACAGATACCTCCAATACACGGCACCCGCCAGATGCAGATGAGACTCCCCAGAGCACCTTGGAATGTGCGGATGAAAAGCAGTTGACAGATGACGACGATGTTGGAGAAGGTAGCGCATTGGATACGATTGTGGGGGACCTTGATGAAGATATGGGAAATGGGGAAACTCTTGATCCCTCTGCCGTCAATCTTGAAGTTGCCAATGGCGGCAAAATTATGGCTCGTAAAGACGATGGGACGCGGGTTTCCACTCCAGCGGGATCAAGTTTTGGTCATGGACAGACTGGTGAGCCTACAACGTCAGGGCACACTACTCCGGCGCCTTCAACTTCCTCGTCACGCCCACTGTCATATGCATCCGCACTTCAGGTTGTTCCGCAAGATTGGCATATTGAATTCAGTCTGGGTGGCAAAGTGATCCCGAACGAAATAACGATATATCGCGCGGTGCATTCCTCGGCTTCCAATTCGGATGATCATCTCAACCGAGGAATTTGGTCAGCCACGCATCCTATTAAATTCCGGCGGGTACCAGGTCCACCACCTGCTGAGTTGAACACCAACATTACTAATTTTGAGGTGGAAGAAGAGCCTGAGGATGGAATCCCTGCGTCACTAGCAAAGCACCCATCCACTGCCTCTATCCTGCGGCTTCTGAACATCTTGCACGAATTAAACGCTAATATTGAAGACGTTCTGATTGAGAATAGGAACAATATCATCGGGCTCCACGTTGAACCCCTGTCGCAGTTTGTGAACACCAAGCTCACCGCAAAACTTAATCGACAGCTCGAAGAGCCCTTAATTGTTGCCAGCAGCTGCTTGCCTAGCTGGTCCGAGGATCTAGCACGCCTTTACCCTTTCCTATTCCCATTCGAGACTCGTCATCTCTTCCTCCAATCCACTTCGTTCGGATATGCCCGATCGATGGCAAGGTGGCAGAATGCGCAGTCAGGAGAGAATAACCATCGGGATCGTAATAATGAGCGACCTTTTCTTGGTCGTCTTCAAAGACAGAAAGTGCGAATCTCTCGCCTGAAAATTTTGGAGTCAGCCTTAAAAGTGATGGAGTTATATGGTGCATCCCAAAGCATCCTGGAGGTTGAGTACTTTGAGGAAGTTGGAACCGGTCTAGGACCCACGCTTGAGTTCTATTCCACGGTATCCAAAGAGTTTTCCAAAAAGAAGCTCAAGCTCTGGCGCGAAGTAGATTCGAGTGGATCTGACGAGTTTGTTGCCAGCCAGAACGGCCTCTTCCCCCGTCCACTTAGGCAAGACGAGGTTACCACAGCCAACGGGGAAAGAATTCTGCACTTGTTCAAGATTCTTGGCAAGTTTGTGGCCCGATCCATGATCGATTCCCGCATCGTCGATATTCACTTCAACCCAATATTCTTCAGGATCGGGGATGCAACATCTACTGGTGTCAAACCATCATTGGGGGCAGTCAAGATCGTTGACCCAGGCCTTGCTCGTTCATTGAAAACTATCAAGAAGTTCGCCCTAGCCAGGAAGGAAATCGATGAAGACCCTGCCCGAACACCCGCCCAAAAGGTAGCTGACACAGAAGAGATTGTCGTCGACAACGTTAGGTTAGAGGATCTCTGTCTGGATTTCACTTTGCCCGGGTATCCGGATATTGAACTTGAATATAATGGCTCGCACAAACGTGTTACCATTGAAAATGTCGACTCATATCTGGAGAAAGTCACCGATATGACTCTCGGATCTGGCGTCAGACATCAAATCGATGCTTTCCGAGCTGGTTTCTCGCAGGTCTTCCCATATTCTGCCCTGAGAGCTTTCACGCCCGATGAGCTAGTTTCTTTGTTCGGGCAAGTAGACGAAGATTGGAGTCTTGAAAGTAAGCATTATACTTTCCAAAAAAAAAGCATTCTAAAAAGGGACATTGCTAACTGTTTTGTTTAAAGCACTTATGGATTCTATCAAGGCAGATCATGGCTACAATATGGATAGCCGAAGTGTAAAGAATTTACTTCAAACGATGAGCGAACTTGATCTGAAACAGCGTCGCGATTTCTTGCAATTTACTACTGGAAGCCCTAAGCTTCCTATCGGAGGTAGGTTACTTATTATGATGCCTTCTCAGAAAAGTGCTAACAGTTCTTAAAGGATTCAAGAGCCTGACGCCAATGTTTACGGTGGTATGCAAGCCTAGTGAACCCCCATACACATCCGATGACTACCTTCCCAGCGTCATGACCTGTGTGAACTACCTAAAACTCCCCGACTACACGACACTTGACATTCTGAAGAAACAGTTGTTTATGGCTATCAAAGAAGGGCAAGGAGCTTTCCATTTGTCCTAGTTTTGGTAGCTTGACATCAAATGATGTTAAAAGGCTATAAGATCACCCAGTGTTTCCACCAGGATTATTTGCAATTTCCGACGGCTTCCTGGCCGTTTAAACCATGGAAAAAACATTGATGAAATGCATTCATGAACCAAGTTACGTCCAACATTCATCACATAGCACAATCGAAAATGGGATTTTCTTTTCTTTTTGGGTTACGAGGTAGAGGGGTTAAGCTTTCTACACATTGGCACGGGAGAGGGAACTATTATGGCGCAGGCCTATTCATCTCCAGCTTTGAAAAGTGACAGATTTTTGTTGCACATGCCATGCAGGTGTAACACGATGTATTGGGGGAGGCCAGTAGTTATAGAGAAATTGAGTCGTCTCAGTTGGCCCTTTTTAGGCCAAACTTTTGCGCTTTGGCAGAATTTTCACTTTGGGCAATGTTAAACTTAACGCGGAGCCGGGTTATGGCATAAGTTAGTACTAGAAGTTAACTCATTGGTTACATGGATCAACTGAATGCTTTCTATAAGGAATTGGCGAGGAGTATATTCGAATGGTCTGATTATCTCTAGTCACACTGGTTCCCTGTTGAACGCCAACAGACCAAGCTAGACCAACTAAAAAAACGGCTTAACCCCAGAACACAGGTGACATGGTAACAAATTCACAGATAGGAATTCTTAAAGCCCTATGTCATCATCCGAATCCCATATCTCTTGTGGTAGCCCTGGACCATCTTGAACCAGACTATCGGGTAACATTTGACTCTTGGTGAGTAGTTGAGAGGAGTCAAGTTGGATGTCATGGGGAGGAATGACCGCAGATCCTCCATGATCTTGAAAAATGAGACTACTGGACAATAAATATTCGGGGTGTAGTTGTGGTTCGGGAACAGAGGTCAAGGATCCGGTTATCGTGTGTGAAGGTCCTATAGGTGCAGTAGGCTGTCTCGGTAGGGATTCCGAAGAAAGTAAAACTGTGTTTGAGTGAGAGGCGTTGCTGTTTGAGATTGGGGTCTCATCGTCCAATGTCGAAATCTGAGTAGAGAGTGCAATATCGTGCTGGATTTGAGCTGTGGTATGCTGGGATACGGTGGGCCCAACCGTTGCATTTTGGCTGTTGACACGAACACTTATTTGCTTGTTTTCAGGGCCGGGTGTGCAACCCCCTTCATCGTCAGAATGATCCGGAGACCCAGTGTTGTCAAAGATTGCATGTCGAAGATTCCAGAGCAACTGTCCCACAACAGCGGGGGGTAGGTAGGCATAACGTCTAATCTGCCCATCCACCCACCCTTCCTCTTGCATGTCCTCACTTGTCACTGGGTTATTCAACTCATACATCTGTTCAACAATATAGGTCCAGTCAGGCCCGCGGGGTTTTCCAGGTTCGACACAAGCCATGTAACAAAGAATAGAGCCGTCAAAGAGCCAAAAACGAACAACTTGCTTGGGAATCTTGTGGGATACACAGAGATTAACTTCATGGCCAGCAATAATAGGGTGCAGGACCTCGGAAGATATTGGTAGAATTATGTCGGAGCGAGCCGACGCAGGTGGCAAAGCCTGAAGAACATGAATAGGTACTCGCTGGGATTCAAGTACCTGGCTAGGGCTATGGACAGGAGGGGCTAGACGGCGGATTGGTTTGGTTCTGTGCTTCATTTTATCCTTCTCCTGTTCCGGTGTATTCTTGGGTGTAGTTGCAAGTTCAGCATTGCGCATAGTTGGCGTCGATGCTGTTTTTGAAGCTGCTTGAGGCACATCCCGGAAACTCATGTTTGACACTAATGGCGTGGATGGTTTAGAACCTGAATCCAATTTGCTCGGTACCTGGTGCTCAACAAACGCAAGGGCTTCCAACAGAAGCTGGGTCTCTGCACCAGTAACAAACGTATCCTGCCCTTCTTGGTCTTGTTCGTGGAACTCTTCATCCTCATCCTCAGAATCAGGTATTTCCTCATGATCTCTTTGACTAGCAAACTCAACCAGATTTACGTCATTGAAGCCAACTCTTCGTTTGCCATTTAAGGCTGATTTTGACGAGTCAATTATGGGGTGCTTGGATGAGTCCATAGAAAGACTCGGCATGCGAGGCGTTGTATTCATAATTAAGGGTGGGACGTCTTGGCTTTCTTTAATATGAGAATATCGCTGAGATCGTCTTGTTGGTGTCTCGGAATTCGAGCTCTCAGTAGCAAAAGAGTCTTCAATCACTAAAGCGGCTAGGTTCCTCCCAGATTGCTTCGGCTTGCCTGTCAATACCACAGGGATAGCGACGGTATCTAGCGTTGGTGTTCTTTTGATAGGTGATTGTTGATGGTCCGGTGGACCGTACCGTTCAATGTGCACGGTTGATGCAGTAGATATGTCTCCAGGTGACGTTAATCCCATATGGGCATCCTTAGGTTTCACTGGGGTCTGTGGAATAATTGACTCTTCTCGGCCAGGCGGAGAATCTTTCATAGCCGCATTAGTGTCAGATCCAATCTCTTGATGAAAAGTATCAGCACCTCCCCCACGAGACAGTTCTTTATAATTTTCCGTGCTTGGGCTATGTGGCTCGCCGAGCCAATCTAGGAAGCCCCGATCAATGTTCTCGCCCAATTCAGAGGTTGCCATGGATGAATCTCTTCCCAAGAACTGAGTCAAAGTTTGTGTATGATATCTCGAGGTAGCAGTAGAGCTAGGGATGGTTTCCTGTCTTTCTAGAGTGGGCTTCTTCTCAAGTAGCTCATCTCTATCATTAATCGATGCCCGCTTTCGCTTGATCCCTTCACTGCTCGGCCTTGTCCGCCGCTTAATTACTCTTGGCGGAGAATCATCCTCCGCATCACTGTCTCGGTTGTTGGATGTGGTAGCTAGCTCTATCCCAGCTGAACGCCCCGTCAAATCTTGTCTCTCTCCTTCATCGCCAGACTTTTCTAACTCGCTGTCACTCAGTTGAACAGGGTCCTCACTAAAACTGGATACAAAGTCGATCTGCGTTAGAGTCTGCTGTTTTAAGGCAACATTCTCCTGGCGTTTTCTGTTTTTCCCATATGTCCGTACTGTTTTTTTCCGCGAGGGGAACTGGGATTGCTTGAGCAATGGTGTCGAATGGTAGACTCTGCCTTCGGGAGGTGCGCCGCGAGATCGAGTTTCGGGGGCCATGGCCTTGGTTTGCTATGGATGATGTCGGGTGACAATACCGACCACACACACGATCAGTCAATTGTCGGTGGGGAGCTCAAGGCAAATTCAATGCTGCCAATTACCATGACAAAGGGAGATTTCATGGCAATATCTTTCATTATTTTCTAGACATGGCTGGATCAGAGCAGAGAAGAAAATGTGAGAGATAGGCAACGAGCTACGGACTAGCAACCACGTGCGTTAGGTAAGTTAAGGCTGGGAGTTCTTATTGAACGCCTTCCAGGTTGGGGTTATCCTTCGCCTCTAGAAAAGGAAAGAAAAGTGGCGTGCGGGGAGGCGTCTTCGGCGACTAAGACGCGTTGAGACGCGTAAAGTGCGTACCGAAATGCCAAATTACTCGTGTCGCCATGATACTTGTATTACTTGTAAGATCTTCTTTAGTAAGCCTTGTGTAGGTTCATACTGATGTTTCAGAATCCTCATGTAGCGAGGCAAAATAATTATGCACCTAATCTTGGTGTCTCTTTTATAATGACTACCGGTACCTACTTGCAAAAAGTGGATTCGTCCCATCTGCACTGCAAGATGTTATTCATGATACCATCTTATAAACCTTCACATTCAAGAGTTCTCTCCATACTTCATAACGAGAAAGATGCTTTGAGAAATCAAACAGCCGCCTGGCTTTGATTCACAGTCAAGTTGAATAAAACCCTCTCTTTAAACAGCTCCTCATCGGAACGCTGCCTTCACATCGACCCTCGGCCATTCAAATGGCACATCTCCACCGTAAACGTCTGTCGTTACCCTTCCTATTCTTCCTTCCACGTCTGCATAGAACTCTTCGCACTCCTTTGACACTTTGACTACTAGACCCCGACTTAACGTAGGGTCATCTGCATCACCAAAGTGTTTCTCAACACGCTTACGGAGTGCTTCGATGCCCTTGCGTACCTCCTTTGAATCGTAGGAGCCTAGTATCTTGCTGAAGATTGCTTTGCTGTTTGAGGGCTGTCGTGCAATAGTCATGGCCGACTTGCCGGTTTGTAATTGTGCCTCGATATTTTCAAGATGATCCAGCAGTTTGCCCAAAGGTCTCCGCATTACTGCGTTGAGGTACAGCCCCATATGCTCATGGTATTCCGTATTCGCCTGCTCTTTCCACTCCTCCAGCACCTCTAGACCTCGTGTATCAGTTTCTTCCAGGAAATGATTCATGTTCTCAATAAGTAGAATATGGAAGTTAAGAGCCTCCTTATCTTCAGGGTCTCCTGCCCCTGTCGCAACACCAACCGCTGGGTGTTCTCGAGCGATTACCATTAGCGAGTCGAACATTGTCTTCAAAATCCGGTCGTATTCGTGATCAACTGTACGTCGTAGCACATGGTGCTGTTCTATCCCAGCAAGCATGTTCTCAACAGCCGACATGAACATCGGGAACACGCGGAAGAAGGAAATAACACCCTTGCGCTTATTTATCTTGACCTTCGTCTCTTCGATGGCTCGGATTTGCTCGTCAACAAACTTCCTAAAACGACCTTCCAAAACACCGTGAAGTTTTTGAAGGACAGTATTCAGAAAGTCTTGGTTTGATTGGCCCATCTCTGCAAGCTTTCTCTCAAGGGTGGCGAGCACTCCAACGCCTTGCCTGTAGCGAAAGTTAGTTTCATGTGCAATATTCAATAGGATGTAAACCTACAGAGGATCCTGTGCCGTGACCCACTCCATGAGTCTCTGTAGCTCTAGCTCAAGGAAAGAGAATATGACTTCCATAGAGCGGTTCACACGACGAGCAAGCTCTCGATCGGGCTCCATTAGTCTATGTCGCTTCAGATCACCTCCCCGACGACCACGAGGAGCACATGCAGCAACCGCATCAGGGAAATCCATCTGCTCCAGTGTTGTTGCATGAAAAAAATCGATAACAAAGTTCTGCTCCATTTCAACCAATGGAAGAAGGTCATCAAGAACTCCCGAGAAAACTTCATAGGGCAAGCTCCTTGTGTCGGTTGCGCTTTTATCGATATGCGTTCGACTACCACCGTCCGCCAAAGGAGATCGCAAGGCTCTAGCAAGTGTTTGGCTTCGTTTAACGGTCAGCTTTCGGGCTGTAGTAGCTACGCCTTCCTGCTGTTTTTCAACTTGGTGCGAGAACAGAAGTTCTGCTTCCTCTCCAGTCAGTTTCCGCGCGTTTTTGCGCCAAATAGCTACCACGTTTTGGAATTCATGCTTGTATACGGGGTGGCTCTTGTCTTGGTAGACTTGGATGAGACGATTCCAATTCTCCAAGTCTGCATCGCGGGCGTACAACATCAACGGCCCGTATTTCCAGAGCATATCCCGCCCCACGTCATGATGGGCAGGATCAACCTTCTTCGACAAGGCCCCATCAAGTGCTTGCTTGGTCTCAATATAAGCTTCTTCGAACTGTTTTGTCATGTATACCAGTAATCGCTGCATAAAATGAGTACTTTCTTGCAGATACATCTCCTTCTTCTCCTGGACAATTCTCATGTTTCCATAGTCACTATTCAGGCCAAGACTCTGGTCCGAGTCGAGCGAGATATCCACCGTCTTCCCGGGCTCGCCTTCGCCGATAGATGGATCAATCTTAATCATGGCTTTGAAAAGAGTAACAAGGGCGGATTCTACATCCTCCAATCCTTGCAATGTCTCCAGCGGAGCTAACTGGAGTGCCTGCAGGTCGCTCGATGTAATAGCGCAAGTCTCAAGGAGCGATTCAAGCTCTTTTTTCAACAATTTTTGGTTAGCTGTTTGCACCTGAAGGCCCTGCCCTTGCGCCTCAATATAGGCAATATCGTCCGAAAGAGTCTACAGGGTGTTAGCATGAGTACAGGAGCCTACTTATAATCGGAACGTACTGAGAGTTCAACAGAGTAAAGTGTGAGCAAATTATCCAATTCTTCACACTCTGCCATGGCAAGATCAATGCCTCGTTTGATGGCATTCACTCTCTCATCCTCTTCGCGGAATCGTACCAGCCATCCACCCACCTGTGCTGTATTAAGTTCGCGCTCCAAGTCATTTTTCATGTCATCTGTGTTTCGGGATTGCATCGGTTCGCCAGGAACCCAGCCAAAGAAGTCAAGCCATTTACAGAATTCTTCACTCCTATCATCTAGTATAATAGGCTCAACCCCAAGTGTTTGCAGGTATTTTGTATCTTGTCCAATGGTTATGGAGCGGCGAGGAACCTCTTCCTGGGAGGCCTTTGAAGCGTCTAGGGCTTTCTTAACTTCACCAATTGGTCCATGAAGACTCGTAGGGCGGCTAGAGTTGGGCACCGTTATTTTCACTTCTGGTACGGCTTCCATTGATTTGATAGGATCGTGAACGGGAGTTGTTTCTCTAGATGCAGGCCGAGGCGGAGCTGGTACGACACTTGTGATGCCATCAGGGCCATCATCGAACTTTGTATGTGCTTGTCGGAGACGATCCCCTGCGCCGCCTGGGCGTGGCCGAAATGCACTTGCAGCAGACGCGGCTTTCCAGATAGCACCAGCAATGTCATTCTTTGACTTTTTTGCCTTGATCATCGGCCCTAGCCCTGGTCGTAGCCCCCCTCCCAGCCCCCCTGCTGCGGTTTGTTCATTGAGTGTAACATCGCTTGTGGCCTTGAGATTCGGTGTAGAGACTTCTGATGATGAGATGACAGGTGAGGCTTTATTGTCACTGACTAGCTCAGTCTTGACAGATGGAGGTCTTGGATTTTCCAGTGGCTCTGCAGCTGGCAGGGGGAAGTCAGGGGTAATCGTCTCCCCAAGCAGTCCTCCTCCTGGTTGTAAAACGGCAGGCATCATTTGGGGAGTTAGCCGCTCAGTGCTCCTCGGAGGCGGTGCCATTGGTTCTCTCCTTGCCCCCGAACTCATCAGCGGCGGAGGGACCAGATCTCGATCTTGTGGCCGTGAAGGATCCATCGGCGGTCTTCTCCTTTCCGGGGGTAGCTTGCTGTCCTGCTGCTGGCGAGATGGCGGGGGAAGAGGTTCCTGTGATGATTCCCGCGCATCTCGAGATTCTCCGAATCTGCCCGCCACGCCTGGCCCTGCCATTCCATTCCGAGATCGTGGTGGAAGACTGGATGCATCCTCGCTCCTCGCTGCCAATGAATCTTGGCTCTTGTTGTTTTGGGCAGTCCACCGGGGAACAGGTCGCTCTCTAGATGTCGTGGAATCAAAACTTCCGGCAGGAGAATTGGTATCATTTTGAGGGGGCCGAATGGGTGGAACCCTTGGATATCGCGGCACGTCAGCTCCTCCAGATGGCGTCGTCGAAGCAGGCGAGGCGAGAGAGGCGGCACTTTGCTGATTTGGCCCTGAATCAATGGCTAATTTACTAGAAGATGCTCCGGTTGGGCGTTTTCCAGCTCCTAATACTTGGTCCAGCTCCTTCTGATCGAAACCAGAGAGTTCTGGTGTTTTCCCGCCGGTGTATTTGCCATATATTTTTACCAGGCTGGCAATGAAGAACTTTTTTTCCTTGTCTGTCTGTGCTTGCCAGTAATATGGCTTTCCAAGCGTTACAAGAAAGCCCGTTTCTCCGCCCCATTCTCGTAGATTGGAGCCCCCCTGAGCTCCTGTGTAGGACTCAATATGAGTTAAGTCATCCAGGTTCCAAGTCTTCCCGATTGAGAACGTCCCGCTGACATTCTCTTTTGTTTTGTGCACTCGAACGCGACCAGACTTTCGGACAGCTACAATGATGACTCTAGGCTTCTCGCTTTCGGGACCACGAGCTTGAGGCGGCGGTGGCGAGGTGGGATGAGTTGAAAACTCGGTGATGCGGATATGTGTGATGTACGTTTCTTGCACTGCACCCCAGGTTAGTCGCAACACTAGGAGTCATAGAGCCAACCCATGTAGGCTTTTTGTATCCCAAGAGGTCTTACAAGATCCATCAACTTCCTTCTTGCTGAAGCAGCTCTCGATGATACGGCGCTTCTCATCTTCGAATCGTTCCGCCCTGCTGGCCGCCGCATTGGCGCCGGCTCCGTTTGCGCGGTCCATTTATAGACGTAATGACGATCATGAAGGAGATTTTGGCGGAAGACTGGGGGGCATGTCGGATTGCATGCAAGAGCGCGATGCGTTAATTCCCCAGTGTGTTGGTTTTTGAGTCGACAAGACGCCAAGCGACTTTGTGGTCGTGACACGATCACGACTTGAAACTCAGGGTGGTTACTGTATATTTACTATTAGGTACTAAGTACCTGTACCAAAGTTTTGAGTGTGGAGTTAGCAAGTACAGCTTAGGCGGTACCTAACCTGTGTGAAGGGTGATACGTACTCGAGAATAATGGGGTAATCTCCCTTTCATACCTACTAGGTACCTTAGTATCTAGTGGTTGTTTGTCCTCGATACTCCACACTTGCAAGTAGTACTGAACACCCCACCAATACATGGTACTAAATTTGGAAATTTGGAGTTCATGTGTTGCGATCCCTACTGATTCGAAATACATAAAACCGTCAAATCTACACACATCACTATACAGAATCCTACCTAGTGCACCTAGTAGGTAGACAAACCCCACTAGGCATGTATTCCACTCATTCTAACACAAAGTATCTTCTGTAACATCCAATACACACACAACCTCTAGCTATAGTAATGTTTATTGCATGAATAAGCGTTTAATGGTTTCTGTTATGTATCATCACTTCAAATGGGCGATATTTCTTCTATGCATATTTATTGAAACCGATACACCAAGCGGCTTATGCGAGTCCAGTGGGTAGTACAGGGTAACTATCGAGTTAGCCTTGGTGTGAAACCGCTTACAAAACTGAGCTGCAAAAGGGTTCGTTCTGACTACTTTTGAAGGCTATATATATTCATTGAATTCTGCCTTGCTTTAAACTAACGGAGGGAAAAACCCCCCCACGCCCGCAGTGTCGCTGATGAAATGATATACAAACTATCCAGCGGAGAATACGGAATTTTTGGGTCGGAAACTAGCTGAAACTACCGCTTAGATTGCTGCAGAACCCCCCCTCATAGTGTGGGGATTAACTGCATCTACCCGAGGTTTAGGTTGCTCTCAATAACCTAATTGGAAGCATATAAATATACGGGGACTCTCTGCCTGAACAAATATATGTGTGTGTCATTTTTCAACACCTTCATGAGCAAACACTGTATCCACGAACCTATCTTGACAGATATCTAGACGTAGCCATGGTAGCATCAGTGAGAGTGATGCCAAACGTAAGGTCCCTCTTCCTGTCTCCAGCTATTGACCTGAAGCCAATGTTTCGTTTCATTAGGCTGCAAAGCGGGCCTCAAGCCTCCTTCGCACGATTCAATACACACATCCCCCCTCATGCCCATGCCATTCGAATCCAGGCTACCACAAAAGCAGCCCTGTCATGGTTCCTCGAATTAGGGACGCGGGAAGACGGCGTTATGCTACCCCAAGCGGTGCGGATCTCAAAGAATATGCCTTTGAGATGGCGGCATCATCGATTCGCTTTGGCCCCGGCGTCACCCAAGAAGTCGGCATGGACTTTAAGAACCTTGGGGCTAAACGAGTAGCTGTGGTCACGGATCCAACAGTCGACAAACTGGACGCAATGAGACAAGTCCGTGAAGGCCTGACTCGTGAAGGAATCAACTTCGAGGTCTATTCCAAAGTGAGGATAGAACCGAAGGATAGCTCGTAATTACTCACATTCCCTTGATTTTTCTACCATCATATTGCATTGAGTAGTTTATTTCGACTAACTCGCTACACTACTTAGCATCAAGGAAGCAATTGCCTGGACAAGACCATATGCGCCAGATGCCTTCTTGGCTGTCGGAGGAGGATCCGTCATTGACACTGCTAAGCTCATGAATCTATACTCGGCATATCCCGAGGCCGACTTTTTGGACTTTGTTAATGCTCCTCTCGGAAAGGGTCGTCCAATTGACAAGCCTCTCAAGCCACTTATTGCAGTCCCAACCACTGCAGGTACTGGCAGTGAAACTACCGGAACCGCCATATTTGATCTTGTTTCTAAGAGGGCCAAAACTGGCGTTGCACATAGAAATCTGAAACCGACTCTTGGAATCTGTGATCCACTCAACACAAGGACTATGCCAGCTGCTGTTAAAGCTAGCTCTGGGCTCGACGTCTTGTGCCATTCGCTCGAGTCTTGGACTGCCATCCCTTATAATGAACGAACTCCACGACCGACAAACCCGATTCTGCGTCCTGCCTACCAGGGGGCAAACCCAATTTCTGATATATTCTCCCTTAGTGCGCTTCGCAGCACGGTGAAGTATCTTCCCCGAGCTGTGAAGGATGCCGATGACTTTGAAGCTCAGAGTGAGATGCTTCTTGCAGCAACGCTAGCTGGCGTTGGATTTGGAAATGCAGGAGTTCATCTGTGTCATGGTTTGTGTTTCCTCACACTGTACCCAGAAGCTTGTAAACTCATGCTGATTCATTTAGGAATGTCCTACCCTATCTCTGGCCAAAACCCTGGATATAAACATGCTGGTTACGACGTTTCATTTCCTATAATCCCACATGGTGTCTCAGTCGCGGTATCCGCCCCCGCCGTGTTTAGATTTACGGCTGCCTCCAACCCTGAAAGGCATCTTGCCGCTGCTGAGGCGTTTGGAGTTGATATCTCCAACGTGAAGCGGGAGAGTGCTGGCGAAGTGCTGGCCGAAGCATTAATTAAATTTCTGGCAGACTTGGGAGACCAGCCAAGCGGCTTGAAGGATTTGGGTTTTGGCAGCGAACACATCGAAGCACTTGTGGAGGGAACAATTCCACAAGCCCGAGTATTAATGCTTGCTCCTGGGCTCTCGTCGGAGCTCCAGACGGAAAGAGACCAACTCTATCGACTTTTTGAGGATGCCATGACCCATTGAGACTCACTTACAAAAGAAAAGAAAAAAAGAAAAGAGGAATCATTTGAATTTATCTGGATTGCTTGGTATCATTTTCTTCAAGACTGTGATTTGCTTGAGTATGCCAAGTTTTCTGAGATCCGTAGCGCCACGTTTGTCGGTTCGGCGTGTACCATTAGAATAAACAACTGTACAGTCAGGTATTTCTTCGCCATTTGCAATCACTGACATGTGCGATATTGTACAATTCTACTAATCATCAGTTTTAGGGCCGAGTCAAAATAATGTAACGAGTAATTACCTTGCCAATTTTGGCCCCACTGCCAATCCTGCTTCCAACTTGAATGACACTACCCTCGCCTATTTCTGTACCCCCTGCTTCAATGACTGAACCGACTTCAACGAGTACGTAGTCACCTAGTGTAACACCTCCAGGGGAGGCATTTTGACGGTCCTCAGGAGTAGCTCCGACATGGCACCGCTCATGAATGATGCACCGCCGGCCGATAAGAATACTCCCAAGGTTGGATTCGAAACGGGAGCGAGGGTGAATTATACTTTCAGTCTGGATCGTGATTGAATGCGTTCCCAGGAGGATCGCGTTTTCGGAGATCACCAGCGATGATGAGAAGTTCACTAGAGGTTTGGGTCCAGTGCGATCAATTGCAGGTAAGACCGAATGTCTTTTACCTGACATGATAGCGTTCACTGAAAATATGCCTTCTGGTCACCCGGTATGTCGTTTAGTATGTGATGTGATATGGAGATTTAGTTGGAAGCAACTCCGGATTCAAGCTGCCTTTGAGAAGTCTACCAAGCAAAAAAACGGGGACCCCTGCTTGCCGGTACCTGGGTACTTCCTCTGGGTGCTTCATGCAGACACTTCCAAGCCGGATGCAATACCTAGTAGTGTATCAGCACTGGAGATGGCACCCTATGGAGATACGAATCTGTCTGCTGATATCTTGATGCCATGAATTTGGGTGAGCTGTAAATATTCTCTTCCTATCTCTGGAACAATTGAATCCCCATCACCCATCTCTAAGCAGAAATCAATTACATAACGTGACTGATGTAAAGTACATAGATTACGGTGGTATTTAAGGCTAACCGAAGGTAGCGGATAACATCTCTGTTGAGCGTCCTAAGAGACCCGCATTGACCAACCACAGCGTCCCTAATTCTGCGATTACATTGCTTCTACTTGGCTACCGAGTTGAACCTCACCCTCGTCGCGAAGTAACGCACCTACTCACGCCTCTCCTCTCCCAATCCGTCAGCAGACTGTAACCATGCTGTCGACGAGAGCGGTGCCGAAGAAAGCGGTGGGACTCTCACGAAACGCCGTGAGGGGTTTCGCCACTGTTCAAGATGGCGCTCCCAAGCGGACGTACGGTGGTCTAAAGGACCAGGACCGGATTTTCCAGAACCTCTACGGACGATACCCGGCCGACCTTAAGAGCGCGAAGAAAATGGGCGATTGGCACAAGACAAAGGAGATTCTGCTGAAGGGTCATGACTGGATTATTGGCGAAATCAAGACCTCCGGTTTGCGTGGACGAGGTGGTGCTGGGTTTCCTTCTGGATTGAAATGGGTGCGTGGAGATATGCTGGTGATGCGCAATTACTGCTGACTGTTAGGAAAACCAGTCTTTCATGAACTTCAAGGACTGGGATAAGGACACCAAGCCTAGGTATCTCGTAGTCAATGCTGATGAGGGCGAGCCCGGTACATGCAAAGATCGCGAAATCATGCGAAAGGATCCACACAAGCTTGTTGAAGGCTGTCTTGTCGCCGGTCGAGCTATGAACGCCACTGCCGCCTACATTTACATTCGTGGTGAATTCTACCACGAGGCCGTCGTTCTTCAAAATGCGATCAACGAAGCTTACAAGGACGGTCTGATTGGCAAGAACGCCTGCGGCTCTGGTTACGACTTTGACGTTTTTATCCACCGAGGTGCTGGTGCATATGTCTGTGGCGAGGAAACGTCTCTGATTGAGTCTATTGAGGGAAAGCCCGGAAAACCAAGACTTAAGCCCCCGTTCCCTGCTGCCGTTGGTGTCTTTGGATGCCCGTCGACCGTCGCCAATGTTGAGACTATAGCTGTTGCGCCAACCATCTGCCGTCGTGGAGGAAACTGGTTCGCAGGCTTTGGCCGAGAGCGCAACCAGGGAACTAAGCTATTCTGCATCTCCGGCCACGTAAACAACCCTTGCACTGTTGAAGAGGAGATGTCTATCCCACTTCGGGAACTCATCGAAAAGCATTGCGGCGGCGTTCGCGGTGGCTGGGATAACTTGCTGGCAATCATTCCAGGTGGCTCCTCTACCCCCATCTTGCCAAAGGGAGTGTGTGATGACCAACTCATGGATTTCGATGCCCTCAAGGATAGTCAGTCAGGTCTTGGTACCGCAGCAGTTATTGTCATGGACAAGAGCGCTGATGTGGTCCGCGCCATCAGCCGTCTCAGCCACTTCTATCGACATGAGAGTTGCGGTCAGTGCACACCATGCCGAGAAGGTAGTAAGTGGACAGAGCAGATTATGCAGCGATTTGAGAAGGGTCAGGGACGAGAGAGAGAAATCGATATGCTTCAGGAACTGACAAAACAAGTTGAGGGCCACACCATTTGTGGTAAGTTTTCCCCGGATTGGCGTATACTGTTTTTCTAACGGTACTAACACTCATGCAGCCTTGGGCGAAGCATTCGCTTGGCCCATTCAGGGTCTTATCCGTCATTTCCGACCCGAATTGGAGGCTAGAATGCAAAAGTTTGCCCAGGAGAGTGGTGGCAGTGCTTTGGCTGGTGGATGGGAACATGGATCAAAGGCACAGGGCAAACTCATTTCTCCAGGTCAATAATCTCCTCAACGTCTAGATTTTAGACATGCTTCTGAGCATTGCCTTGGGTTTCAGGTGCCCCATGCATACCTCTACGCATTCCTGCGAATCCGCAGCCGTCGTGTTGTATCTACTAAGTCTGAACTAAGAATATATTGTTGTTAAAGTGACTGTATTCTGTTAATGCATTTACTTCTTCAAAATTTCGTATCAATGTAATTTCAGGTGAATCTTGTCTTTTTTTGTTACTACCTAAGTAGTACTTTGCATGTGTTGTCAATGCCGATGCAGTCTAGTACCCAGTACACCCCGCCCAAGATCTCTCTGGTTTGCCTGAGACAACAGCAATGGGGATTAAGTAAACTGAGAGACTACCTGGCCATACTTTATACCTGCGCAGTACCTCGTGCACGACGGTCACAAATACTGGGCCGAGTTTGAAGATAGGCTGGTAAGCTGACAGTCTATCACTCATCTTTCTGTCCAATAAAGTGGCAAACATCCGCCGGCCAGAGTGTCCAGAAAACTATGGCGGCAACGTTTGAGCAATTTGTGGTCTTTGGGACAGATAACGGTATGCCCCCTTCACTAATATCTGCTTTCTATAATAAGGATATTGAGTCTTTGAGTATTCGGAAAAATATCTCAATGCAATGTGCATATGCGCATGATAAGAGTCAGTATACTAACAGCTACCCAGCTGGAATTGAACGCTCGTTGCGATTCTTTCAAGCTGCTTGCTTGTTTCTCACATCATATCCGATCCTCATACCCCTCCTACTTTATACATCTCCGTCGGCTATACACGTCATCGCTAGAACAAGTCTCTCTCAGATCCATGACCGCATCAATATCACTCGACGGCTCTTACGTTTCTTCCGCTTCCTAGAATATTTTCAATCTGGATGGGTTCTTTACGTTTCGGACTATAGCAGCATCGACCTCTGGCTTGACATCTTGGGCAGGTCGTGCTTGGGCATTTTTGGCATGCTTGAATCAGCGACCCTATTCGATTTGCTGCAGATTGAGTTTTTCGAGTTTTTCGGCGCCCAACAGACGATTGATCTTAACTATCAAGCTCAGCTATTCTGGATTGTTGCTTTGTATACTTCTATTCTGAGCTCTGGCATCAAAATGATCCGCAGTTACGCCTACCACGGCGTGCCGAAGACTGGGGCTGGCTTCGGAACTGTCAAAATATCCAAGAAAGAGGCTAGTGAAGAGAAACTAAAAGAAGATGAAAGCGCACAAGAAATATATCATATTCTTAATGAGAAGATGGAACAAGATGGGGTGGAGAATATTAATGTCGTGAGACAGCTTGAGCAAAAGGGGCATGGAAGAGACAAGGCAAAAGAATCTACTAAACAGACCTCAACATTATTTATGAGTATAATAGCAGATGGGCTAGACCTGATCCTCCCTACTGCAGCCGTCGGCTGGATCAAAGTAGATAAGGGGGTAATTGGGATTGTCATGATGATCACTACAATACTCACAGTTAATGGGATATGGGAGAGGTGTGGAAGAGAGTTACGGTACAGACGTGGTCAATAGGCACACGTTGAGCTATTCTTTACAAGTTGTTTATAACTGATTCATCTACGTACTAAAAGAGTCTACTATTTCTCGAGCGACTCAACAAGCTATTCGCAATTTCTTTTTGGAGACAATGCCCGTTGCTTAGTGCCTGTGTTTCCTTAAGGCTATTTGAGCAGTAATTCATCCTTAGTTTCTCATAGCTCCCACAAACTCAAAGTGAAAAGGGAGCAGTGTCCATTGCGTATATTCTGGGTTTGTCTACTGTTTTCTATTTGTGATCTTTGTTCCCCTGGAGTCCTGTTGAGCTGCGAGATGCCTTGAGAGATGAACGGCCTCGTTGATGTATGATCTCGAAGTAACAAATAAACAAATGGTATCACATTGATGTATCTGCTTGAAATCTAAGGGGTATCCATGCGCGCAATATTATCGTGCCACAATGCTCCCAACGATATCGAGCAAGTGTAATGCGTCACTGCCGACCGGTGATCACAAACTTGCCAGTTTCTACTCTCATTTTCCAACCATCTTGCAGGAGAGCTGCAGCAACGGACTTTCTGAGCTGTGAGACGCCACCAGCGCTGTGGCGACCTATGCCCGTAATAATGGTAAGGGTGCAGATCTGCTTTTTCTCGCCCCTAATTTTGCCGCGGCTCTCCCACCAAGACAAGGCTTTCTGCCTTGCAATGCGTACACCATCATATACCGAAACACCGTGTAGGTCGATATTATCATCGGTACTCTGGTCTTCTACAAGGAGGTCTGCGGCAATTGATGTTGCCTCATGAGAATAGTTGGCTTGCTCACGCGCTTTTTCTGCATAATAGCTTGCGGCTTGCCTATATAGCGGATTGGACGCTCCTCGCCGATGAAGACTTGCTGCCGATGCAGCCGCATCATGCCTCGCCTGGCTGAAGCCTTCTGATAGTTGGAGGGCCTGTGCAAGGTCTTGGATGCCTCTCGGTGAAGTCGGTGGAGATATCCACTTGCCATTTTCTCTAGTGGATCGTTTGCTATTCATGCTAGTTTGGACCGGCTCAATGTCCTCAACAGGTAGTGGAGTGAGGCTGTAGCTCAAGTCAAATCTTTGACTTCTTGGTCTTTTGAAATGCTTGTTCGCCAATGCAGCAATGTCATCAGAAAATCGGGGTACTGTTCCGGTAGTTTGTATAATAGCTTGCAAATACTTCTCTGGAACGTTACGATACTTTCGTGCCAACCCCTCCAGAATCTTCTTTTGAGCATCACCTAAGGGCTTCGAATCCCCGTGCGATATGTGTTGGTCAAGAACTTCTATCACGGTGATGGTGTTTGAACAATCTGCCCCGTAGTACAAAGCAGACACCTCATCGAACGAGATGTTGAACCGTTCAGCTATATATGCGATCTCTCTCTGATCTAAACGATGTAAATAAGCTTAGTCTTGGGTATGTAATAGAAAAGAGAGCGGCTCACTCTTAAACTCATTTGCAAAGCTGGAATTGACTCGATTATGCCCCTTCAAGCTATGATCTACTGAGGCCTTGCCTCTCTTCCTCATCTTAGTTTCGGTTGGTTGTTCTTCGGTGTAAAAAAATGCATCTATGCCCTTTGCCTGTTGACCTGTTGACTGAAGATATTGTACGTTGAGGAGATCATCGAGTGCTGTTTGGAAGTCACCCTTGGCCTTCCCAAGAGAATATCTTATGTCGTACTCTTTCAACTTTGGGAATAATCCCTGGAGCTGCTGAAACTTACTCTCTTCACTGCTGCTGTTGAACATGTCAAGCCGAGGAGCCTTATTGCCTGACTCATTTGATGAGGTTTGGCTCGTGCTTGATGTATCCGTTTTATTGGCCTGCGATACATGTTCGCTAGGCGTTGATGCGCTTGCTGCGGCATCTTCTTTGGTTCCGACTTCTTTCTCTCCTGCAAACTCATATATGCCGCTTGGATTGAAGCCAGTAGCTTCTTCTGATGGCACACTTTGTGCTAGGTCTTGAAGAATAGAGTAGGCAGCCTCATATTCAGACGCCTTTTCTATATTGTGGTCATTTGCAATGGCAACAATAAGAGACTCGTCTAGAAGCAAGTGGAAAGATTCCTGGCAAAGCATGTGAAGGTTAGCCAAGTACGCAATGTGATCGACTAATCGTGTGTCGCCATGGAAGGAGGCAAGAGCCTAATGGCGATAAAATAATGAAGAAAAAATGAAGAAAGTTGCCACTTTATGAGTGTCTTTGAGTGTTATTGATATGTAGAAGCTCTACGGTAGCTAGCTGCTGTAATATTCACCATAGCCTATCGCCTAGATACCATGAAACCCACAGACAGGTATATTGACGACTCGAGTACACAAACATGCAGCTTAGCTTTGACTCACCACAAGCTTTTGAAGAGGGCTGGACTTGGTATCACTGGACATTGGGACTCTGGTAATTATCCAGAAATAAGTGTGAGGATGGGAGGATCAGATCCAGGCTGTAACCAAACAAGGCATTATCCAAATATGTCTGGGTTTAAAATCCATTTAGGATGTCCAAAAGGTTGACGGGTGTTGGCGCGTGACAAGCAAACATTTGGATGTGAGGCTGCGCTGTTGCGTGTTTGGTACCTAGTCTAGTAGTTGCATAATTATTTAAGAAGATCACGTGGTTGTTTGTGTGCCTTGATTGATGCATGGGACGTAGATAATGTGGAGGTTTTATCAATTCATTTAAACCTGAAAAGTGGAAGCATGTATGCCAACTGTCTTATTAGCATGTTCTACAGCCTTTTCTGATAATAATTTTCGTGCCCAACGTAGGTACCTAATAGGAAGTCATACTGTCCAGCCCGGATGCATCTATTGTAGGTGCGGAGGAGTACGTACCTGGAGGTAGCTCGTCACGGGCAGATATCAGGGACCCTCAAACATTGTCTCGGCGTGTTTCTGGCGTCTTGTCGCCGGTCCTGACTAGTGGACCTTTTCAAGCATGCAGTAAACCTAGTAAGGAGACGAATTTTTTGTCGTAGAAAAGGAATAATAAGTGAGGGTAAGGAAACGATGCAAAGCAAATAGAAAAAGCGTTTGGTTAGGTTCACGCAGCTAATCTACTAGGTACTCTGTACCTTGTAATAATAAAATGGTGACGCTTAATCTGTCTGACACCGAGGTCTCGTACGAGAGGACTAAACTTACTTGTAGTCCCTAGTAAAGCGTGGCTAAACCTTTGGGACGTAGTTTTAGGTCATGGATATGGTACTATTTTAGAGAGTGTTGACGTAGAGGAATGTAGCCCAGCCACTAAAAGCCTTCATACGCTCGGGGGTGTTATTGCTTCACTGTAACATTGTGTTCTCCATAAAAGATCATGGGGTTGGTAACGTACCTAGTACCTAGTAGCACTGCTTCAATATTCGGTCTCAGCTTAGCCATCTTGGTTCATATACATGCTCATAATCATTTCATAATATCTGGGAAACCAGACTGTGTGTATATATATATATATATATATATATATATACGGAGTACTACTAGGTAATTTGTTCGCTTAGTATTATTGCACCTGGGCAATTAATAAAACAGAGCATTAAAAACTTGTTTCTTATTTATACATGGTTACTTTACTTCTGCATCTGGGCTGGAGGACTCCGACGCCGCCGATGACATTGTGTGGGGTCCAACACAGAAAAGGAGGTACCTGTACTTAATCGATGTAAGTTCTCCGCATTATCAAAGGTTCTTTCGTCCACATGGGTTCATATAGCTGGGTACTGCTACCTAGGTACCTAGGTACTTCTTACGGAGAACCTCACCGATCCAGGACGAGCACCTGATAAACAGACCTAGGAGCTTTACCTTTGAGCTCAAACCATCTCAAACCTCCATGCACTTTCAATCAAACACTTCGACACGCCGACCCTAGGAGCCTCATCGCAGAACCACTCTTGAAAAGCTTCTATTACAAAACATCTCAGAATAAGGCTGGTAGGGGCCGCTACACTTTTCTTTCCTCTTGTTTTTTTCCCGGCCGCGGCCGGTGACCGACGTCATGCGTCATCGAGCTGCACCGCCTCTTGGAGCGGCAGCTCTTCTTCTCTGCGCTCTTGTCAGAGCAGAATCGTATACTGCAAAGCACGAACCTGGACGATGTGCTTTCCGTGGCCAATGTGGAAAGCAGAGCTTTTTTGGAAAGGAGCTCCCATGCGTCGACAATGAGCTGGCGCAGGATCCTGACGCTGAACTGCGACAGGAGCTCGTCGAGCTCTGTGGACAGAAATGGAGCGAGGGCCCTGTTTGTTGTACCTTAGACCAGGTACGTTCCTCATTTTGTTGGCAATTGGCGCAATTTTGAGACTGATTTTATTATAATAGGTACGCTCTCTTAAGTCGGAACTCGGCACCCCAAACACTCTCATCGGTTCTTGCCCAGCCTGCAAGGACAACTTCTTCAACCTCTTTTGCACATTCACATGCTCTCCCGATCAATCGACATTCGTCAATATTACAGATGCCGCCGACAAGAATGGCAAGAAACTTGTCACCGAGCTCGATCATCTGGTTTCTGAACCGTATGGCACAGGCTTCTACGATAGCTGCAAAGAAGTTAAATTTGGAGGCGCAAACACCAAGGCAATGGATTTGATTGGCGGTGGAGCCAAGAATTATCACCAACTACTCAAGTTTCTGGGAGACAAAAAACCGTTTGTCGGTTCTCCCTTCCAAATCAACTTTCCCGAGGAGTACACCGAACCTACGATGGAGCCAGTGAATATGGTCCCTAAAAATTGCAATGACGAGGACCCGGCCTATCGATGTGTTTGTGTCGACTGTCCTGAAGTGTGCCCTACACTGCCAGCCGTGGAAAAGTCAGGTTCCTGTCGAATTGGTGTCTTGCCTTGCCTCTCATTTGCTTCCCTCTTCACCTATGGTATTTTGCTCCTTGCATTTGTCGTATTCGTCTTTGGTCATGTCATCTGGCTGAGATATTCACGGCGTCGTATCGAAAGAACAAGATTGCTTCACGAATCCTCTCATAGTGACGACGATGATGAAGGTGGTCCTGTTTTGACCGATGCTATGAGAGATCGACCAACCAAACGCTACTGGCTCAATGATAAGTGCGATAAGGCATTTTACCAACTGGGAAATATGGCCGCCCGATTTCCTGGTTGGACTATCGGCATCAGTCTTCTTGTTGTCGCCATTCTTAGCGCTGGATGGTTCAAATTTGACTTGGAAAAAGATCCTGCTCGCCTTTGGGTTAGTCCTTCATCTGCCGCTGCACAGGAGAAGGAATATTTTGATGCAAACTTTGGGCCTTTTTATCGTGCAGAAAAAATCTTCCTCGTCAATGATACAAGTCCTTCTGGTCCAGGCCCGGTTCTTAGCTATGAGACTCTCAAATGGTGGATGGAGGTCGAAGATAGCATTGCTAAACTCGAAAGCCCAACATTTGGAAATTTCCTGCACGATCTATGCTTTAAGCCTACAGATGATGCTTGCGTTGTCCAATCAGTCACAGCTTATTGGTATATGAAGGGTGGTGTGGACCCCACAACCTGGAAAGATGATCTTCGCAACTGTGCGAGGTCTCCTGTTGATTGCCGGCCAGCTTTTGGTCAACCCATCGACCCCAACATGATTTTAGGAGGATATGAAGACGATGTTGCAGATGCCCAGGCCCTCACGGTCACTTGGGTTGTTAATAATGCTGCCGAAGGGAGTGGTGCGCGAACTCGTGCTATCGATTGGGAGAATGCTCTACGCGATCGGCTGCTTGAGGTGCAAGAGGAAGCAAAAGATCGTGGTCTCCGATTATCATTTACGACCGAGATCAGTCTTGAGCAGGAACTTAACAAGTCGACAAACACCGATGCTAAGATCATTGTGATCAGCTACATCGTCATGTTCATATATGCCTGCATGGCGCTGGGGACGCCGTTGAAGTATCTATTCAGCAACCCTGCCTTGCTACTTGTCGAGTCCAAGGTTACTCTAGGGCTTGTTGGAATCATCATTGTCCTCATGTCCATCACTGCTTCCATCGGTTTCTTTGCGTGGGTTGGTCTAAAAGCCACCCTCATCATTGTTGAAGTCATTCCCTTCATTGTTTTGGCTGTCGGTGTTGACAACATTTTCCTTATCGTACATGAGCTGGAAAGAGTCAACATTAGCTGCCCAGACCAAATGGTGGAGGAGCGAGTTGCTCGAGCTCTTGGCAGGATGGGCCCGTCGATTCTATTCTCGGCCCTAACAGAGACGGTCGCCTTTGCTTTGGGTTCTGCTGTGGGTATGCCAGCCGTTCGGAACTTTGCTGCCTACGCTGCCGGCGCAGTCTTGGTGAATGCTATCTTACAAATGACCATGTTTGTGTCTTTCTTATCACTCAATCAAATGCGAGTTGAGGACCATCGTTGTGAACTATGGCCCTGGTGGCAAATAAAAAAGGCCAGAATCCATCTCAATGGCAACAATGGGTACCCTCCTGCTGCCAGGGCGGCCGATGTTGACGAAGAGAGCTACTTGCAGATCTTTATCAAAAATACCTATGCACCAAGTCTTCTGGGTAAAAAGGTCAAGCTCGCCGTATTCACCCTTTTCCTTGGCTTATTTGCTGCTGCTGTAGCGCTACTACCCGAAATCCAGCTTGGACTGGACCAACGTGTGGCAATTCCAGACGGCTCATATTTAATCCCCTACTTCAATGATCTTTATGATTATCTGGAGATAGGACCGCCCGTATATTTCGTCACGCGCAATACGGATGCTTCTCATCGGCATGAACAGCAGGCACTATGCTCAAGATTTACCACCTGTCAGCCTTTCTCTCTTACAAATACCCTCGAACTCGAGAGGCAGCGACAGGATGTTTCTTACATCATGTCACCGACAGCCAGCTGGATGGACGACTTTTTCCTGTGGCTGAATCCTATATACGAAGAATGCTGCATTGAACGCGGGCAAACATGCTTTACTAACAGGAAGCCTGAATGGAACACCACATTGTATGGAATGCCTGAAGATGAAGAGTTCATCCATTATCTCAAGAAGTTCCTAGCCGCCAAGACAGATGACACCTGCCCCTTGGGTGGACAGGCTGCTTACAGCGACGCCGTGATCATTGACGACGCGGGCATCAAAACAACACATTTCAGGACCGCACATACTCGATTGCAGAGCCAGGATGACTTTATCAATGCTTATTCATCTGCCCGTCGCATCGCCTCGGATATCAAAGAAAGAACAGGTGCAGATGTCTTCCCATACAGCGTGTTTTACATCTTTTTCGACCAATACCTTAGCATTATTCCTCTAACGGCTGGTCTCCTCTGTGCTGTTGTTGGCATCATTTTCGTTGTCGCTTCACTTTTGTTAGGCTCAGTCTTGACTTCGGCTGTGGTAACTGTCACAGTCGCAATGAGCGTCGTCGATATCATGGGGGCTATGGCCGTGTTCGGTGTTTCTTTGAATGCAGTCTCCTTGGTCAATCTCATCATCTGTGTTGGAATATCAGTCGAGTTCTGTGCTCATATTGCTCGAGCCTTCATGTTCCCGTCTCGAACAGTAATGGAGAGTAACAATGCTTTCCGCGGGCGTGATGCTCGCGCCTGGACAGCACTCGTCAACGTTGGCGGTTCCGTGTTTTCTGGCATCACAGTCACTAAACTACTCGGCGTGTGCGTGCTTGCGTTCACGCGCTCAAAGATTTTCGAGATTTACTACTTCCGAGTATGGCTGTCTCTTGTTGTCTTTGCTGCTCTCCATGCACTTGTCTTCTTGCCAGTCGCACTGAGCATTTTTGGAGGCGAAGGTTATGTCGACCCGGAAAGCGAAGGCACGGCGGCACAGGACCTGACCGACAGACGATGGCGGGCAATCAGAATCCACGACAACAGCGATTCAGACGACGACTATTAGTTGCCTCGATCAATCGTCCTGCGCTTGTGTAAGAAACAATGTGTTTGTCCCGAGACAAAAGGGAGGTATTGCAGTGGTCTAGCGATACCTCCAGTGCTCTTGGAGTGTTTTAGTCACATGCAAGCAGTGGCAATAGATGACAACTTATCAAAGACACATGGCGTTATGGGTTGGTCGTTCTCTGCACGTTAGCTGGCAAAGAAGGATTGGGGTTGTTAGAGCAGCATGTTTCAAGTCTTGCAGTAAAGGTCATGGTAAACGAGAAGGAGTGATGGATCGGATTTTCAGCATAAGTAATGAATTGGGTCGGCGTGTGTTTATCTAATATGATTTTCTTTTATAGGGTCTTGCTGGGAAATCTGTACAGATCTAACCGAGTGTGGTTGTAGGGGTTAGGGGTTGGCTCACAGAATGCGTGTATACTAAGTAATGGATAGAATCACCCGAGTCAATCAGTTTTTTCACGAATTAAGAAACTAACGTATGAAACCAAAATATTGGCTTTATTCATGAGGCTCACTACATCAAGTGCTTTGTCCCCCCCTCTATTATTTTCCATAAAAGCACTCAGTAATCAATTAAATTCGTATAGTCATGTTCCTCCGCATCTCCGTTTGCGACGAAGCTCTCCGCTTGCCAAGGTTTTTCTGACAGCCAGTTTGAGTCGTCAACTGCCTTTGTCTCTCCAAAAGAGTCCCAGCCATTCGCTCCCCCCTCGTCCGCCCATGTCGTTGTCCAAGATGACTTGTTCTTGCGTTTTGTCGTACCTTTATCCATAATTTTCATCATCTTGCGACCACAAGTCTCGGTGTATTCCTGGCCATCTCTACCTACAAAGGCTCTTCTACCTTCGTTAAAGTCGTTTTTGAGTTCACCAACTTTCCAGAACTCGGTGTGACGGGTGTTGAGCCACTCAACCTGGAATGGATGGCTAGTCTTCCAGTGGATGTTGGTCATCCACTCTGACTTTTCTATGTCGGAACGGGGTGCTGTAAGCATGCGGGCCTAGAGGCATCAATCCGGGATCGTTAGTTGTTATACACTTAGTAAACACGTAACAAGGACTGAAAGACTATGACCGATCAATCAGATCACTACAGCCTCGCAGTTTATACTTACATATCCCTGGAAGCTCTGGCTCTTATTAATGGACCAAAATAGAATAACACTTTTACTCTTGTTGAAAGCCTCGGTTAAGAGTTTGCCATTATCTGCCTTTGTTATCCATAGACCCTATGCGGCCGTTAGAAGTTTTCTAGAAGATTCGTGACTTGAGACTTACTTCTTTTTGCGACATTTCAACGTTCCTCGTGTTGAAGGACTTGATAAGAAAGAATCGCGATACTGGATGTTCATTAGCTACCTATGCAACATTCGAAAGAAACTACTTCAGTGTTATGATGTTTTGGATATAAATCATGGATTGCATAAAGCTAAGTAAAACCTTGGAGAGGAGGGGTTGTAAGCTACCTTCTGTGTTGTCCGGATTTTGAAGCAGGCTCGGCTGCCATCTATCACGGCGAGGTGGTGCCTGTACCTTGTAACGCGGAATTTTGGGGGTTACCTCTGCCTCTGGGGCTTCAGTACCAGAGTGAGCTGATTCCGAAGTTGTGGATGCAACAGACTTTTCATCGTGATGGTGAGGGAATGCGCAGCCATTCGGCTGAGCGGACATCAGGTCACCATCATCATGGTCTGGAGGGTGGGTGCGAGAGCCAATGGTATCAACACAAGAGGCTGAATCCTGAAACTCGCCGCCTTCTTCCAAGCAGTGTACATTGCGCTTGATATCATTACTGGCCCTGTAGTCATTTGATGTTCCGGAGGAAATTGAAAGGGTTGGTGGTTGAAGCGAATATGCTATGGAGGGAATGGCGCCATGGCGCTCAATGGGACTCAACGGCGTAATGAGATTGCCGCTGGCATTTTGAATCTCGGAAAGAATTTCAGATCTTTGTGCATCAAGAGCCTTTAGTTTTCGGAGTCCAGATAGGATCTTGTTGCGATACTCGATATCATAAAACCGAGTATACTCTAGCCAGAGCTTGAGATCTTCATGGGAGTCCACAATATCCTCCAGCACATCCTTATGAAGCACATGTGCCATTTCCTCCACACCGTGATACAATGGTGCCATGTTATCGTCACCGTCGGCGTTGGTGTTGGTGTTGGTGTTGGAGTTGTTGTCAATTTCAGCAGCGGGTTGGAGCGTCTCTTCATTGACGGTATGCACCACCTCCTTAGCCAAATCCATCTTGGTCAGTGCTCAACGGCTCTGTGGGGCTGTAATAATTATTCTTTGTTCACCGAGTCAGGCGTGGCGCCGTTCGTGACGTCGTTGGTCTGTAGACGGGTGAATTAGTGTCTTGGATGGGTAGAAACTCCGCATGGAGGAGCAGCATCATACTCTGCTGCCGTCAATGTCGATGTTTGGATTAAGCCTGAGCAAATGAATCGAAATGGCCCAGAAAATGCAACAAGACCATCAAGATAGATGGTTGAAAATGCATTTATGACCACCGGTTCAGTGGCAGAGGCAAGCTAAGTAAGTGTGGATCGATTGGGAGCAGCTGAGACTCACTGAATCAAATACAATATCCGCGATTGGTACCTTGATCTGATTTTCTCGAATCCGCCAAATCCTACCTTGAGTCGGTCTGTCGAGTCGGCAGAGTCGGAAATAGACGGTCAAAGCTGAGACAAAGGTAACATGGAAGATGTGCATCAAAGACCCTTGTGGGTGCATACAACTGCTCATCAGTGATGATTAGAACAACGGTTCATCTCCCACGGGGTTTCAATCCTTCATCCAACTTTTAAGGATAATAAAGACAACCATTTTTGACAGTGAATCATGGCCGAGCCACGTAGGAATGCAGTCACCCGATGCCAACACACCCGATGCCTCCACGACTACTTACAGTGAAAGCAATCATTGTTAAGAACATGTTCAAGTATTGGAGCGGTAAAGAATGAGAAAAACGAACATTCATATCACAGTAATGATTGTTTTCCATTTCCCGTAGAACCCAAACGTGTGGGACATTGATAGTAGCACGAGTTGTCAATATTTACTAATTAATTTAGACAACTGTTTGCTAGCAAACTGCAGGCCATACGAGATGTACTAAGGGGAACTCTTGATCCAAAATGTTTAAGAATGAATCTAGGCTGGGGGGAGAAATGATGCGAACAATCCACCCTGAATACTGCCATACATGACCATGAAGACAACGATTGCCCATCCTGTAGCCTGTGACTTTCTGTCGCCCAAGCAGCCAGCTACCCACCAGTACCATACAGAGTAACCAGAGGATAGTCGTGTGATAATCTGGACATGAAAGTTGGTAATGGCCAATATGGCTACCACAAGTTGAATGGCGGCCAATGTGCGAATGAAGACTTGATGGCTCTCAGTTTTACTAGACACTCCTGATATGGGTCCATGGCTAGGTCCCATAAGGAACGGAACACCGGATTTGATGAGGATCGTCAGCATAGGGCTAGCTAATAAGAACAAGGGAATCTGCGAAGGAGTCCAGTACTTCAGAAAGCCATTGTTCCTACGATCCACGTAAGCTTCACTCAATCAATGTAGTTCATATACTGTTGGCTCACCAATAATCTTCCTGAACAAAAGTATAGATGCTAGGGATCATACGAGAACACCAGGGTCGCAGTTCACCTTGAGACAAATCCCCATGGCAATACCTTAGCCAAGCAACAGCTTGAGGCACAATGCTGCCCGCCGCTACACATAACCCACCAAGAACTGGGGCAATCCCCGTTGAAAGCATAGCCAAACTTGGCCGCCGGATGAATGTTTGCAAACACTTGATCGCCTCTACGGCAAATAGGATACCGTTAAAAAGTCCATTGGTTCGGAACGTGATGGAGATGCCAAACACAATTCCAGCGCCAATTATCTTAATGTTTCGGCTGAAAGATGTCGAATTATTCTCTAGACCTTGAGCAAAGAGTAGGTATCCGATAAATGACAAGCAGGCGAATGGGCTCTCCGAGCATGGTGCAGAAAGAAACAGGCCTGCTGGCGAAATTATGTGCAACACTGATGCCACATGTGCGAGGCCCTTGTTGTCAAAGAGAATCATCGTGAGTTTGTGCAAGGATAGCACTGCAATAAGGTGTGTAGAAGTCGTAAAGGCAACAGCCAAGAGAGGCTCAACAACGCCATCGCCAATGAAGCCCCACGACTGGAAGGGTCGTAATATGCTTTGGACGACAGTAGGTAGAGCTGCTCCAAATGCCCATTGTTGTTCATACACGTATCCCTTACGTGAAGCATACATAAAGTATAAAGCGTCCCATCGGGTCAGCTTGGAGGCAAGTATTGGGACCTTTGCATGGCTTCCATACGTGTGCTCGAAGAAGATTGACGTTGACGTGTCATAATCAGAGCCAACTGCAGAGCCGAGCGCAATAGCAAGCAGGAATGCTTTCCACGCCAGAAATACGACTATCAATGAAGAAGATGGTTTGGCATCAAAGGAAAGCAACCCCATCTTCGGGTTCTTATAGATCAAGGCACAACGCGAAGCTTCGTCCGTAGGCCGTAAGATCGCAAATGTAACGTGTCCACTATCGGGTTTCTCAATTAGACAGCGTGGGCCAGTATTAGTACCGAATGCGATTCTTATGAATGATTTAGCTGGAGATTTATGCGTAGAATATTAATGTTAAAAGAGTTCCTTTTGAGATATGACTTTCATAAAATACTGATGAGTTCTTTGTCGCAGCAATATGAGGCGGCTATACACAGTGAGAAATATTCTTGTTGAGCACTGTGACTCATCTCATGAAATTTTCATGCTGGGAGGGTTTAAAAGAAATGAGATGAGATGAGCGCCCACATACATCTTAAAAAAGAATCTCATTCTTTAGAGATTTCATGACTTGAATTTTATAAATCATTACTTACCTATTATATTATACATGTCAGCAAAATGTAATTTAATTTTTTCGCATGTCTAGGAGAACTTTGCTCTCACTTTCAGCAAATTGTTGACACTTCGCACCCTGTACCGCATCGAGTGAGTCACTCACTCACAGCGCACTTGAATAAAACCCTGGCTATGAGCTCTCCTTCTTCATACCCTTTGGTACAAATATGTATAATTGTTATTAGTGGGGCAAGTGCCAAGAGTATCAGGTACTCTTCATTTCTCCAAGACGATGTATGACTTACCGGCATCACCACCAAACACGGCTTCAATATGAGTGAGAGTAGCTCATGCCCGCCAGCTCCTCTCAAGGGCTCTACAAAGCGACATCCCCTTGGAGAGTTTCTCCCTCCTATCATCATCCTACCCTCTTCTTCATTACACACATCGACCATCATTTTCCTTCACGGGCGAGGATCAAATGCCAAGAAGTTTGCTGAGCCCTTGCTATCATCTCCAGTCACAGGTCATCCCACATTTCGCGACGCCCTACCTCACACCAAGTTCATTTTTCCTACGGCTCCTCTTATGAGGGCAACCAAATATCGTCGTTCTATCATTCATCAATGGTATGATGGAACGGGAGATTGGGAGCCGGAAGTGCGGGGAAATATGCGAAAAAGTGTCGAATACATTCATGATATACTCCTGCGGGAGATTCAACTACTAAAGAATTCCAAGAATGTGGTGCTGGCTGGGATTAGTCAAGGATGTGCCACGTCCTTGATGAGCATGCTCCTTTGGGATGGCTCACCTCTGGGAGCTGTGATTGGTATTTGTGGTTACATGCCCCTCAATGATTACCTGACCAAAATTTTGGATGGAAGACATCATAATGAAACCGATGAAGATGACGGTATCGTATTTGAAGTCGAGAGCGAACGTGGTTGCAATTTTGGCAAAGATGAACATAACACTCTCACTCCATTGCAAATGGCGATAGCTGAGCTTCGGGAAGAGGTTGAGCTTCCCCATTTGCTACTGTCGCCCCTCTCATTTTTATCTACTCCTGTCTTCATCGGTCATGGTACCGAAGACAAAAAGGTGGAATACCATCATGGCCAGCAAGCTGCAGAGTTACTAGGTAAAATGGGATTACCAGTGGAGCTTTATACTTATGACGGACTAGGCCATTGGTACTCTCAAGAGATGCTGGACCATATTCTCGTTTTTCTAACTGATAAAGCCGGCTTCAAGAATACCAGAGTGGTTGATGGTTGAATGTTCGAGCTACAGAGTAGCCATGGCCATATCACACCCCATTGACTGCGCCCCAAACAAGCCGCAAATTGACAAGGCTGAGATGATCGATCGAGGTGGCTTAGCTGTTGACAACCGCCTTGAGTGACACATTAGAGATCACGCATCCAGTTTTGTAAATGGAATAATATCATCTTCGTTAAGATGATGGTAGATATGTATGTACCTATTCAATAATTCATTGCGAAGTGGGCTCTGGTGGATAGGGTAGAGTGCTTCTTGGGATGCCAGAGAGGCAGGTTTTTAGTATCTACCAAATGGACTTGCTAATTACACAATTCGGGGCTTTTCATTTTGCGCAGGTCTTGGGAATGCTGCTGCGTTGCACCTGAAATCGGAGCGTATGGCACACAGTGTCTCAGTTGTTGTTCTTGAGTAATAATGTCGAGTGTTGGTTGTACACCTTGAACGTTGACTCACACATGTGCCCCGCGGAGTTACTTATATACCATCCGTTTGTCTTCGCTCGACTCACCCAAACCAAACTCATTACTTTATTCATCGGGGACATGGCAGAGACAACAGATCTCAAAGGCGCGGCGTTCAGCCGCCAAAACTTTGAGTCTCTACTTAAACGCCGCTTCTTCTTTGCCGAATCTTTTAGTATTTATCGTACCTCGGCCAACTTCAAGAGCGATAACCGTGGTCTCTTTGACTATGGACCGCCAGGATGCGCTCTCCAGGCGAACATTGTCAATGAATGGCGAAACTATTTTGTTATTGAAGAGAATATGATGGAGTTGGACTGTACAGTCATCACCCCGAAACCTATTCTAAAAACAAGTGGACACGTGGACAGGTTTGTCGGCTGGATGTTCAAGGACCCAGCCAAGGGAGAGTATCTCCGTGCGGATCATCTCGTCGAGGCTGTTCTTAACTGCCGACTCAAGACACACCGAAGTCCTGGGGTAGACAGTAAACAAAAAAACGCCTAGGCTTGACCAGACTGTAGTCCAGGAATACGAAGAAGTGCTAGCAAAGGTACGAGACATGTTATAAGTCCCTATTTCTGTTACTTAGACAAGTTCTAATAGATGTAATTTGATCATCAGATCGACAACTATGACGGACCTGAACTCGGTGAGCTAATCAAGAAGTACGACATCTAAAACCCAGATAGCAATGGAGAGGTCCTCCCACCAGTACCCTTCAATCTCATGTTCAAGTCCACCATTGGACCAAGCTCCTCTTCGCCAGTCTACCTGAGGCCAGAGACGGCCCAAGGTCAGTTTTCTGAACTTCAAGAGACTTATTGAATTCAGCCAGAACTCGATGCAATTCGCATCCGCTAGTATTGGAAAATAGTACCGCAACGAAATTCACCACGGTCAGGACTGCTACGTGTAAGAGAGTTTCTCATGGCGGAAATAGAGCACTTTGTCGACCCGGAAACCAGTAAGAACCACGAGCGCTTCTCAGAAGTTGAAAACATTGAGCTGCCACTCCTTGATAGAGAAACGCAGCTATCCGGAAAGACGAAAATCACGATTATGTCAATTGGCGAAGCAGTAAGGACGAGAAAGATTGTGAATAATGAGACCCTTGGCTACTTCCTTGGACGCATATACCTCTTTCTCGTGGAGATTGGTGCAGATACGAGCAAGATCCGGTTTCGGCAACATTTGGATAATGAGATGGCACATTATGCATGTGATTGCTGGGATGCTGAGCTCTTGACTAGCTATGGCTGGATTGAGTGCGTTGGATGCGCGGATAGAAGCGCTTACGACTTGACCGTGCACTCGAAACAAACCGGAGTTCCTCTTGTGGTAAGAGAAACAAGAGCTGAACCTATTGAAGTAGAAGAGTAGCAGATCAGCTTGGGAAAAAAACTTTTGGGCCCTCGGTTCAAGAAAGACGCAAGAAAATTTGAGAGTGCAGTTGATGTGTTAGACCAGAATGATCTTGAGCGTCTGGCAGCTGAACTGGCAGAGAGGGCTATAATCACAGTCCCGACGGAAAAGCTTGCTGATGGAAAGATGTCTGTGGAACTGTCACAGAACATATGTTCGATCAAGAAGGTGAAACGGATTGAACATACTCGCGAGTACACGCCGAATGTCATCGAGCCGTCATTCGGTATTGGTCGAATTCTCTACACGGTCTTGGAGCATGTTTATTGGAATCAACCGCAAGACAAGTCAAGAGGAGTAGGCAGTTCCCAGGAGTGAGGGCTTCTTACCTGACTTATAACTGACTCGAGGTTTAGGTGTTGTCATTACCCATCGTCGTCGCGCCGACCATGGTGCTCATCATCCCGTTGTCTAATAATCCATCATTGCAATCCGTTGTGAAGAAGCTCGCAGACCGGCTTCGAACACTGAGAATCTCCAATAATGTGGACCCTTCGTCTGCATCTATCGGAAAGCGGTACGCAAGAAATGACGAGCTGGGTACTCCACTTGGCATCACCGTGGATTTTGATACAGTCAAGGATGAATCGATTACATTGAGAGAGCGGGACTCGATTCTGCAAGTGAGGTCTACGGAAGAGGAAATTGTTCAGGCGGTTCGTAACCTCGTAGATGGTATTGAAACGTGGAAGCAGGTATTCGAAAGACTACCGGCATTTACTGGACAGAGTCAAGAGGCATCTAGATAGTGAGCGGTCAGTATTGTCTAGATGATTTCATGAGAAGTCACCGGCAGAGACCTTCTTCCCTTGCAATGCACCGCTTTATCAAGCCTATTAAGAGCCTTCTTGGCAATGCAGAAAGTGATTCACCATCCGTGTCGATTTAGGCATATAAAAACACTCACGGAGTACATTCGCGTGTCTAATGTAGATGCTTTATTGTACCATATCTACCTATGTTATCGTTGAACCAGCAGTGGCTCAGGTATAAAGCGGGTTTGCCTTGCATGTAATGATGGATTTGAAGGACGAGTTGCTGCCAAGAAACAGCTACTACTAATTGGAATGGGGACGAACCGGATTTGAACGAGACGCGCCCGAATTCCTGTCTGTGAATGAGGCGCCGAGATATGCCCTGATTTAGTCCAATCATATTTGTTAATATGATGTGATGTTTTGAGGAGAAGAACCTCAGAGGCATCCTTGTAAGCAAGACAGCCAATCAGTCGACGAGGATTATCGTCATCTCAATATACTGTGGTTGACGCGCCCTTTGATTTACCCCTGCGAGCTCCTCTGATTGGTCTGAACAGCATCTATCATCTCAGCCAAGGCTTTCCTCAACTTCATCAACAGGAGGGGGCATGCTCGAGGCCTCCCCCCCCTTCCCTATCTTCAATACGATCTATTTGTCTCCCAACATGTACAAGTGGGGTTTTGAATCGCTGCGGCTGTATGGAGTACGGGCGGTTCCCGTCATTGTCATCGAACACCCGCTCCGGCGTAGCCGTACAGGGGTCAGGCAATAATTATTACAAGTACTTGAGAATAGCAGTGCCATTCCCTGCTTACAGTAAAAGACAAAGCCTTCATAGGTAAGCAAGAAATGCTCACCGGGTACGTACATGTCTTATACTGGCCGGTGTGGCGCTCTAACTTGGTTCCCTTGATGCATCAGCCATTCACGGTGCTCGACGTGATAATATTACCCCGGCGGGCGTACAGTGAACGCGTTAACGCGTTATCGCCCGTCACTGACAATGTAGTGTCACCTCTGGCTGAAGCCCAGATCCAGTCCATGTGGTGTATCCCCTTGTCTCCTACAAGTGTGTTCCGGGCTAGATCTAGCCGTTGCCCCCTCTTCCGATAGAACCAGTTCGCGAGGCGGCCGGCACCAGTCTAACGCTTAAAGTGACATCTGACAACTTATATGGTTGATTACTTCTATGTTGTTTGTTCATAAAATAAGACGGCTCAGTGTCTTCCCTTTCTCGGATACCTTATGACTCCATACTCGTTTGACCAAAGATTCATTCTGCCGACATGTCCCAGGGCGCCGAGGAGTGTATCTCCCAGAGGTCCACAGATATCATGGTGGGCGAGAAGATGGTACGATCTATAACATCTTCCCTACTTCGCATATGCAGTGCTCTCCCAGTCATAACCCCACTTATGGGTCCCCGTCTGATCGCCAGCAACTCGAAACAGCTCCGCCATCCCAGACCCTAGACTAACCATGCCTTGTTCTAGGCTCACGATGTAGCATTTGAAACTACTCGACCAAAAACCAGCCAGGAAGAACAGGCAGAACGTCATCTACATGTCACCGATGATGACTTACTTGAAGCCAAGGAACTTGCCAGGACATACACGCTCGAGGAAGTTTGCAATGTAAGTATTCCACAGTCTGTCACATGCTTGTTCCTTGATTTAGAGGAAGCTACTAATATGAATGACGAAAGATCTTGAGCACATTCTATCAACTACATAAAAAGGATCCCCTCATTCCCCTAGATGTTATTGAAACAGTTGGTGAATTTCTAGGTAAGTTAACAACGGGTTTCCATACTACCTAATTATCAGCTCCCTCTGACGTCCCTTTCACCAAAATAACAGGAAATGAGGACATCTTTCAGCAACCAGAGAAATACGAGGCGCTCATCTGGGAGATGAAGATTCAAGCGGCCCTAACTATCAGCAATTCCCCATATGCCGAGGTCAGATCTGTTGTCAGCAACAAGGACGATCCCAGTCTACCATGCTCTACCATTCGCGCCTGGGTCATTGGCATAGTGCTATCCGGTGCAATCTCTTTCGTCAACGTCTTCTTCGAGATTCGCTTGCCTCCTGTTTTCGTTGGCTCTAATGTCGTTCAATTACTCGCATACCCACTCGGAAAGCTCGCGGAGAAGACTCTCCCAGATATTGGTGTTACCATCTTTGGCGTCCGTCATAGTCTCAATCCAGGGGCTTTCAACAAGAAAGAACATATGCTCATCACCCTGATGGCCAGCGTTTCCAAGAGTGTACCGTATTCTCACTTTCTCATTTGGATGCAGTATCTACCCCAGTTCTTTAACCAACACTGGGCTATCAACTTTGGCTACCAATTCATGGTTACCTTGTCCACCAACTTTATCGGTTACAGTCTCGCGGGTGTGTGTCGCCGATTCCTGGTCTACCCCTCCTACTGCATCTGGCCTTCGTCTCTCGTTACGATAGCCCTCAACAGCGCTCTCCATGGAGAGGGAAATGCCCCTGTGCTGGGTCCCTTTGGCAGAATTTGGCACATGTCTCGGTATAAGTTCTTCTTCATTGCCTTCACTGCCATGTTTTGCTACTTCTGGTTGCCGGGCTACATCTTCACTGCATTATCCACATTCAACTGGATAACATGGATTGCGCCAAATAATAGAAATCTAGTTGCCATCACTGGATCAATCAGTGGTCTTGGATTGAATCCCATTCCAACGCTCGACTGGAACATCCTGGCGAGCATAGCCGACCCGCTCATGCTACCATACTTTACCACCCTTAATCTCTTCTTTGGCTGCTTCTTTACCATGTTCATTGTCATTGCGTTCTACTATAGCAATGCTTTCAGCACCGCCTACCTTCCCATCAATTCCAACCAGCCTTTTGACCACTTCGCGAAACCGTACAACGTCAGCTCCATCTTGGACCACCGCGGCATCTTGGATGAGCAGAAATACCAGGCCTATTCACCTCCATATCTCTCTTCCGGAGCCATCGTCATCAACCTCTGTTACTTCAGTACTTACACTGCAGCTCTGACGCACGGTTTCCTCCATCACCGCAATGAAATATGGATGGGTTCCATAGATCTTATCAACAGCTTCCATCCCAGTAAGAGAAATGGAAGAGAAAAAGCACAGTACCTCGACGTACATAGTCGGCTGATGAAAGAATATCGCGAGGTTCCAGAGTGGTGGTATATTGTTATTCTCATCATATCTATAGCGATAGGTTGTGTAGCCCTTGCCCAGTGGCCAACGTACACAAGTCCCGCCGTCGTTGTCTACGGTCTTATCCTGGCCGTAATATTTATTGTTCCTACGGGCATCATATATGCCATGACTGGCATCGAAGTCACCCTGGCTGTTTTGGCCCAATTCATTGGCGGTTCGTTCGTCCCCGGAAATGCTCTGGCCATGTCCTTCTTCAAAACATATGGTTTTGTTACTGCGGCGCAAGCTTTGAGCTTCAGCAATGATCAGAAGCTCGCCCATTACGCCAAGATCCCACCGCGACTCACCTTCTTCGCACAAATGGTCCCCACGCTCATTTCAACGTTTGTGTCTGTCGGAGTTGTCACGTACCAGGTACACATCAAAGATGTATGTACGGCAACTGCGCCGTTTCGATTCCTATGTCCTCAAGAAACTACCTTTTACACCTCTGGCATCCTGTGGGGAACGGTTGGTCCTAAGAGGCTCTGGGGTGTTGGTGGGCAGTATGCCGTAACCCTGATTGGATTTCCTTTAGGTATCGTTGTCGTGCTTGGCTTCTGGTACTTGGCCAAACTGTTCCCCAAAAGCCAATTTCTCCGATCCGTGCATCCGGTTATGATACTTACCGGTGGTGTTTTGTGGGCGCCTTTCAACTTGACCTACATTTGGCCCTCGGTCCCAGTAGCTACACTCTCCTGGCTATATATCAAACCCCGTTTCCTTGCGCTATGGTCCAAGGTGAGACCTCACTGCCCACTTTCGCCTTTTTCCTATATTACATCACTAATTTATGAATCACCAGTACAACTTTGTCTTATCTGCAGCCTTCTCCGCTGGCGTTGCCATTTCTGCCATCATCCAGTTCTTTAGCCTGTCTTACAATAACGTTGCTCTCGTTTGGTGGGGCAATACCGTATCTTTTGAAGGTTGTGAAGTATTGAGCTGTGTTCTCAAGACCCTTGCACCCGGAGAGTTCTTTGGACCGAAACCTGGGACTTATAATTAGGCTGTTAGTCGCGGCATGATGATGTATGAGATGTAATATTCAATCAGTAAATGGCACGAGCTACAAGCCTTCAGCATCACTCGAATATGCTAGCCCGTATAGACATGTACCATATAGGCTAAATGTTCAGAGTACAACAACAGCAACATTATTATATAGGACAGATTGTATTTATTTAAGTAGCCGATGCTTTCCATTTGTGAAGTTTGAGCTCTGGTTGGTTGGCAATGCGGAGAGGGTCTGAAGTTGCGCGCACTGTGTGGATAGGGACATCAATGCAATAAACCTCAACAACCATTTAATCCAACCAACAAGATGGTGTCAAAAATGCCAACATTTAGAGAAGTAAGCTTACGCTCCTCATCTTGGCCACTAATAGTCACTCCACCAGTGAAATGAAAAATGCTTCCCGCATGAAGTTCTCATCTATTGCCACCCATCAGCTCGCGTGCGCGACATCCGGCTCCTTGTCCCACTTTACCTCTCAATGCGCATAGACATGACAAACCCCTCATACATACCAACGAAGCCGAGAAGGATTAAGAACCTCAATGTGAAAACGACTAACCCCCACCACCTTACGTTCACAATGTAACGAGGCCATTAGGATGGGAGATGATGGATCTACCAATATGTGGCCGTGTGCTTGTTCCCTACGCCCGCATGTGGGGCGTGATACATGCTGCACATATTGGAGGGGTTCTCCAAGCCTTGTCAATTTACCTCTAAGAGCAGGTTGCATGTGATAGGGGGATCTTTTTTAAATCACGCAAGCAATCCGTTGGGAGCTGCTGCAAACTGTTGACATTCAGCCATGATTCGGCCCACCTTGGTAGGTAGTTCTTAAGAGCAAGAGACGACACACTGAATGACTGCAAATCACAAAAAACTAGGAAGAGTACAATGAGACGATATCAATTTAAGCTAGAACTGCAATTGCAATGTAATAATTAAAATCAAACAGTCGTGCGCTGAATATCTTCCTTCACAGAAACCCTCTAGAGTCAAACATTTGGCGAAAGGAAAGAATAACAAAATCCACTTTTACTTCACTCTGTCAACATACCAGATTGTGACAAAGCAATCCTCTTCCAATGATCACGCTCCGCTTCCAACTTCGCAATGCGTTCTTCGAGCTCCTCAAATCGCTGAGCTTTTCGCTCACGCGACTTTCGGGCCGCTAATGTATTGCGAGCTCGCTTCATAGCAACCGTATCATGCATGTCTTCGACAATGATGGGTGGCAGGGGCTTGTCACGCTTGCGAGCATTGACACCTGAAACAGAAGAATGTCGAGTGCTGGTTGTGGGCGAACTAGCAGACTTCTTCTTGCTGTTGCCTGGAGAAGCACGATGATCAGGGTCAATGTCCTCCGGCTTCAAGTCAGGCGAATCATTTGCATTCGCCTGGTCTGAAGGGCTGGTTTCGGGTGGGAACAGTGGGTACCAGGGATCATTTGATCCATCAAAATCAGCAGAGCCAAAGTTGGGGGATACATCGTATCCATCAAAATCGGGGGACCCGTTATACAATGACGGGGATGTCAATGCAGTCAAGGCCGCCGAGTTTGGCGCAGACATGAACGGTTCTTGGATAAGCAAGTCCTGAGGGGAGATAGTTCCCATGTTTGAGGCGCCGCTCGAGGCGCCGCTGTTGAAGTCAAAACCGGATGGGATGGCAGGAGACGAGAGGGCTGTAGAGGCACCTCCGTCAAAGACGGTAAAGTCGTCCAAATCGACATCTGTTGGGTTATGTGAGTTATGGGTATTTGAAGAAACATTAGACTGGCACCAACCTGCTGCGTTCATCATCTTGCCGGTTTGAGCGTTACCAAGGTTCTGATTGAACAAGGGTACGGGGGGCCTTGCAAGGCGAGATTGCTGATTCAGAGAGATAGTTGACGATGGAGCTGATGAAGCGTAAAACTGATTCGGGAAACGATTGCTGTAAGCAGAAGACGATGACGGATGCCCTATAGCCTGGAGGATCTGGGCCACTCGTTGGTTCTGGACTGCAGATGCAGTGGATTTGTCGCGACGATTGTTATAAGAGTGGCGTCGTTGGCTAGATGCTTGAGCAGACCGATTAAGGTTCTGACGAGGCTGAGGGTTGTCGAACAAGACAAAGTCCTGCTGGGGATTGTCGACTGAGTTCAGTGATAGGTGCTCGGATGGTGCCGGCAAGGCGGAGTCTGAGTTGGGAAGCCATGTTGACTGGGAATCCGTGGTGAAGACTGAAAAATCTTGGCCTGAAATGGTGGCGGTGGTAAGAGAACTGGAGCGGTTGCTATGCAAAGCAGTGCAAAGGTTCAGATCGACCAAAAGGTGAGCTGAACTGGGGGTTGGAGTGGAGAGAATAACGTTATTGTCCGAAGACTGAATTTTGACGACGTTTGGGGGGGCACGCGGGAAAAGGTTGTTTACAGCATCTTGCAGACAGCCTGAGGCTTGTGAATGATTTGAAGTTATTTTGTGAAGAGCGTGAAGGTTGGAGAAGAAAGAGGAGGGAAGAAGGCTTCGTCAATGTGGGAACCTGGGGCTGTTATGTATTTCTTCAGGCAGCAATCCACGGACTGGTCGATGTCCGGAGGAGGTACATGGCAAAATGCTGAGGCTATGCGCAGAACCCTAACAGTGATTGGTAAGTTTTGCATGCAAGGCTGTTAGGAGTTTGGCCTCGAATCAAAGTACCTTAGCAATCCTAGCGCTTATCCTTTTTTAGAAGACCCGCCGGTGAGTCACACTTTTTCCCGCCATTCCGTTTTAGATTGGCCGGCGTAGGAGAAGGCGCCTGGGGCACTTTGGTACACTTGGAGGGGACACTTGGAGGGGTCTTTGGGGGGCATCACAGCCAACACAGCCCCAGTTGGTGGACGATGCGCTTTCCACATGCAGCCTGTTGGCCCAGATTTTTGTGGGAAAAGCCTTGTTGAAGTTGCAATTGGAGCATGCATGCACAGTGTACTGTGCATTTCATGGAGGCTGCGTGAGACAACTGTGTGGACACTGACTTGCCCTACAAGGCAAGTCCTGGTTAATCGCACTACTATTAAGTAATTGTTCATTATAACACCAACATACTACCACGACTACTTACTACAAGTACTTGTACATGCAACATGCCACCTTTTCTTGGATATGAGAAATTCTACCTATTATCAACACTAGTCCTTTAACATTTCATGTTCTTATTAACTCATATAAAATAAAATGCACATATATCAATTGAAACATTGATTTCGTCAACACAAAATAAAAAAGCATCTGACAAATTAAGATACTTGTAGAGCAGCCACTAAACTAGATCCTTTCAGACAAGGTTTAGTCTTACGGTACGAGTGAGGCCCACCCTACAAAGAGAAGCATTTTGCAGAGACGACGGGTCGGCCGCCTGTGGAAGAGCGAGGATGAACGTCTTGTAGCCTTGTGTCCAACAAAGGCGCGCCCAGAGCTCCAAGCACAAGCAGGATGACGACGCTGCAAACGACAAAAGATTGCGTCGCACTAATATCCTGTACATATCAAACATACGACCACCTACCTGGGTATCAAATGATGTGCATCAACACCTCACCCTCTTGCGTATGCCATGGTAAGAATTGATGAAAATAATGAAAGAACAGACGAAAATCAAACGCGGTAGCTGTCGTATCACCCATGCCTTGTCATGGATGCCAGGAAATTGAGCCGTACGAATGGTCTACTCTATATACTGTGTTGTACGACATACGACGGCACTCGCATTTCAGAAACAGAATGGTCGCATTGAAATCCTTCCATTGGTCCAGGGTTCCATTCAGATCCGCCCCAGACAAAAACCCAAAGAGGAAGACGACACGGGAGAAGTGAAAACGCCGGGATCAGTACTGACTGCAAGGCATTATAAGGCATTATAAGACAAGAAATAGCATGTAATGGATATTGAGATATGCACCCGTCGCAAGAAATAAAAGAAAGATCCTAAATGAAAACAACAATTGGCATGAATCCATCTGCCATGCTCAGTGCTCCGGTGTTGATTGTTGTCCTCTGGGAAAATCAACAAAATGGAGGGGGGGCCATGGCCCGCGTGGCTGAACCAGAAGACGCTGTTCCTTGGACTATTGTCTAAAGCTAGGACTGTGGACACGAATCTCTCCTGGTCTTGATAGACATGATTCGTGCTAGTACGGCTTGTCGTTCGCCCTGCTTACAAAATAAAATTCTCTGCGAGCCTTATGGGGAACCCTTTCATGTGAGCTTGTCCAGGAAGCTGTCCGCCTGGCGCTTTGCCCTGCGCTCCTCCATGTCTTTCCGGCGCTGTTCAATCTCCCGTCGTCGCGCAGCCTTCTGATCCTCCCTCATTTGGCGTTGCTCCTCTGTCCTGCGCCTCTCTTCTTCAAGCGACTGCATCTCCTTTATGCGTGTTTCTTCATTCCTGCTAAACTTGTAGAAGCCCGTGCCTTTGGTTCGGATCTCCCGGTCGGCATCGTAGTGCTTTTGCTCAGGCGGTGTTGCGCTCCTGTCCCTCTTTCGTGCCAGCTCCTCCATCTTATCCGGGTCGTCCGGCGCAAACGCCATAGCCTGCACTGCATCTCCATAGATGAGGTTACTGGGAGCGCTAGGACGAGCCGACATGCGCTCCAATTCCTCGGCTCCCAAGAGACCACGCCGTATCCTCCGCTCCAGCCTCTCCTTGTCGGCTCGTGTGCCTCGCCGTGTCCTCCCGAATTCATCTTCGTACTCCACAATTTCAGTGTCCTTGTCGTCTCCATTCTCATCATCGCTCGAGGTTGAGTAGTCTTCCTTCCCCTCCACGGTTTCGGCCCATTTACGGTCGAAATCCACCAACGGCGCAGCCTCGTTCTCCTTTGGCACGTAGTCTCCTCTCTTCATTGCCGCATAAAGTCGGGCCTTGTTCTCCATCTTGCGTTTGGCACGGTCGAGCTCCTGTGTCTCTTCCTCTGTCCCAGTCACCTCTTTAAGCACCAGCTTAGGATCATTTTCGCGTGCATCAGAGGTCTTCTTGTTCCCGGTGCTGCGAAAAATACCGTCTTTTGATTCCTTTGATGGCCGATTTCTTCCAGTACTTGTAGAGGCCTGTGTGGATGTGTTTGATAGAAGTGATGTCAATTGTGCGGTGAAGTCTAACGAGGAAGAGAGCACAGCGTTTTTCTTCAGCTTCTTCAGTGGCTGTTGGCCGTATAGATTTGGATCTTGGGGCATGGCGTAAAAGCTCTTTAGTGAGATATATGTCAAGGCTCTGTGGTTTATCTGAAGCGTAAAGATGCTGAAAAGTTAAAGAGTGCCTGGGATGAGACGCCACTGTCAAAGCTCGGAAAAGGTACCAATCCCGAGGAAAGAGATCCGCTGCTACAACGATTCAAACACGCAAACTTAAATTGTAGCAACTCGATGTCTCCTAAAGTGAAAAAGGGTTTCCCCATTATATTCAATTCAGTCATAACAATAAAGTCCAATGAAACAGGTCATGCCATAGGTAGAAAATATCCTTCCCAAGTCCCCATGAAGATTACTAAGCTGAGGCGATGTCTTCATATCCTACCACCCATGACAACATGACAAGGCACAAAGATATGAAATAACGGAATGGAGAAAGTCGTGGAATAAGGCCGTGCAGACTTGGGTAATATTGAATTCTCTGTAATTATAAAAAATATGTTTTTAGACAGATTTAGAGTACCGATAAGAGTAGAATAATTTAACACAATGATATCATGATATAAGTCTCATTGTGACCTACAAGACGTATCCTTTGATCGTATTCCTTAGCAATAACTGGGATATTCTTACCAAAGAAGAAAAAAAGTTTGGATTTCTAGGGATCATTGTGCGATTTCTCATTCGCGCCTATTCGATAATCCTAGGTTTAATGCTCTGACATAACGAACTGTTTTAGAGTGACAACATCAATCTACATCAGATCCCATCATAAACCACCTACCTAAGAGTATTCACATCCTCGTATTTCAACGACATCAGAACTTGATGTTATTCTGTATGAATACGTGATGTTTGACTTAGTTGGCTCTATCTATAAGAAAGTGCTATTCATGTGACGAAGATGTTGTCGATCTCTTTTGATAGATCGAGGAACCCCACTATGAATCATTCCACACCACCCACCCCGCTACCGGACTCTAGGTAGGTTGAATCTTTCCCCTCTAAACAACTTCGCGACCATCTTCAACTTCGTCATCAACAAAGACGCAAGCCATGGCAGCGGTCAATCAAGTTTATATCGCCATTATTGGTATGAGATAATCTCTCTAATCAGATAATAATTGACTAATCATTTAAAATTAAATAGGCGCCGGTGGTGTGGGAAAATGCTTCCTGTCCCAGCTCCGAGCTCTAGCTACCCGCAAACCTTCCCCCAAGCTGAACCTCTGCTATATTTCGACCAGCCGCAAGGCACTCTATAATCTTAATTATGCGCCTCTGGAACTGGACAATGTCTTGGATGCGCTCGATGTGTCAAACCAAACTCCCCCTCCCCTACCACAAGTGATCGACTACCTCGCCTCCGCTCCTGCTAAAGTTATTCTCGTCGATAATACCAGCTCACAAGATGTTGCTGATTTTTATCCACTGGCCCTGAGCCGAGGTGTGAGCATTGTGACCCCCAACAAGAAGGCCTTCTCGGGTTCATATAGGCTGTGGCAAGACATCTTCACTGCGTCTGCGACATCCGGCGCCAAGGTCTATCATGAGTCTTCTGTCGGCGCTGGCCTGCCTGTTATTTCTACGTTGAAGGATCTAGTCGACACGGGCGACAAAGTGACAAAAATTGAAGGTGTCTTCAGTGGAACTATGTCATTTCTCTTCAACTCCTTTGCGCCGATCGAAGGACAGGGTGGCAAATGGTCCGACGAGGTCAAGAAAGCAAAGTCTCTTGGATATACTGAGCCGGATCCGCGCGACGATCTTAATGGACTTGACGTTGCGCGCAAGCTGACTATTCTGGCACGCCTTGCCGGTTTGGCCGTCGAGTCTCCGACCTCCTTCCCCGTCCAGAGCCTCATCCCCAAAGAACTTGAGTCATGCAGCAGCGGTGATGATTTCCTCGAAAAATTGCCAGCCTTCGACCAGCGTATGGAGGACACAAAGGCGGCAGCCGAAAGTGCCGGAAAAGTGATTCGATTCGTGGGCAGCATCGATGTCGCTACCCAACAAGTCAAGGTTGGACTTGAACAGTTCGATCGATCGCATCCGATTGCGGCCCTAAAGGGAAGTGACAATATCATTAGCTTCTACACTGAGCGATATGGGGGCAATCCTTTGATTATCCAGGGTGCTGGGGCTGGTGGCGAAGTGACGGCGATGGGAGTGACGAGTGATCTCTTGAAAGTTGTTGCGCAAATCTCATAGACCCATACTCGGAGGATGAAATAAAAACAGCAAGGGAACAGTATTCGCTTACCCGTTGGGTTTTCAACTCTGTTTAGAATTATGTTCGGCAGCATCGGTTGCCGTCGTGGTTGCGCCAACATTTGTCGTAGGATCGCGATTAGATGACGATGATGTATTGCGACTCTTAGACGGAAAATGGCTCCAATAAATCCTCCATGCGTATAACAAAATGTCGATTATGATGAAAAGGATAACTGGGAATATGAAGGCGATGCCAATGAGCAACTTGCCCTAAATCAGTCACGCGCGCGTAATAACGACGGTTTGCGACAGTATACGTACGCTGATGATGGAAATGATGCGGACAATGAGGGAAGACAGTGAAATCGACTGGCCCATCAGGTTCCATGAAGCGTCCCAAAGCGATGAAGACATGGCGGCGATTTGGATAAAACTCTTTCAATGCGTGATAATGGAAGGTTCATTGCTAGGGGAGAATTCAACAACGGACTGGGGGTCTCAGCTCGAATTATTAGTGCCGAGGAATCGGGGGTTTCGATTGTGAAGTACGACTGTACATCTTACGGTACTTGCTTCCGAAGGAGCGGATGATTTATTACAGTCATTAAAAAAAGGAACGATAAACTTTTCTTGGTTAAAAAGCGATAAGATAGCTAAGTTCGACCCACCGCTCTTCATCTTCCTAAGCCGACTGCACTCTTATTCAAAGTCATAATATCAGCTGACCCAGACAGCGCCTACGTCAGGCGACGAAATTTTTTTACAGTCGAAATGGTTACTCAAGGGAACAAAAAAGAAAGGCGCGAGAAGTTTAAAGAAAATAGAGGACAAGATGGCATCGTTCTATTGCCCCGGAAAAAGCTTTATCGCCAGAGAGCTCATGCGAACCCTTTCTCAGACCACGCCTTAGAATAGTAAGCCTTATCAACCATCACCTGATTGTTCGTTGTTTGACCTTCTTTCAGCCCAGCATCACCTGAGGATATGGACTGGTCATCATATTACCCCGGTTTTGTGGATGAAGAATCACCAAGTGAGCCATCCAAGCCGCGGCGGTTACGGCAGGATGTTGAAGTTGTTGATATTGGATGCGGATATGGTGGCCTCTTGGTAGGCCTTGCGCCTCTTCTGCCAGAAAAGCTAATACTTGGTGAGATTTATCTGGTCAAAGCCGTCGGAGACTGTATGGATCCTAATTCATCATAGGTTTGGAAATCCGTACACAAGTAACACAATTCGTCCAAGAGAGAATATGGGCACTAAGAGCCCAAAATTCCGAAAACCTTTATCAGAACGCAGCCTGTCTTCGTGCCAATTCAATGAAGTTTTTGCCCAACTTTTTCAACAAAGGCCAGTTGAGTAAGATCTTTATCTGCTTCCCCGATCCCCATTTCAAGGCGCGGAAACATAAGGCGAGAATCGTCTCAACCACGTTGAATTCCGAGTATGCATATGCTTTGCGGCCAGGCGGTATTGCTTATACGATTACTGATGTCGAGGCACTGCATGAGTGGATGGTAGAACACTTTGAAGCACATCCTTCATTTGAACGTGTCACCAAGGAGGAAGAGGAGAACGATGAGTGTGTCAAAGTGATGTTGATCGAGACAGAGGAAGGCAAGAAGGTTGAGAGGAACAAGGGGCAGAAGTTCGTGGCTCTATTTCGACGTATCGAGGATCCGCCGTGGTAAGCAACCCCGGGGGGTCAAGATAGTTGTTTTATGTGCTTTAAACTTAAAATGTATTGAATACCTAGATAGAAAATAAGATGCCGTTATTTGGACCATTACAAGCCATTATAGCCTCATCTAATCAGCATAGTGCCTTATCTAAAATACATATAATAAATCACATGCGCATGGAAGTAGCATGTGATTCAAGACCCATCTTGGTTACCAGAGTACTCCTGGTGTGGAGTAGGAGGGTCTTATGCTAAAGCTGCTAAACTTAACGCTGGTGGAAATCTCAAGGTGCAATCCTGGAAGCTACGTAATGGGAGCAGTGCTACTCATAATCGATAAGACGCTGTCCATTCACTAGCCCACTTGCTTGACATCTCTCGCTTCAATCTCAATCATCCAAAGCACACATTGTCTTTGGACGATGGTGCCCAATAGGCTACTATGGCACTCAAGCGGAGAGATGTAGCTCTTGCTGGAGTGGCCGCCTTCATTGCATGGGGCTATGCAGTGAGCTGGTTCTCTGCCCTTCGCTGGGTTGGCTATGCCTTCAACGGCGGCATCATTATATGTGTACTTGCCCTTGCAGCGGCCCTCGTTTTGACCACGCGACGACCAAGCGATAGATCGCCGCGACCGAATGGACCTGTTTTCCTCGGTGCACGACAGTGGAGAATCGAAGTGGAAGCTTTGCGCCAGCGACAGTCGTATAACAAAGAGCCCCTCGACGCCAATTTTCCCCGCGCTTCCGAGGCCGTCGACAACCTTCTCGAGCTGATACTCCGCGATTTCGTGCGTTCTTGGTATTTGCACATAAGTCGAAACCCTTCCTTTTCAAATGAGATCGACAAGGCAATCCGGCTGGCCCTTGTCAGTCTGGTGGATTCGCTTCGGGGCAAGGACATGGCGGATATCATCACAAGTCGTTTCATGCCCATACTGACGGCACACTTTCACGATTTCTACGAAGCGGAGAGGTCGGTGCGTGGAAAGAAACTCAATCGATCGGTTACGGAATCCGAAGAGCTGGATCTTGCCATTGCATCCAAGTTCAGGGATGGCCGGCTACATGCAGCTGCATCGCTGTCGTTCCCAGACACCAAGATGGTACAGCAGGATTATTTACGGTCCCTTGCATCACGAATCATTCCCAAGATCCTGCCGCAGAACATATATTCTAGTCGAGCCGTATCAATCATCCTTCGTGAAATAATTAGCTGCGCAGTCCTATTCCCGGTTACCCAGCTACTCGCCGACCCCGATACATGGAATCAGTTGATGGAGAACATAGGTCGCTCGATGCTCCAGGATAGATCGACCGTTCGCAGGCTCAGGGCGGCACTTGATCAGCATGCCTCGCCTACTCCTAGATCTGGAAAACAGCTAGCAACACCTCGACTAGCACCTGGCGACAATGAGCGCAAATTTGAAAAGTTCATTCGTGCCATTCGCAAAGTCAACAATCTCTCTGATGCGAGACGGTTCCGAAGTGAAGTGGCCAGCCAACTCAAGCGTGACTCCTTGCAAGATAACCAAGACCCCGTCTATCTTCGCCGATTGGAAATGGGAAAGCGACTCCTTGACCAGAGAGTATATCACCTGGCGGCTGGGGGAGATCGCCGTGCTCCTCCTCCACCCCCACCACCCGTAGCGCCATCCTCCTCAGCGTCCAGACTTGAGAATGCATCCTTAGTAGATCTCCTACGAGACCCATCTGGCTTGTCATATTTTATGGAATATATGGACCGTCAACAACTAATGACCTTGGTACAGTTTTGGCTAGTTGTCGATGGTTTTCGAAACCCATTGGAAGATGATGGTCATGACGACGAACAACTTCCCTCGACATTACCCATGTGGGCTGAATCCGATCGACTGGACCTCCAACAAATTCACCAAGCTTATCTAACGAAACCAGAGTTGAATGTTTCGGACACTTCAAAGAAATATGTACGCGAGTTTCTCCAGGCTGGGAAAATTGCCACCCCCGCTCAGTACTACAAAGCTCGACGTGCCATACTAAGGGCCCAAAGTGCCGTGTTGGAAGCAATGCGCTCTAGATGCTTTGATAGCTTCAAGAAGTCGGATCTATATTACAAGTGCCTAGCATCTCAAGAAGCTTCCCATTCTAATATGACAATGCGTCAATCGGCGCAGCCGTCTCAATCACCTACAGCGAAATCATTGAAATCCTACCAAACCAAACCCAGAGCAGATTCCCGATCCATGCCAGCAAACGGTAGACCAGTTGGCCGTAGCCGCGGCTCAATGTCCGAAATTTCTAACACTAACGGTAGCGGTTTGGACCATCTTGCCGCTTCCCGAAGGTCACTTGACGATGAACCTACAAACCCTCTCTTCGACGATGACGATCTGGACCCCGAAGGAATGCTTGACTCCGTGCAGAGTCTAGACCAGGATCCCCCTAGGCAGCCAGTGCTTGATACTCAAGTTGTACAAGCAGTAGAACAGGCATTGACCAACATCTTGGAGGACGACAGTCCGCAGAGTGCCGAAGCTCTCCGGGCGTCTCTGTTTGGAAGTGATGATAATATCTCAAGTTTACACTCGGGGAATGAACCTCGTTCTAACCGAGGCTCCTTTGATGCCAGTCGGTCTTTGGCACCGAAACAGGTGGACAAACCTACTCTATCATCTTTGGGATTAGTCAGTGCTGCGTCACGCATCGGCGTCTTTGTAGATGATGACCTCTTTGGTGATGAGGATAAGTACCTACCCGACGATGGCGAGGTGGACGAAGAAGCCCGCTCTGAAGATGACGAGGTACACGAGGCAGCTCCAGGGGACCTGGGTTTAGCAGAAGCGATCACTGCACTGACAAACGATATTGACCGCCTTGTTTCCCAGGAGGCGGTCGTAGAATCCTTAACCAAAAAGGCGGAACTTACGAATAACACAGCAGAGCTGCGGATCCTTAAAAAGTCAAGGGCAAGTCTGCACAGAGAAATCAGGCGCAAGGAGCTCCAACGCCAGCAATACGTAATACAAGAGAGTGACAACAGCCTGTATGGACGGTCCACCATCAAGATTAAATCTATCCAGGTGGGACGGGAAGAGGATGGCAGAGAATTTGCACTCTATGTCATCGAGGTCCAAAGAAACGCGGGAGAACAGATGCCGGCATCATCCTGGATTGTGATGAGAAGATATAGCGAATTTCATGAACTTCACCAAAAACTTCGGTCTAGGTATCCTTCTGTACGAAACCTGGATTTTCCTAGGCGGCGTGTGGTTATGAAGTTCCAGAGCGAATTTCTAAAAAAGAGGCGCGCGGCATTGGAGCAATATCTACGCGATCTGCTTCTATTACCTGAAGCGTGTCGCAGCCGCGAGCTGCGAGCCTTCCTGTCGCAGAGTGTTATTGCCCATGGCGAAAATCTGATGGACCGAGAAGATAAGAAGGATATGATGACTCGCTTGTACGATTCGGTCGCAGATGGCATGGAAGACATTTTAGGAAACATCCCGGTGCTCGATCAAATATCAGTTGCTGGTCAGACTCTCATTGCTGCTGCTGCGAATCAGCTCAACCCAGGTCCTCTTGATGTCAATGAAGATAGCTTCCCGGCTGCGGAAGCGGAAGCTGAGTTGAACGCCTTTGAGAACAAGGAGCTCGAGCCTTTTATCAAGCCAATCTGTGATATCTTCTTGGAGGTTTTTGAACTAAACCGAGGAAATAACTGGCTACGCGGAAGGGCGGTGGTAGTAGTACTTCAGCAACTTCTTGGAGGAACTATTGAGAGGAAAGTTCGGGATAATGTCAAAATGCTTTTTCAAGAGGACACGTTGATTCGGTACGTTGAACTGATACAGAACTCGATGTGGCCGAACGGAGAAATGGTACGAGACAAGAAACCGCGTACTGCAGCGGAGAAGAAAAAGTCGAGGGCGGAGGCAAGCCTAATGCTTGCAACACTGGTACCGGACCTTGCTAGTAATGTTGTGGGACGAGTCAACGCTCAAGCGGCCAGTCGACGCGTATTTGCAACTTTCAACAACTCCAGGCTCAAGTAAGATGTTACCCTGTTGCTGACGTGATCTTCAAGAGAGGCTAACAAAGTTATACAGCGCACACCTAGTCTTTACTCTACTTGATGAGATAATTTCGGTCCTCTTTGATGAAACTTAGGCATCTTTTGCATCTATGGCTGTGGTTTCTGGTGTTACGGCAGCAAGGCGTGAGGCGTCTGTTTGAACTTGCACGGTCATAGAATGAGGTCGCTGCTATGAACTTATGATGTAGCAAGGCATTGATATTGTGCCTTGAGGATGGTATTCTGATGGAAATTCGGTTACTAAATTAGTGATAATGATTGTTCGAGAAACACCTAGTCCTTTGTAATGTCTTTTTAACGTCCCATTTCAAACAGAAATAATGCATTCAATCAAGGGACAGCCGCGGTTTAGTTAGGATGCATGACGAGTGTCAAGTATACAATAAAGCTACCTGATTTGATTGATGTTGGTCATGTCTTGGAGAACTGGCCAGCATTTTAGTGGTCCTATCTCTGTACGGTTGATACCTTACATTGTTCGGATGGTTAGGTCTTTAGGGTAGCTCTCCTATATACAGTACTTTGGAGTATGTGAATTGCCTTGACTGTATGGCTAAAGTCCTTATTGATGAAACGTCGTGGAAATTTATTCATTTTGGATTAGGCAGGTTATTCAAAAACCTCGTAGAAACCCCCCTATCTATGCAAATATCAGTGTCATGCGACCACTTGTGTGCCATCTTCACCGACTTATAAATATCTAGTAGCTGCAGGTACTCAATTGATGGCTCTAGCTATAAGCATACCTAGTAGACAATATGAAAACGGAAGAATGGACAAGTGTATAAATCCCAGAGGTTGGCCACTCTCTTGACGGTAATTTCAATGGCAACAATGTCTAGCTGCAGCAAAAGGGATGTGTAGATGATATTACACAGAGACCTGCATGCTCAATGATAGAACAAAAGGGATCTCGATCCATGATCACACAGCGAGTAGGATCCCAACAGGGCTTAGTGCACAGGACAAAAACATAAAAAAAAAACAAAGGTCACCTGCGTCTGAAGCCAACCAGAACAGCGCGGGGGCGAACTATTCCGCTTCTGGATATTCAACCAGAATTTACCCTCTTAGCGGCCTGCACCCACCAACCTCTTTTCCTTAAGCCTCCTCCAGGTTCTCCTCCCATCACCTAAACATCACCTCATTCCGTCTGGTCTGGCCCCCATCACCTCCGTTGCTTCCTTGGATCCTCATACCGTCGGACCCTGTATACTTCGAATTCCATTGGCTGAAGAATCATCTCTCCGGGCTCGTTGAAGCGCAGACTCCACGATGACCGAAGTTTCGTCTACCAGGCTCTACTTGGGCAACCTCCCTCGACATGGTCCATCTCCATAGTTCTCTTACTCCCCATGGCTACAACTGACGCGCTTTCCGGTAGCTACCAAGGCCGATGTTGAGGCTCACTTTGCGACTCATGGCACCGGAGAAATCACCGAAGTGAAGCTGATGAATGGCTTCGGCTTCATTGAGTACAAGGATGCCATGGATGCCCGTGATGTCGTCCCGGGTTAGTCGACTCTCTTCTTAGTGTCGCCTCATCAACTTAACGAAATGCTGACCATTGGCGCCTTGTGGTTTCTTACAGCTTTCCGTATGTTCCCACCTCAGTTTGAGCAATCCTTCGATCCTCCCTCTGGCTAACACACCTACCAAAAACAAAGACGGTTCCGATTTCATGGGAGAACGTCTCACCGTCCAATTCGCCCGTGGAAGTCGACACCGAGAGGGTGGCGCGGGACATGAGCGTGCTCCTCCACGACCTCGCCGAACCCCTCACCGCATGCAGATTACCGGGCTTCCGAACGATACCAGCTGGCAGGTCTGTTCACTCCCCATTTCTTGTTCCCGGGCACCATGGAATTTGCGTATCCCTTCTTTCACTCGTGGAACTTTTGGTTTTGCTTGCCTTGCGTTTGGTTTGGATTTGCGCCATGCACACCACTTCTAGTCCTGGACTGGCGACTCCGCAACATTCTTCGCGCGTCACCGGCCTAGTACCTTGGTTCCTGACTTGATGGATGGGTCTTGCGGATACATGGACTTTCTGCCGGCACTCCCTCCGCCCAAGGCATCGACTTACGTGGATTCTGCCAATAGGACCTTAAAGACTTTGCTCGCCAATCAAGCCTTGATGTGGTGTATTCCGAGACTGGCCGCGACTCCAATGGCCGAGGGTAAGTTGTCATCTCTCCTGAGTCCGGCATGCTCAAATGCAACTAATGAGATTTCAAGATTTGTCGAATTTGAGAGCGCCGCGGACCTGAGAACGGCTGTGGAGAAGCTGGATGGTCGAGAGTTCAAGGGAAATCGCGTCCAATGCGTTGTTGATGTAGGTTTCCATATTCCCCTTTCGCCGAACTTGTACTGATGATGAGCGTCAGACCCAGCCTGATGTGCCAGCGCGAGACCGTGGTCGATCCCGCTCGCCCGGGCGTCGGCCTTATCCCCCACCTTTCGAGGACTACGCCCGCCGCGGTCCTCCACGAGCATACAGCCCTCGTCGCGAGGGTGCCCCATACGGATACCGCGATCGAAGCCCTCGCAGGGAGTACTACGATGATAGAGCCCGCTACCGTTCCCCTCCTCGCCGGCCCATGGAAGACTACCCACCACCCCGTGGGCGGTATGAAGAGCCTTATCGACGTGACTACCCGCCACCGGCTGATCCCTATGCCAACGGAGGCCGACCTCCGTATGATCGACCTTCAAGGGATTTCCCCCCAAGGGAGCCACCGTACCCACGGGAAGGATACGCGCGTGACTATGATCGTGGTGGACGTTACTGGTAAATCCATTCTCCAATCCTTGCTATGGCGCTTTCTACACCATTCTGTCGTTTTGTTCTTTGTGCCATGCCCGCTTAAAGGAGCTGTTCCTGACCAGAGGTGATAGATGTTGCTACGAATGGTTACACCGAATCAAAGAGACGTCTAGGATTATGAAGGAGGAAAATTGATGATTACCTTCTCGAATGGAAGCTAGGGTATAACGGTAAGAGGAGAAGCTTGCGGCATGGATACGAATGGATATGGAAGGATTACGGGTGAATTAAGATTGACATCTCCGATGACCAGGCATGAACAGTGGCCATCCAGCGGCTTTCGCGATGTATATGGGCGGATCTCTTTAGTCCGGATGAACAGGGAGGAAGTCAAGCTGTACGATTAACGGGACACATGCTATGCTTTATATTTATGTTCTGATATATGCTCAGAAACCTCATGTTACTGGGTCAATTGACAAGAAAAGTTCTTGCTTGAATGTTCCAGACAAGTTGTATCTAATACGCAGACGACATGTGACATAAGTATCAAGTTCATTATTCGCATCGTGCACAGCAAGCTAGAGCTGGCCCAACTTTACTATGTATCCTACATGTATGCCAGTTGCATTTGATATCGTACACGTGCATTGACACAAGCTCAAATCAGATCGAAAACGTCGCCACAGTATCTCTCTATCCAAACACGCATTGATAACATGTGATCCTTGGCTCATTCACCGGCCTCTTACCATTTGTTTAATGTTTTTTTTTTTTTAAAAAAAAAAATCACATTTAGGCAGTCTTCTTCCATTGGTTATAGACGCCAAGTACACTGCTGAGCGTACCGGCAAGACCGACGACGCCATCATCGAAGTTGACCCAGCCGAGGGCGGAAGCGGGGACAGTCAAGTCGGCAAGATCGGAAATGAGCTGCAGTTGACTGGCGGCTCGTTCCCTGGGGAATTGGTTAGTATGGTGGCACAACGGTCTACGCTCAGGAATACTCACTTGGTGATGCGCTTGCTCTCCACGACGCCTTCGCCGTCCTTGCGATCAATCTTGGCCTCGCGCTGCTTGAGTTGGTACAGAGTGTAGGTTTGGGAGACGATGCTGAAGACCAAACCCATGGCCCAGAAGCGGGAGGCGTGGCGCTGAATGTTCTTTGCGCCCTCCCACTTGTGAATGCCTGCGGCATCGGGGACGGTCAGGGCGTCGAAGGACAGGTATCCTGCGTAACCAATCTGTCGACCGATGGCAGTATAGCGCAGGACAGAGTCGAGAGCCTTTGAGTCAGCGGCGCTGGCGGCGGCCTTCACGTGCTCGATGTTCTTGCCGAAGCGGAGGAGCTTGCGAGTGAGGCCGAACTGCTTCTTGATGGAATTCCAAGGGGCCATTTGTGAAGGAGTACCATTGGTGCGGAGGAGGTACCAGGCATAGAAGCGGGCAAAGTACTGGATAGTGCGGAGGAGCTTGTCGCGGCCGACGGTGGTGGCAACGAAGCGAAGGTAGTGGGCCACCGTGGGGTGGTAGACGAGGGTGTCTGCAACCATGATGATGCTTGTTTCTTTGGTCTGCTACGTTTTATTCTTTGCGGTGCAGTGTGAATGAATGCGCCCTCGGATGCCTGGCGATATGCGACTCGAGATGGGAAGCAAGTCGCAAGTTAAAGAAGAAGCTGACGGAGGAAAAATGAAAGGCGCGACACTGAGAGTGTAGTGTGTAAGACAAGAAAATGAGATTGCTAAACTGACGGTGAGTCGGTTAAAGGATGAAAGATTTGCCGTTAAGTAACAGATGGTAAGTAATTCTTGTTGGAGAAGAATGAAGGAGAGGGAGAAGGAAAGAAAAAAGGAAGCTGGAATGGAATTAGAATGGAGAGTTGGTGATAGTTTGACCGGCGGTTGGCGGTTATGCTAACGGCAGATTCTTTGACTTGAGTGAGTGTCGCTTATTCGGTTTGCGGCTTGAGCGTGTTGGCACATGCCGAGGTTCATCCCCCCACAATGAATTGAATGAAGAATGGGGTAGGTACGTACCCCGGAAGTGGAGGCTGGAGAGGTTACCTGTACTCCGTACTCCGTACTGTATATTAAAAGTACGGAGAGTACCTACATAGGTACATGCATTGTAATCGGACGTGTGGTTCTTTCCTCTCTGATGGACTATCACGTGAGAGCGAGAGATTGGGAATGATACGATGATATCCGCTCGGATAAACTTGATTGACTCCTCACCAGATTTGATACCCTCAGCAGTCTCCAACTTTCCCCATTTCTGCAGTGTTTCCCCATATGCTTGCAGAGTCTGCATTCTTCAGAATGAAGCAGCCACAGTGTAGCTTCTTCAGCCTCACCTCATCATCGTCATCGTCCTCCTCCCTAGCCACGCAACATACATAATTGATTACTACTACAAATACTTTAGGTAGGTACTGCTGGATAGATACGGAGTACACAATTTGACAGGGAATGGCGGCGGTTCCTCTCGGTATCGAAACCCCGAAGCACATGGACTCACGTGGTGCCCTTCTTTGTCATACTCCAGCCAAACAGATGTAATCGATTACCTACAAGCTCCAGCACCCGGGAAATCCTCTTCCCCTGCCGGAAGCTGTTCCACGATGGGAGGGGCAGCGGGGAATAACGAGCGTCAAAGAAATCCGATTGTCCAAACAAAAGCGATTTCTTCCTCTGATCCGACCCGAAAAGTTGCTAGGCATTATCGTGCAAGTACTACCTTTCGTCTGCTAGTATGTAAGAATTACATGTACTAGGGCATCGAATCAATCCCCGTCGGTATTGTCGGTTGTTGGACGGTTCAAGGGCAGAAAATGTCACCAATCAGTCGGCATCTGCAGGACCAAGACGCGCGCCAACAATGGTTCAAAGTCCCTAGGATAGCCGTGTCGCCGCAGCAGCAGCCCCTTATTAACATAAACTCTCGTGAGGATGGATCTGGACCCGAACGTCTTGTGATCAATATCAATCCGTCGTAGCGCCTCATTGTTTTTTTCCCTTTCCTTTTCTCCTTCTTCTCTTCTCTCTCTTCTCCTCGTGCTCTCTTACCTTCATCGTCATCTACAACTCTTGACCCCACGATACCCCGCGCTCATACATACGGCTACATACATCCACAGTTACCTCTCTTGATACTTATAACTCTCCCCCTCACGATTACTGCCAGGCACCTCAATCTACCGATTGGTTTCAAGTGAAGATTTGGCTGTCGTTTCTAGCCCATTTACTCAGTCTTTACAAGCCACGGCAGGACAAGAGAAGCTCAGCTACTAAGCAAACCTATTACATCATTATCACTATCACCAACACCACAGCAACAGATCTTCAAGATGACGGACAACGGCGAAAAGGTCAACACCAACATCGTCACTCTCACACGATATCTCAATGAAGAGCAAACAAAACACAAGGAAGCTACCGGTGACTTCACGTAAGTCAATCCCTAATACTCCATCCCTCCCATTCGTTGAATCCTCTCTACCACAGCTCCCAGCTCCCTCATCCAAGACAACCAAATCCGCTAAACTGACATCTACTACAGTCTTCTTTGCCATGCTCTCCAGTTCTCTTTCAAGTCCATTGCCTACTACATCCGTCGCGCCACACTAGTAAACCTCACCGGTCTTGCCGGCTCCTCCAACATCACCGGTGACGAACAAAAGAAGCTCGATGTCATCTCCAACGACCTCTTCATTGAAGCCATGCGCTCCTCCGGCAAGTGCGCTATGATTGTTTCCGAAGAGGAGGAAGAAATCATACACTTTCCCACAAATGCCGGCGCCCGCTACGTCGTCTCCTGCGACCCAATCGATGGTTCATCCAACCTTGACGCAGGTGTCTCCGTGGGCACCATCTTTGCTATCCACAAGCTCCCTGAGGATTCTCCTGGTGTTAAAGAGGACATTCTCCAACCAGGAACTGAGCTCGTCGCCGCGGGCTTCACCATGTACGGTGCCTCTTCGCAGCTTGTGCTTACTATGAAGGACAGTTCCGTCAACGGCTTCACCCTCGACAATGGCGTCGGCGAGTTCATCCTTACCCACCCGAACATGCGCATCCCCCGCTCTCGTGCCATCTATTCCGTCAACGAGGGTAACTCTCTCTATTGGGAGGACAGCACCATTAACTACTTCAACTCTCTGAAGAAGGCCCAGGAAAACGGCAAGCCTTACAGCGCGCGTTACATTGGAAGCATGGTTGCCGATGCGTACCGAACTCTGCTGTACGGAGGCATCTTTGCCTACCCTGCCGATAAGAAGAGCCCCAAGGGAAAGCTTCGAATCTTGTATGAATGTGCCCCTATGGCTATGGTCTTTGAGAATGGTAAGTTTTCATTCTGCCCCTTACATGTGCAGGTAAAGCTAATATGTCCTGTTCACTAGCTGGTGGACAAGCCGTCGATAGTAAGATGAGGAGGATGATGGACGTTACTCCAGAGCACATTCATGACCGGTCAGGAATCTTCATGGGCAGTTACGATGAGGTGGAAAAGGTCAAGTCTTTCCACCCTCAATCTTGAAATTAAGAACGAGCCCCATCTCTAAAGTTCAGAACTCTGTATGATGTAATGATTTTATTCAGAGCCTCTCGATAGAAAAATAAGCCAAGAAAAAAAAAAGACATAAAAACCACATGTTCTAGTTTACGATTGTATTGACATCTATATCTGAATGTATGCTGTCTATCCTAACTAGTATAATCATTACCACAGCTTGGGAATTAGCGTAGGCGTATTCTTCTTCCACTCTTGATACTCTTTGCGATCGCCATACAGTCTATCGTATTTTCTATCACTTAGAGGAACCCCAGACACTTTGGTAAGCAAAAGAGTAACGAAGGCTGGGCTGATGAAGGACAGAGCTGTAGTCGCGATAATTCCAAGAGGTCCACCGGAGTAGCCAAGAGCCTGTTGGATGGGTTTGCGCGCGAGGACGCTGGCGGCGGTAGTAGCGACACCAGTCCAAAGAGTGATTTCGCCAAAGTAGTGAGGGAAACGACTAAACAAGTACTTTTATCAGCTTGACAGATCCCTAGACTTGTCAACCATTCAAGGGGAAATAGAAGGGGGGGGTTAGACTCACCACTTGGAGAATAGTCCACTGGCCATAAACTCTTCATCATGCAGCTTGAGCTTCAGCTCCGACTTCCACTTGCTCCTCTGCACATCCGCCACGACCTCAAACGTAAAGCCGGAGAACCAAAGAGCTAAGCCGAGGGCGTCAGTCGCTGCGAGTTTAGGAAGAGCAGAGGCCAGGACAGAGGGTGCAACGGCGTTGAGGGCAAGGACGGGCATTAGTTGGAGGGAGACCCAGATGGCTTGGAAGATGAATGGACGGGAGAAGCGGGCTGGGTTGGAGCGGATTTTCTCGAAGCGTGAGTCTTCCCCCGTTTTGAGGATGCGGTGGAAGAGGTATGTTCCAACTGGGAATGCAAAAGTTAGCTATATATGATTATACAACGATGCAGATATATAGTTATAGCCAATGAGTCTGCGGGGAGGAAAGACATACGTCTCGTAGCCCACAGCATTACCAAGCCAGTGAGAACAACCTGTCTCCAATTCAATACCGCATTGCCAACGTTGTTCCCCTTGAACGCATCAAGCAAACTAGGCAGAGCAGGAAGCTGTGCCGCCCCCTCAGCAGCTGCGGCAGCTCGCGCACGCAGCGCGGGCAAGAACAAGCTCAAAGCTCCCACGGCGAGGTATGTTACGGATCCAGAAACATCGAAGAAGCGCTCAGACTGGGCGATTATAGAAGGGACGGCAACGGCGCCTTGTATGGCGAAGGCGGCAGCAACGCAAGGGACGATGGCACGGAGGAGGGGCGAGCGAAAGTTGGTGATGTGCAGCAGGCCGTTGAGCAGCGACATGCTGGCAAGGTTTTCTTGAAGAGGGGAACCAATGGGTCCCTCTAAAATGTTAAAAACGGTGGTTTTTCGAATTGTAAGCCAAAGGGAGAAAAGGAACAACGAGAATTAGGCAAATATGCCCCTCCTCGAGTGAATTTTTTTTTTCAAGCTGTTTGTTGGGTAGCATCGCAAAAATCGTTGACGTTTGCCAATGATCTTTCAAGATGCCGAGGTTGCGAGACTCCCGGCCGAATCGGCGGGGTTGAGTTGATCGAGCCGCTCCGACCGTTGCGATCCGGTACCGTGGATCTGGGAAAGATGACGTGAAATAGTGCTGACAGATGTCACAGTTGAATGGAGATTATTATTATTGGTAGAGAGTATAGTAGTCTTGGGTATTTTTTCAATCATCTTGTTCTTCATTGGTTCGATTTTGTAAAGACTACGATGATTTGACCCTTGTAGTGATGAGCAATTGCACTTTGCTTTTAGCATATGCTTCAGAGCAGTCCGCAAAGCAAGGTTCGTAACCAGCTTTGCGATTGAGACTGCTGCTGCTGCTTTTTTGAGCTGTCAGCGGCTTTGAGATCTTCTTCCTCTTCATCTGAGTCATCTTGGCAAGCCTCATCCCTTTGTATGGCTGCAATGGCTTCAATCTCAATGGAGAAATCACCCTCCTGACTACCAAAGAAGCTAGCACACCGTCAGTAAATCACAGACGATCTCATAAGACTTGAAAGTCTTCTCTTACCTTCGCATCATCAAACCCACCCGCTTGATATTGGACAAGTTCAGGGGCTTCGCATCATCTTTGGGCCGGCCCCTATACGTTGGCTTAAACACACTCCACGGCAGCTTCACATCCGCGGGCCCGGAGCCGTCCACCGTGAATTCCGCCTCCCAACTGACTCCGCTCTGTTCACGGCCGTCGTCCCGTCTCGGGGGGATATCATCCTTCAGGGTCAGGGCATACCGCCTGCCGTCCGCCTTGGTCACTGAGACCATTATGCCCGCATCGTAGGCGGACAAGTCCAAGTGAAGGACTCCCTTGCTGTGCTGGGATGCAAAGCCGGCGCCTCCTAGCGTCTTGGTGTCCAGGTGGCCATAGAATCGAGCCTTCTCCGGGTTCAATACCTGGAGGTGGGACTGACTGGATCCGCCTCGAACACGGTCATCTGAGGTGACCCATTTTGACGAGTCCCAGGGCCTTGGAATAGGGAAAAGATGTTTCAGTTAGCCGAAAGACTTTATTTGTTGCTTCTTTTTCTCGGGAATTTTTCGTTTCTTTTTTGGCCATTATATCATTTCCGGATCTATGCCCGCGGGAGTATGCTAATTTGCCCGGTAAAAATAAAGAAAGAAAGAAAGAAAGAAAAGAAAAATACAGACGTCCGAGCTTTGTCGGAGTGCGTTGGAGACAAAACTTGATAATTGAGGTGTGTGTTGCGGGATGAGATGCGGAATAGGGGCGTGTGTGAAAGGTAGAGACGGGTGGAAAGGCAATGACGGATATGCTGGACTAGAGTGGGTGTTTGACTTACCTGTCACCGCCGTAGAGGTACAGCCGTTGATTTAGCATTCTTATCCTTTATTAGCAGAGAATATATGTACTAAAGGCGTGTGAAGATTGGTGTGTCTTTGATTTTGATATGTATGTGTGTATGTATGCTTGTCGAGGTATGTGAGATGGGGGAAAATAATAGGTCATCGATTATGATTACTACTGCCGACTACAACGTAAGGTGAGGTAGGTGCGTAAAGGTTGGCAAGTTGGCAAGTCAAGGTGCAGTGCCGTAGAGTCAGGTACAAGAGGCAACGTACCTCTTTCCGTTTACGAGCGAGTGGATTATTGATGGGTCTTCATTGTTCAATGACATAATTGACTCTCAACTGTCTCTACTAGGTACCTACCACCTATGCGATTTTCAGGTTTCTTGCTTGAAGCTATGCGGGTACGGCGAAATGGAGTATCTTTCCATTGCCACGTTGGTCCACGTGTACATGCAGAGGAAGTATAATTGGATACAGCACACTAAGTTGTAGTACCTCGTAATAGTAGTAGTCGTAGCAGCAGCAGCAGCAGCAGCAGCGCCTTGTGTGTCTGTGTGTTTAGAGCTTTTCATGCGAATGCACACGCAGACGGAGAATAAGATGCATAACGCACACGCACACGCACACCTTCATGCCTTCACACCTCCACGCCTTTCGAGCGACGGACCGGAGAGACAGACAGATCCGTTGAATAAGGATCGTCAAAGAAGTACGAGATGTCAACGAAACGCCATCTCGGCAGAGCGGATTTGCAAGGAAGAGGGCCAAAGGTTTCTCCACCAGAGGCATATCATGCGTCGCACAGAACGTATATTTGACTCGGTATCGACGTTTTGACCTTATATCGAGACATTTATACGGTACGTGCATCATGCGCCGTTCCATAACGCAACGAAATCCCCGGCTTTCGCCAACTTGGACCAACAACGAGCGACAGCCGTGAGGCGCGTGTTAGACATGATTTGAGATGATTTTTTCCTTCCCTGTCATTCTCATACCCGGAGTACAAGTCGGCACTACAAGCAGGCAATTCCCAAGATCCCGTGGTCTTGGTATCCATGCGATAGCTATGCCGCATGGGATCATAGCTCCATCACAGATTTGCATCTCAAGCTTCCAAACCCGGTCTCAATCTAGTGCCATCTCGGGTTTAGAGCACGCACCGCAAGACTTCAGCTTCCTCTGGCCGACCGGCGTTGTCAATCTAAAATGGTGCACGGTACTCAGTAGTGGTGGTCTTTTTTCTTTTCTCTTTTACGAGATACCGCAGACGGAGATTCTCCTTTTCTTCTTAGTAATAGTAGCGGCAGCAGCAGCAGCAACAAGGAGCAACGCTGGGGTCGAGCCTGGTACTACTCAGAACTCTACTTTGACAAGTCATCAACTCTCTCACCCCGTGTTGCCTACAAGTGGTAAACCATCCGTGCTTCAACAGCAACACCGGGTTTCATCCCCTTGCAGTGTGACTGTCACAAAGGACAGAGAGGGATTAAAACGAAGAGAGAGAGAGGAAAACCCCGGTCTTCACTTCTATCGGCCGAATCCAACATGCCATGCCATCCCTCCCCCTCCCCCTCAACCCAAGCCCACCCAACCCATGATGAGGCGTGCAAAGTGCTTTGGAAGGGGGGTGCTGGCGCCCGCCAACTACCAGGCGCCAGATTTTCCCGTCTTTTGTCTCGCTCTGCTCCGTGCGGTGCGGTGCTTGTTTGTTTGCGCTGTCACAACCAAGGCCAAAAAATATTGGGTTGGCATGCACATGGTGATCCAAGTTCTCTATTATAGACTGGGTAGATCTGATATACCCCCATAATTCCATCCCACCACTTTGGCCCTCCACTCTCTTTCTTCCCTCCCTAAAACGAAACGGTGAAATGTTTGCTCGGAACTAAGACAAGCGTCTGAAATCGATATTTTTCTTTTTTCTTTTTTCTTTTTTTCTTTCCCTTTTTCCTTGAGGCGTTTTTACAACTCCCATGTTCAGCTTAGTTTTACCGCATTCAGTGATGAATTCTAGTATCAAGTGAAGCTAAACGATTGCCCATCCACCACTATCTCCGCGATTCTAGCCCGTAACCAATCTCATAGCGAAAAAGGAACATGGCGAAAAAGGGACACGGATAGATAACGGGCTGAAAGGTGAGTGTGAAAAGATCTGGTATGCCTAATTGACACATGCATACTGGCGGAAGCAATTGCCGTATAACGCAGTTACGGCCTTCGCCGAGTGACTTTTTTTTGTCGATGCTGCGGGCACCTTTTGATGTTGTATCGCAGTGGAGGATGATCGATTGTGTCCATCCATCATCCAAAGGAAGGAAGAAAGTCTCCTTTAGGATCTGGGAGCCGAGAGGAGCAGCAGCAAACCAAGTTTCTTCGGCCAACATGTTTTGGGGTTTTGACCGCACAATGGACGGCGGTCTCTGTTTTCTGCCTTGTCCCAAGTCAGTTCATGCAGTTTCTTTAGCAACTCTCTCTCTCTCGCCTTTACCGTCTTTGGCCAAACAGACAAAGACCTATAGCAGATGCACACATAGCAATAAAAGGTGGTGTGCACGATCCGCTTGTGCCTGGACGGATCGCATCACGAGATGCCCTCTAGTCAAGGGAGCCTAAGGGAGCCAAGGAGCGAAAGCCGGACTACTTGATCCCAAGATTGTCTAGCTCATCGCCAATCGCCCTGAAGGGACAAACAACGGACAAACAGACTGTGTCCCAGCGATCACTTTTAGTGCCGTTTGGATTAAGCTGCTGCGCAAAACCCAAAACAAGTTCAGCACACAGACTGTCTTTGCCTGTTTCTTTGGGTCCCCTTTGGTCTTCCACTCACAATCGCCAGCTGCATCCCGTGACCATCCGAAACACCCGAGACCCAAGGCCATCATCTTTGCTTTCTTTTCTTTGCTTTTCTTTCCTTTTTCGTACTCGGCGATTGTGGGAACTTTGAGGGGGAGGAGGAGGAGCTTTGACGGTAGAAACGGAGATTGATTGCGTGCGCGCGCCTCGAAAAGATGGCCGGCTCGTTCAGCTACTCACTAACACGGCCATACTTAACCTTTATTGGAGCAACCTTCAATCTCTGCCATTAAGGCCCTACGATTTCCATTATACCTGGTTCCTCCGAAAGGCCTCTTTTCCCAGCCAGCCGATCACTTTATTGTGCTGTATGTATGTAGTCTAGGTGCTAGATGATGCCAAGCTCTTTTTGACGTGCGGTGGCGGCGAAACTGGTGTGTGTGCTCCATACTTTTGTAGATCATGGCCATTAAAACAATGACATCGCATACTTGATTACAGCGAAATTATTACAATGACAACTTTATTATTCTCCGTCCTGCAAGGTCCCGCATAATCAAGGGTCCCTGGGATACTGGATACTGGATATTGGGTATTGGGCATTGGATGTTGGGGGACATGTTGAATGTTGCACAACATTCCCAGGACCCTTGATGCCTTTTTTGCCCGTGTCATGTCTTGCGGTGACAATGCATCCGATGTACATACGTAGCATCCGTAGGTATGCGTGTTATGTGATGGCAAGCAGCCCTATCATACATGCCGCCGGCCGTTGTCGTCACATTTTTTGCCGCCCAAGACCTTTTTTTTTTTTTGGTTTGGTTTGGTGGTAAAAAAAAAAGTGAACAATAAAACAAGATGCGGAGTCCACTATTTCATCGATGCGCTCATGTGTGTACCAGACGGACGCGGGCTGGAACTGGGTCCTTCTTGACTCTCGTCTCTTGTTGCCTACACACCCGTTTCACTGTATGTCTCAAACAGACCCTTTCTTTCTTCCCTCTCTGTCCTTCACACACACACTCTCTCTCTCTGCCTGATCCTGTTCATGAATGACTCTTTCATTGCCCTTCTGACTCCCTTCTTGATGCCCCCCCCCCCATTCTCCACCAAGTACACCGGTTGCCTTGAACCCAATCAAAGCACGCCCTTCTTCATCTGCCAGAAAACTTAACTTGCAGAAGAGACAATGTCTTTCCCTGCTAATCCTCCCCCCCTCCCCATCCTTCATGTTGCAGGAACAAACAAGGGAGTTATCCCCTTTGAGTCTCCATAGCTGGCCTTGTGAAACCCAACCAAGGGCATCAAGAAAAACAAGCCTCCTTTTTTGTTTCTCTCTCTCTCTGTGTGTGTCTGTCTTGTCTTGTCTTGTCTTTCTCAACGGAGAGTCTCAGTAGTCTTTTTTAGGTCGTTCCCAAATCCCCGGGGCAGCGCGCGCAAAGCAGAAACAAATTTTGCTCTCCAACCCTTCCCCATCCCTCCCCAAAGAAAGAAGACCCAACGACCCAAGACAAAACGGCCACACGGCAAACCCACCGGCAAACCTTGAAAGAAAGAAAAAGAGATTTGAATGCCGTCTCCACTTTATCCGGCTGCTTCCAGCTCCGAAAAAAAAAGGTTCCCCCCAAACGTTCTAAATTGCTTCCCTTGCTTTGCCTTGCCTTGCCTTGCCTCGCCTCGCCTCACTTTATGTACTGCTACTACTACGGACTACTACTATCACTGCCTTGGTAGGCCATGTATATCCGTACAATACCGGATATACAGGACCCTCGTATCAAGTTCAGGTAGCACGAAATCATGCAACTCACTTGAACGTCTCAAACTTCGGCCTTCATTCCCCTCCAATCCCTCTAGTCGTAACTAAAAAATCAAAAGTAGAATAAAAAAAGAAAAACGTCAATGCCCAAAAGATGCATAGCAGCTGCAACTAAAAGTTCCCAAGATCCCCTCCCCTCCACGCTTCCACCCCACACACCACACAAGTCCCAGCTTCCGGTGAAAGAGGCGTTTGGAGAATGAGCAACAAAAAAAAAAGAGACACCAGTGGCGTCACCCTCGTTCCTTTTCCCTTGGGGGGAGCCGGGCGGGAGAGGGGAGATGGACTGGGGGGGTCAAGCAAGCCCCAAAAGCCCGTACGTAGGCGACTCCGATGATGGATGGCGTAGGTACCGAAAAACATAACTTTGTGGCACATAGCACACATCCATAGCATATACTTGTACATAGCAACATACTTGTAGCTACCATCTTAGAATTTGGTGTGTGTGTCTGTCTCTCTTTGGCCTTTCTTCGCTGCGATGGATGGATGGATGGAGGGATGGATGTCTCTCATCCGTCGCCGGCAGGCAATCGTGAATTCAACCAACCAGCCTGCCAGCCTACCGGCCTGGGTACCTACCCATCGTTTCTTGGTCCGCCTTTTGTCCGCTTTGGCTCCCACCACCACCACACCTTAACTTCTTTTGAATCTTGTTCTCTGCTTGGTGGGTTGGCTTTGGCTTTGTTGCTGCTTTTTGCCCACCATCGTTTGGGCAAGCCCGCCGAAGATTTACACCATCCGTAGTGAAATTGCCTGTGATTAAGTGGTGCCAATAAGTCCGATCCAGTCAATGGGAAACAACTCATATTCACCATACCATACTATGGGCACATCACAAATTATGGGAGGGGCAGGAAGAGTGTTGGGTAGAGTAGTAAAATCGTTAATTGGAGCACTTGTTTTTCGTGCTTCTCATCGTATTCCAAAGGGGGATATCTAGTTTAACAACCATAAAAAATAAAATAAAAAGCAAATCCACTAATATGTATTCCAACAAGCCCTGTCTGCGACAGTTTACCCAAAAATCCAGCTAGTATACCCAGCTGAGATGTCATTGCATGTGCTGCTCCTTAGAACGCCTGCCGACCCGTTTGCCTTGTCTTCCCTGTTCATCCCGTAGTAGTCCTCCCAATGCAACCAAAAAGGTGGTATGTAACACAAAAGAAAAAGAAAAAAGATGAGCCTCGCGTGAGTGCTCCCCAAGAAAAAAGAATGAATTCCACAAATCGCCGTGCTATGCTCTCGTAAAGTCTTGATCCCGCTGCCGCCGCGAGCCCATGTCCTGTACGCCGTGATCGTGCCGATTAATTCAGGCCAACCGCCTACTTCATCGATGTCGTTTTTATGACCCTAAGGAAATGAGAGGTCGTGGTGTGATGATGATGTGATGATGAGGATGAGTGTCGGTAGTGTAGGTAATTATGGCGATGATGGTAGGTAATGAGTGAAATGGTTCGCTTAGTGGTGGTGCTGGTGCAGCATGGCGGGAGAGCCGGGCATGGACAGAGGCGTCGTGGGGTAGTCGAAGCCAGTCTCGGAGCAGGCGGCAGAGTCATATGAGTGCGACAGAGGAGGTGTCTGCGTTGCAAGAGTCAGTAATGCGGGTCTATAGGGACCAAGGATGTCTGCTTTACTCACCAGAGGGGTTGTGTCATAGGGACTGGGGATGCTCATATCAGGAGCGGGGATGAAGCCGTAGCCAATGTATGGGCTCATGTTGTCCTGGTACATATCCCGCTTGATGGGATCGCTGTAGTGGCCCAGAGAAGGTAGAGAGGTGGACATGGTGGTGGCAGTGAGGTAGTTGGGATATGTCTCTGCGGTGGTCATGGCGGGGTATGGGTGAGCGTTGCCGTAAGGGTTCATGAGCAGCTCATCGGGAGCAGGATATGTGGTGTAAGAGAAGACGGGCGGCGTGTTGGATCGCTCGCGGTCATCGTAGTGAGAGGGAGCGAAAGCGAGCTCCTCATGCGACTCCATGGGAGGAGTGAACTGGCCCTGGGAAACGATGCTGGTGGGCTTGGGAGGAGTAGGGATTCGGACGGGAGCCTGAGACTGCTGGGCCTTGTGGGACTTGGTCGCCGGGCGCTTGGTCACCTTGTTGGGGCTCGTTGTCTGGTTGCCTGAAGTCTTGATCTCAGTCTCGCCCTCTTCCGAACCAGCGCGGCGCTCGAGGTCTTCCAGACGGCGCTTAAGCTTCTTGCCTGTAGATGAACATGTTAGCTATGTTTTTCCTCTTTCCCACTGCCATTTTGAATGGAAGCCGAAAGACGTACGGTAGTTGCGCTGGGCAATGCGGTTCTGTATCCTGCGGCGCTCGGCAAGATCTGAGATCTTGGTCCAGTCCTCGTCAGGGTGGGCAGAGCTGCTGAAGGCGCTGCTGGTGCCGTGGTTGGAGCAATGCCTGGGAGGAGGAGCGGGAGCTGGAGCTGGAGCCGCGGCGTAGGCATAAGGATGCTGTTGTGAAATAGCGTACATGGCCATTGTGAATGTGTTGTTTTGTTGTATGTATGTATGTGTAAGTGGGGTGAGGGTGCTGAGTATCTATAGAGATGAGAGCGAGGTGGGATGGCGAGGCAACCTTGAAAGAGGAGGCACTCGCAGCTGGGTAAGAAGTCGCTGTTGTAGTTGAGAGAGCTGAATGTATGGATGAGATGAGATGTAGATGGTCGATGAGGGGCAGTAGATATATATCTATGACTGTAGATGTGTGATGAACAATCGTTGTACAAAGCTGGCTATGCTGGGAATGGGAAGATGGGAGGACGACTTGGTTAAATACTAGATGGCCGGATATCTCAGAGTCTCTGGAAGCTCTTGTATGCAGAGAGACCCTTGGCTTTGCAGGGCTGCATGGGTCAGGCCTCATGGCTCGTGAGGCCCAGCAAGGCTCGTGCTAATTAGCGTTACCCTTCGTCGGGGCAGGGGGGTGGTGACAAGCCATCCCGCCCATGTCTATGGATTTGACGGGTTTGGGCGATCTGTGGAAAAGCGTAGGTACGTACCTTTCTGCCTGTCGGTCGGGGGTGTGTCAGTGTGTCTCTGCTGTCTGCACGCGGCGGATCTGGGTGCTGTCGCTCCTCTTCAGGGGTGTGACTGTTGAAGGATGGGAGGTGGGTGAGTGGGTGCGTGTTGGGGTGCGATGGATGCCAGAAGGGGGCGTGTGGAAAGTGGAGCGGGTGCGGAGCGGGGCATGCAGAGGGTGTGCCACTTTCCATCATAATGGGGAGGTGTGTCAATAGTTTGGAGCAGCAACCAGGAGCAGGAACACACCTGGACGCTCGGGGAAGTACTTTTATTAGTGCCTGGATTGCGCTGGTACGTACCCCCACATCGACTCTCGCAACACAGAGAAGAGTCGAGCAGAGGACACAACACACACACGCACACACACAAAGGTACCTACTCAGTCTCTGGCGTGCTGGTACCGGCACCCAGTACTCACACACAACGATACTTTTAGTAGTTGGAAAGGGGGGGTTAAGCCAACCAAAATTTGCCCACTTTTAGAAACACAACCCACTTCTGGCAGGCATTCTGTTTCGCCTCTGTCTTCCACCACTCCCACAAAGTATCAGTGGTACTCGCACTCGCCTTTTTGCGCCGCCACCACCACCACCCACCCACTCCTCCCCTCCTCCATTAACGTATTTTACTCATTTGTCCACTGAACGGTCCCCCATCCAAACCAACCCCTCCGTCCCGACAGTCGTCCAACTCCATACGGCGACCTCTCTGGTTGGTTGGCGAGAGCCGACGCAGAAAACGGCTCCGGGGGAATTGTTGGACCTGCCCGCCGCCTGTTGACGAATGCCCCCCAGAGTACGGAGTACCTAGTATGTAGTGCCGTCGTCATAGGGCTGCTGTTCACTCCTTTTTTTCTTTTTCTTTGCCATGATATTCCACGGTAGATCTAGGACTCTTGGTAAATTCCAAATCCATGATTCCTTTCTCGAATGATTTCACCCAGATAGGTGCAACTAGCTTTGGAACCACTTCCTTTCTACTCAGAAGGATCTCGCCCAAGCAAAGGGTCCACATGCCATTTCCATCACAGAGAGGTATGAATGAGCCTTGGGATTGGTCAAGGGCCAGCATATTGCACTTTACTACGGATGCACGGAACGTGTTCCAAATGATAGTCACCGAACAGCGTGCCTGCTTGTCTGCTTGCTTGCCTGCTTGACCGTTTGTTCGCCCAATTTTCACTTGCGCGCTCTCTCTCCCTCTCTCTCTCCCTCTCTTCTTCCCTTTCCACGTAGAATCCGGTTAACCCGGCAAATTCCAGGTCGGAGGCGAGGTACCATCGCTTGATTCAGCACGTTCGAAAGTGCTTCCTTTCTCGAATCGTGTGAGCTTCTCGAACGAGGGGCATAGGTAACTTGGAACGTCGGCTCAAAACATGGGTCAAGCAGGCCACAAGACCACCCCCTCCATAAAATCCCCCAATCGCTACAGCACCGCACGGTTCACATTATGGGCGATGCGTCTTCCCTCGCCCATGGACTGGGACTGGGTCCGGAAACTTTGTCAAGTGGTACCTAGCAGTCCACACCCAGGTAGGTTGACCGGGAGTGAGTGGCAGGAAAGAGACGGCGAAAGCAAGCCATTGAGAAGTGACAAATGGCGGAGACAACACTTCCGGGTGGCTGTAAGTGCTCCGTAGACATGGCTAACTTTGTTTGATACACCTTGTCGACGCAATATGCAGTCAACGTGCATCCTAATATCGAGCAAAATAGCATCAAATTAAGCGCCTAGCTAACCCGTAACTGACAGCGTTGAGTCTTTGTTCCCAGTCGTTACACACACAGGAGAAAAAAGATTAGTATTGCAATTTGTCCTATAATTTAGTACATTTTGATTTTATTTCATTTTTTGCTACCATCATCGAATCTGCTTGATTCAGTAATTGTGGCGTTTCATAGACTATTACGAAAAGGGTTGACTTTCCCAGTTCGTTCCTTCACGGGACTTGCATGATTAAGGATCTGATACCGGAACAGGGTCAAGAGTAGTCATTCGATTCAATTGCATACTTGGCTTTGTCAGTCACAGTCTCACAGACCACGAGTTTAACGACAAGTTAACGATAGCCTCGTAAGGCACGAGAGTTGAAAGGCAGACGGGACAGGCCTCCCGGCACTCACTTGCCTGGCGGTATTGGCCGCTTAATTGGTCGGCTCGTTTAATTTTGTCTTTTTGCATCTGTCGATAGATACAGCCCTTTCCAGCATTAGGTCAAGATTAAGCACAGAACCTTGTAGTGCAGGGACGGCCATTCATGCCCTTGGACAGTAAAGCGCATGAAACGCTGGTCTCCATGTCCATGTCAAAAAAAAAAAGACCATGGCTATTAATTACTATGACTATGACTGCATTCACGGATCTTTTGGGCCCCGGTTGGCAGTGCCAATTCTACTCGACGTGAAATTCAGCCTAGTTTGGGGAGCCCTTGGAGAGAGAGCCCGCCCTGGAAGCCCTCTTTGGTGGCCTTTTTTGCGTGCCCTCTTTGAGGCCATGCACGTGCCACAATGCTTTGTAAGACTACTATTTTTGGGTAGCGCAGATGACAAGACACAAGAGAAGAATTGTGCCCGCATAAAAAGTACGAATACAGGGCTGTGATTGGCCGCAGCGTCTAACGGTTTTTTGCACAGCCATATTTGTGCACTGCGTTCTTGGATACTCTTGGCTGCCAATACACCAAACATTAAAATCTACTAGTCTCCGGCAGAGCAAAGAGCCGCGAACAAGCGCCTGACGATGGCTTCCACAAATCAAACTTGGCTTCCATCCTCTTTTTATTTTTTGCCCCCAAACTAGCAGTAGTAAATACACGCCTTTCTGTGAGGAGAAGAAGAGAGAAAGTATGGCTTAAAGTTTCGTCTATTGTATCCACATATCTTGCATCTGACAATGGAATTAGCCGCAACGACTTGATCCGCAATATGCCCGGTTCTAGGCATTGAACTTTTGTTCGATGGCGTTGAGAAACACAAGCAAAAACAATGTTTCGCCACCGCCAGCTTTTCCTTCCAGCCTATCTTTAGCTTAAGGGGAGTCACGCAACCACGTCGAGCTTCTTATCGATAGGCATGCAAGTTTTACTCCGAATAGTATCAACCCACAGGCCAGGCCTACCTACCAGCCCCGCGCCCTTTGCGTGTCGAAAAGCTCTGTCGCTACCTAGTACTTTGTACCTAGGAGTAAGCTATGGAGACATTTTTGTTTTTGTTTTGTTACAGACTCCAACATGCGCCCTCGCACCATCAAAGACCCGCACACGATTTCTTGCGCAATAAATGATGCCAACATGTGGTCCCGCGGGGTGGTGTTGCGACAGCTGATCATCGTGTTGAGTAATTATGGATTCCAGATAGAAAGCCGAGCTTGCGAAGACCCCGAAGTGGTCGTTTCATTCCATCATCATACGGTATCAATTTGCCGGCATGTCAAGATCGTCTTAACTCCATTCTAAATCCACGGAGCACGTTTTCCTTCCCCCCCTTGCACGGCACATGCGTGTGTGTGTGTGTGTGTGTAGTAACCTACTTACCTACCTGCTTGCATGTCTATCAATACGCGGAACGGGGCAGGTTGTAGTCTGCATACTCCGTACGCTTCCCCAAATCCGTTTTGCAACGGGTCCTGACCACCACCACGACTGGGAATTGCATCCTCTGATAGGTTCAAGATTGTGGGCGGCCGTTGAATAGACGTCTGATGCTCTGTTCGGCTTCCATGGCGTCGGGACAGAGTCACCCCCAACCATCACGGTTACAAAGGGGGGGAGATGAGAGGGATTCAGACAAGACCCACGTTCCCTTCCGTCGCATAACAATTTAAAATAAAAAAGAACTGCGAGAGCCGTTGGAGTAGCAATCGTTTTTTTGTCATCATTTTTGTTCAGGGGGCCCCCTAGGCGGCCTCAGCCAATGGGCCTGCTTCCCTACCCGTCGGGACACAATCTGCCACATGCCCACATACTGCCGAGCCTCCCACTCAGCCCTACTATCCCAACGATATGGCACACGGAGACGGATGGTCCGTCTCATGGTCCCGGTTGGGTGGCAGCGCTCACACACACACACACACACAAGGCGTAGGTACGGTACTAGGTAGTCCTGTACAGTATGTAGTCAAGTACCTAACATGAGACGCGCAGCAAGGAGGGACGGGGAAACTATAGCAAACCTACATAGACGGTACGCACGAGCGGGCAGAAAAAAGCAACTAAAGATGAAGAAGAAGAAGAAGACAAAGAATACTACCTAGGATCTCATTGTCTTCTTTGCCTTGGATCGAAACTCGCTAGGAAATAAGTGCAGTAGCGGCAGGCCTCCCCCCCTTTCAGCTCTTGTTCCCGAAAGGGCTATAAAAATCGAAACCATCAGGTCGGAATCAGAGACATGCAAGGCAAGGGCGGGCGTGCGGAAGGAATGAAAGTTCTCATTCTTGTTTTACTGCGGGAGATTTGATCGAGCCGCAGTCGTGGTTCCAATCAAGAGGCAAGGAAAGTATCGAAAGCTGTGCCCGATGCACACTACAAATTCCCCAAGCCAAGTCCAGTCCATCAGCCACCGACGCACTGCCGCGCCCAGGTTAAGGGTGGTTTGAAAGGATGAAACTGAGCTAAAAGTATGATTGATAACGTTGGTGGGAGTGGCAGCAGCAGTAGCAGCAATGGTGGTGGTGGTGTTTGTTTAGGTAGTAGTTAGTTGGTGATGACTGATGACTGGAATCATGTTTCCATATTGAGAAGATTTTTGCGACCGATGTGGGCATATCTAATTGTAGCTTCAGCACTAACATGGTTTCAAATTAAGTTTTGCCACGGTTAAACCCTAGGCAGATACTGCTGCTCGCAATAATCATATGTTTATTTTATGTAACCCAAGGCTTTCGACTTGAGAATAGGCAACATAGGGTAGGTGGGTGAGTGGGTGGTGTGATGGTCGGGCGATCAATGAAATGCTACAGCGCCTTGTCCGCATTATGTCATGTACCAGGTCCCCCTCGCGCGCGGTTGTATCAAAAAGGAAACGTTCATCGCCAGAGCCACACTTGAAACGGTTGCCCAATACAGAATGTCGTCTATGCTCTCACGCCGGAAATATCCGTTACCCATGTGGCTCGCAGATGAAATCTTCATTAAAAATACGTATCATCAAACACTCTCCGCGTGCACGTTTACCCAACCAATCTATTGGGAATCATGGCGGATAACCGGCACCCTGGAACAGTGGGCGAAGGGTTTGCTTCAAACCCGCTTCGGTTGGATACCGAGAATGAAGAAGGCTGTTGGATAAACGGAGAACTAACAAACGGGGTTTTTTTTTTGTTTTTTTTTTTTTTTGTTTGTTTCTTGGGGATACGTGTGAGTGGATTTCTTTCCTCTAGATTTCCCGGGAGGGAAGACAAAAAACGGGCGATGTTTTGGTGTTGGTGGTGGTATTGGTGGTGGTAGTGACATATTTTTTGTTCCCCCCTTTGCCTGCTGCTGCTACTTTTGCTGCTGTTGGTGGCGGCAAGTCTCGCATAGCGCTGGAATACTACAGTATCATCTTGGTACGTGCTTGCGGGACTTTGGGAGGGAACGATAACGGATAACATGGACGTTACGTATGTACTTGTAGTGTAACGGGGCTCGTGGAACTAAATCCCGGTGGTGGGTGTCTGTCTTTGTGATGCCGCTGGATGCCGCTCAAGCTTGCATCCCGCAACACCCGCTGCTCTTCTGCACGAAATACTTGTAATTATGATGAACGGCGACCTCCTGTCCGGTGCTATCAAATTGCGCGGCGGGGAGAACCTTGTACCGGTCCCCGCTCTCTCCCCTTCAATTCATTCATTCAAACCTGTCAAAAAGTTCAAGGGAGACTCGACGAGCCAGGTCAGGCCAGCCTTGTCTCTCCTTCTTCTCCCTTGGCCTTGACCTTGCGGTCCCCCAGTCGTGCGGCGGCTATAACCCGGATCATCCCCATTGGGAATTTGCATGGAGGACTGGGGCACCCTGAGCGCCCAATCCTGGTCCGCAGCGACAGCCACCTGTCTCGAGACTCGAGACTCGGGAGAGCCCTATTGTTAAGCCTTGCGAGCCCATGTGGCCATGCTCATTCCCATTATAATTAATACACGTACTTGTTGCTGCATAAACCACACCCTCGTCCGTCCCGCCTGTCATTTTTTCTGCCTTTGCTCCACCGGGCGGGATAGACAAGTACCCCATGACCTGTTGGAATAAATAATAACGGGGCTCTTGATATTTACTACTCCTGGCTAAAAAGAACTTTGTGATAGCACACATACAGAGAGAGCGAGCGAGAGATTTCTACCGGGCAGGGGGGAGAGAGAGAGGGAGAGAGCAAGTTACGAGAAAGAAAGAAACCAGGCAGGTCCTTGACTCCCCCAGGAATGTTTCGATTCGATAGATTGTGAACGGCGGTCTAGCTAGCACGTACGATCCCCATCTTAAACCCCCCAACCGACTTACTCGTACAAGGGCCTAGAGATGGATTCTGTCGTCTATCAAATTTCCTAAACGCCAGTTTGCGCTCGGGAGATGGCCGAGTACCTCGCATTTTTGCATCTCCCGCCCAATTGGACGACATCGCCAACTCCCCGCACTCAACTCCAGATTCGGGTGGCCGGAGCTACGTCCACTTGTACTTTGGGACTTCGTATGCCCGAGTGAGGTTTGCGTGTGAGTTTGAGTAAGGGACCAGCTTGAGTTGCATGTCTTGGCCAAGTCCCTCGCCCCCCCCCCCAATTCCACCCCAGCTGTTGGTTCATTGCGTTGACAAGTTGGGAAGAGATGGCCCTGAAAATACCTAACCTACTACTATGGTAGTACAGGACCATACCACAACCAGGTTGGTATGTCATGTACGAGTAAATGTATGTATGTACTCACTTTTGGCCCATCGGCGAACAAATCTTGGTACCGGCCGATTAGCCGTTTACTTTTTGGATCGAGGGGGGAGCACGGGCAAGGGGGAAAAAAAAACAAGTAACACGACAACAACGACATGGCATGAGCAGCAAGTGGTGGAGACATTTGGGAAATGCGAAAATCCAAGACAAGTGTTCCAGGTTCCTACGATGAAAGAAGAAAAATGACGTTCACGTGTGCTGCACGGTTAAAGATTGAGGTCTTAGGGTCGCCAATGGGATTTCCATTGTGCCGTATTGGCGTGCAGATGGTTTTACATGTAAAACATACCTCAAGGTGTGTGCCTGCAGTGCAGTGCGGTTCAGTTCAGTTCAGTTACCGTACGGCACAGTACAACACAACGCAACGCAACACAACGCAGTCTTACAGGCAATAACATCCAACCTGCCTTGTATGCAACTTTTCTGTAGGTTGCGTGTGTGAGTGCTGCGCTGTACTGCGCTGTGTCGTGTGTTGCGTGTCAGTGTCAAGTCCATGGATTTGCAGCGACGAATTGGGTGGGAGTGAGTGGAAATTCCGGCATGGGACCTTTTCATCCGTGAATCCCAGGAGGTCCTTTGCAAGACGGTCTCGTTTTGTCCCCAAATTACCATGCCTATTGGCGCCTTTTTTTTTTCTGCCTTCATTTTTGGTCAAAGGTAAACGGCCTAAAAGGGATTCGTCATTCACCACCCGCCCAAAGTAGCATATTGACAACGTGTGCTCCTGCAGGTGCCGGCGCTCATCTCAGCCTTATACTCGTATATCTTTTTCTTTCTCTTTGCTAGGTACACAAAGTCACTTTGTACATGTCCTGAAGAGGAATGATGGCATCATCTTTTGGAGTCCGTTCTAACCTTCCCCCCTTTTTTACCTGCCGTATGGTAACTTTTTTAAGGTTCTCACTTGGCGACGGTGACGATGTGCCTTGGCTTGCACACTGCTCTGTTTTGCTTTGCTCAGGTCCTTCCCCCTCTTCCCCCCTGGTTGAAGCACGATGTCATGTTCGTTCGCCTGGAAAACACGGCAAGACAAAGAAGAAGAAAAAAAAGGAAAAGAACGCGAGACAGCGGGAGAGACGGCAGGGTATCCCGCCCTCGCCTGTTGTTACTGTTCTGACCAGGCCAGTGTGCCGGGTCCAGAAAAGAAAATAATTCATCAGATAAATTCAAATCACATGGCCCAATACGGCAAACGCTTGGGTAGCATTGGGAAGAGATGGGAAGCAATCCCATATGCCCCATGCCCTCTCCACCCCATGTACCAGGGATTGACACAGGCATGGAGATGTTGCATCGGTACGTATCTAATTTTCTCTTGCATTTACGAACCCCCCTTGGCTTGATTCGATACGGGGTGTCTAATTTGGAGACGACGGGGGGGAAAATGACATGAGAAGGAAAAAAGTTACCAGAGAGGCCTGCACAGAAAATGAGAGACGCGACTCAGAGATTTGCTGCTCCATGATTTCTTCATGAGATCCGATCACTACCACCGGATTGGATAGACATGATTGCTGCCGGACCCACAATCCGAAGTCAGTGCACGCTTTTTGGTATCCCGAAAGGGCTTTGAGGCTTTTGGAGAAACATGATGGAATATGAAGAAGCAACGGTAGCAAGACAAGACAGGACAAGACAGGACAAGAAAAAAAGAAGCCATGTAACTTGGGGGTCAAATTAGAATGAGAGCTTGGCCTCTATTTCTCACCTTTGCCTGCCCCGTTGACTGAGATTTCTAGGGCAGGACTACGGACGAAGGTTACGTATGTCTATCCATGTCTACATAATGTGAGTGTGTTTATGTACGTCCTCTATACTCTAAAAAAAAATCCCAACGCCTTAGACATGCGTCCGGACGGACGTGCGTGCGTATGGAGTCCGCGGAGAAGAAAGCTGCTCAAATTTGACTTATATCCGACGCCCCCGTTTCGTCCGTTTATGCCGTAATTAGGACTTTATCTTGTTCACTTTAGGGCGCGGTCATTTGTAAGAAAGAGAGGGGGAGAGAAAAAAATAATTATTGTCGACAGCAAAAGACCCTGTGTGATGCTATATTTACGAAAAGAGAGTCCTATACCTGGCTCGCCAATGTTTTCTCCAATTACCAATACATTTCAAAGAAAATGGCGTTGAGCCACTCACGTCTCCAATTGGGGAATCCCAAGTCGACCAAGGCATCTTGGAAGGATCCAATGGCTGGGCCTAACCCCAACGGTCGTCCGGCTGGGTTTTGGGGGCCAGCCGGTGGAGGAGGGGGCCCGTCAACTGTACTGGGCCTAGTCTGTTCCGAGTATTTGCAAAAACAGTAAACCGTGAAAGGGTCGCAGGTGGGGGGTGGAGATGCAGCCAATCGTAGTGCGGAGAGTTGGAAAATGGGCTAAATTTCACATTCGCTATCACGTGCCCTTCTCCTCGGGTTTTGGTGTGGGTGGTTGAGTGTTTTTGGAATTCTGTATTCCATATACACCCCCCCCCCCGAGGAGTGAGTGTACGGACTGTCTCTTGCAGGCGCCGCAGACGCAATCATGCTCTTGCCACGCCCTCGTGGACTGATCGACATGTACGTACTAGTACATTGCATGTACGAATATGGAGCTTGGTCTTTGCTCGTACGATTCGAGAAGTAAAACGGCGGACATGCAGACAGGAAATTATACAGCACCATACAGTCAATCAATATGTTTCGCTTTACTCATGCTGGGGGGCCAGGCAAAGGAGAGGGCGCGGTGTGTGTGTGTGAGTATACACGCCTACCAACGTTTGCGTGTGTGCGTGCGTGTGCCTCGAATAATGCCCTGCTCCACGCGCAAAGATGGGCACGCAATCTAGAGCTGGCGACGACGAAGGTATCCCGAAGCACCGCAGCTAATGTCCATTGGTTGGTAACGATATCGTCATGCATCTTAGAGTTTCGGGCACCTGTTTCAGAGAAGGAGGAGGAGGAAGAGGTGGTGGCCATTGCCTGGCACTGGAGGGAGCACACAGCAGCAGCAATGAGCGACAAGCAGGCAAAAAGGAATCGCGCTTGATTGTCGGGCTCACACCGGTTCATCTTGGTGCAATGCCCGACCCGGAACGACGTTCGGTACTTGAATTCACGCTGTAGGGCTGGGTAACGAGCTACCTGCGAGCCATGGAAGATTGACCTAAAGAGGACATGCCGCAGAGTGGCCGAGCTGCTGTGGCCGCTTGTACAGCGCAAGTCGAGTTGACCCGCAGAAGCACATCAAAACGACGTGCCCAATGCACCTCACATTCGAATGCTGTTCCAGCGGTGAGTCTATCAATTAATTGATGGCTTCGGCGATGCCGAGCGGGACGCTGTGCAGCGGGCGCCCGCTCTGCGGGACAGAGACAAGGGCGTCACTGGACAACACCATCAAGGGCACATCAATCGCCTGTGATTGGCTGCCCTGGCCAATGCCCTGGTTCGACCATGGGCTGTCTACCCTGGCACGAGTCTGCTTGTCTTGCTGGGACGTCATTACCCACTGCCTTCAGCCCTACCATCCGTCCACCCCCTCCCCTCCCTTCCCTCCTGCCCTTGGAAAAGCAGTGCGCAGATTGGTAGAAGCAGGGCAAGGCAGGCAAGCAGGCAAGGCACTCTTCTGCTTGTCTCTTTCGCTCTCGATTTGTGTGTCCCCTTCTGCTCAAGGGTCCCTTCCAAAGTGCCCACCATCTCCCCCTGGGCCGAACCCCCCTCCTGGGAAGCAAATCAACACCCATGTTTGCGCCAGGACCGTTTGATTTTCCAACGAGGTTTGCCAGGTCCCCATCACCATGGGTTTTTTGGCGTCAACCTATGATTGGATGCGTCGCTTAGACTTGACTTGTCTCAAAATAGTGGTGTGGTGCCAGAGATTCGGCGAGCAAGCAAGGACCCCCAGCTTCGTCCAGAAGAAGCTCGCCCCAGATCCTCTCCCTCCCCCGAAGGCTCTCGCCCTTCGTCCCTGGCTGTCGCTCAAACAAAAACGTTTTAAGAAAGGGAAGGGAAGGGGGAAGAAAGGGGAGACGGATGACTTGCTGGCATCGCCGAAGCATAACTGGGTCTTTCTTGGCACGACCTATAACTAGGACTCTGATATTAATGAAGGGGTGGGTAGAGGGATGGAGGGAGAGAAAGAAAAAAGTTCCATATTGCTTCTCCATCGGCTTCTAGGCTTTTGTATGGATATTTTTGCTTCTTGTCGCCTACATGGGAAGAGAACAGGCCAAGCCAAGTGAAAACAAGAAAAAAAAGGTCAACGGTACATACCTATCACAGAAGGCCCCGTCACCAAAAATCCAAGCAGCATTCAAGCATGATCAAGCCCATCCCAATCACATCGCCAAAACAAGCACTCGACCCAGCCTGCAGGAGCCGGCGCCAAAGCTTGTTCACCCCAAAGACCCAAGTCGTCCTCGTCCTCCCTCCAACACCCCTGGCAGTTTTTGGGGGGGGAGACCGGCCGCCAACCAAACCCACCCACCCACACTCCTCGTCACTCATGCACCCACACTCAACAACCACATGCCGTGCAACCCGTCAAGCCCGTTTCCTTTTGGCTGGATTCGCAAAGCCTCGTCATGCATCCTAGTGATTGGTGGATTTTCGATATGCAGGCCGCCACCTAGATGGCCGCCAGTCCGTGTGTGCCACCCTGGTCGACCGCCCTTTTTCAGTGCTATACCTTGGATTTTGCGGGAGAAAAGGCGGGATGGGCGCCGCCCCCAGCGGACGCGCCTCTGCTGTGCTTGCAGGACAGTGGAGGACAACGATTGTATCGCTGCTGCTTGCTGCTTCTGCTTGCAGCCTCCATTCCACTGGCTTCTGTGCCTGCTGCTGTGTCCCCCTAGTACTGGCCCCCTCCCCTACCTCGACCTACAGCACACACTGCAAGTCCCCTAAAGCTTCGTGCCTCTTGCTGCTAAATCTGTGGTCCATAGCCTGGAGCTTTTCTGTGCAATGTACGCCATCTCTATCATGTCTCGCCGAAGGCGCCCCGTAGTTTGGCTGGGCGGCGGCGGCGGCTGTCCTGTCCTGTCTGTCTGGCTGCCTTTCTGTCTTGTCGGTTACCCTTGTCGTGAACATGTCCCTGTTGTCCTTTTTGCGGCTGCGGAAGGGAGGTACAGCAACACACATATTCCCAACCATGCATTCCAACTGGTCACACATACGATATCAATAATGACAATCAACACCGCCCTTCGTCATTGCATTTGTGCATATCCCGCCTCTTTCAACGTGTACGCAGCCCAAATTGCACCAGTTCAGATCTCAAATGATCGGGATCGGAAAGGAGACTTCAGGATGTCTCTGTTTCCAAGCATGCAGCCATTGGGAGGCAGTGTCTCGCCCACACACCTCCTTCCCCTCCTTTCCCCTCCATCCTATGTTTCCCTTTTGCCTTGGTTTTTATTTTTATTTTTTTCTTCTCATTTTTTGTCTACCTAATTTTTCTTCTTCCCATTGAACAATGTGGTTTGTCATTTGCGGGCGCAGAGGCCATCCCAGTGCCGTGTCACGGGTCGCCGGCTGCGGAATCGAGTTGCATGAGAGCAGTTCCGATATATCGGGCGCAGCTTTGTCTACTTTTCTCCCCCCGTAATTTTCCCTATCTGATATCAACAAGAAAAAGAAAAGGGAAGATGTATCTAAAAAAAAAAATGAAGAATTCCTTTTTTTCTGCCTTGCTTTTTTGCCGAGGTCTTAGGGACAATGATTTGAATTTTTTTTAACATTTATCCCACTTACACACCATACACAGCTTACCCTGTATTTTTGAAGCTTTGTTCGATCAACAGGATGACCGCATGAAATCATCATCAACAAAGCTTGGAGGGTTGATATCGATCACCCTCCAACAAAAAGAAACACATCTGCAAGTACAAGCCTTTGACGTTTCATAAATTTTCGACTAATTCATTCTCTTCTGCTTCGATCAGCCCATCTGGATCCTTTTTCTTGATTGTTCGATGAGCTATCTTGACAGCCACCCACCCACCCAGACACACAATGATTGGGGAATGGGGGATTGGCAACGGCGTGGCGCCATATATTCCAGGCAGCCGTTTTTTCTGAGCTTTTAGTTGGACAGCTCGCTTCGTGGACCTATGGGCACCTCCAATTTGACTGCCCCCCCAAAGTTTACCCAGTTCGCCGTTGCGGACGTGTTGCTTGCTTTTTCCCGCTAGCATGCTTCCAGTGATCTGGTTTGAGTTGGGACAATGTCTTGCACTTTGTCCTGAACAGGCGAGAACCTGATTCCAAACCCCCAAAGTAAAATGCCACGAAATGGAGGGCTAATAGTTCAAACGAACCCTCAGGGTGGGCATCAAGGTTGTTAACCCGGAATAACTCCCCCAAATTCCCCCTCCCCCTTCCCAAGCTAATCGAGGACCCCAAGCAGACAATACCAGCCACGACGCCTATTCTAGCGCCCATCGCGACCGGAGTTTTGGGAGGGGATATCAAACGCCAAATCGAAGGGGAGGGAAAAGGGGGGGGGGGGGGGGCGCCAACAAGGCGTGCAAAGGGTCCGGAGACGCCGTGAGTTGTGGGATGCGAAAGCTTGCAACTTTCAATTTAACCCAAACCCTCTTATTTTCTACAACGGTGGCCCATTAACACCGAACTCTCGGATTTGTTAACTCTTCCCTTTTTCTTATTCCATGCTCTCCGCGACGGTAGTTGCAGGCGGGAGAAGAGGTTTGATCGACAAGCGATCGCACGGTAGGATCCATTATCATACGGCTTACGAATTGTCTGAATAGGGAATTTGCCAAGAATCAAGGTTGGAAGTCCTTGAAAGGCGAACTAAGCTGCGACGGGGTCTAGTTCTACATTTGACGACGAATTACACTTCAGCCAGGCACGGCGTGGATGCCGCCTCTTTCAAACGGCGCTCCTCCTCCGCGGGCGCCTCCGTCGAGATGGGCCATTTGCCGGACCTCTCAAACATGCCGGGACGGAGCAACTCAGCGTCTTCCTTTGTTGTTGGGCTACCCGCGCGGCATCCCAACTCCAATCCGTGGTTACCGTGTTAAGCATCTCTGCATCTTAATAGCATCGAGCGTTGCGTTTTTTTCCCGCGTCCATGGAGCCTAACCTCCGCAAAGAGGCGTTCTTCGCATCTAAGATCTTCCTTTTCTTACCGATGCGATGACCATCTCCGTACTATGATCCACCGGATGGTTATATACGTTGTAGTCGGAGGTGTCCCCGCTGATGACCTTTTATTATTATTATTATTTGCTTACGGAATAATGCTGCGCGTGGGTTGACCAGACGGACAGACTAACCGACTTCTCATTTTCATGCGGCTGGCCCATTTAGTGCAACAATGACCAAAAACCAAACTTTTGGACTGCAAGAGTAAAAGAAAAGAAAAAAGAATCTAGACTATTCTGGACAGCCACTCAAGGCGTTTGAGGCTTGCTTTAGCTACTCCTGTCGCTGTGCGGCAATCCTTCTTTCCTCTCCCAACCTGCGGGCCCACGCCTCGTCGAGTCAGGGTCGTCAGAACTATATCTAAAAACGAAGCGTGGCTTTTTTTGGACTTGGCGGATTGTTGGCTGGGGACGAGGAGGAGGAGAAAGACCGGCACTCGCACGATATCCGCAGCCTCAATTCCGATGGACCTTGCGTCAGGTCGCATCGAGTGAGTGAGTGAGTATGGTATTGGTGGAGTATTGGTTGGTTGGTTGGATTGATTGATTAGTCGATGTCTTGGTTTGATGGGGGTCAACTTTGTCTGCAAGCGAGAGAGTGAGAGTGAGAGTGAGAGTGAGAGGGCGCTGCTCGTATGAATGAATGAATCATGGACAAATTTGGCACATTTCACGATGATACATACAGTTACAGCCCTAATACTTGTAGAAGCTCGTAAAGCAAGAAAGAAGCAAAAGAGAGACCCGGGTCCATCGCATCGTGCCGTGTGGTCCTAACACGTAAAAAAAAAAAAACCTACGGATAGGTCGGCCACGATGATCCATCGTCATGCCGTAACCACGAGGCCATGAGGTGGCATTGAGATGGGGGTGGACCTGCATCATTCCAAGCAAGAGAGAAAAAAACATCCCGTATTTTGGAACAAGCAGTGAACAAGCAGTGGTCGTAGCAGCAGTAGCAGTACAGAGGGTGCATGTGTTGCGCTGAAAAAGGGGGCGCAGGGCAATGTCGGCCGAATAGGTTTGCTCTCCTCCGCTGAACTTGTTTCAGAAGGGGGGAGGGGAGGGGAGTGAAACCTGCTTCTCGAAGGCTTCTATTTTTTTTTCCGGGCCCGGGTTTCTGGTGGCCGGCGTTGCATTGGAAAGAACGTGTTTTGGAATGCGTATAGAGTAGTATTGGAGGGGGGGGGGGGGGGGGCAGAAGGGAAAGACAGAGAGAAAGAGGGAGACAAGAGGGCAGAGAGAGACAGAAGGGTCTAGTTTCAGCGAGAGCCGACCTTCCATCTGTACACTCCCAAGGCTATGGTTACTCCGTTACCAAAGGGCACATTTGGCATCTGACATTGAATCAGTGTATCACAGACATGCAACTGGTCCCAGCGCCTTCGGGTCCCGCGATGAATGTGTGTGGTGTCTGATGTCTGATGTCTCTTGTCGGGGTTAGCGTTTCTTTGAAGCATCTTCAGTCAAGCTTTACCTTGGTCTTTGCGCGCATCGCATCACATCGCGTGGGTGGGGTGGGTATTATTGTGGGTGTGGGTGAACGTGGCAAAATGGAGAGAGAGAGAGAGAGAGAGAGAGAGAGAGAGAGAGAGAGCAAGGGCGGAGGAGGAGGAGGGATGAGGAGGCGAAAGGCGGGTTGTTTGGTTTTGGTTTGGATACCATGTTGGTCTGTGAGTATTTGCAGATGCTGGAACGATGCGACCTGAAAAGAGCGGATTGCTACAGTGGACGTTGTACCTTTTTTGGTTCTGGTGTGGTCGCAAAACGCTAAGAAAAAAGGGAGGTTCTCTTTGCAACGAAGAGACCACCGTGAAAGGGAAAACCGGCAATCCGACCAAGGAAAAACTGCCAAATACGAGGAGGGAGGGTGGGCTATACACTGACTTCATGTTTCGGGCCAATTTCTGGTGTCCGTCCCTTTTCTTGCTTCTTTTCTTCTTCTTCTTCTTCTTTTCGGCATTCGAGAAGGGAGGCGCTGCGCCCAGTCCACCATCAATCCCGTGTGCATCATCATCATCGTCTCTCCCTCGCTCATTGCCGTGCCGTCGTCGACAAAGACGGCATTCGATTCATGGAATTTTTTGTCAATCTCTCCCTTTTTTTTCCTGAACAGCTGAATGGTTCGTGCTTGTCTTGGGCGTTTCTCTCTCTCTCTCTCTCCCTCCCTGAATGAATGCATCACGCGCCCTTCGGTTACAACAAGTAAAGTCCTTGGTAAGGAAATATTTTCATCATTCAGGAGGTGAATACAATACAATACAATGCTGCCGCTGCAAGTATACATGTACTTTGCTACTATTAATAATTACCCACGTCCAAGACATACGGGATAATTAAACATGTGGCATTTGTGTGTTTGATATCCTCTTGCTCTGCTTTCATCTGCCCGCATCTCGTGAGGTTACATTTTACATCTCGTCCTGCTTTTTTTTCTTTTCTTTTCTTTTCTTTTTTGCCCACCATCTTGGAACACAGATTGACATGGGATGATGGATTGCCCCATGAAATGCCGGACAACCACCACTACTAACTCAGGGGTTTCCATTATCCTGATTGCCTGATGGCCTAATAGCCTAATGGGACCTGGAATGTCAGGCATGCCGGGTGGGTGGGTGTGTTGTTGGAAGCTTGACTTGACTTGATTCGACTGGACTTTCCCGGTTCGGATGGGAGGTTTCCTGGAAATCGGATGAATGAATGAAGATGAGATGGAATAGAATGGATGGGTGGATGGGTGTGAAGATCCATCATCATCATGAGACGAGGATGGCGCGTGGCAATTGAATCCTTCCGGAGCCCTGGAGCCCTGAAAGAACCACTAGAATCACTGAGACACCCATGCCATGCTTTTCGCACGTTTCAGGGCAGCATTAGCGACGGCGGTGGTATGCACAGAGATGCATAGCAATGCACAGAACTGGCCATGGGGTAGCAACGGGGCAGCATTAGTCCTGCATGGGGGGGGATACCTTTCACATTCATGGCCCAGCCAGCTGCAGTACCCATCTGGTAGTAGTAATAGCAGTACGATGTCGAATCGACAGCAGCACATACTTGTTTCGGCTCAAAAACTGAGCGGAGAGTGGCCGAGACAGCCCATCACTGCTCAAGGAAGCCATTACGAGGCCATTCACACGTTGTTCCAATGCACGCACGCACTCGCGCAACGCACGCCCGTCCGTCCGTATATCCGTCCGTCTGTGGAAATCTGCGGAGAAGAACGAAAGCAAAGGGCTCCCCACGGCCACGGCCATGAACCACCACGGGCCATGACCAAGAACCGGGATGGCATGACATAATCAGGGCGGCGGCTCAGCCACGCACGCACATACTTGTACGCACACAACACGGAAACGGGACAACCAGCTTGCTTTTACTTTGGCGACATCTTTTTTCTTTGCATCTGCCCTCTGCGGCAACACTTTGCTTGCTGCAGCCAACCAAATACCACCACCGAACGGAACAAGCGCATGCACCATGTCTCAGACCTTCCTTTCCAGAAACCGTCTAGAAGACGTCTCGACGCTTTCTTGAGGCTTCCACTGCAGCAGCGCTACGAGGCCACGAGGGCGCTATTTTTGCTCCGTGCCGACACAGACACACATCGGGCCTCTGCAAATCTATAGGAAAAAACTGGAAATGATTTTCTCACACCCTCACCTCGCTCTCGCTATCATGCCTCCCTATGCCACACAACTCTGATGCACTCAAACACGCCCCCAACAGACCCTTTTGGCCAATGCTACTCTACAGATGGGAGAGTCGTAGTAGTAGTAGTAGTACGTACATACATACTCCGTACATATGTCCTAGACGCAGGCTAACTCTTCAGGACAGCTCCAAAGACACGTGCGTCCTGTGCATGGCATCATGCTCATGTAGGTAGGGATGCTCATACCTTACGCATAACTTACAGGGTGATGTGACAAGGCGGCGGGCCGGCCACGTTGCTGGAATAAATTATCCCCCCCCCCCCCCCCCCCCCCCCCACTCAAAGCGATGCATCATCCTAGGGCATCGGAGTGGGCATGCCTTACGTACACCTTCGGACTTATCCCTCACAATAGTCTTTTTTTCTTTCTCTCCATCTCCTTTCTCTCTGGTATTGAGTGGGGGGTTCTCGTTTAGACACTTGCCTGGTCTGTCAGTCCCGATAAGCCTCGATCATGTTGCAATACGGCACCTGGGTTTCATGGTGATGTTGCAGATGCGTTCTACTAATCAAGGTTCAATGCACCAGAAAGGAAATAAAATAAAAAGTGGTACGAGGAGACTGGGTAGGGGACACAGAATACTACCCCGAGATGCCGATATTGAAACCCGAAGGGCCTTTCCTGGTCCCTGCGTCCACGTGATGCATAAAGATGCTCAGGGTTTTTTTGTTTTTGAGTTAATAACTGGATGGATTTCATCATCATATTCGGCTCTCGTCCATGGACAAAGGCTCTCGGCCCCACGTGGCTCCTGAGATTGTGTTTTCCTCGTACTAAACCTGGTAGGCTATCCAACTTCCCCGGAGTGCCGTCCGTTCCATCCTGGGTTACCAGAGCCATAATACCCTACACCCGGCGTATAATAGTCACAAATCTTCAACTGCTTGCGATATGTGACAGAACAGGATACGGGTGGTTCGGATCGGCCTCTGTTGACGAAGGCGGGACGTGTCGGATTGTCCCGCCGGAGAAAGTTCGTATCAATCATGGCGACTGGCATGCGTAGTGGTGATCTTAATGGAGTTAATAAGTACGGTAAAGCCATATGTGTTTGTGTGATATTCAAACCATCATACGTCGCCATTTATTTCACATCTGTTCCAGCAAGCGAGCGAATGTAACGCCCGCTTGCGGACTCGAGTGCGGATTTCCCAAGGGGGGTTGCTTATTAACACCCTCCGCTTACAAATGGTAGCCCCATTGTGATGGCTGGGTTACATAAGGTTCGTTCCATACCTAGTAAGGCAAATAGGCATGGTGAATGACGAATGTTGTTACGAGCATCGCAATCGCCCATCTGGCGGAGAGGTTTGCGGAGAATGGGCTTTGATGATGATGATGTAAGTTCAATCCCGGCATTGGAATACGGCAATGGTCAGTTTCAATTGGACGAATGTCCAAAATATCGAGATCAAATTATTAATCAATCTTTGGAATCTTCGGGGTGGGGAAGTCGCATCTGTTCTCCTCACCTGCCCTCTGTACTGTTGAGTAATATAAATAAAGAGAGGAAGGAGCCGATCAGTAATAAGAAAGAGCATGTTTATTGATCAAACAAGACGTGACCGCTTGCTCTTCATTTCATTTCTTCTTCAGCATCCTCATCATCGGAGAAGAGAAGAATCTCAAGTAACGACTCCGTACTCCGTGCTGCGTCCTACGACTACAAACTACTGCTGAACCTACACTGAAACAATAACAAATCATGGCTCGACCTACTGGCCTGATTGCTACCAAGGGCATTGAGCTCCTAACTTGGGGTACGTATCTTTTTCCTTTCTCTCTCTAGGACGGACTCTCTCTTCCCCTCCCGTCGTCTCTTCTCTCTCCCCGCAGTGTCGTCGCCGCATGTACTTTTCCCATTATAGAAACGCCGCGCGCGCTTGAGCCACCGCACCAACCACTTCATGTTGCTGGAACCACTGGAGGCGCCGCAGTGACAAATCGAGGCTGAGGTGCTGCTGTTCTCTCTTCCAGCGCTTCCAGTGCCCCCCTCCCTTCCCCTCCCTCTGCGCGTTCCTGCTGCAGGTAGTCCTGCAGATGAACCAAAGTTATTCTAGGACCTCGTCTGTACTTGCACCAAGCGTTTCCGAATACTGCATCAACCCAGGGCGCAGCAATTACGTTTTGATGTCGCATCAAATTGATCCTCCTCCTACAAGTGCTTTTTTTGCTCAAACTTTGCTTTTCGTCTTCACCTTTCTCATACCCCTGACCCCCAATTCCAAATCGTGACGTTACTGCAGTGTAGCACAATCATCGATGTCCTCTCCCCCCCCACGTACTCCGCACTACACAAGCACACAAGCAACTAGCCAAGATTCTCAGTCTCTTTTTTATTTTGGTGGAATCCTTCAGGATCTTGTCACTGACCGGGGGTTGTACAGGCACTCCCAATGGCTACAAGGCTAGCATCCTGCTCGAAGAGCTAAAGGAAGCCTACGGCCTCCAGTATACCTCACAAGCTGTCAACATTGGACAGAACATCCAGAAGGAACCTTGGTTCATCGACATTAATCCCAATGGTCGCATTCCTGCCATTGTTGACCACGACAACAATGACCTCCCTGTCTTTGAGGGCAATGCCATTCTTGGATACCTGAGTCGCCGCTATGACAAGGAGTACAAGTTCTCTTTCCCCGTCGATAGCGATGACTATACACGGGCCGAGTCTTGGATCGGCTGGCAGCATGGCGGCGTTGGTCCTATGCAGGGACAAGCTGGCTACTTTCTCCGATTCTCAAAAGAAGTGGTTCCAATCGGCATCCAACGTTATGTTGGCGAAACGGAGCGTCTCTACGGCATTCTAAACTCCCGACTCGCCGATCGTGACTACGTTGTTGGTCCTGGACGCGGCAAGTACAGCATTGCCGATATTGCCCTTGTTGGTTGGGTCAACTCCTTGCCCTTTACTACCATTTCCTATGATCAGTTCCCCAACGTCAAGTCATGGCTTGCTCGTCTGTGGGAACGTCCTGCAGTCCAACGCGGCTTCTCGGTTCCCTCGGAATCTTCCATCAGCCCCCTGAAGGACTTGCCTGCAGACTTGGTAGAAAAGAATGCAGAGCTTAAGAAGGTTGTTGATGCAGCCAAGGAGAAGTACGGATACAAGTAGTAGTAACCATGAAGGACTTGATGACTTGTCAACTCTAGTAGAGTCCTAGTATATAGATGATGAATTATAGCCAAGCATAATGAGGGAAATACCTTTTAGCTCATACTTTGATTCAGTAGCTTGTTAGTTCTACGTTCAAGTGTTCCTGGTCACCTATGATATAAGTGTGCATATGAGGTGCGTCTGGAAGTGGAATGACAACATCGCATCATGTTGCTGAGACAAATCAGACATGTCACCGCTTGATCCTCCTGGTCTTTCTTCCCAAAGCTGCAATGCCCGCCCCTTGATGGCTGTGTGGGTAAAATGCACACCTAAACCAATCCAACATGCATCTATCCACTGTTGCATACCGCAGGTCCAAGGTGTATGGTAGGGCGGGCTCAGGCTGAAGGATAAGTGAGCTGCGGGATCGACATGATGGTGTATGCATCTCCCTATGCAGGTAACGCACCCTCTTGATCTCATTTGTCTATTCTAGAAGGACCATGGAATGCCGTTGTTTCATAAATGCCAGTCTTCCGCGTTCGTTGCGTGCAAAACAGGAACAACAATGATTCATGCTGTTGGTTGAAATGGTGGTGATGAATCCTTCAGAGGGTTTATTTTTTTTTGGAATGGACTGCATGAAGGAGGGGGGACCAACGGGGATGGGATGAAATGGAGGGGAGGGTTTTATGACGAGGAGATATATATATTTGGATGAATCCGATGTGTCTCAGTTGAATGGATGTTTGATCATGTATGCTGTGCAGGAACAGATGTAGTTGGGCATGGTATTGCCTGATTTGGAAGGAAGTGGGTGTTGGGATGCATCACGACGTGCCGTCTTCTGGGGTTTTGATTGATGGTGTGTGTGTGTGTGTGTTTGGCGCGCCGTCGTTGTTCGCACCCTACTACTACTTCTTCTAATTATGGGAATCTTTGTAGAGGAGTCGGTTGTTTAGTTCATTCTTGTCTCGTTATAGGTGAGTCAAGCATGTGCCTTGGCTCGAGGCCTTGATCAAAAGAATGAGTAAACAACAAGACGGCATATCCGAAGCTTTTCGGTTGGTTGTCTTGTCCAACATTGAATAACACGGTGTTTATCCAAACTGTCTAAGACTAAGACCTATTCATGGTCAAGTCAATCTAACGTACTACCTTGTCGGAGGGTGGAAATCTATTGCTGTGACGTGGAGACGATGGGCGTGAACGGTCTTTGCCATCTCGATGGAAAACTAACTTGCAACAAGACTTGCAAAGTACCAACCGCAATTCATTACTATAGTCCCATCTATGATGAAAACACCATAGGTAGACTTCATTCATACCTTGGAACGTAGTTACAGTACATACTTTGCTTTGGAACGAAACTTGTAGCTTCATATCCTCTTGACATGACGAGCATAACACTTTGCTGGTAAATCTACTCGATGGCAAACAAAGTTGAATCAACTCGAATCATGATTCAGCAACCGCCTTGCTTCTTATATCACATCGGTGACGGTCACATAGCAAGCAGCCAAGGAGCCTCATCATACCAATACTTTACTATAAATTAACTCAAGATGAATGTAAACCTGATAATCCGTCCTCACCCCTTTTTAATAACCAGCTCCCATCCACATCTCACCTATCGTTACAAAGCAATATACATTTATACTATCAAGTACAACTGGCGTTGTCACCCCCTCCCCTTTTTGTTTTCCAGAAAAGCCACCCCGACTGCTGTGCCTCTCCTTCACATCAAAAGACCTCCGACCCCATTTCATATTGTCCTACCCAACGCCTGTACGCCCTCCGACACGATCCATTCCAGGTCGTCAAGGGGAAATAGAATGTGAACCAGAACACGCCTTGAACAACCGAGCCAAATAGAGCCGATACTCCCTTTTCTCCAACCGCTCCCACCCCCACCGTGACTTTTAATGAGTCGAATGCTATGATCCTCCAATATGCGATGATTCCCCTGTAATATATAAGAAGCAAGAAGAAGCTGAAAGAGAGAAAGAAAGAAAATTATTAACCCAAACGTACGCACAAGCCGAAGAAATCTGGGCAAGATCAAGACGTCTCAGTCCCTAAATCCATCCGGACTGACTGGGCGAATTCTCATGAGCCGTTTGCATTATAACGCGAAGCGTTAGAACACCGGGGGCCCTGAGAGAAGGAAAGAAAACTCTCTGCGTTGGCGCACAACACAGTTGCGGGTATCAATAATGCAGAATACTTTTGTGGGCTGCCTTTATACCGTCCATAATACCGTGAGAAAACATTCGTCTAGGCTCCGTGAACAACCCCCCCATGCCCAATGCAAGATTTAATCGTTTTTTTTCTTTTGTTTTTCTTTATAGGTTGTTGACACCCGCCGAATTGGGGTCAACAACGTTGTCGGAGAGATTGATGAGAAGCTGTGCAAGGCATCTCTTAGTGGCTGCATCGTCTCGAAGGACGGAGGAGAAGGTGGCGTCTCGAAGCGGTTCGGGAAGGCATTGTCGGAGAGCCTCGCGCGCTCTGGCATTATCGCTGAGTCTGCATCAAGTCAGTAACAGGGTCACCACCATACTGCATATATGCCATTGTCAGATGATGCTACTTACCGAAGAAAGCACCTAACTACATGCTTCAACAGCCGAGCGGTCTGAGACTCAACTAGCTGAGCAACCATGTTGCTCAAAACGGTGCCCACGGCGTAGAAGCGCTCGTATGTCGCACAGATGTAATTGAGGCCATTGTCATCAAGCAAAATCTTTTGCACAATGAAGATGGCAACAGTCTTGCTAAGTTCCGAGCCTGTCTCCATGATACGAAGACACAGCGGGATGATTTCCGTCGTGAGCAAGAAATTGATAACCTCCGAGGAGTCATTCTTGACCAAGGCGCCAATAACACCAAGGCTGGTCAGTCGCAGATACTCGAATGGTCGAGATTTGGAGGTTGTGTTGAGGAAGGGATAGAGAAACAAAGGAATGTGCGCTGTAACGGGGCGTGAGTAGCTGGTCAATGTCTCCTTGAGGGGCATACGGCATACCGTTAAGAAACAAGGTTCGTGTGTCATTGTGCGACGCAACGCATTGCAAAAGAGCCAGCGCATTGCACACTCGGTTCGATGCCGCAGCGGTGAGCTGTGAGGGGTTGAGGAGAGTGTAGACCGAGATAATCTCTTGCAGGAGAGATGTCATGACACCTAGGCAGGTGGGATCAGAATGTTGTTGCGAGAGGAGGAGAAGGAGGAGGGGCATGTTTGTGCTACATACCGAATGAGTGCCACAGGATAAGGGCCAGTTCCGGCACCTGCTCTCGCTTCTTGCTGAGCTCCAACAGTGCGGCCTCCCTGGTGTTTTCGCTGAGGAGGTCCGCGATATAGGCCATGGTGCGGCGGTTATCTTCAGAAATGTTATCGTGACCTCCGTCTTGAGCGTGCGAAGCGGCCATGTTGTTGACATTCGAGTGATTGCCCGCCATACGCCCATAATGTTGCTGCTGTTGCTGGACGGCCGAGGCAGCGGCGGCAGCGGCTTGCTGAGCGTGTTGGTGATGCGCAGGCTGTTGGTGCATCCAGGATGAATCACCCTGGGGGTTGAATTGGTGGTGTCCGTAGACGTGCGCCGATGGCATCATCTTGGCAGAATGGATTGTTGTTGTTGGCTGGTTGTTTCGTCGTGTCGCGGAATGGTGACGGTGGAGGTGGGTGGTTTGTGGTTTGTGGTGACTGTTGTTCTGGTTGCGTTGTTCCCTCTTGTGTGTGGTGTGATGACTGTTGGCGGTAGTGGAGCGCAGTAGTGGTGGTGGTGGTTGTGTTGCGGTGGTTGTGTTGCGGTGGTTGTGTTGTGGTGGTGGTAGTAGTAGTGGTGGTGGGAGTGCGCAGTGCCAGGAAGCGATGTTGCAGGGCTCGGCAAGGGCCGATGCTGATGCGATAGGGAACCTTTGAGAAGAGAAGGCGGAAGTTGTGGCGCAAACGCTGGCCTTGGGACAAGGTATTGGCTGGCTGGCTGGCTGGCTGACTGAAGTTGGAATACGGAGAGACTCAAGGCCCAGACAAGGAAGAGATACAATGGAGAGAATGCTCTATATGCGGTGAGAATATCGGTAACTGAAAGCGAGAGAGAGTGTGTGAACGAAGGCGAGTGTGAGAAATGAGAGAGGTAGACTTGAGAGAGACTAAGCGTAGAGGAAGGGAGTAGTTTTCCGCAAAGGGCTTTGGGTTGGAGGTTGTTGATGCGCTCTGGCTGGCATTAGTTTTGCTAAGTACCTACTACTATGCGGGCTTAGTAGTGGTAACTGCCAGGTGGTAGCTGACTCCACGCCAAAATGTGCCAAAAGCCGTCCGTGCACGGATCAGGAATAAGTGACTCTCCGCTCTGGTTAAGCTTTTTCTTTGTACCTGCAAAGTAGATTCGGAAAGTATATGTATTCCTTACAGCGGCTCTACAGCACACCTATAGCGCAAAGGGTACATCACCATATAAATATGCCTTATCTTGAGATTGACAGCCGCAAGTGACCTTCCAACCGGTATGTGTTCAAGGACAGGGGACCTGTGCCAGGTACGAGACATCCGTGGGAAGCTTGGTTGCTTGGTGCCCGACAACAAGGGAGAACTTGAGGAAGCATTGGGCATTTGGTTGTTATCAAAAATCCCAATTGCTCTTGTGTATGTATTCTCAGATGCTAGGTATGCTTGCACATGGTTGTTCGCATGTATCTAGCCGAGATATAAATAAAGAACACCTTGTCTATCTGACAGACAGACTGACAGACCGCGTAAAACTCACCACAAAGAAGCCAGCAACAACACCAGTGGCTGGAAATTGATAACAAAAGTGTTGCTGACTCGACGCTCTACCTACCAGATACTCACGTGCTACTAATAGTACCCAGTAGGCACTTAAACGGTTGCTTCCCCCAGTCTCCTTCTCCCCGCCTCGTTGCAAGGCTCAAGGTATGTACTCTGGCGTACCACCAGCCAGGTCAGGGAGTTACTTCATCTGACCTACCCCGTCTCATCTGTAAAGCATCATGTAGGTACCCAGTACACCGTACCTACTTCTAGCATCTCCCAATGCGGAGCAGTCAATCTCATGGAATCCATATCTCACTCTTGCCAAGCTTCAGTGAAACACGACCCCATTGTCTACCTGTACTTCGTACCTGGCCTAAGGTATAGTACCGTTAGCGACACAAATCTTCTCTCAGCCTCGTCAAACAACTTTTGTTGGCGTATCAACGAATCAAAGAACTAGAAATACAACATCCATCAGGGATAAAGCCTTGTAGTATGCAGTTGAACCTCTCCTTACGGCTGGATATTACCTTGGGCACATATAAATAGCTAAGCATCCTTGCTTTATATGCCAACATATAATGAGGTTCTACGGAGATATCTAGGTACATACGAGTATCTACTAATAGGTAGTAGGTAATAAACAATAGTATACAATAAACAACAAAAATCACCTCCCAATCCATCGCATATCGCGATCATTTATTAGTAGCAATAGTACTAGATAGTGTCTAGGCCAAACACATTCAACAAGGCCAAGATGCCTCTTCTATACCCTTTCATATCTTCCGTTGAATCCATCCCCATCACTGCCCAGACTCTTTCTTTCTCATTACTCAGCTATTATATGCTTCTCCCCGTCTTTCCTCCTCGAGAATCTTTGTACTATGAATGAAAAAGAATACTCCGGCTACGTACTTGAAATGCTCCCACATGTCATATACAAACACGGTACCATCCCCGCTGTTTTTTTTTGTCGACGCCGTTGCCCAACCACAACATGAAAAGCAGGCAATAATCAAGTCCCGTTCGTCTGCATAATGCGCCTCGAAGCTATATAATATGTTTCTCTCCAATGTGCATTCGTGCGCCTCTCATCCTAGTTCCAGCTATATTCCAACTCAGAGTCGAAGCTCCTTAAGGATCTGCTCTGCCATATTCTTGAACTGCCAAGTATTGCCTGTCATGCGCTTAAACTGAATTCCGTGTAGCGATAACAGGGGAACCTTGACAATGAAGATTTCAAACTCTAGTACCATGCTTCCTCCAAGATCACTCTGTACCTGCGTGCTCGTCTCTCCCGGTACCCTTCTAGAGGCTCCTCCGTTTCGTCGAGGGATACTATCCACCGATGATTCCGAGTTGGAGTAGCTCTGGTCGCGATCCCGAGTTCGCTCACGATCTGATCGGCCGGGAGTCCGTGGCGTCAATGTGGGTCTTTCGAGCTCCCGAATCTCGTCGCGATCTCTGTCTTCCCCACGCATGAGTCCCCCAAAGCTGAAGCGCCGGCGCTGGCCAGCTTGGGCAGGGCTGATAGGCGGGTCTTGCACTTTGTTAAGGTCAATGCTGGGAGCATGCTTGCAGTTAAACCCGCCCTTGATTTCCGTATAGTCAACATTGAGTTGCTTAAGCACACGCCGAATATCGGTCCTAATAGCGGGCACAGATTTGCCTGATGTTGTCGATACGCTAAAGAGGCCCTTGAGGAAGACTGGCTTTGCGAGCTCGGTGCTGTCTAGTCTATCGGTAGAAACACCACTCTGATCCTGCTCTAGATCGGTCTCTTCGGGCACATTGACCTCCTGAGCAGCTTCTCTTCGAAGACGACGCTGTTGAACACTCTCACGGCGAGCGTGTCCGAGGGACTTTGCCCTGATGGCAACTGACTGCGAATAGCCATGGCCTCGCTGCACTGGCACGGGTGGGTGATCATTTGACATTGATTGATCAGAACCGCTTGTCAGGGGGGGCTCCCTGCCCGATCTGCTGACATCGCGGCGTCGCATGTCCGCTGAATTGACACTAGTTGACCGTCCAAGGCCAGATTTGCGAGAAGCTCGGCCACTGGCAGATATAGGCGGGCTGAGGAGCTCACTGTGCTGGGGTTGACTGCCTCCTGATGGCAGTGTCATACGAGAACTCTCATCCCGGTCTCGTCGCCCACGGCGTATGCTGAAGCTCTTTCTTGGCGTTGTTGGCACATCGGCTGGAGAGTGAACTTGTACCACGGGAGGATGAGAGCGATCCTTCTCCTTCTCTGGGCGTTCGGGTTCCTTGCGCTTACGAGTGCTGAACCGTCGGAGCAGACCAGCTGCGGTGCCCTCTTTCTTCTGCAACTGTTCAACTTTGGTTTCTGGTGGTGATGCTTGTGCCTGTTTGACCATATCAGGGGCGTCATCTTCACCATGTGTACGAGCCCTAGCTCTAGTTCGCCCGCCTGTGGGGCCTTCACCAGGCATCTCGAAGGCTGCTGCGTTGGTATGAGCCTCCTGTGGAGGTGCAATATCAGGCAAGACTTCAGGCACCTTCTCGCGCTCGCGCTCTCTCTCCTTTTCTTTTTCCTTCTCCTTCTCTCGCTCCTTTTCTTTTTCACGTTCCTTCTCCTTTTCGCGCGACGTGCTTGTTGGAGGCGGGCTCACCTCACCCTGTTCGCGCTCTTGCTTCTCCCTAACCAGATAGTAAATGGAGGTAAGGGGGCTAAATGCATTGAGGGGGTCAACCCCAAGCTGTAAACCCTCTGAGCTTGGACCAGTCAACGTATCGCGGCTAGTTCCAGAATTTCTTCTCTTGTAGAAGTCGAAGCCAAAGCCCCGTCGCTTCTCGTTGTCTTTGATGGGCTGGGGTAACTCCCTCTCTTTCTGATAGGCCTTGATCGCCTGCTGATATTCCTCAGAGTCAATAACTTTGTTAAGTTGAGACTTGATGGTTTCAGGTGAACCAAAGTTGAAGCCTTGCATTGCCTGAATGACTTCGGGTTCCAACTTTGGAGTTAGAGGCTCCCGTACAGGGAGATAATTATCAGGTGGGCCGTTGAACCCCTTGATCATCCATGGATGATTCATGACTTCTTGCATGGAAGCCCGCTGTTTGGGGTCGGTCACCAGCATTCGAGACATGAGGTGTTTGCATTCTTCAATGAATGTCAGTACATGGTTTTCCCTCTATTCTTCAAGAGTAATGATTCTTACCTGTAGACAGCCAGCTTGGGTAGTCGACGACACCTTTTTTGATCTTGGCATGGAGGGCCGGCATGCTCTGGTCGTCGAATGGCACCTTACCGCAAACGAGAACATAGAGGACAATACCAAAACTCCATACATCAACCTCCGGCCCGGTGTATGCCCTAGCCTGCAGCAACTCGGGGGCAGCGAAATAGAGACTGCCACAAAAGGTTTTTAGGTGTCCGCGTGGTGAAAACAGATTGCTAAGACCAAAATCAATGATCTTGATGTCACCGGTCTTGCTAATGAGAATGTTCTCAATCTTCAAATCGCGATGCACAATACTGTTTCGGTGGCAGTAGTCGAGAGCGCTGGCAATCTGTCGGCTAAACTTGCGAGCCTGCTTCTCCTTGAGTTTTCCATGGGAAATGATGTAATCAAGCATCTGCCCACCATTGACATACTCAAAGAGCATGTACCAGTGGTAGTTTGTTCGGACAACATCACGCAGGCCGCAAATATGAGGGTGGTGGAGGAGGCTAACAATGGCGGCTTCGCGGGCGGTTCGAATTTCCTTGGATTGGTCGGCACGCTCCTTTTCTGCTCGGGTCTGGTGTCCATCGTCTGTTGAGCCGCGGGGAATAATCTTGCAAGCGACCTAGAAGATAGTCAAGTCAGCCATAACTCGTCGAATAGCCAGTTTTGGGTGTTGAGACCAACCTGTTCAGTTCCATCTTCTTTACGGGCCAGCTTTACTTTGCCCATACTGCCGGCGCCAACAGTCTTACCCAGTATCCATTTGCCAGACTGTGTAGGAATGGTTGTCCGTGACCTGGTCTGCTTGGTACTCGCTGCGGCATGAGGCGCGTCAGTCGCGGCATGAGAATGTGCGGCGCCATGCTGCGCAGTGGCAGCATTGCCGCTGTTAGCGACGGCGGAGGGAGGCATTTCGGGATGCGTTTGGCGGGGATGGTTGGAGCGTGTGCTATTACTCCGTCGATTGATTCGGGAAGCGTCCGTAGCTCTGTTGGCGTTGGAGGGCGGTGGACGGTCTCGGCTTGAGCTGCGCTTGGGATATGCTGCGGCTGTTAAGTTTGAAGTTTCGTAGTCATTTTGGGGCAAAACGTCCTGGACCGGTCGGGTTGTTGATGAGCTGCGACGATGATGGTGACGGTTTTGTTGCTGTTGTTGTGATGAGGATGGTGGATGCTGCTGCTGTTGCTGTTGTGCCTGATGATACGAGTTGGAGTGTGCGTGGGATGCGGTAGTAGACGACGTTGGCCCAGCGGCGCCAGCAGATGACACAGGAGGGGGGCGGGAGGAGCGTGTGGAATAGGACCGGGACGGGGGTGCTCGCGAGGGGGAGGCGTGCGAGAAATCCGAACCTTGCGACGTAGCGGCTGTAGTGGTGGTCATGACAGGCGAGCAAATCACAAGCAATCAAAGAGATGAAAGCAGGGAAGCTCAGTTGATCGGTTAACTCCTCTGTAGGGCCGCGGGTTGCGAATGCGAACGCGCGTGAAGCAAATGATGGGCGCGATCAAAGGCAATGCCGGAGGAGGGGGGATGGAGCACTACCCGCGAAGTGCGTCACGGAAGCATCTGAGATCGAAGTGTTTGAAGAAGAAAAAGGAGGACGAGGAAGATGGGCAATGTGAGAGCGTCCAGCGGTCGAGGACAAGTAAGATGTTGAGGTGACGCAGCGTGTTTTAGTGAGCTGTGTTAGCGGACCGCCAGGGCGTTTTCTCACTGTCCAGGGCCACCTCCGTACTGTATTCCAGGTACTAGATAATCATGGACCACCACCACCCACCACAACCAGCCATCACGAAATTAAATGGACGGGCTACCTGACCTCATGGTCATGTCCAGTCCTGCCAAGTCCGCATACATTTCCCCTCGTCCCCCTCGCAACGGTGTCCTGCTTTAGCTTCATAGGGTTGGACGCTATGTTATGCAGTACAGCTCATCTAACAGGTTGTCGGTAGGCTGGCATCCCCTTCCTTCCTTGGGCGTCATTTACATACAATTGGTTCCACTACAGGGCTTGATTGTTTGCCAACGGCCTAAACCGACGTGGTTCTTTGGGCATCTCTCTCGCTGTGAAAGCCAGCCACCAACATCACCGACTTTGGTGCCACATGCCGCCCCTTGAAAGCGCTATGACCTTTGGCGAGCTTCGGATTTCAAGAGAGAAACAGGGCGGATTGTCATTTGTATGACCAGAATCTCTTGTTGCATGAAACGGAGCACCGTTACGGAGTAGCACAAGTACATCATCTCGCCATCGCTCATTGCAGAGGTACAGGCAGTTCGTTAAGTGCTGGATGATCACCATGATTCCTTTTACCATAGTGAGTCTGTCTCTCCTCAATACAACATCGATAGCCCCCCAGCTAGTGTGAAAACAGCCCACCCTTGTCTGGTTTGAAGGCTCCGATGTCAATATGTCTCTTTGTTTTCCATGACGATCATATTTATCTTTTCCCCTTTGGCCGACTAAACATGCGGCCCAGGAGTGCCAGGGTATCAATATTCATCATTTCTAAATTACATCATGTCGGGAAAGAAAGGGAAACTTCTTATCAGTAAAACACGTATGCTACTCTTACAGGTAAGAGTGTCTGCCGGTCAAGGGTAAATGAGGAAGGTGAGGATAGGATTGGCTTGCCAGCGAATAAGGCCTCAAGTAGCTGGCTATTAAGGAAAGGCCTGTAACGAAATTAAGAACAAAGAAGGTATGGAGGCAACGGTAGTGTGTCCATATCTTACTTGCCCTGATTCTTAGAAGCATCTATGAACAACCTACATGTATTTGTGGTGCCTGTTGTATCCACATGCCACTTTCGTCCATCATGGCCGTTGATGACGGTACACTGTAGGTTTAGTTTCCGCCTTATCGATAACACCGTCATTCAACTTCCCTTGGCTCGGAACACGCGCCGGCCGGAAGTGGTGATTGACTTTGCTAAGCGAAACTCAGGCTGTCCATTCCATCATTTCGGTACGGATGTTGAGACCGGCATTATAATCGAAGCCCTTCATGTTACGATAACGTTCCCTAGTCGTCGCTTTAACACGGAATTCCATGTCCTACAAACGATCGCGCTCGACTTTCGAGGCGGACCTCCATGCGCCATACGCAATCTTCGGCACTCCCCTGCCGGATGAGGGGGAGCGTGACGATGGCTCTTATCTTCCCCTTTGGAAGCAAGATGTGAGAGATGAAAAGGGGAGACGACGATTGCATGGAGCCTTCACTGGTGGCTGGAGCGCTGGGTAAGTGGCGAGCTCTTCCCCCTCAAAGCATGATTTCTAACGACCTAGGTAGCTACTTCAATACCGTCGGTTCCAAAGAGGGGTGGACACCGTCCACCTTTGTATCAAGTCGAACTAATCGCCGGAAAGATGAAACGGGAAACAAACAGCAACGTGCAGAGGATTACATGGACGAGGAAGATTTGGCAGATGCTGCCGAAGCCCAGACTCTCCAAACATCACAGGCATTTGCAGGACTGGGCTCATCCACTCACGATGAGCTCCAAGCTGGCGGATTAATGGGGCTTTTTAGAGCCGAAGGAGATACTATGGGACTGAAACTATTGCGCAAGATGGGCTGGAAAGACGGCCAAGGCATAGGCCCAAAAATACGACGATCCGCGCGGCTAGATGTTGGCACAGGGTCTGCTTCAACGGGAGCAGAAACCTATCTGTTTGCGCCTGAGAATGCGGGAATGATACAGTTTGTTCGAAAAACCGACCGCAAAGGGTTTGGCCATTATGGCGAAACGAAGCTTTCTTTACTGGGCCGCGGAAACCGAGATGACGACGATAATGATGAAGATGAGCCTCGAAGCAATCAAGGAGAAAGGATATCGCTATTCTCCAGTGGAAAAACCAAGGCAAAGACCAAGCAAGGCAGCATCGGAGTGGGAGTTTTGAATGATACTGGATCCGATGAGGAAGATCCTTATGAGATAGGGCCAAAAATCAGGTACAACAGGGTTATAGGAGGCGACAAAAAGAAGAAGATGAAGAAGGCATCGGCTGCTGTGAACCCTTTGCTTAAAAATGCACCAGTATTCACACTCAAGACAGCAAGAGGTGGGAATGGATTGCGGCGATGCCAGGATGGACGTCTTCCCCTGGATGGATTTATTTTGGCCCGAGCTACAGAAGACCTTACAACAATATTATCCAAATATGCGCCGCCACCAGTACCCCCGGATTGGAAATCGTCAAAAAACCCTGATGACCAAGCTATCAAGGCCGAATATGTCTCAACTGCGGATGCAGCAAAGGCGTCAAATCTTGATCCCCGGTCCAGGGCCGCTGTTCTGGGAGAAAAAGCTCTCCCAGGCAAATCTGTCTTTGACTACATCTCGGCCTCAGCTAGAGATAAGTTGGTAGTGGCATCGGGGAGGAAGGATCTCCCACTAGGCCGCGGTGAAGTGCTGGACGAATTCAAGATGTCAGACGAGGAGCGTAAACAATCACTCTGGGATCAAGTTCCTAAACTGGATCGAGACACTGCCATAGCGGCAATTGCAAGAGGTTCGCGAGGGCCATACGCAGACGACGAGGCCAAGAGATCCCGTTACAGGCGCTATTTGGAGCACAATACGGGCTCTGGGCAGCCGCTTCCTGAGAAGCCGAAGGGTATGCCTGATGGTGATTTCCTCCGCGAGATGAATGAATTCCATAACTGCGCAAGGATATTCAAGCCTATGACAGGTTTCATGGCATCACGATTTACAACAGCTAAATCGTTGCCCACCGCGCTGGGAAGCCCAGCACCAAAATCCGACCTTGTCACCAAGGCAGAGTCGAAGCCAGCAGACCCGGCAGACGAGGCGGCAAAGATGGGCATGTTTGGCAACCTGACGAGATCGGTTGAAGACTTCTTTCCCACCCGACTTCTGTGTAAGCGATTCAATGTGAAAGCACCATCACATTCAAAGCCAGATGACGAGCCAGAGGGCGGGCCCAAGGTTCCATCAACTGGCATCCAGGTGGCCTTGGGGCAGATTGAAGACGTGCAGCCTTCATCTCAACCTGATACTAGTGCAGCTATAGACTCTGAGTTAGGTAGGTCAACACAAGTACAGCAGGAGGCCGTTGAGGAGAATCAGGTAAACCCTGACAGAAACGAGGCAGTCGAAGGGACTGCAGCTAATGCGGATGTGCTACGTGCCATTTTTGGTGATAGTGATAGCGACAACGACAGTGAATAGAGAAGGTTTAATACTGCATGACTGGGTTACGTACAGTCTTGCTGGAACCAAGAGGAGTTGTGACATCTGCAGGCTCGTTCAATCCGGTAGTACTCAGTAGACCTAGGCGTAGCACTGGCCAATGACCCAAACTTTTTGCTGTGAAGTTTATTTTAATTGGACGCTGGGCTGCAGTTTCCGTTCGAGTCGGGCGGCTAATGGGCACCCTGGATCTCGTAGAGCCGTTGTGATTGGCCAACAGCGGTGCCTAATACATTTCCCGTTTCAGCGGTAGTGGAGCCGTTATGGGCTCGCATGGCCCAACCACGGGGGAGCGAAACCACCTGGGCACCTGGACAACCTGCGAGCCGCCTGTAGCTCGACCCAATCTCCCCGAAACAGGTGCTATCCACCCGCTGCAATCTGCACCGGCGGGGGCTCCTGGGGCCATCCATTAAATGTTACAGCGAGCGACGGGGCACGACGGGGTAACCACAGGGTAGCATCTCCACTCAATATCAACACCTCATTAGCAGTCCCTAGCAGCAGTACCAGCACTTGATTCAATCATCAGTCCATCAACTCAATAAATGAGCATTTGATCGCGGCCCATTTTCCCGTTTCATCCTTTCATACAGCTTGCAGAGCAACCATCAGCCCGCGGAAGTCCATATACAGGCACTCGATCCCGCTCGAATGCTGCGTTCTTAAAACAGCTGTCCCATCTCCATTCGTCTGTCGTAGCTGGATGCGCATGCTGCACTGACCCGCTCTCTCAATCTCTTATTATTACCCCCATCACCGCCATCTTGCCCAACTGGGCTACTCAACCGCGACAAATCCGCCAAATTGTCTGGACCGAAGGAAACTGGGAACGGACCGTCAGAGTCCTCGGAGTTGATAGAGGCCTTGGTGCACCACAAGCAAGCAGTTAGATCCGCAAAAACGATTGCAGACGCCCTCCAGCCACGCGACGCCCGAGTTCACGACGACCGAGACGATCACGGCGCTCTTTCAGAGATTGAACAAGTACCTCCGCCTCAGTATCCCATCTCCGAGGCTTCCTCGTCCCGTCCGCCGCCATTTTCCTCCCTCTTTTCGTCGGTTGAAGATTCCACTGAGCGCTCAGGCAAGTTCGTCGCCACCTCTCCCGAGGGTGAAGCATCTGGATCCGTCGCCGCGCCCGCCTACGCCCCAGAGCCATTCGATCCTGATCAAGCGGTTGTTACAAGGGCCTTTGAAGACCCCGTAGCTGAAACCAAACGCGCGCTCCCCAGGGATACAAAGGGAGAGTCGAGTCGCAAAGACGACGACGCTGAACCACCACCCGCGTACTCGGAGGGGGATAGTCCTCTCCTCACCTTTTCGTACGTTATGGCAGCTGCCGGAGGAGCCTCGAGTATTATTACTCAGGTACAACAGGGCGGACCGCCCATCAATGCTATCGGAGGTGAGCTTAGGAGCCATTCTTGTGATTGGCGACGAACAAAGTGACTGACGCTCTTTAGATGTCGGCGCCGATGAAACTATTACCATGGACCTACGGTAGGCACATCCATGTTTAGACGAAAGGCATGCTCAGTATACTAATTGAAGCTTTATAGGGGTACCCGTTTTGTCCTTTCACGAGACGAATTGCTCACACTGCCCGAATTTGTGCTCCTATCATTGTTTCCCAATGGCCTCTTTCCAGAGGGCCACATGAGCGGATTTCCCGACAGCGACGCGGTTCAAGTAGATGTAAGTGGAATGGCGGCCCCAACTTTCCCTAGAAGAAACCAATTAACGACATTTATAGTATGATCCTGCTTCACTACAGTATATGTTGAATTTCTTCCGTCATGTCGCCCAATCCATCCCAACTGAGCCATCGCCAAGTACGTCGCATGATGGTGAAGTTGTGCCTATGGACCCTATTGGCACCAGGGATGAGACCGGAAAGCGAGCTGGTATTATCGTGCTTAGGGAGGATCTTGACTTTTACGCGATACCGCCAAAGGCAGACATTAGCCAGCCGGAAATGATTCAAGTAAAGCGCGCCGCAGCCCGTGCTTTGTTGAAGCAAGATGGCATCTTCTCGGGCTTGAAGCGTAGCGACGAGCCTGGTACCACGGAAGCACATCTTATTGAAATGCTGACAGCTGGGTAAGTTGACTCCTACAGGGGGTTCTGCGCAATGACATTTGAATAGAGTGGGCAGCTAACGTAGCAACACAGCGGTTTCAACCATGATGATCGGTGGGGCCATCGGGCTGGTGAGCCTAACAAGGCCGTCATCTGCAGCTTGGCATTGGCGCGGCTACGTAGCGACATCAGGGGTGACGCGATGGGTGGCACCGCAGTGGGAATGGCACAGAAGCTGCTTCTGTTCTGGCGGAAACCAGCCAGGCGGTGTTGGTGGGAGGGAATCGAGCTGGAGAATGTCGAAGGTGTCGAAGGCAAGCTTAAAGTGTGGATTCGGCGAGTGTGGACATTGGAGATGAGCGTTATTGGACTTCGCTAATACGACAGCGATGGTGAGAACAAAGCGCACAGCACATTTTCTTCCAAGGGCGTCAGGGTAAATAACAGATTCATTCCGATTGGTGTCGATTTGCGAGCAGAGTTACCATCTGCGGACATGTTAGTTTCTTTTTAGTAGTTTTGAGATTTCCTATATTCCGTCGTGGAACCTCGCGAGTCTTCTCTTTGTGTCACTTGTTGTCAGGTTGTTTGCTGTTGTCTTTGGCGAGAGATTAATACTTAATAGAGGAGTTGTCATTACGTGGAGGTGGTAGCATAATATGTGTTCGGTGTCTGTATGTGAATGTGTGAATGTGTAAATCAGTGATATGTCAACTAAATGAGGCCAACTAAACGAGGCCAACCATCGAGATTGCTGCGTACCTACCACTACGTATGAGGACGGGGGATCAATATTCCAGTCGCCCCGTGCTTCATGCACAACGAATATCGTGGGGTTCCAGTGCAGTCGAAACAACCTTAATAGGCAATGCATCATCATCGAATGCGCCCTTGAGCAATGACCTCTCCAGGGGGGCCCTGATATCTCCACATGCTCTTGCAGATTGGTGGCTTTATCAGCTAGCCGAGTGGCCAGTGATTCGGCGGCTGCCCCTTGAAGAGACACCTACACCTGCCGAGGATTTACACAACAGCTTGGCAATACGCTGACGGCTTTCCTGAGGGGGGGCTGCAACTATTTTGAATCTTCCCCTTCTCAATTGATGTACTAAAATTTTTAAATTTTTTTTGGAAGAAGGAATGAGGGATTATCCAATGCCATGAATCTACCACGAAGAGTAACCCGATTGGTGGTACTGAGCGCCCTTCTCCTCGGAGGGCTGCTTATCTTTTACCTGTTACCATTCAATGAACATCGATCTGTTTCTATTCCACCACCCAAATCCAACCCACCACTTTCCAATGCGCCCGTCCCTACCGTGCCCAAACCACCTGTCTCTGTCTCGAATGGTTTTATCCCGAGCTCCTTTGACTGGTCGACTGTACGGGAACATCATGCCCCGAAATACATTAAGCCCCTGCCAACCGATGCGCCTCGTACTCTTCCTCGAGTTCAGGCCCGTGCGAGCGCCTTTACTTCTTCGGCTGTGAACGAGAATCGTCTTGCGGCTGTTCGAAACGCCTTCAAGCGTAGCTACGATGCGTATAAGAAATATGCGTGGATGAGGGATGAATTGACGCCCATAACGGGCTCTGCAAAGGATCCCTTTGGAGGCTGGGCTGCCACATTGGTTGACTCCCTGGATACGCTTTGGATCATGGGGTTTAAGAAGGAATTCAAAGAGGCAGCGAACGCTGTCGGCGGAATCGACTGGGCGCATACGGAATTCGAGGCTGCCAACATGTTTGAGACAACAATTCGCCATCTAGGCGGGTTGCTGAGTGCGTATGACCTCAGCGGCGAGGATGTCATACTGCGCAAGGCGGTGGAGTTGGGCGAGATGCTATATCATGCATTTGACACACCAAACAGAATACCGGGCTTCTGGCTCAACTTTGCAAAAGCCAAGGCCGGTAAGCTGTTTGCTGGAACCAACGATGTATCGGCCTCTCCCTGCTCATTGAGTATGGAGTTTACGAGATTGTCGCAGATTACTGGGGACCCCAAGTACTTTTCTGCCACTGATCGAATTACCCAATTCCTCGACAAAATCCAGAACGATACATTGTTACCGGGCATGTGGCCCCTGAACATCAATTTCCGGGAAGAGGAAGCCACTGACAACACCTTTACACTTGGTGCCGGGGCGGACTCTCTGTACGAGTATTTCCCCAAGATGCATGCTTTGCTTGGTGGAGTGGATGAGGTCTACGAGAAGCTGTACCGAGGATCCATGGACACTGCGGCGAAGAATCTACTGTTCCGGCCCATGCTTCCAAACCAAGATAATATTCTGTTCAGCGGAGAGTACCATGCAAAAAAGACAGGCGGACTCGAACCCGACAGCCAGCATTTAACCTGTTTTGTAGGAGGGATGTTTGGCCTCGGTGGGAAACTCTTTGGGATTGACAACCATGTCAACCTGGGAGAGCGGCTCGCTCGCGGTTGCGGCTGGGCCTACAGCCAATTCCCAACAGGAATCATGCCCGAGATTTTCGGCATGCTTTCATGCAAAACGCTGGAGCCCTGCCCATGGGATGAAGCACGCTGGCAAGAAGCCGGCAACCCGAGCCTGCCAAAGGGCTTTTCTCACGCCAATGATAAGAAGTACATATTGCGTCCCGAGGCTATCGAGAGCATCTTTGTCCTGTACCGAATAACGGGAAAGTCGGACTTGCAGGATATGGCCTGGGACATGTTTGAGTCTATTATGAAGGCTACGAAGACGGAGTTGGCCAATTCGGCCATTAGTGATGTGACAGTCAAAGGCCCCACAGACAAGGTTGATTCCATGGAGGTAAGTTTCCACGTGTTTGCAAGGGCTCGTTATAAAGTAGCTGACGAATTGGATCATGTAGAGCTTTTGGATGGCGGAGACACTCAAATACTTTTACCTTATCTTTTCGCCCCCAGATGTGATTAGCCTGGAAGACTATGTGTTTAACACGGAGGCACATCCCCTCCGACGGCCTCGTGGAAAGAGAACGTGAGTCAACGCCCCAATTACGAGATCCAAGTTGCAAGCGCTCGAATAGAGAGAGTCGAGCAGCCACGGCTGGGGAATACGGTTGTGGTGGTGGTGGCACGGGGAAAGTTGTCCATTTTACGAATACCGCCTCCGGGACGTTTGATGGCCCGTCTCCAGGTCTTGGTCGGCCATGATAGAACGGTAGAGCCGTCAAGCTACAGTATGCTTGACCGCGGACCGGGAGGAGCCTTTCGCCCAGCCAGTAGGTATCAATGGTTACCAAAGGGCGCCACTAGGGTTTGGGGTCTTTTGTTGGAGGCATTCTGCAGCAGCAGCTATACTATACCTATGCGTGAAGGGCGAAAGCCACTCACTACAAGACGCTAAAGACACCCGCACACACACACCACACACGCACACAACCCTCCATCTTTTCTGTCAATGAGAGTGAGAGAGATATGATCGACAAGACCTATAATTACCCAGTATACATGACGGAATTATAAAGTGTGGCTAACGCTACAACCAAGTTTGATGGTGGTTGTGATGGAGGGTTCTCCTCTTGCAAAGACAAGGCTGCCTAGTAGTAGTAAGCTATTTGATTCGAAAAAAGCACGCGAAGTTACCGCGGTTTTATTCGGGCCCTCTTGACTAAAGCTTGCATGCTGCTTCTGCTACTGCTGCTACTACTGCTGCAAGGTCTCGATTCCTTTCGGCATCCTTGTCAAATGGAACTGGGAGTGTTGCTAGAGAGTACTTAATTGTGGACTGTAGTTGATGGGCCAAGGGTTCAAGCGTTCAGTCGGAGCTTCAGCTCAACCCCACTGTCAGTTCGTTGACCCCTCCTCACCATTGCACACCATCATACTAGTAGTCTAAACCCATCCATGCCATCAGTCAAGTTTGCCGCCGCCCATCCATCCATCCATCCCGTCCGCTCATGCAATCTGAAAAGCCCACCAATGCCGGCGGAAGATAATAACGGATGTAGTGCTAAGAGAGAAAGAGAAAAAAAGGAGATAAAAAAAAGAAAGTTGCATTGATGATGTCTCACTTTGTTCTGTTTCCGTGATCGATCGAATAACGTGCATCATCTATTATTCTACACCTTCAATATCCTCGTCTCTTCATTTCTTGGACTCGATCCTTGGTCAATCATCAGCCATGGCTATGAAATCGGTGGCCTTATCTCTCCTGCTTGGAGCACATCTCGGCTCTGCTGCCAGTGACAGCTGCTCCAACACTCTCACGACTTCGTACCCCGCGCCCGTTGCTGCCAAGGGCTGGCAGTATCGTCTTGTCGCCAACGGCTTCACTAAGCCTCGAGGCATTGCCTTTGACCAGGACGGCGGCCTGCTGGTCATTGACTCGGGGGTTGGTCTCGTGCATTTATCGCTCAAGGACGATGGCAGCACGTGCTTGTCTGTTAGTGAGAAGAAGACTCTTGTAGCGAATTCGCAGGTGAGTCTAGAGCGTAAAATCCAAAACATGGTTCATCACCAGCCTTTTATATCGAGCAATTGAACTTCCCTCTTTCTCTATAGCGGTTTTGTTTTGTTGGAAGCATAGTTGACCAACACCATCATAGCTCAACCATGGCCTCGCTCTCTCCAATGATGGCAAGACTGTCTATGTCTCGTCCTCTGAAGCTGTCTACTCCTTTGCCTATGACAGCAAGGCCGTCGCCCTTGATACCGGTTCTAACCACACCATCGTTGCCAACATGAGCAACTCGGACCACACCACCCGTACTTTGCTCATGTCCAACAAAAAGTCTGGCACTCTCCTCGTCTCTCGCGGTAGCGACTCCAACGAGGACAGCGATGCCACCAACAAGAACAGCGGCCACTCTCAGATCCGCAGCTACGACCTTGGCAAGCTCGGCAAGAATGATACCTATGAGTTCCTCGATGGTGATGTTCTCGGCTGGGGTCTCCGTAACTCTGTTGGCGTCGCTGAAAATCCCAGCACGGGAGGTATCTGGTCTGTCGAGAACTCGGTCGACCAGCTGGACCGCAAGGGCAAGGACATTCACGAGAACAACCCTGCCGAGGAGCTCAACTACCATGGCACTCTGGGGTCTTCCGACCACCAGGGAGGCAACTACGGCTTCCCTGTCTGCTACACCATCTGGTCTACCCAGAACTTCCCCGAGCTGGGCTCCCTCAAAGTCGGCGACCAGTTCCCCGATGACAGTGCCCCGTCCACTCTCACTGACCAGGCCTGCAACTCCCAATACGTCCCCGCAGCTCTTCCTCTTCAGGCCCACACTGCTCCTCTGGATATCAAGTTTACGTCTGACGGATCCAAGGCCTACGTCACCTTCCACGGCAGCTGTAAGTCGTGATATTCCCATCTACCACCCATGCCACTGGGTTGCTATACAAAATAACTAACTTTTACACCACCAGGGGATAGCACAAACCCCGTCGGCTACCGCGTCGCCAGCATCGACTTCAACAAGGACGGCCAGCCCAGCGCCGCCAAAACCAGCACCGACGCCGCCGTCGATGTCCTCACCAACCCTGACAACTCCAAGTGCCCCAAGTCTTGCTTCCGCCCCGTCGGCCTCGCCTGGGACTCCAAGAACCGCCTGTTCCTCTCCTCCGACAGCACCGGCGAGATCTTTGTCCTTGAGCAGAGCGGCCAGTCCACTGGCGGCGGCGGCAGCGGTGCCGGAACCTTGTTCCCCAAGAAATCTGCCGCCGTTGCTGTTGCGTTTGCGGCTGTTTTGGCCGGCATGCTCCTTGCGTAGTAGTGCAAATTGGGAGCCTTCATCAGTCGACAGCTCAGCAAGATGCAAAAAAGTATTGGCGAAAAATGAAGGGAGAGAAAAGTGCTCCCCCCTAAAAATGAAAAAGAATAAAAAGAAAATAAAAAATAGGAACCAATTTATAAGATCTTGGGCTTTGCGTTTTTGGATTCATCTTCTTTTGGATATATCACTGCTTGAGATGTCTCTCGTTTACGAATCATGACAATCAACGATTGGCGTCGGTGGGTTTTTCTTACCATGTTAACTACAGTTTACTCTACAATATCATATTCCTCTGAAGAAAAATAATTCTGCATGTACCGTTTGTGAAGAGCTCATAGATTCTCGGCATGTAAATCATGCAGCGTGAAAAAATAATTGTTGGGATTCATCATGGCCAAACTGCTAATAAGCCCAAGTCATATACAACGTGAGCGTTCCTTTGGCTTCCCCTTTTCCTTACTGACCACTTTCCTTCGGTATATCGTGATCCACATAGCGGGGGCGTCTTAAGTGTTAAACAACAGATGGAGAGAGTAATTAATATCCGTATTGTTGTATGTTTCTTTTTCTCTTTGCCTTGAACGCCTGGCTTGACCCCTCCCCTCGGTAGCAGTCTCCTACATGTTTGCTTTATAGCACCAGATTACTCCTCAATAGACTTGACACACTCCCATTCACCACGCAGATTCTCTTTCCATAGAGAGACCTTGTTGTCAGCACCGCTCACGGCGAGGACGTTGCCACTGAGAGACCAGCTCACACGCCAGACGGGGGCCTCAAAGTTGAGAACCTTGCTTACCCACTGGCCGCTGCTGGCCTGGTCGGATGTCCAGATTCGAACCGTCTTGTCTTGAGAGGCGGACGCAATGTACGACTTTTGCAGGATGGTGGGGGACCAGGCGACGTCGCGAACCCAATCGGAGTGGCCTGTCAGGGGCTCGCTCTCTTGCTTATAGGACTGGGCGGCGGGGTCGAAAGTCCAGATCTTGAGGATGTTGTCGGACCCACCCGTCACAAATCGGCGGTTGCCAGTGGCACCGGGTCCAGGGGCACTGCTAATGATGCTGCCGGGTGTCGTGGCGGGCGCCCAGGAGACGGAGTTGACGCCGAGGCCGTGGGCGGGGAAGGTAACGTGGTCGACGCTGTTATCCTTGAACTCGAGCACGCTGACATTGCCGTCGGAAGAAGCGCAGGCGAGGAGGCAGCCGGCCTCGTGGGGGGACCAGGAGACGATGTTGACCGAGGCCTTGTGCAGGGGAAAATCGTAGATTCTCTGCCATTGATTGTTCTGAGCGCCTTGTTCCTTCCAGATGAAGACCTTGCCGTCGTATCCAGCCGACGCAAGAATGTTTCCGTACTTGGGATGCGCCCAGGAGACGCACCAGACGGCACCCTCGTGACTAAAAAAAAAGAAGAAGAGGATATGTTAAACAATGTCTTGATAGGCGCCGGTTGAAGGGGGAGAGGGAGGGGACTACATACCCCTTGAGGGTCTCTATCAGACGCTGTGTTTCCCCCTCAATTTCAAAGATTTTGATTGTTCGGTCGCTGGAGCAGGTTGCTAGCTTTCGGCCGTAGTAGTCAAGGACTGCATCGTGCTGAGTTTTAGTTAGTCCAAGGGCGTCTTGTGCCTCCGTAGCGAAAGACGGACAGTCTATAGTTTAGCTGCGGGGGGCAACGTAATGAAGGGGAACATACAATCATATCATCGTGGCCAGAATTCGAGATGACTTGCGCCGCCTGTACGAGTTGTTAGTTGCTGTCGCTGTTGCTGTCGCTGTTGCCGTTTGCCTCCTCTCCCCTCCCTCTTATGTTGTAAAAATGGGGAAACCTTTGGGATCGAAGCATACCATTTTGAACGAGTTTATGCCAGCAAGGCAGAATTCTATGAAAAAGAAAAAAGATTGGTGTGATGATGGTCGAGGGGGAGAACGAGAACGATGGGATCGATCTGTCCTTGAGAGCTGCCCGCCATCAAGCTACGGCGTATGGTAACATGGATCGCGCTTGGTGACAGATTGATCCTGGCATTTCATATCACGTGATTCAAGGACAGAGACCCACTAGGGATGTTGATGGCAATCACATCCTCGATTGATGTATGCTGCTAGTATATGGATAAGGTAATCTCACCACATTAGAGCAATTCTGGAATTCTTCTTAGATCATAATGAAGTATTGATTTATCAAGTCGAGCGCCATGTTATGAATCAGGCTTCTATGTTGTGTTGGCTAGAAATAGGATCATCTGTTGGCATAGACTACTAAATTGAAGAAGATACAAGGAATCTACAGAGTAGGCTTTCGAGCCTGCTTCTGGAATAATAACACTGCATGATGAACCGTTCATTTTATTACCGGCATGTGTAAAGCTTAAAAAGAATGTGTTGCCTGTATAAACAAAGACACCACCGTATGCAGTCAGAGCAGAACAGCCCTGAGCTCACCGTTTTCTGCCCCCCAGACTTCTGATGGAGACCACTGCCCACAAGCCTCGGCAAGCCGTGCCGAAAGGGGAAATATTGCACCTCGAACTGCCTGATGTCACAGGCACGGCGCGACAAAACTGCAGGTACATTTTTTAAAGGCCTTGTGACTGCATCACTCCAAGTAACTTTCTTTTTCTTTCTTTTTCCATCGCCTCTGTCAGAAGACCTTTTTTATATGTTCTTCAGCTTCAAGAATCATTCATTTGAAATCTCGTCTGGCTATTAAACGAGATTTTTCATATCCATTAAAAAGAAAAGGGAGACCTTGGCCCTGGTCATTTTTCTTCTCCATCCCTTTCAACCTCCAAACCCGCTGACGGTCCACATCCGCCACACCCCGGTTTCGCCGAGGCTATTACAAACCCACGCTCCCTCTTTCTTCCCCAGAGCCAAAACTCATCCAGAATCATAGCCCGCTTATCATTTCATGCGCTGTCCCGCAAAGATCCTTTAAGAGAAAAGTCAAACTCGGTGTTTTACTCAGTAAAAGGGGACGCTGTATTCAAACCAACGATCAACAGTAATCATGGCAGAGGCATCCTGCAGCGGTGGAACGCCTTTTAAGCAGCTCATTGATCACCAAGCTCGTGATGTGAGCCATCACCAAGACCGACTGGTTGATCGTGCCGGTGGTCTTGGACACAATGTAAGTTTTCCATTTTTCACTCCATCCCATGAGATAGTGACGGCTAACCTGTCCTTCCAGTCCTTCCGATCTTCACCAGCTCAGTTAAACCAGCCTCAGAATGGCTTTGGCGCATTCATGGGTGGTGGTAACCCGGCCCTGCCTGGCTTCCAACATGATCCCGCTGGCAGACTCGCGGTGCATGCGGCCAGCTTGCAACCCCTCAACGCTGGACCTGCTGCGGCTCACCCTGAATTCTCGCGAGCCTCGCCTGCTCCAGAAGCGGCCAACTGGGCTGCTGACTTTGGCCGCTTCGCTACGCAGCAGAGGCCAGCAACTCAGGTTTCCCACGTTGCGCAGTCTAGGCAGATGAACCAGTCTCCAGCCTCGCAACTCAACTTCCAGTCTGCGTTTGCGCAGCCAAACATGGCCTTTGGCTCCGCGTTTGGTATGGCCAACGGCGCATTCATGGCTCCCGGAGTAGCCCAGCAGCAGCAGCAGCAACCTGTTCAGGGTGATTTCGATCAGGAAATGTCTCGCTGGATGTCCGCCCACGGTGGCGGGAACATGCAGGACGTGGACGCCGCCATGGACCAGATGGCCCGAGAACTGGAGCAGAGCGAAGCTGTTGCTGCCCCCGAGGCCGAAATCATCGACAACACGCGCCTAACGGACCTCGAAACGCCAGAAATTGGTAGCCTCTCGCTAGAATCAAGAGAGGCGCCATTAGCAACCACAGAGCAGGAACAGGTCGATCTCGACAACCAGGCCAAATCTGCCGTCGCCGAAGCAGCCGAGAAACTCCTCGACTGCGTCAAGCATGAAGGCGGCGAGAAATGGCAAAATTCTGTTTTCTTGTCCCTCATGCGTGATTTCCGTGATGGAAGGAAGGATATCGTTGGCGATGAGATCCGTGCATCTGATGAGGCCCCGACTGCTGAACCACAGACATGACGGGGACCAGCTACATTTAAAACAACAGGGCTGCAACAGTACGGTCCGTCAACACATAAAGAAAAGCAGGGCCAAGAATCGCAGCTCACAAAGGGATCATCACGGGCTTCCTCGCAGACTTCCAGGTCGTGCGCCCATCATCTTAGCCAGACGATATTCTAGAGGGAGCCAGGGGTTGTAAGCACATGGTCAAAAAAAAAAAAGTACCCCTGCTTCTTCTTGCACCCTGCTTATCAAGAAGCCGAGGATGCCTTTCTCCCGAGCGATAGGGGGAGTACGTGAACACGACAGATGAGGAGGCATAGTTATCATGTTGCAGAATACGGCGTAAAGGTATACAGAATCGGTTCTAGTATTGACGAGAGGACCTAGCAAGTATGAAAGGTAGATGGGATATTGCAACTGGCGCATTGGTTATCTGTACAACGATTTTAAATACCTTTTATCACTTTGTTGATTTTCACAACTATAAGTTTGGGCTACATATCTGTATTATAGAGAGGAAACGAAATCATGAAAAGTCATATTCTTCCAACATAATCCTGACCATCACACACACACACACACACACACACACACACATTTCTTTCAACTACTTGGAGAGACTAGTATATTTCTCTTGGTATCACCTAGCTCCTAGATACCAAAACATGAAGAAGCCAACATGCCCACAACCTACGCCGGCGAGAACATGTTTTTAAACTACCAACCAATAGACCAACGCCCAATCTATATAGAAAGTGAAATATCAAACCACCACATAAAACGAGCTTATGCACGCTTAGACTCTCAAAGCCAGGTTTGGCCAGGAATGAAAACAACAAGACAAGGCCAGAGACCACAAAACAGATACTCCCAACTCCAATCCAGCCATTGCCCGAGTTTGCACTTATACACAACTGATATAAAGACAGGTGATAACATCAACGCCAGTGATTGAAGAAAATGAGAAGCAAAGGCCCAAATCGAGGCCCATCGTAAATAATGAAGAGAAACAAAAGAGCTTATGAAACACCGCCCATTTGCGTAGAAAATAATTCGAGTAATGCCATTAGCGGGTAAGGAAATATTCGACCAAAAGTAACCCTGACATACATCATTGCGCCCACCAAAGACAGCCGCACTGAGTGAGTTCGTATGCCTCGCGGGCTGCCATTACATCATGCCATGATCGACCCTCAACATGCCGAGGGCGTTGATGTTGCTCCCTTTGCTCCTTCAAGGAGCTCGCGTTTTCTATAATTTGTACTTGAATAGGTTTTCCGTTGTCTGTCACGTTCTTAGCACCCTGGCCATTGTCAATAATTTCGACTTGGCGACAGGATGCCTTATTGTTGGGGTTACCGATGCGTCGTTCTACAAATTTGACTGCATTCGGATATGCCGGTAGAGGGTCCGTGGGGTAGCTATATGAATCGCCATCAGTTGAAGTTGGTGCTTGGCCATATGATGTTGTTGTCGGCCTGATTGGCTTGACTTTTTGGTTAGGATAGATGAAAATTTCCAAGGTGGTATCCGGCCAAGTGCATATCCAGCATTTATCTCCATCCTTGGCACCGACACTTTTCTTCAACCGGAGCGTCTCAAAATCAGCAACCGAGCCAGAGAGATCCCAACGTTTCGTATTTGGATTAAGGCCGTTTTCGCCGATGATGACGGTCTTATCGTACACGACCTTTAGCCACCAAGCAGGGCCACGGCCTTGATCGAAGGTATCATTGACCAGTGTAAGCGGAAGGGCATGTTTCACCTGGGGTGGCTGTGTGCCCCAAAGATAATTGCTGTTTGAAATATTGACAGCCGTGAGAGTAAGCTCATAGCACTTAGTGTCTTCCTCTTTCTCTTCACGGCTAATGCCCATCGAGTAGAACCGAAATGGCATTTCGCAACTCCAAGTCTGAGACTGGTTGGCATCACTGAAGCAGTCCTTGGGTGCCTGGCTCGGAATAAGAGGAGGCAAAGCAAAGTAACCAGTCATAAGTGGCGGGAGGCCAGGGGGGGCTGTAGGTAAAGGTATGATATCGGCGTTTGGTGTCGTCGTAGGATTAGGTCTGCCAGGGCTACATGGGTACAACTGTTAGCACGCGCAAGCTGGGCAGGGGGGGGTCCAAAGAAAAGGGCATACCCATCATGGCCATGGCCTTTTCCATATCCAGGTCCTTTACTATGGTGGGACAACACTGTTCCTATGACGGCGCCCATGATGACGCCAATAAGGACAACAGTAACTGCCACCAAACAGATGGCCCAGTATGGTATAATACCCCACAGTTTCTTCTTCGCGCGGCGTTGCCACTTGTTCATAGGCGGTTTCTCAGCCACATCCCGAGCGGCGGTATTAATGTCATGCTGACTTATAGTTGATGGACGAGATCGCGTTGGTTCAAGGTCCTCTTCAGTAGCAGAAAATTCCGGGTTTCGCGTGGCAACACCAATTCCTCCTGCACCGGCAATGGCCTGTTGAGGTGACGCTGTGGTGTTGGTTGGGCTTGTCTCCTGGCTTACTTCGATAGATGTCTTTGGCGCAAAAGGTTGATCAGGATACCTGGTGTACGGTGGCAACTCCTCCGTATGCCCTAGGGGACCAATCAAGCCACCTGCTTCCTCTCCATCTGGACCTATCTGTCTTCGATAAGCATCACCGGCAACTGGAAAGCCGACAGGTATCTGTTGCTGTGGGGTCTCATCCACACTTGGAACAATATTTTGAGTGTAGAGAGCATAGGGATGCGTAGGACCGCGGGGGCCGTCGTATGAATGACGAGTGGTGGGTAAAGCAGTTGAGGATGTAGCGTTGCTGAGGGTTCTCTGCGGGTACATTTGATATGGATGGGAAGGACCAGACGGGCCCCGGTAGGGACTTTGCGGCCGAATTTGAGGTGCATCGGCTAAAGGTTCGAACGGTAAAGGAGCGCCACTAGCATTAGAACCATCATTGCGCAGAGTTAAAGAATCGTGTGGGCGCGGAGGTTTTACGGTGCTTAAAGGGCGGTCGGCTATGTCCCCTTGCTGCTTAGATGAAGAGTCTGTAAGGATGGAAGATTCTTGTGGAGTAGACAGCGACTGGGTGGTTGATTGCGGCGACGGGGTGGTAAATGGTGATGGTTCGACTGGAGGAAGCGTGTGTGTATGCTGAGTCGGCCGGAAGCCGTCGGATATAGTGGCTTCTGCCAAATCGTAATCTTCCTCTTCGTTCTGATTGCCACTGATTGATAGCCTCAATGACCTTCGAAGAGAAGACCTTCTGTCAAACTCTGACGATTTGCCATTGAAGGGATCCATGGCGACAGCGAATTTTGTGTCGGATCCCGCGAGAGAAGTGGTTGTGATGACTGGAGCAAAGGTGAAATTCCGCGGCGAAAGGCCTCGAAAGGCCAGGGATTATCACGGCTTGCTATTCTCCCCCGATCGACCACGTTCAATTTAATGCGTCGATCGGGACAGCCGTCAAATTGACGGTTGGCCGAGACGTCGACGGCGGCGATGCTATTAACAAGGTCGAAGGGTTGTATGGCTAATTATCGAGTGCTGGTAATCAATCGATGCGATTTCCCCGGACAGTAAGACGATACGGATGCGGCGGGTGTTTGTCGTGTGGTGTGTCGATTGAGATTGAGAGAATGTCGAAATGAATAAAGTGGAAAACGCAGAGCGGGTGGATGAATGGATTCGATGGATGGGTGGGTGGGTGGAGGAGCAGAACCACTGACCACCCAAAACCAGAAACGAGAAAACCAGCCGCCCCCCAGTCCAAGAACTCCAGACAGGCACAGGCGGGAAGAGCAGCGAAACGGACCACAGAAGAGCGCTGGAGGACCAATACGCACGGAGTTCGGCAGGCGAGTGGGCGCTGGAACAGGCTTCGGTTGGCTGGTGGTGGTTGGAACGGAGACTAAAAGAGGGACCAAGGTCGTATCATTGGCGCCTCTGTTCAGGATGGTGAGAATTGGCTTGAGCCTTCTGCCGGCAACGAAACGGGGATATTAATAGCCCTGTGGTTGTACGTAAGTTGATGGGGTGCTGTGCCTCGTTTGGCTGGTTTCATCCATCATTATTATGATCCAGGTCTTGATAATCTTTAAGATCTTCTTCTCTCTTGCTATCGCAGCTCTGTCCACGATTCAATCAATGCCTCCTCGAACCGAACGCCAGAGAGAATGGCCGCCCTCTTTTTGACTCACAAGGGCTTGTAAATGCTTGTACTTGTAGCAGCCGCGCAGTGTTATGAACAGGCAGTCTTACGCTGCCACGTTCCTACTGTCGCCAATGTGACACTTTAGCACCCCTCAATGTAGCAGCCAGCGTCGCAAAAGGATTGTTGCATTTTTCTCCCCCGCATCGTCGAATAGAATCGCCTCTAAGAGTTAAAGAAGTGTATGATTATATGTATCGCCTTTAAATTCAACAAACGAGGTCAAATTAAATTGCATCACTCACTTCACCGTTTTGATTTTGGCAGGTTGAAAATTTGCATCGATAGCCAGGCCGTTGAATTCTGCCCGTTGAAACCGCTCCACTGTGATTGTCGTACAGAAGGCAAGTGCCGTGCCAGCGTCCCCCTCCTCCCTTGCTTCCCCAGGCGCACAAGCACTGTGTACACACATTGATACGACAAGGTACTTGGTACTTGTACCTCGCAGCCCCTGAGCCCGTCATCAAACAGCATCCAGAATAGCATCACGTATAGCGTCCTACCCATATACGGAGATTTCAATACATGACATATCTGCAAATATCATTATGATACGATATAAGTATCTATTAAAACCATTCATAGTATGCATTTTCTTGTAGTTACAGACCTCCAACTGCCCTCTCATTTGCACCCTCGTGTCATGAGCTGGTACCCGAGCAAGTTCTTTAAAGGTGCAAGTACTACAAGTCAGACCTGCATGTTTAGTGCACGAGCTTAGCGAGGTAACGGGCCTGTGGGTTAGTGAGTCCCTACGACCTTGCATCCTTGCGTCCCGTCCTCACGTCCGTCCTGTCCCAAGTTCTGGATCATCTCATCCATGAAATGTCAGACCAGAGCCTGCCAAACGACTGCGCCCGCTTCATCACCAAATGAGCATCACCTGAACTCCCCTGCTTGAGCATCTAAAAGAGTATGCAAGCCGTTATCTGCACTCTTTCATCTACCATCTCCCCTTTACGTGTGTCGAAATATGGATACACACAGGCTTCAGTTAGTGGTTGTCAATTCTTACGGCCATGGCTTGATTTAATACAGCCTAGAACGATCATGCCGAAGCGACATTTTGGTCCGATCGAGCTGAAAATTCAAAAGTGATCTATGGATGCATATGCATTGCCAAGTGTGTCAACGAACGCTTACCAACCTTGCCTCCGGCTAGCAGCCGCTTCAGAGCAAGTTTTTTTTTTTTGTTGGCGTCCTAAGAAAACCCCGTACGGGAGTACTTGCAATGCATTGGACGATGATTGGGCCTCTGCTGCATCTTGCCATTCGGTGTGGCTATTCCTTCACACTTGGCAATGCAAGAAGCAGACGCGAATGTCAATGTTTGGATTTCGGCATAATGCGTCTAGATATATGGATGCGTACGGCATATCTCTATGACAACGAAGAAGCCTGGCTCCAACGGCTTCTATGAGCACACCATGTTTATTCCATTTACTCGCATGACATTGTGTTCATGGAAAACCATTGTCCCCGCACTCCAGTTTGCGACTCAAAAAGCTACAAGGACGAGCGTATAACACCAGCCCTCTCGGTGTCACAGTCTGCTACCCCTTTAAGCATGACAACCTTGCTCTCTTGAAAAGATCCGTTTGCCACCAGTCTGTCTCCGTATGCTAAACTTTCCGTGCGTTATGATGCCGACTTATCCTGACAACCCAGAGCCAATCGATCTGATCTGCCAGGTCCCCGCGCCACCAAATATGGCCTAACGAGCCGTTGCCGTGATGGGTGGTTGAGTGTGACACTTGTCAATGCCATGGTTTATAGGGGGAGGGGGGGCAGTTTTCCGTTCAATTTGGTATCAGTTCGGCTGGCCGTCTCTCCCCAGTCTCCATACAGAGACAGCTTCATCGCCGGACAAAGCTACGAGCCGTGTATTATTCCGGTCTGACAACAGCGTCTCTGTAGCAAGTACAACTTCAAGCCGCTAGCCGTACCCAATCACTTATCAAGGAGATGCTCTTCCATGGCTTCGTTGAAACACGAAGAAGCGTTGGCCGTGTAACCCAAAAAGCCAAGTTGTCTTGACTGAGGAGAATCGTCCCATCGAATTCATGCCGCCTTATGGTATCACTCGTTTATCTCGCATGCTGGCTACCGAAGCGACCTCTTGGGGCGTTTGTCTTTCCCCAAATGGCAGTGTTTAGAAATGACAACCAGGGTATCGCTCACAAAGATCATTGTGTGCATATTTTCCGATCAAGACCAGTCAGTTCATAAGTACATCAATGATATTCCAACACCATGACCAGCTATGAGCCACATTGTATTGTACCAGCCAGAATGTTTGACTGTTATACGGTTATATCCGCCTTTCAACGCTTCGCTGCATGTCTTCCCATCAACCAAACAGAAATGTGGCTCCTTTTCCAAGGCATGTATGTCGATGTGTAAGCTGCACGACAGTGTAGCTGCGGCCGAGCGATTCTTGTTTGCATCTACAACTCGCCAATATTGAGAGAAAGACTTAATCAAGACTCATGTCTGCCCACCCGGACTCACTACTCAAGCTCTAGTTTTAAGCTCAAAATTCCTCAAACTCAACTTCCAGTCTCCTCGCACCGACCTACCAACTGACGCGCATGTCAACGGCTTTCAAAGACCAGGGGTCCACATACAAACATTAAGCGTTACGAGGCAACACCAGCCATGTCATCAACTTCGTCTTCCTCGACATCATCGATGGCACACGCTGCCTCACAAGATTCAGTATTGGCCACCTTTCAGAAAGATCCGGATGGTGGCTGGATCACCAAATACAAACGAGCTCCTTGCAAAAAGACTCTGTCGTGGAACTTCATGGTTTATATCACGGGGGGGGATTCTCCAATGATGATAAAGAAAATGACAAGAGACCCCCAACGGGACAGACGAGGTCCTTCCCCAGAATGGATCATCGCTGGGAAGGAAACTCGGCTCTTCTGGGTTGGTCCGCGCAAACAAATCTGGGACAAATCACCAGGAAGTCAGGATGAACATCAATCAACCAACCCTAGCCTGCCTCCGCCTATGCCCGAACCCCAACCTTTCTTCTCCATGCAACAAACAAGCGTCTACACGTCTCCTGGACACCCTCAGCCAAGTGTTGCAATGGACGGGAGGCCAACCGCTCCTCCAAATGATGCCGCCGCAGTCCATCCGGCCGCAACCTATCATGCCAGCGGTAGCGGTCATCCAAGATTACCTCCCGGCTCGTTTGGCATTGCTCCACCGGGTAGCTTTCAAGGAGGAATCCCAGGCCCGAGTAATGGAAGGAGATGATTTTAGGGGGTTGGGTCTAGGCAGATTCAATCTGTTGTCAACGGGGATGGGATTCGAATATCAGGGCGACATTTGCACGAAGGCCTTTGAGGCATAACGATTGGATTGGGTATTGAGAGAGAACCGGCGTGGCTTTTGTATTTGAGACGAAGGTTTTTGTAATAAACGAGAGTGCAGTCGTTGTACTTTACCTTGCATCATGATTCCTTCTTTGTGGACCGGTGACTCTTCTTGCCGCCCTTTCAGTGGCAAATAAAAGGGGCCTCGGCAAGTACTCTGATGTCCTAGTACCAGAACGCATATGGGCTTCAGATTCGTATTATTGTTATTTTTGAAAAGAAATAATCACCGGCGTATAGTCATCGGGAGTCTACGTCTCATAGTCTCAAGATCCGTATTACCGGCGTGCCTCTTTCTGGTAAGATCTCCAGCTACTTGTATGGATACTAGCCACGGGTGGTACGCCGAGGGGCAGTGCGCAGCCGGGGGTGAGGTCGAATGACATATCCTGTTTGGAGAGGAGGCAGCCAAACAAGGCAAAAAACGAGGAGTGGATGGCCAACAAGAGCGGCCAATATTGAAAGGAAGGCTTAGACTTGTTCAACTCGTCTGTGCTCTGTGACTCAAGCGGGCAGCTTTGCGCGGATTGGAGCCGATGGGTTTTGTGGGATTTCCTGCATGCATGTGCAGGGTAAGCAAGTTGGTCTTGGGCATGGCATGGCATCACATCATCTCGCATCACCACGAGACAATCGTAAGCTGCTAAGAAAGGCTATATTTTTGATTACTACAGAGTAGATGAGTTGAGCAAGTTATGAGGAGATTGAGTCTGCCAAAGAAAAAAAAAAATGCTCAGAAGAAGGATCCATGGATAGATGCAAATGGATGAGCGTGCTGGATCCATAACTCCAGTCGCCGATGATGAACAACAGCCTGACAACACAGAATCGTTTAAGGGACCTTCAGTGGATGAAAGGGCATTGGACCCCCTCAATTGTGGCGCAAGGCTTGACATCCACCCCCCCCTTCAAGGCAGCCATCCTCCACGGGCAACTGATCATCCAACTAGATCTCGGCATTTGAAGAGACAAGATGCATGTGTTCACTTGGGCATGCACTAGTATCCACCAAAGCAAGGCGGCAGTGTCGTCTTTCGCCATACAGTGATTTCATTCACGGCAGTCCTTACAACATAGGTATAAATATCCCCGTCACATCCCAGCTTTCAATGTTCCTTCAACAACATCAAGTCTTGTGACCAATTTCATGGGCAAGCAGATTAATTAACAGTCATATCATTACCTCTGCCATACCAGTCCAATCACCTGTCAACTTCAATTGTCACCCGACTTCCGTTTGTCCTACTCTACAGAGCGGAGTACCTTCGCTGTCACCGACTTCATCCTTTTGGATCGGGTAGAGTCATTCACGGCCAAGCTTGCAGACGGCCGTTTGTCGTCTTGCGCTCGCAGTCATAGCTGAATCTCTCTCCCCAAGAAACAAACAGAAGCGACTCATCATGGATCCGCTACTAAATGTCATAAACACCTCGGCCCAGTTCCCAGATGGCGTCTCTAACCCTCAGTTCGCCCTCCTAAACTACTTCATCCCGGGCTTTTCTGTCTTCACAAGCGCCCTCCATACCTACCTTGGTATCGACCTCAACTTCTATCTCCCTCTTCTCCTTACCATCTTTGGACTCAACTTCGCTTGGGGCTATATCAGTGGTCAAATCTGGGCTCTCACGGGAGAGTATCTCATGTCCTCCTTCAGAGTTCGTACGGATGATGAGATCTACAACATGTTGATGCTCTGGATTTCCCGTCAAAAGTTCTCCCAACACTCTCGAAACTTTCTCGTCAATACAGATCTTTACTCCCGGAGCAGCTACGTGTATGGCCCGGATGATTCCGACAGCGAAGACGATGATGAGGAAGAGGAAGCCGGTACTGTCGTTGATGGCTCCATTGTCATCGGCGGAAAGCAGCCCCTTCACTTCACCCCATCATTTGGCTCTCACCGCTTTTGGTACCAGGGATGGCCCCTCATGTTTGAACGCCATCAGAATCAGCAGCAGATCAACTTCCAAAGTGCTAGTGAGCGCGAGGAACTTACCATCTCATGCTTTGGCCGGAACCCTCAGATCCTCAAGGATATCCTTCAAGAAGCACGTCAAATGTATTTGAAGAAGGACGAGCGCAAGACTCTCATCTACCGCGGCACCAACTGCTCATATGGCGACCCATACTGGCAGCGCAGCATGGCTCGACCCAACCGTCCATTTTCTACCGTTATCCTTGATGAACTCTTGAAGCAGAACCTTATTGACGATGTCGCTGACTACATCCACCCGGCAACTCGTCGCTGGTACTCGAACCGAGGCATCCCTTACAGACGTGGCTACCTTCTTCACGGCCCTCCTGGTACTGGAAAGAGTTCGCTTAGTCTCGCATTGGCAGGTTACTTCCGAATGAAGATTTACATTGTCAGCCTCAGTTCCCTTACATCTACCGAAGAGGGTCTTACCGCTCTCTTTGCCAGTCTACCTACCCGCTGTCTTGTTCTTCTTGAGGATATTGATACCGCCGGCTTGACCCATACGCGCGATCAGCCAGATGCAACACCTGACGTAAGTACTACAACTCCACCATCTGCACCTGGGGCATCCAATCAGCCTGGCGGTAGCCGATTATCTCTATCTGGACTTTTGAACATTCTTGATGGTGTCGCTTCTAAAGAGGGACGTCTTCTCATCATGACCACAAACCATGTTGAGAAACTCGACAAGGCTCTAATTCGACCTGGCCGTGTGGATATGATCATTCCCTTTAGCTTGGCCGACAACACCATGACCCAGTCTATCTTCCGCGCCATCTATGCTCCTTATGAGGGTGAAATCACTTCAGCTGAGGGTACAAAGCCAAAGGAAAAAACTCCCAAGTCGGCTGAAGAGGAAAAGGCAATCTGGGCCAAGGAACACGCCAGGATCACGGAGCGCGTCGCAGAGCTGGCAGTCAAGTTTGCTTCCAAGATACCCGAACTCGAATTCAGCCCTGCCGAGATTCAGGGTTTATTGCTCCGCTACAAGCGAAGCCCTGACGAAGCCATCGAAGCTGCGGAGGAGTGGGTGACCAAGACACGCAAGGATAAGAAGGAGAAGGAGTTTGAAGAGGCCGAGAAGCGACGCAAGGAATTGGAGGAGAGTGAGAAGAAGAAGAAGGAGGAAGAGGAGAAAAAGAAGAAGGAGGAGGAAGAGGAGAAGAAGAAGAAAAAGGAGGAGGAAGAGGAAAACAAAAAGAAGGAAGAGGAGGAGAACAAGAAGAAGGACGAGGAAAAGAAAAAGACTGAGGATGAGAGTAAGCCCGAAGACGTAAAGTCAACCGAGGCCACAAAGGATGAAGATAAGCTGAAGTCCGATGACCAGGACGTCTCCAAGGAAGAGAAGAAGAATGGTGCATCGGATTCTGAATACGAAAGGGTATGAAGGACATAAAACATAGCGTGGCGTTTGGGATTTGGTTACATTTATCAGTAGTTGGCTCGAACGAAAATAGATGAACAATATGCAAATATAGAACATTTGCCTTTTTCAATCATATTCTCGTCGGCTTGTTCCAATGTGATGACTACAGCCATGATGCAATTCTTGTTGTTGTCCTCTCCGACCATACATTATCTCGTCGCACTACTTCTACGGTCTTTATAGCTCCACCAGAAACTTATATGGATTCAACGAGGCCAACAGAGTCATTCTATTTGCGCTCCTGGAATTGCTCCCGGTAGATATGTGCGGCCCCTTTAAAGAACCAAACTTGTCTGAGTTCTGCTTTTCAGCTCAGTGACATGCACAGTTATGTGAAAAAGAAGTCTGCGATCACTCCCTTCAACACTACCGCGGAACTATGAGCATAGACTTTTGTCACTTCATCATACGGAGGCCACGCGGTGGGGGCTTTAATCCGAACCCGCACATTCGAATTGTCTAGAGTTGATGTCCTCCACCGCGTCGGAGGCACGCCGTAGGGAAAAAAGACCGCCGGCCACCACATACAAATTACTATGGCCAGGCCGGCGGTGTTCCCCCCCCGCATAGGAGGATAGATGGGTCATGAGAGCATTCAAGCTTGTGGGGATGCTTTCTCAAGAAGACTTCGCCACATGGCCGAGGTTCGCTAGATTGCATCTCTCCAGTGACTTGGTGGTTCCAATCCTACATCTCCCCACTGGGGGTAGACATTGCCAACTTTGGAAGCTCACTATGCTTGGGTTGCCTCGCCGTTTGGGTGCCTTCAAAAGTTACTATTTGGAATATGCTTTTCGGTGATGCTGACAACTTTATTCCTGTCGTATTGCATCAAGTTCGGTGTGACACGAAACGGGTGGATTGTAGGATCGTCACACCCCAGTCAGTAATGATAGGATGTACTCATTTGTGAGTTTGAAGGAACATGATGTGAGTTGTTTTTGTCAACTTTGGTTGGAATGGGTAATAAAAAACGTAAAGAAAGTAAAAACGACATCGATCTCCGAAGGAAATCGTGGTTTGATCCGAGGCATTATATAGCTCAAAAACTCTAGGCCCTCTTATTGATGCCATCCATGTCTAGGTTCACATCGTCCCTAGAGTTCGGTATCTACTAGGCACCTACGCATGAATTATAAATTAAATGAGTCAGAAATGCTGCAGCTGCAGCTGCAAGAATGATGGGAGTTAAGCCTCAAAGGTAAACCATAGATGACGGGACCAAGCCAGCCGCGTACTTGTATACATACATGGCATGTTTGTGGAGAGTCAAATTATATTATTTGCCGCAATTGCTTGTGGCGTATTCGTATTCCTGTTATGCGTGGCTTGGCTGGTATGTCGGGATCAGGTGGTGGCACCGGGATTGTCACTTTTGCATGAAGATGAAGAGGGGGGGAGGCTGGTACACAACAACCGGATTGGAGCTTATAGTATTAAAAAGAGATTAAAAAATCTATTGTTTCTCTTACTTGTAATTTCTAATGTTTCTCGTTGCCCCTCGTATTTCTGGTTATTTCTTGTATTTTTTTTCTTTTTACAAGTAGTTTTTTTTCTGCTTACAAGTATATCCTTTGATACGAATCCCGGTGTTTATGAGTCCTTCCATTCCCCTGAACTCCAACTCCAACGAGCCGCGTTATCTTGATAAGGGTGGACCTGCATCTTGATCGTCGGGTAGCCTCTACCTAATCTGTATGGGGGAAAGTAAATAAAAAATGGCGTATCTGTATTCCTACCAGCAAATTCGGAGAATAACGACAAATCCTTCCATGCGACTTACTTTCATATTCACATTCACCTTCACATTCGCATTTACATTCCTTGAATGGCTGGAACGATGCATGGATGAAAAGTCCGATGCCAGAATATCTGTCTTCATTTGATGATTTAGTCCCGGTGATTACTAGACGGTGTGGTTGGTGTGTTGTGTTGTATTTTCCTGATGAGGAACGATTTCCAGACGCGGTAATCTTTGCTTCAAGCTGACTTCGGCCAATTTTGACGTTTTCAGCTCTTTTGCTCATCGAGGCTATACTCCGTAGAGGTTCCATCAATGATGATGGTGTTGAGGCATGTCAATATTTCCAGCTTTGGAAATACAGATAGATACTAGAATGTGATTGCAATCAACCGCCCGCATGTTTCCCCCTAAATGGATATACTACTAGGCAGAGAGACTGATTGGAATGTGACATGGCCACGCATCACTCTCCTGATCCATCCACCCAATTTCTTGATATATTGCCCGTGGTATTCGTAATCGGTCTCGAGTTGAAATATTCCTCGAACCGGACACGAAACTATAGAAGGGTCATTGTCAACGGTCTTACCTGTACAAGGAGATGAGACAAAACGGATTAGCGCCACAAGGGCCATGTTGCAGTCAGGTCAGGGTCCAAAGGAGACTTTGCGCCACCCGGTGATAATTTTCTCAAGGTCGTCTTGGTCACTCCATCACCATCACCATCATCACATTCCTCTTTTCTCAAGTCATATAGATACTTGTAGACAAGCTCTAAAAAGGGGGTAGCATTTGACAGCAGAACCGGTGTGATGAAGAATGGATGCCGTGACAGCTGTGGAACGGGAGAGCGCCCCAAGCCTCCTGCAGCAAACAAACCGTCAAAACAAAAGTGGTGGTGGTGGTGGTCACTGTTGTTTGGCTAGCGGTGATCCGAGAAGGCGGTGGAGACTTGGTCTGGAAGTCTGGGCTTGAAACTCAACCTGGCCAATGGTGGGGCGATTGAAGATTGGATGGTGGGGTGGATGTACATTTTGTTGGTGAGGCAAAAAAATAACTAAAAGAATACGGATACTTGAGCGAGGGTGTGTGTGAGGCGAGTTGATAAAGAGAAGAGCTGAAAGAGAACCATGTTCAAGTTTCGATGCCCTCCCTGCCTTGTACAGACGAGAAGAACTAGCAGTATTCCTTTTCTCGCTATTTTATTATCCGAGTAAGCTGTAAGAAAACAGCTCCGGTCAATAAAACCCAACAGGCCTGTGGATCGTCTAGTGAGAAAACGGGAAGAAAAAAAAGAGAGCTGGGCTGGTGGTATGCGTAAGTGAGTGTGTGTGTGTGTGTGTGTGTGTGTGTGGTGGTGGTGATGCCGGTTTGGCTCTTAGGTGGTCTGTCTTCCCATAGTGGCACCAAGACACTGTCTATGGGTGACCCGCAGCACCAGCACACCCATTTTACCCAATTCTAGTAAAAAGCCCCTGTTTCTCATGCAAGAGTTCTTTCCGTCCACTGAGACGTCACGCCCCTGGCAGTTGCGAAAGGTACCGCCTGCCACAAAGGGCGGTGAAAAAGGAAATAACTATTGAAGGTGCCTTCTACCGTCGACATACTTGTACGGCCGTTCCTGCACACATTCTCCCTCACTCTCTCGATTCATTCTCCTCATCCATCATCTCTTCTCCATACCTTCTTCCTTCTACTATACCCTTCGTAATAATCTTCACTCTCTACCTCTCCTCCTCAAAATGGCTCCGCAAAACATCGGCGTAAAGGCCATCGAAGTCTACTTCCCAAGTCAGGTCAGTAATTCTGCCCCTCCACCGTTTAGATCTGCCCCTCCATTGCAGACATTCGTCTCTCCCCTTTTCTCTCTCGACACATAATGCTAACAGCAATTTCTCTTGCAGTATGTCGAGCAATCCGAGCTTGAGAAGTTCGATGGCGTTGCTGCTGGCAAGTACACCATTGGTCTAGGCCAGACCAAGATGGCCTTCTGTGACGATCGTGAGGGTAAGACTCCTATTTTGTTGCCCCCCTTTCTGCTAGCCCCTTGAGCCATTGAGCTAATATTCGAGGCAATAGACATCTACTCCATGGCCCTTACCGTTACCTCGAGGTTGCTTAAGAACTACAACATCGATGTCAACACCATCGGCCGTCTCGAGGTCGGCACCGAGACCATCCTCGACAAGTCCAAATCCGTCAAGTCAGTCTTGATGCAGCTTTTCGGTGACAACACCAACCTGGAGGGTGTCGACACCATTAATGCCTGCTACGGAGGTACCAATGCCTTCTTCAACAGCATCAACTGGGTTGAGTCCTCTGCTTGGGACGGCCGCGACGCTATTGTCGTCGCTGGTGATATTGCCCTTTACGCCAAGGGTGCTGCCCGACCCACCGGTGGTGCTGGTGTCGTTGCCATGCTTGTTGGCCCCAACGCCCCTGTTGTTGCTGAGCCTGGTCTGCGAGGCACCTATATGCAACACGCCTATGACTTCTACAAGCCTGATTTGACCAGCGAGTACCCTTACGTTGACGGCCACTACTCCATCAACTGCTACACCAAGGCCCTAGATGCTGCCTACCGCGACTACAACAAGCGTGAGGCCAAGCTTGCTGTCAATGGTACTACCAATGGCGCCAACGGTGCCGATGCCACCAAGACTTCTCTTGACCGTTTCGATTACCTGACTTTCCATGCTCCTACCTGCAAGCTTGTCCAGAAGTCCTACGCTCGTCTGCTCTACCACGACTACCTGGCCAACCCTGATGCTTCTGCCTTTGCTGAAGTTGCCCCCGAGCTGCGTGATATGGACTACGAGAAGTCCTTGACCGACAAGGGCGTCGAGAAGACCTTCATGGGTCTTACCAAGAAGCGCTTCCAGGAGCGTGTCAACCCTGCTATCCAAGTTGCTACACTTTGTGGTAACATGTACTGCGCTAGCGTTTGGGGTGGCTTGGCCAGTTTGCTCTCCTTTGTTGACAGCAAGGCCCTCGAGGGAAAGCGAATCGGTCTCTTCAGCTATGGCTCCGGTCTTGCCGCCAGCTTCATGTCCTTCCGTGTTGTCGGCAGTGTCGAGAAAATCTCCGAGGTCCTCAATATCCCCGCACGATTGGAGGCTCGTCGTGCCGTCTCCCCTGAGACTTACGATGAGATGTGCAACTTGCGAAAGCAGGCTCATCTCCAGAAGGACTATACCCCCAAGGGTGAGGTCTCTACCATTGCCAACGGCACATACTACCTGACAAAGGTCGACGACATGTTCAAGCGAGAGTACTCACTCCAGGCTTAAGTCTGATCATTGTTCTCGTTGGAATAGCTATTTGTGGCATGGAGCTCACAGCATCCCCCCCTTTTTCCAGTTTGGGCGATTTAAAGAGAGCATCAAGTTACACGAATTATGACGGGATAGACGCAATCTGTTGCAAGTATACGGGCATTTCTTTTTATTATTTTTTATTTGACGATAGACCTGCTTGTATAAAGCGCCTTTAATGGAGTCGTCAAGGGATGGGGATAAGTTGGGAAGACACATCCTCTCTCTCACGACTTGTGTAAATAGTCGGGCAAGCATACGGTCCACATGGGCATTCATGAGCAATCACGGCTTGCTCGTTGCCTGTTTGACCGGAGTCTCTACAAAGGAGAGGCTCGATAATGAAAAAAGTTGAAAGCTATAAAATTGGTGCCATTTACCGTGAAAGCTTGCTGGTGCTAATAAGAATGTGAATTTATGTGCTATCTATTATCTATATGGTGTGGACTCTTGATCTATGAGGACTTCTCTTGGCCCTTGTATTTCCACTCTGCATGCCTATGCAGTTTATAATCTCTTGTGAGTATGCTCTTGTAAATCCCGTACAGCCCGCCGACGGGCCACTTGCTCTTGACTGTCTTCTTCCACTTTTGCCTCTCTATCCTGCTAGATTCAATATCAATTCTGACTTTATCATAGGCACTTGGCAAGGTGGTGGCGCCGTACTTTTCGCGCAGCGCCTGGTACCAAGGGCGGTCGTAGACTTTCCAGAACTCGTCCTCGGAGTAATATGTATGGGCGTATAGCCACTTGCGACCGCCCAGCTGGATGAGCTTGTCCTCGAGGGCGCGGTTCTTGGTGATGAACTCGTCGTGGTCTTCGGGGCCCCAACCCCAGACGCCGATGTTGAGCATGGGCCTGGACAGCGCGGGGGTGGTGATGTCGGATTCTGTGCTGGTGTTTTGCGTCTCGCTGGTGACGGGGTGGAATGTTGGCATGGCTGTTGGCTTTATGGGGCAGAGCCACAGGGGCCAGATGTTGAACTCGTCGGTTGTGTAGTCGACAAACTCGCCGGCGGACTCGTAAGGCAGGGCGAGGTCCTGGACGACGAAGCGGGCGGATTCGCCGCTGGCATGGAGGGCACGGTAGAGCATGCGGGTGTGCATGAAGTCGTTGAGGAACCAGCGCCAGAACTTGTTGAAGGGCACGTATTTGAAGTATGTGAAGCCCTGGGCGCCGACCCAGAAGCCGGCACGGTCGTACCGGAAGAGGTACTCGGCGAGCGGGATGTAATCGGTGACGGCGTCGGAGGCGCCCTTGGTCCTGTCCTGGACGTGGAGGTAGAACCAGGGGTCGCGGGCCTGGCTGAAGGTCTGGGGTGGGCGGTCGGCGGGCTTGTCGTCGGTCAGGCGGCCGGTGATGACGACGCCGTGGTCCTTGGAGAAGAGTATGCCGTCGACGTAGTCGTTTTGCGGGTCCTGCGTTTCGGCGCGGATCCGGGCGGCGGCCTCGGCGACGCTGTTGGTTCGGTGGTACGTGGTCTGGACGAACTTGCGAGCCTCGATGAGCTGCAGCTCCATCAGGGTGGTGACGCCCAGGGATCCCACCGCGCCAGCGGCTCCGCGGAAGAGATCCTCGCGCTCGCTGCGGGACGCCCTGACGACCTCGCCGCTGCCGAGGACCATCTCGACCTCGTTGATGGTCTCGTCGAAGAAGCCGTAGCGAAAGGAGCTGCTCTCGCCGGCCGTGCCTGCGAAGCCGCCGCCGGCGGTGATGCCGGGGAACTCCATGACCACGGGGGGCACCAGGCCGTGGCGCAGGGTGGCCTCGACGAGGCGGTCCATGGGGACGTTGGGCTCGACGAGGGCTGTCCTCGCGGCCCGGTCGACGGAGAGGACGTTTGACAGGGCGCTGATGTCGACGGCGCGGTGGCCCGGGCCGGGTCTGGGCCGGGTGCTGTTGGTAGAGCCGTGGAAGATGCGGTAGGACTCGCCGCGCTCGAAGTAGCCCCTTACGGCGGCGGCGATTTTGCCGACGGTTTGTTTATGGCGTTCCATTGTGTGTGTGTCTCTCTCCTCTGCGAATGCCAATTGACTCAATTGAGTGAGGGGGAGGAGGGGGAGGGATGGCGGGGTAGAAAAAAGAAAAAGAAAAGAGAGGTTGAAGCTTCAAGACTTTGTCGCTTAAAAAAAAGAAGAGCTGTAGCTGGTGAAGTTCCCTAATTGAAGGTTGGCGCCGCCACTTCCTAATCGATTATCGGAAACGCTGCCTGTTGGTACGGGGGAGCGGCAGCGGCTTTTATGTGAACGCCAAACTTGACGAGATATGTAAAACTTTGGAGCGATACAGAGGTGCATTCATTATATGATGATCGCGAATAGGGTTTGTAAGTGTACGTAGTTTTCAATTCGAGTTCTAATATGACTATGCTCCTTAGCAGTACGCTTGTTACACAATTCCCTTTGGGCAAATAGAGGCGAAATGCGAATATGCATGTTACTACCTCGTGTAAGTCTATGGTGTTACGAACAAGTAATATAACTTTTCAATCTATCGAAAATGTACGCATGCAAAACAAATATACCTCCGTCAATCCCGTTTTACAAAAGAGAAACCCCTTCCCCTTTTTACCGGACCTTATAGTTTCGCCACGGGCTCCGGCTGTTGACCAAACGACTTGGCCTTGGTATTCACGCGCTCCAGGACGGCCTCGTGGTTCTCGTCCAGGAGATGCTCGAATTGCAACGGTACCTCCTCCAGCGTCCGTGCCTTGATCATGGTGGCGCTCGGCTTGATAGAGGCCGGGTCGTTGATGGCGCGGCGGATAAACGTGGTCCAGCTGTCGAAACAGTGCCGAGAGCCGGGCGTTGACGTCAAGAATAGGGCGAAACAGTGCGACATGGCCTCGTATTCTTCAAAGACCAGGGGGACGCCGTTGGCTGCCATCTTCCTGGCCAGCGCCTTGTCCTCCCACTCGAGGAGCTCCCAGCCGGTGCACACGTAGACGGGCGGCGAGCCTTCCCAGGACCCGGCCGTGATGATGGAGACCAGGGGGTGGGCCATGAGCTCGTCGTCGGCGTAAAAGTTCTCGCGCGGGGGGCTAGCCGGCCAGATATCGCAGGGCGGGATCAAGCTCATTGCGTCGGGCTTTGGCTTTGGCATCCAGTCGAATGTGCTGGAGTCGTTTCCTTGCCATAATGGTGAGCTCAGCGTGAGGTCGGCCCATGGCGAAATGACGGCCACTCCCGCCGGCAGGGGAACTTCACGACGCTCGCCGTACCAATAAATGTGCTTGTTTTGGCGGCGAAGCTGTAAGAGAACTTGTAACAGTGCCAGAGACAGGTTCCCACCAGCGCTGAGACAAGTTTTTTTAATCGTTAGCAATGTTTCAGCGTTCAATTACTGTGATTAGGGTCTCACAGCATGAGAGACATACCTGTCGCCGGAAAAGACAATGTGCTCCGGTTTCACGGCCTCGTGGAAAGCATCCGGAGGGGGATACAGCAGGGTAAAGTACGACACCAGGGCATCGAGCAGTGCGCTCGGAAACGGGTGCTTGGGCGCGAGTCTGTAGCGGACCGAGTAGCATCTTGCTCCCAGTATCTTGGCCAGCTTTTTGGCTGTCGGCCGATGGGTTGCAGGGTCTAGGAGATAATAGGCACCGCCGTGAAAGTATAAAACCGTCGTGGGCTCGCGGCACTCCTTCATCATCTCACGATACTTTTCCGCCTCTGAGATGTTGGGTAGGGTTTCCTTTGGCGAGGCGGCGGCTCGATATCCAGTCCACTCGGCTTCTACATCAGCTATCTCCGGCATCCTGACTGCGGCACCTTTCTGTCCCATGCTCTCGATTACTTCAATGAGCGCATCCCTGATGCTCGTCTCTGGAGCTGGAGGCGACGAGTATAAGCTGATCCACATCCTGCCCTTGACCTCCGGGCTGCGTACCGAGCGGTCCTGGACCACCGACACACTAAGCGGGTCTTCGTTCTCGAGATAGGAGCGCAAGACCGATATTATTAGATGAGTCTTCAAATCGAGGTACTTGGACGGCTCTGAGAGTCCCAATACGTGCATGACAGCTACTCTAATGGCAAGTGGCACCTTGGATATCACTGCCAGTAGGATCCTGAGATTTCGACCCGACATTTTGGCCTTGTTTGATATTGGTTGATGATGGGGAGTAGCAGAAGCAGAGACGGAAACAGAAGCAGAAGGGGACGATGCTGGAGGAAGTTGGTGTTCGTTTGTCGCCATCTTAATTTCAAGGACGGGGTAAAGTGACGACTATTATAGTTTCTACTAAAATAGACCCGCCGCGGTGAATTAATATCAAGGTGTGTGATGAGACAGAGAGAGAGAAAAGGAGATAAGCCGTACCGAGTAATTAGGGAATGATTGAGTGAACGGCAGATTGGATGCCGGGAGAGTGAGTTCGAGCCGTCTGTCAATGACGACTAGGCAGAGAGCTAGCAAGTAGTATCGCCCGTTCGCAACCTGGTCTAGTCAAACGGCTAGTTTTTTGCCAACGTGCAATCTGTTTGTAAATTTGGGCGATGCCTCAAAGCTCAAACGTACATGAGATGTTTGTGGATATGTACAAGCAAGTTGCTCTACCGGTGGTGGGTAAGGTGGGTGGGAACATTGTAACCTTGGTTCAATCTCCCCTTTGCCGCCTTGATAACTTTTCATGCCATCATACCTATCTATCTACCTACCTTGTCATAATGACTCATCCGATACTGGAGAACGTCGGGGGGTTTCCAACTGCGGAGGCGATGAATCTTTCCTCCAATAGTACTCCGTATCCACCATGTCATTTGGGAAACTGTTTATCCCCGGCAGTCAGAGCAATCCAGAATCTGATCCCCCAGAGCAGAAGCCTCGGTTGGCCTAGTGATAGTGGCGCGGGGACGGCTCATTCTGACAGTGATAGGTAGGGACAGGGGTTAACTCTCCGAGACATTAACTCGTCCAGCAGATTTTCAATTAATATAGGGGTTCGCTCAGGTAAACAGGAGAGCAAGAAAAAGAGAGAAAAGAATGTTTCCCAACGTTGCTTAGAAACCGCTTACAGCTTGCAGTCCATTTTGTTAGCGTGAGGTTTGACGTTGTCGTTCGGAGTGTATAGCAAAGGCAGTGTTATAGGGATCCGTATTCCGAAATAGGAAATTGTCGCGGGAATGCGGCATGACGACGGTTACATGTGGAGCTATAAGAGATCGAAGTAATGGTATAAGAGAGATGTCGATATAATAGACGAATGGCCAAGGCGCGCGCATGAGACACGGTGTCTGATACGCGACAAGATCAAACAAAAAAGATTTCTTTGGCTAACGACATGCATCTTACACATAGTACCTAGTTACACATTCGCTCTTTGTCAAAGAGCGCCAAGAAAAAATACATTCCTTTGCCCAAGATATGTTGCTGCCCCCCTTTATAGGAAATAATTATTTTTTGACCCATTGAATACTTTCCCCATCTCATCCATCTCTAACACCCAAGAAAAGACCCTCCATTATGCAACATGCTCGAAATGCTTACCTCCCCCCGTCTTCAATAATTCGTGTGGCTCTGGGCTTGCGCCAGGTGTTCGTCTTAAGAGCTGCTGGCAGCTGCGGTCTCGGGCTCCTTTAGCGTCTCAACGGTGGGGACGATGGGAGTGGTGGTGGTGGATGGGGTGGAGGTGCTGGCAGCCTTGTTGGCCATGGCCATCTGCCAGGCGGGGATAGACGCCTTGGCTCCAGAGCCGATGGAAGATCCGGAGGCCCTGTTGAAGCTGCTCTGGGCTAGGCTCTTCGGGGGCTCAACGACGGGTGTGGCGCTGCTCTCAGCAGGGGTAGTAGTGCTTGGCTCGTTGGTGGATGTTGCTGAGCGGCTTGGAGTAGGGATAGTAGAAGGAGAGGTTCCGTTGATGCGTGGCAGGTAGCTAGATGAAGCGGCGGCAGGAGGAGCAGCAGCAGCAGAGCTCATTCGCTGAGAGACCAAAGTCTTCAGGCTTGTAAGCTCCGTGTTGATTTCAGACAGGCGGTTATCGGTAAGATCCTTTTGGTTGCTCATCGCCTTGGGGATTGCATCCTTGAGCGCCTGCACCTCATCGCGGATGCGCTGAGCGTCGTCCTCGCGCCGCCTGCTTGCCACCTTCAACTCGGTCATGACTGTCTCCAGGTCGGAAAGTGTAGTGTCTAGTTTTTCTGTCCTCTGCTTCTCCGCCTCCTTTAGAGCCTCGGTGTCCTTGGAAAGCTGCTCGACCAAGGAAAAGGCCTTGTCGAACTGTTCCTCGATTGACTTCTTGTCCTGCTCGAGTCGCTCTGGCGTAGGCGGTGCTACAAGAGGGTATACATAGCGCTGAAATCATGTCAGTGGTGTTGGCATACAGATAAGGCGGTCGGGGGCTGAATCACCTTGCCCAGTGAATATAGACCATAGCTGACACCGCCTACAACGGTGGCCATGATGAACCAATCCCGCCAATCTCTCTTGGGGGCTTGCGGTGGTTGCCACGCATATTGGGGATATGGCTGATAGTACTGCGGAGGTCCAGAGGGGCCACTGGGGTATGGTGCGCTTGGAGGCGCGCCGTTACCAGACCTAGCCAGGGCAACACCGATCTCCTCCTGAGTCAGATTCTTGGTTCGTAAGAATGATATCTTGTTCTCGACTGATGATGACGCGACGCTGGGGTCTTGCAAGACTGTAAACTGTTAGCTAGGCGTGTTCGGTAGTCGAGGTTTCGGAGTCGTTGGAACTAACATTGCGCCTATCTCAGGGTCAGCTTGATTTCAATGGAAGCGGTTCAGAGACGCGAAGGATGTGGACTTACCGCAGACGTCACCAGATCTTCGCGAATAGCCATGTTGAATTATACACCAATGAAGCCTCACAGCATCACCGATTAGATGCAAAAAGGGATGACAGGTTCGGGGTTGAAGAGTTGCGTAGAAGAAATAGGAACTGCACAGCATGTGCTCCGGTCGGGAAGTGTGGATATCATGGAATTGAATGGCTGGCCTACCGTGCTGGGCCGAGGCTAACGTTGGATTGGATTACCCCGGATAAAAATGGGGCAAAATGGCACTTTGCCGGATTACATAACCCCTTTTGTTTTGAAGCAGATCACGTGCTTTCGTGCTCAGAGAATCTTCAGCTCGTGCCACTGAAGACTGTCCAATCAGCCTCTGGCAACAGTTTGTTTACATGCTTGCCGGACAACGCACCCCACGACCCAGATACCCAAACATCGCAGCCTCGTATTGCATTTTTTGTTTTATGATCAACGTTCCATCAGCAATTCGCATCAAGGAAAACATAACTCGCAGAGCTTTGCATATCTGGCATTCAAAACAATTGAATAATAGCCCATCATGTCTCAAGATACCGGCCTGTGGAGTGTCCGCAGGAAAAGAGAGGTCAGTCGCCCAGCAGAGCCATCAATCGGCGCATCGTCGCATCACGGCGCAAAGTGATTAACAAGTTGCGCAGACCCTTGCGGGCATCAACATGAATTCGGGAATACCGCCACCGGGATCAAGCATGAAACGCTTGAGCGTAAACAATCTGAACTTGACAAACAGTCACGCTAGGTCGATGTCGGGATCTAGACAATCCCTCGCCTTGCCGCGACCGAATCCGCCACAGTTCCCGCGCCCTTCCTCCGGTGCCAATCTAGCAGATATCGGGCTCTCTTCCGTCAAGCGAACATCATTTCAACAACCGAGGGGGGGCTTCACACACACGCCTTCCTCACTGAGGCCATCTGCAACAGACAGCGACCGACGAAGCAGTGTATACCGCCCCCGACAATCCACAGCCGGTCCATCAAGTTCTCAGAGCTTCTTCCAAACCACACCCCAACCAGCGGGTGTGCCTCGAGATCCCCGCCCACTAAAGGACCGATCATTTCAAGCTCGAATCGCCCAGGAACTCATGGAATACATGGTTCAACATAACTTTGAAATGGAAATGAAGCATACCATCTCCCAAAATATTCTTAAATCGCCAACCCAGAAAGATTTCAACTTTATGTTTCAATGGCTTTACCATCGGATAGATCCTAGCCATCGCTTCCAGAAGAATATTGACCAAGAGGTCCCGCCCATTCTGAAACAACTGAGGTACCCCTTTGAACGGAGCATCACCAAAAGTCAAATCGCCGCGGTTGGCGGACAAAATTGGAGCACATTCCTCGGTCTGCTTCATTGGATGATGCAATTGGCCCAAATGCTTGATGGCTATGTCGAGAACAGATATGACGAAGCTTGCATGGAGACGGGACTCGATCTCAGTGGCGACCACATCATTTTTGACTTTCTCAGCAATGCATACAGGGACTGGCTAGCTATGGATGATGACATGGGGGATGATGATGCCGAGCGGTTGCTTGCGCCCCATGTCGACGCCATGGCCAGAGCCTTTGAGCAATCCAACTCAAAATACACATCAGAATTGGAGATGCTCGAGGCCGAAAGTGAGAGACTACTCAAGGAGATTGCAGATCTTGAAAAGGCGACACCGGATCCAGCAGTCTTGGACGATCATTTCAAGATTATGGAGGAGGATAGGGTAAAGTTTGAAGACTACAACACGCTTGCTATTCAGCGGACGGACAAATATGAGAACCGCATTCAAGTGCTTCAAGACGAGCTCGACAAGATTGCTGATGAGCTTAAGGAAGCCGATGACGAGCGTCGGGGACTCCAAAGGGCCGTTGACGACCAAGGCATCGGCATGCAGGATATCGACCGCATGACTTCCGAGCGGGAACGTCTTCAAAGGGGCATCGAATCTGCGAGCCAGAGACTAGACGAAGTTAAAAAGAAGGTCATGGACAAGGAATCAGAAGCCGGCCGAAAGCTGGACGAGCTTGAACGCATGGTGGACAAGTATAACACGACGGCTTACCAGATTGCGCTCATTCCAGCCACTGCCGCCAATGCCCAGGGTAGGGAGTATGAGCTGCAAATCACTCTGAATGACAACTCGGATTTTGCCGGTTCAATCAGTGCGCATACACCCGCAACCGACCGCCTGTTGGTTGATGCCACGACGGGATATCAACCCGGATATGTTCTCAATTTGGATCTTAGAGGACACATTCGGAGCAACTTTTTGGCCCTGCGCAAAGAGATTGCGGAGCGACGAAGCGCTGTTATGGATGACATGATGAAAGATCACGACTTGCTGGACGGCATTAAGGAAGCCATTGAAGACAAGCGCAGCGAGGTGGATGCGCTAAACCACCGAGTGAGAGCGGCTGAGGAAGAGTACGAGAAGACCAAGGAGGTGACCCAGGCACAAAAGATGGCTTCCGATGCGCAGATTGAAAAAATGGAAAAAGAATTATCAAAGATGCGTGCCGGCCTGACAGAGTCGGTGCAGCTGTTGGAACAACGCGAAATTAACACAACGATTGAGTACGTTATTTTGACTCTCGGTATGAGGAATCATTGGCTAACAGATACATCACAGGTACGAACAACTGGTGCTTCGCGCAAACTCTCTGCGAGAGGAACTACACACAGAGATTGACCGCATGCTAAACGACGTGATCAAGTTCAAGATACACGTTCAGAAGAACTTGGATGATTATGAGGGATTCGTGGCAGATGAGTTGGAAAAAGAACTTGGCGGCGACGACATGCAAGATGATACCCGGGTACTGGATAATATTTGAATGAGACAGCTTGACTGATGATAACTTGAAGTAAAGAAATGAGTGTGGTGTTGGAGGCGTTGAGCTGTTCAATGAGCAATTGCGGGAGGATATTGTGCGTTTTGTTGAAAATACCAATTTGATTTTCTGTTACGAATAATGAAATCAAGACTTGCGTGTCTCATCTGCTTATAAACTGAAGAATGCTCTTCTTCACTGAAGCAAGTCATGATAATTCTTCTCATGATCCCTTTGTCAGTGTGGGGCCCTTGAACATTTGGGTGTGTATGTTTGTCACCAGCATTGCGGGACGGGACCGAGTTCTTCCATGCCGAGCTCGGTGGATAAGCTTTGCTACACTATCAGCAACTTTTTTTTTCCTGCCAAAAGTTTCTTGCGATTGTCACATCACGAATCTTCAACTCTCTCTCAACCTTTTTTTTCCCACCCTCTCCCTTTCTCCTTTAACTACTACGGCAGTGAGCCTTCCTCAGGCGAGCCCTGTATCCTCATCTATCAACAATGGCTTCTCAGGATGTTGGTAAGTTGGTTTCCACGAGTGTGAAGCGAGTTTTTTTGCGACTGGGCTTTTTTTTTGCTAACGTTTCTTCTGTTTGATAGCTTGGCCCTTGGCCGATGCTGCTTTGACCCAGGAGATTCTTGATCTCCTTCAGTCTGCTATGCATATTCGTCAGGCCAAGAAGGGTGCCAACGAAGGTACGTCGGATTGTCAACTTCTGGAGGAAGCTCGTGATGAATGCGAGAAGGATTTTGCGGCACAGTGACTAACTTTCTTTTCCACTCTTCAGTCACCAAGGCCATCAACCGTGGTACCTGCGAAATCGCAGTCCTCGCCGCCGACACCGAGCCCCTCGCCATCATCCTGCACATCCCCCTCATCTGCGAGGACAAGGGCGTGCCGTATGTCTACGTCCCCAGTAAGACCATGCTGGGACGTGCGTGCGGTGTTAGCCGTGCCGTCATCGCCGCCAGCATCAGCTCCAACGAGTTGAGCGAGCTGTCTGGCCAGATCAAGGCTCTTCAGCAAAAGGTCGAGCGTCTTGCGATCTAAAGAAAAGCAAGTTTAACAATAAGAAAAAACTTGTACTGTCAATTGGGGTCTTTTTGCGACTGGGGGGGTGCGCATTGGGTGATACTTTTTTGCTTGGGACGCATCATGGCCTTGATATAGGACTGTACTAGAAAAGATCTCTTAGCTCGACGTCAACCTTGAGAGAGGACAAATCAAAGTTATTGGAAAAGCTGTGTTTGCTGGGGACGTGGCTGTGGTGATGAATGGATGTGAATGCAAAACATGAACAAGTCATTGAGACTGTTGTCGTAATCGGAGTCGCATGTAAGATTCAAGACCTTTGATGCCGTCATATCATTACATGATTGAACATGCTCAGCTCATTCTCTACTATTCTTCCTTGTTCAAGTATAAAATCCCAAATCTGATATGACATTTCTTCCTCCATTTATTCCAAAGTCTGACATCCAAATCGACAGTAGCTCCGGTCTTAACCCAGGCAAGCTTAGCTGAGTGTACATGGCTTAATCCAGGCTCGATCCATCCACCCACGTAATATACCACATCACCATCCACCATCCCTCCCCTTCCCATCCTATTTAGCTCAGCTCAGCATATTATATCTAAGCATCATTTTTAACTCCGCTACTCCACCCGGTGTCCGGCATCCAGTCCGAAGTCCGCAATGTACCCCAAAAAGAAATGTCCACGAGCCCATGAGCCTATGAGCCCATGAGTCCACCCCCTACCACATTGAATGACAATCAATAATTCCTCCGAATATGAGCCAGAAAGGATGGGGAAATGGAGTGTGTTGCCATGCTCGGAGTGCGAAAGACCGAAAAAGCAGGAGCTGAAATCCTCGCATTCGCATTTAGTATTTCTTTCTGCATAAACTCCGTTAAAGCAAGATGCATCTCTTTTTTCCCCCAGTGTTTCACCGTCCACTAAAGCCAGTTTGGAACCCCCCCCGGGGAGGTGTTTTTGGGGCTCAGCTCATGGTATGCATATGCATGTGTTTGTGTGTGTGTGTTCGTGTGTTCATGGCTGGCTAGGGAAGAAGCTTGCGGAATTTATTGTTTTCTAGCTAGGTAGGTAGGTAGAGTCGTAATGGCCTAGTATAGATTGATTGCGGATGCGATTGCGAGAGGGCCGCCATGCCCATCTGATTATGATTCATCGCCAAGGGAGTATTGAAGCTACTGAGTGAGATGAAAAAATGAATGATGTTCATATATAATGGGCCTGGCAACTCAACTGACCCTCCCTCCTCCATCATAGAATCTGCTTCACCAGACTCTTTTCCCCCTTTGCTCATAACCAAAGAGCATTCCCCATATGCCTCTATTCCATCGCATATCCATCTTCACATTCGTAGCCGCCGCAACCACCACAGCAGCCATGGCCCACGTCCGACCCTCCTCGCTCCCGCCGGCGGCCCAGTCTTACACCGTGGCCGTGTCCAAGCTCCCGGGCCGGTCCAACATCCCGGAGGAGGCCGTCTCGAACCCCCATCATGTCATAAAGAGAGGCTCCGTGTCTGGGTTCAGGAACCCGTATCCTTCGTGGTCTAGTGCTGCGTCTTTCATGACGATGTTTAAGAGGGTGATTTGGTATGTCCCCTTTGACTTTGACTTACACGACACGACCCAAGTCCCTCCACACAACCCTAAAGCTGACTGACTGACTGACTGACTCCTTTTCAAGGCCAACCATCACCGGAGAGCTCAAATACCCAGACACATCCACCCCAAGCATCCCCGTCGTCACCCCCAAATGGCTCCCCAGCCGAACCTCCTCCCCTAACCTCCGCGCAACATGGCTCGGCCACGCCTGCTACTACGTCGAGTTCCCCTCCGGCCTGCGCGTCCTCTTCGACCCCGTCTTCGAAGACCGATGCTCGCCCGTCTCCTTCGTGGGGCCCAGGCGGTACACCCCAAAACCGTGCGACCTGGGGGACATACCCATCGTCGACGCCGTCGTCATAAGCCACAGCCACTACGACCACCTCTCCCACCCTTCCATCCTCGAGGTCCAGAAACACCACCCCAACGCCCACTTCTTCGTCGGCCTCGGCCTCGAGTCCTGGTTCCGCAAGAGCGGCGTCGAAAACGTCACCGAGCTGGACTGGTGGGAGGACGCGGACCTCACCCTCAGCATTCAGGACGGCAGCGACGGCAGCGACGAGAAGAAAATGAAGACCGTCACCGCGCGCCTGTCCTGCCTCCCCTGCCAGCACACCTCCGCCCGAACGGCGCTGGACAAGGACACCACCCTCTGGTGCTCGTGGGCCGTCCGCTCCGGCGAGAAATCCGTCTGGTTCGGCGGCGACACGGGGTACCGTTCCGTGCCCCACCTGCCCGCCAACGTCGACGACTACGGCCCAGAGTACGACCAGCTCCCGCGCTGCCCGCAGTTCAAGCAGATCGGCGAGCACCGCGGGCCCTTTGACCTCGGCCTGATCCCCATCGGCGCCTACTCCCCGCGCGTGGCCTTCTCCTCCATGCACGCCAACCCATTCGACTCCGTGGAGATCTTCAAGGATACACGGTGCAAGCGAGCCATGGGCATTCACTGGGGAACATGGGCTTTGACCCTGGAGGAAGTCCTAGAGCCCGCCCAGAAGCTCAAGGAGGCGCTCGGCCGACAGGGCATTCCCGAGATGGGTGTCTTTGACGTCTGCGACATTGGCGAAAGCAGAGAGTTTGGTGATTATGAAAGGTAGAGTCAGCAAAGAAGCGAGCTCGGATGACATGAATGGAATAATAATACCGGGGTAAAGGGACAGTTATTAGATTGGTCATTGTACATTCGCATAGATACCCCTCTCCTTTTTTTTTTTTTTCCACAGGACAGATCATTAGGAACAACATAATCGCATTCGCATCATATTCAACAATCATCCTAAATACAATTTGGCGATGCAGTCAACTATGTACAAGCCGTAGATGCTGACTGCCCATCCCACGGCTGGATTACACATATGGCACAGGAGAGCTCGTGGGCGTATAATGATGCTAGACGATCACTAGTTGCTGCGGGTAGGGAGACATCGCCAAAACCAAATACGTAAAAAAGTAGGTTCCCTTAGCAAAAAAAGATGAATTGAAATACCCCTTAGCCACCTCTTTTCAAACCTGACGGATTCTGACAGGGTGGGCCTCGGTGTTGAAGACAAAGCTGTTGCCTCCGTGGGCTTGCACCTGGACAGGGGACTCATCAGCAAAGATGAGATACATGTACTTCAAGGCCTCGGCAAGCCAGAAGCTCTGCATATTGTCAGAGAAACCACCGCCATTGGGCTTGGTGACATCATTGATGGACGAGTAAGCGCTTCCAGCACGGCAAGTCTTGTTAATGGCCAGGTAACCCGCCCAAGCCATATCCTGGTACTTCTTATCGCCAGTGACACGGTACGAGTAGTACAAACTCTCCATGGTTTCGGGTCGCAGAATGTAGCCGCCGGACGTGGTCCAGAAACCAGCCTTCTTGTAAAAGTCCGTTTGGTTGGCGGGAGGTGCGCCTTGGGGAGCCGCAGCATCAATCCATCGGAAGCCCTCGGGGCCAATGCCAACGAGACTCTGTTTGTACGTCTCAAAGTAAGATTCAGCCAGCTTGAGGCCAAAATCAATATACTCTTGCTCGCCCAGGAGAATACCGCCGAGAATGAAGTTTCCTCCAGCAAAACTGGCCACTAGACACACGTGTTAGCTCCGGGCTAGATTATCTTAATAGATGATACACTTACAGTGACCCGAGTTGGGGTTGGTTTGCTGTCCGTTGTAGGAAGACAAAAAGGTCAAGTCCTTTCGAGTAGTTGGGTGTGAGGCAAGATGTTTAATGGTAGAATCAGCAGCGAGGACCCATCGATCCTTGTAGAGTGAGAACTCCTTGGGGTCGTACAAGTACATCTTGATCAAGTACTCGAAGTAGCTATCGTCATAGGCAGACCAGCCTCCTGAGCTGTCAAGGAATGTACCATCCTGAGTGCTGACCCAGGTGCCAATAAGACCGGGAAACGCCTCTGGCTTTCCCTTTGGCTGAAGGAGATGGTTTTCGCCCTTTTGAGCCAACTGAGCATACTTTGGATCACCAGTGAGATCGCTGAGACGGGTCCACTCTAGAACCAGGGTACCAATCTCGGCGATGTTGTTATCAGACGAACCGCTGTTGCGCTTCGTCGGGTTTAAAAAGACAGTGGGGTCGGGGACACCAGAAGGGGTGTCAAACGCAACCTCCAAGCTTTCGGCAAGGTTAATCGCCTGCGTCAGAAGATTCTTCACGAGGCTGTGATCAATATCCAGGTAGATGAATGGTCCTGTCAAGAGGTCATAGCCTGGAATATTATTAGCGATTTATTCTCAGGATTTCACAATCGGGCGTGTGGGTATTACCTGCAAGCAGACCACCGAGATATCGAATGGTGGTTTCGAATACCGAAATGCCTTCGTTTGCAACGGCTGTGGTGTTGAAATTGATGCTGGGAACAAACTTCAAGATTTCATTAACGGTTTCAGCTTCGCCCATAATAATAGCCGTGCTCAATCCGTCAATGGCTGTTGCGCCCCAACCGTTTCTGCGTCCATTGTCAGTAACAATACAACCCAAGTCCAAACAGAATATAAGCTTACCGGTCATTGTCATTACCGTTGGAAACGGGATGAAGGTTATCGTTAGGGAACGCGTGGTCGTGGTACCCCTTCCAAGAAATTCTAAATGTATCTCTGACAGCCTCTGCGCGTTGGGGGTCGCCGGCGATGCGCTTCTCGACACCAGTACGAGGGTAGGCGAAAACTGGGGCGGCGAGGCTCATGGCCAAGATAGATCCGGCAGTTGGGAACCGCATAATGCTTTGTCTTTACTGAGGATGGCTATTGACAATACCGAAGAACCCCAAAGTCATCAGAAAGACGACCAGTCAAGTAAACGGCGGAAGAGCAGCCGGTATTTCAATGGGCTCCAGACTCATCCCATGTCCAGAACCCCCCAGGTTTTCCCCCTCATCGTATTACCCCATTCAGCGTTAACAAACAGATACTTAATCTGGTTCTAAGACATGGCGCCGCCAAGTGACAAGGGAAATCTCCATGCATCGACTGTTGGCTACGTAAAAGTTCAAGGATCGCGTCGATGGCGGATGGAGCAGCTCCACGCACAGGCAAAGTCCTAAGGAGCTTGGGCCACAGCAGGCAGGTGACAGTGACACCGAGAACCAGGGCCTTGCATATGGCGGCCTGTTAGTGTATAGCAAGCAGTAGATATGACTGACAATAACATAAAAGGGATATGACCAGAACAAGACTGTGAAGATGGGACGAAGGCGCGTGTCTGGTGATATTCGCATGCATTAATATCCCGACTTCATTCCAAGTACAAGTATTTGTTGTTCTGAGCCATGTGAGACGTTCAATGACAAACCCCAACATCATCTGATGCCATTTGCCATACCGAGTGAGTGTGGACCAATGGCCAGCAGGGGTTGAGACAACTGAATGTAACCCTAAGCAAGGTCGGAAGATCGAAATTACACTGGCGTGCCGGGACCTCACGTCCGCCCGCCCAGACGCGACCAAAAACATTTGGAACGCGTTGTTGTTGAACATCTATGCTTATGTCAGAAAACTCTCGCAAACAAGGTTCAGCCCGACCTAATTGTTTGCACATACAGTACTCCGTATAGTTGTATGAAAACTCGACAGCAAGACTCCTCCACCTCCCTGTATTCGTGACTGTCTAGATTGGGAACGGCACTTGGAACCAGGCACAAGGTCAGGGTGGCTTGCTGCAAAGGCGCCACCCACTCGGCCAATTTGTCCCGATAGGTTCCAGCCATACCTCGGCCAGCGTGACTTGGCCAAGACGGCATGTTACCTACCAATGTAGGAACAGGGCACATGTCTGTAGTAATACTACGTAGACGGCAAATGCTCTTGTACCCCATAGAACCTGTTTTTTGTACGATTGCCAGCAAACGGAAAGCAAGGATTGGATTCCATCGTGCGGGGTGAGGCTTTTTCAACACCTGGTAAGTTGGAGTAATGCCTTGGATAGCATACAGATCCAAGCCCATATGTTGGGGCTCACTGCCGTCTCTTCGGCAGTTTTGCGGCGGATTCCAGTGTGAGTGTAACTGTCCTGGTGAGAAAAGTTGCCTTTGATATGGGCACCAGGCCTCGGCTCTAATGCACACTGTACGATTAATCGTTTTCTCGCAACTTGGCCAAGGCCGCAGCTACGCCTCCGCTCAACTCGTTGTCTTTCGCCCCAGTTTGCTGTTCCTCTTTCCGCATGCCTACAGGTTGTGATGTCTTTTTCGACTCCTCAATAGCAGCAGCTAACATTGCGTCCTCATCATCTTCGTCGTCCATGTCACCAAGGAACTGAAACTGCCCTCGACTCGGGGAGCGGTCACCTAACGAATCATGAAGGGATGAACCGTGTGATGGCATCTCCCTCAATGGAGCCCGAGAAGGTGGCTTGGTTTGGTCCAATCTCAAAGATCGACCACCATCGACGGCCACCGCATCGCGTCGTGCGGCCGTGGCGGATATCTGCGGCCCACGCTTCGCTGCCTTTTTTGCCCTAAACGGCTCTTCTACCGCGGCCGCCCACCTCTTGACCTTTATTCCTCCCCAACCGCCTAGCATCCCAAGCTGTTCCGAGTCAGCATTGATTGCATTCTTGAGGCTACCGAAATTGGCCACCAAGGCTACGGCGTCCGATTTATTCAGACTTCTAGGTACTGTGACAAAATCAACCAATCGATCGGCATAGTTCGAGGACTGTTGTCCCCGAATCGCTGTAAAGTTTGCGTTTTCGCAAGATTTGTAGAGCTCGAGATAGCGCGCTGCTTCAGCGGCAGACCAGCATAGTATGACTGTGACGTTGTTGACCATGGACATTTTGGATAGCTCGCGCAAGGGGTCTTCATGGTTATCGATGTCCACCAGCGTGAGCAGAATGCGGAGGTTGTACTTGCCCTGCAAGTTTTCGATCCGTTTGTATATATATACAGGGTGGAGACGGTGATACTTGAGGCTAATCACGAGCTTCAGTCAGTAACACGATGCCATGCTGTAGTATCTCGGATCATACCTCAGAAACAATGCACATGTTGTCAACCCGAGCACATAGTCTGCTGGAGTATCGCTAAACTCCCAAGGCACGGTTCGAAGACTAGTGAGGATGGGATTGCCACGCTGGCGAGGCGATACGAGAATCGTGGATCCAGAAGACTTTTTCGGGATTACTTGTGGTGTCGGCTGTACAACCCTCTTATCTGATGCGTTGCTCGTTGGTGGTGCCTTGTCTAGTCGTTGAGGTTTTGGCTGCTGAACAGGCTTTCGCGGTGCTGGTGTCGGATCGGCAGCAGCCATTGCTTGGAGCAGGTCATCGTCGGCTCCAAATTCGTCATCCATTTTGGTTCTTCTTTTAGAGTGCTCAGCGATGGTGTTGTATTAGGTATGCTATGAGATGGTGAGAATTGGGAGGCGAAGAGTGTGACGCACGCAGACTTGGAGCGTGAAGCTTTCAATGCATCGCGGGGAGCTTTAGATGATATGCAGCTTGGGGTAGGTGGAGAGGTGGGTCTAGCCTTCCCTGTGCTGCAACAAAGCAGCTCCAGCGTATTTAGTTAACCAGCCATCGTCCATGCTGCCCATGTGTGTGTGCTTTAGCCACTGTCGAATGCAAGATGTGTAAAACAATCTGCAATGCTACCATTAATAAATTAATTAGGCTATAGTACCACTGTATGACTATAGCTTTCTTTCCCTTTTTGTGTACGTTTTTATGCACAACAGTAAGGGCCGTCTTCATGCATACTTGACTTTGGAAGCTCCAAGAGGGCTAACCTAGAGTCTAGGCCAAATCTTCCAAAGACCTGTTGCATTGTAGAGAGCGTGCATGTGTTGTTTTGAGGTGACATAGATATCCTTTGGAAATTCCAATGGCTCGATCATCATCAAAATCATCCGAATAGTCTCCCTTTTCATCCCATGCCTTGTGCGATTCAACTTCATGTAGTTGATACTACTCTCAATGGCTCATGAGTTATCGGTCTAAGTAGACCGCCGAAACCACAATACCCTAACCCTTCATTGTCCCTTTTCTTATTAAATGATGTGATATGTACTCTATATTACTTCTAATATCACTATTCAAATAGACACTTTATAACAATTGTCTTACTGGTGAAGGTTATATACTTCATATTTTTATGACAAGGTAGTTTAAATGATGGTGATATAACTACTGTAATACAGCTCAAGTTTTAATTTGCCTCTGTCTATCGATTTTAAACGAACAATCAATCATGTGGACTAAAGCCTGAAGTTCATGGTCGATTTATTTCGTCAGTTCCTAAGCTGTGCAAGTGTAATGCTACCTAGTACCTACATGGTGAAACTCATCTCTTCTACCTCATTGTAGGGTAGACGAGGAAACTGCCATGACCAAATTCTCTCGATTGCTGCACATTTCCGACATCGCAGCTGGCACCTGCTGTTTCCACACAAATGATCCCATCGCCGGATGAACCTGTGCTGTGCAAGCCTTTTCTTTTAAGACTTCCAAACGACGGCCTCCGTGAGTGGAAGAGACACCTGAGGTCGAGACGGAGAAGCTTGCTGATTACCAAGAGAAGTAGTTACATGGTGTAACTCCATCAGTTCCTGACGATGCTACCAAGCGGTCGATCCCATTCGGAGTGAAGCGGGATGTGTTTCTCGAAATCGGACCTTCAATCTAGCTTCACCTGATCTTCAGGTTCGTCCGTGGGCTGCAGAGCGAGGAAGACGGATAAGGCTATCCTCAACTAGCATATAAGACGACGATCAAGACACCCATCCTGCCTCTCTGGGAGATGTGTCGCATGGGCATACCGTTCCATGTCTCGGACGTCTGGCTTATCCAAACGGAGAGATGGCGATTGTCATGCCAGAGTATCTAGCCTCGGGGACCAAAGTCTAAAACCCCGACATTCTTCCTACCCTATGGATAACTGAGTATAACCAACACATGAAGTTATACCAGCATCAGATGATGATCCAACCGCAGATGGATTTAGGACTGAATTTAGGTTTGGGGCATCGTTCCCGTGCCATGCCTCTCGGCGCTAGCTTAACGCCCCAAAAAGTTCTCGACATCAAGTCAAACCAATGCACAGGAGGATGGCATAGCGATCATAGCCCTTTCTGTGTGTTGACTGCCGATCTTCTATCGAATGCACGGAACTATTGGTAGTGGGGGTTAAGTTGTTTGTTGTGCTACGCGTAGGCGAGAGCCAAACACATGTTGACATGGTCATCAGGTTTGTCTTGGACGATACAAACAAGACAGTGTTTGAGCTGCAATCTTGGTCACCAATTACGGAGTATAATTCCCGACATGTTTGCGAATGGCTAAACAAACTGAGGCTACAATGTGACGGTCAAGCCCCGAGGTCGGTAGGTGCTGACCGCCTCGGTGTGGGTGCAGGTGGACGTTTGCAATTCAATGTTTGTAACAACAATCAGCCACCAAACCAGTGGGAACACCAACACAAACAACGACAACAACACCATTCATTGTCTGAACCTCGGTTCCCGGACCGGCGCCTTTATTCTCCCCCGTTTCTTATCACGACAACCCGCTTCTGGAGTCTCCGGTCTTGGCACTGCGCAAGTTTGTTCTCCAATCTTGATGGTGGACGTCTCCAGATCATCAAAAACAGCCCTAGTAGGGCAGGTAAGTGGCCGCTCCGGACGAGGCAGAAATAAGCACCTTGGCAAGGAGCTACTGCAATGATGTCAGTAAGTTTAAAAAAAGGCCTTTTCATGTCGCCTTCCAGAAGCAGCTAAATGGGGCCGCACACGCCCGCAAACACAAACACCAACTGAGTAAGGATCGACGGCAGTCAACCAGGTATGGATTGTACATGCGAGTATGGCTTGTATGGCGAGCGTGGACTTTTGTTTGTTGTTCTTCATCCCGGGCTTGCTCTCCACCTTGATGGTAAGGTTATTTTCAGGCTTGGATATGGGCCTTTGATAGCGTATTTCTTGTAAGGTGATCTGCAATCACATGGATGTTGGGGTCATGCCGCTGATTAGGTTTGCTATAGACAGACGGGAACTTGTGGTATGCCCCCTTCACCGAAGACTGCAGATTGCGAAGCCAGTTCAGTCGTGATAAAACACACATTCACGTTCGGAGAAGCCTTCCAAGAACAGCGTCGACTGGCGGAGGAGAATGGGTAGCGTGTCGGAGCGTCGCACAAGCCCATTGTGTAAAATTAAGACGACTCAAGTTGCGACACGACACAATAGAGCGCACGCAATGGCATAACCGCAGCTTGCGCCTGAGACTGGGACTCGGAGCAGTCCGTACTTCTTCTGCCGTGGCACTTTAAACTTACCGTATCATTACCCCGGCCTGATTAGTAGGTACGGAGCACATTCACAGACAGGCATTTGGCCCCAGCTCAGGGTCTCTGCCGAATGTGACAGCGATAACACCATTTACCCACTTGTGGATGTGTACACCTAGCTGAGAGAATGGCATTACCTAAGTGCTAACCTCGATGCTCCTCTGACTTCTCCGTAGCTAGTTAGTCGGCTGGTCTCTGGTTTCCATACCCAAAACGGCGAAACCCGGTTTCTGGGGTAAGCCTACTGATAACTTGAACCTGATACTACTCGCCTGCTTTCTACACCTAATAAACGAAAGAGCCTGCCTTTACCAATGGCTGTAGTTAGGCATACGCAGATACAGGTAGTGCATGAAGCGGCCAAGATTCTTCCGCCTGTTCCATGGCAGCGCCTCAACCTTGGGACTGCAGACTCCTGTCCTATTGAATTCCACAAGACGGTAATTCTCCCGGCTCTAAAATAACCTTTCTTTTTGACGCTACGGGTGGCTTGCCAATCACCGTTAGCCGACTCGAGCACCCACCAACATCCATGGATGCTCTCCACACAAATTCGACGGGACCCCTGAAAGCTTTGACGACTTCTAAGGTTAGCTCCAAACAACGACAAACCTGCGTGCTCAACAAACCAAACTTGGGCGATACGTAGCGTGTAGCGCAGATCTTCTGAGGTACGAAAAAAGAAGAGGAAAAAAAGAAAAAAAGAAAGCAAAGTCTTGGCTGTTTATCAGAGATTCCCTCACTCTGAATGCCTAATGGACGACTTGCCGCTGGACTCTTCCTCCGTTCCCCCCTCGCAGCCGCCCTCAGTGTTATCCCAGGGGCAGCAAGATTCCCGAGATCTGCAAGGCATACATAGTTGTTTAGCAAACTGTCCTTGTGGTGCATCCCGGGGATCGGCAGTCCTATCAGGCAGGTACCGGCCTTAGTCGACGAGCCTGCCGAAATGGTCATAGGCCCAGCATCGTCTTGACCGGACGATGCAGCAGCCATGTTACCAATCAATCTGCTGCTCCGCCGCTAGGCGCTGCCTCAATGGGGTCAATGGGGGGGTTTGTCTGTTTGTCTCTCCATCTGAGTCAAACACTCCACCAGGCTTCAGTCTTCAAGATGAAGAATCTTGAAGATAAATAGATACTGAATCTTCCCCCCAAAGTCTAGGTTTCTTATTCTCATCACCCTCATCCGAGTTCAATATCCTCTCAATACTCTCTCTCTCATCTCAACATCTTCGTCTTTATACCCCTTCGCCAAAATGCGTGCCGCTACTCTTCTCGCTCTCATTCCCCTGGCTGTTGCCGCTCCCGCCAAGCGATCCTCTCCTGCCCCTCTCCTGGTGCCCCGTGGTGCTCAGCTCGTCGAGGGCAAGTACATTGTCCGCATGAAGGATGATGTCCAGCTGGCTGCTGTCGACTCCGCCATTGCCAGCATCAGGGCCGATGCCGACTACACCTACACTCACAGCTTCAACGGCTTCGCTGCCAGCTTGTCTGCTGATGAGCTCCTGAAGCTGCAGAACGACCCTAGCGTAAGAGTCCCATAACTTGAGTATCTGAACAACCTTCTAACAAGATTCTAGGTCGACTCCATTGAGCAGGATGCCATCGTCACCATCACCGCTACTCAAGAGGACGCCGATTGGGGTCTGGCTCGACTCTCATCCAAGAAGGCTGGTACCACCACCTACACCTACGATGATTCCGCTGGTGAGGGAACTTGCGCCTACATCATTGACACAGGCATTGACGCCAAGCACCCTGTAAGTACAACTCCATGTTTTGATACCGTGACTTCCAAAAGTGGTGGTCTTGCCATTTTTGGATGCCGGCCATTGAATGCCGGCCGGCCCCACCTTTACCCATCCAGTGCAACACACACTACCTAGGCATTCAACAAATGACTAACAACTTCTTTCACAGGAATTTGAGGGCCGTGCCACGTTCCTCACCAACCTCTCTGGAGATGGCAAGGACGTCGACGGACATGGACATGGCACTCACGTGTCTGGAACCATCGGTTCCAAGACCTACGGTGTAGCCAAGAAGACAAAGTTGTTCGGTGTCAAGGTCCTCAACTCCCAAGGCCAGGGCACCAACTCCGCCGTTATTGCAGGCATGGATTTCGTTGCAAAGGATGCGGCTAAGCAAGACTGCCCCAAGGGCGTGGTCGCCAACATGAGCTTGGGAGGCGGCAAGAGTGCTCAGGTCAACGCAGCAGCCGCAGCGGTTGTGAAGGCGAACGTGTTCTTGGCAGTGGCTGCGGGCAACGAATCTCGAGATGCCGAGACCTCCTCTCCTGCTTCGGAAGTCTCTGCATGCACAGTCGGAGCAACCGACAAGACAGACGCTCTTGCCTCCTACAGCAACTTCGGCGCACTCGTGGATGTCCTCGCTCCCGGCACCGACATCAAGAGCACCTGGCCCGGCGGCAAGACCAACACCATCTCCGGTACCTCCATGGCTTCCCCCCACGTTGCCGGTATCGGTGCCTACCTCCTGGGCCTGGGCAAGGTCCAGGCCGCCGATGTCTGCGCGACCCTCGCCAAGACTGCCCTCAAGGATGCCATCAAGGGCGTCCCCAGCGGCACCGCCAACCTGCTGATCAACAACGGCGAGCAGTAAACGATTCTGATGAGAGAGGACAATTCATGAGGAAATGATCTTGGAGGGGACTTTGGAGGGTGCGGAATCACACCACCCGTGTTTTATTATAGCATATTCCCATCTAGTAGGGATGTACTAGAGCCTGTCCATATTTTGCACAGCTGTATGTATATGACGAATGAAGAGTGTATATTTCTAATTACAATAAGTTTCATTGCCTTTATCAACGTGACAATGCTCCTGTCTTATTACCATCATAGCCCATCACCGCTCACATTCCCCACGTTCCCTATCGTTGCTAGCATTTCTCGACCTCTAAGAGGATATTTAAAATAACGAGCATTGCAACTTGCATCTCCCAAAAAATCCATCTTATACACGCCCGTTCATAGTAGTGACAATATTCTGATCTTTAAGCACAGAACGCCGGCTGCTCTTTCTAGAGGGCCAACCCTGGGATGTCATCCTTGCAAATACAGCCTTCATAGTTGGATCCTATACACATTCCCTACATCTTCGGATTAAGGGAACTTAATAACTCTTTGCTCGGTACACGGGACCGGAGAGAAACTGGCAAATAGTCGTCAAGAAGATGGGGTTGCAACAACATCTCGCGATCGCTTGGTTTATATTACGATTTACTGACAGGCAGTCTAGATTTACTATCATGGTTTTGATAGAGTAATACCATAGAAATAAATTCTCCCTAAAGAACAGTAACTACTATACCCGTGTTTTTGCCAGTATCTACTATGCACACAAGTTATTGTTATATTTGTCAAAGAGGACTTGTCATAAATCGTCACACCCAAAGATCCATTCGGTGAGTTAGAATCGGGGTTTCTTTCTTTCTTTCTTTCTGCCTCAATATCGTTAACAGTACATGGCAGGTATATAGACGCGTATCGGGGAAATGAGAAGAAAATTTGACCAAAAATTACATTTGTCAAGTGTCAAACTGATAGCTGATGGTACTGGGCCAAGTGTGATGGAGCAGAGTTTTTACTCATAGCTCACTTACGCAACAACGCTTAAATAGAGTGAGTTTTGGGTATAATAAAATTGAGATTTCTTTCCTCCAGGGCTGTTATTCTATTTGTTGTTCATCGTTGCCCACGTACTCGCCATTGCCTATGCCCCCTATCGCTGCCCATCTTGGTATTATTGCCTGCATCTCTCAACGTTTGCCAAAGCTTCACTGTCTCATACACGATACCTATGTGTCTTGCAAGTGTTTCTATAGCCTATCTTTAATCATGTGTCTGCTCCTCTGAGCTAGCGATCCATTGGTAGGCGGATTCCACTTTGCTTGTTCAGTGGCTTCCGGCCCCGTCGTTTGGTGCCGCCTCACCTCTATTGTGTAGGGGTCTGCAGCGGCTGCTTTGGCGATCGAGGTGTAGAGGCGTTATTTGGGATTATCTAGTTGTGGTTACCGTGAGACTATGGGACTGCATGGATTGGGACCGCCACCTTGAGGTGATATACGCTTCATGCCAGTCAGTCACGGCGTCGATTGACAAGACTGTAGATGTCTGAGCCGCAGTGTCTCTACGCTCGCTCAGCATTGCCAAGTTAGCTGGTTGTTTGAGGCATAGTCAACGGAATACGATATCGCCTTAAAATAACATTTACAAGGGACTATGCGAACAGTGATGCTAGATCTTGAGCATTGTTGTCTTTAGATCAATTTATCAACGGCAGGGTATTGAACCGCTCTCCTTGAGTAAAACCTCCAAGTCAATTAGATAGCTTTTGTGGAAGTCTTTCTAATTGCCTCGAGTTCAGTATACATCATGACCAGTCATTGTGATTGTGAACCCCCTGCGTTTTTCTTCTTGTCTGTGTTTGTGACCCTGATTGTTTGATATCCAATTATTCATAGCGTGATGTGGAGTTTGATTGCCCCTTGAACTCTCAGACTCTAAATTTGTCTTGTTTCAAGTTGAGCTGCGCCGGATCTATTTCGATTTGCCGAGCCAGTTCAATGTGGGTCTGTCAAGTCTAATGCTCCGAAGCAAATGCGCCAAATCTCGTATTCCTTTTCAGGTCTCATCTTACATTTTTTCTGAGGCGAGCATATCTGTACAGTCATCAATTAATGGGCTTCCATTGCACTACCAGAATCAGATGGTTTCCACGAATCACAGACCCAGTTATCCGATCATCATGTCACATACCCGCCCAAAACTCCAAAACCCCTGATTAAAGCAGTAGACCGATATGATGCTCTACTCTCATTCATGGCGCGATATTCACAGTTGCAAGGCATTCCAGGGAACACAGTATGTTCAACATACACTGTGACTCATTGCCCCAGCTCTTGATCCGTAGACAACTCATCATGTGAGAGTTTGATCAACCCACTCGGGCTCCGTGTCGCGATAAAATTAGGCAGCCGGCAGCCTCTCGGCGCCTAATAACCCGTATTCGAGGGTAACAATACCAATTCCACCCAAGACAATTGTTTCCGGGAGCATTCCGGACATTTAGATCGAGATCCAGAGAGGTACTGATTCACGCGTCGGAAAGCCTTTCGCCTGGTATGCCACTGAAATGGACAGAATGCGTGAAAAAGGAAATTAGGCGCGCCTTTGTAAGATGTGATTGATAGAATCACGAGTCTAGAAGTGCGCGATTCAGGGACCCGTGGTTCGGCCATTGCCTAATGGGGGCTGAAGTTAGTGTGTCTCATCTCGGGCCCTGCTCCGGCTGACAGGGTAAGAGCGTATTCTCAATAGTGTCAACGACGAATTTGCTTTAATATAAAGCTGTCAGTCGCCATTCCCTGAAACTTCTCTTTAGCAAACTATCAAGCCTTTTTGCTAGTCATTCGTTAAAGAAACTAAGACTCCGTTCGTGGTCGTCCATTCGCTCGTCAATTGTTGAAAAAAAGCCCAAAACTATTCACTTCGTCAACCCCTGTTCAACTCTCTTTTCAGTAAGCAATCACATCAATTCAAAATGGGTCTCCGAACTATTGTTGCGACGGCACTCCTGGCCACTTCCGCTTTGGCCCGCACCGATCTTGTCGGTTGCACCTATACGGATACCGTAGTCGTCCCTTCTGCCGGAGGTGCATACGGTCTTAGGGTGTGGTATGTCCCCGGTACCGGCGAGCGTTGCGATTTCCTCGACTGCGGCGGCGGCCGTGCTCCACCCAAGAACAACGTTCCGGGCTGCCCTCTGTACACCGGCACGGCTACCTACTCGCCCAGCTACATTACCTTCCCGGGTGAGGCTACTTCAACCCAGGCGGCCACGACAACTGCGCCAGGCAGTGTTCACACCACCGCGTTCACCACTGTCATTACCACTGCGACCGCGACCGACACTGCTGAGACTTCCACTGGAACTGCGTCCGGAACCGGATCTGGTACTGCCACTGGCACTGCTTCTGGCACTGCTTCTGGCACTGAGGTCAAGACTGCCAGTCACTCGACTGGAACCGCCAGTGGCACCAAGACTGCTGAGACTACCATCGTCACAACCCCCAAGACCACCTTGGCACCTAGCGGCACCGGCAAGACCAACTCTACCTCTACTTCCATCAACTCTACCGTCCCCACTGGCGGAGCTGCCCCAACGGCTGCTGCTGTTTTCGGATCATGTCTGATTGCTGGTGTTGTAGCCTGCATGGGTATGTTGTAAGGAAATAACGCAAGGGGATAAATCGAGGTGCAGTTTGTGCATGTCTCGCATTGGAGGAATTTCTGGCAGAGGGTACATGCGTGGACGAGAGTTCAGAGTAATGCGATTATTGTGAGCTGAAAGAGAAACCTTTTTTATTGACTGATCGGTTCGGTATCAATGTAATGTGTCGCCATGAGGATGAATGAGTGAATGAATATGTAAAATGATGGGCATGACGTTGTGGTATATGTGACGTATGCATTATCTAGTATGTGCTGCCACTGCCACTGCCACTGCCACTGCCTTGTGAAAGGATGGATACAAAAGTTGTGCGATTTTCCATGGTGAATCGAACTGGTCGTAAGTGGAAATAATTCCGTGTCTCACGGTTGCCGGCGTAAGCCGTGTTGAACCTTGGCGGTCAGGAAAAGTGCCAGTAGTGGCTTACCTTGATGCGAGTTATCAGCACGGGAGGTATCGTAGGGACGAGACTGGCCGAAGCTGGTCAGCATAGGTACCTCAGATAACGCATTCACCTGTGAAGCTGAGTTGTTCAATTGATAAGGAGATGAAATGGCAAGGCGAGAGACAACAGAGACAAGGGAATGGGAGGAAGAAAAAGGAAGGAGAAATAGCGGTATATCAACAATTCCCGAGAGAGTACGAGACTGATCTGATCTTGGCTGTTGTTTCATGGTCTGAAGAATCCTTCCTCCACCCCCCAACGTTTCGGAACTCCCCGCCATCCATCAGCAAGAGGATGGAAGGATCCATGAGATCAAGGAGTAATTCATGAGGAAACTAGACTGGCCGGCAATCCGGGGCCGCACCCTCCAGTTTCCCAGTTCCAGGCCACAGAAGGTTCGAGGTTGGAGGGACTTGGACCCTTCTTCCCCTTATCACGCTTATCAGGCCAATCCAACCCCTCCAAAGCATCAGTGGGCTCCACCATTAAGCCTCCAAGGAATGCAGCTAGTAGGTAATAATTGCCTAACAGTTACCGCCTTGTTGCATGTATGACAACCACATTGGATCCCACTCAACGTGACGTCCGACTTCCTTTTTTTTTTGCTGCTTCCAAGAGATCCATGGATCCTGACGATCTCACTTTTGAGGAGCCAATTAGGGGACGACCTCCCTTCTCTCTCTGCCGAAAAGAACCATGATAATGATGATGATGCCGTTTTCATTACCTGATTCCGACTCACCTGACCGAAGCTCCCGTGACCTTCCGCATGCGTCCTCGCTTTGAATCAAGCAGAACAAACTGGCCCATCTCCGACCAAAGTTGAAGTCCTTTTTTGCTTTTTGTGTGTGTGTGTTCAGTTTCCCCCTTCTCCAGATTTCCAAATTGGAACGGTACCATCGAAGAAAGACATGGATCCATGCAGATTTCAAATCTTGTCGCCCCCTCAAATCCCCCAATGCCAAGCATCGCCCGGCCGGCGTGCTCGACCCTCCGACTCTGACGCCGCCGAAAGTAGGGCTACGGCCCGGCGTTGTGCAGCTGACCTCCCCCATCACACGGGATTTGCGTAATAGCTTTCCGGGCCCAGGATTAGGATGGGAACGTGTCCACCCCCCGTTTACCCCAAGGCCAAGCACTACCATCTCTGCCGGCCAACCTTTTTTGTCCGTCTTCTTCTCTATCTACACCCCTAGAGAGCCGCAACTAGCCGGCAAAGCCATGACCTTACTACCTAGTTCGGATGTACGTAACAGGATTAAACAGCCTTTTGCCTTTGTGTAGACTAATCTTAGCTACCAGGAATAAGAAACACCAACAAAGAAGCGGAGAGACACGTTCAAGGAGGGGTGGTGCTCTGGCCATCTTGTTCTGACACCGGGGAGGGGGGGACACACACTATTACTACCCACCACCACTCACATGTTTCCTTCAACATCATCCACCAACATCGCCCCTAGCTTCACTAATCTCTAATCCTTTGCACGACACCGGCAAGGCAAACCCAATCATCACAAGACCAAAACATCACACATCATGGGCTCATTTATGTCCTCACCCTCCAAATCGGCGCAGCAGCCGGGAGGCAAACCTCAATATTGGTATCGCGATAATTTCTTCCTCACTACCGACAAATCATGCCTCGACCCTCGTGCTGTCAACGACGTCTTTTCCTCTGACCTCATGTGGTGGAACGATCCGCTTGAGGAGGATCAGATGAGGAAAATGCTGGGCAACTGTATGACCCTCAGCATATACTCTGTCCCCGAGTCCGAGAAGCAGATGCAGAGTACGTTCATCCTTTCCTCGCCCACCCACACGCTTTGTGTGAATCCCCAGACTAATATTATCGCTAGGACACGGTGCTCCTCGACGACCACACGGTCACAACCTCAAACTTGTCGGCCTCGCCCGCGTCATCACCGATCAAGTTACATTTGCCTACCTCACCGACGTCTTCATCATTGAAGAATTCCAACGCCGAGGCTTGGCGAGCTGGATGATGCGTGCCCTCAAGGAAATTGTGGACGAGTGGCCAAATCTGCGGGGTCTCGTCCTCATGACGCACGATAAGTCTGCCGCCAAGATGTACCAGCGCGAACTCGGTGCTCTCGACTGGGATGAGGGCCCATCTGCAGGATTGGTGTTGTTAGAGATGCCCGGCGGAGGAGTGAAGGATGTGCCGGAAGACCACAAATAAACTTGGGGGTGGTAAGAGAGTGCAGTTTATGATTCTCCTTTCTGTTTGTCGATGTATCCTCATCTGCATTGCATCGTCTCTTTTTAATGAGGCACGGTTGGTTTTTGTTTGGGATTCATGATTTTTCTTCTGTTTTCTTTCAGATTATTTGGGATTTTTTCTTCTTTGGGCATTTCTACCTTGAGGGCTTGGATAGCCCAGCTCTGATTTCCAGGGCGCGCTTATAAGGCGGCGCAATGGGTGGCTGAACCGGGTCTAGAGACACATAGTCCTCAGGCAGCTGATAAGAGGCATCGGAGTCAAAGGCCGATAGATCTCCACAAGCAATAAACGGTGCGATCCACCGAGTACCTTTTTCACTAATTTTGCCGTTCTCGGTTGCCTCGTCGTATACTTCCAATTCTGTGATCTGATCGCCGAAGCCGCTGGGAGCCGAATTGGGGGTGTAATCCCACGTTGCCTTTTCAGGCGACTGCATGACTGCATCTGCAACGATGGGGAGCTCTCTCTCCCTCTCCAGCACGAACTTGTCCAGTCGCTCTCCAACACCCAGTGGCTCCTCCAGACTTGCTTGGAACCCAACAGGTGGGCGGAAATTCAGGCAGACGATGAACGCTTCGACACTGCTGGCCCGACTGCTCCTCGGCTTCGCAACAATAACCTTTTCGAAAAAGATCTTGAGCTGCGCGTACAAGATGTCGACGTTCCTCCCGCGGAATATCTTGGCCACGAATTTCCCTCCCGGCTTGAGCACGCAGAGCGCGAGGTTGAGCGCTGCAAAGAGGAGTTGCGATTGTACGTAAATGTCCAAGTCGTGTAGGCCCGTAACGTCCGGTGCGCCATCGCTGAGCACGAGATCCACCGGGTGCGAAGCCTGCGTCCTCGCAGCCTGGGTATCATACTCCTCGTCCAGCGCCTTGAGCAGCAGCGGCACGGTCGCGGGGTGTGTGATGTCCGCCCTCAAGGTCGTGATGCCCGCCAGCGGGGAGATGGGCTGCAGATCAATCGACACAATCTTGACGTCGCCCCTGGGCTTCGATTCCTCCCTCTGCCGCGCAATGTCCTCCTCCACGGAGCGCCTCTCGTCGTCAGAAAAGGCAGAGGGGAAGACGCCGAGCATCTGCTGGCGGACTCTGGCGTGGCGGTCCTGCCATGCCGTGCGCCCGAATTTCTCACCCTTGATGAGCACGCGGGAGAGGACTTGGGACCAACTGCCCGGGGCGGCGCAGAGGTCGACGACTCGCGATACGTTGGAGAATAAGTCGAATTCTTGAAAATTTCACAAATCAATTAGCAACGAAAAATGCGGTTTGTGCCTCCCTTCATGGAGGGGGAGGACGATCGAGACTTGAATGACGCATTGCCAAGGATTCTTACCCTCATCCAGCTGAAGCAGCTTGAAAGCACTTCGTGCTCTCCATCCTTGCTCTTTCGCCAACCGGTAGTAGGCGTCTCGTTTGTCCTTGGAAGATTTGCCCATGATGAACTTTTGGGGAATTTCTTTTTAGAAGAGTGTCATGATATTTTTTTGCTGCCTTTATTTTTGCCCCGCGCAAGAGCTTCAGGGTGTGTCGCTGATTTATGCCCGAAGGGGGCAAGACCTCAGTTTATTCCCCCACCTGCCTAAACGGGTAGTCTATTGATTTTACGCTGAGCGATGCTGAAGAATGTGTGTTTTGTGTAGAAAGTTGGAGCCAGTCCAAATTCTATATTTTAAATCAAGTCTATCTATGCTTCATACTCGCAAAACCGTTATTTGGACACTGACCGTAATGCGTGGTAAAATACCGCCGGTCAACAAAACACTGCTACCAAACCAGCAGTGTTTTTTAACGACCCCCTTGACTGCCTCCTTTTCACGACCAAAGAACCTCAAACCGCTACACATGCCTCATGACGACTGACTTTAAGCAATCCCAATTTCTCCACCCACTACATCCAGAGCCTCTCTAAGCAACTCTAGAACCTTTTCATCCCCCTGAACCCTCAGAGCTTTCACCATCAGAGGGTAAAGTCGCAGCAGATGTTTCCTACTCTCACTGTCTGCTCCCTTGAGCGCTGGTATCGCCTCGCTTCGGCTCCTCAAATCGACTAGCTTTCGCAGTATCCAGAGAAGCTCTTTACGTTGACTAAGAGGCTGCGGCATCTTCCCACGCAGGGGTTGGTCTGCGACATAGCCACGGAGCGTCAGGGCACAGCGAAGGATGAGAAAGGGGGCGATAGTAGAAGCGATGCGAGCTTGTAAAACGGAAGGTGATTCAGACTGCTTTATCGTGGCCGACTTGGCAGCCAAAGACTGCTCCACAGAAATGAGAGCGAATAGCTCTTCAAAAGCAACATACGCCATCTGAGTTCGTCGCGTTGGTGGCACAGACACGGTGCGACCGGCCCGCGGTGTGTATAGCTTTGATAGCCCAGCTGCGCGCTCAGTGTAAATGATAACCTTATCCGCCGGTGTGGGCTCATGTATAATTGATGTTCTAAACAAATTCTCCGCATACTCATTACGTGCCTTATCGGAAACATGATCCGAGCCGATCGAGGGGATAATCAGTTTGACAAGTCTGTGGAAGGAAACAATGTCGGCGGCTTCATCGGTTAAGAAGTTAGTCCCAGAGGGAGCACCGTCGCAGTCAGCACTTATGATGCCGTCTGCAATCAACACAATGGTAGACCATATGTCTTGAGTCGTTTCCTTGGGGATGTCGAGAAGGCTGAGCTGCGACAGCGTTGCCTCAATGACTGCCAACGCAGATGAAGTTGCCAGAACCCATGGCTGAGTCGATTTGGTGATTATGGGGAACTGATATTTTAATGCAATTGGCCGACAGAGGGCAGATAGGGCAACGGAAACAGAACCGCTGTTGTAAATATCCTCCTCAGCAGCGTGGCTTAGAATGAGGCTCTCTAGCACTTGCATGCTTGCCTTTGACATGGCAACATAGGTCCGCTTCGGCCCAGTCTGTGCAGCATAATCTTGCTCATACGGCAGAGTGACAAATTCTGACACTTGTGTAATCAATGCTGAAGGAACACAGCTAACATCCGTTCGAATCATCTTGACTGCTGCGAGAATCTGCGTCTGAAGTGGAGTGAGACTCTCCACATCCAACACATAATTACCCATAGATGCCTCCTCCACTGTCTGGCGCAACAAGGTGAGAATTCGCTTGACCTGGTCCACTGTCAGGTCGGCCTGAATTAACCTATACACCTCACGAAAAGCGGCGACATATGCGGTTAAACAATTCTGGTTGTCTTGTGTCTTGCCCTTGACGGCTTTTGTGATGGGGATACCTCGTGACCATAAATCCCAAGCGATCTTGACCGTTGTTTCGTTGAAAATTGGCTTCGAATCATCGCCTGACTGAGATAGCACATGAGACAGGGTTTTGAATGTGGCAGTGTTGATGTCCAATACTCTAAAGTCGAGGAGTGTCGCCAGATGCCCTAGCAGTTCTAGCCACAAGTCATTGAACGATGGGTGTACTGTGAGCACCTCGAGATAGTTGCCAAGCAATGTTGATATGCCGTTGAGCACAACAACGGCGGTATCATGCCAATCAGAACGATCACTGTCGTCCACCTCGTCATCTTCTGCAGATTTCAACTCGTCCTCGAGTGAGGACAAAAGCTTAAAAACGACAGACTTTAAACAGATAGACCATGCCTCGGGACTGAGTCGATCACCATAGGCGTCGAATATCCGAAGCAGAGTCTGAATCGCACTATTGCGCAATTCAAGCCTATCATCCGATGCAACTGCTGTGAGTCTTAGAAGTAGTAGCATCCATAGCGCAGCGCCAGAGCCATCTCGGCTGCGATCTACTGCCATGTCTTCCAAATTAGATGCTTCGGCGCCCTGGATTAGGTCAGTGGTGATATCAAGCGATTTGTCCCTTCCGGACAAAAAGTCTGAAAGTGCCCAAAAGAATGTAATAGTCTAAAATTTGTTAGCAGATGAGTACTACACAAGTAAAGAATTTCTTACCGTTAATGCAATATTCAAATCATCATCTTGGGAACAAAACTTATACAACGTATCCACCAAAATTAAGAAACAGGAATTAGGCAGTGACGATAAAAAGTCCGAGCAGATGAGTTGAAGTGAGTTGAATGAGGACCGGACAAGTTTTGATGACCGCGTCTTGAGGCTTCTAGCATTAATAGCAGGTTCGCGCTCCCCGTCTGCAGCGGAATCTCTCAGGAACACGCTCCCAATAATGTCAAATGCAACATCCCAGCCACTAACAAGGCTCTGTCCACAGTCTTCAATGATGCTTCTGAGCCCCTCAAGTATGGTTCGATGAATATCGACATCAGTTGTTGTGTTGGCTACGGATATACCGCGACCAACTTTTTGCAACGGGGCTAGAGCATCTCGTAATGCTCCTAGTAGCCGAAGCTGGATTGGTCCACGAACCTCAATTTGAAGACCGCCCGTAACGGTGGCAGCCTCAAGCATCAACTTGGAAAGTATTTCAGCCGCTCTGTTTCTGACAGGCGGGTTCATGGAAGGCGAATCCAAGGTTTTGATCAACTGTTCAGTCAATTGTGCCCAACCTGATTCATCGGGGTCATATGATAACAGTCTCTCCATATTTATCATGGCAATTTCTCCAAGCTTGGCCAATGCGAACTGAAATTCCTGGTTTGAAGTTGTTGAAACAGCAGTAGAGAAGCTCAAGACTCGGCGATGTCCAGACTGGAACGGTGTCTGTGTAGGTGTTAATGAGGGCGACTTTGACTGACCCCCTGCGACAGGCTTCCCACCGGGCTGACTCAGGAGCAGGCCGCAAATGGCGTCAACAACTTCTACAAAGGCATCGTTGGGGAAATCGATACTACTCTCGATGAGCCTTGTTGCAGCCGTCTCAACTGATCGAACCTCGTTGCTAAAATTTGCCATGAGAGAGTTTGCATCAGCCTCAGCAGAATGATCCTGGCTTCCACGTCTGATGGATGCCGTCCTGCCAGGTGCCTTCCCGGTGACGAAGAGAACAAAATCAGCTTGTTGCAGTGTCCCAAGTATGATTCCCCAAGCAGCACCAAGAGTCGGGCCGAGTGCAATACCAAGATTTAGCAAAGCCCGCAAACAGAGAAGGTTCCGAGTGTTCAATGATGCTGCAGTGTCAACTGATCCTTGTCTCTGCTTCTCTGTCAAAGGAGACCCTGGTGTCAGGTTCTCAACGCTCAAAAGGCCTCGGGCATTGCTGAAAAGACTGCTTGATGTCTCCGTAGGCGTACTCGCACCAGCAGATCGTGGCTGGCCGGCATTAACACAGGCACTCAAAACATTAGGCGGCACTGCGGCCTTACCCAGAGTCGATACGAAGGCATCGCGCGGGGTGTATAATTGCAATAACCCGGCAACATGGGCGAATCTCTGGAACGCTCGAACCAGCCCATGGTAATACTCCGAGTCCAAAGCGGCATATAAAAAGGTCGAACAAGTGGCCAATATAGCAGGCCAACATTCATTTACAATGTCTGCACAAATCTTCACCTCTGGGTAGGCTGGATGATCTTCCAGCTCTAGAGGATTTATAGGCACAGGGTTCTTTTTAAATGACGCCGACCTGTCCCTGTTTCCGCCACGGGCTGATTCTGCCTCTAGAAGTGAGGGAGCCGGCGAGTTGCGCCCGCCATCATGTTTGGAGGTTTTTCTGCGAATACGATTTTCGGTGGGAACTGTGAGGGGAAGAATGAACTTGGCAAGCCCATCGGACAATGATGAGAGACAAGCCAGTATGAGACTATAAGTGTAAGATTCAGGGATAATTGGGGCTTCCGTCTTGTCCAGTTGGTCGATGCATGGAACGCGAACGGAACTCCATTGAGTGCTGATGCCTGTATTAGAGGCTTCCGATGCAACAGAGCCGCTTATGATTCCCGCCACGCTGCTAACTTCTAGCATCGTTGGGTCAGAAACCGCACCAGAGGCACCGGCAGCATCCGTTACCGGCATCGTAGATTGAGGCCCAAGTCCAATCACAGCCGGCTTCTCGGTGCCAAGACGGACAAAGGTCGCAGTAAGCGTTTTCAAAACATCTTTTTCTCCTTCTTTAGCATCATATAGCGCCCAAATGCGTCGCACCAGAGCATGCTCGGCAAAGATTCCACGAAAAACCTCCATGCAAAGAGCTCTCTTCCAGATTGCAGTGTCTTGATCGAGAAGGTTGGTAAGGATGGTAAGTGCATCGCCGCATTCTGATGGCAGGATGGTAATATGTCGGCGTAGTAACGTATATAGAATGCGAACGAGTCTCACGGTCGTCGCAAATGTCGGCTTCGCCCTGAGCGCACTGATAATAAGAGGCATGACTCTATCACGAAGAATCTGTGCTTGCTCTGGGTGAGTGGCAAATACTGCCGCATGATTTGTTATAACTGATTCGATCAATTCGAGCCCAAATGTTTGAGGCAAACCGGAGAAACGTAAGAACTCTGGTCTTTGATTCTCCGTCAGGAGACATAGGTCGTTGAATATCTATCCCATCAGTCATGAACTTGGTCAAACGGAAATGTCTCCTTACTTACTCGGTAGGCATCCAGGGCAGCTGAGCGCAATTCAACTTTACGGTCCCCAATAAGCACCTCACCAGCAACGGGCACATCATTCCCAAGTTCTGTCAAGTTGTTAGAAATAGCTGCCGCCAGCGAAACTGGCCACTTACTATCTTCGGTGACCACTTTGTCAAATACCGAAACAACCAACTGCTGCAGCGTAGCAGCTGAGGTATTATTTACAATGGCATTTTTGCTAGTCTGCAGAATGAAGCAGATATTCAAAGTAGTCACAAGAAGCTCGCCATTCAAGTCCTCTGAATAATTCTGCACCAATGAAGGCAACGCCTGTAAGATCTTCAATTGCACATCCAAGCCCGCCGACGAAGCTTGCATCAAAGCATCCAAGACCTGGTTCAGCTTGGACCTCGGCAGAGCCCGCGCAACAATGAGCCGTTGCAGGCAGACTATGGCGATGGCCGTAAACTTTGTGTTTTTAGTGCCACATGCGATAATGAATGGATTCACGAAGCTGGGCCTTTGCGACAACACTGAGAGACTTGGTTAGGCGAAGTGACATATAAGGGGGTTGTGATGGACAGTGCACATACACTCTGGAGCTGCAGTTTCGGGAACATTGCCCAACTGCTTCAGCTCATCGAGAGACTTCTCGGCTGCCTATGATGGCCAATAAGTAAACGTAAAAGTTTTGCGCATGCATCGCCAAAGAGCCTCACTTGTCGCAGATCATTATGCTTCCGTTTGCTCTCTTGAATGAGATTGGCTAGCTCCGTGGCCAGAAGCTGCGTCGTCATCTTGAGCTTCGCTGGGGAATCCGCCCATCAGCGATGATGCAAGCTGTTCTCTTTTCCATGCAGCTAAAGAACCATGGAAATTAGCAAAAGTCCCTTCTTCTGAGTTGCACCAAGTTCCGCCGCACAGGTAGGCTGACTGATGTGGCAGGATGGGTGCCAAAGACTGTGATTTTGCGACGATGTGGCCAGCGCGCGGCCAACCTGCTTTGTCAGTGGCCGCCCTGGAGCTAAGGACATTGTTTCAAGTACCTTTTATAGCGAATCATGTAGCCAGCCCAGCTTACCAGCACCAATTGCCATCTATAGGTAGAGTATGTACATATGTATGTATGAACCTGGAGCCTCTGAAAAATCATCCACAACTTCTCTACCTATTTAGCAAAACAAAACAAATCAAAACAAATCAAATCAAATCAATGGGCACATGGTCTATTGACTTGCAGCAAGCCGCATATGGACAGTGGAACTCGCTGACAAAGTGGTGGCGGATTTGACACAGAAAAGTATAGTCTACCCATCTCATAAACTGAACCCTTGCGCCTTCCGCCTTGTCGATATGATTCTTGGATGACGGCGGGTGCTAAATATTATTAGTGGCCCCTCGCCACCCAAACTTTGGGCCTATGGCACCAACGACGTCAAAATGTAGTCGTACAAACCTTTCCTTATCCTTCAGCCTCGTCCCTCATTTTTACTCATTCATGCTTCTTCAAGTCATGAGCTATATCCTGCGGGGGTCCTCACGGAACACTGCATAAAGGCAAAACCGCACACGTGATTGGTTTCGTCGATTCATCTCGGCCTGCACACCGCTCGCCTTGTCGCCTTTCACTGCCACCACAGGCGCTTAGTACGCTTCCGCAAGCAATGCTACAAGATCTCGCCAGTCTCCCATCATGGCGCCATACTCTTCTCTTCCGCTACGCCTAAACTCCATGGCATCCTCCTCTTCGTCTCTCAACGATACGCCGATGCGAAACCGAAAATTGCGCCTACTCGTAGCGGCTGCGGGCCCGCGAGATACTTCGTGGGCCCAGGCACTCGTTGTACGCCTTTCCAAGAATCCTCAAATCGAAATGAGAGCCATCGTCGACGACGTTGTCCCGCGATTGACCCAAACGATCATTGTCATGCAAAACTTTAGTTTGGCACCCGGCCAAGGCGATCGCGCCGACGACGCCGAATTCTACAGGCAGCAGGCATTCGATTTGGTGGAATGGGCTGACCTGCTGGTCTGCGTGCCCCTCGATGCGGACGGGATCGCAAAGATGCTGGCTGGTGTGGCTGACACCTTTCTTGGCGAAGTGTTAAGAGGATGGAATTCGCAGAAAATTGTCGTTCTGGTGCCGGGCATGAGCACGCACATGTGGTCAAGCCCTCTAACCAAGCGCCAGTTGAGCAAACTCCATAGGAAGTGGCGTTGGGTCCGAGTCTTGACACCGATTCTATGGCATTACGAAGGCTCGCCGAATCCGAAGAGAGTACCCAACTGGAACGGCTTCAATGAAGTCTTGGGGATCATCAAGAACCAAGCGGACTTGCTGGGACTCGATCGTGATGTCGAATTCGTCACCGGCGTTGTGCCAGTCACCGAGTGTAATGGCAAAATACGGTCAAAGCTGCCTCCGGAAATTTGGACGATTATACTCGAATACGCAGGAGACTGGGAGCTGGCCAAAGCCATGGGAGTGTACACAACCCTGCCAATGCCTTCGCCATGGACATTACAACCAAAGGACCGCACCAACCTACTCAAAGTTTACGAGCACGAGCTGGAATGGACAACTCTGACAGGCACCCCGGCTGCCGTATGCAAGAAGCTTTCACAAGCGCCGCCGAATTTTCTAGATTTGCCAGCTCTGGTCGTCAAACTGGTGATTCGCTTTGGCTTCGTCGAAGTGCTTGCTTACTTGGAAGCCAACCGACCGGATTTGTTCAGAGAATTTGAGGGGACCACACTGTCGACAAGAGCATCAGCATATTACGGTCGCACAGACATATTGGAATATTGGAGACAGAGTAAACATTTCAGAGACAAGCACGTTTATGACACAGAGGCTATTGATGGTGCATCCAAAAACGGTCATGTAAGCGTGTTGGATTGGTGGTGGCGGCGATCAGGCCTACAGATGCGGTACACCGAGACTGCTCTTGAGCAAGCAAGTGCCAAGGGCCACTTGATTGTCCTCGAATGGTGGCGCGATGCCGCCGCTCAAGACGAGAACATCGTGCTGCGTCCCGGGCGGTCACTTCTTTGTGCGACACAATGTGGTCAAGCAGACGTGCTGAAGTGGTGGGATGCCTCTCGTATACCTGTTGGTCATGGTGAGGGGATACCCAAAATGGCCAGTCGGTGGGGGCAAGTTGAATGCCTCGAGGCATGGCGACAACTCAAAGGAGACGATAAGCTCGTGTTTGATGAGGAGGTGCTGGTCGCTTCCACTGTGCATCAGTATATCGATGTTCTCGAGTGGTGGCGCGAGTTTGCACACGGACAGCTACCCGGGATGGACGGACGCAAACAGCTGGTGGAGTTCCGAACGTGTAATATTGAAGAGGCACTAGAAGACAGCATTGGCGACCAGAGCAAAGTACGACAGTGGTGGGCACAGAACGGGCTAAATCTCGGACTCCGAAATGAAGAATGGCTGCAAACCAGGCATCTATGAGACTACGAACATTTCGATTAATGGGAGGCTATGCATTTAGCAAGCGGGACATGAGTTTATGAGATGACGCTGGGAAAGGGGGCAATATCAGGGATATGCATCTTGGTTGTGGCGTTTTGGATAGCGAGTCGTTACCGGTACTTATCAAGATTGAGAAAAGTTGTGTAACGCTGATGACATTTCCGTTCTTTTTTCATTTTTTCATTTTTTTTTCATGGCTCGTGGTCTCTGTGTTGCTTTTTCTTTCTTCCTTCATCCGAGCCGATCTCAGACATTTTATTCAATGCTCTCGGCAACGGTGGTTTGGTTCCAAGACTTTGTGCCGCTTGTGCCCCTTTGCCTCGAGTCAGGTGCGTATCCAGGACCTTGACAGAGAGATACACCGTAGAGATGGTGGAAAGACACAAATAGGGGGGGAAATTGAGGATGTCCGATAAGGCTGCCAAGGAACATTGTTTGGAATGGCATCACCAGACGTGGCGGTGTTGTGAAAACCGATGCCCAACATTCAATGGGTTCACGTCGTCACGTCGCCACGAAAGAACAGGGAGCGTCCACCAATCGATCATCTTGCGGCAAGTCAGTCACTAGCCTCCGCCTGAGCCATAATCACACGGGAAGCCCAAGCGGGTACGCCAAAGGAATGAAGCGATTCACACACAATCTGGGTAGTATTGAGAACGAAACGAAATGAAGCAAAAAGACCCTTTCACATCATCGTATTCTTTGGCTGTCTTTGCCCCAGCCACCAAGAACTCGAAGGAAGCAAGCGTCGGGGATTATTCAGTGAACTTTGTCTTGGATGACTTGCGTTGCCTTGACCCGATATGGGAGTATTCTGATTCATCTCATCAAAGGATCGGATCAAACAATGGGTTAGGCCGGTTCGGCCGATGATGAGCAAACAAATACTTGTACTTACTGGCCTTGTACGAGCTACGGAAGTGAACTCCGTATGAAGTTGTTGTAAACGAACCCACTGTTCAACACGAAGGGCGTAAGGTGATCATGCGGCCCCCCATAGTTCATCAACTCATGCTGGATGCTTATACCTTTGCTTTTTTGATGAAGCAAGGGAGGGGGGTTTTAAGACTATATGTCCTCTTCCTCCACTCGGTGAGATGGATCTGGTGGTAGTACTTGGTAGTGAAGATACGGAACACGGAGTAAGGCAAGCGTGTATTGCCATTTGTCCCACTCAACAGGGGCCCCGGAGATCAGGACATGTGCTTTTGTGGTGAGAGGTCGTGCGATGGTGTCAAACTATCGCGTCATACTTACTGGATGCGGACAGACGTGCATACAACTTTGATTTGACAGACAGGATGGGCCTCCGTAATCGACGTTATAATTTCAATCCTACGGAAGCATGTACAAGTATGTAGGGACTTATGGGCTGGACGGATGGGACGCTGACTACTAGGTACCTAGGCACGCCTAGACACGTGGGAGACCTAGACCGTTTATCTTTATCAGGGCACTTCCTTGTCCTGGGGGAAATTATTGCTTTGTGCTTGGTCGATGGTCGCTGTGCCCGTTTCGGTACTATGGCGGCTTGGCTTGTCTTTGGAGATGAGCATACTTGTTGTAGTACTACCTAGTAGTACTATGTCGTCTCTCCGTTCGACTGTGTCTCGTCTCTGTCTTTGGCGCCCGTTTTGCGTGTCTCTCCATTCCAAGTTTCTGTTGTACGGAGTACGGAGTAGAGGCGCTATAATACTTAGAGCAAGAGTCAGTTCGTCTGCAAGCGCTGAGAGATCGGCGGAAGGTGCCTGCCCAGGTGCTGACCACTACGTCACAGAGTACCTCCAGTTACCATACCATGGCAGGTACATTGCAGCATCAAGACTCGCTGAACATGTGCACTACCACTCTGCCGTACCATCCATCTTTGCTATCCATGGATCCATCCAATATGCACACAATGCTACTCCGTTACAATCCAATTCAATCCCAACGGCGGTGTGCGACCGTCAAATGGACGGCATGGCCATGGCATGGCATGGCTTGTCGATCCGTCTTGTTGCAAAAACACCGGGGTGGACGACGCCTTGGCCTCCTCCTCTCCCCCCTGTCGAGCTGCAGCCAGACCCTCTGCAGCAACCCCCGTTTTCATTCGACCCTCATCAGGCCTCTCTCTCTCTCTCTCTCTGTCTCTTTATCTGTGTTCCTAGCAAGAAAACCAGTCCATCTTTTTTGTATGCAGTGCAATCTACAAGTACTTGTGCCAAACCTAAGACGGATTTGCGGAGATTGAACTGACCCACGTCCTCGACGCCGTCTTCTACAAGTTCATGCCCATCCCGTTTGTTGTCTGCACCTAGGGTTAAGCGAGGCTACAAGGGAAACGATGCTGCTCATATCGCGGCCAATTGGCAAGGGCGCTCATGCAAACACGGAAAGCAAACTGTTGTTGTTGGTCGTCGAAGCTGCCGGGACTACTGCCGAAACCGAGCTTCAACTAGCCTAACGATTTGCCAACTCTTGTTCCCGTGGCCGTGGCCGGTCAAGCTCGTTCCCGCAAATTCATGCGAATCACCACTCACCAATCCCGACGGTTTCTGTCCATGTTCATCCCAAGTTCCAGAGGCTTTGTGCTATGCCAGCAAGACATTGACTGCACACTTGATAATATGGGAAGAGAGTTGGCGCTGACAAGGAAGGGGGCACGACATGGGTGGTAGTCTCTGGTGTGCCCACCGTGGAGATCATGAACGTAAAAAAGCCCTGTTTTTACGGTCCCCCTCCACACCCCAGGTACCTACGCAGACGGTTCTCCTCTAAACCCTGGGTCCAATAACGGCGACTGAGCGCAAGGCCCACGGAGGAGTCCGTACTTACCGCGACCCTGATCCCTATCTGCTGCTACTGCTTGCTGCGTCTGATGGAGTCTAGCACTGCTTGCTCCATGCCATGCTACCACTCATGGAAAGCAGCTGCATGCCTCCCATCCTCGACGTTAGCACTAACGCTTTCTAGCTGCCTTTTCCTTAGTAGCACGCCAACGCCATCAACTCCTGCAAGCCTCCTAGGCACCTTGTATGCCTTGAAGCAGACAAGGCTCCGTCCTGTCAGGGCCGCTGTCACCAGCTGCGGCTACTCGGTGGGAGCTTGGACGAGACGAGGGTCATTCGAAAGAAAAAAAAGAGGGTGGCATCCAACTCATCCCGGACCCAGCAGAGTGGCCCACGCCGTCTAAGACATTACTTCTACCATCGACGACAACGGTAAAACCCCCCTCTAGAATCGCTGGGCCTCTCCCCGCCTTCTCCAGCCATCACGCGTTCACTCGCTTCGTCTTCCCACAAAAGCATACTTGTACTTGTAATTCCCAGCCGTCGGCTTTTGCTCGCGGATTCCTTTCTCATCATCAGTCAAGGACCTACGGCAAGGTACCCGGAACCTATTCGGCTCGGCGTCATACCCATTTCCCTCCCTGGCCCCCATGATCGGCTGGCCGCATTGGCAGATTGCCCCGAATTATTGGACGGTGGAGACTTTTCTTTGTAAAAGACACGGCCGGGCACCACACCTGCTGCAAGAACCGCGGGACACAACTTCGCCTTGTACTCTACCTCAAACTCACACAAAATCTTCCTCAATCCTTTTTCCATCGACTCAAACGGCATTATTACTTGCGCTCGTCCTCTCCCGAGAGGCCGTTTAGACTGTGCTGCAGCCCGCAACGCACGCCAAGCGAGGCAACCAACCAACCAGCTGAGATGGGGCTTTGCTGACAGGCTGAATCTGGCGGAGAACAAAGCAAGATCGGCTTGTCCTGCAACTCAAAAATTTCTATTTCTGTCCGCCTTAGCCCATCATATTGGACAGGTTTCCAAAGCCATCGGGAAACGGGTTTAACCTCTACAGCTCAGTTTTGTTCAGTACATGTCGTCATCTAACTTGACCAGACGGTGAATTGGGCCTCTGAGCTCGAAGGAAGCAATATGGGCAAATTCTCCTTCTCATTACCAGGGCGGAGAAAACCACCATCGCCCCAGCTGACGGATGGGCGGCCATTGAGCAAGGCGCATAAAATCCTGGGATCAACACCAATAAATATTGACGCCCCGGTTTACTTGGAAAATGCGTCTTCCTCCGCTATTGATATCACCTCGGCAGGAATCGGACACCTCTCTCCAGACGATGCATTTTTGGACGCTCACATGAGGCTCGCCGTATCTGAGGGAGAATGGGACGATGACTCGGATCCACCATCCGCCGGCCTGAGATTCAATGCCATCGGTAGTGCTCCGGGGCACGGTGAAAGGAGATTGAAGAAATCACAATCATCATCAACAATTAGGTCACGCTATGATAAGTCGAAACAGCTGCAATCTATATCTCGACAAACCTCAACACCAACTATGCCCAACTCCTTACCGTTGAGGTCACACCCCGTTTACGATTCTCACGCCTTTGACGATTCATCCAAATCGAAGAAAAAGCCGCCCATGCTCGATTTTTCTAATCTCAAACCCGGCTCGCGATTATCCAGGAAGGGCTCACACGGTCAACTAGACAGCGCCATTCCCCACAGCCTCAGCCATCCCTCCAAGTCTACGTCCGTCTTGTCGCCTTTCTCGAGTTCAGGGCGGCACAGCGACAAGCGTGGTGCGTTAAAACGCCTGACAAAAGAGAGCATTTTATCATTATTGTCCGATGGATCTGGGTCAAATTCTAGCGGAAGCAATCGACGAGAAGGGCTGTCAGACAGTGGACTGTCCACCCTCTACCACCATTATGAGGAGATGTCGCTGCTACGGGTAATGAAACAAGGTCGAGCTTCGGAAGACAGCTCTCATCCCAGGACAGACCACATCGAAACCCAAGAGGAAGTTGAGTGGAAAGAGGCACAGGTGGAACAGGATTTGGATTGGCTCCACAAACCTATACCGGACACAGCTCAAACCCCCTTCATCCCGGAATCCAAAACACTAGCCCCTGGAATCAGAGCCAAGAGGATTTCGGAGAAATATAACAAGACCCCCAAAGGCTCTAGATATACTGACAAAGGCGCGCAAGAAGCTGATTTTCATGACAAGAGCGTTTTGATACTCTCTGATTCTGAAGATGAAGTTCACACAACTACGACGATCAAGAATCGTACATATACTCCTAACCGTCGACCATCAGAGATGCGCACTAGCTTTTCCCGGTTCGAAGAGTTCAAACCAGAACCATTGCGAGTACATCGACCCTCTAAACGTCATTCTAGGCAGCCGTCAAGCGGTAGGGCGAGTGATAGATCGAGCAACTCATATACCACCATTCCCAGCGCGGAAATGAACTACGCGGCACCTATTCATTCTAGCCCCAGGGCTCCTTCGCCGAGAGAATCGCTGAGCTCAAGTAATTCCACGGCATCTGGAATGACATGTCAACTTGGGTATGGGGCCCAAGAACCTCAGTCGATGACTATTCTACCGGCTCGCCGTCCATCACAAGCAGAATTGGAGCAAGAGGCGGCGCGAGTACGAGCTGCGGATAGCGTGATACACGTTATGCCACATGAATCCGTTCCCACATCGCCTGATCAACTTACACCGCCACTGAGTCCTACATCTGTCGATTTCTATTTGCGATCAGCTCGTTCATCAATCGATGCCGCTGGCCCTCAAAACCGCATCATGGCTGTGACCCGCGAGGAAGAGATGCTGATATCTGCGCTACGCAAGAAGAATCAGGCTATGCGTGAGAGTGCCAAGTTGGAGGCTGAAGCATTGATGCTGTCTGGAAGGCGACGTTCCAAAGAGCGCGAATCAGGCTCGTCTCAGGCTACAATTACTCAAACACCCACCTTTGACTTTGGGTTCCCTGCACCCCCAAATTTCCACATGAAGCCGCATCGTCAGTCTGAGGCTACAGTGGTACCAGACAAGCGCCCTTCCATGCTTGCTCTAGATGATGTATTCTCACAAAATGATGGCAATGGCTCTCCCAAATCACCTCTTGAGAAGCCAGACGCTACTTCTCGAAAGGATAGTCAAGAAACGACTAGACAAGGATCGCAAGATACCACACACCAGGATGTTTTCGTTTATCTCGACCAGGGCAAACCAGGTCGGAACGACGCCAACTCGAGCGATGGTGGATTCGATAAACCATCTGGGTTAACACCGGATTTCCAGCCTATTTCTTGGGGCCACTCTGAGAATAGTCCATCTACCGGGCGGAGGGAGAGTGTTCCGCCTAAAGCGCGGTTACAGCCTAGCCGCCTTCAGACTGACGATATCCCTCCAACTTCTCAGAGACTGGCAACTTTATCTGAACATGATTTGGAAGATCTGCCCCGACCAGACAGTCCAATCTCTCCCGAATCCTTTCCTCCTCTACCAGTAAATCGAATCAAAGCCAGCAACATGGCACGTCTGAGCGCCGTGGGCTGGTCAAGGCCACCTAACGAACCACAGTGGGGGGATGACGATTGAAACGATACCCGCCCTTTGGCATATTACAAATGTACTACTACTATTATTTTAATTGCTGTATAGCGCCACTCTTACGACTTTCGCTCAAATACTCTTGCATCTATACATTTAACCCTTGCTATATACGGGCTGCTGTCTTGTTCGGTAATATTGCTTGATACCCGGCACATTGTCATTTTCTGGTTGCATCAGTGAGGAGTTGGGGGGGGGGGGTTTTGGGTAAAGGAGCCCTAATGAGTAGATGAATAGACTACGGTTGGATAAGGATAAGGGCCGAGAAGGAGCATAATGGCATTGAGATGAGGCGATGGAGCTTTGATGGGGTGTCGGGGGGGTTCACATGACAATATCTTACCACCATGTAACGACGACTATGTACCCAATTATCTCCAGATAAAACTTGATGATTTATATGAAGAGCTAAACAGAAGAAAAACAATAATTTTGCGCTACCGAACAAAGAAGATGATGTGGTTGTGTCTTGCACTCACTACGTAGATTGTAGCGTGAGTCTTATGAGTTTGTGGTTTCACCAAGATGTTTTCTCCCCGCCTCCTGAGACCCATCCATGTATAACAACGCCGAGCTCTACCACGCTTGGATATTTTGACTCGTCATAATCGTTCATTCGTAAAGTCTTTAGAATGTAGAACCCTCCGGGGGTTGGGGAATCTTCTTGTTATCGGCAGAAGCCATGTACCTAAAAGTCGGTGTTAGAGATGCATGGTGCTTGACATAATCCCCCCTCCCCTCAGATTCCGTCTCCTTACCTTCGCAACTCGATGAGGACCGTCTCCATGGTGTTTTCACGCTTCCACTTGGCGAGACAGGGTAGCTGCTTAGGATCGACCATGCCGTTGGTTGGGTTGACGCAGGGGAGGTTGACGCGGCTGATGAACTGGATGGTGGGAGGGTCGTCGGGGTACCTGGGGCCGCAGGTCATTTTGACGCTGTAGATGCGGTTCTCGTGGACGGACTGTGGGGGCTTTATGTTAGTTGTTTTGTGGTTGAGGCTGTCGAGGGGGCTGTGGAAGGTTGTGAATGGGCATGCGATGGTGACATGCATATGCCCTCCTTCCCGGATGTGAAATCGACGCAAAGAAGCACTGATGCTCCTCTTGTCTGGGTTGGCTGGGAGAAGAGATATATATTATAGGGGTTGAAGGGTCCTTACATGAGGAGGACCTAGGATGGTGCCGTTCCAGTTGGTCATGAGCAAGTCTTCGGAGTCCTCCAAACCATAACTGCAGGCCTCGGCTCCCATGCCCTTTTCACCCTTCTCTAGCTCCTCGAGCAGACGGAAATTGCGGGGGACCTTTGCACTCATGGTTCCCTCGTTTTGTCTTGTCTTGTCTTGTTTCCTTGTTGTTGTTGTTTTCTTGTAGAGGTGTTTGGATTGTTGGGTATAAGGGAGAGTTCTTGAGGATTGGTGTTTTTTTTCTTGGTGGCAGGGTTCGTTTTATATGTAAAGTCTGTCGTGTTTGGGTTGTAGGTTCGATGTATGTACAGACGGTGGAAGTTTAAGGCAAGTAAGTTTATAGTGGGGATGAGTTTGCTTGTCCTGACGCGGGGCAGTTTTCGCGGGCAAAAACATGGATGCTTGTCTCTCTGCCGCCCCCGCCAAAAAATGAGCGCTGAAAGTTGGTGAGAGAGCCCAGGTGGCAGGTGTGTGTGCCAACTTACTGCCCTTGTGGCTAAACTTCGGAGAATCCATCCTATTCAAAGCTTCTTGGGAGGCGGGATGAATGAATGCCCGCTAAAGCTCACGGTTCCGGAAAGCTCCAAAGTTTGTGTGTGGCATTTTCCACAATAACACATACTAACACAACAAACACAACGTTTCGCATCGCCCCTTGTCTAACCATACCATTTACTGCGCAAACTCGCAGCTGGGGTCGATAACGCACTGTGTACCTTGGCCAATTACGATTCAGACGAACCTCGAAACGCACGCAGCTCTCTTGGTGAAAGACATCGCAAGAAAGCAACAAAACTTGTACAGCTCACATGCCCACCATGGCGTCATTGCCAACGAGGGCGACTCTCCGGGCCCTTCGGTCGAGCCCTACACTCCTAACACAGTCCTGTCTCGCCTTCTCGACATCCTCGCGCACTCTCCTACCGACGGGTGGCTTCTCCGGCAGCGGTCTCGGCGGCGGCCCTCTGCCCTCGTACTTTCAGAAGCCTCGGCTCCCCGCCAACACGATAATACGCTTCGTCCCCCAGCAGACAGCATGGATCGTTGAGCGCATGGGAAAGTTTAACCGCATTCTGGAGCCTGGGTTGGCGATTCTTGCGCCGGTGATTGACCGCATTGCCTACGTCAAGAGCTTGAAGGAGGTGGCCATTGAGATTCCTAGCCAGAGTGCTATTACGGCGGATAATGTGACGTTGGACTTGGATGGTGTGCTGTTTACACGGGTGTTTGATGCATACAAAGCTAGGTATGTTGCTTATGAAAAGATGCTACCCCCGAGATATTCGGCGTCAAAAAGGAAAGTAAGGGAAGAATGAAGTTTTGCTAATGCCTTGTTTGGAATGCAGTTATGGGGTCGAGGATGCTGAATATGCCATCTCGCAACTGGCCCAAACAACGATGCGCTCCGAAATCGGTCAACTCTCACTCGATCACGTCCTCAAAGAGCGCGCTGCCCTGAATACTAACATCACAGCCGCCATCAACGATGCCGCCGAAGCTTGGGGTGTCACATGCCTGCGATACGAGATTCGAGATATTCACGCACCGGGCGCCGTAGTCGAGGCCATGCACCGCCAAGTCACCGCGGAGCGCTCCAAGCGTGCCGAGATTCTCGAGTCCGAAGGTCAGCGACAGAGCGCCATCAACATCGCCGAGGGTAAGAAGCAGAGTGTCATTCTCGCTTCCGAGGCCATGCGGGCCGAGCGCATCAACGAGGCGGACGGTGACGCCGAGGCCATTCTTCTCAAAGCCAGAGCTACGGCGGAGGGAATCGACGCCGTGGCCGCGAGCATCCTCAAGGGCTCCCACGGAGCCCAGGGTGCCATGAGCTTGACCGTTGCTGAGAAGTATGTCGAGGCATTCAGCAAGCTCGCCAAGGAGAGCACGGCCGTGGTGATTCCCGGCAACGTCGGCGACATCAGCGGCATGATTGCCACCGGTCTCAACGTCTATGGCAAAGTCAGTGAGGCCCAAGCAAAGGTATTGGCAAAACAGCTCACCTCGCCGGGCAATAGCGCCGGGCAATCTGCAAGCGCTGAAGAGACATCCGGAAGCACAGATGTCAAGGACAAGGTATTAGAAGGTTTCAACCAGGCTACTTCAAAGAGGTAACACCACGACACACACGACATATAGAACCACTCCCAAAAAAGCAAAAGAGAACACAAAATGCATTGTGAGAAGGACATGTGTATAAGTAGTGTTCTCGATAGGCCTATGTACAAAATCAAGAAGGGAAGATAAGGGGAAGGGGAAGAAAGGGGGGGTTAAATGGGGGGCGTTTTTCTATTTTATGTTGTCGTGCATCTTTTTTTCTCATTGTCGAAGAAATCTTCTTTCTACTCACTCTAAAATCGGGGATGGGCATGGGCATTTTTGTCTTACAACTCCTTGAAATCGGGTTCCACTCTAAGGGGGGGGGGAGGGGGGTGCATAGTTTTTTTTTTATGTGACTCATAGATTTAAAAGAAAATACTATGATGATGAAGAGGGATGGCATGAAATGAAAGTGATGAGAATAGAAACTACATTGATATAGCCATGGTAGATGGCTATCAAGTATTAAGACGTCGAAAGCGAGAAGCCTTTAGTCTATATGGGAGACATCACAACATACCATATACGTCTAAAGATGACTGGATCAAATATCTTGATATAGGGGGTGACTCAATCAGGCTACAACTCAAATGTTGGAAATGAGTGATATCACAGTTCCATTTATAACCAGGCAAGTCACAAAAACATTAGACAGCGAGAATCTTCAAGTAAGGTAAAAGGTATATATTGCCGATGGAATATTCGGTCACAAATCGCTAATCATGCCACATATTAATACTCCCGAGTCCGTCCCAATAAGCCGTTGCTTTCAGGCTCAAATCAAAGGTATCAAGTCCCCCCTCTTCCTAACTAGACCATGTTTCCAAGTTATGTTTGTAGCGGGTATATGCAATGTTCACCTCTAATGACTCGCTTACAGGAGCATGGGGACAAGAGCCAAAACGGCAGCGAAGACGTTGGGGGCGTTGACAACACCAGCGTTACCAGCAGGCTTGGAGTTGCTGCCGCCGCCGTTGCTGCCACTTCCAGAGCCTCCATTGCTACCGCTGCCGCTGCCACCACTGCTGCCGCTGCCACCATCGCTTCCAGAGCCACCAGAGCCGCCGCTGCTGCCACCACTTCCGGAAGTAGGAGAAGGCTGAGAACCGCCGCCAGAGCCGCCACCGAAGATATTAGAGACAGTGGGGCTTGGGGCATCAGGAGAAAGAGTGTAAGAAGTGGGCGAAGATCCAGAGGGGGTAGTACCAGAGCCGCCGCCAGAGCCACCATTCTGGCACTTGAGGTTGGCAAGGCAGGTCTGGCCAGCATCGCAGTGGAAGCCATTGTGACAGCAAACACTGCCAGTAGGCATGCAGCCATCATCACAAGCAGTATAGCCGGTGGGGCAGCCGGCACCGGAACCACCTGTAGGAGCAGGAGCAGGAGCAGTGGTAGGGGCGGGAACGGGAACAGAACTGCCGCCGCCGCCACCTCCGCTTGTGCAAGTGCCCTTGGGGACACAGAACTCGCCGCAAAGATCTCGGCCGCCAGTGCAGCCTGTGGGAGGACCGCTGCAGGACTTGCCGACAGGGCAGCATCCATCAGTAACGCAAGTATAGCCGGGATCACAGAAGGCTCCGTTGCCGAGACCGCAGCACTTTCCGCCGACGGACATGCAGCCAGTGGCATCACACTGAACCTGGCCAATACCACAGGTGCTGGCGCGGAGGCTCAAGAGAGAAAGAGAACCCTCGCCGGGGAAGGTAACGCCGCGAGCCTCGAGGTGGCCAACATTATAAGGTCGAGGACTCTGGGCAGCAACGAGGCCAGCTGCTGCTAGGAGGAGTGCAGTGTAGGAAGGCATTTTGTTGTTGCTTATGTCGTATAGAAGGGCTGGGTTTGTATGGAGGGCAAGGAGTATGGCGTGGTTGTGTGTGTGTGTGTATTAGAGGCAGCAGACTATGCTTGCCAGGTGTATAAGTGAAAAGATTTGATCTGATGGGGATGAGAAGGCAGCAGGGGATCAGGGAAATCAACTTCTCTTTATAACATGCAGCCACGCCGTTTGAGAGAAGCATCGACGACCCTTAATTTTCTTGGTTGCAACCCGACGGCGCGACATGGGTGTCGGCCATGGTAACCAGGTCCTAGACAGAGACAGACAAGCTTCATCCATCAGAAGCCATCACCGGCTACTGGTCAAAGGACGCCACCAAAAGTACCATTTGGGGAAAACGGTGTGACAACTAGAGACTGATTTTGCCTGCACTAGTACTGCGCAGGCACTAGTCTCTTCAGCCCATCTCGTCTAGTGTGCTATGGCTTGAGAAGAGAGCCTTGCGCCGGGTAATCTGGATGCGAGGATGGCCTGAACTACCGATGTAGCCTCTGCAGTATTATTGGGACCCAGCCGTTTGGGCAGCGCCTGGCAGGATAGCCTGAGCAAAGAAGCTGTTTTGTTCAGCCTCGTGCCATTGCCATGAGCAGACATAGAGAGAAGATACTTGTAAATTCCCTCAAGTGCTTTGATGTGATGAGATTATTGTCCCAAGATCATACCGCAACTGAGACAGGTGTCGGTACTGAGTCCCTCATGAGTGCTGGCGGAATTAACCGTCTCCCCCAACATTAGAGTTGAATTAAGAGCGGCGTGTAGAAATTCCCGATGTGGAGATGGTCTTCAGCTCCCTGAAACCATGTGGTGCGAGGGAGGGCGAACTCGCTGGTGTTTCTGGGAAGGCATCTTTGTTAGATGGTCAAAGTGGTATGTCGGTGCACCAGGCAGGCTCATTGGCTGCAACGCTGACATTATTGGACCGGGGCTAGGGGGCAGTCAATCGATCCCTTGCTGCTTGCACATTTGAACCACCACGCCACCACATTCAGGACGGGAGTCAAAACTTATTGACACATGGAGGTCTCGACTGAGTCCAAGAGGATGCAACCAGCATTCAGAAAAATGGGTATGGATGCATCAGCTGCTGGAAGGCGATTTGCCTTTGGCTTCTGCAAGACCCTATTCCATACTTTTCCCCCCCCGACCTGCCTGGCCCTTCTCTCCGCCTAGCGACAGTGCGTGGCTGTACTTGTAGAACAAAGGGCAAAGGATCAGATGTCATGACCGGCGCAAGTCTGTGCTGATGTTCTCAAAAGAAGCTTGAGTTAAGGTTAAGAGCTCCATAATAATGTGTCCAGATATTCAAATATGACTCGCCCGTCTCCCTCCCCGCCGCAATTACTCTGAGACCTCCCGTCGCTCCTACGACGCTAAATCGTATTACCGTATAGATCGTATTGTTGATCGATGTTGCTCCGTGCTTTGGGGAAGAAACACATCCCTCCCGCCGACTGTCCAACGCGGTTGTTGAGCCAGACAAACAGAGGAAGAGACGAGAAGAGAGGTGGTACTCTTCGGATGCGCATCCCTGAAACGCCACGATGGCCGCGATCCTAAAAAAAGATGCAGGGCTGAATTGCTAATTTCCCAACTAGCGTATTCTTTCTGCAGTGCAGTGGCCAGAGTTGGTTGACTTCTTGTATGAGCCCTCAGCCCAACCGAACCATGCAATCAATGCACGCGCGCACACACACACACACCACGCCAGTCGAGTCTAGGCAGGTCCTCAACGTTGCGCTCGATATTATCACCAGCCACGAGTGCTTCCAAGATCGGGGCTCAGCACTCCAGTTGCATGTTTTTTGAGTTGTTGGCAACAAGCAATGCGTCGGTATGCTAGCATTTTAAGCTTTAAGAAATTTTGAGACAAGGCGGAAGTGAGCGGGCTCACGTGTCGAGAGTTTCTTTGTCCGTGGGGAAATGCAGCAGGTTACCCATCGGCTCTCGCTGCTTTATTGATTCGGCACGTCGCTCTCTTAGCCTAAACTGAGCCAGCAGTTGCGTCGAGGTAGAGGTCGAGTGGGTGGGCAACCGTCATATCACAGTCTGCCTCGCGATTGGCGCTATGATGGAAGCAGTTTGGCGAAGCTACAGCCAATTGAGTGGGCATGTCGTTTCATTTCATTTCATGTTCCAACAACCTTTCTCGTCAATGTCGCTCGCGGAGAGAGAGACAGGAGAGCGCCTGCGTGAGTCTTGACGGCGCATTGCATCGCGTTGTGCATCGTATCACCGCCAGTTCAGCCTGGAATAGGTGTTTATAATGGCACGCTTTCTCTATAGCCTGTTTGCGACGCCGGAGTGTATTAAAACGAGATGCATCGGCGAATAGGGGTTAACAGCAGAGCGTTGGTATGTACAACCATTTGTTTGTAGGGGGAGTGTTGAGATGAGTTTTGGGGAGAATACATTGATCCCCCGCCTTGCGTAGTCTTGTTCCCATCGTACCTGCCAAGCCAGCCTTGCTTCCCTTCCCGTCTTATTCCTGCTCCCTTTTTTCACTTCAACGAGGAAGGTTACTGACGGGCTGCAACTGGCGCTCGGCGAGAAAATGTGAATCGAGATGTCCCAGGCTAAGCTATACCTTCCTAGTAGGCCATCCTCGTTACTATTTTAGGTGCCCGAGTATCAGGTCATGAATCGGGCAGCCAATGCCAAAGCCTACCCTATAATCATAGCAGGGTGAACAACGAACTACATGATCATGCAAAATAATTAAAAGACGCCGTTGTCTCTGTTAGATTGTGCATCATAATTTCCTTGAATTTTAAATTTGTATTCGTTTCACAGCCTTTATCGCTGTTGGGTGCTCAGAAGCTCTCATTGATATCAAATTCGAAGAAGCGTATTTCACTCCTATTTCCTCCATCATGATTGACTTGCCCAGCATTCACACATCTCATCAAATCTCATTATAATATGTATCATTTCATCAGTTGAGCTTGGCGACCACCAACGGAACATCTCCAATGCAGCCTTCCAACGCGACCGGCTTGTCGCCAATATAAAGCTGATATTTTCCTGGATCACCGCACACGCTCCACACCTTGTCCGGGAAATCCTTGAGCACGAATTTCTGGGTGTCATCTTGTATCATCCAAGGTCCGGTGATGTCGCCATCCTGATTGATCCCCAGAGTTAACAAAAGAAGAGAAGGAGACAAAAAAAAAGAAAGAGGAAAATAGGCTTGGTTGGGTAAACTTACCTTGGCTGGGCTGGTGATGGAAAAGGTCATTAGCCACACGGCGTCGTCGATCTTTCTCATGACCAAATCCCCAAGATCACTGGTTGACTTGGCTGTCCCTTGGTCGTCCAGTTCGATGCTCACGTAGCTGCCGCTGGTGTAGAAGCCTCCATCTACGTAGGCGTTGCCATAGTTGAGTCGTACAAAGCCGTAGTCCTTTAGATCGGACTGGGTTGTTTGCAGCAAGAGGCCCGAGATGGCCGGGGCCAATGAGGCAGCAGTAGATAGCAGGGCTGGGAACTTCATTATCAAGTATAGGTAAGTCGATGAGGAGTCAAAAAGCAAGATGGAGAGACGGTCGCAGTAATAAGCTCTAATAGGGCAGGATTGAAGAAACACGACTGGTCTTTATACTTTTCAAATCATGGTCATACACCGCTGCATCTAAACGACTCTTGGTAGTAACATGGCCATCTCCTCATTTCCACCCTGCCGTCATGGCAGCTGGCCATTCGTACGCATCTTTGGCAAAACTTCACGATTTTGTCTCACCCGGGCAGCCAGAAAGCATGTACGGCAACCCACGCGGATATCGCCCCTCCATCTCACAGGCCGGATCTTCCCCTATAGTCTTCAATTTGCTTTTTCTTATAGACAATCGATCAGTGATGAGGCTGTTGACAGACTGAGACATGGCTGCTCACCGGACCGGCATAGCAGCCAGCCACAATTCCAGATTTCGAGAGTATTCGACTCCAAAGCCCACGTGCTAGCGATGACAAAGGTCCGTTTTCATAAAGATTTTAACCCCATTTCACTTTTGTCAATATCATGGATCGGTTTTTCTGACTTTCCTAGATGTTGTTGGTTTGAACCTTTAGCTAGATTGACACTGTCAACCTGGAAGTCTGCGCAACTAGACGACATGGCTCGCTTTATGTCAGAAACCTCTGAAGATATTTGCAATCACATACAAGTCTCTCAAAGTTCATTATTCATGATGATTACATGATTCATAGTATATCTTATTATACTAATGAGCACTCATAACTGAAGATGTCGACTCATTGTACTCAGGTAACCAGGCAATCCACTTGGACATTAGAGCGTTGTATATCGGCATGCGGGTAATCGTACAAACATTTCAACTAGTAGACGTCTCTTCTCGTCTTTCACCTCTTCCATCTTTACCTCATCCCTCTTCTCCGTCACTCTCTGCTCTCCACTCGTTTCTAACCCCTTCACCTCGTCTTCTTTCGTTTCATCTACTTTCATCTCTGCTTTCACCTCTGTATTTCCCTACCCCTGGCTCTCATCTCTTGCAACTTCAACAAACCATTCTGGAATCAGTTTGACCATCTTGTCAGACGCCTTTTCTACATCCTGCTTCACTTCCCACTCAGCGTCCTCGGGGAGCGTCCCTGCAAGACTCTTGAGCTCAGCTGCCCAGGCTACCCATTTATCCTTTCCTAAAGGAGACCTTGATCTAGGGTTTTTAACACGAGCTGCCATGACTTCGCCTGAAATCAAGACCCATTGCGCGGCAATCTTTGCTCCGAACCATCGGCTCAGGTCGGTTGATGGTGGGCTTGTCCTCTTCTCTAATACTAGAAAAGCGTCCATGCCGAGAAGTGACGACTCAGCGTCGTTGATTGCTAGGATGTCTTTCTGGAAGATTTTGGCAAGCAATACGGACAGGTTGATCTCTTTTTCGAGTGTCTTTTTGTAGTCGGAGTCTTCCTCGGACCATGGGACTATACGGGCGTGGATGGTCAGACGCTGAGTCAAACAACAGTTGTGGGTGGTTATCAGTATGACTTACTGGAAAAGACTTTCCAATGTCCCAATGTTAGACTCAGGCCTTTTTTAAACGATTCGAAGCCGGGATCCTAAACGAAGTTCAATTGTTAGGAAAAGCAACAATGTGAATACAGGTTTGCATGGCTAGCATACCTCAATACCATACGACTCCGGTCTGGATTCATGGATGCCGATGATGAAGCGCGCAAGTCTCTCGTGCTCTGAACTCGTGAAGTGAACTACACTAGCCATGTCAAATACCAGGATCGTTACTGCATTGACGTAATCCATGACGGAGTCATTGCGGTGCTCCTCTATCTTGTACTGGCCAGGGACATAAACATCGTTCCAGTAACTGAGATATTGACGCACGGCTTGAGTGGCTGCCGTGGCGTCATCTCCAGGAGCTTCCAACAAAGAACGTATAATCGGCATCAGACCTTGTTCAGTCTCATCAAAGTCTGCGTCGTTGGCGACGAGATGGCCTTCAAAATAGACAAGCCATTGTGGCTTGTCTTGTGTGGGAGCGACGTTGCTGCTCACAGGTTCTGTGGTGGCAGGACTCTGGGCTTCCGTCATGGTGAAGAAACTGGGGGGAAATAGATAGATCCTGTATGATTGAGGGTTTAGGTAGTTGCCTCGTCAAGTGCAAGACTAAAAAAAAATAAAAAAAAATTGAAGAACTGGTAGGAGAATGGATGTGAAGATGCAAGAGAGAGTTCGTAGAAGTTTGTCGGTTAAAAAGGACTTGATGCATTCATTACAATAGACGACCGGTGATAATAGGCTGCTATATCTGTAAGAATATTGCGAACTCTGCGCAGGTGGTCTGCGCCTTGCATGTACGCCTTGCAAGGCCAACAACTCTGAATCAGTGGCTATGTTTTGTCTGTTGGTTCAGGGTGACATCGAGGAGGTATGCATGAGGTCGTATCCATGTGATTCATGGTGGGGTTAAACCACGGCCAGCGCTTATAGACTCCCGTTCACGAAACCTGGATTACTCGTTGAGATGCTGTTGGCTGTTTCTACCTATCAAGCTTATGACTTTCACTGTCCGTATGTTTTCTGAGCTGCTCCCATTCCGTCTTCCTACAATTGGGTTCTTTACAGATTGTGAAGTGGAGGGGTAATGTAAACCGTATCCGTTACGTTGTAAGAGCAGTAGAGACAATTCTTACATGAAATAATATGGCTACTTTTGACCCGGCCGTCTCTTCATAGAAATTTCTAAGTCGTCATTTTGGTGTTTGTGGCGATGTAGCTGAAAAAAATTAGTTCTGCATTTTGTATCATCGTCAAATGTGCAAACATGACATCAACATGTGTTGCTCAAGCAAATAGTATCTAGATTTGATGGAAGAATAGACTCCCTAATAACAGTCTGCAAGTAATGGTAAAGCACCTCCGTTACCTTCCCGTATTATACAATAACGAAACAGCCAGCTTTATGAACAGTCCTTCAGTTCAGGACCTATTCATTCGTTCAGCTCCTGTCGGTTCTTCATCCTCCCCGGCCCCTTTCTACCCTTTATTAAATTTCTACTTTCTCCCTTTCTTTCGCATCTGCTATTAAACTTGAGGTCCGTCTCCTTCCCACTCTTCTTCAACAAACCACTCTGGAGTCAGCTCAACCATTCTTTGATATGCCCCCACAGCGCCGAGTTTCACCCCCCATTCCCATTCGGCTGTTTCAGGGAGGGTCTCTGCGAGACTCTTGAGCTGGGCCGCCCAGGCCATCCAATTCTTCTTTCTCAAGAGAGAGAATGGCCTGGGATGCCTGGCATAAGTTGCCATGACCTCACCTGCAAGCAAGATCCATTGGATAGCGATCTCAATACCACACCATCGACCAAGTTCAGCTGGCAGTGGCAAGGTTCGTCTTTTCAGTTGTAGGAACTCATCCATGTCAAGGATCGCATACTCGGCGTCGTTTTCTTTCAAAACATGGGCCTGGAGTAGCTTCGCAATAAAGGTGGAGATGTTGATACTTGAGTCGAGGTGCGACTTGTAATTAAAACCATCCCTGGGCCGCGGAACTATATGCATATTGATAGTTAGCAATGTGGCCTTAGTTTGGGGTGATACACATGCAGACAACTTACGAGATGTAACTCTCCAGCGATCTAATGTCAAACCCATTCCCATCTCAAATGTTTTGAACTCGGGATCCTAACTCAGTTCCAGTATTAGAGCGCAAACACATACTGGAAGTTATTGGCAAGTGTAAATCACCTCGATGCCATAAGGCTTTGGCCCAAAATTATGAATGTTGATGACAAGACCGGCGAGTCTCAAGTGTTCTGGACTAGTGAAGGGGACTACACTAGCCAGCTCGAAGGCGAAGTTTATTGTAGATTTAATGTAGCCCATGGCAGCATCATTGCGCTCCCCGTCTATGTTTTGGTAGTTAGGGACGTAAACATCCTTCCAATATTCGAGGTATTGACGAGTGGCTTCACTGGCTGCAGTAGCATCGTCACCGGGGGCTCCCAGCATGATACGGAGGATGGCTAGTAGGTCTCGATCGGTTCTATCGTAGCTATCCTCGGGTACAAGACTTTCGAGGCGAACGAGCCATTCTGGTTTCTCTTCGGTGAACCACTCTGGGAACAGCTCAACAATCCGAGCATATGCCATCCGGGCATTTGTCTTGAGCCCCCATTCAGCGTGCTCAGGGGTCATCTCAGCAAGCTTCTTGAACTCAGTCGCCCATGCCATCCACTCCGTTTTCCCCGGAAGATGAGCCGGCTTAGGCTCCCTCAGGTAAGCGGCCAGTGCCGCACCAGAAATTAGCATGCACTGCGCGGCAATCTCAGCCATGCACCATTTTCCCAGCTCGCTTTTGGGAGATTTCCCCTGCTTTCTCAGCTTCAGGCCATCGCCAATCTGAACAGAGGCAAACTCTGCGCCCCGTTCTCTCAGGATGCTAGCTGCAAAGAGCTTCGAGCTAAAGGCAGCGACACCGAGTGATACGCTGCACTTTTCTCTGAGACCAGGCATTTTTGGGGAACTTGGCACTACATTCTGTGTTTAGCAAGAAACACTCGGTTCTGAATGTGTAGAGTACGGCCTACTTTGGTATGCGTTCCAACAATCTTCTGCCGTCATAAGAAGGGCTTCATCAAAAGGTTTAACGTCTGGATCCTGCACCCAGTGAGTCAGAGTTGTGTCGCCATCGGAGTCATTCGTCATCATAAGAAATGCGGCATACCTCAACTTCAAATGCCTGGGGCCCAAGCTCCTTGATACCGACAAGGAGTAGGGCAAGCCGTTCGTGCTCTGAACTTGGGAACTGAACTTGGCCGGCTAGCTCATAGCAGAAGTTTGTAAACAAGTTCAAGAAGCCCACGGTTGTCTTGTCGTAGGGTTTCGTGCAGTTGTAGAGGTTGGGAACGTAAGAGTCTTTCCAGTACTCCAGGGCTCGTTGCGCAGATTGACTCGCCGCCGTGGCGTCATCACCGGGGGCTTCCAATAGAGTGCGTATGATATTCAAGATATCTCGACATACATCGTCAAAAGTATCCCTGTCAGTAAGGAGCTCCTCTTCAAGGTATACGACCCAGCGTGGCTTGTCTTGAATAGGACAAGTATGAGTGTTGGTAGACACTATAGGGATGGAATGTAGCGTTTCTGTCGTCATGGCGATATTATGATTATGGAGATTAGAATGCAAAAAGCTTAATATATGCGATATTGGTGGTTATTGTGTGTAATTGAGAGTAAGTTCTACAACAGATGCGACAAAAGGAGGATATGATATGAAGATATGTGCAAAGAGAGGAATATGGGCATCAGTGTCAGCCGGCGATTGAAAATAGTGTATTTATATCAATTACCAACAATTTGTCGTTAGACCACAAGTCTACTGCCTGCGCCTTCTATATCTGCCTGGCAAGGTCAATGAAGAATGTTTCACTTTTCCCAATGAGCGTATCGCCATGAACCTGAATGGGTGGCTATGCCTTGTCTGTTGGTCCAGGGTGACATCGAGTACGAGGCCGCATGAAGGGGCCGCTTGTGTGGTGTGAGGGCTGCCTCCTGGCGAGATGACGATCACCTTGCTGGGCGTCATATTTGCTATGAGCAAGCGAGGCGCTAAGGACTCGGATGAAGTTCTGTAATACTAACATGGAACTCTACATCATCAGCATGAACAAAAAATTTCCCTTTTGTGTGTGGGCTAGATTGGATGGGTTGTCGGGTGTTGGGGTAGAATGAATGAACCTCCCCAGTCATCACCCAAAGGTGAACAGACTGATACAAAGATGACCCTCAAATCATAGAATGAATGAACTACTGAATGAATAGAAATATCATGTTATCTTCACGTGAAGGGATTTACTTACAGAGAATAATCACCACTAACGTTGATCTTGATCGTTGATGTAGATTGTCTCAATCGCATGTAAGCCCTATACGACGACGCAGGTATATACTCTCAACTAAACACAAAACGTATGCCGGATGATAGTTCCCACAATCTCCTCACAAGCAAATGTCGCCTTCAAATTCTCCCCCTTTTTCGCATCCAGTCCAACCACCATCTCCTTCCCGCCCTCCAACCGCTTGGCGCTTCCCCTCCAGAACCAGATCAACCGCCCGTCCTCTCCCTCAACGGCAAACGTCGTCCACGGACTCCTCCTGCACCAGCTCGGCAGGCTCTCGTTCTCGTACCCCAAGACAACCCTGACTACCCACATCTGATGGACAACGGACTTTCCAACGGTGTCCAAACCTTGTGTATCGGTCTGCGGCGTGTATTTGTCAACCACCTCGATCCTCATCGTTAGCACCGGAAACCCCGACAATTGCCTCAGAACCTCATGCCCAAACGGCGGGTTCCTACTCAGCAACCTCTCTATATGATAAAACTCCAACTCGGCCAACTGCTTTATCGTCCTCACCCCTCCATCCACAAGCCTATGCATCTTGACCTGCCCGATCCCCTCTACCTGCAACAATTCCATCGAATTCCCCTCCCAAACCCGCGCCTTGACACTCCTCAGAACATCCAGCGCAACACTAACACCTCTGCCATCTTGCCTCTCCCCCAGAATGTCCACCAAGCACCTAATCGTCTTGTCGAGAAGCTTGTAGATTAGAGGGCTCTCCTGGCGAAGTTCCTTGCGTCCATTAGCCGATATTTTGTTCGGCCATCCCGTTCGCATCAGATCAGTCTGGACGAGAAGAAAGACTTTATGCCACGGCTGAGTGACAGGCTCATTAATCGGATATGGGATCGCAGAGTGGCTGTTGATTTCGCGAAAGAAGTTCCCCTCTGCCTGTTTGATGGGAAAGGAGCGAAACTCGAATGCTTGGCAAGCCGTTTGTAGTACATGCCGTCGCTCAGGGGCTTTTTGGATACCGCAAAGGATTTTGTAAGTCGGAGCTGAGAGTTTGTATCGGATCTGAATCTCCTTGGCATTGGTAGGCCCAGATTGTGTCGTGGGTTGAGAAGAGCACTCTGATGCTAGAGCCTGAGATGCCATTTTGATTGAGCGATGCTCTTAATTCTGCCTAAGAGATTCTCATTAATCACGTATGAAGATCTTTGACGAGACAGGCTTCAGATTTGAGACGAAAGAGGGGAACTGCGTGCCTTCCAAACTCTGGATGTCATGATTCGTCAGCCTCTACCTATCCCTCCCTCCTTCCCTTCCATTCTTTCTTGATGGTACAAATAGACATCTGATAAGAGGGGCATCTTCACTGTGATGAGGCGCTGATAGTATGGACAAAATACTATATTTACTCCAAGATGCAAAGGGCGGAAGCAAAGTATTTTATTCATGCTAGGTAAGAGTTATCAAAACTAAGAGTACAACTTGCGACCAGCCAAATCGGCAGCATCAGAAATAGGAGGTTAGAGAGCGCTGCACCAGTCACTCGGCTTCTTCTTCTTCTTCTAGATGCTCCTAGTCACACCGACGTCGTTCCAAGCCTTGCGGACCGTTTTGGCAGCCTCATCGCCATACTCCTCCTTGGCAACATCGACCGTGACGTCCGCGAATTGCAGGAACGTGCACTTCTCGGGGACCTTGCCGCTTCGCATGGTCTTCCACCAGATCTGGCCAGCCTTCTCCCAAGAGAAGCCACCAAAGGCAATAGCTATTGAATAGAAAACCTTGTTGGGAATACCAGAGAAGATGTGCACACCTCCATTGTCGTCGTATGTATCCTTGAAGTTGGACATGTTGTCCACCTGGGGATCTTTACCCTGCCATGCTGTTAGCAAATGCTACGTTACAGTCTTATGAGTGCCAACTTACGAAACGAGGATCATCATAGGCTGTGCCAGGTGCCTTCATGCTTCGTAGAGCAACGCCTTTGACACCGGGAAGGATGCAATCTTCGCCAATCAGCCAATCAGCCTCGTCTGCCTTCTCGTTCTGCGCCTTCTGCTTGATCATGATGCCAAACACATCAGAAACATGTTCGTTCAGGGCACCAGGTTGGCCTTGGTAATCGAGAGGACTGGTAAACTCAGTGACAGCATGAGTCATCTCGTGACCGATGACGTCGATGCAGCCAGTAAAGTTGCCCAAAAACTCGGCTCCATCACCATAGACCATCTGTCTCTCATCGGGATCCCAGACTGTTGGAATTATTAGCAGGCATTGACCAACCGTATAGTATCAATTGTCACTTACAGGCATTTTCGTATCCCTCACCAAAGTGGACAGAGCTGATAACATCCATATTCTTGTTATCAATCGACTTCCACTGGAACTTTTCTTTGTAAAAGTCAAGCACGATGCCGACATTGTCAAAGGCTTCATTGACGGCCTTGTCTTCGGATTTCTTCTGGCCCTCGGCTCGGATAAGCTTGCCAGGCAGGTCATCCTCATCCTCGGTGTGGTTGGCGTCGTAAACAGCTCGATATGGGGCCTCCTTCTTCTTGCCATCATCTTCTTCCTTTGCCAGTGCAGCGACTTCTTGGCTGGCCTTTCGCTCTGCCAAGGCAATCACATGGTCAAGGTCTCGCTGGGCACGCGCACGAGTAGCCTCGTCAACGGCCTCGGACTGGGCGAGATTGCGAAGGACTTCCTGCGGGACAAATGGCTGCTTGGAGGAAATGTGTCGATTATCACGACGACTTTGGTTTATGGCGGCGATGCGATCTTTGCGTAGAGCAGTGACACGATCGTGGGAGGTAAGAGACGCCTGGGCTGCTTGACGGATGCTCTCCGAGTTGTAAGTGGAGCTGGCAATGGCCCGCAGGAGGTGAGGCGGGACAATGTAGCAGCGGGGCGCCATTGCGACGACGACGCAGTGGTTCCCAAAGCAGTGACAGGTGAGTGAGGGCAGCGAATTTAATGTGATATAGTTAATTCCGATAGTCGAGGTTGATTACATGGGAGTAGGAGTATAAGATGAGCATGAGTTATGGATGAGGAGATGCGAGTCGAGATGGGATTCTAGGTGGGTAATGAGGGGTTGTTGCCTGTCTCTTTATAGCCACTGCCATCTTCGCTTCAACCCGGTTGCTGCTGAAGGCAGATGCACCTCCCTCGCGCATGATGCCTATTTGAATGCAGGTGACATCTGACGACATGTTTGTTTGCTGCGGAAAGCGAGAAAGTGGATTTGCAGGCAGAAGGTCGGCAACTCTACCAAAAGGATCGCCAGGTTCGATCGGACCTCGTGACGGGTGTGGCAACAGCAGCAGCTCCTCCTCCTCGGGGCCCGCTTACGGGAGACTCCCCTTCTGACAATGGGTCGCCAAACACAAGCATTCATCCAACAATACCTGCACCTGACGGGACCGAAGGATGGAAGCTTTGAATAAAGTTGGACAATCATGATGCAACTGCCGGGCCACTTACATGTACATACATATCAACGCCAACCACACCCACGTCTTTTAGGTGGGTGTCTTTGTCAAGCCTCATTCTGTCAAGCCTGTAGGCAGATCTATCGAACGATGCTGGCGCAGTGTGTGCACATTGTAGTATTAGCTGCCATTTAATGCAACGTAACCCTACCGCATGCGATAACGTGCAGAAGGAAACATGGGGGAGGCAGCCTGATGGCAGCTGTTGGTCAAAACCCTCCAAATTCCTAGGCATCGTCTCTGCCCCCAAAACGATATCACATCGCATCACCTGCATGCGTCCAATCAAACACACAACCTCGTCTCACAGACACATAAAACACAAAATCCCCCATATCAAGATTCGGCACAATCTCGCGACCCCGACCAATCGCCTGCCAGCTGGCAAGGATTGCCCGATAAAGCAACTCAGCTACGGGATGCGTGGCACATGTTCCGGCGTCGTACATACACTTGCAGCGCCACCCAAGCGAACGAGGCTGGCAAGCCGACGGCGTCACCTGGCTTTTTTTCTTTCTTCCCCAAGTATCTAACCCCCATTTTAGGGCCGCCCCTTCACGCCTCGAAATAGCCCCATCATTGGCGATGAGATAATGGGGATGGCGGGATGCCAGTTGGCGCCTCGCCCGTGTGGCGCCGTCGTTCATATTCAATAATTGTCCTAGCGGTTGGTTTATGAAGCACCGCCAAACGTTGGGCAACATGAAGGATGATTAAGATTCGCTCGCTCGCTCACTATTACAGCGGAATCACCGAACCCACGAGTAACTTCCCGGTGATTTTGATCATGCCCATTACCCACCTAGGCAACCTCCAGAAACAAACAACCTTGCGACTCGTGAACTCTTATCAAGACTTTATTGCCCGCCCCCCGACTCGGTTATCAATCACCGATACCCCGAGACCCCCTCTCTCTTAGCCGCCGAGACAAAAAAAGACGTAAAGAGTTGAAACGAACATGAAACTCTCCTCCCAAACCGTATACTTATAGTTAATCACGTCCCCTTTAGCCCCAATCAGAACCAACAGCGTAGCGTAATATTACCTCTTGGCTCATATTAGCCGATACGAACAGTTAACAAATAAGGCAACCCGCATTCGTTGGTCCCCAATAGTATCAGACAAATTTGGTCATGGCGCAAACACCTTTAATAAGTCTTAAACACTTGGCAGGCAACCAACACGAGATGAAGTCAGATCCTAAAGACGTCCGTTCACCTTCCGGATACGAATGGCCAGACCAGAGCAGAGGCCAAACTAGCCGACATGGATCCTGTTAGGTCTTATTCAGTCACACGACACGAGAGAGTTGCTTCAAAATTATTTGTTCTAACGCTTCTATTCACTGGCCTCACGGCATTAAACATACAAATCTACGTACATGAATCATCAATCCAACAGGGGGAGGGAATCGAGCAAAAAATATCAAAAAAAAACAAAGGCCAACCAAAAGTCATTTCCCTCTATCAATAGAATCACATCTCTGCCTCTTCGTAACAGACCGTAACAAGTCGTCACCGGGATTCAGTCCCGGGTGCTAAGACCAGTCCCAGCTAGGTGGAATGAGAGCAGTCCCCATTAAAAATCAGTGTAAAACGCTTCGTCCAGAAAAATGTGTCAGAAGAAACGGGAACAGATCGAATCGGAGCTCCCTCGTTTGTTCATCCGTTTCTCATTGCGGCGCAAAGGCGTGTAGTGGCTTGTACATGATAGAAAAAGGATGGACTCGAATAGTAAACATCACCTGGGTCTGCTCTCCAGCTCGCAGCAATCGCTCATATTACATGCTTTCATGACTTGGGAAAAGAACAAAACAGTACATGACGGGAGCAATCGTTATTCCTCCATTTACAGGAAGAGCTGAGCGAACAGGATACCGGCGCCAGCAGCAAGGACACTGCCGATGGCGACAGCGCTGCGAGCACCAGCGTTGTGGGGAACGGTGGAGGGCTTGGGGCCGCCCTTACCGGTGCCAACAGGGAGGGTGGCGTTACCGGTGACGGCGGCAACGGAAGTGCTCAAGGTAGTTTGGGTACCGCTGGTGGTGGTAGCGCCCCCGGAAGTCTGGGTACCGGTAGAGGTGTGAGCGGTGGTCTGAGTAGAAGAGCCCTTGGTGGTGGTGCTGCTGCTGTCGGAGCTGTCGTCGGAGCTGCCGTCGCCGGCGACGACCTTGATGCTCTGCCAGGTTCCAGAGTGGTCACTGTAAATGTACTCCTTGACGCTTTTGGAGGTAGGACTGTCAGAACCAGCGTAGTCGACAATGGAGATGCTCTTGTAGTAGCCGAGGAAAGGAGCCTTGGAGAAATCGGTGTAGCCACCAGCCCACTGGACGGTACCCTCGGGGGCGTTCTTGCGGCCAGCGACCCAAGTTCCGAGCTTGATCTGCATGGGAGTCTGGGGGAGAGTAGCACCACCATTGGCCTGCGCAGCAGTCAAAGTACGGACGACATTGCCATCAATGAGCCAGTTAACAGCCTGGGAGGTCCACTCCACGGAGTAAGTGTGGAACGAGCCAGTAGGGTTGGAAACGGGGTGGAAAGCACCACGATCGTAGGTAGAGGTATCACCCTTGCTGAAGTAGTTGGTCTGAGCCTGGCCGTTATCACCACCGACCCACTCCCAATCAATCTACACGATTTTGTTAGCATCACGATGCGCTATATAGACGTCAAGTTTAATGAATACATACCTCATCGAGATCATCGGACTGAAGGACAGCACTGGTGACAATGCCAGCACCGGCGGCAGCCTGGACAACAACGTCGACACGGCCGAAGAGGATGTACTTGCCAGTCTTCACGGTGGGAGCATCGCTCTCATTCTCAATCTTGAAGACAGCGCCATTACCGTTGAAAGAAAGAGTGGTGCCGGGGAGCTCAGTGAAGGCCTTGCAGTCGCCCTTGGTGAAGTCGCAGGTGGCCTTGTTGTTACCGAAGGCAGGGTCGGCAGGGCAGGCTATGAAGATGAGAGGTCAGTGACTGATTTATCAGGAACAGAAACTCATATAATTCAATCCCAATCCTCATTGGAAGGCCATCTCTTATTGACGTTGAGGTATAAACTTACTGCTCTTGAGAGGGTTGCAGTCAGTGAAGGTCTGAGCAGAGACCAGAGTAGAGGCAGCGAGAGCCAGAGCGGCAGCGGAGAAAGTTTTGGACAACATGTTTGCGGGAAATATGTGACGACTGAATTAAGTGATTCGAGTATGAATAAACGTGAGTCGGATCGATTATGGACAAGAAAGGAAAAGATATCCCCTTTTAAAAGTTGTGGGCAAAATCTATGGCGAGATGCTGTATTGTGTGTTGATACTTTATAGCGAGAGACTAGAAGCGGTGCAAAAAAGCAAACGACTTCTCGAGGTTTCGGGACGAGGTGGGGATTATAGATTAGAGGAAGAGTAAGTACAAGAGTGGATGAGGATGAAGACCAAGGAGACAGAGGAAGGGCAGGGCCGTGGTGGTGAGACCTGTGTTTTATTACCTTCTGCGACAGTAGCAGATACGGCACGTACCTACCTTACGTTTTGGTGGTGGACATGCCCTTTCCACGATGGGATAGCAAAAGTTAATGGCCCGTGAGCTGCTGGAGTGCATCCATCTGTCGAGGCAACGAGGGTCCCGCGCATCCATGTCGGATACCCATGTCGGCCAAGCCCTCCTGGGAGCCGGGGTACCCCTGCTCACGGCGCTCAATGGCCGTTGCGGTGGCCAACCAGAACGTCAATGGCTCAGGAACAGGTGCAGTGAGACAAGTCAGACGCCGAACCTTGAGAGGGTCCCAGCCATCCATGTGCATGTCGAGGGCTTGACTGGCTTGCCCTGGCTGGCCTAGCTGTCACGAGAGATGGGGCCCAGAACCAGATTGCTGGCAGCCGATTTGGACGTCTGTGGCGCTGCCTGCGCTGCCTGCATACTGGCTGGGACCAAATTGGACTGTGAGGAGGAGGGAAAAAAAGAGTCAGTGCCAGAGCTGGCTGGGAACAATAGTCGCATGCCAATCCGATATACCGGCATGAATAGTATGCCTAATACCGCCAGCTAACGCCACTGCTAACCAGCTCAAGCTGTTTCTACTATTAGCAAAAATTGCAAGAGAAATAAATTCGGGTGGCAGTACAGGAGGTAGCCCAGCCCAATGTTTTGCGTCATCCCAATCACCAGCAAACACATGAGACAAAGACGGAAGCATGATAGCGATAATGCGCGTGTTGCCAATCTTGTCAATCAGCCCGTGTTAGTAGTAGTAGAGTAGAGGGATCACACACCTAACGTTACAAAGTCTTCATTCCATTCTGACTACTCCATCAGGTAGGTCGCACGGTTTTTTGCCAGGCAAGGTACCGACCCAACAGCTGTACTATGTACGGTCATCATGTACGAGCTCGACCCTGCATTTGCATCCTCGTACAGCAGATGATGGTTAATATCCCATATCGCTGGTAACAGGTAATAGCGGCTAGACCAACGTCACTGGTGGATGATCCGAGATTACCCCTGATGATGAACTCTCTGAATAGCGAATGGCCAAGAGACTAAAAACTTTTTTGGGGTGTGCCGGATGCCGCTTAGGGCTAGGGCTACAGTGCGGTAATTTAATCGATTGTTCTGTGGTGCTCCACCAAATTCATACCATCTTATACAGTGCATGTACAGTGCAACTGATAAGGCACCTCGGCCAAAGATTGCGTGCCCCTCCCCTCCTCAAAACCTTCTTCACGGTTACGCGGCTCCTTTGTATGATCTTCTGTGCAACCACCTCAAGGACCCTCAAAAATCGCATGTGGATGCAAGAGAGAAAAAACTGACGTCCTATGGATTCCTATTTGTGCCGAAACCCCCGCCGTTGCCCCAGTCTATCCCTTCAATTACTACCAGCCTGAACCAGAAAGGCGCGGCTGGGGGAGGATCAGCGAATCACACCTCGCTCTTCCTACCCATACGGTTACCTTCCCCTCCCAGGACCTCCCATGATAGCGCCAACCAGAGCAAATAGCAAGTCGCCGCATCCAAGAACTAATTTTTTGGTGCATGCGCCGCGATGGCCCGCCAACCTCTCCCTTTTTATCCATGGTTGCTTTCCCCAGGACAGCATGGATATGGATGGGATGATGAATACCTGCATCTGACACTTCTTCTGTGCTTTTTATCGCCTTCTGAAACCTGGGGACTAGTCTCCCGATTTTGTGGCTGAACAGACAAGTGCTTTTGAGGTATGTGCATCACCTGCCTGGGCAAAACATTCAGAGGAGGCCGTGGCCAACACCAGATTTCACGCAGCAGACAATCAATCACACAACGGTCCTCGTACTCATTCGTGCATGCGTCAGCGCGCCCTACGCATTCATGGCACCAAGGTACAAGATCCGCCTAGCGTGGTCTGAGAATTTGCACATACTACAAGTACTACAACTTGCACATACAGAAACACGAGCCCACCGAGATTCTTGGCATCATTTGCCCAACTGGCATCGTCCGAAGCATGTGCGCAATCTCGTACGAGACTCGAATTATGGGGAAAACGGTTCTCTCGGAAAACAAAAATAGAGCTTCACGATTCGCCTCGTGACTTGACGAACAAAACGCGTTGAGGGTCTCTGTGCCGAATTCCATACTCCGTACATATAATTACGCACCCAAGTTTGGGCACGGCACCACGGCACGTCGCAAGTACTACTGGTGCTAGCAGATAGATACGAGCCGGCAAACTGCTTCGTATTAGCACGCTATTTTATGAATGGACTCGCCGGGGGGCAGCAATGTCCCGCGCTCCCTCGCCCTCACCGGAGCAAGCCTGAACCGACTGTAGACATGGCTTCCAACACCAACACGATGCGCCGGGAATACTCGTCTCTCACCTCATTCAATTTTACTGACCCTGGCCCGGACACTGCCAAATCCGTCAAGCAAAATTGAACGGTTGCTTCTTACAGAGGAGTCCAAAATTACGAGTTCTAGTACGGCCAACAGTCGGCCATTTCCGTTCGCCTTTCCGTTGACTTTTCTCTTCTCCTATTGTTGCATTTTCCCTTAAAGTCTTTTTTTTTTTTTCTTCCACATAACAATTCTCTTGGCCTTCCATGGCTACTTTCGGTTCGCAATTCTGTCGATCATTCCGAATTTATTGGCGAGATTGTCGATAAAATGGGGGATCCGCAGCATTAGTCAATCTGTTATTGCAACACGAATTCTAATTTTACTCAGGATCCACGTCAGCCTAGTCCCCAAGCAGTCGGATGTAGGGGTGGAGAGGAGTGGCATTTGGGGTTAATCCTTGCCACCAAAAACGTGTCCGCTAGCATTCCGGAAGTTTTGCTAACTGCGCCCCTAGGTTCTTTTTCTTCAGCAAAGCTTCATCAAAGTTACAGAGCTTGAGAAATGCAACTCTCTGTTGACGGATGACGATGGCAGAGGTCGCATGGCTCCCTGTTTCACTCAGCAAGCTGGCTTCCCTTTATTATGACTCCTTTCTTCCGTTTTACCATATTACCCAATCTCGCATATTGGTGAGGCACAAGCTGTATCAGCCAGGTGGGGTTGTGTTTCTGCTTTTGGTGGTGCTCCCATGGGCGGTCACGGCTGCCAGATCCGACTCGCGCGGCTCATTGCGCATTGCTTTTTGAAGTCAACAAACGTCGGGCTCTCAGCTGCAGGTTTCAGACATGTCACACACGATCCAAAGCTGTTTCCAATTTGGAGACAATGAAAAATCCTCCCTCGAGTCTCTAACAAACAAACCTCCTAGGCGCATATCGCATTCCCGATGGGCAAGTGTGTTGGGACTTTCTGCAACGCAGGGCGAATGAGACAAGACAAAAGGTCCCATCTCGCCCAAATATTCATGCCTCCAACAGCCACGGTGTCTCTGCAGGGCGAGAAGCGGGTAATTGCGTTATTTGTTTGTTTGTTTATTTGTTTGGCTGTGAGCCGGCTCTCTTTGCTCAACTTTCGCCGATTAAAGCCATTTGCATCTTGCGGTAAGACAGACATGCAACTACTTTTTGTCACTATACCCAACCTTGGCAAATACCGAGTTTCCGACGGCGGCAATACACGCCTCAAAATACTGATCTCAAGACAAGCGTCCACATGATCACAATGGGATGTGCGATTTGTGCAACTCAAGCTTAGGCACATCTGATATTCCTTTCGCGGCAAGGCTCCCGTCACGGATGCTAACCTACCCGTTCCATCCATCCATGATTTTGACATTTTGTGCGAGGGACCCCAGCTGAATCGGATTGACACTCGCCACGCGGCTGCGCCCGGTGGTCTATTAGACTCAGCCTCTCCCGCAAAGCTCAAGTTGAGAATGGAAATATGCCTTTGGGTCTATTGTCCAAGATCCGCGGCGGCCCTCTAGATCTATGGACTGTTTTTGTTTTTTTGGATAGCTCTCTTTGGCATGCAGCCACCCGTAGCTGATCAATGAAGTTGTTGATTATTTAAACGGGCTCCAGCGGCAGAATGTTGAATGGCCACGTGGATTTGACCCCTGGCGGGAGGATGCATGATTATCAAATTATTCCGGAGATTAAATGCCAGAAGGATGAAGCCGGATGGTTTCCTGTTGAGAATGTCATGGAACTTTGCACCGTCCTAAAGTCGGCGCAATGGATCATTATTCAATGAAGGGGGCCAAGTAGAGCACGACTATGATGGGGATATTAATACATCTCGTTGCGTGGGGGTCCAAGTTCCACTACAGACATGAGACTAGGCAAGACAAGCGAGATGTCGTCAGGTGACGCCCAAGACTTGATGTTTGTGGTGGTGACGATGGTAGCATTGTTGTTGGTCAACGAGATTGATGAGCATTGTGGGTTGGCATGATATAATGTACCGCCATGGAACTGCTAAGTTGGATGACAACGAACAATGCTTTCGACCAAACACCGGGCGATGATGAATTCGTCATACAGAAAAGGATTTATAGCATCGTGTGACACGAGATGCATATGCAAGTATGTGAAAATGACGGTGATTACTATATTCCCGGGTAGATGCATCGGCAAGGACCGAGCGCGATGCACCCGCTATTGGAGGGGGAGGACAAGATATTCAAGGCATCGAGGCATTGGGGGATAGTCACAAGGCATGATGAGGGAGCGGTGAATCGAAGCGAGCAAGCAAAGAAGGGGATGCCGAGTCTTATTCTCCTACGGTAAGCGTCTTGGGACCGATCTGTGCGTGTACCTATCAAGATGAGGGTTGAGATGCCGGAATATATTGCTGCCTCCACTGTTGAGAAAGTGGGGGAGACAGCAATGAGTGAGAGAGGGGGGGAGGGGTAGTCTAGTTGGGAATATGAATATGGGAATATGTGAATATTATTATTCACATTCTGGTGCGACGTGAGGGCGGCACAACAATTGCCAAGAGAGAATTGATTTATATGAGAAGTAATGAGAGCCAACGCATTTAATTAACTCGGGCTGTTTCTGTCCTCCCTCCCCCCTCCCTCCCCTCTTGTCCCTTGGGAGAGATGTGGCATGGCTTCGTACTTTGCTATTTTAGGAAAATGCGATTTATGCCCAACTTTCCCCCCTTCTTGTTTTTCCCATTCATGGAGCATTGGATGGATGGCATGCAGTGACATGACAGCCAGCGGCCGTTGAATCGAATCTGCAGGAATCGGGCACAGTAAAAAGTGATGTCATAACGTGGGAGAGAGAGGTACGGTACCAAATGAGGAGTAAGACGATGATGATGGCCCCAAATGTCTTTGATGTCTTTGATAGTAGTAGTAGTAAGTACAGTAGTAAAAGAAAAAATGAGGGGCTTTTGCTTTCCAACCCCTCCTTCAACAGCTCCCCTCTAAAAGAAAGAGCAAGGTCTAGACTTTTCCTTTTTTTTGCTTATTCAATTAAAGCTGCTTGCTTGCTGCTGAAAAAAAAAAACCAGACAGTTTTAGCGGTGACCCTTACGTTTCACAAGGAGAAAAAAGGGACCCCAAAAAAACACTAAATCAGGACCCTTAAATTTTTGGTTAATAGCCCGGAAAAAGAGACTTGGTTGGTTGGTTTTGGTTGAACTGGTGCTTTTTGTTCCCATATTGATAGCCAGGGGAGGGGGAGGGGGAGGGGGGGACCAAGGGTCTTGGCAAAGGGCCCAATCGGCAATTCGTTTAGACTTGGGAAGGCAAAAAACACTGCCCAGCAAAAGAAAGAGAAGAAAAGAAGAGGTGTCGACGCGGCCTGATGGAATTTCGGGGTCCCTTTTTTTGGTTCTTTCTTTTTTCTTCCGTATTTCTTTCTTTCTACTGTTTATTCTATTCTTGCTGTAGAACAAGTCCGTCTCCGCTATCAATCGGCGTCTCACTCCCCCCTCCGTACGTATGCGCATATCCAATGTCTTATAGGTGCAGTGCAGTGCAGAGGCAATGTTAAGAGACATGATCTTCATCAAGCCTTTGGAATCATATGTGTTGCCTACCTAGTAGTGATTATGGACCACGGATGACTCTGAGGTACTCGATACTTTCTCTCTTCCTCTCTCATGAGCAACATCGTATCTGCCAGTCAGTCAGTCAGTCCGTCCGTCAGGTCGAGTTTCAAAAAAAAAAATCCTTGGAATACCCGAAACAGGGCAGGCCTTCAACTAAAGAGATGCTTGACAAAAAAAAGTTGGTCATCCATCCAATCACTAACCAAGATCTAAGCCGTTGGTCCCATCCCATCCCATTCATTCTAACCGGACTGAAAGTGGCCTGACTTGACTTGACTGGCAGACACTGACTGACTAATTGACTGAACCGAGTGGTGCCTGCACTTGCACACCACCGCTTGCACTGCATTGCGTTGCGCCTCTTTGGAGACCTAGAAAAAGCCTCGAATCCAGGCTTCCAGTGGAACAAACAGGGCGCCTTGGCCACGGCCCCCCTCCCCCCCATGACGTAGATGCCACTGTCACTGTCACATTTTTTGTAACCCGTTATTTCTTTTTTGAGCTGTTTTTGGCTGTCCTGGTTCTGTCTTGCGTTGTGTATGTAAGTCACTGTCTTGTCGGAAACGTGTATGCAACGTGCAGAAGGGGTGGTGGTGGTGGTGGTGGTGGTAGTAAGTAGTCATAGTAGTCATAGTAGTGAGTAGTGCAGGCGTGCGAGTGTGCAGCAACAGCAACAGCAGCAGCAACAGCAAAGCAGTGTGTACCTACCTTGCCTTACATACATTTTTGTCGGTAGCTTTTTCTTCAACGGCCCTCTGCGCCCTTGACTGTTTCATCTCATCAGCCTCACAACTTCCTTTCATCCAGCATCTTCTCTTCCCTCCCTCTTAATATTCTCTAGTCTTCTTTTTTCTCGTTCTTTCTCCATCATTCTCCATCATTCTCTCCGTCTTTCTATCCTTCTCTCTCTCTCTCGTCTCGTCTCGTCTCCGAGGATTCAATCTTTTCCATCCCTCTTACTCATACCAGACAACGGGGGTTGTTTTTGCTTCTCCGCTATTCGGGGTCACCAAAAGTTGTACCCTCGCTGCTTCGCTCGCTCGCTATTTTTTCCCCTCCCCCCTCCCTCCTTCACCTCCCATTTCCCTCTGAGATATTTTTTAAAAAATCATCCAACGTTAAAAGTTGATTCGACTGCGCCTTTACGGGCACTCAGATTCTTCGCCAGCTTCGCCCGATTCCCGCCATTTCCCATCCCTAGATCCACCCCACAAAGATCAGCATAGGGTAATCTCCCATGGCGCCTTACAACGACGTGGAGGCCTTCCACGAGGCCTTGCGCTCCAGTCGCCGAATCCTTGCCCTCTGTGGGGCCGGTCTGTCCGCATCCTCGGGCCTGCCAACCTTCCGCGGTGCGGGAGGTTTCTGGAGGAATTACGATGCGACCCAGTTGGCCACGATGCGAGCCTTTAGGACAGACCCGGGCATTGTCTGGCTCTTCTACGGCTATCGGAGACATTTGGCCTTGAAGGCCCAGCCTAATGCTGCCCACAAGGCCTTGGCGGCATTGGCGAGGGAGAACCAGGACTTTTTATGCCTGACACAGAATGTCGATAGTAAGTACATGGTTCTATTTTTTTCTTTCTCTAGAATAGGAGATTTGAGATTACCAACAAGCTGTCAAGGGTATATGATATGCCACGCCATGCTATGCTGGGATGGGATGGGATGGGATGGGATATGGGAAAGCACCTCGTAGCCCGATTCTCACACTTTTGAACAGACCTCTCACAGCGAGCCAATCATCCGACTGACCAACTTCGGACCCTCCATGGCTCGTTGTTCGATATCAAATGCGCGAATGAGGAGTGTGGCTGGGTTCAAAAGGAAAACTATGACGATCCATTCTGCCCGGCCCTTGCACCAGCTTCGGTAGATATGCCCAACAACGAACCATTGCCGCTTTTGGATCCTTACCATCGTATCGAACGCATCACCGAGGACGAACTTCCCAGGTGCCCTAGATGCCAGACGGGTTTGCAAAGACCCGGCGTAGTCTGGTTTGGCGAGGACTTGGACGGAGATATGCTTTTGGGCGTCGATAATTGGATACACGAGGAAAAACTAGTACGCCTCTTGTTCTATAAATATCCCCTCCCAGTGCTTGATCGGACCATCCGAATACTAATTGCCATCGTCTAGGATCTTATACTTGTAATTGGAACGTCAGCACAAGTGTATCCTGCGGCCGGCTATATCCACAAAGCTCAGAAGCAAGGAGCGCGTGTTGCTACCATCAACCTCGAAGCCGAAAATGTGGAAGAGCTGTACAAGGTCAAGCCTGGAGATTTCGCTTTTGGCAGGGATGCGGCAGAAATCGTGCCCAAGCTATTGGAACCCATCATTGGGAAAATGAATGCGAGTGGTGAGTTCCAAAAGCAATAATTTGGGGGAGAAGAGAGAACACGGGCTATTCGTAGTCTTTTTGTTTTCCATTCTCCCATTTTTCTTCTCTCTTCTTTCCGAAGAATTTGTCAAAAACGAGGGTGCATATATGGGTTCGAGTCTTTTGGTTACGGAGCGTCGTGAAATGCTTTATTCTTGGGCTGGGGATAAAAGGGAGAATTGTCATGAAACAACAGAGTCATGGGATCTATTGAACATTCCTTCAAGATATAAAAACTGGATGTGGGAAACGGTTAATGCATTGATTCGGCTGCATATATACAATGAAATGATAAATGGATTAATATTGTGGACATGATGTTGGTGTGTCTAGCCTAGCCTTGGTCTTTGTGCGTACATCTGTCTTTGTCTGTGTTGAGCGAGGGTATTATGGGATGCATATTGGTATGGGGAGGGAGCATATACTTGAATTTACTGATATATAGGTGTATGTAATCATTTTGGGAGCAATAATGGATGCTCTGTACGCTTTCTTTGTGACGAGGTTCATTTATCGCCGAGGTCGACATACACCACTTTATTTCCATGTCCGAACATTGTCTCGCTACCTTCTCCGCATTGGGCAGCTGGTGACCCCTGGGCTTTGTCTATCGCTTCCATCCGTCCATCGAGGGGGCGAGGGGGTGGCGGGGTGCTATAATTTAGTGTGCCAGGTACTAAGCTTGGCGGTTTGGATTTCTGATTCTCACGGTGAGGGGGCAGGCGGGAGAAAAGAAACACTAGATCAGAGCTTATGGTAAAGTAATTCATAACGCCCGGGGGATAGACAGAAACAAGAGAAATGAATAGATATAAAAGGAACCGTCGGGCATAAGAGGAACAGAGAGATACAAGAGGAATGGATAGACACAAGAGGAATAGATAGATATAAGAGGAACAGAGAGGCACAAAAGAAACGGATCGACACAAGAGAAACAGGTAGAAAGCTCAAAAACTAAGAGATATAATCTTTTTGAATCTGTTTACGATATTTAGCGTTCCGGTGTTTGTTTTCTACCCCTTGGGGAGGAAAGTCATGATTTTTTTTTTTGGCTCTCCAGATTGGCTTTAATGGGTCGCTAGTAGGTAATGTCATGCGTCTATTCTAGGTAGGTGTATTCGCTTGAATTATCATCATTGATGCCTTATGCCTGGGGATATCACATTTTTTGTCCAATAAGTAGCATGTCGATTTTAATTGTATGGTATGAGGAGAGCGGCTATTATATCAATTGTCCAACATATGAAAGTGCTGTTAATCTGTGTATATTAAACGCAGCTATGCCGGCATGTTCTTCTATGATGCACTTGCGATGGAGTGAGGTAGAAAGGTAGAGAATAAACTGATAGACTCTGCTCCTTGCTAATGATAATGAAAGCAGTAATACTATAATAGAAGAATAATGCTAATTACATGTTATAAATAACAGTTGATGAAGTAGAACTTGGGACAGGTAGGATAGTGTGTACCTTGGTAGGCAAGTAGGTATGAATAACTAATCTCCAAGCTTACCTATATTACATGCCACCCTAATACTTCTTAAGGGTAGGTACTGGTTATAATGGCAAATGCCATTAATAAAAGCCCCGACTACACTACCTGCTCTCACAGCTGAACAGAGCCACCTATTTTACCCGAATGATCATCAACGTTCTTTCCTAAAGGATAAAATAAAATACAATGCAGGCCATTGTCGCGTTGTCCCGTTGACCAAGAGGTTACATCAAGTGTGGACAAAGCAGGCCTGGTCTTACCTGCCCTCCGTGCCTCCCTCATTTCCCCACCTTCCCATCCATGTCTCAAATGTCTTATAAGCATGACGCTGATCATCGGGCCGGATATCTAAACCTCATCTCGGGTTTCTCTGGCGGTGTCGGAACTCAATTGATGCTTCAGACCGCATCAAAACAACATTCAAGATGCGTCGCGTCGGGTTACTCGCGTCTGCTCTGCTGCTGCAATGCGCACATCTGGTTCTTGCGGACCAGAAGACACAGGACGATGGACTTTCCTATGTCGACCCCTTGATTGGCACGCAGAATGGAGGCAACGTCTTTGCGGGGGCTACACTGCCTTATGGCCTGGCAAAGGCTGTGGCGGACGTTGATGGCCAGAATACGGGTGGGTTTGGTCTGGATGGGAGCAACGTGACGGGCTTCTCGAGCGTTCACGATAGCGGCACCGGTGGAAACCCAAGTTTGGGCAACTTTCCGCTTTTCCCTCAGATTTGTCTCGACGATGATCTGAACAATTGCCACTTCCGCATCGGTGACAGGAAGCTTCACTACGTCAACGAGTCGGTGGTCGCGAAGCCGGGTCACTTTGGCATTGAGCTTGTGTCAGGCATCAAGGCGGACATGACGGTTTCCGATCATGCGGCGCTCTACCAGTTCAAGTTCCCTAGCGGAAAAGGCGAGCACCCTCTGATTCTGCTCGACTTGACCGACCTGTGGCAGAGCAGACAGAATGCTTCTGTCGAGATTGACGAAAAGTCTGGACGAATGGTTGGTAACGGAACGTTTCTGCCCAGCTTCGGCGCGGGATCATACATGCTGTACTTTTGTGCGGATTTCTTCGGAGCTGAACTCTACGAAACTGGCGTGTGGGTGAACAGCAGAGCTGGCACCGAGCCGAAGCAAATTTACATCACGCGCGGCTTCAACCTCTTTTACCTCGAAGGTGGCGGTTTCGCCCGTTTTAAGCCTTCTGCAGACGGCACTGTTACTGTGCGTATGGGCATGAGCTTCATCAGCAGTGAGCAGGCCTGTCGGAGTGCCGAAAGAGAGATCCCGAATCCCCTTACGGACTTTGATCGTCTTGTGAAGAATGCCCAGGATATATGGAGGGAGAAACTGAGCCCTATCTCAGTCAAGGACGGCGGCGCGAGCAAAGATTTATTGACGAGCTTTTGGAGTGGTGCCTATCGCAATATGATTTCGCCTCAGAATTATACAGGGGAGAACCCCCTTTGGAAGAGTGACAAGCCCTATTTTGACTCCTTTTATTGGTAAGTGATGTATGACTTGATATATGGACGTTGGAGGCTAATGAAGACAGTTTGTGGGATAGCTTCAGAGCGCAGATGCCAATTATATCTCTAATCGACCCTTTTGCTGGGACGCAGATGGTTGAGGCACTTTTGGATATCTACAAGCACGAAGGATGGTTGCCGGACTGCCGCATGTCTCTCTGTAAGGGATGGACTCAGGGTGGATCCAACGCTGACGTGGTCATTGTGGACGCGTATCTCAAAAATCTCAGCACTACTATTGACTGGGAACTCGCACTTGAGGCTGTCATGGCGGATGCTGAGAACGAGCCACTCGAGTGGTCATACCAGGGCCGCGGTGGACTGGCAAGCTGGAAGAAGCTCGACTACATCCCTTACTTGGACTTTGACCCCACTGGGTTCGGCACCAACTCGCGTAGTGTTTCGCGCACGCTGGAGTACTCGTATAATGACTTTTGTCTCGCCGAGTTGGCTGGCGGACTGGGCAAGCATGATTTGCAGCTCAAGTATCAGCAGCGAAGCATGAACTGGCAGAATCTCTGGAAAGCAGACCAAACGTCATTCATTCATGGAAAGGATACCGGATTCAAGGGATTTTTCCAGCCCAAATATCAGAATGGCACGTGGGGATTCCAGGATCCTATTGCGTGCTCTTCTCTAGCTAGTTTCTGTTCTCTGACGACGAATCCGAGCGAGACCTTTGAGGCGAGTATTTGGCAATACTTATTGTAAGTTGAAAGTTCCTTGAGTTGATTCCCTGGGTAAGGTTGAGCAGTCTCATGACTAACAATGCAACAGCTATGTTCCTCACGCTACTTCGTCTCTTATTGAGCTGGTTGGAGGTGATGATGCCATGATCTCCCGTCTTGATTTCTTCCATACCTCTGGTCTTGCCGACATTTCCAACGAGCCCGTCTTCCTTACCGTCTATCTCTACCATTACACGGGGCGACCGGCTCTCTCTGCCGAGAGAATTCACAAATACATTCCCTCCTCTTTCAACGCCTCACCCGGAGGCCTCCCTGGAAACGACGATTCTGGCGCCATGGGCGCATTCCTATTCTTCTCTGTCCTCGGCCTCTTCCCCATCGCAGGGCAGAACGTGTATCTCATCTCGCCTCCTTTTGTCGAAGAGGTGAGCATCAAGCACCCTATGACGGGCAAAACGTCAACGGTGCGGAATATTGGATTCGATCCATCGTATAAGAATATTTATATTCAGAGCGCCAAGGTTAATGGCATGGCATGGACAAAGTCGTGGATTGGGCATGAGTTTTTCACCGAGGGGTGGACATTGGAGTTGGTGCTTGGGGCGATGGAGTCGGATTGGGGGAAGAAGATGGAGGATAGGCCGCCGAGCTGGGCGGTGCAGAAGTGAAGTCCCGAAGACGAAACATGAAGTGTGATGGGGAGGCTTTTGTCTTGTATACACCGTTGTACATATGTATTAGAGCATTGGTATGTCAATATTTATGAAGTAGTCTATATTTTGCGTAGAAGAGTGAGTATAGGATTTGCATATTCCAAGTACTCCTTTCTTGTTAAATACGATTCGAATCTTGAATCCACGCATTCGTCAGGGCCTCATTACTTGCCTCTTTTAACTTGGGAACTAGGTAACCCTCAAGGACCTCCTTTTGGAAACTAGTCCAACGCGATCGACTTCCTTAGTAAAGCTCCCCACATGAAGATTTGTGCTTGACTGACGTGAGGATGAGGAAGTCGAAAGTATAATCGGGTCTCGATTTTGAACTTTCCAGAGGGGTCGTTGGTTTTCTATAAACAGGTTTGGTCATAGACAGGACGGAGGGAGGGGGATGGTGAAATTATATGGTGTAAACGGTTTGTGTTTTTGGGGGTGTTTGCTTGGTTCACGAATAGTAGTATATTGTACTACTCTATTCGTGGCTATGTTAGTGAATCCCACAGAAAACGGATCTCTCCTTGGGGACAAATACTCCCAGGTAAATCACATTTGAATGAAAGCTTGTATGCGGTAGATTTCATCTAAAAGCTGGTAGAGGGGGGATGTATAGCAATTTGGCAGTACTCAGGGATATCTTTTTGAGCGATTTTCTTGTTGATATACCTAACTAGTGATATTTCATGGTTGAAGACTTGTTTAGACTGCTCGGCTCGAGTAACGTAAAGTCACATAGAGCAATATAGAGCGATGAAGAGCGACGTAGAGAGACGTAAAGAGATAAAGAGTAACTTATAGTAATGTAAAGTAATATAGAGTAATATAAAGTAATATAGAGTAATGTAAACGGCAGAGGGGGGCAAGGTATGGGATTAATGATCATAGTCTAGGTCAGTGAGGAAATAAATATGTTTTCGTGTCCCCTGATAACATCTATAATATAATTTAAGAGAATAGCCCAATTTTTGAGAAATTAAAAAGGGATACAAGAGAAATATTCTGGTTGCTTTATAGTGGGTAATGTGAGCGTAGAGTTGACCGTGTTTTCGGTCAGCGTGGAAACCTGGAGGGACCGGTGTTAAATCTAATTACACGAAAGAAATATAAGGTTCCAGGTCATATAATGGGAGTAGTATCATTTGATACGGGAGTATCTACCTATATAACTCCGTCCCCTTTGTTTAAGACACCCTGCATACAAGCCCCCATTGGGATAACTCCCTCCGCTATGTATAAGTTATTACAGCCTCTATTCAGGGTATTGAAGCGTAAGTCAAATGGATAGTTGATGCCATGAGTTCGAAGGGAAATTATGTACCAAAGAATATGAATATCCTTTCTAGGCATATAGATGTCAAAGTTCTGCGGATGCTGAAGTTTGCTTCGTGTAAGTGGTATATATCATCCCCTGCCAAAATCTTTGCCTTTGACTAGCAGTATGCCTTATTAGGGATGCACCCAAGAACCTGGAAGCTTTATATTTCCAGTCTCAACCTGGTATCCAATCCCCTTCCATTAGCACAGAGTAATATTCTGCGCGTATTAAATAGTTCTTTCGTCCAAAAATTTTTGCTGGTTGGCTTTAAAACAAGACTCTTCCTCTTCCTGTTTGCCTGTTAAAGTTCCGAGGTCATCTTATACTGCCATTTCGAGGCTGCCCCACCCACTCGCCCACCGACATGGATTAGTGACGTAGCAAGTCGAGCCAGCAAGGAAGGCAATCCTTCAACCATTCACTTCCAATTACAGAGTAGACTGCCCAACTTGCCAACACCACCACTTCCTCTCTTCCATCAACATCCCGACTTCACTCATCAAAATCAACAAGCCTCCAGCCGAAAAACGCATACAAAGTCGCCCACCATGCAGGGCTTCAACATGGGACGCTACGTCCCCCCGGACCTCGAGGGCACCACCTCCGCCAACAAGCTGCACAAAAAACACCCCCTCGGCGCCCGCGCCTCCAAGCTCTCCTCCCACGGCGTCCTCACCGTCCGCTTCGAGATGCCCTTCCCCATATGGTGCAGCACATGCCCGAAGCCCACCGTCATTGGACAGGGCGTGCGCTTCAACGCCGAGAAGAAGCGCGAGGGGAGCTACTACACGACGCCGATATGGGGGTTCCGGTTCAAGCATGTGGCCTGCGGGGGGTGGATCGAGATGAGGACGGACCCGAAGAACACGGCGTATGTGGTCGTCGAGGGGGCGAAGAAGAGGGACACGGGCGAGGACAAGGTTAGAGATGGGGATACCGTCATCTTGACTGACAAGGAGCGCGAGGCCCTGCGCCAGAATGCGTTTGGCAGCCTGGAGAGGACCATTGAAGATCGCGAGGCGCTCAAGCTAGCGACAGAACGCATAGACGACTTGCTCGACGTGTCATCCCGGCAATGGGATGACCCATACGCCCAGAACCAAAGGCTTCGGAAGGCGTTTCGCGCGGGGAGAAAAGAGAGGGAGAAGCTCGCCGCGGCGACGGAAGAGCTAAAGGACAGGATGAGCCTGGGGATGGATATCCTGCCTGAAACCGAGGAGGACGCACGGCGGGCCGCGCTCGTAGACTTTGGGGCGTTGGACGAAACCGACTCAACAGACAGGGCGCTTTCGAAACCCCTCTTCGCATCAAACAAACCCACAACGCAATTGTCGTCATCATCGTCAACAACGGCCCCCAAATTGAAATCCGAAAAGCAAGCCTCTAAACGAAAGGAGAGCCTCGTCTCCGAACTCATTTCCAACACCAGGGCGGCTCAGGACCCTTTCCTATTCACTAGTCGCGCCGGCACGGACGACAAATTGTCGGCGAAACTACTTCCAGGCGTCAAGCGAAAACGCGTAGACAACGACACCAACACCAATACTGACACCGACACTCCTGCACCACCTCTCATCGCTGAGAGGCAAGATCAGCCACCTGCTAAAGTTGCCGTGCAGGGAACAAGTGTTTCAAGTGCATTGGTGGCTTACGACTCGGACGATGAATGATGATGATGATGATTAAAATTGCTTTATTGGGTTTGGGCGTTGCATTATGGGAATCAAGGTACGGAGTACAGTGATGGTGGCATAGAAATACGATACCCTGGGGATGGCGCTGCATGGGATAACAGGTACACAATAGACTTCCATATAAGTGTTTTCAACCTTGCGATTGAACGGCGAACATGGCACCCGGCGCCTGCGTTTTTTTTGGTACGACGGACTTCCGTATACACATTTCTTTCTTCATCATTTTTTGCCTCGTGCGCATCCTAACGGTCTAAACTGACAATGCAACTTGACGCCATTTCTCGTAAAGCTTCAAAGGGTCCTCCATTACCGAATAACTTACCTGCCACGCATTCCAGAAAAGACATATCAAATACAAGACAATCCATGGTCCACGTAATCCCAATGCTGCTGCTGCTGCTATTGTTGCTGCTCCTCCCCTCCCATCTTAGTCGAGGCCGGAGAAATCCTCCCAAAATAGGCTTTGCTTATACAACAAACTCTCGTCTCGTCTCGCCGTGTAGCCGAAAAAAATAATGTGTTGAAAGAATGAGACGCCCAAAGAAAAAAAAGAGACAGGCGGAAAGAGAAATAAAAACGCCATTTGTTGTGCCCATGTGCCATCCCGTCCAGATCAGACGCCGTGAAAAGTATGATTGTAGTAATGCTGTTGCGAGCTCCTAAAACTGTATGCTGTTGAGATATTAGACGTCATCCATTTGGCCAGCCGGCTCTTCCTCTTCGTCATCGAAGCTCGCCACGGAGGACATGTCGTCCTCATCTTCGCTTTCTGCGCCGGCCTCGTCGGCGGCGTCCTTGTTTGCGTATTTCTGGACATACTCTGCCACCGCAAAATACATTAGCAAATGAAAAATATTCTCGAAATGGACCATTCTGTTGCGAAGAATAGCTCTCCTCTTCTCCTGTCGTACCTTTGACCTTAGCATCGTAGCTCTTGGGCTCCCGAATTAGCAATGCGGCCGCTTCGCCATTGAGAGGGTCGGTGGGGTTGGGATAGCGGAGTAGTTGCGGCAGAAAGACCTCGAAGATATTGATCATATCAAACATGGGTGACCAAGTCTGGTTGATAACATCCAGACAAACAGACCCAGACCTATCCAGAAAAAACCATCGTCTCAGTATAACGTCTCTTTTTTTTTGATGATATTTGCTCATTTTCTCTCCCCATGTAACCAATCAGGCGCAGCAACACGACTCACAGCTCGTCAATATTGGGGTGGAAGATGCGGTTCACGAAACCGATGCTCGGTGACTTGTAGGGGTAGGCGTCCGGGAGTTCGACGTGGACCTTCCAAAGGCCACCCTCGAAAGGAGCTGCAGCGGCAAGTCAGTCCGCTTATCCGCGTCGTCTGCCGTGCAACATGGACTCACTCTCAGCTGGACCTTTGAATCGGACAAAGAACTCCTGCCTGTTGGTTTCGGTGAGGACGTGGATTCGAAATGCCGAGTGGGTCGGGCGAGGCGGAAGGGGGAGGGGGAGGGGGGATACTGGAGTGCTCACACTGTTGCGAGTCAGGTCAGTAATGCTGGATCTTACACACACGGAGGGAAGCATGACCTACTATTATCGTTGACGAGTGTCACCTCATAGTCGCTCATGAGCCTAATTGAATCAGTTTTATCGCCGCAGAGGAAGTGCCGGAGAGGTAGGTAAGTAAGTTTCGTACATTCTGTCAGCATGTTAGTCAAGTGATTAGCTTGTTCAGGGGGTTAGTAGTAGTATTGTTGCATGCATACTTCATGACCTGGATAGCCAGTCAAGTCAAACAGTCAGCTTGTAATCGTAATCGGCGTAAATACCAAGGTACCCATTTCACAACTCACATCAGTCTCGATACGACGACGAGGACTACTCATTATTGCGGTTGGTAGCGGAGGCGGCGGGGTGTTGCTTATTCTCGAATTTCAACCGTTTCAAGGGCGTGTCTCCCCTCGTTGGTCAGAGAGTCGGAGAGTCAGGGCACAGAGGGAGAGGGAGGGAGGGAGAGAGAGAGCGGGACAGGCGTCACTTGCGACGGAGGGGACGAGCGTTTCGCTTCGAGGCGGGACAAGGAAGGGCTCGGCCCGTGAATGCAGAAGGTGAGATGTACAGAGAGGTTGAAACTAAATGAAGAAATGAATGGTTGAAACAGCCCAAGTCGGGACGCTGATGGATGCAATCAGAGAATACAAGAGGCGGAGGAGAGGATGGACGGGAAGGGGGCTAAAAGCGATTCAGTAGTATTTGTTTGACTGCTCTGATCTATCCTCAATGGTCAAGTCACGAGGGGTTACTGGGCTAAAATTGAGCTAATACTAGAATGGTGCAGGTTAGCAGAATAAATGACGTAGGTACCTTGATGTACTGCTACCCTGCAGTAATTGATTGTGCTACAAGTAGGTATTAATGGATATCCGGAAGACCCCGAAGCTTTACCGGAAAGGCACTGGAAGCTATTTGGTCAAATAGGTAATGGGAGAGTTGAAAGCATAATTCAGACTCCAGTACTAACCTAACCTTTAGCTCAGATACTTGTTCAATCAACGGTCGACGGATCAAAGTCTACCTTCATTGGCGCAGTCAACAGGCGGAATAAAAAAGTTGCTAATGTACATAAGAATGAAAATGGTTCATGCAGCATTAGATGGCGCCATTGGAGGAGTGAGGTAAGGATGGCCTAGATAAGTACCTAGTACTAGGTATGTGCACATTTTGCTTCCGGAGGATGAAGTTCCTTGTCCCTGAGATATGCACAGGCATGTCCTCCGTGCTTCCTACGGAATAATAAATAATTATGGATTTCATATGGATGGCATGTACTCCGTACTCCGTCATGGTTGGTTCAACTGGCCGCTCATACCGCCTTCTCATCAGAAATCACAAAGCATAATCAATCAATCAATCAAATCAACGCGATTCATACCGGCAGCATCACCATGTATGAATGACTTACGTCTATTTTGACCCCTTGAACTGGCGGGTATCATAACTGATATGAAACCAGTCGCTTAGAATAGAGTCCCTGAGGATGATGATGATGATCACGCTGCTGCTGCTGCTGCTGATGATGATGCTGATAATACTACCTACCGAGTACTACATACATACATAATAATAGTACGTGAAGGATTTTTCTTTTACTAAACCCAATCCCCATAAGCGGTGTATGTAATATGACATTGAATAGATTTGTAATTGAGGGCATCATCAAGGCATCGATGTTACCTACATGTACGTCCTCCATACTGCATCCATCTGGACCTACATAATCATCCCCGGCACAAACGTATGCAATCATTTCTTAGGATAATCTTGACGAGTCATGATCTGCTCATCGTCTATCGATTCTCAAACCAACCCTTACCCAAGCCCAAGCTCCCTACATGCATGCACACAAGGAGGATCCGGTTAATCTAGTGTCCATCGTGCCAGGGAGAGCGATCCTTAGAAAGCCACACTTGTAATTTGATCCATGGATTTTATCTTACCCGTCACAACCATATCGGCGACCCGGCAATGAAACCTCCATCATCACCGAAATGCCTCGGCATAAGCTAGAATGGTTTCGACGGCCCACCCGGCCGTCCGACCCTTCCGTGGGTCAACGGGGGTTCCCATGGGACTGGATTCAGGGGGGGGGAGGAGGAGGGAGAAGAGAAAGGAATACATAGAGGAAGACGGTTGAGGGGGAAGGGGGTTGGTTCGGTGTATTTTCTTGGACCCCTCCCCATCCTTTCCCCCCCAGAGCTCCCAGGTTGCAGTGAGATTGTGAGATGGTAATGGATCCATTGGTGAAAGGTTGGATGGATGAGTGGATGGAGGGATGGAACCTACTGCAGAAGCTTCCAGGGCCGTTCTGTCAAGTCGGTTCCAGCCCTGAGAGCCCTGGAGGTCACTTTTAACCACACCTGGCCAAGGCCTTGTTTAGTGGAGAGCACGCAGTTGGTAGGACAGCCCGTGGACGGGAAGCTTGGAGGGGGGCGTGGCGCAAGTGTCGGGTCAAAAATGTCGGGTCGGGTGGTTTTTAGTGCTGAGGATTGCCCTGTAATTTCGAGTACAGCACCAGCGCCAGCGCAGAAGAGCGCAGGATCTAATGCAAATAAGAAACCGAACCGAACAGGACAAGGACAACCTAAGGGAATGGATGCGTATGCGGATTCGTATGCGCACCTATGCCTATACTCCGTACCAACCTTACCTTGCCTTGGGTAAGTAAGTAGTCTAGGTACTAGAGAGCTAGAGAGAGTGACCTAACCTAAGCGGCTACCACCAACTTGCTTGCTTGTACCTTACCTCTGCTATGGATACTCAATTCTACAACGTAAAAACCATCATGACTGGGGGTGAATAAAAGCGCTTTGTCCGCCCCCCGGACCGTCGCCAGAGGATTCTTTTCCTTTATCATCTCCAGATTGGATCTGTATTTAAAATCTGATATTTTATCATTTTTTCTCTCTTCAAGTTTCATCTTCAGTGTTCTCTTTCAAGTCTTCACATCTTTATACATTCCGCCTAATAACCCGCCCGACCTTATTCAAGCCCCTGGCACTGTCGAGTGTACCTGTACATCTTGTACCTGCCCTACCACAATACACCGTTACAGTACTACGCTCCACTGTAGCCATGTCACTGGCCACCTCTTTCAGCAGGTCGTGTGCCGCCTTGGCACGCAGAAGCACACGACCCTGTATGAGCCTCAATGCTTCTTCTACTCTTTCACTTACACGACCTTCAACCTCACTCTTGTCCAACAACACCACTATCACCACCACCACCACCAGCAGCAGCAGCAATGCCATCTCTTCTCAGAACCGCTATAGCTCACACTCGCCAATGGGTGCCCCGCCTGCCATTTCTCGAAAGAAGGTGACCATGGGTACCTTGAAATCCCTCTACAAAAAGGGTGAACCAATCACCATGATCACTGCCCATGACTTCCCCAGCGCACACGTCGCCGACCATGCCGGAATGGACATGGTCCTAGTCGGCGACAGCTTGGCCATGGTAGCTCTTGGCATGGAAGACACAAGCGAGGTCGTATTAGAAGAGATGCTGCTTCATTGCCGATCCGTTGCACGAGCTACAAAGAGTGCCTTCACCGTAAGGATCCCCATAGATACCCCATACCCCGTCCTTCATCCACATCCACATGCTCCACCTCCATTGCTACCATGCATCAGATATCACTAACCGTACCTCGATTTGCAGATTGGCGATCTACCTATGGGAACCTATGAAGTCTCACCCGAGCAGGCCTTGGAAACAGCCATTCGCTTCATCAAGGAAGGCAGGGTTCAGGGCGTTAAGCTTGAGGGCGGCCAGGAATTCGCTTCCACTATCCGCAAGATCACCAATGCAGGTATCCCGGTCCTCGGCCATGTGGGGCTCACGCCACAGCGGCAGAACGCCCTGGGAGGCTTCCGTGTCCAAGGCAAGACGTCTGACGGCGCCATGAAGGTCCTTGATGATGCTCTGGCCGTTCAGGCCGCCGGGTGCTTTGCCGTCGTCCTTGAGGCCGTGCCTGCCGAGGTGGCTGCATTGATTACTGAACGGTTATCCATACCCACCATCGGCATCGGCGCCGGTGCCGGCTGTTCGGGTCAGGTCCTCGTCCAAACCGACATGACTGGTAACTTCCCTCCCGGTAGATTCCTCCCCAAGTTCGTCAAGAAGTATGGCGATGTCTGGGGCGAGGCCATGAAGGCTATTGAATCCTATCGAGATGATGTGAAGAACCGACAGTACCCTGCTCAGGAGCACACGTATCCGATGCCGGCGGAAGAGTTTGAGGTTTTTGCCAAGGCTGTAAAGGGCCTATCCTTGAATTCTTAATGATTTTCTTTCTTTTTTCTTTCTTTTCTTTCTTTCTTTCTTTTCCAACATAAAAAAAAGGGTGCTGGTGGCTCGTGTCGAATTTTCTTTTTCATATTTTGCATGTACTACTAAGACCGGTCGAGATTCAAGCTTGGCCGTGACGTTTCAGTTGGAGCAAGCACATTGCATTCATTCCACGGCGTCTTGGGAGGGCAAAATTGTTAATCTTGCATGAGGCGTTTTGAGTATTTCTGGCCAAGAAAAAGAAGAGGGAGGAGATACCAGGATGAAGCTGGGTTTGTCTGTCATCCAAAAGCCGGGGTTATAGAATAGGCAACCACAAGTTGGTCTTGCGCGTTTTTAAAACACTGAAAATCCATAATTAGTTGTCTTGTCCTGAATAATGATTGTCATCATGACCGACCTGATGCAGATTCCCAACTATCTCATCCAGTGATGGAGCAAATGCCTGGTTTACGTAGAGAAACACGCTGTCCGTATCCTTGCACCGCAGCTTACGCCGCAAATACCGTACGACCTCCTCAAACTTGCGCGCTGCACTGATTTTGCAGACGTCCTGTGTGAGAAGCGGTGCGGAACCGACAGGCTTGAATTTGACAACTACTTTACTCTCCGGTGGGAACCCGCCTGCGCTGGCCAGAGCTGCGGTTGCGTCCCTGGGGAGGTCTGCCAGCATCACCGAGGCACTCATGGTCAGAGGGATCTCAGGCGAGGCAGCACCGCTGAAGCGGTTGTTGTCTGAGTCGTTGTCTGGCATAGGAGAGGCGGGGTGAGAGGGGGGAGAGAGGTGGTTGAGATCCATGATTTTTTCTTGTAATATCCGGGTGCTGTATGGCGGAATTATGAAGTTGCAAGGTCTAGAAGAAGAGGGATTGACGTTGTAAGAGAGTTGTTGTGGTGGTAACAAAGACGAACTGGTGGTCATGGGGGTTCAAAGTGAGGCAGTGAAGAGGGACAGACCACTTGCAGCCGGTACAGTGTGCGACACAGTGCGACACTCCGTGTCTGACCGCACTCTAGCATCTCCAGATATCCGCCAAAATACAATTGTCTGATATTTTCAATCATGTCCGTAATTTAAAAAAAACTCACATTATTAAACCTCAAAGTTATATCATATAACAAGAAAAAAACAGAAGACTCAAAAAACGCCAACAATGTCAGTGTCAAAACCTACACACTGTGCAGCCATCCATATCACATAATCATACCACGCCAACCTTATCATGCCACCATCATCATCGTCAGTACCTTGCCTCGTTCATCTCCGAGCTGAACTTCTTAAACTCTTCCGCAGTTCGAGGCGCGACCCGACTTGCATCCAAACCATCCATGACCATGTCCATCAATGTCCCTCTCACGCTCTCATAAATGACGCTCACCCAGCCGCCGACTGATTTCTTCTCCTCGGTTGGCAGATTGTGAGTGGCGTTATACAGCGGATCGTCTGTGATGCCGTAATGCGTCGGCACCTTTAACTTTGTGCGCACCCAGGTGTATATCTGTGAGGTGCCGTCACCGAGCCTGATTGCGACCTCCTCTGGTGCGATTTTGTTGCCGGGATAGAATATTGTAGCGGCTGTGGCGGACAGTGTTTGGGAGAAGTGCTCTCTGAATGCGGCCAACTGTGCAATGGAGCACTCCAACTCCTCATCGGCAAAGAATTTGGTGACGGGTGCAACTATAGCATCCACCACGTACGGTATGCGGTCCTTCCAAGAATTCGTGTTCCAATGATACCAAGTCGTCCGCACAATGGGAAACAATTTCTCTGCAAGCTTGCCTACACCAGCAGGCCCCAGGCCAAGGCCATGGAGAGCACCCTCTGCTGTCGTGTCCTTCAACACTTGGTCACGCAGAATGTTCAAGAAATCGACGTGGTTTGCACGCATATCAACTGCCTGACAGGAAACAAAGATGTGACAGGCGCACATATGCGCGACCAGGTCTACGGCTTCCAATGTGCGACGGGCTGAAAGGAGCGCAAGGGAGTTGATTCCCTGGTTGTGCATCTCGGCTGACATGACGTGCGCTGAAACAGGATGGGCCAAGGCAGCGAGTTCAGACATGTAGGCCGCCATGTTAATATCAAGGCCTTTGGCTGTGAAATTCTCGCAGTCGCTGGCGTTTAGATTTGCTTCAAGACCATTGTTGGTGCTTGGATGGATAATCTCGGTAACTTGAGAGAAGAGCATCCGGCCAATCATTTGCAGAGCCAGTCTTGTTTTGTCCATGGCTGAGGTGATGGCGACGGCTTGGAAGTTGCCTCCTGAATAGACCTCCCCTGAGACGCCACCATCGCTCTCAAAGGGATCTACCAAAGGATTGTCAGAGGTTGAGTTGAGCTCGATTTCAATTTGTCGTTGCGCCAACTGCAAGTCCTCCAGGTATGGGCCGATCCATTGAGGAGCCGTTCGGGTGGAATATCGATCTTGCCAGATGCCGTCTCCTGTACGTTCCCTGGTTTCCAGACCGGCGACAAACTTGGATCCCCACAGGCAACGTCGAATATTGCTCGCAGCCTCTATCTGGCCAGGGTGGGGGCGAATAGCATGTATGAATGGATGGGTCCATTCTACGTTTCCAGCCATGGCCTCCGCTGCGAACGCTGTCAGCATCTGCGACAAGAACACCAGCTGCTGTGCATCGTAGAGGACCAGACTGGCTACGGCCGCGGAGGGAGCTGTGCCATTGATGAGACCGAGACCTTCCTTGGGACCTAAACCAGATGGTGTGAGACCGTTCTCTTGCAGAGCCTCAGGTGAACGGAGTACCCTGATGTTCTCGCCACGGCCTACCTGGACGAATACATCTGGACTTCCGGTTATTGCACCAGCGATGTATGACATAGGCATGAGATCTCCGGAAGCTGAAATGGTTCCCCGCAGCGGTATCAAGGGTGTAATCTCGCATCGCAGCAGATTCATGAGATTTTGGAGAACCTCGAGCCGGACAGCACTGTGTCCGCGTAGGTTTTGGTTGGCCCGGATCAAAATGGAGCCTCGGACCCACTCGGGAGGCATCACATGCGATGGCTCACGCTCTGGGTTGTGTAGAGGGTTTCGGTCGGTTGACGTTATGATGCCGCTCTGGGTGAGTTGAAGTAGGCTGATCTGGAGATCTACCAAGTTTTCGGTTCGTGAATCTGCGCTGCCACCGAAACCAGTGTTGACGCCATAGACGACCCATTGGTTTGACAGATACTTTTCGAGTGCCTTGACGCTGAGGTCTACTCGTCTGGCGAATTCCTCGTCGGAATTGATGGCTGGCTTGATGCCATGGCGGGACACGGCGATGACGGATGCAACGTCGAGGTTGTTTCCATCCAAGACAATGGAACTCTCCTGGTTCCTGAGCTCACGAAGGCGAGTCCATATCTTGAGTATCGAAGTGGTGTGAGGCGAAATCTTCGGACCAGCCATGGTTAAGACGGCAAGTATAATGATGGCTTGTTTCTGTTCTTCCTCGTTTAAGTAAGTATTTGTCAGTTTTTTCCAGTAGTAAAAGAACCGACTCGCTTTTTGACAGAAAAGGAGAGAGAACCCGGAACCAACGGATAATGCTCTTTATTATTGTTGGAGCATTGCTGCACGCTCATCTTCTCAACAATACCCCCACAAAAGAATCCAGTTTTAGTAATGAAAAGAGGGCCTTGGATCAGGGCACGGTCGAATCCTTATATTATAAGAAGCACCAACAGAGACAACAATGAGCTATAGATGATATAACCACGCATCATACCTGTTTCTGTCAAGCGTCCGGCATATGAAAAACATTTCATTGCTTCTCTGGGCTTTCCGGGCCGAGCCGGCTATCGCGAAGGAAAAAAACAGACCCACCTCAATACGACGTCTCCGGCCAGAGCGACCGCTATTTTCTTGGAAGTGCCGGTAGTTGAAAACGAGATGAAGCTGATGTACGATCTGGTTTGGGGTGAAAAAGACGGATACATACACAAGCTCACCAGAGAATCATGGCATGTTATATCTCAGTCGGACGGACACCAGGGACGGCTCGTCCAGACTCTAGTTTTTACACTACCAAAAGGGCCAAGGATCGATAAGCATTTTATACTAGACTGGAACTACACGTTTAGTCCCCCTTCTAGCCCTGACGAGACAGATGAAAGAAGGGAGGCAAAAGGAGGGCGCTAAACAAGCCATCCGTCCTAGAGAAGAACGTTGAGAATGAACGACCACCACTGAGAGCGGGGGGGATAAACGAGGGGATCGTGTGATCTCTTGGAATGAGAGTCGGTCGGCTAGCCTTGATGAGCTGTGTTGGATGCTCGCTTGCTAGTGTGTGTTCTAGGGAAGAAGAAGGAAGAAACATGCTACTTGTACGCGAGAGACAAAACGTTGCCCCAAGCTTTGCCACCACTAATTACACAGCTTACCATCAACCGTCAACGTTGTCAACTTGTTTCAACGACGTCAAGACATGAGGACTAGTAAGGAATGAAGAATAATCAAGATATTCATGCACGGTCTTACCTGTACGAGTTGTCGAGGGATGGCTTAACGGGGATAAGATGGAAGAGGAAAATGTCTGATTGTGAGACAACTCGCACTGCGAGATCGGTATCGCCGGGGTTATGGAAACGTTCCACGCCCCGGTCTGAGTCTTGGTTTTCTTCCATTTTACTTGCTTTTTGTTCTTTCTTGTATCACACTGCATGGCCTGACCGTTGAGCTGGGTTTCTTTTTTGGATCCTTGACCCTGTCTATTATAATCTATTCTTTCTGGGTCTTCCCCGTGAAGACGAGAGAGGTATGTTTAACGAAGGGGGGACGGGAAAAAAGATGGTAACTTTGTCACGCCCGCACGGAAACCTAAACTCCTCAGCAAACAAGCAAAAAAAAAGAAACAACCTTGACTTTTTTCTTTCTTCCCATTCCGTCCGCAGCATCTCTCCCGGAGACTTTTTTTTTTTCCCTAGGAGAGCATCTGGAGTAGACTACGCAAGGCTGGGATACCATATCACCCACCCAACTTCATTCCCGACTGTCCTCACTCGTTGTCAATGCCAGCTGAGCACCATTATAAAAAAAAAGAAAAAAAGAACCAACCATATCTTGCTTTACCGCTCCCTTGTGTCAAGTGGCTGGCTTCTTTTTTTCTTTCTGAATGAGACAACAAAGCGATGCTACATGTATCCACCACACTCATCACACTCATCACCAAACTTACTGGACATCCTCCCTCCCTCCCTAGTCAAAAAAAAAGAAAGAAAAGAAAAGAGAGACAATGGGTTTTTCGCCGGTAGATCGAAGCATAATGTTTCAATTTTCCCATTTGCCGCCCCGGTTGTTTTTGGCCCCCCGGTCATCGTTTTTGTTTGGATGACTTCATGACTCTCTCGGAAACCATTGGTTCCCTCGAAAATTATTGGCTATTAACATGAAACCCTAATAGATTATTGTTTACCCCAGCTTTTCTCTTCTCGGCATTTGGTGTAAATCAGCATAAAATCCACATCTGTCCCGCTCCCCTCGAGAAAGAGAGAGAGGGAGGGGAGCAAACAGTCCAGAAATAGGTAGGCTACTACTTTTTATTTCTACTACATCACCCGGGAATCAAAGAACGGAGTAGATAGGCTCTAAAGATTATTATAATAATTTATTTGCTTTGTTTTTTTCTTTTCTTTCTTCTATGAACGTTACTTACCACAAAAGATTGGAATCTCCCTTTGCCGTTTTCATACAACATCCACACATGCCCTCCAAAAAAGCCCTTTACCGTTACCTTTTTTTTCTTTATACACTTTCATGAATTGTAACATGCAAGCTACAGCATACACGGGTTATACCCCTTCAAAATGTACAGCTCCCTGCCTCCTCTGATAGCCCTTCCAAGATTGTCGTAGAATTATGTATCCGTCCGAATTTCCTCCCCTCTCTCCCTCTTCCCAATCCTCACCAGAACCATTTCCCATACCCTCCATGGCCATCAAAGACAACCAAAATCGTCCTTTCGTTAAAAAAAAAAAGAGTCCCGTCTACGTCCACTCTACTGAGAACTGCCTCTCAAACCAAGCACCAAAAGACCGCCATCTTATAAAAAAAAAAGAGTCATGACAGGAAACAACGCCCAACCTGTGATGTAATGCAGTGCAAAATGCTAAACCATGCCCGCTGTGCCAACGTCACTGGAGTTCATAAAGACCAGGATGAAGAATAGAAGTGAAGAAAAAAAGGGTATAACCCAGCCAGAGACCATCAAGGAATGCCTACTTGACTGAGATGCAAGAAGAAAGTTCAAAAGAAGCCTTGTATGATTTGCTCCATATGTACGGGCGGCAAATCTGATTGATGGTGTGATAGTTCGCGAGTCAAAATTAAGTGGAATGCAAAGTGCAAGGATCGTGTGGTATGGAAAGGTAAGTCGTGGTACTCATGGCTCGGGGCCAGGACTGAAGCAAACGCGGCACATGCTGTCGTTACCATGCCACACCTTCTTCTAAAGATGAAAATTTTGGAATGCGTTTCAATTCTCCAAGTAGAGCATCCAGCTCTGTCCAGTTGTCGTCGCTCTCCGCAAACCTGCGATGCTTTCGACTTAGGATGTGCTAAGAGGCGGTTAGCTTGATGGCTTAGTAAAGGGGAACAAACTTCATATACGAACCTCATCAAAGTCTCGGAACTTGTCTTGGCAGTTCTCACAATAACCCGGCTTCAAATCTCGTTTGCTCTTGAGACTCTGTGACTGCGGTTTCCTCTCCTTGCTCTCAGCTGCCTTCTGACTATCATCATCTTGACCCTGCATCGTCTTGGAGGTGGTTCGGCCCATTGTGATCGATCGGCTAGATGCGACATCTGCTGAAACCTCTGCAACTCCATGCGAAGTAGGGTTCGCCTTTTGCAAGACCTTCCTCTGCAGGCCATGCATCTCTTTACTGGTCCCAGCCTTTGCACCGTTGATTCCAGATGTGGATGAGATCATTTGCGAGCGGATGGCAGATGTGATGTTGGAGTGTTGAATACCAGAAGCCACGGGCTCGCCTGCAAACAGACGTGCAGCTTCAGCTCGGCTAGTAAAAGCGTTTTGCGGCCGCATTTCTGCTGGCTTAGCCAAGACTGCTCTCACTGGGTTGAATATTGCGGATGCCACTGCGCGAGCCCTGTTGTGTGCTTCTTCCATCTCCGTCAAAGTTCGCTTTCCGGTCACCGGTTTGGGTGGAGGGGCTTCGGGGGCCTTGAGAACTGGCACAGGTTCCTCTCGCTTCACTGTGGTGGCTCGCGCCTTTTCTCGCTCTCGGTTCTTGCGATAATCCTTTTCAGGAATCTCAACTTCCTCTACGAAAGGACAACGACCATTCCCAACACTTCGAAACTGAGGCCATTCGCCATCTGACTTGTTAGCGACCTTGGCATATTCGCGCACCATGACGGGCTTTTGCCTCTCGTCCATATCCCAGATATAGATGTAGGGACCCTTGAAGTATGTCAATTCCCTGGCAATGGCGGTAGGGTCTCTGTCAGACGGGCCGTTGATGCGCTCGTTGTTCAACATCTGAAATAGATTTGGCTCGTGTGCGCTTTTGGGAGCGCTGTAATGGCTTCGCGTTGCCGTCTTGGTACCATACGTGGTAGTTTGTGTTTCCGCCTCTAAGAGCACTGACAGCATTGTCTGAAATTTGTCCAGAGACCAAATCTTCTTTCCCATTTCGCGTGCTTTATGGAGAACATCATTGTTTCGAATGATCTTGTTCCGCTTGCTCAAATCATCCAACTGGTGGGATTGTATTTGGGGTCGCTGAAAGTCGAACAGTAATCGTCTTCGTGCAGCGGTATTGGTAGTGTTTCTATCCAGAAGAGAGGGATTGATAGTCTGAGGCTGTTCTTCGGGTTCATGTTGCTCGGGCTCCGCAACCTCAACACCACCAGCCTCCGGCCTCTCTGGTGGAATTGTTCGTGTTGTGATAACGTGCGTGACATCGATTGAGAAGAAGGGTTCCTGGCGCTATAGATTATGAAGTTAGTATCGGCATGTAGAGAAATAGAGCAAAGCCAAGAGTACGTACAGCACCGAGATAGGTGATCCTCTTGGTCAGCTTTGCCCGAATATCATCTTGTATACTCTCAAAGTAAAAGACCATTTTGGGGAATTTCGCCCTGTGGTGCTTTTTCCAAACTTCCTTCTCGGTATCCACATCTTGACCATTCTTCGTAGTCGAAGTAGTTCTCGCGGTTCGATCCCTGACTGCAGGACGCGTAGCCGTACTCCGTTGCACGACAATCTGAGGGTTGCGGGGCCCGAGTTTGGAGGGCGACCGAACGGCACGTTGGATGCCATTCTCGAGGGCCTGTTTCTTGATGGGAGGTTGACCGTATGGCTCTTCGCGTTGAGCGGTAGCATAGGACCGTTTCTGCTTGGCATAGCCGGCGAGGACAGAATGACCACGCAAGGGCGAATTGGCTACATTGGGATTATTGGCCAGAGGAGCTCGTCTCGCATTCATGGCCATGGCAGACAGAGGTTTCGGCGATATGGATACAGTCGCCATGGACGCTCTTCTTTATAGCCCGAAAGTATCGGCCAAGAGAGCGAGCGAGAGAGGGAGAGAGAGAGAGAGGGAGAGAGAGAGAGAGGGTGCCTCTTAGAACCAAAGTTTACCAGTGGTGGAGGGGCTGGTAAGGTGGGAGGTTTCGTGGACGAGCACGCACGCGACGTGTGGACCGGAGACACGCCAGTGAGGCCAACTCGGACGGGAAAAAGGCTAAAGAATGATGTTAAGACGGCATTGACGATTGTAGTTGAAGCCTTGCTAGAGGAGGCAAGGCAGGCTTTTTTTAGAAAGTATCGTCGACCGTCTTGTTGTCGCTTGTTTCGGAGTTGGCGAGAGGAACTTTGATTGTGTGTGGGAAGAAACAATGCGTGCTTTCAAAGCCTGTGGTGTTGATGGAGACTTCGCGCTTGGCATAATAGCGCCATGCCTGATTCGGCCATGCCCTGCCTAACTGGCCAAAAACATGCACCGACCCACTTTGCTGTTCTAGCAACCACCCATAACGGAGGAGCCAGAGGAGCCAGAGGAGCCAGAGGAGGAGGTACTTTGTACCGGTACAAGTGCCCTCATGTACCCTCATGTACGGAGTGAATTTTTTTTAAGAGCGTCAGATCCAATAAGAGGCACCCGTTTGTGCAGCCACGAGAACACGCTAGAAATGCCCTGTAGGAAAAGCGCCATTGACGCCCTACGAACACCTGAACGCCTGCAAAGACGCGCACATGGCGGGGGGCTGCTTTCAGGCATCAGTTGTCATCATAGGGCTAGTACAGAGCACTCTCTCCTACCTATAGCGGCATCCGCATTCGCGGTTAGCAGTCCCTTTGTTTGTGTCAGTCCAAATACATGCATAAGAACGTTTATGCACAACTTAATCAGCTTATGCTGGTGCTACTCATTACACTTCATTCTTTCCAGACAAGCATATCAACCTTTTTCAACACCATGCAAAGTTGACATGGAACAGCCATTATTTTGTTGATTTTTGTTTTGTTTTCAATCATCATCTGATGTGCGATACTCGGGGACGATCATGATACGATTCTCAAGCATCAATTCCTCGTCAAATTATCCAACATCCATAAAATGAAGCTCCCACGCTCATCATTCCAGCGCCTGCTATCGCAGCGGCTCCCCACGCAGCGCATCATAGCTCCTCGCCAACGGCCGAACCATGCGACATATGCTTCCTTTGCTACGCAGTCTTACCCCTTCTCCCAAGACAAACGAGCCGGCAATTCGATTGTCTCGGCGGCCAACCTGAAATTCGGCCAGCCAATCCACGAGACGCACCCCCACATCCTAAAGGCTGGCGAATGTTTGTATTACAATGCCTTTGTTTATAGATTTGCGAAGACTCGAAAGGGGAGGGAGGGAGAAAAACAACAACAAAACGAAAGAAAAAAAAGTGTTCACTGACTAGAATGTTTTGAACAGTGACACCGGGAATCACCGCCCAGGAATATGCCGACCGAAGAGCCGCCCTCGCCGATGCGATGCCCGAAGGCGGCGTCGCTGTGTTACACGCTGCTCAGCTACAGTTCAAGTCCGGTGCCGTGTTCCATCCTTATCGGCAGGAGTCAAACTTCCTTTGGTTGACCGGATGGCAAGAGCCTGATGCCGTCGCAGTGATCCGCAAGACAGGCCCTAAATGGGGAGACTACATATTCAGTATGTTTGTCAAGGCCAAGGACCCCCGAGAGGAGCAATGGTCTGGATACCGAAACGGAGTCGAAGCTGCCGAGGATATCTTCAATGCGGATGAGGCGTGGTCAATAGACAGTGTTGATTCGACATTGCCCAAACTCCTCGACTCTGCGAAGCTCGTGTATGCCGATCTACAGCCAGCTAAAGAACCGCCCAATTCTCTCTGGAAGTTCTTTTCTGGTCGTCAAACCTCTGGCCCGGGAAAGACACCTTTGTATCCTGTCATGAATAAGCTGCGAGTCGTCAAAAGCACGGCGGAAGTTGCCAACATGCGGTTGGCTGGACAAATATCAGGACGGGCCATAACAAATGCCATGCGACGATCCTGGCTGAAGGAGAAAGATTTACACGCTTTCTTGGACTACGAATTTATCACAAACGGCTGCGATGGACCAGCGTACATCCCGGTCGTAGCCGGAGGAGAGCGCGGGAACTGCATCCATTACACCATCAACAATAATATTTTCCGAGAGGGAGAGCTTATCCTCGTCGATGCCGGCGGGGAATACGGCACTTATATCACTGATATATCCCGAACATGGCCCGTCTCCGGAAAGTTTAGCGCAGCTCAGCGAGACCTCTACGAGGCGGTCCTCAAAGTTCAGCGGACAAGCGTAGCACTCTGCCGCGAGAGCGCCAGGATGTCGCTGGAGGATATCCACGGAGTCACGGTCCGCGGCTTGGTGGACCAGCTCAAGGCTCTGGGCTTCAACGTGTCCATGAGCAACATAGACGAGCTGTTCCCCCACCACGTCGGCCACTACATCGGTATCGACGTGCACGACTGCCCCGGCTACAGCAGGAGGGAGGTGCTCCGGAGGGGCCACTGCGTCACCATCGAGCCCGGCGTCTACGTGCCCGACAATGAGAAGTGGCCGGCGCATTTCAGGGGCATGGGCGTTCGCATCGAGGACAGCATTTGCGTGGACGAGGATTCTCCTTATATCCTGACAACCGAGGCCGTGAAGGAAATCGACGACATTGAAGCTTTACGGAATTGATGATGACGTGGGCTTGGCTATTTGTTTATAAAAGAAAAAAAGTTCTGTGTATACATGAGGCTCCCCCTCTCCACCCAAGGAATCGCCCCTCCTACTTAAAATATCACCATAAGCAACAAAACAAATAAACAAAAAGGAAGATGAAAGGAACTTTGGATGGATTCAAATAAGCACCTCAAGACCAAGTATATATATAAGTATAGTCCATATTTATCTTACATGATGAAACAACATTTGAAGTATTACATGAACCTTTTTTTTGTCCCCCCCGGATCCTTCGGAGCTGAACATCCCAAAATGACGAGTCATCAATATTCATCAATATTTACATAAGGAAATTCGCCTCTCCCACGGATTTTTTTTTGAGTTCGTCTATGCCTTCCAGCCCCTTCTAAATAACACGCCCCCCCTTTTGCCCACCCTCGTAATCTTCATAACTGGAGAATTGTGTTGTCCTTGTCCGCCTTCTCTCCCAGACAGGCCCCTGACCGGTCGTTTAGACCCCTGTGCCAGTGGAGGGAGAGAGAAAAAAAAACCCGCTGGTATATGCTCCCGCCCAAATACAAGTATGTAAAATACCTATCATCAAAAATAAATGTTGGAGTAGAGAGTTTTTTGTTCAAACAAACTTGATCTCCAAAGCCCATAAGTTGTAAAATAAAATAAATAATTGATACAAGAAAGAGAAATTAAAGAGAAAGAGAAAAAAAGGATTAGGCTCAGCAGAAACCTCTGGGGTCGAAGAGCGTCATGCTGTGACTCGGCATCATATCTGCGGTCCGCATAGAGCTATTAAGAAGTGTTTCAAATGCTTGTAGTCTGCGCATGAGATTTCGGTGCTCGGTCATGATTTCTCTGTTGCGTTGCTCGAGTTGGTGAATATATTCAGTTGCTTTTGTTAATACAGTGCCCTTTTGATTCATCTATTAGTTTGGCAAACTCTTTGGGGGGAGAAAAGGTATGTTTACCTTGCTCACTTTGGCAGTTCCCTGGGCAGAAGAGGATTCTGCGTCGTCGGCTTGCTGAAGGGCTGGGACTGCGTTGCGCAGCTCTGTGATTTTCTCTTTTAAGTTGGTGCGGTATTTGCGCTCGACGTCGTTGTGTGCCATCCTATCTGCGGATTTCGGCTTGACACCTGGTTCTACGCAGATCCGTTTTGAAGCCGTCGATTGCTTTGTAGTCGTGTCATTGAGCGGTTGCTTGTGTTTGAGATCCCGGTTAGCCGGAGGGGGTTCCGAAGTGCTGATGGTGTCCTCGGATGACTTTCGTACATTTTGTGCTACTGGCTGGGGCCTCAGTGCTGCTGGGTCGTTTCCGATACCGAATTGTTGGCTCATCGGATTAGATTGCATAGGAAATCCGTATCCCATTCCGAATCTGTTCGGTGGGGCGTAGGGGGGTTGTCTGTTTGTGCCCAAAGCAATCTCGAGAAGACGTCGTCGCTCCTCTGAGGTGATCACGTAGCTGTTGCCTTGCTGAACTGTGCCCCAGGCATCACCGCCAATCCGCCTTGGGATATCGTTTTGCATACTGGCAATGGCAGGCTGGGCACTGGGCTGAGGCCTGTTCCAACTCAATGGCGTTGAGTAAAGACCACGTCCGGAGGGTTGAGGTACTAGTGGAGGTGGCGCGTTTTCTTTGGGCAATTCAAGTTTCAGGGACTCGAACATGTCTTCATCGTCGGATATTGAGTGATCAAAAGCACTATCGTCGAGGAAATCTTCTTCCGTAAATGGTGCGGTTGGGTTTGAGTAGAGACCACTACCCAAGCCTGGCGTCAAATCTGAGCCGGGCCTGTTCCCTCGGTCAACAACAACGATCTCTTGAGTCGTTTTCGAGAAATTATCTTCTTACCTGTTTTGATTTGTCGGGTTGTAGAACTTGGAATAGTCAATCTCAAAGCTTCCAAACTTTTCGGCGTCATCGTCGAATTGTAATAAAGAATCGATATTATCCAGAGCGGAAGGCGGCGGCGATTCGACTTTGATCCGCTTTGTATCGTGAGATGTTTTGTCTTGGAGCGTATTCTGATTGGAGATTGATGGAGACGCTTGTGGGAATGACATTTGAGTGAGATTGTTGGTGTGGGCCGGATCAAAGGAAGGGAGTGATGGGGCCGAGGTGGACGTAGACATGTTGAAGACATTCATTTTGGACTCCAATGACGGCGAATTCCATGTAGGCGAAGATTGCTGTGTGCTTTGTCGCTGTTGTAGATTTATTACTGGTCCCTTGGAAAATGAAGAGAGATCAATATTGTTGTTGTGGTTCATGATGAGCGTAGAGACCGACATTGAGAGTTGATGGACAATGACCTCGATGCCAGATGCCGAAATGTTTTGTATGAGATGTCAAAGAGATGATGGTAGTAAGAAAAGTAGGAGCATGAGTAGGAGTAATCGATGAGAAGAGGAGAAGAGAGAAGCCAAGGCCGGGGGTGTTTAGAGTAATCAATTATGGAACAAGTCAACTTGCTGGGGTGGCGTTGGTATTGGTATTGGATGAGGTAGGTAGGCAGGCAGGCAAGTGGGTGAAGACAACGTCGGATTGAAGCAGCAAGGGAGGTCAAGTAGAGACAGAGGTAGATGTAGAGAGGTGGGTAGGTATATACAAGAACAATGTATGCCAAGGTAAAGCAAGCAAGGCAAGGCAAGGTAAGGTAAGGTAAGGTAAGGTAAGGTAATGTATGTAGGTCACAGTTTCAGCTTGACATATGACTGGATGAATGACTGACTATCAAGTAGTAGGTGAGTAAGTAAGTACTAGGTGCCTACATATGAGGGACAGACGTAGACCGCATACTAAGCACAATCAATGCACAACCTTTTTGTGCCAAGATCCGAAGAAGAACTGGGCCCTTGAAGGTGAATTTTTTTAACGCCCATCGGACACCGCCGCAATGTACAGAGAAGGGGAGAGAGAGGGAGAGAGAAGAAGAGAACATTCCATTCGGATGTCCCAGAGGCTGGCTGACATCAAAAACGCCTCTCCCATCCGAAATCGAAACACCATTAGTTTAGCCCTACATGAGGACCAAGGGAATGCTAATGCTGGATTGGAAGGCACTCCAAGCCTCTCAATCCGGGCAAGCTGAACCCACTAGTCATGCCATGCAGAACGGGAAGAGAGAAAGAAAAGCAAGGGGGAGACGAAAAAGAAAGAAAGGACGAGATAACCGGACTGAGAGACAAGAGACAGACAGACAGGCTGAGGGAAAGAAAGAAAGGAAGAAAAAAGAAAACAATTCACGTAGCTTAGCGAACACCCTCTCCCGGTCCCGTTGGGTTGGGTTGGGACGGACCTGGAACCGCATCCACCATGCAGGTTCGGCGAGGGCCGGGTAAGAAAGAAACCTGTTAATGGCTGGCTGGCTCCTTGGCAGGCGTGACCTGTCAATTCGTAGATTGATGCCAATATTATCCATCCATTCAGGCAAACCAGGGCCCATGACATGGGGCTGGGCTGGACTGGGCCCGAGATGTGATGTGATGGATGGATGAATGGATGGATGGATGGTGATGGGCGGCGGCGGACGGTGGTGGTGGTGGGGAAGGGATGGGTTTTGCTAGGGAATACGGAGTAGTAAAAACGTGGTCGTCTTCTATGGCTCCATAAATGGCGTGACTTTTCGGGGACGCATCCCGGCAAGAACAGCAAGAACAGCCAAGAAAAAACAGCCCATACTTTTGTATCCATCCATGTATGTACTCTGTATATTGGAGTGTGACTGCCTACTAGGAGGTACCAATACGCGAAGTTGTCAAGATGAGGAAATAAATAAATGCCTGAATAGATTGAAACCATAAACATAAATCAAGGCCTCCCCCAATCAAAACAAAAGGACATGATTTAAATAAATGGGGGGGAATAAAAATAATAATCGTATGATTGTTTTCTGCTGTCCTGCAAGGGATGGCCTGAGGAAAGGAAGGAAGGGGGTGAGTCTGGACTCCTACACTCGGAAGGAAGGAACAAGGACGGAAAAACTCTCGAGTCCGCACGCCATGGGGCAGAAGGGAATCGACATCTCATGCAAGCCCCGAAACTCGTTATTGGCCACAGCTTCAAACAAGGGCGTCGAATAATGAGCATCAACTACTATCACAACACTATTAAAAAGTCGCTTCCCAATTGGAACGCCATAACATCCATCACCAGAGACATGTTTCATGCACAAAGTGCACAGACTTCTTCCTCTTCTCTCTTATTGTTCTTTTTTTTTGGGGGGGAGGGGAAGGCCGTGAATGCTTGTGTCTGGCTCACCCGAAGCCATGCATGGTCAAACACTCCAGCAATGAGACCATCCCCGGCTTCAACGCCACCATCACCCCTTTCCAGTGGATACAAGCCAATATATATAAATGACGTCTCCAGTCTCGAACCGTCAGCCAGGAATAGAGAACCCCCTCAAGAAAAAAAAAATCTTCGCCAAACAATCAATCACCGATTCCGTCCCATCCCTCTCTCCATTATCATCTATACTTTTGTCCTGCTCCATCCATCCGTCACCTTAACATCCCGCATTGCCCACATAGTGGCAACCGAAAACGCACGCTTGCTTCAACCTTCAAGCCCTCAAACACCGAGACTACTCCGCCGTATCTACTTGTATTTTCAACGTTACCCGGCGTCATCCGAGACAACATGTACAAGCTGCATTCGCTTCCATTATTCTCACGCCACTTTTTCACCCCCATTGCAGTTCCATCCCTCATCCTCGTCTATCTTTTGACATGCTGATCAATATCTGAAACCCCAGTAGCTTTGGCTCACGACGGGTCATTCAACAACCCCGAGAACGTCAAATATCCCGATCCCATTAGAACCCGCTTCAGCTCATCGGACCCAAATCTTTATATAGCATAAAGAGCCCCGGTAATGCTCCTATGAAGTCGTCCATCTACCAACCCAATCATGCTAGCCTGTCATCTCCCAACCATACCCACCAACCATACCCATCTCATGGGAACATGGTCAACACAGTTCAGTCCATCTTGTCTCACTCCACACTCCACATCTCTTGGCTGCGTCCATCATGAGCACTCCGTTCCGTTCCATCCCCAAAACTCCCGACCATGTATGGAGTAAGTGGGATTCTCCCATCGTTACAAGTACACCATGCCGCCGGATGCCGCCGTAATGCCGCACAATGCCGCAGCTCGCCGCATCGCGAAACCCTCTCAAATCCTACGCAAGCGATGGGCCAAGACGGTATAGTGGGCAGCCAAGAATTATTATCGGTGCCAAAGAGCCCAATGAACCGGTATGGCTGGCAACCGCAGTATGCAAGCTTGCTGTTTCGCATAGACCCCTCCACACATGGCCAACTGCTTAACCGAGGACCCCAGCTTTATCCTTAGCGATTGGACGCTTCAACATCATCAAAGTGGAGGCGTTTGGCAACCCTTTTTCAACCTATCACGCATGCCAAGTAGTATAGTAAAGGAATAGCAAATGTAATCAATAACATGTGCAGCAATGTAAATGGGTTCGCATGCAGGTACTGCCAACCTCCCTCCTCGGGGAATAAATATCCGGATACCACCCGCACAAGTCCCCCCCTTGTGTTTATTTTCCATCCAACTATCTCAACGGTCGGTGTGCTTAATAAATAGATGAGGAGCACACAATTTACGGTAGAGATCGACAACACGTGTTCGTGTGGCTGAGTGCGTCTTGGGATGCATACCGAAACCTTGGCTTGGGTCTCCATACGTTGCCACCATTACACGTGGTGGTGGGTTCCAGGTACGCAGTCTGAAAGAAAATTGACATTATATTAAGTTTTTTTCTGACAATCGAATCAATTTTATATCTCCATCTGGCTCTCTGTCTGTCAGTGAACATTCGTGACTGACGAAAACTTCTAGAGTGAAGAACCTCCTCACTCCACATTCGGCTGTCGCTCTTCTGCTTTTTCAGTGATCTGCAAACCCTAATGAAATCCTAGATGAGTGAGATAAAAAAAACCCCGTTGGCTGCTGTCAAAAAAACAAACAAATGCTATGACGCTCACTTGGCCTCGAAAGGCTTAGGAAGAGTCTTACGCCGCTCACAGTCACTACACTCCCCCGGCTCAAAGATGATGTCGTGTTTGGCCGACGTCCCCTTGCATTCTTTGAATAGATGTTCGCACCACAAGATGTGAGAAAAGCCGACGTGGCCGCAGGACCATTGCTTGTCCACCTGCTTGCACATTTGCGTCTTCGTGCCCACGCCCTGCTCCCGGTGCGTCCGTCCCTTGATTCCCCCCTCGCCTGTATTCGTAATGTTTCCAGTCTCTCTCTTGAGATGATTATTTTGAAAGGTGTAATTTGTTGGGTATGTGGTGTTGAAAATGTGTGTGATTTTATCTGTCCCAACCCGGGGCCGATGACCTTCGTGTACTGGTCAACTGGTACCGTGGCGAGGACTTTTAGAGCTGTCTTCTTTGACGATCCATGCATAGACCGAAATCTATGGCTTGCTTAAATATGCGCACCGGCAATGCCGCGCCAGGGCTAAACACCCAGAAAGATACGGGCTGTCTAATAACAGCGCCGTTGATGTTTTTGAAGGAGTTCCAGGGAGATGCCTCCTTTGGGAGGGGGTCTTTTTTTTTTAGGACATGGAAAGAAAAGAGGAAGATTTACTATCTTCTTTGCTAAAGAGAAAGAAAAAAAACAAGTGAAGACGAGTGGGGGTGAAATGGGATAATGAAGGTGAGAGGTGATGGGCGGTGGGTGAGCGTGAAGATGGAAAGAAATTGGAAGGGTTAGGTAAAAGCGGAGGGAAGTGAAACGGATGACAGATAACCTCTGCCGATATATGGCTTTCTGTGACATCCAATGGATGAAGATGGCGCTGCGGCAGGCAGACGCAATGAGTTAAGTGACACGCTTTTCGTCCATGGTTGCACACCATCTTAAACCACTTAAATCGCTAGAATGGCCTCATCTTGCCTCTAGAATGATCCACTAGAGCTGCTTCTCGCAGTGGGCTGGGGCTGGCACATGTGGCCTGGCGTGCAACTCATCTCGATCACGATCTCAGCCAAGGGCTAGGACGGGTAGAACCTTGGCATCTGATTTGGCGACGTCAACCTTTCGGCTTCAACGACTCAAGTGTGTCAAAGAAATACCAGCTGTCTCTGGAGAGAGACGCAGTGGAAACAGTCAGTTATTGTTTTGCTAGACAGCTGTGTCAGTCGAGATCACAAGCACAACTCATCATGCCGGATGTGCTCATTGTTAGCTTGTGTAAGCGCTCAAGGGTTCAGACCCGGCGTTTCATTGACTTCCTGATTGAGCAAAAGCGCATCTTTATCCCGAAGCTGCCAACACCAGAGATTCGTACTAAAATGCAAACCCCGCCTCCCTTCCGGGTCGAGCTTCTCTTGGTTCTCCATCCAAACCTGCCAGTCAATGTTCGGGACTTTGTAGAGACCCATCTTCAAGGCGCCATCGTGTGAAGCCACTTTACCCATTCATTCGGCATCGTAAAGTCCTTTTCGCTCTTTTTCACGAGCTTGCCGCAGAAAAAATATCTAATCGGCTTGCCGGCGTAAACAATGTTCACTCCCAACCTCGGTAGTTGGCCATCCGGCTTGGCTACCATACTAATTGGTTTTCTAACGTTGTCGATCATTGTCCGGTTCATGTCTGGGAAAAAGGTTCATCCAAAAGAACCGACAGTGACTCCACCATGGATCCCGTTTGTGGGCCATCTGTTGGGTATGGCCATTCATGGTGGCCGATACATCAAGCGGTTAGGGTCGGTCAACATTCCCCATAGTCGAATGTGAGACATGTTGCTGACAACATGAAGGCTGTCCCACCCTGAAGAGCCCATCCTGACGCTGCCCGTGCCAGGCTCTCGGATCTATATCGTCACGGAGCCTTCATTGGCGGCTGCCGTACAACGCAACACGAAAACGTTGTCGTTTTCACCAATGTTGCCTGAGATTACCAAGCGAGTGCTTGGACTTGATGAATCCACTATTCGTATCGTCAGCCAGAACTTTGACCCAGAACCAGGCGAGCCACGGGGTTTCTTGGCCGATGTGCATGACCTGATCTATAGCTATCTTGGGCCAGGCGAGTATCTGAATCTCTTGAGCTGTGAGGCGTCCCAAGAACTGTGTCATCAACTCAATCACCAATCCTTGTCCTTTGACCGAAATGGTTCATCCGAAATTGTAGATCTTCTTGGCTGGATTCGTCACTTGGTCACAATCGGGACGGCAAATTACCTTTTTGGGCCCCGTAATCCCATTGCTGAAGAGCCGGCGCTTGAGGATGCATTCTGGGCTTTTGATCATGGTCTAGGTGGCTTGTTGATTGGCATTTTACCAGCCCTGACAGCATCTGAAGCTTATCATGGGCGTGAGAAGATGGTAGTTGGTTTCAAAAAATATTTTGAAGCTGGCCATCTGGAATCGGCCTCTAAAATTGTCCAGGGGCGAGCTCGTCTCGAGAAGGAATATGGAATGAGCCCGGATATGACCGCCCGCTCAGCATTGTCATTTCTGTTTGCCGGTATTGTGAATACCACTACGACAACTTTTTGGGTAGTTCTCCGGCTATTTGCTGATGAGCAACTTCTTGGTCGTGTACGCCAAGAGGTGATTCAGGCACTCGAGGCAAGCGCCGAACAGGCGGGCTCCAACTCACTGAGCATCGGACTTCTCAAGGAAAAATGCACGACGTTGGTGGCGGTCTATCGAGAAAGCCTGCGGATAGGCTCTGAGAATTTCTCCGTCCGAATGGTCAAGGAAGATATGATATTGGCTGACCGGTACTTTCTCAAGAAAGGGGCGGTTGTGCAGATCTCTGGAGGCGTGATTCATGCCAACCCATCCATTTGGGGTGAAGACGTTGATGAGTTTAACCCGGATCGATTTCTCGGCCAGAAGAGTAAATCCGGCGGCTATCATCCTGCGGCCTTCCGCGGCTTTGGTGGTGGCAAGACACTGTGTCCTGGGCGTGATTTTGCTACCAACGAAATCTTGTTGTTTGCTGCTCTGATTGTCCACGCGTTTGATATAGTTGCTCCCGATGGAGGCAAGGTTGTCGTTCCGAAGAAGAACGATAAAGTGTTGCCAGTCCACATTCTAGAACCAGCCGCCGGTGAATGCCCGAAGGTTGTAATTAGGACGAGGAAAGAAGCTGTAACGCTGAGCGAGCTTAGAGTCGTGATGTAGAGCCCTCTGCGCGTACAAATACTAGAAGTAGACCGGTCACTCCCCTGTTTGCTACAGAACTTCATTCCGCCATGGCTGACGATTGCCAACCGAAGAAGCAGTACTGTATTTGCGGTCATAGAGTACCTAGAGTAACAGGTAGAAGGTGATTTTCATATTTTATTCAGGTTCACGTTCACTTTGTGTGGTTTGCAAAACGGAAACCCGGAAAGGGGGAAGGACCAACGTGTTGTCGGCCCAAAGCAGGTGCAACCAGCAGAGCCGGCAATCACAGCTGCACACAAACAAACACCAGCATTCAACAATCAACACTGCCAAGTTTCTTCTGCCCTGCTATTCATTCTCCTAATATTGTCATGCAGCGCACAAAAAAATTGGAGAGACAAGCTGCGCACAGCGAAACAATTAGGAGACAATAGCCAAAGTGAATGTGCAAACAAAAGGAGTAAGCGCCCCTACGCTTCGCATCTGCACATTTCAACTTATCGCGTTTAATTTCCACGGCGAATTTTCAACCTTTACGCATGCACTTCATCTGATCCCAGCACTTCTTTCATAACCTCAACACTCTACTGGCAGAGGACCTCGATTCAATATTTGCCTTGTGCGAAATGGCCAGAGTGCTTCTGCCACCACTCCTCCTCTGGGGCTTCTCCTTTGCCCTCAGCCTCTTCGCCTTTGGTGCTCATGCATTCTCATGGGGTGGAGTACGGCAAGCACAAAGTGAGTTCGCTAAGAAGCTCTATAGTCTGCCCAATTTACCTACTTACTAACAACTCATAGAAGTAGAAGTCTCGATGGAGTCCCCACGCAGTCGACACAGCCATGCATACGCTTCTAGTCCGGAGTCACGGCTACCAAACATGTACATGATTGCACTCAGCGAGCTCCAAGAACTTGAATCGGAGCCTCTTTGCCACAGAATTGCTGCCCGCCTTCTGGTCAATAACTGTCAGATCCTCGATGGTCGGGACGATGCGACAATCTTGACAGATACCGGAAGAGCCGCAAGAGACTTTGTAGATTCGTATGCCGCGAGCTTGGCCATATGCGATTTGGAGAGGGGCAGCTTTCGGATACCATCTGCATGTTCCAAGTTTCGAGAATCTACACTGGCTAGCGTGTCCCCCCCATCCAAGCCTCAGCTTCATGTAACAACGGCTGAGATTGATGGATGTCTCGAGGGCTTGGCACAATCCGATTCAGCATGGAACACTTGGGTCAGCTACAGGCATAAGGCCCTGAGATTTTGTGAAGCGGCTCGGGCCGACAACGAAAAAGGTATGCAGTATCTAAAGTATGACAGGAACCAAACTAAACATGCCCAGATCAAAATATCAGGCTTCATCAGAGAATCACAAACATCCTTTCTAGGCTCACGACACAACTTGAAGAGGAAATGGACGGACATTTCCAATCGCTCAATCACATGTTCCGAGACGCAAGCTTGGCAGCGGAAACCCTGAAGCCGCAACTGTATCATATAAGCGATGGACTTGCTGAGATTGAAAGCATACTCCGAACTTTTTTGATTCCAAATGCCCAGGTATGTTTGGTTATACTTCAATAGCACTGCGAGTCCCTAATACCTAACAGCAATCGGCGGACTCGATTACTACAGCACGAGAGGAGGCGAAAACGCTGGAGGAGTTGCTGGCCATGTTGGTCAAAACGGTGCATGCACAGAATTACGAGATGGTACAATCTCATGAGACTTCCTTGCGCGTGTCCACTGAAAAAGTCAGCAACGAGATTGATGTGGTGATGACTACATTGGCAGCAGCCTTAATGTCATCAACGTCTTTGCAAAAAGAAATTGTAGGTCCATCTCTCTTGACTAGTTGCTCACATGGACTAACAGTGCTGATTAGGAAAATTCACAACTGAAGGCGGCTGAGGTTGCCTTTAGGCAAGAAAGAATTGAAATGGTAGGTCTCTCGGCTAATGATGAGCGACGATTGCTAATCCAAAAAAGGGCATGAAGAGACTCGAGGGAATGGCCGATACACTGTCAATTCAACAGGAAGGCCATCAAGAACGCCTCGACCATGCACAGCAGTCAGCTACCGAACTCTTGGGAATTCTCGACTCAGCCTCATCGTCTGCAGCAACTTTACAAAGCTCAATCTATAGTGGCTTTGGTTGGACCGCCTGGTGGCCGTATGTGTTTTGTCCCATCACATCTCTGGTTGTCGGGTCTTATGGGCTTCCGCCATCTACAACTAGAAACTTTTTGCTTCTAGGCCTGGGTAAGCAGTATGAAGTGAGGTAGATGGGCATTTTACTGACACTTTAAGTAGGAGAGATTGCTGGCTTGGCCATGTCAGTAGCCAACCAATATGGGGCCAAATTCGGAGCAGAAGTTACGATTCACGACAAAGAAAACATGAAGGTTAACAAGACGGTAGCATTTCACGACGCAATATACTCCAACAGCGACCTAGCTCTTGATGGACATTTCCAGCAGATCAAGTTTTCCAAGAAGGTCTATTAGTTCGATATTTGGAGCACAACTTCTCGGGTCGGCGTATAGTTCGACGAACGTGAAGATTCTTAGACTTATGGGATTGGCGTTTTATTATTATTATTTCATTTACGGATCTAGAGGTGCATTGATTGCAAACTTGGGAGTTTATGGGACAGAAATTGGCGAGATGGGAGCGGATACTGGGCTTGTTATTGGGAAGGGTTTCTAAGTGGCCTTGTAGGCGGTTCAACAAAAGCGATTTCCATCAAATACCGAATTTTAACCTTGACTTATCTCATATTGCGAGATTTAATCTTTAATGTGACAAGAATGAGGAATTGTTTGGAGTTATTGTAAAAGGTGAGGCAGGCATTATAGCGAATTACCTAACAAATATTACGCTGGTGCCGATCTGCGGAACCAATTTTGCTGCTACGCCCAAACTCCCGTCTTACATATTATATCATCCATATGAGATATATAAAGTATTATAAGCACGCATTAATTCATTGCAGCTAAAGACAAGACCTATAACAATGGCATCTAATTTGAAGATTACAGTGATTCAACTATATCCCAAAGTACGTCTTTGCCCCCCATCTTCCCCTCATTCACTGCACACATTCTATGAGGTTATGAAGTAAGACTCAACGACATTCATTTGAATCCTTACAAATGCATGTCATTGAAGGAGTCTATGTGTAATGCACAAGCATCATCTCAAATTATTGCATTTTTGGTAGTATTGAGGCTAACCAAGTCTGCTAGCCACTCGACGTAGCGGGAAACTTTGCTCGGGCAGAGGGATATATTCGCAAAGCCGCCGCGCAGGGGACCCAGCTCGCGGTGCTACCAGAGTACCACCTCTCATCATGGAAGTCTGATTCCAACGTCCTCCTCGCCGCGGCGAGGGAGTCGGCTCCTTATCTAGCCAGGTACCAGGCCTTAGCCAAGGAACTGGGCGTGGCCATTGTGCCGGGGACGATCCTGGAACTCACGCCCGGGTCGGAGGAGGCGGACGGCATCGCCAATGTGGCGTACTTCATCGGCCCCGAGGGTTCCATCCTGGGACGCTACCAGAAGAAGAACCTCTGGCACCCGGAGCGCTCCATCCTCACGGCCGACGCCGAGACGCCGCACCTGGCGTTTGACACGCCCTGGGGCCGCTTCGGCCTGCTCATATGCTGGGACATGGCTTTCCCCGAGTCCTTCCGGGAGCTCGTCGCCGATGGCGCTAGGTTCGTCGTCGTGCCCACGTACTGGCTGGCCAGCGACAACGGCGACGAAGGTGACTCGGTCAACCCCCTCAGCGAGACGCTCTTCCTCGAGAGCGTGGCCGTGGCGCGCGCATTTGAGAACACGTGCGGCTTCGTGCTCTGCAACGTGGGTGCGCCGCTGGGCAGCGGGAACACCGGAAAGGACGACGAGGGCACGGAGTTTGTGGGGCTGAGCCAAGTGGCGATGCCGATGCTGGGCGCGCTGGGCAAGCTCGGCGCCGAGGAAGGGATGAGCGTGATTAGCGTGGACACCAAGATCTTGGATGTGGCGGAGGAGGTGTACAAGGTGAGGGAGGATATCGCAAAGAAAGGGTGGCATTATGCACATACGCTGAGGGAGAAGAAGAGGTAAACGAGTTTTGAGGATGGCGTGGATGCTTGAGAGATGAAGGAGAAGAATAGGGTTTCAAACAATGATCGAGATGGGGATTATGTCGCGAGAACTTGTAGTTGTATATCATGGAGCAAGGAGCACAACAAAGCTATGTGAATGGCCAACACCGGGTATCTATACATACATCCTCACCATAATCCCATATAAAACCTGCTTCAATGCATAAACCTGCCTTACCAAATCCCATTCCATAAACGCCAATCCAACACAGCAAGCACAAAACCCACCCAAAAAAGAGAAATCTTCAAACTTGAGCAAAAACAAACAATCCGCGCATCAGAATGCTATCTCTTAGCATCTTACCGCATCAAGCCCTCCCTCGCCTTCAGGAATTCCCTCCTCAGCTCCACCCCTTCCTGCCCATGCTTGTGCCAAAGTCGACGCCACTCCTTCTTCGCCTCTTTAACGAGACGTGCTTCTTCCGGAGTGGAAGGCTTCCTCGCTGTATCCACCGAGTCGACCAGTCGCAGACTATCGTCATCTTGATCCGTCCAGATCCCCTGGCGAAGTTTCGGAACACCACTTCCTTGTTTCAAGCTCTTCATCACCCTGATCGCAAGATCTCCGGGCGTCATAGTTGTTCTCTCCAGGGCTTCAACTATGATACGGTGAGGATATCCGAGAGACTTATAATGCTCGAACCACTGACTGATCTTCTGCCGATGCCCATTATTGCTGTTCCTGCCATCACTGCTCTCGGCCTGAGGATGGTCTTGAGGGCTTGGCTCTGGGGGAGAAACTGATCTTAGTGGTTTAAAAGACGCGGGCAGTGTGCGTTTCTTGGGCAGTGCTTTTAGAGTGCTCGGACTAGTCGTTTGCATAGCTTCCTCATCATGATCCGGTGAGCTTTCAGTCTCTCTTGTCTGCCAATCAGATGAACCTGACGGTAATAAACCGTCCTCGTCAACCTTTTCTTCTTCCATCCTCAAAGGAATCGCATCAATATCGTGCGCTTCGGAATGCAGCTGCTGCGAAGGCGTTATGTCATACGACGTCTCCTTGGCTTGCCGTCGAGCAGGGGTTACAGGCGGGACTGGTGTTGATATAAATGGATCGCTCATGGGTTCTCCTTCTGGTCTCTTTTCGTCTCTAGCCTTGCGCAATAATGGTAGCCCTTGTTCGACGCTCGACCCGCGAGGTTGGCCATTTGCTCTTCGTAAACTCGGAGAAGGCGTAGCATCACCAAGGCGGTTCCTTGGAACGCTGCCATCTGCATCAGGTGTTGCTGGGATTTCTAAATTATGACTTAGTCGCCTCCTTTTAGGCGAGCGCCAGGACGACAGAAGAGGCTCCTCCAGAGCTCTCTTCCTGGAGGTTGTAGCCACTGGTGGCGAGGATGGCATATAAATCTGCGGCGACGGTCGTTCTGTACTCAACACCGGGGCTGCTGGCTCAAACTCTTCATCCAGTTGACTGTCATCAGATGCTTCCTCCTCCCCCTCCTCTGCCCCTACTTCTGCCTCTGCCTCTTCCATTTCCTGAGCAAAGCCTGCCATTATATCCACAAATTCTGTGAGATTCTCTTCATAGTATTGCTGCAAGCTGTCAATCGCCGCCTCGCTAGAGGCCCAGTCAACCCCCAAGTCTTCTGCCACTTTGATCCAGTCCACGTCTTCCGATGGCAGTTCCTGAGAGCTGACTGCCAGGAATAAATCCCATATCTCAAATTCTTGCCCACCAATATTGAATTCCAGCTCAATATTTGCCTCACAATCTTCAACGAAGGATTGCAGGTCGCGATAGAACTGCTCTCTTATTGTAACGACGTCCTCGGCTGGTTCAGGGGCAACATCCTCATCAGCCCTAGGATCCTCCTTGGATACGGTGTCGCCATTAGAAACGGTTTCCATCCGAGGTATAACCTTCTTCTTCTGGGCTACAGCATGTTGTCTGGTAACATCGCCCTCCTCGCTGTCTTCCTCCTCTTCAGGAGTCTGCTGGGGTTCGGGTATTATCATTGAAGTTCGTGCTTTAATACGAGGCGGTCGGTTGTTCCTAGCGGCAGCTGCAGTGGCTCTCATATCATGTTGCTGCTGCTCTCTTGCCCAGTCAGAAGTCCTGCTTGGTCCCAATCTAGAGGTGCTGACTGGAGCGGCTCTTGTCTCCTGGCGTTTCTCTCTTGGGCTGTTAACAGCCCTACTCGTTCCTGATCTGGTGGCATTCGCTTGTCCCCGAGTTTCTTGCTGGTTCATCATCACAGTCGCTCCTTCTGCCAACGCTTCCAGTTGCTCTCTGGTATACATGAGTAAAGTTTTGACAAACCTATTCTTCCAGGATTGCCAAGTATGTCGCTTGTTCTGTTTAACTTGGTTAATCATCTTACAGATGACAAAAGAATAGGAAATACTCACAATCATTTCGAGTTCCATGTAAAGTTTATTCCCACGCGGAGCCGCCCCAGGGTTGGAAAGAATCCAGTTGGCGAGAATGGCATCATCTTCAGCAGTAAAAGCAGTCCGAGGTCCTTTTACCCCGCGTGTTGGCGCAACTGGCCTTGGCAAATCTGGATCAGGTCCTATGCGATACTTATCCTTCAACTGGATGACACCGTTCCTGACCGAGTCGAGGATGAACTTGAAGGAGTATGAACCTGGCGGCGCATCTTTTCTTATATGATCCGCGATTAAGATGTCTGCATCCTTCTCTCGGAGAACCAATTTACCGCCATTATTCTATGCGGGGATCAGTTTCAGTTGCATCAGTTTTGATATTGTTGGCCACATACCTCAATCATGTTGATGAGGTCTCTCCTGGCAGGTAGGCTCCGAGAAAACCAGAAACAAACTCCCCGGAAAATACCACCACCGCCGCCACCTCCCTCACCCCTAGGCACACCATCATAAGTAATACCCGATGCCATCTCTTCTCATTTGTAAGTTTATGGCAGTGAGACTTTATTCACCATCTGGCCGTTGGCGCGTTCACGCTCGAGGTGAAAGCCTTAATGATTGGTGGATGCGACGTATTCGTTATTTTGAAACAAGGACAAAGAAAATAGTATGAGTGTACACTGTAAAGTGATGTCACAGACCATTCTCTCGCCGAGTAGACTTGACTTATTTATATAGTCATGCTCTTTGTCTGTGTGCAGTGGTCATGACCTGCTCATTCATTCACCCTCCTCGTTGGACGCGTGATGAGAAAGCTACGAGATCACGTGTGGGGTCCAAGCAGCTGGGGGCCGACTTGATGGGGTACTTACGCGGTACACGGATAAGCCTGGTCAGCAAGAGGTAGCTGCCAGGAGGTGACACCTTCTAAGCCACGTTTTCCAATAACACTTAACACCGTCATAATCCTTTCTCACATTCTAAAGTTTAGAAAAAGCCTCTCTCTCTTCATTGTCATCATAGCACTTGGACGTGCATTTTGGATCTTGCATCATAATGATTATATTTTTTTCAATAACATTCAACCTCACTTGACGGGCTCTCATCTTCGTACCTACTAATACAAGGACCTGTAGGGAAAGAAAGTACTCCATTGGTCTCTCCATACAAAACCGCGAAGAAGACGAGTACAGTTGCATGATCCTCAGCCACAATGGACACCCTCAAACAAATATTGCTCCTAATTTTGGCAATCTCCTTTATGACCTTTTTGACCTTTTTCGGGAGATTGCCAGCTTTACGGTTGGTCCTTTTTTCCTTTCTTTTTAAATATGCATGAAAACACTGTCATCATAGGCTTCATACTTACGAATGAGTGTCTCGCAGAAAGACCCCCATTGGCGGGTTATATAGACTGATATGGATTCGCTTTCCTAATGCAGTGTCTTCTATAGATCAGAGACTTACGTCGGGTAAGGTAACAAGATCGCTATCATGGTTGTACAACCGTATCATGTATGAACGTCATCCAACAATAGTGGTAAGTAGATACTACTATATAAGAGATACACTACACATATCAATCAACTTTGCTCATATATATATATCAACGCAGATCTTCTTCATTGCCGTCATGCTAGTATCCGAATACCTGTATGTCCCCCAAGTCTGGCCCCAGATCGGCTGGTTCACCAGAACCACTGTAGCCATAACCATCTTCATGCCATACTTCTTCCTCTACCTCTCCTGCGCTGCCGACCCTGGCTACATCACACCAGAGAATCACGCCTACTACATGTCCCTCTACCCGTACGACCACGCCAACTTTCATCCCGGAAATGAGTGTCGCACATGTCACTTCCTCAAACCGGCGAGATCAAAACACTGCGATATCTGCAAGCGATGCATTGCCAGGGCGGATCATCACTGCGTCTTCGTCAACTCATGTGTCGGCTATGGTAATCACCATTGGTTCCTCCTGCTGCTCGGATCCACATCCATCTTGACCAGCTATGGCGGCCTCCTCGGACTATCTCTCATAACCACCAAGATGAAGCAACTCTTCCCTACATGGTCCCTCTGGCCTCCCAATAATATGGACTTCAACAAATACCTCCTCGTCTGGGGCTGGGGCCTCAATGGAAACGTTCGCATGGGCGCCACCACCCTCCTCGCCCTGCTCACATCCCCACTCGTTTGGGGGCTCTTCATCTACTCCGTCTTCCTCGTCTACTGCGGTACCACGACCAACGAGTCGATGAAATGGTCAGACTACAAGGAGGATATCAACTACGGCTACGCCTACCGCCGCCCCCTGCCCTCGAATAGGACTCGAGACCTCCGTATTGAACCGCGATGTGACAGGTGGCCCGCCGAACCAGAGCACATCATGTTTGCTACGGATGATGGGAAACCGCCGTCACAAGACATACCCGTGGCGGGACAAGGTCCATGGGAGCGCGTACGCAACTTGAAAGATGTCGACAACCTCTACGACAGGGGATTTTGGCACAATATTTGCGACATATTTCTAGTAGACTATATGTTTCGCGGCTTTAGAATAGATGAACCCCCGTCTGAACGTCGTTGGCAAACTAAGAAGGCGGCAAAGGCGAGATAGAATAGTGGGAAGGTTTTTTTAAAATTACCATATAGATTTCGCACATCAGCATGCCTACGCAAAAATTGTAGTGTGAACAATATTGTATGCGTTTACTCATCAATGTCGCTTATATTCATTCTGTCTACACGCTTGGAGGTCCTTGGCCCACTAACAATATTCATTCTCTCCATCCACCTGTGGTAGGGACATCGACCTCTTGTCGCCACCCTCATCTAAGTCGCATTGATAGGCGAGAATATTTGCCTATTGTAAACGCCGTCTATAGAAGGGTACCAAATCTGTTTTACCATCGTTAGTATTGCATCAAATTTGCTCCTCTGCTCTGGATTGCTTACCCAAATGTCTGTTTGATGCTCCTCACGTAATATTCACTCCAGTTGCGCTTTGTGACATCTTCCTGGCCGACAGGGACACCCTCCCAGGTGACGCGCATAACGGTGACGTGGTCGACATCATTCTGGTCAAACTCAATGTTGAGCTTAGAGTAGTGACCAGCAGGCCACTGGTTCAGTCTCCAGCTCTGGACAAGCTTTTTGGGCCTCTCCAGCTCAAGATATTCACCAGACACGTTGCCGTCAAAGAGCTGGAACTTGCCGCCCTTCTTCGCACCCTCAAAGAGTCTGAGTGGAGAACGAGTAAAGGCAGCCAACCGCTGAGGATCAACGAAAGTCTCGTACATCTCCTCAGCTGTGGTGCGGAACTCTTCATTGTCAGTCACTGTTACCGTGTTGACAATGTTGCCAGTACTGCTCGTCTGGGATGTGGTGGAAGCAGCAGCCTTTGGAGCTGATGCCTGAGTGATCGTTTTAGGAGTGGAGAAGCCACTTGAGGGATTGGAACCAGGCGCATGCTGGATATCCTTTCCATGTTCGCCAATCAGAACTCCGGGAAGCTTTTGGAACTCTTTCCGCAGCAGGGGAACGAGCTTTGACTTGACCAGATCCTTGACAGGCTGTTTCTCCTTGGACTCTGAGAAAATGTCGATGTCGAACTGTTAAAATGGGTGAGTAAGGGTGCATAAAACATACATGCTAGAATGTAAACATACCACATACTCGTCCTCATCAGTATCGTGTGCGAGTTCGGGAACGGTGATGGTGCCCGAGACTTCGTCAACATCTGCCGTGGAGCCTACGGTGCGTTAGACTCGAAGCCCCAAGTGTTGCCAGAGCAAGCGCATCATACCGGAATATTCCAAAACCAGCTTCACGTCAAAGATGGTGATGACCTTGCCCTTGCGCTGGCTGACATCAACATCGCCATCCATGCTCTGAACACTGGTGATCTTGGCTTTGACATCGCCATTTTCAACCGCGAGTGTGGTCAGGTCGTCTTGAAGCCACTGCTTTGTCCAAGCAGAGACATCCTTGTTAACCCAGTGCCAGTTGTTGGGGTTGTGAAGAGCCATTGTGAAGTATTATAAGCGCTTTCTCGAATCGATAGCGGGGAGCGAAAGTCCTAGCCAGTCCAGTGGTTAGCTCAATGCAACAATGGCTGATCAGAAAGAACAACGAAAAAAGCGCCATGCACAGTTAAGGATCAGAGGTGGTCGTAGACCATAAGCATAACATGTCATCAGCGAAGGGAGTACAAGTCACTCTATGACTGGTGCCAGCTGGTGTCTCATCATGATAAATGCGGCGCAGGAAGAAGGAAATATCGAGAATGGAGCTTACCAAAAATAACGATGCACAGTCTGGGCTGCGGATCACAGGTTTGTGCGCTCAGTAGCTGGAGGAGGAGAGTTGCTGTCGTGCTTTCGAGATTCAAAGTCGGAGAGTCTCTCAGAACCCTCTAGAATTTCAGAAGCCTTGTGCGTCCCCACCATAACAAAAGCGGGGCTCATTGGCTCATTGGCATTGGGTGATTGCTCAGCGCAGCCTCGCGCATTTTAGCATCAGCCATCTTGCCTGCAGTGATACTTTGGCACAGTGTCCGTCTTCCGACGAGCCATTGCGCCTGTTATGATGCCTATTTTGTAGGCGCGATGGAAGGCTTTGGGAGAAAAAGATGAAATCTGTTTTTTTCTTCAGATTCTTCAATATTTTATAGCGTGCAAGGGCCAACCTGCATCAATGATTTTCCGCCATTCCGTCCAGTCCCCACTACAAGTAAGTTAGGGTAAGGTTGGGTGGATCATCACATATTAAATCTCACCTGAGCTTGATAATGAGATACAGAGTATGATGTGTTGTTTTTCTTGCCCACACCTTGAATAACCAATGAGTATTAGGAAAACTTATATTGCTTTGGTGGTTGAGGTTTATTGGACTATTCTGTGGACTATTTTGTTCCAAATAGTTGACAAATACCGTGTCGAGAAATGCGATATTCTTTGGTTCTCAAGATATCACCCGAGTGCCAAACTTCAGACTTATCGACACAGCGCGCATACTATGACTAGGTCTTGAGCTGATCGTCAATTAACTTTAAACACATAAAATCACAGGGCATTCTGCCATTGATTCCCACCTTGGCTTCACCAGTATCACTTATGCCTGTCATTTCGTATCTCTAGGGTAGCTACATCAAGAAGTAATGTGATCAATGACAGCATGATAACCGCTTCTGATAATCGAAATCTATCTTGTATCAATGAAAGAAAGAAAAGGTTCAATATACAATACGGTTAGGGTAAATGTAAGTACCTAAGAACATATAGGGGAAACAGTTTACCGGAAAACCACAACATAGATTCAATGAAACTACGGAAACCAATGTAGCAAGATGCCGTTACATATTAGGTCCATTCGCTCATTCGGACTTTCTGTGAAAAGGAGAACATTGCCAATCCCGGCGGTGAAGTCTTACGGATGAAACATGAAGAATAGATCGGCGAGTTATCATCAACAAAAGAAAAGAAAGCACCCATGGTACCGAGGTAACAGCCGGACAGAGCTTGAAGGCTTTTTGTATTCCTCTGACTAATTAGAGCTCACCAAGAGACTAGATTACTGGTTACCGTCGGGCTTGGGAAAATCTCAATCCGTAAATAGGAGTTGAGTGGGGGAGTCGGAAGAATGAAGTGATGAACGGATGGTGATTCTCCAAAGACAAGGGTTCTCATCACACCGAAATCTCGCCGTTCCGTGATGGCTCTCCGGTGACAGTAAAAAGCAATACCCGGGCCGAAGGAGTGAAGTTGGACCAACGGCAAAGATTAAAGGACGATTTAGTGTATTCCATATGCTCAAGTAGGAATAGGTTCATCAGCTTGTGCCGTAGTGTTCCAGTCTCTCGGATCAAGCGATGATTTCCAAGTGCCATTGGGGGGGGTTAAGACATGGAACTGATGCCTACATCATGTAGGTACATCGTGTATAATTCGAGAATGTCTAACACCCCTGTTGGAATATTTACGTTCGAGGCTCTTGGGCCTTGATAAGGGATGATTGATGCCTTGATTCCGGTAAACGCAGCGGGAGGCGTCTATGAAAGGCCGCATTGGTGTTGGCTAGAAGAAACAACGCTACTAAGCGCCCGACAGCCACTTTTTTGCTTGCATGCATAAGTTGATGAAGCGACCAATTAAAAGCCCGGACTTTGTCTGAAGATGCTAATTATAGAAACTATTCACCCACCCCGGACTTGCTTTGTAGATCCTCAGGCCATTAAATCTGGTGGCTGTTGAGACCACCGCCAAAATGCCAAGTACTACTTCTGTGGCCTGGCTTGTATTTTGAAGTGTCGCTACCAGGACATGTATTTTATATCTGTTCATATCTAGACACGAAAATCGAGTGTCTACATGAATTACCTATGTACACAGTAGATACTTTCTGACCTGTAAGTACTCCGGACATTGCCTTGCAGCCAAGACTGAAACTGATGCAACTTGGCTGCCACACTTTGCATCTTAGAAGAGCTAGACTGAGACGTGTCGAACAACCCCTGACAGTTGGTGTTAGGCAGGTACATGAGTTCTGGCATTTGAATACACCAAATCAATCGTACCAATGACCCACACACTAACGTGCATACAGTATTCAGGTTCGCAGGCTGCTATTAATGGACATGCATATTTTGTTTCCAAAAAAAGATACTCGTCGCCCCATCCGGCAGAATTTGAGTCTTTTCCATTTTCCATGACCACTAATACCACACACTGCTTTCTGCAGTACGTACCAGAACAAAGAAAAGAGAACATTGGAACCTGGAGGTTTGCCCATGGAACCCTGGCGACGAAATCGTCGTCTCAAGACAGCCTAGCGCCCAGAGCCAGTTTCGATACAGGGGGGTCCATCACCGTAAAGATGGAACACAAGGCGCACCACCACCCCTCTGCTGGAACCTGGTCTGTGTGGCTGCCGATTCCCCCCCTCCATCGCCTGCCCTTCCATGCAGCTATTCCGTACCACTTTTCCTTACCAAGAACAAGCCGACATGCATTTTCGCGCGGCTCCTCTTCCCACTGTATGTCGTGGATTCCGGTAGTCCATCCATACAGCGTGGCCCATAGTGCGCTTAGCTTCTGATCCTGGCTGGCTGGTTCCTGCCTTGCCTTGCCTTGCCTGCCTACTGGGTTGCCATCCACTTTCTTCCCCTCCCAAATCTTTCTCCAACATCCGAACTCGTCCACCCCAACCACGAACGAGCTCAGGCCAGTGGATCGATGGGTTGGTGACGGCACTCTTGCAGACAGTCTGAGACTCAACGGTGTTGCCGGTGTAGGCACGGCTCAACCGATAGTACCTGGTTGCATTGCTTGACGCATTGCTCACAGGCTTGCGTGCTTGCTTGCTTGCTTCCGACCTGCGGTGTTCAACGGCTTCACCACCAGCCTTTCCCCGGCAGTCTGTCACCGACAAGGCGGTTACCTCGTGCCTGCAGCTGTGGCGCGCAAGGGGACCCTGACCCAACAACATGTCATCTCCTAGAGATCCAACGCGTCTTCGGCATGGCCTAAACCCACTTTCGACTTCGTCCCTGGTGGGATATAACAACCAGCTCAGCTCCCCAATGTCCGCTGTGTCCATGGCCTCCTCCCATATGCAGCCAATCCAAACTCCCGGTAGCGCCATACAACCGTACAATCCTCAAGAGTGGGTATCGTCGCCTGCTCAAATACCGGAACGACAACTTCAGTTTGCTGCTACCGAAGCTCAAGGGAATATGCCACTGCACAGCTCGCCGCAGCAGGCTGCCAACCAAGGCCAAGCATCTGCCAGCGGTGCCGGTCCTCCTCCTCCGCCATACAGTCCTCCCCGAAGAACCCATCAGCCTCGACCTGTGAGCGCCGCTTTCGAATATGGACACGTTCAAGTCTCGACGCCGCCTCCCTCACGATTCTCCACGCTGATCCCCCACCGGCCATCCCCCGAACCGCAGGCCTCTCGCGCATTCCCCCCACCGCCGGGGATGAGTGGTCGAGGAAGCTCTCGTGATCGTCTATTCGGAATTCCCTTGGGCCGGCGGAAGGACCGCGAGCAATTGACAAGTTCACCCGAGCCGATGCATCCTCCCATGCCAGCTTCGAGACGGAGTGTTGGACCGATGGCATTCCACCAGCCCGAGCCGGAGCGAGTTGTGTCCATGTCCTTGGCAGTCAATACACAGATTATACCCCCAGCATCTCGCAGAGCTGCATCTACTGGTGCCATCGAAACACCAAATTCTGCCCGTTCACGCTCGACATCTCAGAATAGATGGGAACCTGGCATGCCGGTCCCGCCACCCCCGCCAGGGCCGCCTCCCTCGGGAAGCCGATCTCAAAGCGTACAGGGCATGGATAGAGCCACTGTTCCCATCATTTCCCCTCCAACTCGCAGACGTCCACCGTCTGGTGTGACATCACTTGGGCCTGTACCGCCGACACCGGCTGGCTGGGTTGAAGGCGATGCCCAAGCTGCTCGCCCAACCGAGGCTGCTCCGCCGCCTGTACCACTCCTCCAGCCTGCTCAACCGAGCCCATCAGTCAAAGGCCGCTCTCCTGGATTAACCATTGATACTACGCTTGCCAGTGATCCTAATCAGCCTGTGGAACAACCTCTTGGGTCGAGCTCTAGCGCAAGTGGGCTCAATCGAGCCAAGGCTGTTCGTCACGATAAGACAATTATCCAGAGGAGAACCGAAAGTCGAAGTCAATATGACCCGGTCGAGTCTATCGATGCCGTTGTGCAACCGCAGCCGATATCTAACATTGTTGTGCCTACTAGTGCTAACGGCATGGTTCAGAAGATTACTTTGCCAAAAACAACTCCTCGTAGTGCAGGAAGAATTCAACTCGAGCCCCCTCGAACAGGTGATTCATCAGGACATTATGATTCCCGCAACTCGACTCCACGAGCACCAGATTCTGCCAAGCTGGCGATACGTGAAGCAGAGACGCCTCCATTTTCACCAGCTGCCAAGCCATACCGCCAAACAAGCGGTTCGCATGCCGTTCCGCCGAAATCACTCCCGACACCACCGCTTCGAGCTGGATCTGCATCAAGCTCGCTACCTGCCGAGGTCGCTCACCCGCAGGGTTCTGCAGCTTTGCCTCTTTCAAAGGATGCCGTTGTGAACCAAAATGCCGATGAATTTGCAAATGGGTCCATTGAAAGGTTCCGCGCGTTTGCAATAAGGGAGTCGGCTGTTGCGACGGATGCGGATCGGGTCCGCCTTTTCGCAGACTTTATTGTTAATGAGTCTAGAATTCGGCGGGAAAGATACGCAACAGCCATTGGCGCCATGGGATCTGAAATATTTGATCTTACTCGAGATCTTTTCCGACCAATGGTCCCGGTAAGGCGAGAATCTGTTACCTCGCAGGAGGACTGGACGCCGGGGTCATCCGAACCGAATCGTTCTCATAGGGGCTCTGTTGGTTCCATCTCCCGTGGTGATGGGCAATCAAGTTCGGCCCCTACGTCAGCCAATCTCCCCCCATCACCCGGCCAAACCCCTGCAGCGAATTGGGGTGTATCAAACTACATGCCTTCTCTCTCGCCGATTCTAAGCATGAGTGTGAGCGACAATTATGAGAATGGTAGCTCTCGTGGACGGCAACCGAGCCGGTGGTGGGAGACGGACTCTCAAGGCGACCCATCTCGTGCAGGATTTGAGCGATCCAAACGAGAGTCCAAGTATATGGGTGTGCCAAAAGATCAATGGATTGAGACTGAACAGAGTGCCGTCTATGGGTCTACAGGCGAGCAAAGCTCTTCATCGGAATACCCCCCAGAAAAGACTGGCTGGCATGATGAGGGCGAGCAGACACCGCACATGCCGCCTTATACACCCGCGGGATCTGCCCCTTCCCCTGCTGTAAACATGCACGGTCTGTTAGACGTTTCGCGACTTGTAACTCTGCCCCCTCCCTACCCTAGGCACCATCCTGCTGTGAATAACAGCCACCCAGAGCTCTCCTCAATTCGCATTGCTGTGCGAGCTTTGAGTGAGCTGAGCGACATTGACAGTACGAAGGAGAGATTTGCCGCTTCTAGTTCTAAACGACGAGAGGAGTCGCTGAAAGTAGCATCCGATCGTCGGCAAGCGATGAGAGTCAATCTACAAAAGGAAATTAACTCTGGGAATTTGACCTATGCTGATGCAGGGATCATTGAATCAGACTTTAACGACCAGGAGAAAGACAAGAAGAAGGAATTGGAAAAGGCAGAGTACGAGCACTTTCAAAACCAAGTGGTGCTGCCACTAAACGACATCCTGACGGAGCGCATCAACCGCGCCACAGAGCTTTTTGATGACCTTACACGGCACATGTTTGACAATGGAGAGATTGATGCTGATATGCCCCAGGAGGAGGGAGACGACCGACCGGAACTGCTTGAGAAGCTTACTCTCCTCAAATGGATCTTCGAGCAACGCGAGAGTCTACACCGAGCCATCTATGATCTACTATCAGATCGTAATGGTCGCTATCGAGATGTGGTGCTCACCCCTTATCGACTCTCTGGCAATGCAGAAAAACTCAAGTCTGCTGAAGACTTTTTCGCGGAGGACGCAGCTAAACGTGAGAATGCTTTTGCAAACGAGGTTCTGAACAGGGCACGCGAGTTCCGGTCCGTGATGGAGGAGGCGGTTGCGCGGGGTGTCGAATTGCAGCTCTCAGCGTTCTGGGATATTGCGCCACCGCTTTGCCGCTTACTGGAGAGCATCCCATTGGACCTAGAGGATTTTGGTATCCAAATTCCGCCAGCCGAGTACGAAGAGAACCCATCGTACCACGAGCACCCCTTTCAGTATATGTACAGCTTGCTGCTTCATGCAGAGAAGAGCTCGTACCAGTTTATCGAAGCGCACACCAACCAGTTGTGTCTGCTGCACGAGGTCAAAGAGGCGGTGATGAATGCAAAGGCCCGAGTGTTGGCGACACAGGTGATTGACGCGGATGGCACGGCAAGTTGTGCCGTGGACCGAGAACAAAAAGCTCAGCAAATGAAGGACATTGAGAGTCGGCGATTGACAGAGGACCTAAAAGAAAAGGTGCGCATGGTCCAAGAGCAGTGGAACAGCGCACTTGGGGAGGCCATGACGGGCGTCAAGGAGCGAACTGGAGAGTGGCTGCTACAGACTGGTGGCTGGGATGAAACGCTTGAAGATGGAGGAGTCGGAGTTGCCTGAGCACCTTGGCAGTGAAGCATTATAATGGAAATGACGAACACAATGATGAGAATGATTATGGCTGATGAATAGCATGGCGAGGGAGATGAAGAGATGGGAGGGGGAGACATTTATCCAATTTTGGCATAATCGACGTTGATACCCCATTCAGGAGGTCTAGATGACCTTGACTTTGAACTTTTTTATTTTTTTTGCATATACTTTGGAAAGATATATTGATACGTATACATATACGAAGCAAATGAGCGAGATGAATATTTATTTATATTGCTATCCCTGTCCACTGACGAAATGCTGTGTCCAACTCTTATTCCATGCCTCCTTACATTGTTGAGCTCCATGAAATGATTTTATACTCGTTATGCCGCTTGCAGGATCGTACTCCGTATACGTGTTCGTTTTATCTGTCTGATGGCTACTTTGGGCCTCCTATGATAGGCTGCTGAAGTATCCCATATATGTGCCGAATTCGGAGGCAATGTAGTGTCGATAAGCCTATAAATTTCCCCACTCATTGCCGTCGTAGAACTTCAAAATCGATGATAAAAAACCGCTTGTTGATACATGTCGAATTCCCCTTTTTCTCTTATTTGGGTCCCCTTTCCTCCCCAAAAGAAAACGGGATAAATGCCCCTTCCCCTCCATTGAATGTTTGACCTCCCAAGTAGTTGATAAACGTTTCCCCTTCTTTGGCTACTCCCACGACGCCCTTTTTTGGTTCTTCTTTCATTTCTTCCCCGTCTGCGGGAGATTCATGCCCACACGCCTGGCCGTCAAGCGAATGCGCTCGTCCTGCGGCATGTCCATGCCCGGGTTATACCGCTCAATCAGGGCGACGTACATCCTCTGGGAGCGCAGGTAGGTGAGGAGCTGCTGGGCCGAGTGGGCGGCGTGTTCCAGGGCGGACTTGGAGGGAGCTGCTTGGGGTGCAGCGGCGGAGGGCGCGGAGAAGTGTGAGCGTATGCGGCTGTGGAGAGGGGAGCGAGGGGAGGAGAGGATGGGTCGGGGGGGCAGTTCCCTGATGAGGGAGCGGTAAATGGAGCGGAGGTTGGCGGGTGAGGAGGCCATGGTGGTGGGTTATCTTGAGGTTTTGGAGGTTTGGTTGAATAGTTGTGGAGGTGAGGTGTTGGAGGCTTGCGATGGGTTTTTTCGCATGTGGTCGTCGAACCACGATGGTTTCGGCGAAAACTGGTAGTAACCTTTTTTTGCGGAAACTGTTTACGTTATCGATAACGTGCGTCTTGGTGATGGAAGTCAGTGAACACAACCCCCCCACTAAACAGACCTGGGCTTCATGGGGAGGCGTTAAGGCGGGACATCGCATGAGCAGGGCCCCTCATGGCGGGGTTACGCTTCGGGAGGTCGGCTTGGCTTGGCTTTCTCGGCTCGTCTTTTGCTTTTCTTTCTATGACAACGTTCAACTACCACTCCCTTTTCAATTTGCTTGCTCAGCTCGCTTCGGAGGTTGCATCGCATGAGATTTCGAATCCGACCTTCCACTTGCGTGATATAAGCGGAGATATATATACCTCAATCCATAATCTTGTTGATTTTTGCCAAGACAAAAAGGCGGCTGTTTGTTGTAACTCTTGTCTTGCCTTTTCTTGTTGGATGTCGACGTCCCGCGGTTCTGCTCCCGCATCTCCACATAAACAATTCACCCGCGGTCCAAAGACTTTCCTTTTAGGCCATACCAAGCTCATCTTCTTCCTATTACTACCTTTCTTCATACTCGTATTATCCTTCTTCTCCATATCCGCCACCACGGCTCCCAATTCTTCCTCCATCCTCCCCCGCCTCGTCCAACTCTCGGGCCACTTCTTCCGTCCAGGGCGCATCTTCTCCTCCTCCATACACAGCACAACCGCCGCCGCCAACATGCGTTCCCCCAAGTACGAGCAGGAACTTCAGATTGCGCAGCTCGCCGTCCAGCGCGCTTCCCTCCTCACCAAGCGGGTCTTCCACGAAAAGGCCAAGGGCACCGTCGACAAGAACGACAAATCCCCCGTTACCATTGGCGACTTTGGCGCCCAGGCGCTCATCATCGCGGCCCTGAAGCACAACTTCCCCGAGGATGCCATTGTGGCCGAGGAAGAGGCTAAGCAGCTTAGGGAGGAAACTGCGCTGAGGGATACCATCTGGGAGGTCGTCAAGGACACCAAGCTTGACGACCCCGAGGCCGAGAAGCTCCTCGGCGGACCTATCAAGGATGTCGATGCCATGCTGGAGCTCATTGATCTGGGGAACAGCCTTGGTGGCAAGCAGGGCCGCATTTGGACCATTGATCCCATCGACGGCACAAAGGGATTTCTCCGCGGTGGTCAGTACGCCGTTTGCCTCGCCCTCATGGTCGACGGGGAAGTAGCGGTCGGCGTCCTCGGGTGCCCTAACCTCCCCATCGATGACTCCGCCCGCCTAACAACCGGCATCGGCGCGAACCAGACCGACGAGGGCCACGGCGTCCTCTTCTCCGCCGTCCTAGGCAGCGGAGCCACAAGCCGTCCCCTATCCTCCGTCTCGGGCTCCGAGTCCGGAAAGCCCATTTCCATGCGCGGAATCGAGGACCTCACCAAGGCCACATTCTGCGAGAGCGTCGAGGCAGGGCACTCCTCCCACGGCGACCAAGCCGCCATCTCCCAGAAGCTAGGCATCACGGAGCCCAGCGTGCGCATGGACAGCCAGGCCAAGTACGGATCCATCGCCCGGGGTGCCGGCGACATTTACCTGCGTCTGCCCACTAGCGCGACATATCAGGAGAAGATCTGGGACCACGCGGCTGGCGATCTCATCGTGAGGGAGTCTGGCGGCCAGGTCACCGACATTCACGGCAAGAGATTGGACTTTAGCATTGGACGGACGTTGGCTGGGAATAAGGGCGTTGTGGCTGCGCCAGTGGCAGTCCATGGCCAGGTTCTGGAGGCTGTTCAACAGGTTTTGACCGCAAAGCTGTAAAAAAAGAAAATCACAAAATATAGTATAAGAGATTGTAAACAAGAGGAGGGGGGGGAAAACAGAAAAGGGTATTCTAATGAGTTAGATAAATGCAGGGCAATATGAAATCTAGAAGCTCGATTGAGCCAATTCATTTCCAAACAGCCAGAATATCGTACATAGACACACGTACATATCACAGCATCATCATCATCCATCATCAAATTCCCAAAAAGAAAAATCACTATCCAAAGTCTTTTTCTTTCATTGCAAACGCACAACCCCCCCCGCGCGTGCCCTTTATTTAATCTTCTTCTGCTTCAACTTAATCGTCTGATCATTAATAAACACCCCCTTCCCCTTGTACGGCTCCGGCGGCCTCCATTTCCTCACTTTTCCCGCAAACGACATGAGCACCTCCCTGTCCGGCCCCTCGAGCAGGATCCTCGTCGGCGCGGGCGTCGTGACTTTCACGCCCCGGGGGATCCCCTCCTCGATCGGGTGCGTGAACCCGAGCTTGAGGCAGAGGAACCGCTGTCCGGGGAACTGCTCCTTGGCGCCGCGCTCTTCGACCGAGGCGCGGTAGCCGACGCCCACGAGCCGGAGGATGGCCGTGTGGCCTTCGGAGACGCCCATGACGTAGTTGCTCAGGTAGGACCAGGCGGTTCCTAGATTCCTGTTTGTTAGTCTCTTTATTCTTTCATCGTATGTGTTTTTTCCTCTTTGAAAGAGGAAGAGGGGGTGTTGTAGCAGTAGACATACCCCACATCTCCTTCTGCTGCTTCACATTCGCATCCTCTACATTCAACGTAGCAGTCCTATCCTCCACATTCTGTTCCAGGCTCACAAACTCTGGCACATCAAGTTCCAGCGTCCCTATATTCCCCTCAAATTAGTCCTTTATATCCCCCCTCCTTGGAGTCCTTCAAGCAAAAAAAACCCCAAGGGAGATCGATCAAGCATACCCAAAGGTCCCGTAACAGTAATCTTCTTCTTAATCGTAGGCTTATACGACGTCGCCACCCTCGTAGACACAGGCTCGCCGACGCTCAACTCCACGCCCGGCGGTATCGATATCGGCGTCCTGCCCAACTTGGAGGCCCTCGGTTCCGTGGTCGAAAATTGTCGTCGGGTGTGCTGCTGCCAGGCGAGTAAAAGGAAGCTGCTCGCTGCTCGTTGGGACTTGGTTGCCGCTATGGCGTGGCTCAATGCCTTCCCCCGGCTGGGAGTAAGCATTGTGGCCATTGGAGTTCTGAATTGGACCGAAACTGGTCGTCGTTTTGTGTCTCCTCTTGAAGTTGCTCGTTGAGCTGCAGTTGAGTCGCAACTTTTTATGCTTAGTCATCATACAACGTGCCACTTACACATTCACACTGTATTTCATCCACATTGTATAGCACATGTAGAGTGAGATAGGCATCAATTGATCTAATTCATATTCATGAAAACAATAATCACTGTCATAAAGTATAAAGTCATGATAAGGTACTAATAGTGTACTCATTTAGGCACAAACCGTGCACATTTTTGCTATGTTCAATCGTAATACCTCTCAGGGATATTAAGAAACTTGTCGTACAATCAACAACACATCCTCGAAGTGAAACTCCAGCACGTCCAATCTCCTTTATTAATTTCTGGGATACGTTACTCCTTACTCGTCGTGCTCAGCGGGAGCCTCCTCCTCGTACTCCTCCTCCTCCTCGACACCAGCATCCTGGTACTGCTGGTACTCGGAGACCAAATCCTGCATGTTGGACTCGGCCTCAGTGAACTCCATCTCGTCCATACCCTCACCAGTGTACCAATGCAAGAAAGCCTTGCGCTTGAACATGGCACTGAACTGGTCACCGACACGCTTGAACAGCTCCTGGATGGAGGTAGAGTTACCGATGAAGGTAGAGGACATCTTGAGGCCACGGGGGGGGATAGCGCAGAGAGCGGTCTGGATGTTGTTGGGAATCCACTCAACAAAGTATGTGGAGTTCTTGTTCTGCACGTTACGCATCTGGTCCTCAACCTCCTTCATGGCGACCTTGCCGCGGAAGATGGAGCAGCATGTCAGGTAGCGACCGTTTCGGAAGTCGGAAGCAGCCATCATGTTCTTGGGGTCGAACATCTGCTGAGTGAGCTCAGGGACGGTGACAGCACGGAAAGAGTGAGCACCACGGCTGGTCAGAGGAGCGAAACCAACCATGAAGAAATGGAGACGAGGGAAAGGAACCATGTTGACGGCCAGCTTACGAAGATCAGAGTTGAGCTGACCGGGGAATCGAAGACAAGTCGTCACACCGGACATGACGGCGGAGACAAGGTAGTTAAGATCGGCATAGGCAGGGTTGGGCAACTTGAGGGTCTTCATGCAGATATCGTAGAGAGCCTCGTTGTCGATACAGAAGGTCTCGTCAGAGTTCTCAACGAGCTGATGGATGGAGAGGGTGGCGTTGTAAGGCTCAACGACGGTGTCGGAAACCTTGGGGGAGGGAACGACGGAGAAGGTGGCCATCATTCGGTCGGGGAACTCCTCGCGGATTTTGGAAATCAAGAGGGTACCCATACCGGAACCGGTACCACCACCGAGGGAGTGGGTGATCTGGAAGCCCTGAAGGCAGTCGCAGCCCTCGGCCTCACGACGAACAACGTCCAAGACAGCGTCGACGAGCTCGGCACCCTCAGTGTAATGACCCTTGGCCCAGTTGTTTCCGGCAGAGGATTGACCGAAGATGAAGTTGTCGGGACGGAAGAGCTGACCGAAAGGGCCACTCTTGACGGCATCCATAGTACCGGGCTCGAGATCGACGAGAACAGCGCGAGGAACGTACTTGTTGTCGGACGCCTAGCGGACAATTAGACATTGGGCCCCAATAGATGGGGGGAGTGGCAAATAGTAAAAAAAAAACATACCTCGTTGAAGTAGACGTTCATACGCTCGAGCTGGAGCTCGGAGGAGCCATTGTAGATACCATTGCTGTCGAGGCCGTGCTCGCCAGAGATGGTTTGCCAGAAAGCAGCACCGACTTGGTTACCCTGATGGAAAATGTGAGCTCCTTGCTTATAGTGAGAGGGGCGGCGAGGATGTCACTTACGCACTGACCGGTCTGGAGGTGAACCTGTGTTGTTGAAAAGAGAAGTTGTTAGCAATTGCAATCATACAAGCCAGATGGGCAGGTTTGTCTTCTTCTCTCCAGCTCGAATTGGGTTGTGGTTGAATTGAGCTTCTTCCAAGAGCGAAGCATCTCTGGGCAGCGGGGTGAAAATCAGGGGCTCATTTGTTTTCCAACGCGTCGTGGGGCAGAAAACACAAACCAACTAAACAAGAAAAGAAAGGAACTTACAATCTCACGCATTTTGGCTAGTGGGAGATGGTATTCAAGAATTTAAGGTGACGGGTTCGTAGGTGGGCAAAAAAAAGAGATCTCGAGGAGCTACGTAGAAGCTTCAACGACTTGGAGAGGAATGGATCAGGAATAAGTCGAGTTTTAAGGAGTGGAAGCTGTTTGGATTTTGTTAAAGGTTGAAGATGAATGGACATGGTTCACCGCCATGTCTCCATCAACCCAGCGGGGCGACGGGGCGACGGGGAAGGGGAAGAAGGGGGGGGAGCCCTGGAGAGCAAATGGGGGGAGACCACACCAGGACAGGAGGGGTCTTAGCGTAGGTGTTCACTGGCAGTCAACCAACTGTAACCACTGTGACAGCACTGTGACAGTGGCCAGCCTCACCTTCAGGGCTTCCCCTATGGCCCTATTGTTTTAGGGGGGGTAGATGAGGTGGCACAGGTGGGTCTCGCACAGTGCCGAGAGCGCTAAAAATCTGCTGGTCGTCAGGCACCGCTACCATCCGAGTACTACATACTTGTACATACACATACAACGAGGAACGTGAATATTTGCTTTTGTCTTAATTACGAGACATCATTAGGGGGGAGAAGAAAAAAAGTTGGGGTTGGACGATGCAACAGAAAGGAAAAAAGTGAATTGAATCCATGTAATTAGCTTGGAAGGCCATGTAGCGTGCAGTAAAGAATGAATAAATCCACCAGCAATCGTGAACTGTTAGATGCCCAAAACAATCATCTTGAAGCATACCTATGATATGTGATATGCTTGCATAACTGGCCCTGTACAGCTGCCATACTCTTCCGGAATAGGGGTCCAATACTTGGTTGATTTTTTCTGCCTCTCTTTTTACCGCAACAGTGTGGAGGCCCGTCAATTCAGGAGGCTGTCTTCCGTTCGTTGGCTTGCAGCTCCCCTGAACCGAGACGATGGCTGATGCCCCACAATGTTACCTTGCAAGGTTCGGATACAACGAGAATACTTGTACTTGTATGAGTTGGCACCTCAGGTATTGGGTTTCATTTCATTCTTTTCCGCCCTTTCATGCTTTTTGCAGCTCTCTCTCTCTACCATAGGACGCGCCTTCATCTTCAGTGTACTACCGAGTACAAGTACTTGTAGTTGTGCCTTGTCTTGTCCTGCGTATATACAACATGTGGCTTAATGGGCCTTGACAACTCCAGCGGCATCCGCCTGAGCCGTAATCCTCTTCTTGTACTGTTGCACATCGCCAGGGAACTTCTCTACAGTTCCATTATCACATACCCAGAGCGAAGTGCACACCGTCTGCAGCATAGTCACATCGTGAGACACCATGAGCACACCTCCTTCGAACACGTTCAGGGCCTCCGCCAAAGCATCCATGGCTTCGATATCCAAGTGGTTGGAAGGTTCGTCGAGCACAAGGATGTGGGGGTTTGTCAACGCCAGACAAGCAAATGCGACACGAGACTTTTGACCTCCAGACAGCTGCTCCATCCTCTGTAGACCCGTTGTGCCTGTGATACCAAAGGCACCCAGCTGTCGTCGGTAGTCCTCGTCTGTTCGGCCTGGGTACTCCCTAGCCATGAAACTCACGGCACTAACGTTAAGATCCAGGGCATCCACGTGATGCTGCGCAAAGAAGCCAACGCGGAGTCGGGGGTTCTGCGAGATGAGACCCTTGGACGGCGAAAGCTTTCCAATGAGAAGCTTGAGGACCGTAGTCTTACCGGCACCGTTGGGTCCGACAATACCGATTCGGGAATCCAGCTGGACATCGAGATCCACGTTGCTGAGCAGCGGACTTTCGGGGGTATAGCCAAAGTTGACTTCCGACATCTGAATGATGGGTGGTGATAGCTTTTCCACTTCAGGGAACCTGAATTTGACGCTGTACTCTGTCTCCGGTGCCTCCAATATCGGCATCTTTTCCAACTTCTTGATACGTGACTGCGCTTCTGATGATTTGGCAGCGTTGTAACGGAACTTGTCAATAAAGGCCTGCAGATGTGCCCTCTGTGCCATCTGGTTTTCGTACTCCTTCTTAGCAACCTTCTTTCGCTCTTCACGGGTCGCGTAGAAGGACTCAAAGTTGGCACCACGGTAGTAGTCAAGTCGCTGTGAGTGCTGGTGGACAATGTCTGTAGCGACTTCGTTGAGGAACGCTCTGTCGTGAGAAACGACCAGGATAGTGCTCGGGTACGTCTGTAGGTAGTTGGAAAGGAAAGTAATCGAAGGAACGTCCAACATGTTGGACGGTTCGTCGAGCAGCAGCAGATCAGGTTCACAGAACAGAGCACGAGCCAGAGCCAAACGCATACGCCAACCACCGGAGAAGGTCCTTGTTGGATTCTGTTGCTTGTCGGGAGAGAAACCTAGACCGGCGAGAATGCTTGCCGCTCTTGACTCGGCCTTGTCCGATTCCATTTCTGCCAACTTGGATTGAATATCGCCGAGTTTGTTGTCCTTGGTTTCCTTCTCCGCGTCGAGCCTGGCAGCATCCGCCGATGTGTCGGCCAAGGGGGCGCGCTTAACTTCCAGTTCAGCCAAATCAGCCGTGAGTTGCTGAAATTCATTAGCATACAGATCTCCAAGTTGAGTAGTAAGTTTATAACTTTACCTCTTGCTCTCTTAGGAGAACCTTGCGCCAGACATCGGCGTCAAGAACGGCTTGTATAGCCGGTGTATCGTCACCAGTAAGCTGCTTCGATCAGTGATTTGAACGCCAAAGTGATGAGAGAATGAACCTACCTCTTGTTCGACGTGAAGAATAGAAATGTGTGTGGGAATGGCGACTTCTCTCCTTGAAAGGGCTCTCAGCAGTGTTGATTTACCAACACCGTTGTTACCAACGAGACCATAGCGATGGCCGTAGGCAAGCGTGAGAGTAGTATCTGTGAGAATACGGTTGGCGCCGATGGATACATCGATGCTGTCCAATTTGATATCCTTGGTCTTGCTGGCTCCAGCTGCACCGCCCAGCTGGAGCGGGTTGACAGCCATGTAGAACTCTTCGTACGATTGGGCCGATTCGGTCTGCTCGAGGAGTCTTGATGCCTCGTACTCAACAGTCTTGTACGTCTTCTTTTGTTGCTTGGCAGCAATCTTTCTCTCGGCCTTTTCAAGCTTCTTGCGATCAACCTTGGACTCGACCTTTCGGATATTGGCGGACTCCAAGTCAACAGCACCACCAGCCACGGCCAGAGTGGAAGACATATTCCGCTGGCTGCTAACTTGGATAGTTTGGTCCAGTCGTCTGATAGCTAAAGGCCCCAATCGCTCGCCTCCGTTTACTTCAGCATACTTGCCAACCCATTTCTCAACAAGTTGCTTGATCTTCTCTTCGACTTTGGCATCATCCTTTCCCGAGGCAGAGCAGAGCAATTGTGTGATGGCCAAAGCTGCTTCACTGAGAGGAGAAAGACCCGACACATCATCCTCATCGGTCCAAGCCGTAGAGGCATGGGTCAAATAACCAACGGAGTAGTCAGATATGATCGGATCGATGTCCGGAAGCACAGCTCTGATATCGGCCTCCATTTTTTTTCCCTGTCAAAGAATTTTCTGGTATTGGTTTTCCGTTGTATGACAGCTTTCAAATGAATTCAACAGCTGATTAAAATTATTTTCTAGCCAAAGAAGACCGTATGAGAGTTTCTATGCCTATTTCAGCGTTTGTCGTCTTGGCCCGCCTTGGTGGTGAAGTTGCTTCACTCGGTGTGCGTGTGCCCCGCCATTGCCCACATTGAAGTTCTTGCTGTGTGCCTCCGCCGGTCCGTTACGGTCCGTCCACAATTGTCTAGCAACTGGCAGAGGTTTGGGCTTATCAAATTGCCGAAGATGTGCCGATGCGAACCTGAAGAATTCGATAGGCAAGTTTATGCCTCTTTCATGAACAGGATCAATGATGTCATCAACGATACCCTGGACGAACAAAATCCACGTTTACCCTGGACTGGGATGGATCATTTCCAGAATCTTACCTACTGTCAGCCTCCTCTGACCACCACCGTTGCTAGCGAAATATCATCTTTGATTGAAGCTGACTACGATATCATCTTTCAGGATCGTTGACATCGGGTCCGTCTCCTCGGGACATGGGCGCATTGGGCCGGTCATCCATCATCATCACCATAATCATTATTCATTCCCAAATCGGGCATATTTCTCTAGATTGCCTTGAAAAAGATAGTCAAGGAATTCACCAGCTTCCGTTGGTCAGCGACTATGGAGTACGGTGATGTATTCTCTCTTGGGATATTCAGCTGGCATCGGCAGCCAATAACGGCTCGCAAGCTTCAAGCATCCCGGTCACCTTGCAAGCCCTTGGTAGGATAGCGCGTCGCGCATAACGCGTTCTTTATTTTATGCACTATTCGGCACGGAGCTCCCGGTCCAATCAAGGCGCGTCCTTTGGCCTGGATTCAAACAAAATAATTACCTGATGCATTCTTGCTCAAGCTCAATGCAACGACAAATTTTGACGGCATTCTTATGGCTCTCTTCGGTGACCGAGCGTGGGATATCCTCATACCGACCGGTAACTTGGCAGAATCGCAATCTAAAGCTCCTTGCAGCAAGGACGGCCAGCTCATCAAAACTCGTTCACGTGTCTGCGAACCTGGCCAAGGCACATACTTGTACAAGCATTTTTTTTTTTGGTTTGTCTCCAGGAACCAGGTTTCAAAGTGTGCTATTTTCATCAACATGGCAAGCCAAGCATCTCGCTTCACATGCATTATTCCCGCACCCGGTTGGGGAATGTGGAATGTGGGAGTACAATGCAGTAGCCGTTGCGGATTAGGTATGGCTGAAGGACATTACGATTTGCGAAGGGAGCATGCTATGCAATATCGGGCAAGGATCGTTGTTTGAGACGCCCCCCTCGGCTTTCCTACGCACTACGGACGGAGTACGTCTGCCATCAACTGCTTCCGTAATGACCTTCTCCACTAGTCCGCAGGGAGCATGGTAGGTGATATCTTAGCACAGTTGGTGATGAAGGTCTCAGCCCGGTAGGCGAAATTACAACTCCATAATGGTGCATGCGCCAGATGGACAGAGTCAAGTTTCCAGAATGTCGATGAAGGGAGCCCTGCCTTGGTATCTAAAACTCATGCATGGGAGTCTTATTACTCCAAAACATAGTGCTACGGTCGTGATCACTCCAGACCGCCTGGATACTACGACTCAGTTCAGAGATGGGATACCCGAAACACGAGGAAGTCGGACAGTCTCAACACACGGGTTATACCGAGTGCCAGACAGGAAACCCCCGAGCACATCATTCGCTTCTTATCTGGTCAAAGTTTCCACAATGGGACATGTTAATATTATGTTGTACTCTGTACGGAGTAGTCAGAGAGAAAGAGAGTGAGAGTATCGTGATACCCATTATCCTCTCACGCAATATTCGACGGATATTCTTATTTCAACCTCACTGCGGCCTCGTGCGCTGAGAAACCCGTTACTGGGACCGAAAATCGGTACGGCCACGTCCGCAACCGGGTCCGTTGGTCGTCATTGGGAAAAGAAAGGCAGTCGGCGAGGCACACCCATTCCCTCGGCGAGTCAAGCAGCTCGAACCAGCAAAGACAGTCGTGTTTCAGGTCCACCCTTGAGGGGCAAGGTGCAGGTAGCGTCAGCCATTGGCCAACCGAATGAAGTGATTACCATTGAGCTTTGCCGTTTAAGAAGCTTATTGGAGACCACCAGTTCGTAGGGCCAGCAATAACGCCATCTGGGGCACATGAATTATAGCCAATCTCGAAACTTGGCTCCGGAATCAATTGGCATTGGTTTCTTGGGTCAGAAAAGCTCCCCCCGATGCCCCCTCCCAACCTCCCCACCAAAGGCCCACGGAAGCGGGCATTGCCCTCATCAAGCAACTTGTGGTGGCTAAACCTAGATCGACGAGGCAAAAAAATGCATATTTCCAAAAGCAGCAGGATTTGCATATTAATAGCCACATGATGGATTGGAAACCTGTCAAGGGAAAGTATCGGCGGAGTATTCGTTCCTCTGGTGCCCGTCAAATTGAGCTCGCAGTATGTCATAATGACTTCAACGAGTTTGAACTCGGCATGGCGTGGTGCAGTGGAGAGTAACTAGTCGGGTGCCATGAAATCTCAACGTACAGTAGTGGTTTTTCATGGTCCAAGACGGCGAACAAGTAACGGCTACAAGGGATGGCAGAGGCAAGTCGCAGAAACTCTATTGCCTTTGCGACGTACTGCTATACATGAAAGTTGCTCTCTAGATCAGCCTCAATTGCCCATTATCCGAAAAGAGAGAACTCGACCGCGGACAAAGTACTACCGAAGCACACTAGAAAACGCCTCACGAGCAGTGCGACAAACAATGCGTACAATAGCGATAGATATGCCCGAGATATATTTTATTAAAAGAGGTCAAAGCACATCGTATGCTATTGACTTGACATGTGCTGCAATACTAATACTAACATCCATCTACTAGTCAAAGGCAAGACTATTCTATTTCCCTGAGTTGGCAATATCGTTTGCTCTAGGACGCAGACTGCCCCCCCTTCATACAAGGGCACTCGGGACTCCCAGACATGGCTGATCTTGTGCATAGGTAGGCAGCAATCAGTAATTAAACTATATTGAAGCGGTGAATGTGCTATGAAGCTGTGGTTGGAGGACATGGCCTACGCATGCAAAGTCTCCCGCATCAGGCTAACCTAAACATTACCGACTTGCAGCCGCGAACAACAACAGCCTACCTATGGCGGGGACGAACAAGATTTGCAAGATAGATACCGGGTAGGAATTGGTATCCCGTACTCCGTCCTTGTGCGACTAAACACAGCAGCCGATCCGATGCTACAGCAAGCATGTCTCACAGTATGAGTGAGATGGATGGCACCACAGCAGCCCGACCGTTGATTTCCTCCACTCAGGTTGACATTGGGCACTGATGTTGACATCACTACGGAGTACTATTAACCAGCTACGATTGGTCGTGCTTCGCTTCTCAGAGGCCGGGCGGCGTGTAAAGAGAGTGGTGGTTTGGGTGGTCGAGACGAGAAAGCAAACGACGATGAACCAAACAACAACAATGAAACTTCCGGGCCATGTGCCGGGCCTGCTTCACCTGTACATGCTATGCTGCCAAGGGTAAAACACGCAAACAATGTGTTGCTTTTCGAGGGGCATGGTGCCTGCAGCCGCGCGATCCAGCTCGCCTGAGTAGAACCAAACACAAGGCGAGATGCTGTCTCACAGATCTCGCAACTGATACCATGCCATGTCATGCCAGATGCAAGATTCAAGGGATTGGGGCCAGGGAGGGGGGAGAGAAAGGGCACAAGAGACAAAACCCTCTCACCTATTTCTGGGATATGAAATGCGAATGAGGCAGTGCTGAGAGATTGGGGGGAAGAGATGCTGACAGATGGAGTCTGGGATCATGGATAGGCGATGCTTGTGCAAGTCGACTGTGAAGTGCCATGGAAAAAAAAGGGAGAATGGGGGCGCTTGTGGATTGGAGCATCATAACTGGTGCCACGCTCGGCGGCATTCATTAAAAGCTGCAGCAATAGGGCTTTCCTGGCTGACGAGCCGGTTTCCCTAGGGATGTTTTTTTTTCGCGCGTGCGTGATTGTGTGTGCATGTGTGTGTGTCGCCTAGAAGAATCAAAATTCAGAAGGTAACTCTTACAATGGATCCCGAAGATGCAAAGATGGGATAAAAATAAGTACGAGTACCACCACGACCACTGCTGTTCACTCTTCAAAACATGGATAAAACAAACGCAATGGATCAATTGACGGCGAGGCCTGCATGACCTGGGCATCCACTTTGCTGTATCATGCCTCTTGCGCCCTGAGCCTCAGATTCGATGCTTGGCGGGTAAAACGGTGACGCTGGGGCAACAGGAAGTGGATAGATCCACGGATGGATGGAACCTGGAAGGGATGAAGAGCGCTGGAGCTATCCTCCCTTCAGCTGTCAGATAGGGCCCCAGGGCACAAATTGCGCAGAGTCAGCGGTTACGAGCCACTGTAAGGGGGGGGGGACCAAACGACGGACCCAGGCGACCTCAGGCGACCGATCCTCCCCCTGGTTTGTCGCCCAAAGCGAAATTCAGCGTCTGTCAGCGAATAAACGCACTGGCACTGGCGAGTTTGCTCACCAGAGAGAAAGAAAGAAAAAAATAACAACATGACCAGGAAGACCCTGCGTTTGTCCTGGCGGCTGTTTGGTGAGCAACGCAACGGAGCGAAATGATAGGCAGCCCGCCTGGCTCATGTGCAATAGCGGGCATGCACATTTACACATCCAAGTATGTACATACAAGTACATTGGATACATGCACAAAAGTACGGCGTAACATCATACGTACATTGCATGAAAGGTCGGGTGCAAATGCACTTCTTTCATGCACACGCAGGCGCAGGCGCTGCAGGCTTTTTGGTCAGAAGGGAGGGAAAACAAAAAAACAAAAAGAGGCAAAAACGGGTTGGCCCTTGGGGGGAGGAAGGATAAAGGCCCGCCCCCACACGCGGGCTTGCTTGGCCCCCCCCATCTCTCACTCTCTCTCCGCGCTCACCAATTGCCGTACAAGTGCCAGACGAGAGAGAGACAGGGCATACATGATACAGGAACGGAAACAGAAACAGAGAGGCCAGATGTTGAGGCCCATGACAACCCTAGGGTAAACATTCGAAACCACACACACACATACACACATAATCCGTACACACACACACATGACCAAAGTTTGTTGTTGTCTTGTTTGGTGTCATCCATCCATGGTACAAGATTTTCTTCCCCTGGGCCTGGACCTTGGACCTGGACCTGGACATGGGGTGGGAGAAAAGCTTGGCCTGGTCGCCTCATCTGGTTGCAGCCAAAACAAAGCGCTGGAACTCTAAAAAGAAGCACCAGCTTCCAGTGGCTACTAACCAACCCTGTAATTCGAAACAGTAGCTACACCTCACCTCACCTCACCTACCTTACCTACCTGCTAATATCGCCTGTCCGTTCATAGCGAGAGTGGAAAGGCCCTGAAAGGCCCTGTAGCTTCCAGGGGGAGGGAGGAGAGGAGAGGAGAGGGAGAGAGGCGGGCCCTGAGCCGTAAACGGGGGGGGGGCACCTCAAGCGTTTGTTTGTTGTTGTTTCTATGGGGTACAGACAGAGTACGGGAGTACGTACATGCTCTCACTGCTTTGGGGAGCCACAGAACAACATACAGGGAACATGGAATCCACGGGAGATACATCCCATCCGCCCATACAGAAGCTTGAGAGCCCATATGCATCACTACAGAGACACGCAGCCGCACTAAACAACAGGCGGCTCCGCCCACTAATTAATCGTGATCTTACCCTGCCCTGGCGCTCCATCTTAATTGCAGTCGAGGATCCCTGCAAACGCCGTGCTTGTACATGTTAGGTATCTTCCTAGTACCTGTAGTACCTATGCGGTAAATGTGTGGGCAAGTACGGAGTAGGTACTCTCTACTACCCAGTAGGTAGCTTCGGCGCATGCATGCATTACTTGGGGGAATGTTTTGCACTGCCAATCCTAGCATGAAAGGCCAATTCCCCAAAATCTCATATTGCAATCTCCAAAAGCTCCAGACCTGCAGGAATGAATTTTTGTCTTTACCTGTTTGTCTGTCTGTCTGTCTGTCTGTCTGTCTGTCTGTCCGTCTGTCTTGTGTCTGATCTGTCTGTGTCACCTCTTTTTATGCCGCCGCCGTTTGCAACACTGCACACTGCACACTGCACTGCATTGCGGCTTGAACCACGGAAATAGCTTCCTCCTCCTTTTCCCTCTTTCTCTTGTTTTTCTCTCTTTTCTCTACGGTTGCGTTCGTTCTATCTCTCTGTCGCTCTCGCTCTCCTCCTCCTCCGCTCCTCTGGTTCCCCATTTGGATCACTCCTCCACTCTCTTACGGATCCCATCCCTACGAGGTCGCCCTTCCTCTCACGCACGCACATATACATACACAGACATACACACACACATACATACCTACACCCACGCTCGCTCTCACCCACACTCTCACTCCCCTCCTCCGGCTGCGGCTCTCTCTCTCTCTCTAATAAAAACAAGGTGCGGGTGGACTTGGAACTAGAAACCTGGAACCTGGAACCTCTTCCCGGCGCGTTATCCTCGACGACACTCACTCGCCCAACACCTAACACCCACCACCACTACGTCTACCTACCTACCTTCTTACCTCCCACTCACACCACCCACGGCCTTTGCGCCCGTCATTCTCCCACCAAAACCCACCACCGTCGACTTACGCGCATTCCTGTGAGCTTTTGGCATTCGACGGTTTGCCAATTGCCAATCCATTGCCTGATGATGCATCATTCTCTCGTCTCTACACTTCCTTGAGCATTGTTTTTCTCTCTCCTTCTTTGTGTTCCCATTCGCAGTAGGATGCAAGGTCTGGATAATACGTTGCTGTTGGTGTAGAATCCCTCGGCAACCATGCAGACGGTTCCCAGTGTAAGTTTTGTTGACTTTCCCTCTTGCGCCACAACAACCACCCATCAAGTACCTCCACCACAACACTCCAAGATGCGCAAACGGTTGCTACACCAATATCAGCACCGTTGGCATCGCTAAACCTCTGCATCTTCACCAAAATACACTCCCAATTACCAATTCCACAAACAACATATACCCTGTATTCTCAATTGCGCATCTAACATTGTTTTTTTTCTACTATCAAGCTTATTGGGACCGGCACTGCCATTGCTGCAGCGGCCAGTGGTTTGGTGTTTGGTCAGCCCGCTGAGCCAAGCACTTCCACCACAATTCGGCAGAGTCAGCCAAGAAGGAAAATATCCTTCGACCGTGATCTGCCAATTAGCGCTCGTCTGAACAGCTTACCGCCGTCTCGAGCTGGCACCACCTCCGAGACGCCTTCAACTCTCCCCGAAGGCCTGCAAAACGACGCATTGCCAGCACAAACACCCTCCTCTCGACCACCCTTATCACGCTATCAGAGATCTTCGGCAACATCCAAGGGCCTGGGGAGGAAGCTCTCCTTGGTCAAGCGCCAGGGTTCAGCCTCGACTACCGGTGAACGCAGGGATTCTGTTTCATCAAATGGCTCATGGATAAGGAGATTTGCGATTCGCCCTCTCTCACAGCACGGAAGCAGCAGATCGAGCGTCGCCCTCGAGTCGCCTTCAGTCACGTACTCTCACAGTTCAACCGCGCCCATCCTCCCACGACCGCAAACATCGGGTCTGCCTCTATCGCGTAATAAGCTCGTGAAGCGCTCGCCATCCGTTCAGACGAGCGAACCCACCCTACCATCACACACACGATCAAAGTCACACCTACCTACTCTACGACGACCGGCTACGAGCCACCAGAGATCCGCGACTCTCCAGCAACAATTCCGCACAGACGTAGATCTTGCGAACCTCTCATCCTCACCCACGACCTCGTTTGACCAGCCAACCAAGCAGGACGTTCTCATTGATGCGACAATAGGCGCGCAGCCCCGGAGAAGTAGCAAATCATCTGGATGGATCTCATTTTTTCATTCTAGACGATTGACTATTGGCGGAGGCAGCGTGGCGAGTCCTCGAAGCCGAAGCGTTTCCGGAAAGCGCATTTCTGTCGTTGGCGACGAGGGTCGAAAAGTGCACCTGGTGAAGCCTAGGATGGTATCAACAGCTTCGGCGCCAGCCGTTCTGGCGTTTTCTGCCGACTTGAGAGAGGGAAAGTCCAACGGGGTTGATCTCGACCAGTCCGCATCAGAGGTTCCCCCATCAAGACGATCAAAGCGATCATTTTCCATGCCTTTTTCTTCTTCTTCTACGGGTAACTGGATGTCAAGATCGTCCAGCAGCTTACGGAGGGCAAACAGAGGCGCCGTTGGGACTGGAGCTGAGACAGAGGGTGAGATGGGAAATCATAAGCGGCACGTGTCGGCCCCCATCAGTGGCGCGCAAATCCCTGTGGATCAAGAATCCATTGCCTTTGCGCCGGCGCAGTCGACCATCCACCCCATGGTTGTTCCAGCAAAACAGGGGCCGACTAACACTGCTGCTACCGTTGATTCAGCTGCAAACGTTCAGCCTCCATCCCATAAAAGAAACCTGTCATCCCCACTGCCCCCGCTTCCTAGAGATTCGAGTTTTCATGTCGACTTACCTCGCATAGGCTCGCCTAGCGGGGCTACTGCCAATCACCTAATACGGCCGCATCAGCCATCCGGGAGCTCGACGAGCTCTGCAGCCATGTCTCAATTGAGGGCATCGCCACATTACGAGAGGTCATCCGTCATGTCCAGCTCCGAGAGCGACACCCGAGGTTTCACTTCTGGAGACGATGATGACACTGATTTTAATAAAAGTGACACAATGTATGACTCTTTGCGCACTGCTGCATCAAGCCGCATGAGAGCCGTGGAAACCCCTTTGGATTCTGTTTATGATGAATCGCCCCCTAGCACGGCTGGAAATGGAAGAACGAAACGTCTTTCGATACAGGAGATGTTGGGCGTTGCGTGGGACGACGACAGAATTATGGAGGAAGATGAAAACGATGCGACCCCCGTTCGGGTTTCTGACGACGCTGAAGCAGACTATACCACCACACATCCTACCCTGGGAGCTTCTCGCCTCGCTACAAGCTCGTCGCACGATACCGTTTTGGTTTCGACTAAAGACTTTATCCGACTATCCTTGGATGATGACTTGGATGAAGAGGACTGGGATGTCGAGGATCATGAAGTACATTTCAATCCATTGTCGCCCCCCTCCAAGAACAGTTCGTTGAACTCGCGAGGAATTAATTCCGAGGTGCGTCTTGCTTTGGCCACTGCTGGCGGGAACGAAATGCTCGAACCTCACGGCAATGACACCCGGGCCGATCGGCCTCTTAGCACTGTATTTGACTGGATCGAACCATCTGTCCCTGATAAGAACGATGTGGAGGGTAACTCTTCGCGCCCCAAGACGGCGTCAGGCAAGCAGGAAGTTGATACAAGAGGTGGACGTGCTGCTTCGCGGAAAGGACCTGCGCCGGCGCATATTCGGAGTCAGAGTGTTCCCGTATTACACGATGCTCCTGAAAACATAAAACTCAACAGCGCAAAGTATGGGACTTGGGGGTTGGGGACCAAGCCGGTTAGCGAGGATTGGGATGAAGATTTCGAGTTTGGTTGCGGCGGTACAGACAATGGCGGCGTGGGAAATGGTGCGCTGTTTTCGGTTCCCGAGTCAATACGCGCTTCGCAACCAAGCGTCAAAGCCCATTCGGGTCAGATTCGAGAACTGTCGCTGCTTGTTAACGATTTAAAGCGCTTATGTCGCCACGGGCGTGATATGGACATGCTCGAGGGACCTCAGAGGGGCTTGTGGAGAGAGGCCGAGGGCGTCATTGCGCTTGCTTCGCCTGACGAAGAAGAGGATTCGGTTGACGACAGCCAAGAAACCATATCTATTAACTTTGACGCAGTCGAGTCCAACGATCAACTCTTTGACGATGGATTTGATGCTGCGTCACTCGGGCGGTTAGATGCTGCGTTTGAGACTTTAGAGCCTCCCATGTCAAAGATTGCAGTGGTCCGTGAGCGACATTCACCGAAGAGAAGATCCGTCTTTTCTCCCGAGGACGACATTTTTGGAGGGCATTGGCCACTTGTGGAGGAACACTACACATCGTCCAACAGGTCAAGTCGTCCGCGAACACCCCACATTCCACCGCCTCATGATGTCATAGGAGTGACTCGATCTGTGATGGAGGCTATGCACCGCTCCATCCCCAACCAGACACACGAAGTTCGATACGATAAGAAGGTACACTTCGATACGAATAGTTTAAGGGTCTTGGTTCGGAGAGCAGGGGAGCTTCGCGACTCTCTATCAGACGTGATTCGCAAAGCTGAACATCTTACACAGAGCCCATCGAGAACTCCACGCCATGAGCGGAATCCCGACTCGAGCCCGGCTTTCACACGAGTTTTTGACGATCCGAACGCCAGCCCACAGCGGCGGCTAATACGAAGTCGTGGCAACAATTCCCTACTTGACGGTGCATCAGCACCAAACTCACCACCCTCACCAATGGGTAGGCGTTTGCAGCCGATGACGGTCAGCTAGCATCCCCGTTTGGCCGAGGTCTTTACGCATGCCGACCTGGCGTTGTGAAGCCTTATACCAACCCTGTACAAACTTTTTGTGATTTCCCTGCTTGCATAGCGATGGTCGCAGATCCAGCTTTTACACGACTACACCATTCGCCACACCTCTCCCACCTGTGGTCGACCGTACAGCAAAGAGTCGATTCAACCGGGTCAAAGGCAATGCCCATTGAAGGGCTTCGCCGTACCTGGATAACGCGCTCAATTTGGCATGTTTTTAGCGGCTGCAAACAAATAGAAATGTTTAACCGCACCTGCTCACGCTCACGCTTTCCAAGCCAGTATTGGAATGGCCAACTCCTACCTACGACTAATATGACTGAATGGAGAATGATATGCACAATGCATTGGCCTATAATGTCTACCCAAGGCCGCCGATACAAGACTTGCTTTATGCGCCATGGCGACAAAGAACCATGGGCTACTTTTCAAAGCTGCCTTGTGTCGATAATGGATGTCACGTTGCTTTTTTTCTTCTTGTTTTTTACGGCCTGTTTTTTTTTGTGTATGAGATTGTCGACTCTCGCCATGCGCAGTCGACAAACACGCAATGAGGATAATAAAGTTTTTTGTTTTTTGGTTTGCGATTGGAAGGGAAAGGCGAGAGACAGTTCAAGAAACTGATGGATGTTTTCTCGACCTTTCTTAGCCTCTTAGATCAAAAACCGCCCCAACGGGTGGTTAATATTTTTGTTTTACGGCACGGAGGCATGATGTTTTTTGTTTTATTCTGGCAAAACTACTCGCACAACAGCAGTGGTTTGCTTCAGCAAAGGGGTGCAAAGAAAGACAAAGAGGGAAAAAGGGGTTCATAAGGGGGGAAGGGTTTAAACACAAAGCATTTGGGAAAGGGGGGACACGGGTTTTTTTCTTTTTCTTTTTTTCTTTCTCTCTCTCTCGGAATACAGGATACAGTGGTTCGGCAAACTGGTGTTACGTCTTTAGCATCGGCGCATTCTTGAACTTGAGTGGCCTCGTTCTCCGGTTCATCTTTTTTTATTAGTTCTTTTTTTTTTAACGAAATGCATGGATAGAGCTTGATGCGCCATGACATGACATTTTATTGGTCTAACTAAAAAAGGCATTTCTTCTTCAAGTGAGGTGTACTTTATGAGGTGTATGAGTATGCTTTCCAAGGTTTATAGATTACTCGATGGTTCAGTATAGTTTTGTAATCCCCCTCTGTACGGGTTAATATTGATAATGTCACTTTTTGAGATGAGAATTCATTCATTGCTGATCTTCATTTTGCTAAAATCCGATTTGCTATCTGTTCCATCTCACGCAATACAACATTATCATCTACCAAAAAACTCACTGTTAAAACTACATACACGATTAGGGAGGGGGTATCTCTTTGACAAGCAAAGCCAAAACAAATAAACACGGTACACAAATAAAAAACAACAAGTCGTGACGCAACGCTCGAAATGAGATGTTTCGAATAAAGGACCGAAACGTTACATTGATGATAACGATGAGACGGACTAGCCTTCAGCGTAAAACAGCTTACGAGCTTGTCTACCCAGGCTTGGACGATAAGTATCTCAAGAGCTGAAATGAGGAGAAAGGAAAAAAAAAAGTCACTGCGTTTCCACAAACGCAAGGAGGTTTTGTCCCGTCAGTGCGGCCACAATGAATAACCGTTGAAGAAGAAGAAGAAGAAGAAGAAGAAGAAGAAGAAGAAGAAAAAGGGCTCCGCATTGTAGAATGTTTGTTATTCTATTTGCGGGTCTCTTCAGCGGGTTAAGCTTAAAAGCCATCCCCGTTGGTCGTGATGAAACGGGCAGCTTGAAAGAGAAAGGGCGGGGGAGGTGAGGGTTCAGCCGTCCATTGAAGACTCAGCTTATTAGCGTGAGTATGATATGTCACTCCGGCTAGATAGATCAGGGGGGTTTGATTCTCATCATGGTTTTGCTAAAGCATGCCGAAAACAAAGGCTCTCAGGCATGTTGTGATGTCTCGGTTGGCTCTAGGCTCCATAGAGAAGACGACTGAATCCGAGCGGGCTCAAGTAGTCGAGACTTTTGACGGACTGGTGAGGTTTTGGGAGTAGTATATGCTCGCCAAGTCGTCGAGTCGGGCTGATGTAGACCTAGGTGATTCATCTTCGTTGGCGGAGATGGTGACCACAGTCCGCGACCGTTATTTGACGACATCTTCTTTGCAGGGAGTAGCATAGAGGGTGACTTGGTCTGAAGCGGTGAACGCTCGGTGCGACTTTTCAGCTGAGAGACGCCAACCGTCGTGGACTCTATAGAATCTAGAGTGCTCTGTTTTGAAACGCTCTGTTGCTCGGTCCTGTGTGAAGCTGCAATTTTGCTGGCTGGGGATTTGGTTGAAAGTGTGATAGGGATAAAGTCATACAAAGAGTCATTGCTTCTAGAAGACATGCCCGAGGAACTTGACCAAGGAGGTGTGGCAAATCTCTCAATATTTGGGTTAACCGGGGATGGAGTATCACAGAGTAAAGCTCTGTTGGGTCTGAGTAAATCCGCGATTTCCCATAGTACAGCTTCATCAATATCGTCGTCTGAGCTGTCAATATCATCTTCGTGGTAGTCCTCAATGATCGTATCCAAATCGTACTGATGGCGTTGTACGCTTGGTACCGCTTTTGTAGAAGTATTTGGTGGCGACTGTACCCCTGCCATGACAACACTCATCGTGATGAACTGAGGCTCAATAGTCGCAGAATCCGACCTTTCGCCCCAGGGGAACCGGAATATCCCTAGAGTATCCGAGTCCCCGGTAAGAGGCGCTGGGCTTTCCAGTATATCGGGTAGCAAGCCAATGCGCTTCTCTTGACGTAAAGGCTTTTGAATTGCTGAATGTGACTCCTTTTGATGTGACTGGTCTGCCAAGATGATGGGTAAGGTAGAACTTTCTGAATCTGCACCGGATACGAAACTGTTGGGATGAAGTAGAGGCTGATATTTTGACTGTGGGGCACTGGCCGGTCTCTTATCTGTAGATGGCAATTCCGGGTCATATTTGGACATAGAGAGGTGAGGTGCCTGGTTGTTCATCGAAGGGGCTGCCGTTATTTCATTGGACACAACCTCTATATCAGCTGTATGATTGCCACCTTCATCCTCTTCGTCGCTATCTGGAGGAGTAGGACTGCCAAAATAGGCTCCTGTTACATTCGTGACTGAAAGAAGGCTCATTCCAGTTGGTGTTGATGTAGACATGAGAGGACGCCTCGGTTCTATCTGTCTTGTTGGATCCTGGTATACCCGGTTTGAAAGAATCGGAAGCTCTTGATAAAAGTCCTCCATCAGTGAAGAGTTCTGGCGTTCAGAGTCTACAACGAGATCGCCATTTGACTTTAGAGAAAAGAGAGACTCAAGACTATCACGCACAGATTTCCTTTTGGGTGAATAATTGCTGATAAGGGTTGAGTCTCGGGCCAGTTCCTCTCTCATCTTTTGCCAGTGAAATACCTGCAGCCCCATTTCAGATTCCAGGTCAGTCAATATAGTCATCCGCTGCTGCTCATCGAGAGTAGCCCGCATGTCTTCATTCGGCAAATCAAAATTCTTTAGTTGCTCTTGAATCTTCTTCAGAGCTTCTTGAGGGGACTCGAGAGGAGAATCAAGAGGTGAGGGTTCTGCTTCAACCACCATGACCTTGGGTGGCTTCTTTAACTGCAAAGGCATCGGCGGCGAGATCTCACGAGATCTCTTGATGATGCTTCTCCGGACGGAGAATGTGGGTAGCTCATCCCCAACGCGATGATGCCATGAAGGAATCTGTGCATCTTGGCCTAGTCCCATTGTCTCAGATTTCGATGGCCTTGAATTTGATGAGATGCTGCTTGTAGCGGAGACTTCAGCTTGCTTCACCACCGAATCCTTCCCATTGATATTTTGGCTCTCAATTGCCTGGGTCTGTGAGTTCAGGGGCATTTCATGGTCAGCGGGATCGGATGCCACAGGTGGCTTCTGCTCTTCAAACTGTGTTTGGCTCTCTTGGGTTTTATGAAAGGGCGCCGTTGAAACAAAAGTCGGAGACATTGACGATCTACGCGGAACAGGACGTGGTCTGTGGATGATTGATTCTCGCGGCATCGTTGGAGACGCATTTCTGGCATCGTCCGCGTCGCTATCAGCAGCTTTGTTCGAAGTGAGGATGCTGATGTTCTCACTAGAAAGGGAGGGCATGCTGATTTGCTCTCGAAATTGGGTTTCTTGGGTTGTTGGCCTAGGAGTTTTTGGCAGCCCATATGTCTTCACATCTGCGGTATCTGCTGGTGGGAGAGGGGGAGGAGGAGCTTTCCTAGATGGTCTGATATTATCCTTGAAGGATTTGCTTCGAGGGATAAGCGACTTCCTATCCGGAACAGGTTGAGTTGACTTATTCACTGCTTTGGATGGAGAGGGTTGTCCCAATGGACTTGCTCTTGGGCGCTGTGACTGTGCTTCTGAAGGCCATAGTGTAAGAGCACTTGCACGCAAGGCGGCTATTTTAGGTAAAAACCCATCATCTTCTTTCCCAATAACTCTTAAAAAACTAAGAGTTGAAGGGCTTCGATCTGGTCTTGTTGGCACCTCATTTGAGGGGGTTGGCAGTGGCGAACCTCTTGGCTCTACAGTTTCGGCCGATGGCTGTCGAGGAGACCGCCGCCGTAGTGCCTCGACCCCCGGCGAAGGTTGTGTAGCTGATGTTATCGCCTCTGAACCTTTGGGAACAGCTCGACTCTGCGAACCATTCAAGACGAGAGGACTGGGTAGAGGCTTACGCTTCAAGGGTTGCACTCGAGTCCTCATTTCTTCGGGGCTCAAGATCTTGAGGTACTGATCCGAGGGTGAGTCCACACCTGAGGATAGTGGCGACGGTGCCATATCTCTGCGTTCTTTCTCTGCTTTGGCTGCTGCTGAGAGACCGACAGTAGGAATCCTGTTAAGAAGATTGCTCTTGCTAGCTCCATCCAACACAGGCCCGGAAATTGCTACCTTGTCACCCTTTTTTCTCCCCATTTCAAAGGCTCTCTTCGTCCATTGCTGTATGATGATGGGCGTGGTCGGCGTTCTCATAGGAGGAAACAACCTACCCTCTACGGGCATGCCGCCTATACCCTTCATTGCCTGTCCGGCGGGTGGTTGGCTGATGAAGGGTAGTGGTCTAGGGATACTTAGAGAATTTGACTGAACGGTATTATTTGATGTTTGTGACGGTGATGGGGTGTGTCCATGTAAATATTTCTTCTGAAGGCGTCGAGGCACTGTTTGCCATGTAAAGAGACTGGTAACGAGCATCAAAGTCCCTTGGAAATGTTAGCAAAATATTTAAAGCAGAAGATGTCATGTTGCTTACCTATCAACAAGAGAAGGCCAATTGAAGGAAGCACTGTTCGTAAGACTAAACTGGTAGATTTGATCCCAAGAGACGCGGGAATACTAAGCTGGAGTCGGCACATCAGTACATATATACTGCTTTCATTCAGGGAAAAAGCCACTTACACCAGTCCAAATACCCATCCCAAGTGTAACTAAGAAGATGGATTTAGAGCCAGTTAGGCTTTGCCAGGTTCCTTGTATATCCTTTGACTGCGCAGCAAGACAAGCCATGGTCGATAGAGATAGAACGATGAGTGCGTCGATCCCAACCAGGACAATTCCCAGTGGAAGCACGGAATTATTGGCAACACAAACAGGCCGGAAGTCTGGCCGCTGGGCTCCTACCAAAACACCACCGACAATCAATCGCAAGATGAGGGCGGCTTGAAGAGGAAGAGAGGTCTTGGAGAGCTTATATCCACCGGTGACACCCCAAAGGGCATATTGCTCCAACATGGTGCGTGCCAGTTGATCGAAGGCGGCAGTGAAGGCAATGACAACTTGACAAGTCAATACCGCATTGCCTTTGATAAAAGTCGAAGCGAGGCCAAATGAAGCCCAGAGAGAGGAAGCGATTAAAAAGAGGACGAGAACCAGTCTCCGGCCATCTCCAAGCGATGCTGCATCATTCTTCCTTATACAAAGAATGATGGATCCTGTAGACACAAGTATGACCAAGGCGCTATTCAGCTCAGATGGTTAGCAAGATGCATGCAAGGGAATTTGCTGGCTCGACGGAATGAGGGTCGACGAACAAGACAACGGTCGCGATCAAGGCCGCAGCATTACCGGAGGCGGCCATGCCTGCAACCTTTGCAGACGGGATGAAAAGGGCCAAAGCCAAAGAATCGAACACCCAATCAATGGGGGTAAAAATTAAAAAGATTAAAAAAGGGGGAATATATCATGAATATTACGAATGAGTCATGCTGCCTCCCAACAAGTCGTCACGATCGTATAATAGAAAGCAATGCCTCCCGAGGCAAAGCAAGCAAACAAGCAATGCGAAAAAGAAAAGAAGAAGAAGGAAAAAGAGAAAAGAACCATAGCAGAGAGAGAAACTGCAGCGACTGAGTGACATCTTGAACGAAAAGCTGTAACACGCTTCACCGGCGCCTGTTGATGCCACAGACAGCCTGAAATACATTGCACACCCACCCAACCAACCGAGCGAGTGAGCGAGCGAACGAACAAAGAGGCATCCATCAGAATGGAGAAAAAAGGTATCATCGTGCACTCCGCAGGCCCATGAGATACCTGACACACTCAAGAGTCTCATGAGATTGTCCATGCGTGCGTCTCCGAAACGGCGAGTCCAAGGAGTTGATTGGGTGGGTGAGCGGGCAAAAAGAGTTGAGGGGGGGGTTTGGAGTCTGTTGTTTCAGGTGAAACACCAACTGTCAGCAATCATGTGGCATCTGCGACAGGTTTGGGGCAGAGCTAAGCAAGCATAGTACTTGGACCTCCCTCCTTACATTGGACAGAGGACGAGGAAGAAGAAGCTTTGGAATCCATCATGGAACGCCGCTGTGATGATGGATGGTTTGTTGGTGGTTGACAGGCTGTTGAAGACGAGGCTTGCAGTAGCACTGGCGATGGTGGGCTGAATGAGTGGCTACGAGATGCTCACTCAGCAAAGCATGAATTGGAATGAACTTTGACATGAGCTTGTATTTTTGTATCTTTGTATATTGCATATCGTATCATGAACTTGAGGAAGGAGCAACAATTGAAAATTTCTTCGTTGCCTTTTTAAAAAAATAAATGACATCATTTGAACATCCATGGATATTATTTAATTGCAAATGAGATGTTGCCTTTTTCAGCACTGCATCATCGTGATGATATCAATATGTAGACACTCGCAGTCGTGATGCATACATGCCACAAGGTACGCTCCTCCTCCTCCTCCGATGTAAACCGTCATATTCCATCCCATGATTACCTATACACAAGGCTAGTAATTAGTCATGGGATCTCAAACAGCAAACTTGATCCAAAACGGAGGGTCCGTCTACACCTGCTCCCATCTCGCATGAGGATGACACATACTCGCATCAAAACCATAGGCAAGGCATGCACCTCCAAGGCCGATATCGTTCTCTCCCAGCATCATCATGTAGCCCTGCATGCATAAACCAACAACCCGCAGGTCATTCACGCCCTTGGACAAGATCAGGCAATTCCGTCCCCAAAGAAACAAAGAAACAAAAAGGATAAACGACAAATGCATGCACTTCGATTGGCTCAAACCCTCCCATGGTCCGCGAACTTGCCCTTAGAGGTCTAGGCTCGTGTGGTCCTTTTGTATGCCGAGTGGGTGTCCGGCCCCCCCGCAAGTCTCGACTTTGTCACCTTGCAGCCGACGTGCATATTTCTCTTTGCAGCAGCAGCGGGCCCCCGCTATTATTTTTATGTGTTGCTTTTGATGTTGAATGGAGATAAAGTAATCAAAATCACATTTGCATGAAGCTTGCATTGAGGCAACAGCAAGGCACATGAAGCTGCAGATTGCAAGGTATGCATCGTTGACTCAGCCATAGCTCGATTCGGCATATCCCACAACTACCGAGTTTGTTGTTTTATACGAGCATACATACATACGTATATATATACTTCAGATCATCTTGCCACTTATTAGTGATACAGCATCAACAAGATATCAACATCAACAGTTACTTACAACATCTCCAAGCACACCAGCCTCACATTCCATCACAATGGGCCGCCACGAACTCGAATACCCAAAAGACGCTACAAACCTCGTCAAGAGGCACGGCGAACGAGGTACCTCCCATCCCAAATCCATCACTCACTCACTCACTTACAAGGCACTCCTATGAACTAACACATGCACCTTCTTCTACTAGGTTCATATGCTCTTGAAAAGATTCACGGCCTCATCAACTCCTCCCAGCTCCTCAATGTCTCCTTCAACACCACTTCTTCCCCTTTCCCCGTAATCCTCCCCATGATTGGCCAGATGGGCTCCTTTGAGCGTCCCAGCGCTGACCTCGGCGACCCTCTGGACCTCTACCTCCACGGCTACGTCTCCTCCCGCATGATGAACCTCTCCCGCGCCGCCACCAAGGACGCCCCCTCAACCGAGAGCGCAACCCCCGGAATGCCAGTCTGCGTCGCCGCCTCCCACGTGGACGGCCTCATCCTCGCCCTCTCCTCCTTCAGCCACAGCTACAACTACCGCTCCGCCGTCCTCTTCGGCCACGCCACTCTCGTCGAGAATCCGGAGGAGAAGCTCTACGCCATGGAGATCATCACCAACAGCGTCGTGCCCTCCCGCTGGAAGCACACCCGCCTGCCCCCCACCAACGCCGAGATGCAGAGCACCAGCATCCTCAAGGTCAAAATCTCGTCCGGCAGCGCCAAGTTCCGCGACGGGGGCGTCCTCGACGACAGGCATGATTTGGAGAATGAGCAGATCCAGGATGAGATCTGGACGGGCGTGTTGCCCGTGTACCAGGTGATTGGGGAGCCCATCCCTTCGGGACACAACAGGATTGAGGTTCCTGCTCATGTCTCCGAGTTTGTCAAGGATTCCAACACCGACAACAAGGAGCACTCCCTCGAGGCTGCTGCGAAGAAATAAAGAGTTAGGAAAAAGGATGTTAGGTGGAGGGTATGAGAAAAGGGGGTAGGGGGTTGAGATGAATTTCTGTCTGGTGTTTTCACTTCTTTCATATTGTTGGGCGTAAAACGTCCCTAACATACCCTTCAACAGGGGACGTCCCCTTTCAACTGGGACAAAATAAACAAGCATGCTGTTTTTTGTTTTAATCCATCACCTAAAATAATGTGTTGTAGGTTTACTCGAAAGGCTAACCTAAGAGATCGAAATGAAGCCGCCGGAGGTGGAACAGGATCATTGTGATAAAAGAACATGTATCTTTGAGGATGAGATATAGGTATGAGGTTGAAAATACTGCGATGAAGCTGGCTGTTGAAGTAATAGATCACTTTCCTATTGCATCAAGATACACATCACAGTTGGTTATGAAATTTCTGATTGTCTTGTTCATGATAAACACAAATAGCCTCACCCCCTGATATCTAGAGAGAAACAAGTAACATTCATAATACATAAAAGATATACTTAGAACATATTCATAAACCTCATAAACTCTACAGCCTTCACCAATTCTCCCAAAACGACGCTGGTAGAACAGTCCTCATAATCGCCCAGTGGCCCGCCGCACTCTGCTTATGCCACTTCATCACCTTGCCCGTCTCGTTCCTCCGCAAAAGGCCGTAGCTCTGGTCCGCGATGAAGTCCTGCGACTGCACCTCGAACTGGGGCCGTATGTACGCGTACCTGGCCCGGCTGTTTAGGAAGTCGGCCTCGACGGGCTCGCGGAACGTCAGCGGCGTTCCCGCCGTCTTTACGCAGAAGATGACCATGTTGGTGAAGTCCGAGCCGGTCTTGGCGAAGATTTCGGGGTCCTGGGGGTTCTCGCGGTAGGTGCGGCAGGTGGGGAAGACGGTTTGGATGGTCTCGAGGATAACCCTTGGCGTAGGCAAGACTAAATCCCCAGCATAATTCTACCACCACACGTTAGCAGTCTGCGCGTTTTTAAAGAGATACACAAAGGACTCACAATTGCAACAACGCCATCAGGCTTCAGCAGCGCATGAAGATTTTGGAAAAACTCCAGAGTAAAGAGATCCACAGGCTCTGCGCCACCAGTGAAGACGTCGTGAACAATGTAATCGTACGTCTTCTCCGCTTCCTCGACAAGCTGAGCAGTGTAGGCAACTGCATCCTCAATAACAGCCGGGTTGTTCTCCTTGAGCTGGAAATACTTCAATGCAAAATCATAGACTGCAGGGTCAATCTCTACAACAGTAGTGTCGATACCGTGAGCCACAAGAGCTGATGGAAGGTTACCAATACCCAAGCCGCTGCATAAATGTCAGTCAAGGCAAAAGAGTCTACACAGAACGCAGGTACTTACATGACGAGCGCGTTTGCATCACTATCGACAAGCGGCTCTTCCCTCTCTACTAGTCGCACAGCCTCTAGCATGACAAAAACGCTGTACACAGGTTCCGTGACGTTCTCCCCACGAAAATCAACCCAATCGCCTCCCAGGATGCTATGGTCAGCTCTCATGACCCTCGCCATGTCTCTCACATTCTGCGTCACCGAGATATATCCAGTTATAGACTCGCGGCGATCCAACAGCATCCACTGATTGTCAATCATTGTGCCGTTGAGGGCAGAAGTACCGGCAGGAGTAAACACATGCGTGTTAATCATTGCCGTGTGAATCAATGCCGGCAAGGTCAGCACAAGATACACCGACGGCGCAAACACAGTGTAGGCCGCTGCCAGTACCAGCTCCAACCCCATGCGAGTATAGGCGAAGCTCTGTCCAATGTATAGCGCCAAGTGCTTCGCAGATACACGCTGCACCGTCGTAAGCATCCACCAGGACCAAAGACCGGGCGCGGCCTCCGCAACGAACTTGGGCAGGAGACTGAAATCAGCCCCTTCGAGATAATCCGCCACCGAAGAAGCCGTGAAGATGGCCAGAGGGACTAACGTCGCCGCCTCGGTCACCGCAGGACCCCACTGGGCCCTGAGAGTTTGACTGAACCCAAACAGGTAGAACTGTATCGTGGGAACATAGATTGCAATCAATGGCAGAAGCTTTGCCGACTTGATGGGTAACAATTGTCGAAACGCCAGATTCCCAGCCCAGCCGATAAAACACCCAATCATCAACGCCTGAGAATGGTATGTCGTCGACGGTATGGACCCATACACGGGCGACAAGGCAAGCTGCGAGACATTCGAGTAGATACCCAACAGAGCCAGCAAGATGGTGCTCTTGGTATGAATCATAAACTGCCTCAGCACACGCCTCACCCCAGTATCGCTCTTCGCCTTGGACGCCAGATCCTTAAGCTCTTTCTCAAATCTCTCTGGTGTAGATCCCTCCCCAATGCCGCCCTTCTTTTTCGGCCCTTGTGCCTTTGATTGTGGCATCTTTCTTGGTGGTTGGACGGACCAACTTACAATTCCCCCGCCGGAAATGAAGGTATACAAAAGTCCGGTTTTCTGTCCTGACTTGTGACAGGAGATGAAAGTGAAACAAGGTGAGACAATGGAAGAACTTTTGTGCTTCAAATGGCCAGCATCTGAGGCTTCGGTGGTATGTGGGATAATCATTCAACCTGGCTTCAATGTTTCATGAAACGTGGATTGGCAAGCTCAATCTCCAGAGCTTGGTGTGGCTAGGTCAAGTGGCAGTGCAGAGTGTGGCGCAAACATCTCCAAGCATCCTCCCTCCTCACATGCTGGACCAGAGCCCATAACATAGGAATTCGATTCAAATTTGATTTTGATTTTTAACTGCAATCGCTATTCCTTAGATTGTTCATCAATATATTTAAAAATGGGGATCATAGGGGCTGATGTTTTCACCCTCTGTCACATGTCGGAAGTCTCTCATCATTACCAATTTTGAAATATGGCACCATACAGCAAACCCAACACACCATCGCACAGAATTTACCACAGCAAACATAATTCATACTTGACATGTAACGGATAATAAACTTAAATCATAGCAACCCAAGGGCCCTGAAAAGTGCCCCATTCTATTCAAACTATCACCTCGTCATGAGCACCAAAAGACAGTCTCAACGAGGAGAGCCACCTATTTCTCTTGGCTCTTCAACCCATCCTACTTCTTCTTTGAACGCCATAGACACGTTCGAATCCCCGCTGGCCTTCGAACTGGTATCCCCTTCAATGGTAACCCCATCCAAGAAAATGCTAAACAGGAAAAAAACAAGACAGCAAAGAAAAAAGACAGGAAACTCCTCTAACGGGCCAATGGTCGGAAGATGCAATAGTGACAGAACCGCCCTCGAATACCCCTAATAACCCAACCCAATCGTGTATGCATTTGTTTTATCTTCATTTCGATATTCATTCATTCATATACCCGTCGTCCATCTTCATATGGGAGTCGCGTAATCATCGTCCATGCCATCACTACTATCCGATTCACTCTCCGGGCTTTGAACACCGCTGACATCTGTGCTGGCTAAGTTGCTAAAGCTCCCCAGAATACTCGCTCCCCCGGAAAATGAACCAGGCCCGGACGGAGCCGAAAAGTCGACCATGCTGGTATTGCGGCTCATGGATGGCTTTTCAGGAAGTTGTTTCAAAAGGCCAGTCGAAATGTCCAACATAGTCATGGCAAACTCAGTCAACCCTTTGCTCTCGCCGGGCTTCGAGCTTACCGATAATGTCCAGCGATATTCGCCGAGTCGGCGCCGATACCATTCGGCTTCCTCTCTGCCAGGGGATGTCGCCCAGAGAAGAGATCCAAACGTGCCAATGAGGGCAAAGTTGGTTTTTGAGGCAAAATACCAGAAGGATTGCAAGTGATTCGGTGTCAGACGGTTCACGAAATCCATGGCAGAAATGAGGCGGGCCTTTGCGGCACTTCGGCAGATGCTCTGGACATATGCGTCTACCGAGGACGCGTTGGATGCCAGAGATCTGATGATGCGTCTATGAAGGGTGATTTCTGCCGCAAAGTATCCCAGATGCAAGTATCCAACGCACGAAAGCCTGGCTGATAGCTTGCTCGTTGAGTACGAGTCTACTCTGATATTGGCCGGCAATCCGCTATACCACTCCTTAAGCTTCAGCTGGATGGGCTTTGCAAGGGACAATACCAGCTGCGTTCCTTGTGCCGCCGCGTTCGATACTGTTTGCATTGCCTGCAATGTGTAGAACGTGTCGAGAATCTCGGAAACTATTTCCGAGAGCTGGATAAACCGCGTAAACACCAGTCTCCCTTTTTCGATATCCTGTCGCTCCTCGGTATCGTTCTCGTCCCATTCCACGTCGGGGAAATCATTGGCTCTAAGGGGTCTAACCGCCCAGTTTGACGCGAAAATATGCGAAGGTCGACCGTGAACTAAAGCGCCCCATTTATCTTGCATGTATAATGCCCACGCCAGTCGTCTTCTCAACCCCTTTTCCCATGGCGGTATTTTCCAGCCAGAGCAATCCAGATGTAGGCCAAGCTCTTGTGCAATAGCAACCAATTGCGCGGTAGGGGCCCATTGGTCGCCCTCTGGCCTTTGGGACAAGAGAAGCCCGGCCTGGACAGTAGACAGCTTCGGTCGGTACATGGCATCTTCAAGGGTTGCGCGAATAATTCTCTCCAGCTCCCGCACATCTGGGCGAGGGAGCTGGGAGAGCTCTTCGCTGTGGTCCCACCAGTTAATGGCTAGGATGTAGACGGCGGCAAGTATCGGAGGAGCGAATTCCCGGTATGATCGTTCGTATTTTTCCAGAAAGACGCCCTTTTGGATGATGGGCAGTCCGGGGTGGACTACCTTGAAGTAGAGGTCGATGAGTTTTCGTCCATGAGGGGCAACGATGGCCTCGATGGCGTCCAGATCGTCATTCACGTGTTCATAGCCAGGTGTATTCTGATCCGGTAGCATCAGAAAGGTATCAGTGTCGCTGACCTTGCGGAGGGTACCGCGGGCCAAAAGGCTCTCATCATGAGGGTCAAAGGGGGAGAGGTTGATGAGGGAGGGTTCAAAATCTGTCGTGGGGCCAATATACTGACTATACCGGTCCTCCTGAAGGCCCAAGGTCCTCTTGAGCATGGTGGGGCCGCCGACATTGGCCATGTCTTCCAGGAATGAGCTGCTAGCAGCAGTACTCGAGAGACTTGAATTATTATGCTGTTTTCGGCTGGAAATCCCGGGGGAGCTAGAAGGCCAATCATGTGTCAGAGAATGCAAATGTGGAATAAACAGTGTTCCCAGGGAACGGGAATTTGGGGCCGTGTGGAACGATTCTAGATGAATCTGGGACTGGAAGGGAAAAGCAAGGCAAGGCAAGATACACAAGATACGATAAGTACTGACCCTCTTTTGCAGCTGTCATCGGCACAGTCACCACCATTGAGCTTTCTCTTGCGGGTCTGAGGGCTTGGGGACGCTAGGGAGCATTCGGCACCGTTAACTTGGCACGGCATGCATCCGTCATCATCTTCACTCATGGTACATCTAGTACCAGAGAAGCGGCATGCCTGGCATGGGGGGATAGCTGATGCAGTAAAGGAGGCCGAGTCGACTGAACCCCTGCCATGCAGGCTTCCTGGGCCTATCTCGAACCTATGTGAGCTGTTCTGGCGGCGTGGCAGTGGCTCAGGCCGAGGAGGTTTGGGAGCTATGGCGATTGGTGCCGTGCGCTGGACGGGAGCGTCGTGTGCCATGTCTTGCTGGTCCGTCCACTTAGATGCAGTTTGTATGATGTATGTGTAAGTTTTTGCTTCTACACGTGGATACGGGGTCGGCAGCTGTGTCTTGCGACCAGACCAGACCAGACCAGACCAAGACGAAGATCAGTTTCTCCTCGGGGCGTTGATAGGTGCAGGATCAGATAAGAGATGGTACGTCTAACGCGCAAGTATGTCTCTCTCTCTCTCTCTCTCTCTCTTTCTATCTGTATGTAAGTCTGCGGTTGTCAAGAAGAAAGAGTCCCCACGCAAAAAAATATGAGGGTGACGCAATAGCTATGACTTGAACCACTGAGCTACAAAAAAGTAAATGAACAGGCCAAAAAGTGTAGGACTGTTATATTGGCCCTACACAATGACCACGTACACAGGCGCCAGGGCGCGCGCTCGGAGGGAGGTCTCTAAATTCTCGTTGTATTGAGCGATAGCGGACTGGGGAGAAGATAAGAGACGGACAAGCTCAAGCAGCCTTGTGGTTGGCCAGGATCGGTGGGATTTGAGATCGGCCCTCTGGGATTGGGGACTGGGACTTTGGACTGGGGGGGTCAAATGATAAGACTGTTTGCTTGGTTGGAGCACCAGATCGGACGATTACTATTAGTCCGAAGAGATAAAGAAAAGCTGTCAGAGTGGGCGACGACCCGGTCGGCTTGTACCCGCAGACCAGGGGGGGGGTTCTTTTGAAACGCGGTTTTTGATTTCAGGTGATGATAGTGGCCAGTATGAGATATGCTTTAGTTATAGGCGTCATTTGAACCAAGGGACGTCTCGCTTCAGAATAGGATGCAGCAAAGACACGGTCCTAAATGAATTTTGTCGACTTCATCTAACCCCTAGAAGGAGGAGGCCAGTTGATGAGAGAGGCTATTCATGAATGAGATGAATGGTGGGGGTGGGTCCCGGGGATAAAGCGAGAAGGGGCAAATTCGGTATCTCCCTCTGTATGCGACCTAGTCCTTTTTCTTAAACTTTTCGATAAAAGCGAGGTTGGCGATGATGGAGCAAGACAGAGGTAAAGGCAATGAGCAAGACAAGAGATAAGAGTAAAAATGAGGAAGAAGGACGAGGAGGAAACGGCGCAAAGAATGCCAGAAAAAGAATGTTGACATGTGCTTCCCCAGACTGGGGCTACCCTTTTTTTGCCAGAACGGACCCAGTTAGAGCCTTATAAGTTAGAGGCAGTGAGATGACGGATGAGATGCAGGCGGTCCCAAGGTTGGTCTGAAAGGTTGGATGGACGCCGGCAATGCTGGGCTTGCTGGCTGGCTGGGCTTGCTTGGGGTTGGTTCTGGTTGCGAGTCGCACGCACGCACCAACAGCCAACAAGAGACGTTGAAAAGGTTTCCCCTTGACGATCCAAGCCTTTTTGTATAGTAATACGTATCTCGCTATAGCCACGAACCAACTTGTTGGGTTTAGTGGTATTTTCCTGTCCCTCATTCAGGGTCGGGCAGACTCCGATTGAGAAAGAAGAAGAATGAAGGGAAAGGGACAGAAGGAGAATAGAAGTAGTAAAAGGGAACAGGAGGAGTAGGACCAAAGAGAACACACTCAACAATGGCCTCGGATGTATTACCGTGACCCTCGAGACGAGACGGACGCCGCCTCACACACACACACACACACACACACACAAATCCAACCGCAAACATACCCCCGTAGAAATGTAACGGTATCCGCAGGCCTACCCTTCCTCAATCTTGCATCTGGCACATCGACCGAAAAGAGACGACGGCCCATGCAGGTATCACCGTATTAGACGTATGTACACAGTCGTACTCTTGGAGGATACATGTTACAATATTCACATGCCATGCTTTGCTTGCCCTTCTGTGAGTAAGAATAATAAGTTGCTGGTCTAACGCCACGACTTGGACGGACTCGGTAGCTTGCTTTTTTTGCTTATTATTCCTGTAAAACCCCGTCCCGATATCGTTCCCGATGATCCGTAAAAACACTTGTTTAGACTGAAGCATCATCAAGGTTTCTTCCATTTTTGCAAGCACACGACACGACAGAGGTACGTGCCGGGTACAACGGACGCAATTTCGCTCATCTGCAATATGTGTAGCACAAAATTTAAACCGTCAGACACCTCATGCAGGAAGTAATAAGTTACCTGATAACTGGGCCCGACCTGTTAAAGCGAAACGACTTATCAGGGCTCGTGTATAATAGTTCGTTGCAGATTGGCAGGGCAGCGCAGGGCAGCGCAGAAGATGCAGTGTGCGTCCAGTGTGTGTCCGCCCAGTCCAGTCCAGTCCAGTCCCAGTGGCCATAAGTCAGAATCTGCAGCGCCCGCGCGCGCCAATACCGCCTCTTTGGCGTCTTTGGCCCAAATCGAATCAGGGTCCCCGGCAAAAGAGTGACGCTGTGCTGCTAGTTAATCGGGCCTGCAACCAAGAGTCTTATCTCTGACGGATCAATATTAATAACAGAGATGAGAGATAAGGTAAAAATACGTACTGGGATATTCTTGTATGTAATGTAATGTAATGCGAGTTGGAGAAGAAAACGAGCAGGGTACTCGGTACACAAAGGGTAAAGCGTCCTTGATGGAAGACAAGAAAAGGGCAAAATGGACAAATGGGGTTGGATGGTGGTCAACGACTGGCAGACTCAGACAAGGCTCCTCAGGCCATGCCCTCTGCCATGCCTGTCCAGCCCGTCCAGCCAGCGGCGTCTGATGAAGCCATCCTGCGCTGCGTGCATCATGCACCTGCAAGACCGCATCTCCGCTGCTGCTGATGATGAGAGATAGATAACAGGCAAAGTCAGTCAGTCAGTCGAGTGTGCTCTGTTTGGAATAGTACGTAGATTAAGTCCCTTGAGAGGACAGGGGGCCCCCATCCTGTACGTCACCCACCTGTACGTCCTGGCCAGGGCTTTTGGGCTTGCGGCTTGCAGTCTGTTGCAGTTGCCTGTAGGCTGTGGATGCCCGCTTCCTCCTCCTCCTCCTCCTCCCAGTGTCAGTTGCTGAGACTCAACAACTCTGCCAAAGTCAACAGTACTTGGCAAACGCCCATTCATACGTTGTCGGTCTGGCTAAAATTGATGGTGGCACGAGGTACATGATACCCCGATGCAGACAGTAGGCGCTACCCATCCACCAAGCACTACTCCGTACCAGGGGAAGGAAATGCTCGCCGGAAGAAAAGGCTATTACCAAATAGAAAAGCTCCCAATGCCTCCTTCTGCGTGGGACCTGAATACCTTTCACGTAATGGGCTCTGTCCTCGACGCCACCTCATCCTAAACTTGACAAAGTCACCTCATTATCGACATGCATGTTCAAGGCACAGACACAGACACAGACGGAGACGCAGACACAAGCACCAGTCGAAGCAACAATCTTTCGATGCATTATTACAAGTATTTTTTGGTGGTGACTGTGGATTGCCATGGATCAAGCGGTCTCGCCCCCCTCGGATGACCGAGATAGGTATGTGGAAACGATTTCCCATCTATTACTCCGTACGACAGTATCATTTTTAATAAACGATATGCAGACTCTTGCTTATGCTTATTTCACTCTTTATTGTTGTTAAAATCCTAAGCGACGTTGCCTTGCGTTTGGAATTGCCTGTTCAGGATCCGAGCATTTTATTACTCCGTCTTGGTCCCACGCTTCCTTCGAGTATTAATATTAATATTATCAGGGCCTCTGCTAAGACGGACAAAGTTGGGGTCCGTAAAATGATAGATCCCTCAATAAGAATAGGTAAGCCCGGTCATCGACAAAACGACAACGACGACACCACAGTTTGACACACACATGCCCTCACCTCACACACGCGCACGCGAGAATGGTCCGGTTCCTCGCATAGACTGACTTTCGACTATCATCTGCGGCCGACCGGCCCCGACGACACCCACCAACCAGAAGCCCTTCATTTGCGGCCTTTTTCTGCTTCCTCGCTTCGTTGTGTCCGAAATATTGGATAATGAGAAGTCGGGGAGCACCCCGTCACATCTTGCCAAGTATGCTGGAACTTGCCTACGCATGGCATGATTATTGTTTCCACGCACATCCTACATCTATTACGTGCCGCTTCCGATACCCTGAATGCAGGGCGGCAGTGGCAGCAGCACTAGCAACCACGGGACTGTCTTCCGGTCCGTTCTCCTCCTCCGTCTCAACTGATTCAGACAATTACATACAGGCAATTCGGTTGTAATACTCCCGAGTCTTGGCCGCGGATTTCCAATCAAAAGGATAATACCGAGCCCAACAGACTATGCTGATGCACACGTTGCCTATGCCAACACCATATGCGAGTACGGGACATTGGGACGGACGTCATATCAGATCCACTGATGAGACCCTCAAACATCTCGGAAGGGCAGCCAAGGAGCCGCAGTTGCAATTGGCACTTACCCCTCTTCGGAATTAATAAATTCAATGGCCATTTCACCGAATTCTTACGTTTAGGCGAATGTTCTAGATCACGAGATCGATTCGGCGGGCGCAATGGTGTTCCATTGAAGCAGAAAGAAGAAGCAGTTGTGTAAAAAAAAAAATCTTTCTCGATCCGCAGATGCTTCATTCCGTGTCATGCATCGGCCGGACGGATTTCTACCTTGATGGGCGGTTTCGGTATACCATTTTTTGACTGCCGAATTAGCCTTCATTTTCTATCCAGGCTATATTGAACATAAGCGGTATGTAGTCATCTTCCCCGTGTCTTTAAGAATCTCACTTCAAGTCTTGTTGCCCTGGTCAAAGTCCCTTGCGGGAGATGCAAAGTACATTTCCATCATCTACATGTATAGTCTGCCCCCTCGTGGAGCAACACACAAGCCGAATCTGCCACAAATCCCCCAATCGGGTTGTATGCCACGTGCCGGTGGGGAACCGCCCTTGATGCGATCGTGAGATTTTCCTTAGCCCAAGCCTCCGGCAGCCCGGGCCGTTGCAACCTGAAAGGGGCGAGATTTGATATGCCACACGTATCATGTATATCATACATTTTTGTGTATTCTGTAACGTACTGCTTTGCATCTAATATCGTATTTGGAACCATGCATGTCGCTAGCTGCCTACTGTCAACTCTATCTCTGTTTAAGCTTTATAAATGAGATTTACGAAGGCGGTGTCCAGATCATGCTCTTTTCCTCATACAGTACGGTTGGCTCGTCTGACCCAAGAGGAGGAAGCATGATTGAAAGTTTATCCTTGATTTCAAAGCCGTGCTTCTCATAAAATTTCACCGCGTTCATCGTGGCCTCGAGTACGATGGGCAACTTCTCAGCGGCCGCAAGGTCCTGCACCTTGCGGAGTAGCAGAGACCCAGCGCCTTTTCCTCCGAAACGCGGGTCTACGCAGATATATGTTGGGTCTGAAAGGCACGAGTCAGTTGGCTTGTTCCCTGTGAAGTGGAAATCGGCGAAGCGATATATGAGCGGGTTTATTTTTTCCACATGCCGTACATGCCAAGGTCTTTGGACTGATACCGTCTCACTTCCCGACTCAGGAATGGAGTCGTACATGGACGGGTTGGAACAAAGCAATGATTCTGTATGGATCCTTTTGAGAGAGCAAGTGCCGAGACCTGATGGGCGGCAGTTGTAGCTCGTGGATTTACGGCTCTGGCAGCCTTGCATGCTTCGACCTCTTTGCACAGCTGCTGGCCAAGTTTATGCCCACCGTTATGAACTAAGGAGAAAAAAATCACTTACGGTAATACGAAGCATCTCCAATCACTCTCTTTCTCGTTTCTTCCGTCAACTCCACATACGGGATCAAGTACTGCGCCCTCAAACACTCGGGCATCTCCTCGGGCATCTCGTCGTCTTGGATACCGGGTCTCTGGACGAACCACTTGACGAAGCCGGCCACCTCGCCCGTCGCCGCGTCCCGGACGAGCAGCACGCCCTTGTTGCCGTCCTCGATGTGCTCAACGGTGTCTTTGGTCAGCCAGCCGTGGAGGAACTCCAGACCTTCTTGGGTAGGGAACTGGGCGTGCAGGAGGAGGTTTGGTTGCATGGCGCGGATGTGAATGGCGGCGAGGGTGGAGGCGTCGCCTTCTGAGGGCGTGGTGATTTCAAAGGCCATGGTTGCGGATGGGGGGATGAGAATAGAAATATCAACAAGTGTTTTTGTATGTTTTACAGAGTAAGTAGTAGGTATGCTGTGGTTTGCGATTTTATGAAATTCTTTTACTGAAAGCTGGCTATTTCCCATTTAGGATATTTGAATCCTTCCAGAAAACGGTTTGATGTTACACTGGCGTTGTCAGGTGACATGTTTTCTCATACGATGTTAGCAGAGCGGGGATGTACCCAACCAAGTGGTGATTTAAGACGCGCGAAACTCATCTCATAGCTGGCTTGCGAGATCAGAATAAGGCAAGTCTATAATATTGACGCTTTTATAGAGTAGACTATCATATATCTTATTCTTCAAATAATAGATATAGATATATACATATTTATTTATTTATTCTAAATATTATAGTCAGTTTATACCTCTTTACCTACCGCTTAAACAAGTCTATTCGTTACCTAGCCAAGGAAACGAGTCTTCGCGTTTTCTACACACACAATAATTTAGTATTGAAGTTTGTTGCGCCATCGATCAGAACTGAGAGGTTCAACTTTCCAAATCTTATGATATGGCTACCCAATTCTCAAAGATGATTATATTTTCTTCTTCTTTTCTTTCTCTTCTTTGCTTTCTTTCTTTCCTTCTTTGCTTTCTTTCCTTCTTTGCTTTCTTTCTCTTTTTGTTCTTTCTTTTTTTGTTCTTCTTCTTTCTTTCTCTCTTTCATTTCTCTTTTCTTTCTTTAGTCAAACCAGCCTTTACGCTTTGAACATCTATATTCTCATTTTCCCTTGCAGAACCAATGTCTCGTCCAAACCAACAACATTGGTTCGCGAGCCTACTTGTACTTTATACAATCACTGCTTTCTTTTTCCTGTCCGGGGGGCCCAGTTACTAAAGACCAAAAGGAAATGAAACCAGTTTCTCGTCTCCAGGGCAGAAGCCGTCCACTTCATCACACGTTATCACACTCTATCACACTTTATCCCAGTTTACCACAGTCTTAGTACGGAGTACCTTCTCTCCCCTCAAACGAGAAACCACTGTCTCAAACATCTCGCGTCAACACCCCGTCACATTCGTTCCCATACCAAAACCTTTAATCTCCTCTTGCGAGGAGAAGAAAGAGAAAGAAAGAAAGAAAGAAAACAAGGGAAAGGAGAAACATGTCGCCTCCTTACATGAACATGACAGCTCACTACTCACCCCCCTTACATCCGAATCCTCATTCAAAATCCACCCATCACAAAAAAGCAAACCCAGCATCACAAGGTATAGAATTGGACAACCCCCATACAATGACGTATCCACATCCTATTGTCCAGCTATTTATATATAAATAATACGAGATATAGAGTGTTTGCAATAAATTAATTACAGTGTCAATAGTCCCCCTCGGGCCCTGTACCCCGAATGTCAAAGCGATAGATTGAAGGAGTAAAAAGTGTGTGTGTGGCGCCCGTCATTTCACCCTCGCTTATCTCACAGGCGTAACCATGACATGGAACACGGAACATGGTCAGATCTCATGAATAGTATCAATAGATGTATATGCGTGCCCGGGAGTGAATCGAACATCGTATGTAGTACAACTTCATCTTGGTCTAGGAGAACGAATCATGTAGAATGTCAGAGGTCACATACAGGATCAGACTGGATTCTAGCTCCCAATGGGAATCGAATTCAAGTACGCAGTATGGACATTAACAATACTTTATTATCATGATATTGGCCGCCCACCGTTGTTCCGATTCCCTGGAACTACACAAAAGGAAATATGATGTGACCTGCTGCAAGAAAAAGACTATGTACGTTCTGATAACCGGTCCCAAATTAACCACGATATAAACAGAATGCTGCCTCCCCAATTAGATACAACACAAGCACCAAGCACGCAAGCTCATGGTTGATGGTGCTGGAAGTAGCGCCCGGCCAGTTTAATCCAATGCAAAGAAACCCAACCCCCCCTTAAATTCGCAGTTTTTTTTTATTCACAACCCAAAAAAGAAATATTATGTTTAGGGCACACGCTGCTTCTTGCCGCCGGGTCCATGGGGACGCCTGGCGGCCTGGTAAGCACCGTGGCGTTGTCGTTGGCCATACTTGGGAAGCTGGTCGTCGGAGGCTGGCATGGTGACATTAACAGTCTCCAGCTGGAAGGTCAAGCTGGGGATGTTAGCGATGGGAACATCGGTGCCGTCAACCTATTTAGCATGTTAGCACTTCTATCCTAATATTCCTAGTGTCCCTTTGGGCAAAACATACTGTGTTGATCGAAACGGTCACGTAGTCCTGGAAGGAAGTGGCGGCGTTTCTAGCGGCAGACTTGCTGGTGGACTGCAGAGCCTTGATGGCATCATCGACGGAGAAACCACCATTGACGGTACCCTCGGCGGGGAGCTTCATGACAATCATGCTGCCAGCCTTGTTGCCACCGACAAAGACGTTGACTTCGCAAGGTCGGATGGCGAGGTCAGTCACGTTGACGGAGAGCTTGACAAAGTATCGCTGCTCAGTAATGGCGACTCCACGCTTGCGGCTGCTGGGACGGTAGAGCTGGTTGATGATGGTGGTAACATCGGACTTCATCTGCGCAGGAGTCTTGGACCAGTACTCCATTCCCTGGTAGGAGTATCCAAACTCGGAGAGGGGAGTAACATCGTACGAGCTGAGAACGACGCCGTTGGCGCCGTAGAATGGCGCAAGAGGCGACCTGTTGGTAATGACAGTTCCGGATCGAACACTCCATCGCGACTGACCCTGGTAAGAGTTGGTAAAGACGGACTGGCTGCCCTGGATAGCCTCCCAGTAAGCCCAGAGGCGATCGACGTTGGAGTGGTGGAGGAAGAACAGGGGATCGTAGGCGGAGAAATCGGGAGCAAGGAACTGCTGGGCACAGGCACCGTCCCAGTGAATGGCGTTGTGGATGGATTCCAAGTTGATACCGTCACCGCTGGTGGAGGCGAAATCGATGAAGCTGGTAGACTGGGTCATGGTGTCGTAAACCCATTGCTGGTAGGTGCGAGCAGCAAGGTTCTGGTTGGCAGAGGCGGGATAGCTCTTGGGAGCTGGGCATCGGACAGTCTTGGGGGAGCCGGGTTGGAAGCTTCCGTACTTGCCATTGAGGACAACCTGGGGGAAGGTGTAAGACTGAAGAGGGTTGGTGAAGTCGACCTGCTTGAGGGCATTTCCATTGGGAACATTAATCTTCAAGGTCAATGGGACGGTGGATGGCGGGACGGTAGTCTTGGGACCCAGACCCCAATCCCAGAAAGGCGCTCTGAGATTCTGGGCAGCGGAGGTGTACTGTGCGCGGTACTGCTGAGGGTATGTCGCCGCGATGGCGAGTGCCGTTTTAACGAGGACTTGCTGTTGAGAATGAGTACTCGAGTTCTATACATGAAAATGTGGAAGAACATACCTCGAAGAGCAGGACATAAGGACGATGCCATGTGGCAAAGATTTCCTCCTGCGATGGCTATTAGCAACAGCCCTTGGAGAGCAGGTACGTCAAAAGTCAATTACTCACTCCGTGTGGGCAGTATCCTAGCCAACCATCGCCCTGGCGGCCACCAGTCTTGTTCCACTCGATGTATGGTTGTCCGTGAATACCAGCGATCTGGAAGAAACCTAGGGGATCGGTGTCGGTCACGGTGTACATTTTCGCGAGAGCCTGGATATAGAGGTCCCTATTGGCGAATTTGGTGTAAGCTTAATTCTCTTTTGGAATGCCCCTCTAGGAGACGGGGTAGCTATGTTGAGAGCATCAATGCATACCATTGGGCCCCTCCAGCGTTCTGAAGGTCATTGATGTTGATTCGCAATGGAACAGCAGGGCCATTGGGAACAGGAGCGCCGGTGATGGGATATGGCTTCTGCGCCTGTGAAACTGCGGCCAGAGCCAGGGCGGAAACAACTTTGGACAACAACATGATGAAATGGTAGAAAACGAGCGTCTTGTGATGCCAAAAAAAAGATGCTTTCCTCCCGGGGTGTACGTGCTACAGCAACAAGCAAGAGAATCGAAAACGGAACCGGGCTTGAGATGACTTTTATGTTTTGTTATTTGGATGTGGCTCCCCACACATACCACACACACCACACACCACACCACACCAGTCAATCATATGCTGTCCGGTGGGATAAAGCTAGGTATCCCTGAGTTTGCTTTTGCGCGCCCCAGAAAAGGAAAAGTCGGCACAGCTTCGCGCCGCGCTCGCGGCCCCTCGTAACGCCACAGGTTGTGGCATTAGGATGATGTAGTTCCATGCTACTGTCGGCGACGGCGCAGCCCTGCATGCAAATGTCTCTGGGACAGGCCCTGGTCGGATCCAGCTTCATTTAGAAATGGGTGCTGGGGGACAAGGATTGGCGCCGGACGGAGGCCCGGGAGGCGACGACTGACCCAATTGGGCATGATTGAAGAGAGGCTGTCGGTTGTGTGGGGAGGGAAAAGACTAGAACGTCCAAACGGGGGGTGTGTGGCTACTCGAGGCTCAGAGGCTCAGAGGGGGCTCACAGACGCTTTCGAACGTGTCCGTGGTGCGTTGGCCTGAGACATGCCTCTCTTGTTCCCTTGACAGCCGCGGCAGAGCTGACCACACAGCTCTGGCGCCAAGTCGTACCAATTACGGACCATGGAGCCTGGCTTTCTTTTCTTTTGCGGGAAAGACGGCCAGGGAAAGCGAATGAGTTTTTGATTAGAATTGCGAATAATAGGGGATCTTTTCGAATCAGAGGCCATGTCCTGTAACCCCCCCCCTGCCTATGGGGAATTCCTTCGCTGAGAGAGAGAGAGAGAGAGAGAGAGAGAGAGAGAGGAACGAACCCCCAAGACCCAAAGCCAAGCCCAAGGCCCAAGCCCAGGAAAACTCCATCTCCAATCCAAACTTGGGGGCAGAGGCGAATATTGCAGATCTATTTCCGTCAAGGGACAAAGTCGGCGGGATGTTGCAGCCAACCACGATCGAAAGCGACGCGCCACCACTCGTGGAAGGGAGACAAAATCTAACACAGCTGGAAGAATGGGGTGTGGTTTTTTTTTTTTTTCTTTCCTTTCGTTGTCGTGCAATGGCATCATCATTTTCTCTTTCTCTCCCTTTCTCTTTCTCAGGATTGCCGCCGCTTAATTGCGGATTTGCATTCCAGACGATCAATACGATTGCCGTTGCCGTTGCTCAGGTGTGGAGAGCATTAGAGGCACAGCCAGCCAAGAGACTCCGGACCTTTCAGGCGGGCATGTTCGAGGCCAAGATCCATCCGGGGTCCAGGTCCTCGGTTGCTTTGTTTCAGTGGCACGCAAAACATATCTTTGAATATGTCCATTGGGGAAAAAGCAGCAGCAGCAGCAGCAGCAGCAGGTTACCGCATCGTATCGTATTGGCCCGTCGTATGTAGCATCTCATGTCGTAGTAGTCGTAGTAGTAGCAGTAGTAGCATGCATGCAACTGCACTGTCGTGTGATTTGGAGTGAGAGAAAAAGTGTGTGTAGTCCCTCCTCCTTCCTCCTTCCTCCGTATGTATGCAAGTCTATTACGCCATTCAGGAAGCCCCAGAGCTTAATGGCATGCATGCATCCCCTTCCTTTCTTTGCCTCTCTCTTTCCTTGCTTGTTGCTACAAACTACTTGGAAGTAGCTCCTTCTGTTACACGAAGTACGAGGTTTTTTAATTATTATGACAGTCACTATTTACGACTAGGGGAGTAGTTCAAGTAGCAAGTACGGAGTGCCGTATAGATGGATGGATGTACCGCCAATGCCTCATTCACCGCAGAAGCTACTTACTAGCTAGCCCACCAACTTGCTTCGTTTTTCTTTCTTTTCAGGTGTGCTGCCTGAAGCGATGATCCAATGCAGACAACTGCCGCCCCGGTGACCATCATTCCGTGGACGATACGTTTTAAGCATCTCTTGGTGGTTGAAGCTACTGGCAGCCGCAGCTGGAGCCGCGCTTCTTTCGGTTTTTTTTTCTTGTTGGTGGTGGTGCCGTTTGTTGGTGCGATGCATGCACGTTTACGTTAATAAAGGGTGTGATAATTTTAGAACCCTATTCCTTCAGGTCTGGGGCTTGCTGCTACTTGTACAAGTTACATGTAGGTCGCTGAAAAGGTCAAGCAAGCAAGTTAAATTGCACGGATCACTGGGTTAAGTTCTGTCCAAGATGTGGCGCTCTAGTGCCTGGATAGTGGAGGAGCCCGGGGTCTCTCGGGAACGGCAAATCGGTTACCGTAGCCGTTTGGAAGGGATGGGATGGGATGGGATGGGAGGGGGTCATAGACATCCATGGATGGCATAATGTTGCTGTACGGAGTAGGGAGGAGTAAAGAACAGTGGATAATGCACAATGTCCAATGCCGTAACACGAGAGAAGGTGCAAGAAAACAGAGAGTCAGGTAGGGGGGTACGTATCCTTTCTTGTCTCTCTACCTACCTCCACTCAGTGCGGTAACATCTCCCACTCCCATTACCGGCGGGAAGCAACGGCACTCCCAAGTCATGTCAGTGCGAGGAGCCCTATTCCCATAGTGGCATTACCAATTACCAAGCAGTCAATCCAAGTAGCTATACTCGGTAACCCAAACGGCCCAGCCAGCCAGCAACAGACACAAGAAACACCCACAATTTGACATTTTTATTTTTTTTTATTTTTGACTCTGCAACGAATGCAACGGCATGTCTGTCATAATGTCTCGTCTTGGTCTCTTTTTGTCTCTCCGTTATCTGTCCAACTGCCTACGGTGAGTCTAATGAATAATAAAATTCCCGATCCATGAAGAAGTTGTTTTAAAATCACGCAAACTGTTTCTGTCTTTTGCCAAGTGGATTGCAGAGTATGGAGTATGGAGCGTGGTATGGTAGCAGCAGAAGTGGTTTATACAAGTACATGCATGCATGCACTCCGTACCAATACGACCTCTATACATTGTATCATGCATGCATAAAATGCAGAGTGAAGAGAGAAACAGACGGACCAGACGTGTGCTCTGATCTCATCCACTCGTCGATCAATCATGCCCACACCACACATTCCTTCCCTCCCTTTCCCTGCGGCTGCGCAAGCTTATTTTTGTCTTTTTTAGGTAGTCGACCTTGGCGATACGCTCAGCGCAAGCCCGAACCGCCTGCAACGTTCATGGCATCCATACAAAATGTCCATTACAAAAATACTCAAAACAATGATCTACACTTTTGATCTGATCCTTTAATCCGCAACGTCAAACAATGGAACGCGTAATCCAATACTTGCATGCACACACACATACACACATTTAGAATAATGATAATCCAAATCTGTTTTCCTTTGCCGTTTTTGTTTTCCTTTTCTTCCCCCCCCCCCCCCTGAAGGCGAGACAGGAATAATGCCGCTAAGTGGCCTGGCAATTTCGGTTCACTTTGAGGCTGGGTCACCACCCCCCTCCCCCCCCTCCCCTCTCTCTCTTCCTCTTCGTCTCTTATGACAGGTGTGGCTACAAACATTTCTTGACTGATTGATTCAATCAGCTCTTCCGGTCAAAGTTTTCCCTAGTTCAGCGAGCAAAAGAACCTACTTGCACCAACCAAACCCACACAACTCAAACTCAGGGGCGCTACGGAGTTGCTAGACTTGCGCTGGCGGCATTAGCATGGCGTGGCATGGGAATGACATAGTGGATGGATCGTAGGGAACCGATCTCCGAGTTCCATCCATCTCTCGGGGGACCAGCAACAAAAACGCAATGTCCCTTTTCCATGTTCTTCTGCCTGTACGAGGTACGTACGACAGGCATGGGCAGGGAGGGGAGGGAGGGGATGCACACTCACCCACTTCAGTTGTATTAGCACCGTAAGACGAGAAAATCTTGCTGCATCTCAACGGAGTTACGGCTTCTCTACAAACGGATAAGATGATGGAGATCGTTCTTTGTGCCATCATCAGGGGGAGGGTTCCTTGGTCCCCTCATCTAGGTACATACGGGTCAATGTCAACGCCCGTCCCTCGAATGGCATCATGATTCATGACCATGCTGCTTTGTGAGCAACCACATTACCTCTCGAGTCTTCCCAGGTAAGCAAACCAAGGTCCCGACTCCTTCTGGATGGCTTCCTCGCTTCGATTTCCAAATTCGAGCCTCAGATGGTCTTGGTGTCAAAAAGGTCTTGGCCCTGCTAGACAAACGTGCGACCCTTGCCCTCTGCAACATGGGATGAGCATGGGATTGCTTTTCCCCCCTCTCCCCTCCTCTGCCAGGTCCCGCCAAGCTGGTCCATAATACGAAGACTACTATAACCGCACCGTGGCTCACGATGGAAAAATACGGAGGCAGCAGCATGGAGTACGGATACTTGCACTGCTTATGCCGGTCAACTCTTGTTTGTGCGAGTCTGATTCTTCTTTTTGTTAGTTAGTTATTACCAATGTCCCCCCCTAACAAAGTTCCGTCCAGGTTCCGTTTGACCGCTCTTGCGTTTCCCCCCTCCCCCCTCGTGCATCATGAGATTAACGACCCCAAAAAGAATGATGCTGTCTTGAAATGTTGGACGATTTGGACTGCCTTGGGATACTTGGCAAGGGAGCGATGGAGTAATGTCATCGTTCAGCCCCGTAAGGCGTGGGATCAAGGGAAGAGCCAGCCAACGACGAGTCAACCAACAGCCAAGGCTTGAATGACATGAACATCCACTACCTAGACTACCACATCAAAAAATACCGGACCTCTCCGCTCTCCTCCACAATAAAACTCCTTTTGCCGATGGCGATCCCAAGGCCGATGTTCCGGGTTTCTGCTGCTTCTTCTGCTTCAGCTTCGGCGGCGGTTGGACTACCGTCTCGGTGAGCTCCAGCCAGTGCTTTGCTGTTGCGAGAGAGAGAGGGAGCACTTGACCACCTCCCCAAGTTAGCCACCAAAAAACGCCTCGCATTGGCCCGTCAGGAATTTAAACAAATTAAGAAACTTGGAACTATCAGAAAACTGGCTCCGTGGGAGTTACACACTTTACACAATAACTCTATCGTTAGCTCGCAAGCCCTTTTTCCGGTTCACCGTTTTCGAGGCTTGCAGCTATGCAGCTGTTCTTATTTTTAGCTTACCCTACATGCCTTCTTGGACCCTCTTCTTCTCCAACCAAACATTGGATCTCCAATCCTTCTTTTTTTGGTGGCTTTCGATTTCTTTACATAATTGGGCATCTCGATCCGGAGCAAAAGAGAGTCGAAGCAAGCTCAGCTAGAGCCAAGCCAGCAAGCAAGCCAGCAAACCAGCCTTTTTTCTTTGATGGGCTTCTTTTCTTAAGCTTACTTCGTATTCCGCTCCCCCCACCAACACCATCACAATCAACCACCATGTGGGCAGCCACTTCATAGCTTGATAGACAGCATTGGCAGATAGACAGAGACAGGAAGCTCCTCATGCAACTGACAACATTCCCGGCCTAGCCCTTGTAATGCCCCCAAAAACCTCGTGTTTATGCAGCCAACTTGACGTCACTGTCGATATTGACAGGCTACACCATCACACACACGGGGGCGACAACGCACGAGACCTCAATATATCGCATCCCAACCATCTCTCCATCCTTTATCCTTTATCCATGCAAAAAAAGCCCAACTAAACGAGGGACCCCCCCTCCCCCCCCCAAAGCCTAGAGCATCATCATGATCCCCACTCCCCAAGGTTTCGACCGAGCTTTGCCTTGACGTTATTTTTCCAGCCTCGCAGATTTCCGACAATGTCAGCCGTCAAAACAGAGTTTTTTGTTTCTTCTCTTCCGGCTTTCAACGTTCCTCTGGAAAAGGCTGTGCGCCTCCAATCCAGTACCGTCGGGAAACCAGACTGGATGTCTCCGTCGCTTACCGAGTTCAAGCAATGAAAACGTTTAAACGTTTTCCCCCCAACGCGCTAGAAAGCTCTCTTCCTCCCCACCCGAACGTGGCAAAACGGGTTGGACAAGAGAAAAAAAGCACAACGCCTCTTTCTCTCTTCTTTCTCCGGCTCAGCTAACACCCTTCCTGTTGCATTCTTCTGCATGACCCAGGAGCGCCGGAAAAAAATACCAAGAAAAAGATCTAGAACTTGGGAGGGCGTGTGTGTGTATCCAGTTCCTATATGCGGGGGAGCCCGATGGTCAAAAACTCGAACTCGACTACCACCCAAGAAGCTGAAAGGGCAAACGGAATACCCGCCATCCGTCCACTCGCCAGGCTACCCAGCTATCTCTCTAGCTCATCTTCAGCTCGCATACTTCCGAGGAGGAGGATGAAGGATGATGGCATTTCCCTCTCCGCTTGCTTGCTTCCTTGCTTGGTTGAACCCTCGTCTGTGCGGAACTGCAACCGTTCCGATGAATGTGAATGTCGTAATGAACTGCTGCCGTTAGGTGCTACAGAGTCAAGGCCTCTCCGGCACCGTCTTGTCTTTGTCGAAATGATGTATGCTCCCGTAGTCACATCGACTCACATCAACTCACATCGACAATCAACTTGCTTTCCCCATAATCCCTCGTAGTACCAAAACCCTTTTTTTCACTGGAATCACACCTTTTCCCTTCCCCATGACAATTCTGGGGAAAAAAGAGGAACAAGACATTTCAAACCAAAAAAGAAGGTCACTGAAATATCCAATTTGCCCGTACCCCAAAAGAACCCTTCTTCCCTTTAACAGAAAGGGAAAGAAAACAGAAACACTCCTAACGATTTAAACTTGTATGTTTTCGGCCGAAAGCCGGGAGAGTGCTACCACCTCTTGTTATATAAAGTAATCAAACAAAATGTCTCACGAATTTCCAACATCTTTTTGAATCCCGGAGTTGGGCTAGCCCACACAATGACCGAAGAACGCACACCACACGCACACCACTCATCCATTCACCAACTCTCATTCACTCTTCAGCATGTTTCTGCGTTGTTTTGCATGTAAAACAAATTACATACATAAAGTACATGTCTTGGCTCTCCCTTTCGCTTTTTTGTTTTGTCTTGTCTTGTCCCGTTACCGGGCAAGTAATTCCGCGCCATACCAGCGTGACATTCCTCACCTCGTAGACCGGACCCTCTACCCCCATGGGACAATCAACAAAGTTAATGTGAAAACATGTTCTGTAGTAATATAAATGAGAGGGAAACCATGTGGGATGATGGCACCGCATGCGGCAGATGCGATAAATTAAAAAAAGACGAACCAAGAGACGAACCAAAGATAAACACGAGAATTGCCAAGCATCGTATTCTTCTTTAAAAACATCGCCAAGGCAGACCATTGCTTTCTGCCTACTACTATACAGAATAGCATGTGCATGGGCAACCAGTAATCCCGCATTTCCATCTCCATTACCATCTAGGTAGGTATCCCATCTTCGAACCAACCAGGTCGTTACTATAAATCTTGTAAAAAACAAGGGCGCGCCACGTGTGATGCCATGTATAGCTCTCTTGCAAAAAATAACAAAAAAACAAAACAAAAAAGATAGCAAATGGCTTTCCTAATCCATGCTCTTTTTCTGTTTTTTTTCTCTTCTCCTTCTGTTTGGTCATAAATCATATTCCCACGACTTTCGACTAGGGGTGGGAGGATATTTCCATCTCAGAGGGCCTTTTCCAAAGACCCGAGTCACCCCGTCTCCTAAGCCCAATACACATCTCAGACAAAAGAAAAAAAAACCCCCAAACAAAATATTCCATAGTGCCAACTAGTTTACAATAACCAACTCGTCGTCATCGTCATCTTCCATTGCCACCTGCCTCTCTACCAGATTCCCTATGCTTTCCCGCCCTGCTACGCGAATCCCCTTATCCGTGACAAACCGAGTCTTCTTCCTCAGGGGTGGCTGCTCGGGCTTAAACTTCTCCCCGTCCTTCATGTGTGCCAGCTTGTCCTTCAGGCCACTACCCCAGCCGAACCCCAACGGTTTGCGGCTGTTGTCCCCGTTGCTGCTGCCCGTGATCGAGCCTGCATGCGAACTGCCTGTCCGTTTCCTCTTGACAGGACTTAGATGAATCTCACGGTCCCTGTCAAGAAACAGAGATGCTATGTCTGGTCTTACGGGCTCCTCTGTATCCGCCGAGTTCAATCCCTGGCTCGACGAGTTACTGCCAGACGGTTGACCAGTGCTGTTCCTCGACCCTGCACGCTGCATGTACTCCCTTCCAGCAGCGTTGCCTATCTGACCGAGCTTCTTCATTATGTCGCGTTCCTTCTCCTTTGATTCCATACTCCTCTTCAAAAACTCCGCCTTCTCCCTGCGGTCAGAAGCGCTTCGATCCCGACCATCAATGAGATCGGAAGCACTCTGTGTTTTTGACACGAACCAGTGCGTCTTTGTCTCCCAGTCGTAGTTGTGAGGCTTCTTCTTGCCAAACTCAAACGGCTCCTTGGAGGTATGCTGTTGTTTGGATCGCTCGCGGCTGCCGAAGCTGTGTGAATTGACCTCCATTCGCGTGGATCGCTGCTTGCGGATTGCCTCGTTGGAGTGGAACTCGCAAAACTGGGTTCGTTTTTTGTTCACCCACGCATTGCACAAGTCGCCGTCTTTCTTCATTGCCTGGCAGAAACCCAAGTCGCGAGCTGTACCAACTTCAATAATTGTATCTTCGTCCGAGTTGAGTACGAGACTGAATCGTCCAGTATCCTGTCTGCCGGGTGGAGGTGGCATAACATTTGGATTGAGAATCGCCACGACAGTCCCCTCTGTCAGCTTCCAATACCGCGTAAACCCCGTGTTAAAGAGAAACAAATCTAGTTCGTACTCCAAGTCCACCAGAGAAACGACCATGTACTTTCCTCTATCCTCTTGTTTTTGACCGTTCTTCGCAGCAGTTGGTTTGTGCGCGCGGGGCTCTGATTTCTTTGCGATAACTGCAAAGACAACAATATCTTGCTCAATGTCGGGTAAAGCAAAGTCAGGGGCTTTGACTACCTTTAGGATGTCCTTGATGTTGAAAGTCTTCTTTCCGGACACATGCCTAGCGAGGACTGTGTGAGGCAATATGCGCTTGGATAGATGGAAACTCGAGTACGGCTCAAAGGACGTAGACTGGTCCCCCGAGGCGTCGATTGCCATGGGACCACCCCTTAGATCGTTTGAGTTGGTCGAGTCTGACGTGTTGCTCATACCGGAGAAAGAACGGAAACTCGGGGCAGTTTGACTCGAGGTTAGACTCCCAGACCCTGATCTTGGTTTGCCCATAATTTCATCTCTTGTAAATGACCGGGTCATTAATGGCTCGTCGGGAATGTCAACAGCTTGCTTTTTGAACTGCTCCATCTCATCCTTTCCAATGCCGAATGCGTTGGATCTTAATTTCTGTATCCTATCCTGTCTCTCGGCGCGAGATGCCTCCTCGTTTCTCGCAGAAAATAGTCTCTCGTTGAAGCTTCTTGGCCGGGACGAGTCCGATTGCATGGGGGAATTAAGCGACCTTGATCGCTCCAAGAACCCTCCCCTTTGATTCGTCGCATCATTGTCACCGGCTGTCCTTCTGAAACTGGGTGCCCTCTTCAGCGATATATCCTTGGCCGTCAGCCCTTTGTCGATTCCTAACAGCACTCTGCTCGGCGATTTTGGAGGTAGTAATGCTTCCGGTTTCCTTACGGGCGATGCAGGAACCTGGATAAAATTCTGTGACAGCGGCCGAGGCCTCTCCTCCATTTCTGGCGTCTTCGCTCGCGCGCCGCGCCGTGGTAGGTTGTCGGAAGCAGCCGACGATGATCTGAAAACATCATCATTCAGCCTGTTTGATCCAGTGGCATCCTTCTCCTTCGCCTTTTGAAGCCGCTTTAGCTTTAAGCGCGCTTGGATCTCTTGTAGCTTTAGCTGGAGCGTCTCCTCATCTTCATCATCTTCCATCTCCTGGTCATGCATGTCTTCGGATTGTGATATGACGGAGGCGAGGGCTCGAGTATGCTGTCGTGTGGGGGATAGTGTAGGAGAATTCTGATTTAGCATATCGCGATATCGCTGACGACCCTTGGGTGTGCTCAAGAGAGCTTCATGAGGGGATCGAGGAGGCCAAGAAGGCTCCGTGTTTTGGGATCCTGCAGAGCGATCAGGTTAGTCGGGGGTGGACACTTTTTTTTCAGGAGCAAATGGATGAGACTATGCTGACCTGGAGCCATAGCGAATGCAGCGAATGGGCCAGATGCAGTCAACGGGGCCCCAGTTTTGAGGCGCAAAACACTCAGGGCGCTGGAGCAGCAAGCCCTTGCTAATGTTTAACAGCGGGCCTGGCCATCCGGGAGAGGAGGAGAACGAGTCGTAAGCGCAGGTCGACAAGATTAAGGCTGAAACCAGCAGCAGGTCTAGAAGCAAGACTTGCCCAACGCAACAAATAAATTCGGAAAGGACAAGAGTAGTCAGATGCAGAACAGAGGGAAGTACTTTCGTCTACTACTTGATGAGGACCTTGTTTCTTTGCTTTGATTTGTCTATTGAAAACTCATGCGACGTTCAGGCACCAGTTGGAGTGCCGATAAGGCTTTGACGCAAATGGATGGTGTGCTGTGGAGAAGAGAGGGCGGCTTGTTCCAGCTTCCCTTTGTTAGTGGAAGGGTTAGAAGGGGAAGCGTTGAAAAGGGTATAGCGTGATTACTTAGTTATTAGTTAATTAAGTACCAAACGCGTAAAGGCGCGTCTCCCAGGCAATTGGCCATTTGGAGATTTGCGACAGGGTCACTCACTGTCATTGACAATAGCACGATTTACCATTTTGGAATCCAAGAAGCCTCATCTTTGGACTTTTGTTTATTCTATTTTTCTTGGTTTTTGGCATCGTCCCATCTATTGACATTAACCCATCTATCGTCGCATCTCCCCATATCGTCGCAAAGCCAATACAAGATGGCTAGAACAAGATCAGCCAAAGCCGCTCCGGCAAAACCAAAGGCGTCTCAAGCACCGCAGAGCACTGAATCCAAGTTCGCACTCGTATCCAGCGCTGGGGAATCACCCAAAATCTTCATTCTGCCCTCAAAATCGACACCAGAAGCCAGAATTGTCACTCTGCCGCACCCAAGGCATTCACGAGCCTCGCGGTATCTCATATGTCCCAAGACTGGTATATACGAGTTCACCAAGATTGCTGCCCCAAAATCAACACCACGAAGTTGGCTCATCGAGGCCGCCGAAGGCTCAGACTCAAAGAATGAAGTTACAATGGGATCAGACCTCTTCGTCGCTACTACAGTCGACCCCCTCTTCTTAGTTCTACCAGCACTGGCCGAATCGAAGATATCCAAAGGTTCAGACCAACCAAAGCGACTGTTTTTGACAAGTGACGACCACTTTGACAAGCTGCCGCAAGACGACTCGCACATGTCGGAAATTCTGCGATGGGATGCTACGCGAACACTGATTGAGGCTAGAATGGGGGCTGTGTGTGATACTGTCGATGCAGGGGACGAGAGCATGTTCCGACTCAACGAGAAGAAACTCTTGGATGTCATTTTGGAAAAGGCCAAAAGGATGAGTGAAGGTGGTTTGCCTCCTAGCATGGAAGACAAATTCGTCAAGAAAATGTTGGAAGCACCCCTTGTGTTGAAAAAGGTCGAGATGAAAGAGATCAAAGTGACCACCTCTGACTCTGGATCATCAACCCCTCTGGCCGACTCCGCCACCTCCCAGTCCACTGCCTCAACCGTGGGCACCGATGTATCGCAGCCAAGCACGGCTGCAACGTCATTCACGGATGAGACAATGACAGAGAACCTTGTCAGCGCTATAGAGGCTTCTCCTGAAGTCACTAAACTTCAGAGGCTTCGAGTAGCGTTTGACTTCATCTGCTCCAGCTACGTCACACCAATTTTGGCGGACCAGTTGAAACAAAGTCTTGTGAAGGGAGGCGTTGAATCAACAGACTTCTCTCCCTTGGACGACTATCTGACTAGTCTTGAGAAATTACGGTCCGAAGCTTTGACTACAAGCTCATCTGCCGACTTCTCGCGTCGGAGGCGTCGCGACGAGGATGAAGATGAGGCTCGAGCAGAGAAGAAAAGAAAGCTCGAGGAAGATAAGAAGAAAAAGGCTAGCGAGAGCAGGGCAGTTCGGGACCTCAAAAAGGTGAACACCACTGGTATGAAGAAGCTCAGTGATTTCTTCAAGAAGAAATAATAGATGGTTTCCATCCTTTTTCAAATATGGGTATCTATGATGTGAAGGAAACTTAAGAGGGCCTGGTGATGTGTGGAATTCAGCTCGCAATTATTTTGCCGCTCTATAACGACCTCTAGTCGTACCATATCCTCTGCCAATGCCTGAACCTCCACGACTGCTTGAAGCACCCGTATTGGTGGTTGTCTCCGTCAAGCGACTGGAGCTGGAACCGGAAGCGACTCTCAAGGCCGGCCGTGTTCGACCTCGCGCTCCGCGAGCCCCAACAGATCCACGAGACCCGCGGGCCGGGGCCCCTGTAGTCAATGGTCTTTTCTGTTCATCCTCTTCCCGCCGTCGACGAGCATCATCTCGGCGTTGTTCCTCTTCGACGGCTCTCCGTTTTAGGGCTTGTTGTCGTCGCAGTTCCTCCACTTCCATCTCTGCTAGGTCTTCGGAGGCACCTTTGAAGTTGGGGTTAAGAAGTAGTCGCTGATTATGTTCGGTTTGGGAGAGAATGCGGGTCCAGGTGTTTAAAAGGGTAGAGGCGTTTGCGACGGTTTTGGATACAGCCTTGGGGTCATGTCAATGTTACCGAGGTCACCTGGGTAGTTTCAAGTTTACTGCCTACCTCCATGTTCCCCCCAGTACGTTGTAGAGTGCCAATGATGCCTTCAACGACCTCATTAATCTTTTTTACTCCTTCCAATTCTCTCCGCAGAACAGCCTCCCGGTCAATGGGACCAGAGTCATCTTGACCGCCTGGCGTCCTTGGAGTTTTAGGGGTTCTAGGTGTCTTTGGCTGGGGTTCTGAGGGAGCGTTCCGAACCGGGGATGTCCAGAGGTCCGAGTCGTCGTGCATTGTGTCATCAGCCATTGTGGTGGATAGTGGGGGAGGGGGAAGGGTTCGTGATGACCGCAGCAAACGAACCCTTGAGGCTGCAGCGACTTCCTGGGAAGCTGGGAAAAGAAGGAAAGAAGAAGAAAAAAAACTGCGCCGACAGACAAGCCACAGCAAATCAAGCCTTGGCTGGAAATATTCTAGTGTGACGTTATGCAGCTGTGGAATGGGCATCCGAATCCAGGCACGGGAATTGTGTGTCTGATGGATCTGTATGTACGGAGGGATGCAGTACGTAGTAGTAGAGGTGCTAGGCAGTCTTGACTAAAAGACGTGTGTCTTTAATTCTTCCGTACTTCTGCCCGCTGCTGCTCTGGTGACGACGATGCTACTCCGTACTCTGTGCCAGCGCCACCTTTGAGTGGGGAAGGGGTTAATGCAGACCCCGCCAGAGAACAAACGTGGGCCAAGTAATAAAGAGCCCTGGAGACGAGATGGAGCAGAGAGCCCCGGGCTCTGGAGGGCAAAGAGGGTTTGCGTGTTTTGATTGGCGCAGTGGAGCGCGAAAAACACGCGCTGTAACTGTAAATTGAGCGGGGCTGGACGCGTCTGGCTAGGGCTACAGAGGGCCAGCAGAGGGCGGTTAAGGGCCACTGAAACATTTCCGGGCTGTTTTAGTGGGCGGAGGGTTGCTATGAGCAGGGGTGGCTGGTAACCGACAGCGCCCGTGTGCCAGCGCATTCCTGGCGTTGCCCCAGCCTCCCCCTCGCATCCCAGTCCTACTCTCTAAATCCCGTTCTCTTCCTCTACCATACCATCACCAAAACATCATCATCACGAACTATCCGCTGCCGCAGTTTCTTTATCGATTTGCTCTTGCATCCTGCTCTTCTCTTCGCTTCTCCGGACGATACTTGGTAGCTTCATTCTATATCGCTCCTTTGAATTTCCCTCAGACCGCCATTTTCCATCCGAACCCGGGAAACAATAACGGCCTGGCCAAACTGTTGCATTTGGCTCAGCTGGTGTTACCGTTTCTTGCGACTCGACAGCATCCCGAGAGTCAATTTTCAACAGACTCGACAATAGTTGCATTGCGTTTTAGTCCGCATCGATTGAAGCGCTAGTCTATTGATTGATTTTTTTTTTCCTTTTCACTTTTTCGAGATGGCTTCCGCCAGTATGGCACCCTCTACTCCTCCACCACCTTCTTCCATCCGAACTCCTCACGCTCCTCGACTTGGCTTCCACGACGACTGGGAACCCTTTACTCCACGAAAATCTGCTCGACTATCCGCACAGCGCTCATCCGCAAGAACACCATCTCCCCCTCCATTGCATCGCCAGCCGCTTGCATCACCACGCACCACAAAGAAGGTCATCTTTCAGAGCAACGCCGCCATGTCATCTCCAGCAGCCGCATCATCATCGCCCCGAAAGAAGCGACAGCCTGTTTCTGATTCTGTCCGCCGCGCATCGGGAGATTTCACATCAGAGGCCACCTCTAGCACTGCCCCTGCATTGGGATTCAAGGACAAGCCTGTCTCTGCTTCCGTCTCTCGCACCGCCGGCATGCTTCCCACTCCATCAAAGACCCCACAGAAGCCGCCCACTGAGCAGGCCGTTGCCAACATCAAATCATTCGCCCGGAACCTATTTCCATCCGAGGAATCAGCCATCTCTAGTCCTCGCAAGAAGCGATCCAAGAAGTATTCGGGAATGACTCTGGAAAGCTTTACCGCCGAGGAAGTCGAGGAACCCATTGAAATCTTCACCGACTCCCAGGACCGCATCCCCAAAAAGGCTGAGAATGAATCAAACCCTTTCTATAACGCCGCACAGGTAGAATCACCTCCACGTCGTAGCAAGCGTCGTCAGGTCATGATCCCTGGGGAGGGAGCCCAATCCATCGACGATGCCTCTCGTCGTGACGATGGATTGATTTACGTTTTGTAAGTACCATCTTGTTTCCATGCCTACCATTTCACTTTTCGCTAACCATTTTTTCAGCCGTGGCAAGAAGTTTTTCCGCAAATTCGCAGTAGCTGAAGCGGAGGAGCTTGGAGATTCTGAAGATGAGATTGAGGCTCATCTTGGCCGACCATTGACCCGCTCTTCCGTTAAACCAAGACTTCTGTTCCCCACACAAAAGGTCCAGAAGACCAAGGAAATGATTGAGGAAGAAGAAGCTGCTACTGATGTTGAAGAAGAAGAAGAAAAAGAAGTTGAGGAGGCTGAAGCAGAGGAATCTAACCCCAAGACTCCCGTCAAGGCCAAGCCTGAACGAGCCCAGACACCTGAAGCACCCAAGTTTGCACCAGTCTCTCCCCCTGATACTAAGCGAATCACTCGCTCGACAAACAAGTTGCTAGATGCACCGACGCCCATCAAGCGCACTACTAAGAAGAGTCCCTTTGATTCATGGCGTCGTACCAAGGAGCCTGCAGCTACCACAACCGCTACAAAGCGACAAGGTGAACCACTGGCTTCTGCTAATGTTAAGCGGACTCGGGCTTGAGCAAGGTGATCTTTGGCGTATAAAAACAACAATTGCTTCGGATTGTATTCTTTTTCTAGGGATATCATAATAGTTCATTGGTTGCCGTACTTAGGTGATGGGGAAAGCTGGTGTTTGACAGCTCATTTGATGTCAATTAATTTTGCACTTCTGGATGTTGAATATTCTCTCCATCATGATCTGGAAGCTGGAAGGGATGAAATCGGTTTATGGCGTTGGGAGGACAAATGTGAACATTCGACAGGACAACCAACAAGTAGGTAGTCAGGAAGCAAGTTACTATATATAGATTTATGTTACGAACATGCATTCCATCTTGTGTTGCACATGGTGATGGTGATGATGATGATAATAATAATGATAATCCTTTTTCTGTTGCAATGTCGTCTCGTGCTTGTCAAGTTGGAGAGTCTTGTTAAAGGTTCAAATGACACCATCCATTTTCGTTCAGCCCAACACGGCCGTTCTAAGCGTCGTTGCCCCACGCCGACTCGATCTCCTGCCCCTCCCTCTGCTAAACTTGTAAATTGAATCGCCGCACCTCGACGGGATTGAGTCTGATGTCCTCTGTCGCAGTTTTTGCTTCCTCGCCTGGTCCATTCTCTCTTCTGACTGCATTGACCTTTGTCTCGTCTCTTTAACGAGCGCCTTGATCTTTCATTGTCCGTCCAGTCTCGTGTCCGCTTCCGAATCTCGCCATCCAACTTTTCGCATTCAACGACCATCATGCATATTCTCATAACCAACGACGATGGACCGCCGTCGCCCAACTCTTCGCCCTATGTCCACTGCCTTGTACGACACCTGCAGCGAGCTGGGCATGTGGTCTCCGTTTGTGTTCCGCATACTCAGCGCTCGTGGATCAGCAAGGCGCATATGATCGGGCAGACCCTCAAGCCCTCGTACTATCATCCGTCGGCCAACAGCTTCGGCGAGGACTCTGAGGGAACGACACATACGCAGCCATCGCCTTCGGGGGATGTGGAGGAATGGGTCTTGATTGACGGGACGCCTGCGTCGTGCGTGCAGATTGGTCTGAATCATTTCTTCCAGGACAGAGGGCCGATTGACCTGGTCGTCAGCGGTCCGAATTACGGCAGAAATAGCACGGCGCTGTTTGCGCTGAGCTCGGGGACCCTGGGCGCCGCACTCGAGGCCGCGGTCTGCAGGCAAAAGTCCATTGCGCTCAGTTTCGCATTCTTCACGAGGAACCACGATCCCGTCATCATTGAGGGGGCCTGCCGGCACAGCGTCAAGGTGATTGAGGCGCTGTACAAGCAGTGGCCGACGGACGGGAGCGCGGACCTGTACAGCGTAAACGTCCCGCTCGTCGAGGGCGTCGAGGGCCGCAAGACCATCATTACGGATATCTTGCAAAACTATTGGACGGATGGCGGTTGTTTCGTGGCTGTGGACGGCGAGTCGGGGGAAGAGGACATCGAGGAGCAGAAGATCCGCGAGGGTCCCGGTGGTGAAGTCCAAGGTGGGGAGGCGGCTAATGAGGACAGGAAAGGGCATACGCACAAGCATTTCAAATGGGCTCCCAAGTTCACGGATGTGTATAAGAGCGTGGATGATGCTGGCCCCGGGAGCGATGGCTGGGTTGTGAAGGAAGGGCATACAAGGTGAGTTGACGAAATATCGACCATCCAGAGAGGTTAAAACTGACCATATTTTGCAGTGTCACGCCCATGAAGGCGAATTTTGCCAGTTATGCAGGCGCGAATGCCGGGAAAGAGTTGAAGTTGTGAGTCCTCCGCTGCGTTTGGTTTGGTATCAGTTGTTTTAGGCATATACGAATTGGGTAATGAGGTGATGATGATGATGATGGCATATCTTGCATGTAAACTATGCATAGATTCAAGTTTTTTGATAATAGAGTACATTCTTACATATATATTTCTTGCAGTGCGGATACAGATGAGGAGGGAAAAACAGCAGAGTTACCAATCCGGGATGGAAAGGGGAGAGAACAAGGAGAGAAGATATGTGCAGTTGTTGCGTACGATGATGCCTACGTCCAGCCCCTAATACTCTCTGCGCTGAAGAAGGTGTTTCCTGAAAACTACCTGGATCTCATCACTTCATTACCTGCGTCAGAAAAAGCATTCATGCTCACGGATGTGGTCTCTTTGCCAGATAAAAAGGTCCTGCAGATCACATCATATGAAACCATCGACTTTGAGTTTGCAGCCTCGCATCCCGAGTCTTCTCTCATCAACAGCTACATGATTCGAAAGGCCCTCATCAGGAAACACTATCTATCCGCTACGCTCGACCACTGGGCCGCCAAGAACCCAGCGTCTATCCTGAAGAAGCACGTCAAGCGAAGCGAGGCGTTTGAGGTGGACTATGCCGAGTTTCTGGATGATGCGCTAGTCGAGGCCTTTGACCTACGCGAGAGTATGGATCGCAATGCTGAGAATGAGAATGCCGAGAGGGAATGGTGGATTCTGAAACCTGGTATGAGCGATCGCGGTCAGGGCATTCGTCTGTTTAGCACCATGGATGAGCTCCAGGCCATCTTTGACGGGTGGGAGGAGGAACGCCCAGACAGCGAAGATGAGGATGATGACGACGAGGAGACAGGAGGCGTAGCTGTGAGCTCCTCAGCCGAGAATGGAGACTACATCACGACATCTCATCTTCGTCACTTTGTGGCTCAGCCGTACATCCACCCCCCGCTCCTGCTCGAGCCCAAGGGACACAAATTCCATATCCGCACATACGTCCTCTGCACGGGGAGCCTCAACGTCTACGTGTACAAGCACATGCTCGCCCTCTTTGCGGGAAAACCCTACACAGCCCCCTGGGAGGCGCCCAAGGACATTGAAGCCTTTTTGACAAACACGTGTCTCCAGGATTCGCCAAACGAGAACACGGTGCGGCGGTTCTGGGAGCTGGACCTGCCGGACGACACGCTGAAGGACATCTTTGGGCAGATATGCAACGTCACGGGAGAAATGTTGGAGGCGGCGGCGAGGGCTATGCCGATTCACTTCCAGACGATCCCCAATGCGTTTGAGGTGTTTGGGCTGGATTTCCTGGTGGACGAGAAGGGGGTGGCGTGGCTGCTGGAGGTGAATGCGTTTCCCGACTTTAAGCAGACGGGAGGGGACCTGCGGGATGTTGTGGGTGGGTTCTGGGAGGGGGTGGTGAGGTATGGGGTTGCGCCGTTCTTTGGTGTAGATGGAGTGAAGGGGGGCGAGGGAGATGGGGATATGGTTTGTGTTAGGGAGGTGGACTTGGGGAGGAGGTGAGGTAAGATGGTTGATACGGGGTCTGAGCGAGTCATGGTTTGAAGTGAACGATTAGATTACGAGAGATTCGATATTCGAGATATTCGAGATATTCGAGACGATTTTAGAAGATGAATATTCTACATGAAGATTAAGCATAACTAGAAGTGTCGTTAACAATACATGTCAGCATTTGGCCCTGATAAACGCTCTGTCCCTCGATATCTCTATAACAGAGACACATAGACATCATATTATGCCCTCCTCTGCCACGGATCCATAGCGGCCTCCAACATCGAGGCATTGCCAACCTTGATCTCCATAGTAGGAACGGTACACAAGGTATGTCATCCCAAGTCCCAACACCCCGGGTGTTGAAGCATAACGCCAACCCCTCAAAAAAACTATATAATAAACTTGCCCCCCCCTCCCCCCCTCCTCAAGATGGCGCAGCACCTCGGGCTAAGCTTGATATGAACACTCTTTTTTTCTTTCCTTTGCTTTTTTGGGTTTCCTCTCTCAGGTGAGGATTAAAGTAAAAATATTGCTAATCAGATCCGGTTCTCCGCATGGGAAAAGACTGAGTGGTACATACTATCTACGAAAGGCGCAATGATCTGAGCTTGGCAAGGAGGCATTGCTAAGACATAAGTTCCTATAGGTTGTTGTCTTTCTTTCCTTTCTTGGGTCTACTGTCTTTTTTGTCTCATATGTTTGGGATAGCTTTGTGAGATGTTAGTTATGTGGGAATTCTCTGCTCCATCGAGGGGGGGTCAAAGTGGTAAAGATCTAGAACTCTAAGTCCCGGCGTTGCAATATTGAAAGCGGCAAGGGGGGACGGTAGAAGGGAGGGAGGGGAGAAGAAGCACAGCCTCCCTTTTTGGGGGTCACAAGTTTCACGTGGGCGGTAACGAGCGGGGGGGAGTATTCGATGTGTAACTGTGACTCTGGAGAGAAGATTGTGTTGAGTGTCTTTGAGTTGGAATTTACGGTTGGTTGACTTTGAAGGGGGGTGGATGTTTGAAAGGTGGATTTGATATTGAATGCCGGTGCGTGTATAGGTTAGGTCTTTTCTTAGAGAGGTTGCTAGAACAACGCGGGTGGGCTGGAGAATACATCTTCACCTTGTCTCAGACAGCATACCGAGACTGATCTTTTTTTTTCTTTTCTTTTTCTCTCCATCGGAATGCTCTTTGTTTGGTTGAAATACTATTTTCCGTTTTTACTTTTCGTCAATCACAGTGACTTGTGAACCCATGAAAAGCATTCTCGATAACCCTATTCGTTGGATCCATCATGTTTGTCCGCCTGTGACTATGCTGTGTTATCCCACCCCCCTTTTCATTACACATCACACCGATTACTCTGATAGCCGGGTTTGATTTGACAGCCGGCCCACGAGGTATGACAAAGGCTGACGGTCCAACGTTGGGGATCTTACCCATGAGTCGTCTTGCTTGATGCCAAGCTTTTTGGAAAGGCACGCGTCCCATGTGGCTTAGATGTGCAATCGGGAATCCCAATCTTGTTTTGCTGTCTGTACTCTCTACAGTGGAACAGAGTGTAAACTCCCCGGCCCCCGTAACTCCGTGCTCCTTGCAGGTTCGACGGCCGTTACTCGTCAGATTTGGGTTTTGCAACCCTCTGGCGGATCTACGGTCTACCGATCCCCCCCGGGGCTTTTACTTTTAAAATCTTGTACCTGTAGTAAAAACTTACGTGTGTCCAATTTAACGGTGGACGGGACGATGGAGAAAGACCGGCACTACGTGGCTTTCCAAACAGGACACAGGTCACAGACGGGGGTGTGTGTGTAGGTGTGTAGGTGTGTGTGGTGTGAGTGAGGAATTGTGACAACCTTCCCGATGCGGTCGTGAACAAGAGCCCGTTTGTTATTGCGTCCCATGTTCCAATATGTGATGGTGGCTTGCGTCATGAAATTTGGTTCAACCTGACTTTTCTGTTTGATCTCCCTGAAATCGAATTTCACTCCCAAAAACAAAAGTAAAACAAAAACAAACAAAAAAGGCCAAGCATTGCCAAGAGGCAGCTAGTGAATGAGCTTAAATTCAAATGCGTCAGCTCTGCCAAGACAGAAATGGTTGATGGTGTGTTGGAGAGGACAAGAGTCAGGAACCACGTTTTCTACAAGTACATAATGAATTCGTAACACAACAGTTTATATTACTCGTAGCTGCAGAAAAGCCAAGACCGTGAATGACCGAGGATGTGATGGGCTGGAGTCATACAAGAAGGAGGGACGGATGGCAAAGGGAGGCAAATAAATAACAGTAAATGAATTGTTTACACAAAGGCAGACTCGTGGCGAAATGAAGACGAACATGGGGGGAAGATAGAGGAAGCGTCAAGTCAAGGGTAAGGCAAGAAAGAGGAAAAACCTCGCCGTCAAAAGTTCATTCAAATCTCGCCCCAGTTAAATTAAAACTGGCACTGGCCATGGGTCGTCGATGGTGGTGTTGTCCCAGGGTCCGTCTGGCTCTGCCGTACCTTATTTCTCTCTCTGACGGATTGATGGGTTACATCGGCAGTACCGTAGACTCTGTCCTGTGCTGTCCTGGTGCTTGCTGATGCAATCCGGGCCTCTCCGTTTGGGCTCTTGTTGGCAGAAGGATTGCCAGATCCGGGGATGAGGTCCGAGGCTGCATTAGGAGAGATGACATGAAGGGAAGTATTACGTACATAAAGAACGCCCTTCGGGAGGTATTCCTTGCAACGTCGTGATGATGATGATGCGGAGGAGGAGGAGAAGATGATGTTTCCGTTGGATCTGTCCTTGCATGTGCGCTAATTTTCGACAACCTTCTTTTTTTTTCTACAGTACTACTGCAACCAAGTACTCCGTACCTTGCCTTATCTCAATGAGGCTGAGCATCAGAGAATGTGACTGCAAGTGGCAATCTGATGTCTTTGTGTTCAACATATGGATACTCTGCACTGTCACCAGCTCAGTCCATCACTGGATCAAGTACGAAGATTTGGGACAATGTAGGATTGAATACGAGCCAGACCAGTCAAACCCCCGGCGTGGAGGCCTGATCCTCATGAGTAAGATGGAAGAAACAATACGGGCTGAGGGAATCATATTGTTGCCCAAAAGGAGCATCTTCTTTGTTTGCCCGGTAGAAGCTACATGGGATGGCATCCTCACAGAGCCTCCAACCCGCACACGACAGCACAATACAACGAGTATCCATGGTGGATGGCAAGAAAAAGCACACCACTTACTCAGCGCACGTTGTGACCATCAGCTCGGTGAATCGTCTGCTTCTGTGGCATGATCAGACGGCCGATGATCCTATTGGGCCCCACGCAGCTGGGCTGGCTGGCTGGCTATAGCCGGGAAGAAGAAAGAGGTGGTGGTTGTGGTGGTGGTGGTGGGTAAACGAAAATTTCTCATTTTCCATGGTTGGGCGCTGCATTTGATACCCATCGAGGCTGTGCACGATAGTCGCATCCCAAGTCCATGGATAACTCCTCCCGCATCTGTGAAAGCTAGATCTTGGCTTTCTCGGCTGGACTTTCGGTGAGGGGAAGGTCTTGAGCCGGGTCCTCGTTGGGAAAGAGCGAGGGAATTTATGTTCTTACTACTATAACCAACATACCTTGCATTGCTGCATCTACAAGTATCATGAGTTTGTAGAAAATACATACGGAAGGAAGCCTTTTATTCAATTCCGCAATCGATGGAAACTGGAAATGTTGAGGTCCGCATCTATCCATCCAACCACCCCTTCCCGGCATGCCCTTTCTCGTTAAAAGAGCCTATGAAACGCGAGGTCGAGAGTAGCTATGACGATGATGATGCAAGATGTGTGACACGTTTTTGGCTGCAGCAGGTAGGGGATCCCATTTGCGGAAGATATTTTCAAAACATGCTGCTGCTGTGTGTACATATATTATGTTATCTGTACCTCCGTGCATTGCATGTATTATTGACCGCAAGAAGATGCGGATTGGACGAAGTGAGTCTAGATGCTTCCAACTTCCTCACTGAATAAACTACACTACTAGGTATGCATTCTCATATTGTTCATGTACATATGTAGGCAAATTGATATGAACCCTCCCCGGCTAAATGCAGCGGATAACGCGATTCAAACAAACAATAGAGAGAAAAATGGGACAAAATACTATTCGAAGCAGCAGCAGAAACAGAGTGCAGTTTCTTGGCATTGGAACTAAGATCGTCAAAAGCAAGGGCAGTGAAAAGAAGGTTCCGGCGTCGCAGAAAAGCTTGATTTTCCCGAACAGGACCCCCATCGCTCCCCCCCCCCCATCAGAGAGGAACGTGCATGACCATCGCCCTTTGCGTGTCTTTGATTCTCTAGAGGAAGGGAAAACAGTTTGATGAGGGTAGGTGGAACAATGAGACTTCTCCCTTTCGGGCTTCGTTTGCGACATAAGATTGTAAAAAAATGGGGCGGCGCTGGTTTCCTCTCTCTCCACCCTAGTCAAAACATTTAAGGTGTTGTCAGGGGTCAGGTATGAAGATCACCAATGACCGGTGGTGTTGGTGATAACCTGCTAGGGGAATGAAATTTCCAAATGATGTGCTACCACTACCACCTTGTTGGGTCTGTTTGAGATGGAGTATGTACAAGGTAGAGTAGAAAGAGAAAGAAAAAAAATCTTCAAGACGTACTACGTAGGCTTGATTTCAACGAGTAGATGCGTGCATTGCATCAATGACCGCTCTATATGATACCTGCAGAGTACTCACAACGACAGCATCTCACCTTTTTACACTCATGCACAGTCACGCCACGGCAGTTGCTCGTGCGCTCCGATGCTCAATGCTACGGCGTTTAGGAGGTGGAGGTGCAGAATGTTCCATCCATCCGTCCAGACATCCCATCTCACTCCCATACAACAACACATCAGTTAGGCGATTACGGCGGTAGGGCTTTTGCGGAGATGCCGTCACATTTTCCCAGCATGTTAGTATGCGACCTTCCAAACAGGGTAGGAATAGCGGCAGGGAGTTTATCAGTGGTTCAATAATAGGAGCTTTGACATTTTTGCTTTCTTTCTTTTTTTGTATTTTCTTTTCTTTTCCTGGCTGCCTGTCTGCCTATTTGCCTATTTGCCTGCCACGGCAGCATTGCCCAATCAATGTCCAATGTTCCAATGCCAGATACTGCCAGGGGGAACAAGGGAGCCAGGAATGTCTAAGATTTCATTGCATGTTTTGGCTTTTGAGAGATGGGAAAGGATTCAAATGCCGCCGATCCCACATACACTGTTTGACCTTGCCTTGTCCCTGTCGATGTTGCACATAATGAGGCTCCGCCCTTCCACCTTCACACGTTGAATACCGATTCCGAGAGCCTAGGTAACACGAGGTTCATCTCAAATTTGATCATCAGACTGGTTTGGTTTGGTTGTATTTGCCATTTTGCCCCGGCAACGCTGACTACCGAGGAATGATACCGTCGCCTCTTGTTTTTTCTTGCTCTGCCTCAATGGACCAGCTACCTCACCCACACTCAACCTACAGTACCGGACATGATACTCGGATAGTTCTTAGCCCTTTCCCACCCTCTCGGTAAACCTGTTGATTCGATGCCGAGATCTGCAATATGTGGCTTAAGCTTGAATCTTTGGATGCCTCCTGTGGCGAAAGACCAGAGTCACACTACAGAAAACAACCCTGGGTTTGCGTATTTCCTGTGGCTTCGACGATGGGTGACCGATCCATGATGAGCTTAAATGTATCAAGCATGTCATCTTCTTGTTTTGTTTGCCCAGTTGTAAAAAGAGCTGCTGATAGGGCAGTAGGGCTCGGCTCAGCCTCATGGGGACTTTGAGCTTGTTTCGACGCCTCGCCACGGCGGCAGCCCGTCCCTTGGCAGCAGAGGCGCAAAACAGAAATGACCGTCATCAATACGGAAGACGGTTTGAAAATTGATTCCATAGCTGACCCTTTTTTCTCCCTTTCGCTTTTGGAGCTGATTATTGCGCGGCATACGAGAGAGGACGTGAAGCTAATCATGATGAGCTGAGTCCCGTAACAGAGGCCTCTTTCCCGCCTGATCTTTTTGAGTTGCTTGCTAGTAAATCTTGGAAGGCATTTTTTCTTGAACTCAGCCAACAAGCCTCGATGGTGATTAAACAAGCATCCCGTTAGTAGATGGGCCAGTAATGGAAGGAGAACGCAATCCTTCTCCCTTGCTTTCAGCAGGTTAATCATTCAAATTTGGCCCATCAAGAACCAACCAACCAACTATTTATGCCCGTCTGGAGCGGGGACACCGTAGTTGACCATCCCCTTTAGCTGTATTCACCATCCATGATACTAGTTTGCTTCTTTCTGCCAAACAAGGTCCTACCTATGGCAAAGGGCGCCTAAATCGTTGGATGTGTCTCGCCAGCGGTTGACGGCGTGGTACAAGAATAATTAGCAAAAATGCTCAGGGCTGCCTCGTTGGGGAGACACAGCAGCAGGAATAAGAACGCCAAAAAGCCAAGGCACTTAACCGCCCTCCTCCGAGAGCTAGGAAGAGGCTTTGACAAAGGTTGCGTGGACTTTTTGACACTCGGATGAATAGTCCCATTCACTGCGCCTGCCGGTATCTGCGTTTGTTCAGGTAGGTGGTTTTTTACGGGCATCTATAGACTGCGGGCAACCTGCCTCAGTCAGTCCGTCCTAGGTAGGCAAGTAGCCCTGGAGGTGATTTTGCTGAGGTGTTTGGGTCTCTTGGCTCCAGCTACAGCGGGGGAGTGTAGGTAAGGTAGCCCTGGAGGTGCTTGTCCTCCGCTGGTAGCGCTATGGGGGTGGATGTTTGGCCCTAAAGTTATAGGTGGCTTCGGGGGAGGTCACAGCACCTACCTAGTACTCAGAAACTGAAGACGTAGGTAGCCCTGGGGACGGGATGTGCATTGGATACTTCGATTAGCACTGTAGCATTCAGTCTCCACACGGACTTCTCTTTTATGGGTGGAGGCGACTGCCGTTAGTCCAGCCAATAACAAAGCTCACTCAGCACTGCCTCAAAAAGTATCCTACTACGGAGTACGCATTGGGTGAGAGTGAATGGGTTGCAGTTAGTACTTCCTTATGTACAATGGGGATTCTGTTCTCTGCCATCCGCTCTCCAACATCCACATCTTCAAGCTTCTATCGAACTTGGTTGAGTTTGGCTTTGGATCTTCAGACATATGCCATGTGCCGAATCTAATTTCTCCCTCTTTTCACAGCCTACAAGGCTCTTCTTCTCCCCCGGTGACACAATATCCACCCCCTGTCACTGTTATAACCTTCAATTTTCTCTCCTTTGCCAATCCTTCGAAAATATCCCCTGTCCCAGCATCTCAGCCTGCGGTCACCACAACCACTACTATCAATATTCTTTTTCTTTCTTTCTTTCTAATTCGCCTCCCGCAAAGCCTCACGATAACGCGTTCTACTGCGGTGGCCTCCTAGCTCGCCCGTTGCCTCCACGAGGCTGCCTTGTTTTGCATCATGACTGACTCTAGAAATACCGAGCCCTCACCAGGCCCTCCACTCTCTAGAAGAAGGGCGTATGTTTTGATTTGCCAATCCGCCCTGGAGAGATGCCCTTGAACTTGACTGACCAGCCTCCATATAGACCGACCATCACCATTGATACAACTGCCGTCAGTGCCAACAACAGCGCCGTCGAGCTTTCCCATGAACACCCACATCAATACCATCAGTCTTCAATGTCTCCAATCTCTCCTCAAGACGACGCGATTAGCCCAGCGACCATGACCGATCCGCCGTTTGGATTCTCACAGGGACATCGACCCGAACTGCGAACCGACACATCCTTCGAGAGCAGGGATAGCCGACCGACGAGCCCTCACAATGTGTCAACGCCGGTTGGGCCGCGCAACGACCGTGGTGGTTTCTTGGTGGTGCCCCAGAATCCCATGCGATCGAGGCAAAATTCTCTTGATTCTGAAGACGCGAACCGTTCCCTGTACTCGGGCGGTGATACCACAGTAGTAGCCTCAAATTCAACGCAAACGGATAAATACAAGACATCTCCAACTAATGATAAGATAATGAACGAATCGACCGCTTTGAAACCCGACGCTGGGACGGAATCCGATTTCGAAGTCGAGAACAACCCCTTCGCATTTGCGCCCGGTCAGCTCAATAAAATGTTTAACCCCAAGAGCTTATCGGCCTTTTACCAATTGGGTGGCATGCGCGGTTTGGAGAAGGGTTTACGGACGGACCGAAAGTCTGGCTTGGGCACCGGCGAAACACGGCTCGAAGGCCACGTCACATTCGATGAGGCCACCTCAAAGAAGAGCGTCAAACCGGTCAATGACAGTGCCACCCCCGAGACGACCCGAGTAGCGACGAATTCGAGCCAAGCCAAGCAAAGGGAACACTTCCAGGACCGATATCGTGTCTTCAGCGACAACCGACTTCCAGAGAAGAAAGGAAAGAGCCTGCTCCAACTCATGTGGATTACTTATAACGATAAAGTTTTGATTCTCCTGTCCATCGCTGCGGCTATCAGTCTTGCTGTCGGTCTTTATCAAACATTTGGTCAGAAGCACCTACCTGGTGAACCGAAAGTCGAGTGGGTCGAAGGTGTTGCTATTATTGTTGCCATTGTCATCGTCGTCATCGTCGGATCTCTCAACGATTATCAAAAGGAGCGCCAATTCGCAAAACTGAACAAGAAGAAGCAAGATCGCAATGTCAAGGTTGTTCGTTCCGGCACTACCATGGAGCTCTCCGTCTACGATATCATGGTCGGTGATGTGGTTCACTTGGAGCCTGGCGACTTAGTTCCCGTTGACGGAATTCTGATTGAAGGCTTTGATGTTAAATGCGACGAATCCCAGACTACGGGAGAGTCGGACATTATCAAGAAGCGAGGCGCAGACGAAGTCTACGAGGCCATTGAAACTCACCAGAACCTCAAGAAGATGGACCCCTTTATCCAATCCGGCGCAAGAATCATGGAGGGCGTGGGCACCTATATGGCTACATCCACCGGTATCTACTCATCCTACGGCAAGACGCTCATGGCTCTCAACGAAGACCCGGAGATGACGCCTCTCCAGGCGAAGCTCAATGTCATTGCCACCTATATTGCCAAGCTCGGTGGTGCCGCTGGTCTCGCCTTGTTCATAGTCTTGTTCATCGAATTCCTTGTCCGCCTGCCTGGTCTTAAAAACACCCCCGCCGAAAAGGGTCAAATGTTCCTCAACATCTTCATTGTCGTGGTCACCATCATTGTCGTGGCTGTCCCCGAGGGTCTTCCTCTCGCTGTCACCCTGGCCTTGGCCTTCGCAACTACGCGCATGTTGAGGGATGCCAATTTGGTTCGACATCTCAAAGCTTGCGAGGTCATGGGCAATGCAACTACCATTTGCTCCGACAAGACGGGTACTCTGACTCAGAACAAGATGCAAGTCGTCGCAGGAACGGTTGGCACTAGCCACAGATTCGGCGGAAGTCGACCGTTGCTGGAAGACAGTGAAGACGAGACCGAGGACACGCCGATTGACGACAGCAACATTTCTCCTTCCGAATTCGTCAAGATGCTCAGCGCACCTGTTAAGGACCTGCTCCTTAAGTCGATTGCTTTGAACTCTACAGCCTTTGAAGGCGACGTTGAGGGCGAAAAGACATTCATCGGGTCAAAGACTGAGACGGCACTTCTTCTCTTCGCCAGGGCCCACTTGGGCATGGGCCCAGTCAGTGAGCTTCGCGAGAACTCTGTTACTCTGCAGGTCATCCCCTTCGACTCTGGCCGCAAGTGTATGGGCGTCGTCGCGCAAATCCCCAACGGACCCGCTAGGCTGTACGTCAAGGGTGCCTCGGAGATTCTGCTTGCCAAATGTACGCAGACGCTTCGTGATCCCTCAGCCGACGGCTCCGTGGTTCCTATGCGCGAGGAAAATGCCGAGACCATCAACCAGCTCATTACTGCATATGCAAGCCGATCTCTCCGAACCATTGGTATCTGCTACAAGGACTTTGAATCCTGGCCCCCTCGCGCCCTTCGCCGTAACGACTCGACCAAATCTGACTCTAGCAAGTCGGACATTGCTTTTGAGGACATGTTCTACAACATGACCTTTGTGAGCGTGGTTGGTATTCAGGATCCTCTCCGTGAAGGTGTCCCCGAAGCCGTGAGACTCTGCCAGAAGGCTGGTGTTGTGGTTCGTATGGTTACCGGTGACAACAAGATTACCGCGCAGGCTATTGCTAGGGAATGTGGTATTCTGCAACCCCATAGTCTGGTGATGGAAGGCCCCGATTTCCGCAACCTGAGCAAGCTTCAGCAGAACGACATAATCCCCAGGTTGCACGTCCTTGCCCGATCCAGCCCCGAAGATAAGCGTATCCTTGTCAAGAGACTCAAGGACATGGGCGAGACGGTAGCCGTGACGGGTGATGGTACCAATGATGCGCCTGCTCTCAAGACGGCCGATGTTGGTTTCTCAATGGGTATTGCAGGCACCGAAGTGGCCAAGGAAGCCTCAGCTATCATTCTCATGGACGACAACTTTGCCAGCATTGTCAAGGCGTTGAAATGGGGTCGTGCCGTCAACGATGCCGTCAAGCGTTTCTTACAATTCCAGCTGACTGTCAACATTACCGCCGTCGTGCTTACCTTTGTTACCGCCGTCTCTAGTGAATCGGAGTCTTCGGTCCTGACAGCCGTTCAGCTTCTCTGGGTCAACTTGATCATGGACACACTGGCCGCTCTCGCATTGGCGACGGACCCTCCCCAGGACAGCGTCTTGGATCGAAAGCCCGAACCCAAGGGATCCTCCATCATTTCGCCAACCATGTGGAAGATGATCATCGGTCAAGCCATTTACCAGCTCGCCATAACGTTCATGCTGTACTACGGCGCTGACAAGGTGGTGACTCCTCTTCTCGGATCCAACCCCGAGGACATTCCTGACAAGAAGGATATTGCCACGCTCGTGTTCAATACCTTTGTGTGGATGCAAATCTTTAACCAATGGAAGTAAGTAACTACGAGACGCCCCCTCTCCTCTCCTTGAACTTGAGACGTACATGTACTGACTAAATGTGTTTAGCAACCGTCGCTTGGACAACAAGTTCAACATCTTTGAAGGTCTCTTGAAAAACTGGTTCTTCATTAGCATCAGCGCCATTATGTGCGGTGGTCAGGTGCTGATCATCTTTGTCGGTGGTGACGCTTTCCAGATTTCCAAGAGGGACCAGACTCCTGTCATGTGGGGCATCGCTCTTGTTCTTGGATTCCTCTCGATTCCTATTGGTGTCATCATTCGTCTGATTCCCGACCGATTCGTCATTGCCCTGGTCCCTGATGTCCTTAAGCGACGAGCAAGCCAGGTCCCCGGCCTGACGGTTACGGATGAGGAGATGGATATGTACCCCGAGCCATTGGCTGATGTACGCGACGAACTCAATTTCCTCAGACGCATGAAGGGAGGGCGCCTGAACAACTTGAAGTTTGCCATTCAACACCCCAGGGAGATGATTCAACGATCGAGGAGTCCTTCCCACTCTAGATCCAACTCGGTGAATGCGTCGGATACGCCGGGCAGGGAGGATAGTTTCCCGCGAACACCCACACCGATATCCCGACAGCGTACCAAATCAAACCGGTCACGATCCAACTCGGCCCTTGGGGCGCCGACGGTCATGGCTGGCATTGTGGCTGCCGGAGTGGCTGCGGGATGGTCACCAGTTGGACGACCGTCAGCGGATGAACTGACGGCCACGTTACAAGCACAGCATCATCAACCACCACCACCGAGGACAGGGGAGGAATCAGGTAATGGGGAACAAAATAGCGAGTCACAGAGATAGGCGTAAACGGGAAGGGGACTGTATTTATGGGATTCCCCTTTTTTTGTTTTTGTTTTGTTTTGCTTTGTTACGTTTTGCCTTTTTTCCAGGTTACCTAGATTTCGGAATATTGATAGAGACCTCAATTCATGCTCTCGTGTACAATAGCGTGACTTCAACATGGTTCTCGACTTGACATTCTGTGTGATGTTGCTTGTGATGGTTTTCGAACAGCAATAAGCAGGCATGACAGGTCCGGAGATGGCCGGAGAGTTGGGGCTGCTTATGGATTTAGTCTATCTTGGTAGTCTGTCATGGTAGTAGCACACAAGGCATCCTCGGCATTCAGCCAGAATAAGTTGTTCGGAGGGGAGGAATAAAAATGGCTTGATCGGGCGGGTTGGGCTATCATGGCGGTGCATTGGTAGTTTCTTTTTTGGGCGACAATCAGGTTATAGACTATTGGGTGGGTTTCATTCAGCTATACGTGGGTGTGTGCATTTGCTTTGTTGTTTTTAGATATTGGCGTAGTTCTTTGGGGGTTTTTGGCTATGTCTAGCTTGGTAAAGTTGTTTGTGTGTTTGGAGGTGTAGGAGTGGTCAGGAGGGAGGATTGCATGTTTGCAGCTGTGGGTGATGATGGTAATGGTATAGTAGGCTGCATGAGGTATTGTGTGTTTGTTCCGTACATGCCGTGGAAGACATCTTGATGGGTGTGGGGCGGGTAGAAGCGTGATTCGGTGATGGGGGATGGTCAATGGGAGGAGGGTACAGAATATTTTCCACATGTTGTCGTACTTTGTCTTGACCGAGGATAGAAGAGGAAAAAGAGACATAGATGTAGACTATCTGGAATCATGTCATGGCATCATTTCCGGAGCAAAGTCTACGTGTCAAGTCTCCCGCCCCTGCAAGGTCATGAGGTTGGACTGGATGTGATGATGTGTAGATTACACACTATCTAATACTGTGTGAATGAAACGGGGGCTGAAATTACATGCCTAATGAGAGGACTGACGATTGGCCAAGGATTCACAACATTGATGGAGGGACGGAAATGTGATGTAGTGACCAAGTTGTTGAGTTGTGTTTTGTCTTGTTATTACATTTCTGTGGAATATTTAACCATCTCTTTGTGTTCGCTTGGAGATGAAAGGGTCTCATGTCTCATGACTGGTTTTGTTCAACAATTTCCTACTATTACTTCTTCTTCACCTCCGACACACGATGCTATTCTTATGCTTGCCATTGGTGCGGTAAAAAAAAAAAAAAAAAAAAAAAAAAAAAAAGAAGAAAGACTTTGGTGTTGGGTTGGTTGGGTTTTGGAGAGAACATCTACTCCGTACTGTATCAAATGATACTGTGTATGTTTCTTGTGTATGCAGTCCATGTATCTTCCTTGTTGAAATGGTTCTAGCTTGTTGGGCCAGGCCAACATTTTTTCTTCTCTTTCTTACCTGTTGATTAATCCCATCTTACATTCATCGATTTGAATCTATAATCGTAGCGTGAGGGTGTGATTTAGGCAGAGATGATTCTGTCTGCTTCCATATAGTACGTACGCAAACTAATCGCCGCCGTGATTACATTTTGGCCTGATGCCCAAAAGTAACGTTATCGTAAACCTGAATGTTACCATCAGTATTATCATTTTATCATCACTGTACAAACAAATCATTAGTAGTAGTACGAGTATTATTATTATTATTACTTATCAGTATTTATTATTTTCTTGTACTCCCTAGACTGTGACTGATTTGGAAATGAAAGTATCTTTTTTTTAATTGCCCTTTTGCTCCTTCCCCCTCCACGGCTTGTATCGACTGACGACTTGAGTGATTGGTTTTCCTTGGCTCTTCCTTCCTCATCACCCCCCTTTCTTCGTTCCTGCTAAATTAAATATTTTGCTTCTTTCTTTTTTCCCATCAACATCAGCATCGACGGCAACATCGACCTTGATACTTTTTTTTCTTTCTTCTTCTTCATCTTCCTTTTCTTCCTTCTTCAACTCTTGGCCGAATCTGAACTTGTCTCTGTACTCTGTACTCTGTACTCTGTACAAAAGCTAGAAACTTGACTTGTTCAGAAAACCGAGGAAAGGGCTGGTTTTACATAATAATTAATCTCTCTGACACGACGACACACGGTCTTAGTCACTAGAGTCATCGTCTGAGAAGCGCTTCGCGCCGCACATGTCCGCTCACACACACTCACACACTTACGCTGCCGCCTCCATCGCCAGCCAACTGAGACAACAAAGGACAGAACAGGACAACTAGAATTCTAATTCTAGCCCACGCACCCCCCCCAGTCCAGTCCAGCCTTGGTCCCAGTCCCAGTCCCAGCAGTGCCTGGTCCCTCTTTTGCCTCTTCTTCATCACACTCAGTCACTCACACTCACACTCTCACTCTCATCCACACACCTCACTCACGCCTGTCCTTCACACCCGACTCCCGGTTTCAACGCGTGGCAACTCTGCGCTTCTTATTAAAAACCCGACGGAACACTTGGGCGATTTTGAAGCTTTTTATTCTCTTCTTTAAACCGCTTGCTAATTTTTTTTATTTCTTTCTTTCGACGCTTTTCTCTCCATCTTCTAGCGCTTTCTTTTCTTTTCTTTTCTTTCCAAGATTGTGTGTGTTCTGCTTTCGCATCCTTCTCGCGATTACTACTACTGCTGCTACTATCACCAACCTTGATTCGGACGACAACCAAAAAACAAACAAACAAAAAACAAGTCCAAATGAAGCGAACAGCTGGAAAGGGCGTTACCCTTACAAAACGCAAGGCTCAGGCCGATGCGTTTGATCATCTTCCTGATAACCCGACGCCTGAGGAACTCAAAGAAGCTGCCGTCAACGTTTCCCTGGCTGAGCTGGAAGAGAGGGTTGCCGATGTGCGCGACTCATGGGAGACGGATTCGCTCTTTGAGGATGCCATCGAGGAACTGACAGACGAGAATGCCGTCCAAGCAGGAAGTAAGTTTGCGCGAAAATATCCTTGAATCGCTGGAATTCTTTCTTTTCTTCTTCTTTTCTTTTGTGTGGTGTTTCTGGTTTTGGGTTGACAGGGTATTTCTGCCGGCTTGGCCTCTCTCTCCCTTCTATTATTATTGTTATTACTACTATTATGTGAGCGTGGCCACACACACACACCAACCACCACTCAGTCAAGATGGCAGAGCAAAACTCAAAATCATCCCACACTTTCTCATTCATGGCTCTCGTCATAAAATATCGAGTCATTTCATCTGTTTTTACAAATAGACAAAAATGGCCTTGATCCCGCTAGTCATGATGTGATGCTTACAATTTCTCCTATAGATGCAGACACTTGCACCCCAGAAGAGGCGTGCCGATTGCGTAGGGAACTGCGAGAGCAGGGTCCCGCTGTCTTTTGCCAACGCACTGTTGATGCCGGTCGCTACACCGCCAAGAAGCTTCTCAGCGCCTTTGGAATCAAACCTCCAGCCTTTCTCGAGGGCGAGCCCGATGATGCCTACTTCAGCCTGCTCTCGCTGGCAATTACCAGGGAGCTCTCCAAACGCGCCAAGTTGGCGCGGTACAACACCGTCAACGATGCCGTAGAGCTCATCAACAAATGCAAAAACATCATCGTCATCACTGGCGCCGGCATATCGACTTCTCTGGGCATTCCTGATTTCCGTTCCAAGGGCACTGGCTTGTACTCCAAGCTGGAGCATTTAGGCCTCAATGACCCACAGGAGGTGTTTGACATTGACGTGTTCAAACAAGACCCAACCATATTCTACTCGGTAGCCAAGGATATCATTCCCTCCACTGAGCGCTACACACCGACTCACAAGTTCCTCGCCATGCTCCATCAGCGAGGCAAGCTTCTTACAAACTACTCACAGAACATTGACAACCTCGAGGTAAAGGCGGGCTTGCCAAAGGATAAGCTCATTCAGTGCCACGGCTCTTTCGGCACTGCTACTTGTGTGCAGTGTGGATACCAGATTCAAGGAGAAAAGATCTTCCCCGAAATCAAGGCTGGCAAAATTCCAAAGTGCACCAAGTGCATTCAGTCACTCCGACCCCCAGCCGTGAAACGTAAGCGCTCCGCCGGCGCCGAGAAGAAGCGAAGGCGCTGGTCCCAAGACAGCTCAGACGATGAGTCGGAATATGATATTCCTTCCGCCGGTGTCATGAAGCCGGATATTACCTTTTTCGGCGAGGCTCTTCCAGATGAGTTCTCCAGACGCCTTACCGAGAACGATCGCGACAAGGTCGATCTAGTTGTCGTGATAGGCACGTCGCTCAAGGTCACGCCCGTTTCCGAGATTGTTAGCTGGCTGCCACCACACATTCCTCAGATTTACGTTTCCCGCCAGTCGGTCACTCACATTAACTTTGACATTGACCTGCTTGGAGATTGCGACGTTGTAGTGACAGAGCTCTGCCGGCGGCTGAAGTGGCCCTTTGTTCACGAGATGGTGCCCCCGAACCAAAAGGTGGACGTGCAAACTGAAGAGGGCTACAAGAGCCGGCACGTTTTTACTGTCCGGGAACTAGCCAAGAAGGAAGCCAAGAAGGATTAGATGATACGCTCAACCTGACGAGGAGGCTTCACCCCTCTTGTTCAACACCAGAGATGTAACGACTGTTATGAAATCACCGGCGTAGGGTCATGATTTGTTTTAATTTCCAGACAGACTTGAATTCGGTACGGGATGGGAGAAGAGAGTCAAGGCTCAAGGCATGGGGTCTGGCGTATGGGATTTGGGATCTATTTGTCTTTTGCAATGCTATTTGGCAGCTTGTATGGTTTTTCAGGTTGGCTTTTCCTTGATTTTGTCTAATGATGCTCAGAGAAGCAATGGTAGACTGCGATAATACTAGAGTATACGGGGACCAAGGGCTAGAATACAGTTTTCTCATGGATATATTTCTCTCTCTTCTATCTGCTCATTGCGAAGTGATTCATATCTACTCGTGCCATTAGAACTCGAGAGGTGTGCATTCTGACAAAAAGTTCTAAAGCTTGACCACGTGCAAATCATGGATGTGGATGACGGCTCATCTCACCGGCAATAAAATGAAACATTGATATGTGGGTTAAAATCTTACAGACAGCCAACATGACGCCCGCTAATTTGCCATTTTCCTCATGGGCTAGGAGACTTTATCTCTTTCTCTCTCTCTCTCCCCGCCCTTTCTTTATCGTCGTGAGACTTGGAATCATAATCGCCGTTCCCTGTTTTTAGGATTCCAAATATTGTCTCTTGTGGATGAATGGCTGATGACTGTCATGGTCACATGTTGGCATTTTCGAGATTTGAGCTGGGAAATGAAGTGAATGAGGTTGATATGTGCTGTTTCGAATGCGTGTATGCTGTTTTCAAGGGATGTGAAGGGGGATGAGTTTCACGGATTATTATTTTTTATTTTACTTTACTTTTGTTTTATTTTCATGTTATTGCTTTTATTTCAAGTCCCTCATCATCGCTCATGTCTATTTCTGCAAAAAAGAAGAAGTTATACGCTGAATATCCATGTACACGTTTTTCGTTGCCTCCCAAAGAGTTAGATATCCCATCCATCCATCCATCCATACTTTTTTATCCCTTGCCCGGAAAACGCCGTAGTCCACCAACCAACTTTACAAGTTTTTTTGCCCATTCCTTGTTTAAATCAAACTTTCGTACTTGTCTAGTCCGGACTTTGGTTGTGGTTTGCTTGGAAGAGGAGTGCTCTGTTGTCCCATGCCCATACCCATACCTGCGCCCATGCCTATACCTGCGCCTATACCTGTGCCCATCCCCACCCCCGCAGTTGTGTTACTCACGCCCCCCAGTCCAATTGGTCGCTGTTGAATCATGGGGGGCGTGGGGATCCAGGTATTTTGCTGCGGTATCATGGTCGTCATCTGTGGCGGGGGAGCGAGGCTGAAGCCGGAGACACCAGGCATGGCACTCGGGGTACTCATCACACCGCCCGGCGGAGGAGCCAACGAAAAGGATGAACCGGGAGAGTTCGCCATGGTAGGTCTCTGACTCCCAAGGGAATTCAGCGACAAGGTGGACATTTGCGACACCATACCACTGCTACCAAGACCGGAGCCTTGTGTGCCGAAGCCTGAGTAGTTTGTAGCTGCGGGAGGAGGGGTGAAGCTCTTTGAAGCCGTATTTGTCGCGGCGGATGACCAGTTGAGAGAAGAAGAAGAGACGTTGCGTTGGGGCGCGGGCGGGAAGCTCGACTGGGCAGGCTGTAGCGGCTGGCTAAACTGCGTCGAAGCTGGCGTCATTGTCTCAAAACGACCGAGATCCGGGGTAACCGTCCGGAACGAGGGTTGTTGGGATATGCTACTGATGGGTTTAGGAGGGGGTGCTGCTGGAGCCTGAGTGGACCAGGAGAACGACGGGGTCTGTGGTGTGCTGCTTGACGATCGAGCCGTCGTGGTGGAAGCGTTAGGCGTCTCGTCCCAACTTGGGACATTGCCATTGCTAGCAGAACTTCGACCGCCCGTTTTACCCTTGACCAAGGCTTCAAAGTCATCCTCATTACCGCCGTTCGCATCAAATGCCGTGCCCGTAACGCCCCCAAAGGCAAGAAAGTCATCATTCGGCGCAGCCATAGATGCACCCGACGTACCCGCCAACTCCTGCAGCTTCTTCGACTGTTCATCCTCAACCCGTCTCGATAGGGTCTTTATCAGCTCCATGAAAGCCTGGAATTGCTTCAGATTGAGGAGCGGGCCCAGACTCATGGACCAGAGGATGGGGAGAATGTCCATGGCCACAAAGTCCGCATCGGCCGTTTCGCCGATAATGTACATTAAATCGCGAGCGGCCATCATGACTGCCGGCTCCTTGGTCTTGATTCCCTTGACCAAGGGCACGATTTTCTCTTGCATCGTGTATTTATCCAGTGCGCTGGACGATGAGGACTTCTTATTCTCCGCAACGAGTCCGCTGAGACCGCCGTCATCCACGCTGGAGACGTTGGCACCACCGCAGAGCACCACAAAGGCCTGGAGGCCGCGAACTTTGATTGCTAGACTGCTTGTTCTGCTAAACACTGCGGATACTACTGGGAAGAGCTCGTTTTTGATAGTGCTAAAGTCGAGGACTGGCAGCACCACAGGAAAACTCCTCAGACCTGCGTCTACGATTGATGGAGTTGGACACTCAATCGCTGCTACAATAACGGGTAGAATGTCTAGAGTTCTGATTAGCCACCGTCAAACTTTCTTCGTAGATGTAACATACCGTCTTTAAACTCCTTGCCATTGCAATTATCTGCAACAACGGAGATTTGCTCAAGGAAAACCATCAACCCCGCATCTCTGGCCGGGTCCTTCTCCTGACTCTGTTTTGCATTCTCCACAAACACAGTCTTTAGAGCCGGCCGTATCTTTTCCCCAAATGCCCGCCGAGCAGACGGTAACAGGCTGACGATTTTGAAGACGTTTTGCAGGATTAAAGAGAGAAGATCTTTGTCCTTCATCTCGTCTAACAGCGCTGGCAGCAACTTCTTTTCCATAACCGACTTGGGAAAAGACGGAAGCACCTTGACGAGACCTCGGAGAAATTGGGACTTTTCATTCGGTGTCTTTGCGGGGAACGTGTCGAGGAATCTGATGGTAGAGACAAGAACGTTGTCAAAGTACTCGCTTGCCTGAAACTCCTTGGCTGTCATTCTTTGGGCGGGTCGTCTGGTGATGAGTTTCGGCAAGACATGACCAGCAAGGTCTTTGGGCAAGGGCCGAGATGAGAGGAAGTTATTAGACGCTGTGGGGACCGTCGAGGATGAAGAAAATGCTCTCTTATACGTTGAGACGCTGCCATGACATTCTATGGGTGATTGATGAGGAGAGTTGTACAATGCAACGGATAATATGCCGAGTGAGAACATGTCAGCCGAGGGGGTCAAATTGTTGTCCATGACAAAATCCGGAGAGGTGTAGTCGAGATTCAGCTGGACAAACTTGGGTAGTCTGGGGTCTAGGTTAAGAACTTCGGAGAGACTGATGCCTTGTATCGAAGTCGGTTTGGTAGACCCTTCTGCGGGGCTGCAAAAGGCAAGACCACTGAGTTTCCAGTCAGACTGTCGCAAAGTTAGTCGCATGAACATCCATCATGGGCGCCCTTTGGTATAGACGTGCCTTTGCATTGATGAGAACAGCATCTGGCGTCAAGTTCCCATGCACCAGCCCTGCATTCTCATGAAGAAACTCGAGCGCCTTGCTAATTTGTAAAAGTCCCTTTTGAATTTCGAGCTCGTCAATCTCAATCTCTCTTCTCCTGCGCACACCGTCTGAGTCTTCGGTAACATAGCGACTTGACCGGCCTCCAGCTCTTTCTTGATCATCCTTCTCTTGTAACAAGCCAGACAGCGATGCAGTGACTGCCTCTGTGACGAATTGTAAACCACCGCCTCTTGTGTCTTCCACCGGTTCGACCAGTTCTAGGATGCTTGGATGTCTGAGCTTGGCCAAACTGGATGCCTCTTTTTTCAATCGCTCCACAACCTCTTCCACACTGCGCTTGAACGAGGAAGCTCCGGACCTTCCAACAGAGCTTCCCTGCGGCTCGAGCGATTTCTTGTCAAAGACAAAGACGCTGTACATCTTGCCGGTGGACTTCTTCTTGGCGTCGTATATCTTCCATGGCCCCGCTGTCGATATTGGATTCGGAGAGATGGAGTAGTTGGAGTTGATGTTGGTGGAGGATATGGATTTTAACGCCGAGGAGAACATGATTAATGGATTATTATATCGAGAGACTTTTTTTAGGAATGCGAGGTCGTTGCGGTCATTTCGAGCTGGTTTCGATAGCTATTCGAGGTTGCCACGTCGCAAGCAAGGGAGGGAGAGACAGACAGTCGCAATGCTTATGGAATATGCGATGGCGTCGCGCAGCGCAAAACTGCAATGCCGAGTAACTTTCTTTACGCTGGAATTAATGGGAGAGACAAATGCGCACGATGGATTGACCTTAAAAGGTGTAAAGTAATTAAGTTGTTTCAAGAATGGATTCGTCACGCTCTTGACGTTGGGCGATAAGCAAGCAACCAAGCAAGCAAGCGCTGAAACTTGCCCTTCAAGCTTGGCGATGCTTGCGCCACACCAGGCTCCAGCCACATCCATCATCATACATATATACTGTGCACCCTGAATAAGGGGGAGAGGAAAAACAACTTGCGAATAGCAATTGGGAGACAAAAAGACAAAGAAAAGACGGACCAGAATTCATCGGCCATGGACGACATTTATGAATCAAAAGGAATCAGGATCGAAAGCATCAGTTCTGATGAGGCCGACGGAACAGCCTTGACCTTTAGGTACAACGGCAGAAATATCAATGTATCACTCTTCAAAAGCGCAGTGTCGCAGGATCAAGAGCAGGGCAATTCACGGCAAGAAACTCCTCTCGAGGATCGATTACTCCGTCTTTTGGACCGAGCCGTCACGGCTGATAGACCTGAAGATTACAAGGAACTCACCCACGAGGCCTTGGATGCCATGCTCGATATCGGAAAGGCCCTTTTCTGCCAGGTAGTGCCGCCGGCGAGCCTCCACAACCTGGATCTGCACTCGCTCCTCTACCCTGAAGCGTTGGACTTTTGCCTCGAGACGGTCGACGGCAGGGCGACCATCTCACAGATTGATCCGGATGAGGCGGTCTGGGTCCCCGAGGACGAACCCGACCCCGGCATGATTAGCGATTTCCAGGCCGACGCTAGGATCCCCCAGTACTCGTCCCGGGATATCCAAGTCCGGGACGTCTTCCACACACGGGAGAGCTCAGTCAGCCGAGTTCGGGTCGGCGGAAGAGACATGCTCTGCAAGGCCGTGAGCATAGGACTCGGAGATTCAAACTTGGAACGAGAGCTAGTCAAGCTTCAGAACATATGGACGGCCTGCCTTGATACCGGCAGGACCTTTCGCGTCCCCAAACTCCAAGCCTATGTCAAGCACGCCGAGTCGGAAGCCATCATCGGGTTCCTGAGTGAATGGGTCCCGTCGTCCGGTGTCCACGGCAGAACCCTGAGCGACACGGACGTGTTCGCGGTGCCGGCCGAGCTGAGGCGCAAGTGGGCGGACCAGATACGCGAGACCGTAGATGGGCTGCACGAGATTGGGGTGGTTTGGGGAGACGGCAAGGCGGCCAATGTAATCATTGACGTGAACGACGATGCCTGGCTAATTGATTTCGCGGGCCAATGGACCCGGGGATGGGTAGATACTAGGGAACTGGTTGACACGAAAGAAGGTGATTATCAAGCCGTGGAAAACATTGTTGGATTCTTGGACCTAAAATAATAGTAATAAACGCGAGAGGGAGGGTAAGAGAGAGAGAGAGAGAGAGAGAGAGAGAGAGAGAGAGAGAGAGTCTGGTCTGGCTGGTGGTGGTCGTGGTGGTTATAGGCGACTTGGGAGAAACAAACCAACAAACAAACAAACAAGCACTCCTGCGATTCACAAAAAGAACAGGAAAAAGGGAAAATAATATAAATCCTTTATTAGATAAATGAGAATGGATGGATGGATATGGATGGATCAATGGAGTTTCGGGAATGGAAGGGGGGTGGGAATTTGGGAACAAAGGCAAACAAAGGGTTACAGTTTCTGTTAATTAATTAATGTTAATGTTAATGAAGAGAGAGACTTCACTCACTCTCACTCGCTCGCTCACCCGCTCACTCAACATCTAATCTCGATTCAACAGGAATGGAACTAACCAAAAGCTGATGAAAGTTGGTTGCGCCACACCGCGATGCCCATGTAATATGTGTGTGCCTTGTGCTCCAGCCACACATTTCACTATCTACTATCTACCTAGGTATCTATCTACTACTCGTACCTACTTTAATCCTTGTTCCTTTTCGGTGTTTGGTTATTATTCACTGAGGTAGTATGCACATTACTTGCGCCGTAAGCTTACAGCCCAAAGCTGACTCATGTTGTCGTCGTTGCTGTTGAAGCTGTTTTTGATAGGATTCACCGAATGTTGTCCTTGCTTTACGGCCCAAGGTAACAGACTCATGGCAATTCACGGGTACCCTCGGGTTATTATAGGTAAAATGTTCCAGTTTGGCTGCGGCACAGCAAACTGCAGATAATGCTCAGGCACTAAGATACGGAGAGGAGTAGCTTTTCATAATGGGCAAAGTACTTGTGTAATTAGAGGACACCGAAACCTTCTATGGACGCCGAAAGACCCAGGGTCCGGTACCGCTCCGACTGTCTCCATATCCAAGCGTCTTCGTATGCCTGTCACTGTCAAAGCCAATTATTATTATCCCGTTGAGCTTCTCCAAACTCTTCCCTTTTTCTTTCTAATTGAGCTTCTTCTTCAACTCGTTTCACTCCTTTAAACGAGTCAATTGAACAGTCTTGCTTCAATTGCTGTTTGGGGCACTTGGCTTTTTTTCAATTTACGGATAAAACTGAAGCATCCAGCGCTGACACATCCACCATGAGATCTTCTATTCTGTCGAGGACCGCCCTCCTGAGCGCGACAAGAGCTTCACGGCTTGCGCCAGTTTGCAGACCGGCTCGTCTTTACAGCATCAAGGCCGAAGCTGCTTCCTCAGCCAAGGCTAGGCCTCTCGAGGCTTCCAGACTCAACATCACCAAAACATCCAAGCCCAAGGCCCTCAGCAAGCCCGAGGACCTCATCTTTGGCAAGGAGTTTACAGGTATGCTTTGGATCTTTTTTTGCTTCCCTTACAAAGAATCGCCTTTCTTCTAACACAATCATATAGATCACATGCTCGCAATTGAGTGGACCAAGGAACAGGGCTGGCTGGAACCTCGCATCACTCCTTACCAGAACCTCTCCCTGGACCCCGCCACCTGCGTCTTCCACTATGCCTTTGAATGCTTCGAGGGCATGAAGGCGTACAAGGACAAGAACGGAGACGTCCGCCTCTTCCGCCCCGACAAGAACATGGCCCGCCTCAACGGGTCCGCCGCCCGAATCGCCCTCCCCACCTTTGAGCCCACCAGCCTCATCGACCTCATCGGCAAGTTCGTCAAGCTCGACTCCCGCTTCATCCCCAACAAGCGAGGCTACTCTCTCTACCTCCGCCCCACCCTCATCGGCACACAAAACACACTCGGCGTCGGTGCACCCAGCTCCGCTTTGCTGTACGTGATTGCCTCGCCCGTCGGCCCTTACTACCCCACCGGCTTCAAGGCCGTCTCCCTCGAGGCCACCAACTACGCCGTGCGAGCCTGGCCCGGCGGTGTTGGCGACAAGAAGCTCGGCGCCAACTACGCCCCTTGCATCGTGCCCCAGCAGCAGGCCGCCAGCCGTGGCTACCAGCAGAACCTGTGGCTCTTTGGCGAGGAAGAGTTCGTCACCGAGGTCGGCACCATGAACATGTTCGTCGCCCTCAAGGACAAGGAGACTGGCCAAAAGGAGCTCGTCACCGCCCCCCTCGACGGCACTATCCTCGAGGGCGTCACCCGAGACTCCGTCCTCCAGCTCGCCAGGGAGCGCCTCGTCCCCGAGGGCTGGAAGATTAGCGAGCGCAAGTTCACCATGAAGGACCTCTCCGACGCCTCCAAGGAGGGCCGTCTGATTGAGGCCTTTGGCGCTGGCACTGCCGCCATTGTGAGCCCCATCAGGAAGATTGCCTGGAGGGATGAGCTGGTTGACTGCGGCCTCAAGGACACTGAGGAGTCTGGAGAGCTCGCCTTGAAGGTTAAGGAGTGGATGGAGGAGATTCAGTACGGTGATATTGAGCACGAGTGGAGCGTCAAGATCTAAAATCGTATACCAAATAGATCCCTTTTAATAAAAGCCTTGATTTGCGAATTCATCAAATATGCTGCTAGCTTTCTTTTCTTTCCCCTTTTTTCTTCCTTTTTTTTCCCTTCCTTCTTTTGCTAGACAGCATCGTTTACATCATGGAATGAAGCGTCCCAGAATACAGTTGACATGGGGAAAATAAAGGTCAAGTAAGGGAAATGCAAAAGTGATTGTCCAACAACCCAGTCTAATATTCATGCCATTGGAGGACCATATCTTGGAAAATCAAACGAAAAAGAAACCTAACGAAATGCCGAAAACATATACATGTTGGCGCAAAAAAAGAGCCCAACAGCTTCTCCCCTCCAAATACCCGCGGCCAAGTATGTTGTGTGTGCGTGTTGTGTGTGTGTGTTTGTGTGTTTGTCCCCATTCTATTGACCGATAATTCATTCACTCATTCCCGTTTGCTCCCCTCCCCTCTCCTCTTCAAGAGTTTGCTTAGTTCTTCTTCTGGTTGGATGGGTCGGGTAGAACGCCCTCGGCTTCTAATCTCCTCCGTGCCTCCTCGAGTGCCCAGGTGGAAACCCTATAAGAAGTGGTTAGTTGTCTTGAAGTAACATATCAAAATACCGCACTGTGTTGGGTAGCAACAGGGATATTGAAAGCATTTCGGTTCCACTTTGTCATCATTTCAACGATGTGGAACTATCCAGCTTTTCACCCCGCCGTACCGCAATGTGCAGAGGGGAAAATGAAATCCAGCCCACTCACGATGTATCCGGCTTGAACGCGAGTGCGATTCCTCCAACCACGAGGCTCCCGCAGAAGAGGTACATGGGCCACTCCCAGCCCTCAGCCTCAGGCTTCTCGCCGGGCTTGATTCCCCAAAGCCACCCTGCGGGGGGATCAAACTGCGACTCGTTGCCGTGTCCGCCCTGTCGTCGGGCCGTGATGGAGAAGGTCCTGGCCGCAGTGATGGGCTGGCGCGCGCATCGCAGGCTGCGCAGCGGCGCGGCGGTGTGTCGGAGGAGAGCCATCTTGGAAGGGGGCTCCCGTGTGGAGGTTTTCTTGGGATGGAGATGCGGGACGGAGGGTCGTTTGCGTGGACCTCAATGGCTGGAAGAGGGTTCGTGAGGCAGTGGGATATTGAAGCTGTCCGTTGGGGAAGCCGGAGGCTGACTGAAGGCTTGAACTCCGGGGAGCGGATGGTGAACTAAGTCACGTGTGTAATCATGTGACTTGATCATCGCCCCCGTCTGTCCAGAGAAACCCCACATATGATCTTCCTTTTGCCCAAGCGCTTCAACGGAAATCTGTTGTTCATTGTCTAGTGTGATAACAACGTCATATGATGACTCGAATAATGGTGCGAGTTTGCCAAGAAACGTTCAATCGGAAGCGAATTGGAATGTTGAAGATTGGAGTTGGGCCATTAAATCTCACTCGCATCGCATCAATGGCCAACACATGCTATCATTTCCATCTGTGCGTCTACCATGGGACAATAGGATGAATTGGGGGATCCAAGTAATATCGTCGCCAGCTCTTGAGAGAACCATATGGGATGGCAGGCAAATAATGGTGTTGTGTTGTAACATCTAATTTGTGGTTGGAGCATTATTCAATAGTGCTAACTTGGCAGTCTCCCTCCACAGAAGACTACCGATGAGAGAACAAGTCAATTAGAGACATCTATCAGGTTCAAATGCGACTCGGCCGAGTCCGTTTCTTTCCATGATTTAAAATGTATGCATAAATGTGTCGCTATGATATTATTTTACCGTCGGCTCTGAGTGAAGTTCACCCGCCTCATATTTACATGATGACCCTTGTGAAAAGCATCATTCAATCTGCTATACGCGTATGTTGATAATATCAGATCTCATGTGGGTTTGTTCGGTGAAGAACCACTATATATATATTTTAATTGTTCACATGATGATCAATACATCTCACATCAAGAACTCAATAATTCGGAAGCCATGATGAGGAAACAAAATGGGAGCGGAACCTCGGTAGTATCGCTGCCACCCGGGTATTTTACGTTGCATGAAATTTACGTCAAATTGTCTTGGTCCACTGCAGCTTCAATTGTGCCTCGGGGTCTCGACTTCAAGCGACATGAATTGATGTTGCAATACAGATGGGTATGCGTATCGAATAATAACATGAAGAGAAATATTACACAGGGATTGTCTATATTATAGGTATTATACGATGAAGGATAATTGAGCATATTGTGAGTCTTCTCTTGTGAATGAGTTCGTGTGAACGAGAGATCAGGAATCCTGTCACCCAATACATACTTGTACTCTCACAACAAACCAGGCTCATCAAGTTACCATGAATGAAGCGGTTCATTTTGCTCCACCATCGGCCCGTCTACAGAGCTCGGCTTGTCTTTTGTTTGCTTTGCCGAACATGCGGTGTTGACCCGTTGGTGATGACCACAATGCAGCGCCCATGAATGGATATCCACATGCGAGAGTCGAGCGTGGGGACAACATTCAGGGCGCAGAGTGATTTCCGAATGATAATACGCTCAAGAGATGCTTCTTGCTAATAATATGGAGCCACAATATATTCATGGCTGAAATACCTCAACGAGGCAAATGAGCGCCGGCAGTGAGACCACCCATTGAGTCTTCTCGTCTTGATGAGTTTTCCCCGCAAAAGTGATCGTCGGCTCATCGCCCCGGATTCGATTTAGCTGCATGACGTTACGGGACTTTTTACGGCGCCTCAACGCCTCTCCAGGGGGAGGATTCAGTGGCCTTTATAGTGCATCTGCACGTCCTTCAACTCACTAACCCTGTAGGCTGTAGCTACCCCAACCTTTTCTGCCCCGGACAAGACCTAAACTGGAACCTCATCGTTACCCTACCATCCGATGGCAGGCCTCTGTTGGTGCGCTTTTATAATATCCTTGGCCTTATACGCGTACGAAAGAGCTGTTTAAAAGGTCATCGACAAGCCGGGGCATGATGAGTTGGGGAACTCGAGTCGTTTTCATGTCCCATCCATGCTGCTGTGAGGAGTAAACTGGCGGGGCAGATCTGCAGTTGACCAAGTTCGAGCCTCTTGCAGCAAATTGACTGGATATTATCAGGTAATAATCCGTCAATTGATGGCCCCTTCAGCTAATCGAAATGCTGACCCGTGTCTAGAAGCGTCGGCAAATTGATACATCTAAAGACTCTTTCAATCCCGAGAGGAGGTGTGGATACGGGCTATTATATAAAAGGCACCGCCTGGTCCTGCGATTCACCATCTGCCACGATTAATTGTCTCTCTCAATTTTGGCATTGACGATAATACCGATACAATGGTTCCCCAATCAAGCTTACGGCCTTCAGTTCTGGCTGGGATTGCAGTCCTTGCTGCCAGCACACATGCCTATGTGATGCCCGATGGGCACACGGTGAGCTTACTCAAGGTCTTACGATCGCTATCATTGTCTAATACGCATATCTAGGGCAAACTGCCGACTCTGGGCTGGAACTCGTGGAACGCTTACCACTGTGACATTACCGAGGAAAAGTTCTTGTCAGCCGCTGAGGCTCTCGTACAGACCGGTCTCCGAGACGCAGGATATAAATACGTCAATAGTAACTCATCTCTGTCTACCTTTATTACACAGGCTCTAACAAAATTCCCAGTCGATGATTGCTGGTCCTTGAAAGACGGCCGAGTCAACGGCCATATTGCGCCCAACACTACCCGTTTCCCTGATGGTATTGAAGGTTTGGCCAAGAAGATTCACGATTTGGATCTGAAATTTGGCATTTATAGCAGTAGGTATAGGTCATATGCCTTCGATAAAGCCTGATGCTAAGAGTAAATAGCTGCCGGAACCGAGACATGTGCAGGATACCCCGCCAGTCTGGGGTACGAAGACATTGATGCCGAGGACTTTTCCAACTGGGGAGTTGACTGTAAGTTGTTCACTATATCTAAAAGTTATATACAATGAAGCTAACGTGTAACAGATCTGAAATAGTAAGTACATATACGGCGAGACCTATAAATGTTCAATACTAACTTTAGAAAGCGATAACTGCAACGTCCCCCAAGAATGGCAAGACCAATACGTCGCCTGTCATGAAGACCAAGTCAAGGTTGGCGCCAACGGCACATGCAACACACAACTTGACCCCAACCTCGCCCCCCCTGGATACGACTGGGGTAAGTCCAAGTCCGCCGAGCGCTTCGCTCGCATGCGCGACGCCCTCGCAAAGCAGAAGCGTGAGATCCTCTACAGCATGTGCATTTGGGGCGTCGCCGATATCTTCTCCTGGGGTAACTCCACTGGCGTCAACTGGCGTATGAGCGGCGATATTTCGCCCAACTGGGAATCTGTCCTGCATATTGTGAACATCAACTCCTTCAAGCTCAACTACGTCGACTTTTGGGGCCACAATGATGCCGATATGCTCGAGGTCGGCAACGGCTTGTCGCCCGAGGAGACCCGCACACACTTTGCCCTGTGGGCGGCCATGAAGTCTCCTCTGCTGATCGGAACCGATCTCAAGCAGTTGTCGCAGGACAGCATCAATGTTCTCAAGAACAAGTACCTGCTTGCCTTTAACCAGGACGATGTCTACGGTAGACCTGCCACTCCCTACAAGTGGGGCGTCAACCCCAACTGGACGTACAACTCTACGAACCCGGCTGAGTTCTGGGCCGGTCCCTCCAAGAACGGTCACCTTGTATTGATGCTCAACACGTTGAACCAAAAGGTCAACAAGGTGACCAAGTGGTCAGAGGTTCCAGGACTGTCTGGCACCAAATATCACGTTACGGATGTATGGACTGGCAAGGACCTGGGCTGCTTGGATTCATACTCGGTTGATGTGGCCGCCCATGATACTGCTGCTGTCTTGGTTGGACGGGATTGCAAGAAATACAGTGCTTGATGTAAACTGTGATTAGTGGCTCATCCTTTATGATTCAAGAGGGATATTTTTACTTAAATATAAAAGTTAATTTGATGCTATGCATTGGACAGCCACAGGCTCTTGACTGGTGAATGTTCCTCATATATCAACCATCTTCATTTCAGCTTCCACCCTATCCTTCGTATAATTTGCCGGCCTGATATAGAGACTGGACTAAAGGTGGTGTCACATAGGTAATAAAAAGGAGAAAAAGGGCGAAAGCTTGATCTTTTGTCTTGAATGAGAGGTATTCTACAACGACGCAAGGACACCCAATTTTTTCGGTGCCATTTGTTCAGTATGAGTAAGGGAAGTGTGTTGACGTAATTAATGAGAATAATCAGTATTAATAAATAAATAAATCTTTTTAATCCTAATTAAGAAGAAATAATTACTTTACTTCCTTTTATGATAGGCTGTGTAAGGGGGTGACCAGAAGCTAGAAAGCCTTACTTTGGGTTCTCCTTCTAACTCAGCCACTACTAGGTTTGCCCAACAATGCCACATCGATGCCCAGTGACAGGTCTGCCTATCGACTCCCTGTCAATGAATTTACACCTATGCTTTTCGCATTTTCTTCGCAAATACCCAATGTATCTGTTCATCTTCAACGATATAATCACTTTTATTACTTGAGCTAATATAGTCATCGACTGTGTACAACCATGGCAGCAGTACCCGATCCCGTCCAAGCAGCATTCACAGAAGCTGTTCGCGATTTTAAATCCAAGCTAAAAAATGATCAACTATATGCTGAGATTCTGAAAACAAAGTCAATCGACGAAGTCTATCAGGCGACAGATGCTCTTCAAGCCGATCAAGCAAAACAGGGGCGACTTCGGCACCTCTCAAAGATCCAGCCCTACCTTGAGGGACTTCGAGGCTACGCAGATGTCATCGACACTTTTGTGCAAGTCAAACCAGATGTATTGGCACTTATTTGGGGTCCCATCAAGCTGCTGATTCAGTTGGCAACCTCTCTAACGCAATCCATGGATGCCCTCATCAACACAGCAGCCGAGATTGGTGAACTGCTACCCGAATTCAAGCTCATGACGACTATGTTCCATAATAATGACCAACTGAAGCATGTTCTGGCCCTCTTTTTCCAGGACATCCTTGACTTCTATGCGGTAGCTTTGAAGTTCTTTACCCTACCTCGTGAGTTTCGAGTCCTACGCATGTAGAGCGAGCTGACAGGCCAATTTGAGACTGGCGATACATGTTCGAGGCATTATGGCCTAAACAGAAAGACAAAATTAACATAGTGATGAATCATATCGGGCGACACACAACACTAATGAGAAACCAAGTTCGCTTAGAGCACATTCGAGAGGAGCATGAGCATAGACAACGAGCTTTTGAGCATTTCGAAACAACGCAAAGAAGCAACAGGCGTCAAGAGTACAACATCATTAAGACTGGTTTATCTCCGAAATCTTATGATGCGGAGCTGTACCGGATACGTGGTGGGTTCTGTGAAGGGACTGGAAATTGGCTGAGGCAAGATAACGACTTCAAGAAGTGGCTAGATGTGGATGATCGTTCGACACGAATACTATGGCTACAGGGTATTCCAGGAGCAGGTATACTAAAATATCTCTCACTTATTTGTTGACTAAGAAGATTGACGACTTGGATAGGAAAGACATTTCTAGCCGGTATTGCAATCGACTTCGCCACGTCCTCAACCAGGACCATATTCGCTTTCCTTAGCCACGCCAACAGCAGCAACACCTCCGCCTTGTCGGTTGTACATTCTCTGATCTTTCAGTTAACTTCAGAAGATGAGAACCTCCAAGCAGTTCTCTGCAGCTCAAGTCGAGAAAAACTAAGTAACGATCTTGATGTCGCTATTGAACTTTTGCAGACTTTACTTAAATCCGCTGGCCACGTTAGCATCATCATTGATGGAGTGAATGAGATTGATAGCACTGAGCGAGGAAGGCTCCTTAAGAAACTTTGCGATACATCCAAGGCATGCGAAAAGACTATTCTACTAATCAGCAGCAGGGCTGAAGATGACATCTCGAGGATCATTAGCTCTGTATCGTCGACAATTCGGGTAGATACACGCAATGCAGGAAGTATCCAAGCCTTCACCAATGACTGGGCCCGAAAGTGGTTTTCAACTCGTGACTTTCTGTCTGAAGATAAGTCTGAGATCGAGAGTCTCCTTGCGCCACTCTCCTCAAAAGCAAAAGGTATTCTTTTCGTACCAACATTGTTGCTTGCCTTGACTTACTCTCTTAAAGGGATGTTCCTTTATGCCAAAATCATGCTTAGCAGCGTTGAGCAGCTTGACAATCTAGATGAGATTCGCGAAGAACTCAGGGTACTTCCAGAGGATCTAAACGAAGCGTACGAAAGTCCAACTTCTGTGACCATACAAGAAGCTGATGATGTTATAGATACGGAAGAGTATTCGAAAAAATTAACAACATCAAGTCTCATATTTTAAAGACGAAGTGCCGACTAATCCTCGGCTGGATCAGCTGCTCACTGACGCCCTTGACCTTGCTAGAGCTGGAGCAAGCGTTGGTAGTGACCCTCAGCAGCACATCCAGGGTATCCTCGCCACTGAATCCCGTCCGTCTTTGCGGGCCAATCGTTGAGGTTGTCAAGGGCCACATTCGGTTTGTACATTTCACTGTCAAAGAGTGAGAGATCTGGTCCTTACTGTGCTATTCACACTAACGTAGTTATTATAGATACATTCATAGCGCCCGCATTGTGAACTACATTGATCCTACGGAAGCCACCTTGAGTCTAGCTACTTGCTGTATACAGTACTTATGCCAAGATCACCACTATCCCAGGATCAGAGACGAGGAGCTCGAGGACGGCGTTAAAATGGGCAATTATCGACTGCACTACTATGCCATGGACATGTGGCTCAACCTTGTAGTCCAATACCTTCGCTTGAAAGGGCCCCAAGCTCTGTCAAACGAGTTGATCACGGCTCTACACAAGCTTCACCAGAAACGAGGCAAGCATGAATTCGATGGTGGCACAGACTTAGATGGTCAGCGATATCCGTCAGAGTTGCAGCAAATAGAATCTCACTCCCCGATGCTCTTTTGCTTTCTACGGAATGTTGCGCAGTTCCAACAGAAATGTACCACGTCCCTTTACCATCTAGAAGAAGGTGAGATATCGTGTTTTTTCATGCTTTCAAGTGTGGCCTAACAACTCTTTAGTGCAAAAATGGAGTGCCCTCGATTCCCTCACTACATCAAGTATATCAGAAATGTTGTATGCCAAATTCGATCAGCTCCCGTGCCGAACAGAGAAACATATTGATCAATGCTGCTGCACATATCTAGCTCGTCATTACGGCCAGCAGTTATTTAAATGTAGCTTCATGTCCTGTCCATCTTATCGACAAGGGTTTCCCACACGGCCTGAAAGAGACTCACACAAAAAGAGTCATGACTACCCTTGGAAATGCGACGTCTCCTCCTGCCATTATTCGGAAGTCGAGTTTCTTTCGAAGGCGATGAGAGATAAGCACGTGGAATTCCATCGTGAACAGGTCCAAGACCATCGACCGGGTACGGAGACATTGCTGCTTAATCCAGATTCCGATGACGTGCAGCCTTTGCTATTCGATCTTATTTCCGCTGACGATATAGGATCATTTGAGCAACTTCTACCTTTATTCCGTAAGCTTAGCTCCGAGGTGCAAGCTGAATTGACGGAATTTGCCGCGCGTTCTGGATCTACGGCAATGATGAAGTTGATATATGACACAAAGCGTGATAATTATTTGAGTGACGAAAAGATTAAGTACATGATCGCTTGCATCGATGGGCAGAATATTGAGTCCTTGAGATGGTTACAATCGAAAACGGAATTCAGTTATTGGAAGAGCGTTCAAAAACTCCTGACGTATGCAATCGCAAAGGGGTTAATAGAGATGGCCAAAGAATTTGAGACCTTGATCAAAGAAATGTACATGAAAAAAATAGAGGAATCGACAGCCATCCTCTTGAGCAAGAAAATGATCGAGGCAACCGCGCGATGTCGAGACCGAGAAGAATATGTCGTCAACCTATGGATCACTTTTAGAGTCTTCAACATTATGTTTAGCATCGAACGCAATAGCAACCACAAAAACGTGCTAAAATATATTGCTAACACAACATTTTCAATATACCTTGCACGGGTATTGCTTCAACACGGTATTCACGTGGATTCAAGGAAGGCATATTCTCATCCCACTCCACTCCATCATGCTGCCCGCCACAGCTCTGCTGAAGCAGCGGAGTTTATAAAGTTTCTGCTATACCAGGGAGCAGATCCAGAACTGGGATCAAGCAGTCGAGGCGTAACTCGTCACATTAAAGACGAGAAGGGTGCTAAGGAAATAGGGAAATGGCTCAACATGAGTTGGGATGAATTGATCCAGAAAGTAAGGGAGGATAGGGAAAAGGGGATTCAGTGGCCGGGTGTTGGAATGGATGGGTTACAGCACGATGGCGCGCACGTTTGATTAGATGAAAGCTTGGGTATAAAGCCCTTGTATGTGGAAGCCGCTATTATAAATGTAGATAGCCACAACGGAATTATTTTCTTTGCTCTATTAAAGGCGAATTGAACGGCCAATTCCCATATGCTCCGTTGTCAGGAGCTCGCTTTGTGGCACCAGATTACTCGATTTTGACGCTTGCAAATTGCCGTTTTGGGGACTGCTGAAATTGAAAACAAAAACCACCGTATTCATTCAAGTTTATATCATACGTCCAGTTCACTGAGTCTACTACTTCTCTATAAAAATGTGTGAATCATGGAACCTGGCTATTATACACGCCGTAAATAGCATGTAGTCCTGTTCTAGTGGACCTAAGATGCGGTCTCGCATCTCAGAGATGCTCTTAATTCCTGAATTATGTTAGTCGTGTTCCGCTGAGGAGAATGGAGCTTGTTTTTTAGTCTAACCTTCCATCGCTGCTCATTGATATCTGCTTGGGGAATATCCTGAGAATCGAGTGATTGTTGAATGAGTCTAAGCTTATCTCGCTGTACCCATTGCACATACTGATATACCATGATTAGTAAAGTCTATACAGCGAAAACATAAAGAAACCCCTCTTACAGTTTCTATCGTTTCTTTCATCATGTATCTCGTTATATAGACTGTCCGCGACTGCCCTATCCTATGTACACGGTCGACAGCTTGAGCTTCAACCATTGGATTCCAATGTGGCTCAAGCAAATGCACATTGTTGGCAGCTGTGAGGTCGATACTGTTGGTCTAGTGATCAGCGTCTGAACGTGGGATCATTGTAGTGCTTCTCAAATATCCTGCATCATAGAAATCTTACCCTTCACCAGCACTACCAATAGTTGCAAGCATGACAGTGCACTTGGGATCTTGGCTGAACTGCCGGATCGCCTTGCTTCGTCCTTCCAGGCTTGTCTGCCCGTCGATTCGGGCGCAGACAAAGCCGTTCGCTTCGAGGGACCGCTGTGTTAAACCTATCATTTTGGCCCAAAAGCTGAAGACGACGCTATTTTTAGAAAGGGTGTTATTAGCTATCCTGTCACAAGGGCACATCCATGTTCGGTCTTCCTTACCTTTTCACAGGTTGGTTCGATTTGTCATGACCTGAAATGGTTTGTTCTTGGTGGAGGTTGTCAATCAGAGCTTTTAATTTTGGCGGTAGTTGGGCTGGTATGGTCGTGATTGTTGAGTACGACTCTTCTCTGTCACTAGGCGTAAGCATCGAGCGGTTTGAGCTTGTTGTTTCACTCTCAGATGCATTTTCCCCAGCATCGGTGTGACATGATTGGCAAATGGCATCCAAGCTCGAAGTGTCGAGACCTATCACAGACTGAACTTGAGCATCATCAATCTTTGAGCCGCACAGGTCACATGCCACCTGGAATTCCTGGAATTTTTGTATTTGCTGCCAATCCATCAAGTTATCGCCTGATGTCTTCCAAACTTCAACAGCTGACTGGGGAAGAAGCTGCTCTCCATGGTTGCAGATTAGGCGAAGGATATTGATGAGCGGCAGAATATTATCATTCTTTCGATGATCCGTGAAGGAATAATGAGGATCATGTCGATAAGCACCAGATGCAATGTTGGCTGCTTTCTTTGAAAAGAAAGTATACATATCGCGGTCTTCTAGCAGCAGTTCCAACCACACCGTTTGCTCGCGTCGGTCAGGCAATTGGAACGATGATTCAGTTAACTTCTTCGTACGTCGCAGACAGGTAGCCTTGATCAAAGAGCCGAGTCTGTACAAACCGTGTGGACTTTTCTCCTTGATCGGTTTTGCTATCCAAAAGTCGAATAGGCTTTTGTCCATGAAGAACGGCACGCCGACGAAGCTCAGCAGTGCTGCGTAGTCATCGAGAGAATTATGAATTGGTGTCCCGGTTAGACACCAACGATAGCAAGCCTGAATCTCGCAGGCCGCTTTGAACGTTTGGGACGTTCTGGTTCGGATATGATGTGCTATTGTTATGATATTAGCGAGATATCCACAGGTGGCTTTGCCGTGGAATCTTGTTTGTAACATGCCTTCGTCCAGGACAACACGATGCCATGCCTCAGCAAACAGAGGTCCTTTCGTAGTCCAATCTCGTCTCATCGTGTCATATGTAGTGAGGACTACATCGGAATTTTGAAGTTTGTCTAGCAATCCTTGTCGGTCTGAGCCGTGATATATTACAATTTTCATCCTTCCCGGGTGAATATGACTAAATCTTGTTAAAACCTGCCGTTTCAAGAATATATGTGACCCACCGTTCACATTGCTGTTGCCAGCTGTGTATTGCTACTCAATGTCAGCAATTGCCAGAGGAATCCCCAGTAAGTAAGTTGACTTGCTTGACTTTGGCGTGACAATGAGCGTTGTTCGAGATTGTCTAACCTGCGTCTCTTCTCCTGCCATCTCTTGAGCTTCCATCATATCTAATGACCGACAGATTAAAGCCAACATGCTCAGAGTTTTCCCCAACCCCATCTCCTAAAATAGAGTCAGCTAGAGTGATCGTGTCAGGTGAGACTTTTCACTCACATCTGCCAATATGCCACCGGGCGCGAGTTTTGGCTTTTGTTCCCGAGATCCTGTAATTTTGTGTCGGTACCTTTGCAGCTGGAGTTAGAAGCTAAACAGAGAGACAGAGAAAAAGGACGCACTCATTCGTTGAACCCGATCCAGCACATGGTTCCCATAGGGAAGGGAATCCATCTCGTGCTATGACTCCGGCTTCAACTCTGACTAGCCGGGTGAGGGCCGATATTTGATGTCTGCTAAAGTCAGAATCTGTGCATTTTCAGCTAATAGAAGGTTCCCTATCTTACCCTTTCAGCGTTGATCTAAGGCGAACGCTCGGCTCTATAGCAGTGTCAATATTGCCATCACCAGCCTCATCAAAGAGCCTCATGAAACGCCCTTTGCTAGACTCATCAAGCAGGTCTGGTTCCATTTTCTTGCCACTTTCTGTTCCGAAGACTTCCTCTAGTATCGGCATTTGGGAACCCGGACGAAGGAGATAGTGAGGATTGTGATACTGCATGTTTCCGTCATACTCTGACGACAGCGGATGCTGAAAATAAAACCCAGAGTCACCAACAATGGTGCCGATAGTGTTTAGATCAGCGGCCAGGCCATACATGACAATTCGAACAGCGCAGTTTTGAGGCAAATTAGTGATTTGATCCGATTTCTTTGATGTCTTCTTCTCGGCTATTGGTGCCGCTAGTTTTGCATCGACCTTGACAGTAAATTCCCGAAGAATTCTAGCCAAGCCGTTATTTTTTATGATGCCGGCATATTTGCCTGTATCTTGCAACGAGAGTTTTAATATGGCATCGCCAGCCTCGAGTGTTACCGGAACTTGTTTCACACCCTCACGAGCTTTGAAGGCTGATGTTGCTGTTGCAACGATCTGTCAATCCAATCAGCAGGTATTAGTCTAACTATACATAACTTTCATGGGGATTTGCCTTACCACGCCGAAGCAGGTATCGGGCTCAAGTTGGCTGATCACCATCGCCATAGGCTCTGGATGGTCGAAGCCATGCTGCTGGAGCTCTTCAGGTAGACCGAAATCATCTTGCAGCCCCCATCTGTCTGCTAAGGATCCTAATGAGGACAAGCAGGTATCGGGCTCAAGTTGACCGATCACCATCGCCATAGGCTCCGGATAGTCGAAGCCGTACTGTTGGAGCTCCTCAGGTAGACCGAAACCATCTTGCAGCCCCCATCCGTCTGTTAAGGGTTCTAATGAGGGCAAGCAAGGACGCTTAGATGCTACATCGTCATGTTCATTACCGTCTAGATCGAGATATCGTTTCGTTCCAATGCTACTGTGTGGGTCTAACAGATGCTGCATCCAACTATATGACTCCATGGCAAATATAGTCACGGTGGACCAGTCGACCTGGTGATATTCAACAGCATAAGTTTGAATAGAGGACACTACATCTATTTAAGTCTTCCAGGTTTGTCGGTGACAGCACAGCCCATACCACTTGCCAAATCAGCCTGATGGAACCCTTGCTACACAGCCTCTCCAGGTCAGGACAGCGACCCTGGCGCCTCAGCTATTCCATGGATTTAATTGGTTTGACCCGTGCAGCTTTTTCAGCGTGCTGCCGAGGTGGATATGCATTATGCAGAAATTCTAGCCAATAGACTACATGACCCGTAAACAACCACTTGGTTGCACATAAAGCTGAAAGAAAAGCACAAACATACCGAATGACTATATGAGTAGTTTGTCCCTTATATATCTCTTAATGGATCAACATATATATATGGGGTCAATATAGGCTTGATATTTTAATATAAAATCTATGCACGGAATATATGACATTGCCTAAGTATATTAACACCAGACCACCATATGCTATAAAGTAATACCTACCCTCTGATGCCGAGACATGTGCCCATCGTCTTTTGTTACGTGCCCTTTATCGTCCACCAGGCAGGAATCAACGTGGGAGCCATGCTTTCCCTCGGTGATTTACATTATGGGGTGGCATTTATTCCTTTTTTTACTCTCATCATCGCCAACTTGATGATCATAATGTTTTAGTTCAAAGCAATCAATGATACCGAATTGCTGTCCCACAGATCTGGTCTCCATCACTCTTCTTCTGGGAGTTGCTTCCTAACCAATGAAACCACAGCACGGGGTAGCTGTGTCTCTAAGACTACTTGATTACCCGAAGTTGTTTACATGCCCCCGCAAGGTGGAGAAACGGCATACATGCACTAACCTTGGGCATTAATAATGACACCCGAGGTGAAATCAGCAATTAGGCGTCAACAACAACCTCAATCTTTCATGGCACGATGAGATATGAGAATGCACTGATGTACGGGAAAGCTATCTGACTCAGGTTGTTTGAGATCACTACTCCATAGATCACTGCCGACTTTGAGACCTGCTATTGAGCAGCTCCGTGAGCAAGGGCTAGATCCCGACACAGACAAACGAACTGCTTTCATAGCGCCGGACTTCAAGGACATCCGCCGCTCTTAATATGGATCCCGTTACTGCGGTCGGTCTCGCTAGCGCTATCTTTCAATTCATTGAGCTGGGAATAAAAGTCGCTAAGCGTGTTGATGAGTTCACTGCCGCCATAGACGATGTACCGAAGACGTTTAAGCGGATCCGAACGGAGCTGCCACTCATAGTCGATGGCTTACGGAGGATTCAACGTAACATAAACTCTAGAACGGTCGATAAAGGCACTGAAGAAGCCCTGGTGCCCGTGGTCAAAGGATGCCTGTCCGAGATTGAACAGCTAGACAAAATCCTTGAAAAAGCCCTCCCGTCGGCTGAAGCATCGGCTTGGGGCCGGAGATGGAAGGCGGTCATGAGCTTGGCTTATGATAAAAAGATTGAAGAGATTGCAGAATCTCTTGATGGATACATAAGGACTTTGATGTTTCACCAGGTGATTGACAACATGAATTCTACCGGCTTCAAGGCCGAGCTGCAACCATCGCCGTACCCAAAACCTTTCTGGCTGGTGCCATTCGATAGAAACGCCTCATTCGTAGGGCGAGACGAGATTTTCACAGATATTGAGGATGCATTTGCCGTTCAGGAAAGTAGCCAACCCAAAGCAGCTCTATGTGGGTTGGGAGGAATAGGGTAAATCCACGCTCCAAAAACCAGACTATGACACACATTTGTTCTAACACAGGATCAGAAAGTCTCAGGTAGCACTGGAGTACTGCTATCGAAGACGTCGCAAGGATGATCGATGCTCCGTCTTTTGGGTAAACGCAGCTACGGTTGCTCGCTTTGAAGAGTCGCTCAAGCGCATATCAGGTGAATGCAACATTGTCGATCCAGAGAACAGCGGGTCCGACGCGGTATTTCTACTAAAGAGTTGGCTTGAAGCTCGGCATGAGGGTCCGTGGCTCATGGTAGTGGATAATGTGGATGATCAAGATGCCTTCTTTCGTGAAAAGATGGCTTCTGGTAAGACGCCCTCTGAGTGCATTCCACATTGTCAAAATGGTTCTTTGCTATTCACGACTAGAAGCCGTGATGTGGCCGTCGACGTGGCAAATCCAGCAATCCCAATCCCAATTCAGGAAATGGGGAAAGCTGAGGGTCTGGAATTGGTAAGGAAAAGGTTGCGGGATGAATACTGTGACGATATTATTCTACAGTTGCTCCATGAGCTTGAGTATATCCCGCTCGCTATCACCCAAGCCGTCGCCTTCATGGTCAAGAGAAGAAAGACCATTCCGCAGTACCTGGAACAGTATCGTAAGAACGACTCAACTAGGACGAAGTTTCTCAGCTATGAATTCTCCGACCATGGGCGGCAAGAAAGTTGCATGGAATCGGTGGCAAAAACTTGGAGGTTGTCTTTCGAATCCATCCGCGACTCAAATCCAAGAGCGGCGAACCTGTTATGTCTGTTAAACTTCTTCCAGCATCAGGGAATCCCCGCCATACTACTGCGGGAAGAAGGTGAAGATGAGTTTGACTTTCAAGAGGCCGCCGCACTTTTGAAAGCCTTCTCATTTATTGATGGCGATGACAACGACTCCATATTCAGCACGCATCGTCTGGTGCAATTGGCAACCCGGTGGTGGTTAGAAGAAGAGATGCCATCGGAAGTAGATAGATGGGCTTTCGCGGCCCTGAAATCTGTTACAGCACAGTTCCCAGAAGCAACACACAACCCCGGACCAGAAAATTTTAAACTTAGCGAGATATTACTCCCGCATGCCGAACTTATGCTTCAATACCAATTCAAGTCAACTAACAAGGAGATCGAGCTAGTCAAGGCAAGGCTACTGATCTCATCTGGAAGGTATCTCATCTGGTATGGAAATTTCGATAAAGGTCGATTGCGATTCGAGAAATCTTTGGAGATCAACCAGAGGCACCTTGGAGAGAAGCATATCAACACAATGGAGAGTGCGGGATACCTCGGATGGGCCCTCGCCGTATATTACGAAGACGTCAAAGCCATCCCGATTCTTGAACAGCTACTAGAGAATCGGCGCGAAGTCCTCGGTGGAGATGACCCTAGAACAATTGATTGCCTAAGCGATCTTGCAGTTGCCATCGCTATGATAGGGGATCTCCCCAGGTCTGAGAATATGCAACGAGAGGCCTTGGCATACAGCGAACGCATTCTTGGGCGGAGGAACCACGATACATTGAACTGCATGGGACACCTTTCTGAGGTGCTAGAGGAGCAGAATAAAATGATTGAGGCGATACAGCTTCAACGCATAGTCTACGAGACAAGGAAAGACTTGGACGGACCCTGTCATCCGGGGGTTTTAACTGCAGTGAACAATTTAGCCACTATGCTAAGCCAAGATGAGAAAACGGCGATAGACGCTATTGAGCTGTTTGAACATAATTTGGCAATTAATAAGGAGATTTTGGGAGTAGACCACAGGGATACACTCATAACGGTGTACAATTTGGTCGCCACCCTCGTTCAAATCGATAAGCGTGAAGAAGCTAAAGAGCTTTGCCAACGTACTTTTGAGGAAACTAGCGATGGCCCCAGAAAGGATAATGCGCACAGCCAAAAGGTGATCAACAACATTCGATGGGTTTATACGGAGGAACTACTCGACTAGATGACACAAAGCTGTTTATGGCGAGAAGGGGGGCGCTCGCATTTTCAGAGTGGCATAATAGCGACCAGGCATTACTAGATGGGTTGATACTTGAAAGGCCTTTTCTATGGAATAAAGTCTCTCTTTTACACTTGATTCGTGAGGACTACGATTGGAACAAAATCATGGAGATGGATTAAAGTTGAACGAACAGAGGTAAAAAGATGACTGTTCCCTTTTTATCTCCTGCGGTCCGTCCCGGCACCCATTTTTCCCGGCACCCCAAATTAGGAAGTTGAGCTCCCTCGCGCTGGAATACACAACTGCTCCATTACAACATCAATTACTTTTTAATAACTATAAAAATGTATATAGTAAAAATCAATGGATATATAGCTTGGTATTAGGCGAACAAGCAGAGTTAAGATACAATGTACTTACAATAAAATAGGTCGAGAGTAAATGCCGATGCAAAAAGAGACAAGGCAAAATCTCGAGCTTGTGTAATTGGCTACCTCCACTGTCTGTAAGAGCTAAGCGCCCCTTATTGCCCCCCCTAACTGCCGCCCCCACGTAGAGGGGTCACAACCACCATCAACTCTTTTCTTCTTCTTTCTTTTCTTTCAGTTTACCTCTATAAGACAAATTGCTTTCCTCTCCAGACACATACGACCATATCCATAGGAACATACGGGATCCCGTCAAGCTCTTTTCTTGAGTTCAATGTCTTCCATTTTTTTGCATCTCAATACTCCAAAGTTAGAGTTATATAATTCTGTTTTTGGAGGAGTGGTGGTAGTGTTCAGATCCGAGACAGCTTATGGCAGTCAGTTGATATGATGATGTATTCCTTGCAATGCTCCATGGTCGAACCTATCTCAGTCACAGGGAAATCTGCCTCGTAGGTGGGTAGTCCGCGTACGGCCGTTGTTGGGGGGGTTCGTGAGCGTCGTATTGCTAGATGGCAACCGAAGACTACGGAGAGCCTCTGAAATTCTTTCCGCCAAGCGCAGGATGCGACCGATGGAGAGTAGCTATCCTATCCTATCCCACCGACTCATCGGAGCAAGGCAACTCCTTGAACGCCTGCTTAACGGCCTTTCTTTCAGCCCGTAGTCGGCGCTTTGCATATATGCCTAGCTTTTTATTCTTTTCCGGTGATGTAGAAGTTACCGGTGGAGTCTCAGTCCAGACTGGGAGAGCACATGGGGCATGCGCAATAGCGTCGAGGAGACGAAACATGTCTTCGTTGCTGGATAGAGTACCACATGGTGCCATGAGACCATCACGAACAGCAATCATTAACAAAGCTTTAAGCGCGAAATGTGCATCATTTCCAGCTGCGTGTAATTTTGCATAGCGGATGTCAAATTCATCAAGCAGTTTCTCCATGCTGTACCGATAGGATAACTGCAGAGGAAATTGCGCTGCCTTGACCGTATCCAAAATATAAGAGGCTCGGTTTATAATGTCCGGATCAATGTTGTTAAAGGACTTCACATCTTCCCTGGTACCATGAGCAACTATAACATAGTTACGGTCCTGGGTAAGCGAGGAAAATCGTGTTGGTATATCGCAGAGCGATATCAGCTCCGTTTCCCCGAATAGAAAGCTCTTGGCAGCCCATTTACATGGCCGCGTATCCCTGTTGATGAATTGGTAAGACACGATTGCATTGCTAGGGTCGTCCAGTCTGCCCACAAGGCACCGGGTGTCAAAGACTGAGACGCCAATATGGAAACTCTGGCCGGGCAAGATAGCCTCATAGCCTCCCCCCGTATCCACGTCGACAGCGACAAGCAAAACATCTTTAATGGAAGTGCCGGATATGTATTGTCCAATCTGAGACAGGCTATATGGCGAGGACAGTAGTGACTCGAGGTGATAGCCCAGGATTTGTCGGAGAGCGATGTTCTCTTCACGGAGAATACCAGTATGAGGTTTTGGTGCAGATGCCATGGCGAAGGGTATCCACAGCTTTGTCGATGCGATGATCCGGATGAGATGTGAGGAAATAAGCATAAACTAGGTGAAAGGAGGAGTAAATTTTATACCTCAAAGTCGCCAAGATGGAAATATATTTAGGTTCCCTCTTGGATTCTTTTTAAAACCCAAAAAAACTTTTATAGTTATAGGAAAAGCCTCCATTTGATCCAATTCAACCGGATACCTGCTACCGGCTGCTCAGTACCTTAGCTGGCGTGGATTGAAACGCCAAACATGACCAGAGTTTACTCTTATTTTTCATCCATGGGGACAATAAATCGTGGGGCCATCCCCATTACTCCATAGCCCGTCCGCCACGGAGACCTCATACAAGGCCTTGTGATCCTGCGCCGTTCTTTTTTACATCAACTTGGCGATGATCCTGCGAGACAAGTAGCTACCGGTGATCAAGAGGGTGGCAGCAAAGACCTAGTACTGGGGCAGTTCTTGAAGAAACCTTGAAAGTAAATCATTCATCTCCACAGTGCTTAACGAACTATCTTTCTTATACCGACGGGGACCACGATAACCTAAGAGACAAGCATAATAATGATCAACTCAATGACAGAGGCTTGCCACCAAATGCTTCTTTGGCAACCATGTCGTATAAGTATCATTAGTTTCGATTCCAAAACCTCAAGTCTCATATTGACCCCGACGGGCCCGATGTGAGGGCGTTGCGCATCACACCGCGTCCTTGTCATATGTTTCAGCCACGACCATCACACCGTGTCTACCCATCCCATATGAATGGAACAAAATCTTAGCTGGTGCTTCCAATGAAGGCATACCGTCTAAGCCTTGATCCTTTTAGCCGTTCTCGTACAGTATACTCCCCTTATTGGTATTGGCTTGTTACTAATATTCTTTGGTCTTAATCTCTCCCTTTAGAAGGATGAGGGTAACAGTCATGTTCCCCCCCACCGGGCAACATCAAGATTTCTGAATCCAAGAGCTGAAAAATATCATCTGTCTTGAATCTCCCTTCCTCCGTATGACTGTCCAAAGTTTGCCACTCCATGTGTAACCAGCTCGTCAAATCATCTAGGACATCAACCACCAAACCATCCCTCACAACAAACCCAAAACTAACTAATTTCCCACAAATCCATTCCAATTTCTTCAATATTCTTCTCCGCTTCCCCCCTCTGCCATCCCTGCCATCCCTTCAAATTCAGATTGCGTCCGCCCTCCATCACAGCCCCACCGCAGCTACAATGGCTTCCAAAAGTCATTCACATCTTCCGTAGTATAGTGGTCAGTATACAAGCTTGTCACGCTTGGGACCCGGGTTCAATTCCCGGCGGGAGAGCAGCGATCACGACTTGGTGGTTTTCTTTTTTTCTTTCTTCTTCTTTTTGCTTATATATATCCCATCTAAAATTAATAAGAATAATTAGGATGTGGTGAGATATCACACCGGTTTGTTTGCCTTCTTTTTGCCACTTTTAGGGTAGGCAGTACGCTGTCGTGATCAAGGCCATGGTCCTTGCCAACTGCAACTGCTCCCAATGTGACACATCTAACAGACAATTTCACAGTAACAAGATAAAAGTCAAAGACAACTGGATATACATATCTATTCATAGCATCCAAAGTCTTACAACTCGTGGCTTCACCTAAAGTGTTAGAGAGGCATCAGTTGAGTGTGGCCGAGGCTGTTTATTTATATCGACAAAGAAGACTAAGATAGCATGGGGACCAGCAAAATAATAAACTCAATCGCAGCATGCGCCGATGCTTCATCTCTATGCTAAACATATAATACAATACCCTAAACATGCCATATCCTAATGCGCACATGCTCCGTCAAAAAACAAGTTATCCCAATACTCAGTCAGTCCGTCCTCCCTAATATGCGCCGTTGGTCATTTCATTGAGTATATCCCTTGTGATTAATTTCCCCTTTAACAACGCCTTCTCCCCGATCCTGGCCCTTCTTGGCGACGGCCGTTGATTTTCCTTTCCAGGGGAACTCGCTTTCGGCCCTCCTCTTACCCTCCTCGGTGTTTTTTGTGTAGCTGCCGTAGCAGTCAGTTGAGTGGCATAATCCTCAAAAAAGTGCCCCGTGAGAGTGTCGCATGGTAAATGATAAATCCAATTTCGCTCTTCCATCAACGAGATGAATTTGCTCAGCATGTTCTCCTTCCCGCTGCCCTTGAGCGTTTGCATGCTGCCGATGACGAGCAGCTTCGTCTTCGCCCTTGTAAACGCCACATTTATTCTGCGCCAATCCCTAAGCAACTCGCCAATATGGCAGGCGTCGTTACTCCTCACAAGACTCAGAACTATAACTTCTTTATCTCGTCCCTGGAATCGATCCGTAGTATGCATTTCAACGCCAGCGTGCATCTTGAGCTTGTCTTTTAAAAGGAAGAGCTGTGCACGGTAATGCGTCATGACACCAATCTCGTTGGCTGGAATGCCAATGCTAAGAAAACCCTCAACAAGCTGGGAGACAATTTGTACCTCTGAGGGGTTGACGATACGCTTGCCCTGGGCCTCTTCCCTAATAGGGGGCTGAATGGTATCCGTGTCAACAAAACGCACACGAGCTTCACTCTCAAGAAGATCGTAAAGCCAGCAGCGGGATGCAGACGGCCCAGTGCAAAACGAGCGGGGCGTTCCCGCGTGTTGAATGGAAGTAGCATCATAGTGGTGCTGTTTTAGACCTGCCATGTTTGGAATATGAAGCTTTCGCTTCTTCAACTCTTCTGTGCCACAACGCAGTCTGCCTTCATAAATCAAGGTGTTGCTGAGCGTCATGATATCTTCGCACATTCGATACTGATGCTCAAGGTTGACAACTGACTGAGGGTGTGTATCTGACAACAGTTTGAACAAACTGACATCAAGACCGCCTTGTCGAGCTTCCTCGTTCTTCACCACTGGTGGTAGCTGGTTATGATCGCCCACAAGAACGAACGTTCGTGCCAGTCGTATAGGACCAGCACAAATGGGTTGAGTAATCTGTGATGCTTCGTCCACAATACAATAGTCGAATGAACGTTCCAGGAAAACTTGATGATTAATACCCAAACAAGTCGTAGCAACAATTGGAGTACCATGCCACGCTTCCTTAATCTCCTCAAACGACTTTTTTGGTTGCCCTGCAAGGTATGCAAAATCTCGCACTTCGGGATGCACTTTGGTTGGTGCACCAAGACGCAGAACGGGTATCTTGTCCGATTTGAGCTTCAGTAGAATGTTGTCCACAGCGGTATGGGTGTGAGATGTGAGAAGTACCGTTTTGCCCTGTGACACGAGAGCTCGAATGATGTGAGCAATTGTAGTCGTCTTTCCTGTTCCAGGCATTCCAAGTACCAGAGCATAATCCTGCGCGCTCATGACCTTCTCAATAGCTCGTTTTTGGTCAACATTCAGACTCTCGCCATCCGTAACTGTGTATTGCGTTGCGGCAGTTTTATATCTTGGGGGAATCAGATCGACAATCAGTTGACGTATCTGCACGGCTGCAGGGACGTCGTTCGCCATCATTTGCACCAAATTATTTCTGACAGTAGCCATGCCGTTGCTGAATTCGTCTTGATCCAGGCGATACCGAACAGGCGCCTCCTTGATTTTTCCCTGACTTTGATCGGCAGGCGCTCCTTCATGTGCTACCTCCATGATGCTAGCAAAGGTCTGGTTGTCAATCTCATCAAAGCCGGGCTGTCGAATGCGAGCATTGTGTAGCCTTCTATCGACCGCAACGCTAATCCTTTGCTTTCGGATAGAGGTGACATATCCAATCGCCAGTGCGTAATGGCCCTCTTCATCAGATACCACAATAGGCTCACCAACCGTTATTTCAGAGCCTATAAAGGTAAAATCAGGGGGTGGTTCTCGTTTGATGAAAGTGTAGTGGAATCGATTAATGCGCGGGTTGTCTGTATCAACCGACGCAGACCCTTCCTCAATAATGACATCCGAGAAACATCGAGATTTCTTCTCACGTTCAATGCTTGTCATCGTCCACAACTCTCTCTTGGTCTTCCGGCTGTCTTTTTCTTCCTTTGTGAGCAGATTTTCCCACTTGACAAAGAACTCCTGATGCTTTGGCGTGAGGTGCTTGACGATTTCATCAAACTTCTCGTTCATGCCACTAGATTCTCCGTCACCATCGTCTGCCAAGCGATGGTAGGTGAAACAGGATATTTTGGCGAAGCATTTCCCGCATATGTGCTTGTTCTTCAGCATGGGAGGAAGTTGAACACTTCGCTCTCGGATGTAGCAGGCTAGCTGGTTTCGCTGCAAAATCATGTGTCGAAGTTCGTGTCGAATAGCAGGAATCCGGATTGTCCTCGAGGTCTCCATGTAATACAAAATTCCATATGATATGTCGATATCATATCGGTCTGATAAAAGCAATGTATATAGTGCCGTTTGAGCCATGTGACTGCTGTTGGCATGCTTGCCAGTTTTCACCTCGAAAGGCACAGTAAGGATTTGACTCTTCTTTCCATCTGTCATGGCAACCTCGACGGTGGCATCGATATTTCCTTTTAGTCCGTACATCGGAGACCAGACATGTTCTTCGACATCAAGGAGTTTTCTCACGGCCATTGTTGCTTTGTCTCCGTTTCTACCTTCGACAATTGCATCTGCCTACATTGAGTGTTAGTCCGTACTAACTGCAACAAGGTGGTAGAAAGAAATTACCTGTGGTTTAGATGCCACGAAACTCTTGGCCCAACAGCTAAGCTCCATCATCTTCGACTGTAGATGCTCCCTTGCGGTAGCCATTCCAACCTTGATGGTGTAAAGATCCTCAATGTGTTTGTCCATGATGGTGTCGATAATCTTAGCGAGAAAAGCCAGGTCCCATTTATTGGCAAATAATGCCTCCTGAAAAATCTCATGGAGCATCGTACCATACACTAATGGTGGTGAGGGTTCGCTAGTCGCCTTTACTCGATCCTGAAGAACAGCTCGGCGCATGCAGCCAAAGGAGTCTGCAACAACAGTAGAAGAGATGAGTTGGTCGGGATGCAAAATCAGCAGATTCTGCGCGTCATCCACAATACACTGGCCTTTTGCGGAAAACTCCCCAATAACATGGACATAGCAGTCAGGATGAGCTGGCGTATCGAACCAGGCTCCCCGGAGGTGCACTGTCCTCGTAGTTTTTGAGTTGTCCGCTTGAATGATAAGGATCTGAGCTTGATTAGCTATAAAAACTTAACTTGCATTACTCTTACATACCTTCTCCGGGTTGGTGCGACCGTATTGATCGATATAATCGCCATCTAGAAGCCTCTGAATCAAATATCGCTGGATAGTCTTTATTTTCTGTTTGTTCTATCCCGGGCTTAGTAAACGGTCATTCCGGTCGAAATTACCTCTTCCACGTACTGGTGTCGTCGCAACATTGGATCGCTGAAGTGATTGGGTAGCGGCGAGCTCAACTGCTTCAAAATCAACATCTCCACCAAAGTCGTCTTCAAATTCTTTGTCAAGGTCTTCTAACTGTCGGGTTGATACTGTCTCAGTAAGTGGTTGCTCCCTTGTCATTGGGGCTGTCGTATCCTGAGCCGGGTTCGTAGAATCCAGTCCGTCAAAAAGATCCTCCGCATCGTCGAAAATGTCATCATCAAGATCCTCAAACTCGTCCAATACCATTTGTACATTCGTTTTCGTTCTTGGTTGCGGGGTTTGTTTGAGTTTTTCCCTGGGCGATTCTTTGGCTGGTTTCATGATAGGCTCTACAGGCTCGAGTACCTGCGATGCCTGCATAGTCGCTTCAAGTTCCATGAAATCGTCATCCAAATCGTCATCGCCATAGTCCGACAGAGGCGAAGCTGGCTTGCGGGTACCGAGTCTCTTCGAAGGAGACTCTCTATTCGGTGTAGGGGCACGTCTTTTCTTAGGAGACGGCGAGTCCACCTCTGGCTCCGCATCTTCGTCCGGGCTCTGTTCGTGAATACTACTCGTAACAGAATCCAGCAAGGCCGTAACCAGAGAAGATTTTGAAGCAGCCTCAAGCTCCCTCTGCCCAACACTACCCTGACTTCCCGGCTTTAGTTTCTCCAGCCTCCTCCTCTTGGGCCAATTCAGCCCACAGCTCATCGCCCGCCGCAGGTTTGCCTCGGCCGATGGCGCTGTATCTTTGATGTGTCTGGGTGATGAAGACACCATCAATTGAGCCAAGGCAGGATTTGCCGCTGTGGTTGACAGACCCTCAGGTCCTTTTAGGGAATATCGATCCCAAAGTTCCAAGGTGGGGTCCGGATGCGGTGACTTCAAAGCCTTTGCCAACTTCTTGACATTGACTGCAGGGGTGTTGAATCTATCGGCAGAGGGTGAGGACATCGGCGGCGACGAACTTCTTGCACGCTTTCTGCCCTTGCGAGCCATCATCGGGGACAGGGCTGCCGAGGTCGGATCGTGTTTGTTGTTCCATAAAAGTCTGTCGTTGGGAGAAGGCCTTTCTTCTTCTTCGGCTTGGCTGCATGGTTCCATGAGGTCTTTCCAGCTCAACCGAGTGAGCGGGGTGGCGGTGCTATCAAGCTTTTTCGGCTTCGAAGTCAAGTCTCTTTTGGCGACGGGGAGGTCACCCTCGGAGGTGTTCTCCTTGGACTCTTCATCGTTCGGGGGGTCATATTTAAACTTGTTGAGTTTGTTCTTGGTGACCTCCGATATGGGTACCGAGGCTTTTGGCTTTGGCGCTTGCAGATTTGTCGGATGGCTATGCGATCGCTGCCAATTGGAGCGTTGTTGTTGTTGCTGCTTCTCAAGTCAGTACGAATAATAACAAAAACATGAATAAACAAAGGGGGGGTCTTGGGTTCGGCATACTTTTGGGAGGCCGATACGCTCAGAATATGATTTCTGGAGCGGCATGATTCAGAATTGTCATGGCTAGCGATTGAGTATCATCCAGCCTCGCAGGTCTAGCATTGGTAAGGGCAAGTTCTAAAGTTTGAGGAGCAAGGGTTAGAATTGATTTAGATGGAATGACGCGCTGCAAGACGCGACGCGCCCCGCCAATGATGTTAAAGTGCAGGACCCAAACAATCTAACAATGCATGAGTCACGTGTTTCATATCGATAAAGCTTTCGACAAGGAACTCCACATTCTTGCGTCACAGATACCCCAATTGATGGACAGCCATGATTCAGGTCTAGATCATCATTTAAGCTTGTGTCAAATCCTCCAGTGTGATTAGTCGAAACAAAAAAAAAGAATAACAGAAACAATTGGACTTGAGATTTTCAATCAATAGCTGTTTGAGCCATGGACGGCTCAGATAATGGGGACAATGCACCCAAAAACATGAGCCGGGCAGAGTATGCCCGCAGTATCAAAGCAGCCATGGAAGAGCGCCGCCAGCGAGCCATGACAAACCGCCAGCAATTCGAGCCCCAGATCCACGAACAAATCAACCGCCTATTCCAAAACTACGAGGCACCTCTATACGCCCGTCTGCGAGGTTTTGGAAAACCCCAGACCCTCGCCCTCGCCGAATCCACAGTGCTGTCCCTCGCTGCCGTCAACGGTCGCAACCTCGAGGACTCCGAGACACAGGCCTTGACCGAGCACTTTCTCTCCAGCGTCCATAACCTGCTCATCTGGAAATGGACCATGACCGGTCTCGCGGTATACATGACGTACCGAGGACGCCGGACATACCGCTTCCCCTTCTTCAACCCTGAATTCAAGAGGTATAGCCCCATCGGTGGGAGCCCCGCGATCCAGTTCATGTGGCATAGTGCCCGCTTCGCTGCGTACTACGCAAGCATATGGATCCTAGCAGAGCCGGTATTCCAAGGCGGAAACTTCATGCGACAGCGCGCGGCTATGGAGCGGGATCCGAGAATAAGGTCTCTTTTGCATGAGGGAAAGGCACAAGGCGCAACTTTGCTAGGCGGCTCCCCAGATGCCAATAGCCAGATCCGTGATGCCTGGGAATCAGCATCGCAAGAAGAGTCATCAAGTCGACAAAAAGAAGGTGATTCAACTAGTGACGTCTCTGTACCCCAATCTACCTGGGCCGCCTTCCGGACACAAACATCTCCTCCACCCCAATCTCAACAGACACCAAGTTCCTGGGACTCAGGAGACGACTTCGACGATGCCTCACCCACCGCCCCATCCTTCAGAAATCAATCTTCCAGCGGAAACCATGGAGGCTCATGGGATCGCGTTCGTCAGCAGTCTCAATACCAGCCAAAACCACAAGACCAGAGATCGTGGGAAAAGCCCCAATCCGGTGGCGGATGGGGTAGCGACGTCGATGTCGGGAGGCAGACACAGGCCCCTCGGGAAAGTTACACATTTTCTGCCATGGACGAGGAGAAGAATGCAGCAAAGGAACAGTCACAGAGAGAATTCGATCGTCTCTTAGACAGGGAGCGCAGTGGCGGAGAGCAGGAGCGTAATACCTGGAGCAAGAAGTAGCATAATTAGCCTCTGCAGCCTTCATAACAGCTCTTGCTGCTTCTATGCGTCTTAGCATCTGTAACATAGTGTTGTATATATGCATCCAGATCACAATCGTTAATAAGATGACGATAGAGAATAAGTTCATTGACTTCTTCTAAATGAGTGAAAACACATGTCGTTCATAAATACATCGTACGAACAATGTATACAGCGCATCCCAGTTCCTAGCTATTTCCTATTTTCAAATCATCAAGCATTATACCAAAACTCATCAAAGTCTTCATCAAGACATGAATAGACAAAACACACCATCCTCCTCTAAATCTTCACGCCGCCCTCAGTATCGTCTCTCGCGTCATCTTTCACCTCGTCTTTCACTGAAATCGGCTCTATTTCGTTTCCACCATCTTTCTTCTCCACCTTGGCCTCCAAGATGCTCTCGCCGGCAGTGTTAGCTACCAGTGTTTCTTCCTTCACTGGTTCTTCAGTTTCCAGATGTTCCTTAGTTTTCTGAGCCACCTCAGAACCTTGCACCGACGTTTGCCAATCACTATCGTCGGAGTCCTTGGTCGCACCGTGGTCTTTGACGTCCTCAGATTCTTTATGGATTTCTTCCTCTTCAGCGTTCTCGGTCTCTCGTGGTGCCTCTGGGTCCTTACTTCCCTCGGATCCCTCAATACTACCTGACTGCTCTCTTCCCTCAAATCCCTCACTCCCCTCTGTCGCCTTACTCCCCGCTGATCCCTTACTCCCGTCTGATCCTTTGCTCTGCTCGGGGCCCTTACTCCCATCTGAACTTTTTCTCTGCTCGGGGGCATTACTCCCATCAGAGTCATTACTCCCCTCAGACTCCTTGATCGCCTCGATTTCTTTAGTCACCTCAGGCTCTTTAGCAGCTTCGAGCTCTTTGACGACTTCAGGCTCTTCTGCTACTTCAGACTTTTCTGACACATCGGGCTCCTCTGTTGTTTTGATTTCTTTGCTCGCCTCGAGCTCTTTAGGCTTTTCAACCTCTGCTAGATCAACAGGTGGCTCTGGGTCTAATGGCTCTTCCACTTGTTGCTCCTCCTTAAGCACCTCAGATTTCGGGAGGGCTTTATCCACCTCGGATTCTGGAGGGTCTTTTGATTCCGGCGCCTTTTCGGATTCTGTGAATGCTGGCTCTTCTAACTTTGGTTCTGACAAAGGCGCCTCCTTCGGTAATGTTTGTTTCAACTCCGAGGCAAATACAAAGTCACCATCTTCGGGGTCGATGCTCCATATTGTCTGCGGTATAGAAATACCGAGGGTCGCTGTTGACTCTTTCGCCGGTTCTTCAGGAATTACAGCCACCGCTGGGACAGTTCTAGTTGGTGCTCGGCGCTGTGGTCCCCTGGCGCGACCCTTTCTGGCATCAGACAATGGAGCCTTTTCCTTCTGCTCCGCAGGAGCATCTTGTTGAGAAGGCTCCTCCTTCTTAGCGGCAGTAGGACCCAGCTGTAACCGCTTGTTGAGATCACTCATGAATCCGGCTTGCAATGCAGCAATTCTGCCTCCGACTGGTCGATTAGAAGCTGCCGACTTTGGTCTTGCTTCATCCTCCTTTGAATCACCGGAGCTCTTCCGAACTGGTCGGGGAGGGATCGGCGGCATCTGAACAGTTTCAGGCGATGTTGCCGGCGATTTAGCAGCATTCTCCTTAACACCGGCTCTCGACCTGGGACGTTCAGGGACAGCTGGGCGTAGTAATTCGCCCGTCTTCTTTGCGGGCCGGGTGGGGACTTCTGGCTTGCCGTCATCTTTCGATTCCGAAACCTCTGCCTCGTAAAGTGAGCTCTCTGGCGCATCTTCCCACACATCCCTACTAGGGAATCGGCGACTAGCGTCAGACTTGGCAGACTTGGCAGACTTTGAGGCTTCCTGCTTGGGCTCGTCTCCTACCAGAGGTAAGAAACTATGCTTTTTGCCGTTTGCCTCCTTCTCCGCAAGCTCCTCTTGCTGCAGCGCAAATATCTGCGCTGGAGTCATAGGGCGGCCTTCCCAATGCACAGAGGACCGCTTTGGGGGCTCTTCTGTTACATCGGGAGTTGACACCTCCGCAGTCTCAAAGGCACTGTGAGGCGCATCCTCCCATACATCCTTGCTAGGGAAATAATGACGAGCCTTGCGCTCCGCGGGCTTTTCCTCTTCATTCTTGGTCGACTCCTCTGGAAATAGGGGCTCATACTCTTCAACATCTTCTAGAGGAGTGTGATCGAAAATGGGGAGAGCATTGTAGATGCTTGCCGGACGACTTGAAGGTCGGCTGTTAGGGCGACTCGTGGGACGACTGTCCTGAGAATAAGAACTGTCATTTCGTTCGAGTCGAGGCCGAACAACAGGATGTTGAACTTGGCCTTTGGGACCCTTTTCAACTTCATCTGAGGCGAGAATTGGAGCATTGTACTCGTCGCCATCATGGTCAATGGGGCTTTCCAGCTCGGCACCGTAAGAGTAGCACTCTGGGTGTTTTGGGTCATTTACATGAATTGGTTTGCCCGATTCCTCAGCAGAGGCATATTGGTTGGCCTTTTCCGTGGAAGATGCCCTTGCAAACTCTTCAGTGGCCTGGAACGCAACTTCATCAGCGGGAGTTCCCTGATGTCCAGTTGAAGACACTGTATGTTTTATTAGCTTCGAATTACTGCGTACTCAAAATATCTAACTTACCTCGATCAGCAGCACGACTAGCTGTGTCCCTAACAAGCTTATTAAGATCGCTGCTGCTCATTGCAAAGTTGTTTTGGCGATGGTCATGTAGCGGGGTATGCAGGTCTCGTGCCAACTCTGGGTGCTTCTTGTAGTAGGCCTTGTCGAGCTCATCTTGAGAGGAAACACCATGGCCATGCATGCCGTAGCTTCCAGGAGGAAGACCGCGGGCGCTAAGCTTGCGGCTGTGGTTTCTACTATGACCATCCGATCCCAGAGCGGGTGATGGAGCTTGCACATCTCCCAGATGAGGGTTCATTGGGACTCTTTGGCCAATCTCGGGAATGCCATGTTCATCATCGGTAAAATAAGCTTGCTCACGCTCACTAGTGGTAGAGAAATTGGTACTTGGCTTCTTTCTCAGACCTTCTCTGGAAGCAGCTCGGTCTTCTGGATATCCTGGCTTGCCAATACCAAAGGCGGCAGCCTTGTCAGAGTCAGTACGTGTAACGTTCATGACACGCTGCTTGGCGTTCTCGGCCGAAAAAGATGGCTTGGGAGCATGAAGCTTGAGGTCCTCGCCAACGGTGCGAGTTTGTTCTGGCGACTCATCTTCCGATGAAGCCTCTTGGTTCTTATTCAGCTCGCGAGCGACAGCAGTGTACTCCATGCCCTCCTCGCCAACTGAAGGCATTGGGAGGCTATTGGAGCGGTCAATGGAGTCATCGAACTCTTCATTGTTGCCAAGTGGGCTCAAGAGAGAAATATTGGATGTCCTGGGAGTGATACCCCCATTGAGCGGCGACTGGGCGAATCGCTCGGGGTTGGGAGACCTCGAGCGCTCAATGCGCCTATGGGCAGGTCGAGGAGGTATTGCAGGCATGTTGGTTGAAGTGTCCTTGACCGGGCTCTTTGAAGGGCGAGGAGGCACCGCCGGTATCTGATGCACGGCAGACGCTGACATGGCGGGCTATAGTTGTTATAAACGTTTCGAGTGAAGGTATTGTCGACGGTTCAAAGAGACGAGAAGAATAGAAGGGCTCTATGGTAACAGCAAGTTCTAGGACAAAGAGTGACAAGTTAGCCTCGGATCGGTAGTTTGCGGTGAAATCGATGGGGCTGTTGGGAGGAACCGGCTCAAGGGTATGACGCAAGAGGTCTGAGTGTTGCAATGGTGGGAAGAGGTTCTTCCAAAGCTTTTGGGAGTATAGATCAAGACCATTGACGATGATTTCAAGATAATAGAAGTGAAAAGGGGCATGTGAATAGTTGCATTCGAAGAGAAGGTGAGCAGTGACACACTGGCATCGACTTGTTTGCAGAGGGTTATGACGACAAGATGGTCTTTGTCGGTGTCTCACTCAAGCTCTGAAGGGGAGAGTGGCAGTGACAGTGACAGTGACAGCTTACCAGACTTTTTGCAATTGTATGTTTGCTTTTTGGTATGAAGATACCTCGAGACAGTCGTTACGACGACATGTATCGTGAGGATATGAAAGGTAAGGATAAAGCTAATTGCCTCCAAAGCCCAGGAGGTTTTTGTGGTCTTCGGTTCCTGAAAAAAGTACTTGAATGATTCCCAACGAACAACAGCCAGCAGCTTATCTATATTGCGACGGCGATTGGGCGACACTGCATTTCCCCCTTCATCCATCGTGGACCGGACCACCCACCCTAAATCAGGAAACCAGACGGCGCTAAGATTTCACACTGTGCGCTCTTTGCGGGGAGAAGCCAGGAACAGGCTAAACGGCAGTGGACGTGAAAAGCTTTTTATACAGTGCCAATACCCGTCACAAACCCTACTTTGCTACTGTAACCTTGTGATCACACCGCGCCCCGTTAGTGGACCACGCCCAACCATGTTCGGCTTTGTGGCTGCATGAATTAAGAGGTCAAGGGAAGGGTTGTCTGTTTGAATCAAGACGGAGAGCGGTTATAGAAGGCAGACGAAAAAGGAATTATGAGGGAAAAGAGCATGGACAAAGCTTGAAAAGGGCATCATATGACGCCTTAATACTTCTATACCATTGCTCCCCCAATCCAGGTGCCTGTGGGTATGTATAGAGAGAGAGAGGCCATCACCGCCATCATAATCCTCGGTACCGACAATGACCTGGGCTGCCTGACTGACTCTCTGGCTCTCTGACAGACAGACTGGCTGACTGACTTTGCAACTCGAAAGTGGAGCGTCTACCCGACTTTTGCCAACCCTCCGCGGCATGTGTTAAAGTTGGGGAACAATAGGCTCACCTGGCCAGCCCTACTGCTGCATATTGACGTGGATATTAATTCTTGCAGCCAACAAACCATTTTTGCCATGCATCTCGTGTAAAGGTTGTCTTGCCCCTATTTATCAACTAAAAAAGAATGGCCCTTTCTTTATTATACCTACCTACCAAAATCTTACTTTTACTTTTCTCATCCACAATAGTACTTTATCATCTATATTATAGCCTACCTACCTACCGTTATTAGCAGGACGTCAATACATATGCTCGACTCGAGAGAGAAATGGCACGGACGTGGGGAAAGCCTCTTCTCGTCCCACCACGTGAGAACCCTCATGCAGTGACCCGCAAGCTCCATCCGAACGCCTCATTCGATGACGATGTTTCCTTGCATGGTGGCTTTACGTTTCATCATTGGCTCAGCGATCGTCGTTTTTGTTTTCCAGGGAAATGCTCTACAAGTAAAGACGGTGTCACATATTATTACCTAGGTATATCAGGCTCATTGGCTTGCGGTTCTTCTTCTCCGTCAAACTATTGCGCTGTCATGACGCTGAAAATTGACAATAACCACCGAATTCAGGTTATCGACGGTAAGCTATCTACTTGTAGGAGGTATTTAACAGTGCGATATTCAAGGTTCTTCATTATTCCCATCCAAGTTCCATTTACTGCAATTTTTTTTTACAAAGTATGGAAGTTCTTGGTTCAACCCATGACATCCAAGCTTCAACTCCATGTAATCTATAATTACAAGCTAGCAGTGCGTATCCTCTAACACGGGAGGCATTATCCATTATCAACATCTAGCCCACCACGCGGGAGAACAAAAAACGCCGAATCGGAGCCTATAGTAAGTAATTAATAAGACCTAAGAAATAGACAAAAACAAGGAACCGTCAGATACAAGAGAAACAGACAGGCATAGAAGAAACGGACGGAAACGCCAGAAACTAAGAGGCATGGACTAATAACTACGATCTACCTACCTTGTTCAGCGTTCCGACGTTTCTTTTCCGCCCCTTGTCCACCCAGCAAGCAAACTATTACATATACCCAAGACAACATGCAATTCATATCACTTCATCTCGCCCAGAAAACAAATGTTGCATGGCAAACCAAATCGTCTATTCCATTAAAGGCGCCAATCAATAAAATCATAATTTCAACGACTGAAGCCAAACCATAAGCCATATCTCGTTCCCGACGCCGAAATCCTGTCGGATGTAGAGGCCCAACAACAATCCCAGGCAAAGAGGTTAGAAATCATACAAGCAATTCAACTGCTCAACCCCTTTTTCGTCTGTCCAAATTTCCCACACTCGTCACCCTCCTCAAGCGCCCCGCATTGGTCATACATTGTTCTGTTCGCCACCAATGAAGCGGTGCAGTCCGTTTCAGCGTGCTCCAGGGCATTCCTACGAGAGCTTAAACAATCATCTGCGCGACACCGGCACCGCCGAGTGTCTTGCTTCCAATAAAGGCCTGGCCCTTGACACCCGCAAGAAGATAGCAGATAGCCGTGAAGGCAAGGAAAACACCACCAGCAATCAAGCTCGAGCTTACAATGGTGATGCTGATAAACTGAACGGCGGACATGACAGCGTAAGCACCGGCGCGGATGTAGTTGGTGGAAATCCTGCGAATAAAATCATCAAACTTGGATGAAGTCGGACAGATTCGGAGTAGGAGCGGGACTTCGATGAACAGAATGCAGCAAGATGAGGCTCTGAAATATTGTTAGCTGATCCTTATGCCAGGCTGTCATACTGGAAGCCGACAAAACGTACATCGAAAGAGCGCAGAAGATGATCAGCAGAGGGTGGACCGTAAAGATGTTGGCGATTCCGACTGCCAGACAAATGATCATGGACAAGATCCCCAGCCTATAAAGATGCCCCCATTAGCGCGCGTTTCTTTGCAGAGCCTGCATACTCCCGTTCCCGATCTGTAGGTCGTCGGACTCTCATCGCTTCGGACAGGCGGCTAGGATCTCGGGTCTGGGGCAGCGCATCAGAAGCTTACCATTGTGCATAAATGCCTGTCACCAATTGTTAGTAACCCCTTTTCTTACTGAAGCCAGCGGATATGGTAGCACATACTGAAGTTTCTTGTCTGGAACTCCTCCTTGAGAGTCATCTTGACGTATCTTCGGTAAGCTAGCTGTCCAGCAGCTTGGTTGCTCGGTCGTTTATAGTCGCAGGCGAGGCGCGGTCAATCAGGGGTATTCTCGTGAAGTAGACAATTGGCTATCCGAGCACTGCGCTGCGTCGTACCGGATGTTGACGTCGTGGGGATCGGGTTCGTGGGGAGTTGCTGACGGTGAGAGTGGAATGTTGAGATGTTGTCGAAGAGATGGGTGACGAACTTTCAGGACAAATAAGGTCAGTACCCTTTTAGGTATAGATGCACGGAGCAAACGGGCATGCGCAGTGTGGCGGAGCTGCCTTTTAGTGGCACGGCGGGGGAAACTTGGGGAGAGTCCCCTGGAGAGAGGAGAGGGAACAGTGGTCCAGGCTCTTCAGGGTCATGAACTCTAGTGATTGCGAGCCACTGATTGGGCCGGTACTTGTCAGTTAGAGCACTCACCTGCAGCCGTAGAAACCGAGCGTATTTTGGCAAGGGAGCTGGAGGGTTGCAATCTTGCTGGTGCAAAGTCTCACTTTGCTGTTGCTGGCAGTTGGATGACAGTGATTGATGGCTAACTTCCAAAAGATTGATCCCTTGAACGAAGATGAATTCAGTAAAGAGCGGTGAGTGTTGTGTTTATCAATATTCCACTTTCAAACTCTATATATACCTAGTACTCAGCCAATACTATCATAATCAACCAAGTCACGGGGCCTCCTCGTAATGGAATCTCCATCCATGGCCTAGGCTCCCAAATTTTCAAAACCTCACTACCCCAGGAAGCTCTAGGCAGCTGGAGTTTAAGGAATACCCCAGCCTCGCGTGACGTATGGCAATACGTGGAAACGGACAATGTCAAAACAGCATATTCCGAGCCATCCCAAGATCAAGATAGTGCCCGCATTGCCGCCCTACCAATCCCTGTGTTTGATGGTTTAATTCATATAATTCATACAATTAAGATATAGATAGGTGCATAGTAGTAGAGAAGGATCTACGCATCTAGAATACTCTTCCTTCTCTGGGACTTCCATCCGTAGATTCCTGTCAGTGCTATACATTCCACGCCATGCTTGTGAAATGCTGTTTTCCTCCATCTCCAATCCAGTGACGTGTGGCCCTGATTACAGTGGATATTGCTCGGTACCACATTCGATGAATGATGAACATGGTTCTGTTGCAATACATCATGGGCTGCATACATGATCTGCGAGCCACGAGGTGTCTTGGTCCCCTTGCGTCTCTCATTTGCCCTGCCCCTAACCCTGCTTTTATTGCAGCGCAATACGTGTGCTCCCATGGATGTGCTTGAGTGATACGCTGCGCCGTTGACATGCGGTAGAATCTCATTTCCCAGTTTGGAATCATTGCCAAGACACACCTTCACCATCATGACATGCGAATACGCTTATCGCGCCTCGTGTCGTATCTGGGCGGGCAAGGCGGGATAGAGGGGCAAGCACTGGACACTATCCGTTGCGGAACAGACTGTAGGGGTGAGCACTGAGCGCATTGCGCATTGATCCATCTATACCTATTCGTTATTCTTTGCATCCAACATCCACCATCCACCATCCGCCAGGGTCCTCGAGCTGAACCTGGAATGACATTACATCACTAATTACACCATCATATAAGCTTAAAAGCATTGATAGCAACCTTTATAAAAGTTAGCTCTCCTGCTCGGTCCTCAGTTATTCATATACCAAGTATTTACAAACCCCTACAAAAGTTCAATCATCGTCGGAGCTCTAGCGATATCGCTCAGCTGAACACCACTTACGACCGTTTTGCCCCGCCTTGACGAATTGCCCACCATGACCCTGACGGTTCTCACTGACGACCAGGTCAAGAACATCCTAGAGAATCTCACTCTGGATGAATTGGATGAGTTTCGACATGCTCTGGCCGAATCTCTCCATGAGTTCTCAACAGATGCTCACGCAGCAGCTATTGGGCTCTATCAGCAACCCCATCGTATCACAACCCTGCACCCGGATTCACTGGCTACAACCCTGTATATGCCCTCATGTGGTCCCGCTGGCATGGGATGCAAAGGTATAAACACATTATGAAGCCTTTTCTTCCTCTTTTTATCATGAAAACATGATGTTAACATGTTACAGTTGTCTCCTTGACTTCATCCGAGGCCACTAATGATCCCTCCGTCAAACCCATCAGTCCAACCGGCGTCGTGAACCTTTTCTCCCCCAGCGGAGAGCTCACCGGCCTCGTCCACGCCAAAACCCTCACGGCCTTTCGCACAGCCCTTGCATCGTCCTGCCTCCTCCACAAGCGCAGCCATGTGAAAAACATTACCGTTTTTGGCAGCGGTATGCAGGCCTACTGGCACGTCCGCCTCGCCCTCATGATGCGCGGCACCACCATCAAGCACGTCTACCTCATTAACCGGCGCTTCTCCGATAGTGCTGGCAACATTCTCCAGAAGTTTGCCATTATCCCCAACGAAATTAAAGAGCGCGAGGGTTGGGCGAATGCCAAATTTGCTATCCTGACGCCCACCTTTCACGACTATGAGCGCCTGCAAAAGGAGTACATTCGCAGTGCGGATGTCATCTACTGCTGCACGCCCTCGACGGAGGACCTGTTCGAGGCGTCTATCCTTACCAGCCATGAGGGCAGGAAGAAGGGAAGACTCATCGTTGCCGTTGGGAGTTATACTCCTGAAATGAGAGAGCTTCCGGAAGAACTCCTCCAGTTGGTGACCAAGGGGCATGAAAGACCTCATAGACATTTCCACAAACATGCCGATGAAGGAGGCGTCATCGTTGTGGACACCTTGGATGGTGTTTTGAAGGAAGCCGGAGAGATTATCAGCGCCAAAATTTCACCCAACAACATGGTCGAGTAAGAAATTTCTCAACATCTTTATTACATGCATTTTGCTAATTATTTATATAAATAGGCTTGGTGAACTCGTAATGCTCCGCAGAATGGCCATAGACCAATCCGAATCCGAATCCGAGACTTCAGAGGCTGTCTCCTCGTCATCGATATCATCCATGTCCGAGCTAGAGATCCAGGATAGGACACCATCCATGTCTGCCGTCTTCGGCAGCGAGACCCCCCGGTCGAGTAGTCCCTCTGGCATGAGCTCCAAGTCGAGCAGCTTCAAAAATCATTTCCGCAAGCTGTCTAGCAGCTCCTCGGAGAAGGACAAGAAGAAGAAGGAAGATGGCCTGTCACTCTGGCTGAGCAATGGAACGGTCGTGTACAAGAGTGTCGGGTTGGGCCTCATGGATCTTGTGGTCGGTATGCACATGGTTGAAGTTGCGAAGAAGAAGCAAGTTGGGGCCGAGATTAGTGGGTTCTAAAAGGGATGAATGGTAAAGCATGATAGAATAGAAGAAGCATCCATGAACACGAGTGTGCAAGTTAAACCATGTGTCAGAAGTTGTTTGTTTTAGCAATTAATAGTTGCTCAAATTGTCAAATGTCCAAAAGACTCTATATCGGTTGTCCTGGATATATCATAACAAAAAGGAAAAGAAAAACATGCTACTCATACATAAAAAATCCTGTTATATACGTATCATATCCTTTATGCGACCCCTTTTCTTCTTCTTTTTTACTCGGCAACCCAGACGGCGCTCATACCCATACCGGTACCAACGCACATGGAGGTGTTGCCAATCTTCTTGCCCGTCCTTCTAAGCTCATAGAGCAGAGTAGAAACCTGTCGGGCACCGGTGCAGCCCAGAGGGTGACCGAAAGCAATGGCACCACCCTTGGGGTTGATCTTCTCGTGGGGGATGCCAAGCTCGTTGGCGCTCCAGAGGCACTGGCTGGCGAAAGCCTCGTTGATCTCGTAGATGTCGACATCATCTCTGGAGATGCCAGCCTTCTCAAGGGCAACTGGGATGGCCTTCCAGGGGCCCTGACCCATGAGGAGGGGCTTGACACCGACGATGGCGCCGGCGACGTACTTGCCGAGGATCTGCTGGCCGAGCTTCTCGGCGGTGGATCGCTTCATGAGAAGGACGGCGGCGGCACCGTCGGAGATCTGGCTGGCGTTACCGGCGTGGATGCTACCACCCTTGGCGAAAGCGGGCTTGATCTTCTGGAGGGACTCGAGGGTCATGCCATATCGGATACCGTCGTCCTGGTCGACGGTGATCTCGAGGGTCTCCTCGTCGTTCTTGGGGTTGGTGATCTTGGCCTTGAGGGGGACAATCTCCTCCTTGAAAAGGCCAGCCTTCTGGGCAGCCTCGGCCTTGCGGTAGGAGTCGAGGGCGAACTTGTCCTGAGACTCACGGTCGACGCCGAGGTCCTTGGCCATGGCCTCGGACAGAACACCCATGGGGACCTTGCAGTTGGCAGCCTCCTGGAAGGCGTCCATGTCCTCGGACAAATCACTAACAGCCTGGGGGCTATAGATTTGTTAGCGCATTGCAGATGTCAAATATTTTAGCATTAAGAACATACCCGTAGTTCAAGCTCATGCTCTCAACACCAGCACCGATACCAATATCAATCATGCCAGCGCTGATCTGGTTGGCGATATCAATGGTAGCCTGGAGACCAGAAGAGCACTGTCGGTTGACGGTTCGGAGGGATGTGGTCTCGGGGAAGCCAGCGTAGAGGACGGCGGCGCGCATCTCGGTAGCACCAGCACCGGGGGCGAGGACATTTCCGACGCAGACATCCTCAACGAGGGCAGGGTTGATCTTGGAACGTTCGATGATGGCCTTTAGGACACCGGCCATGATTTCAGCAGCGGTGGTCTCCTTGAAGCCACCCTTGCCTCCCTTGGTGAAGGCAGATCGGCAGCAGGCGGTGACGACGACCTATATCACAGGATTGTTAGCACCTGTGTTTTCTTTTTTCTTTCTTCTTTCTTTCTTATGTCGGTCGGAGATGGTGGTGAAGACGTACATCGTTGGGGTTCTTCTGGAGGAGCTTCTCGCGGCCACCGGCGGTAGGGTTGCCAGAGATCTGGCCACCAATTTGAGAGATACGGTCGATAGCTGCATTTCGATAAAAGTCAGAATCAGGATTGTCACTGTAGAAGCAGGACAAAGCAACTTACCACCCATTTTGAATGTTGTGAGGAAGATTGTGATTGCGTAGGTAGATGAAATGTGAGTGCAAACTTCAGTCAAGTAGGAAAAAAAGATCAAGCTCCAGGGCAGGGGAAGGCGACTAGATATACTGGCTGTCCGGTAGACCTCGGATGTTCCAAGGTCAAAGGTCAAGCACCGTGTTAGCAACGATGAAACTTGCCTCCCTGTGCTCTTTGGAGGCGAGACCCGCTGACATCAGCTACCAAAAATCTCGACCGAGGCACCTGAATGCGACCGTGTCTTGGTACCGACCTCCCGCATTGTTAGCCTCCACTCCCTTTCACATGCCAGCCTTCCCCAGCTTTTCGATTTGCTCTACTTGGTAATTGTTCAACTGTCACGAGGCGACAAGTTTCAGTAATCAAGATTAATGATTGGCACGAGCACCGGATCCAATGCGACTATTGGTGCATCTTTTCAAGGGGTATTGCTGATACCGCATTGATACCGACTACGGAGTACTCCGTACTGCTGAGCGAGATCCATCTCGTCTTCACAAGCATTTTTCTCGAAGCCCATGCACGTGCTTGTTCTTCATGGATCCGGGGTCTCCGCAACCATAAGCCGTGAGTTTAGTTCATTACCCCGGAAAAGGCCATCGGCGCCGAAACACCGCCTTTACAACGCGGCGGCAAGGTTCGGTCAATGTCAAAGCGGAACGGAGGCATTCTCAATTAGGGGTGTATCCGTTTGCGGCACCAGTTACATGATTGTGAGGCCGTATTTTAAACCGTTTCAACGTCAATATTAATTGTTGTAAGATATTTCTGGTTTCACTTGAACTGCTACCATGTGTTCAAACTTCCAACGGAAAGCAGCTCTTCACCCTACAAGTACTTTCTCAATATTGTTACTCGTCATGCAAAACATTGCTTCCTCCTGAATCAGGAGAACATGGCGCATCTCTCACCGCAACCAGCCCCCCAACAGCACCATGTGATACTTGTTAAGAGATTATTGTAGATGACAACAACTCTGCATTCCTTATTCCTATACCACGCCTTGCATTTATACAACCCCATTTTCAACATACATTATCCCAAAACTCTTCATATAGTATACGGTATCAACACTCCAGATTATGCCTTGCTCTCCTTCCCACCGCTTTGCACTACCTTGTCATCTGGCGAAAACTTCAAGCTGATGCTGTTCACGCAATGGCGCTCATCCGTAGGAGTTGAGAACCCTTCGCCCTTGAACACATGGCCAAGATGACCACCACAGTTGGAACAGACAATCTCGGTCCTTGTCATACCCAAGGTCCGGTCCTCGTGCCGTATGACCGCACCGGGAATGCTGTCAAAGTATGCCGGCCAACCGCAGCCTGAGCTGAACTTGTGGGACGCCTTATACAGTGGAGTATTGCACCCTGCACATGTATAAACACCCTCTTCGGGGTAATGTTTATCGTATTCCCCAGATCCTGCACGTTCTGTGCCCTTTTCCCTGAGAATACGAAATTGCTCTAGTGAGACAAGTTAGAAAACTGCGCACATCGGATAGTCGGAGTCGTTGCAACTTACGTGGGTTGAGGATGGCACGCCATTCCTCATCAGTTCGTTGATCAGGGAACGACATAGTTGGAGCCTTGGAAGCTGAAGATCCGAACAAAGCACTCAGGAATGGGATGCCGGACATGGATTGTAAGCGTAGAGGTCGTAGAGCACCCAGTCGACGCTGATGCGGGGCTCGAATGCGAGTAAAGTTTGTGAGCGTAAAGAGAAACTTTGAGAATACAGGCACAAACCGCATGAAGTGCAGACTTTAATGATGAAAAAGTTTAATACGGGTTCTTCTCAAGGTTTATATCCCTTCACGGCTATATCTTGAGCTGTAGTTGATCAGGTATTTGGAAACAAGAGGCGATGAGATCAATGACAAATCACCATCTTGTGGAATCAATTGCACCATATTGGTGTTTAGAGTGCTGCTGCGCCACACTAAGCAAGGCTGTAGCCACAGTGACATCAAGATCCATGTCTCTTGGGAATACGGATGCCTACAGGGAATACGAGACATTAAATCTAGAGCCTAGTCAATTGAATATAGGCAAACCAAAATAATGAATATCTTTGATCCAGAAAAATGCCCTTCACCGAACTTCAAAATAAGCGGTAAAGCCATTAAAGTGAATGAACTTGGACCCTTTTTGCCTGAGGCGCAATACCCTGACATAGTTGACGTGTGGCTTGTCACCAAAGATAGGAGGCGGCAGCCTGTGGGGGTGGCCAACTTGCATGTTTGAAACTTAGAATAATCCTCAACTAGCACAGGACAACATCCTCCTAGGCTGCCATTTTGGCATATCATATCCGACTTCTGCTATCGAATTTCCTCTCCTACATTCTTCGCCGAAACATAACCCCCCTCACAGAAATAATAAAAACGAACAATGTCGAGAAGGGCCCCGAACCCTGCGGCCGAGCGGGCTGCGCAGAATCAAGCGACCATCAAGAGCCTCTTGAAACTTGAGGCCAACAAGGTTTGCGCTGATTGCAAGAGGAACAAACGTATGTTTCTGCAGATCCCCATACGGCGTTGATTCGCATTTTCTGACAGTGTTTTATTTGTAGATCCACGATGGGCTAGCTGGAACCTCGGCATCTTCGTTTGCATTCGATGCTCCGGTATTCACCGCGGTATGGGCACCCACATCAGCAGAGTCAAGTCCGTCGACCTGGACTCATGGACAGATGAGCAACTACAGAGCGTGTTGAACTGGGGCAATGCGCGCGCGAACAAGTACTGGGAAGCCAAGCTGGCCTCTGGCCACGCTCCATCCGAGGCCAAGATCGAGAACTTTATCCGAACCAAATATGAGCTTAAGCGTTGGGTTATGGACGGGCCGATTCCGGATCCCTCGACCTTGGATTGCGACGATGAAGTCCCCCTCAGTATCGTCAAAGAGAAGCAGGTTGTCGATCGAAACGAGACAATCAGGAAATCTTCCGTCGGACAGTCTCAGGCGCCAAAGGCCATCGCTGCGCCGGTTGCCGACCTGATCAGCAGCATCGACCCTATTCCCCAACAGCGGACAGGACCCCCTGCTTCCAAGGTTACGCCCAAGGCCGAGCCTGCACCGCCAAAGTCAACCGGAACCAAGGACTCGTTGCTTGGCCTGGATTTCTTTGGTACACCCAGTGCACCACCACGACCAGCGAGCACAACAGGTGTCAGCTCTGGAGGTCAATCGAGACCCGACCTCAAGCAGTCAATTCTGTCGTTATACGCTTCAGTGCCTAAGCCTCAGCCCCCACCACAGCAACAGCAACAGCAACAGCAGGCAGCGTTTGGTGGCATGGGCCATCAGCAGCAAGGGTCATTGGGCGGTTTCAACGATGCCTTTAGCAATTTGAGCATGGGAGCCACGACGAGTCCCAAGCCAGCGGCGGCAGATCCTTTTGCCAGCCTCGGTTCAGCGACCCGGACGCAACCCAGTAATGCCTTTGGAGGCCTGAGTGGAGGAGGCTTCTTTGACTCCAAGCCAGCTCATCAATCAAGGCCTTCAAACTCGGGTTTCGGTGCATTCGCAACCCCAGCACCCGCACCAGCACCAGCACCCGCCCCCGTAAAGGCATCATCCGCTATGGATGACCTCTTTGACTTTTCTGCGGCCACCACTACCACATCTCCTCCACCAGCTCAACCGAAACCACCAGTACAATCCAACTCAGTTTTCAATCTCTCCGCTCCTCAAAGCAAGCCCGCCGTACCTGTCACAACAGCTAGTACCGCAACTGCTCTTGGTGGGGCCAGCCTGTCAGGGGCAGATGTATGGGGTGCAAGCGAGTGGAGCTCTGCTCCCGCTGCGGCCCCATTAAAGAGTCCCGAGTTGCCCAAGCCAGCGACAAGCGGCGCAGGATGGGGAAACACTGGCGGTGGTTTTGCGAGCACCCCAATCGTCCCCGGCTCTGGTGGTGGCTTCAACCCAGCTCCCAAGGTGGCCGCCGATGAGGAATTTGGTGGTTGGGCAAGCAGCACCGGACCGGCAGCATCGGGTGTGGCCGCGCCATCTGGCAAGGGCTTTGGTGAAGGTAGCGAAGATTTGTTCAACAATGTGTGGCAGTAAGGCTTTGAGTAATGGCTATCGCTTTGGGACAGGGGATTTTGAGCTATTGGGTAGGCAGACTGGGCATGTCTGGGCGTTTTGCATGTTAGGAGTCTTCTGTAGATTGCAAAATAGGGGATAGATTACGAAGGGGATAATGTCTTGTGATGATGTTAACTTTATTTGAGAATTCATTTCGTGATGGTAATTCTAGCTTGTTGAATTTGATTGTTAACGCCTGTAACACGCCGAGGGTATTGCTATAAATGGTCCCGTGGACCTTATCCGCCTCCCATATCCCAAGTAATGGTTTCAGGCCACATATATGCAGCCCGTTCATCCTCCCAACACTTTATTATCGTACTCTGTTCATATCGCACACGGTCTGTCACATGGACACTTAACCCCTTATTCTTGGAACGCCTAGGACTCCCGACACTTTGTTTATTCTATCCATACCATCTCTTTCCGCCTTGTCGCAGCGTACCCCCTTTAGAAAACCAATTTGATACCGTAGTAGAGTATTAGAAAGATGCCGATGACGATGGCTGATAGTTTTATTATGGCAATGTTGTTCCCCGAGGCGGCCATGCGGGTAAGGCGTGTGGCGGAACCCTTCATCTGAGAGGTCATGGAGGTGAACGTATCGGACTAGTCGAAGAATTCAAGTTAGCAAGAATTGCATCAATCTCCAAGTTTTGGTGCTGAGGCTCGGGGATTTCGTACGGTGTTGTCGATGACATCTTGGGCGCGGGCGTTGTCGTAGATGTCGATGGTGACGCCCCGGAGGGCGGTAATCTTGGAGGATAGCTCATCGAGACGTGCGTTGTTTTGACGCTCTCGCTCGTAGGCTTCGGACATGGCGAATAGGGAAATGAGGGTCGGAGAGGTGAGGTGGTAAAAAGAGTTGGTGGACTGTTCCGTCAAGCTGAGGGCGATGGTTTGCCACTCTGCGCAAACACCCGGTTACGAAGACCAGCCTCGCTTAATGAGCCTCACAAGCAATATGGATGTCCCAGCGAATAGAGTGGTAGTAAGCCTCGGCGCCAAGACACAGGGAAAAATTAGCGGTTATTCGTTGGTAGTGCAGAGCATGAACTGTAAGGATGACGATGGCATCGAGGCTCAGTTCCGGCTTTGGGGTGGTGTCGGGAGAGAGGGCCTTTTGGTTGGAAAGGCCTGGAAGGAGAATGGGAAGAAAAACCTAAGAATGGAGGGCGCATGTGGCCCCTGCATCCATTCTCTCTCAGCGAGTGACAGCGTGAGACAGCGTCATTGCCCCAGCGGTCTTAGTGGCCATACTTCTTTTTTGTTCCAGGGCGCCTATTCTGTAATAGGTTCTGTAAATGCGTAGCTGGATGTCGCACTGCCACGCGCCACGCGGCCGGGATGGATTTCATTTGTGGGGCCGGGAATCCGATGAGGGAATCTTCAAGAAGCTGAATGATTCTTGAAAGTTTCTCATCTAATTCATATTAATACGTGCCATGCTGATACTATGAGCGTTCAAGTTTTGTTGTCTCTTGTCGATATCATAACCCAGCCCTGTCCTTAGTAAACCGCTTGTGCTGCTTACTGGAACGGGAACCCCCTTGACTAGGTGGTTACCTCCATACTTATAGACCTTCTATAAAAAGTCCGATTACAGTGGGCAAGGTTACACGCAGCGGACATCGCACTCCCCCTCCACCCCGCCTTCAGCGCCTTCCGCCGAATTTAGGTGGGCCAAGCCCAGTCAATCTACCCATGCCATCCAATTCTCTAACCTGAACTTAGAAATCTTGCGTCAGCAACAACCAACAACTTCTCCAATTCGCGTACAGCGTCATTCCTCTTACCTTTTTTTTCTTCCTCTTTCCTAGACTTCTCTTCCTTATTCTTCTTTCTCTCCGCAACTTCGGACGGTTCGCGCAGACTCGAATCAACCAAGATGGGTTTTGGTATCAACAATCCTCTCCCGTCGTCTATGGCGTGTAAGTTAATCGCTCTCTATTCCATTGCTACGTCATCTGGCTCTGGCGCAAGCTGTCGCTTTGATGGAGCTCTTGTTCGGCGCTCAAGCTAATAACAACTCTGACAACAACAGCGGAGTGCAAGAAGTGCGGCAAGATTCTAACGTCCTTTATCAATCCTCGCCAGGCCTTTGGTCCTGATAAAGTCATTCCTCCCTCCATCCTCTCCAATGCCAAGGGTCTCGCCATCATTACCGTGCTAAAGGCCGGCTTCATCGGATCCGGTCGATTCGGCAGCGGTCTCGTTGTCGCTCGACTTCCCGATGGAACATGGAGTGCTCCCAGCGCTATTGCGACCGTCGGCGGTGGTGTTGGTGGCCAGATTGGCTTCGAACTTACCGACTTTGTCTTTATTCTCAACGATACCTCCGCTGTCAGGACGTTTGCTCAGGCCGGTTCCTTAACACTTGGCGGCAACGTTTCCTTGGCTGCTGGACCTGTTGGGCGCAACGCTGAGGCAGCAGGTGCGGCCTCGCTGAAGGGTGTATCCGGAATTTTCAGCTACTCCAAGACCAAGGGATTGTTCGCTGGTGTATCGCTTGAGGGTTCGGCCATCATTGAGCGTCGCGATGCCAACGAGAAGCTATACGGCACTCGATACACAGCCCAGCAGCTGCTGACGGGATCTGTCCCGCCTCCACCACAAGCCGCCCCCCTCATGACTATTCTCAACTCGAGAATATTCAGCGGTATGCGAGTCGGTGGCACAGGTGATGATGCCATGTACAACGATCTTCCCGTTTATGGTGAAAACAACGACGACGTCGCTGGGCAGGGCAGGCAGGGAAGCGCATATGGCGAGGGTGCTCAGCGCAACCGTGCCGCCTCTGCTGGATTTGGTGCACCATCAAGGTCGAGCACATGGCAGGACGATGTCTATGACAGACAAGGGTTTAACCCACCGTCGCGATCCAACACATATGCATCCAGGGGTGTCACAGAGAACTTCCAACCTGAGAAGAAGGTTGGTCCTGGGCGTCCTTCTGCACCAAAGCCACTATTCGGTGGAGCAAAGCAAGCCGCGCTGAAATCAAACGAGGCAGTGGCCCTGTTCAACTTTGATCCTGATCAGCCAGGTGATTTGGGTTTCAAGAAGGGTGATATCATTACGATATTGAAGAAGACGGAGAGTGACAACGATTGGTGGTAAGTGCTGAATGAAATCTCTCTTTGTTTAAAGAGCAAAGCCTAACAAACTCATAGGACCGGTAGACTGGGAGGGAAGGAAGGCGTGTTCCCCAGCAACTACGTTAAAATGAAGGAGTAATTAAGAGGCTCGATACCCATTTGATACCACCGAGGCTACTGTCTCTTTTTCTTTTATTTTGGAAATATTTCCAATCGGAAGGATACCAACTAGTTTTGATATACGACGTCGGACTGGGAGTATTATCATTATGTCTTGGTGTTTCTTTGTGCTCCTTATATGTACACTGTATCGGAAAATATTGGATTACGGTTAAAGCAGTGGGGACTTAGCGATTTGTCTGCATAGTTATTTGGTAGAATGAAATTGTTTTTATGTATGATGCAAAGCATGCTTTGTTGGCATTGTGCTACCGAAGGGGACCTAGAGATGAGATGTAGCAATCCTAGCTTGGTGCGGCACAATAGGTCTCATTCGGGGAGGGCGTATTTGCACGTCTTTTCCCTTTCAAAAGGAGGGAGAGGTCCTTACAAGATTCCCCTTGATTCGTCTTACTGAATATTACGAATTCGCTCTTCGCCTGCTTCTTCATGGGCTGGCCTCTATACGCCATCTAGCCCTTGAGTCTAAAGTGCACATAGAAGGCGGAAATACAAAAACATTCTCGTATAACTTATTTCTTCTTTAAATCGCGAGATTAGTACTGTTGCATCCCCCGTTTTAATGTTTGTATGCCAATATCGAACTGAATGAAGACTTTTCGTTTAAAGCATCAGGTGGAGTACGTGCTGACCTATTCGAGAATTAGAAACATGCACAAGAAATGACTGCTATAGTTTATGTGTTTGACAATTTTTGTATTCAAGAATCAGATAGCGAATCGAAAAACGCTGTAGGGTATCAAAGTATACTAAAACAGTGTAAAGACCAATTCCATATTGTTTATGATCCAGTCATGCTTCTCTTCCTTTCCCCTCGCCTTTCTTCCCCTATATGCCCCTTTTTGTCTTCAATGCTATCCTCACTATCCATGTCCTCCTCTTTGTTCACCTCTTGATATGCATGTTCAGTCTGTTGATCTCACATCTTACTCCCCCCTCCTTCCCCCTTTTCTTCTTCACTCTTTATCGGCAACTTCAAGATGCCACATGGCCACCCGCGCGGTGCTCCTCAGGCACACAACTTTCCCAAACTGCGGGTCCCTCCTCGCCATGCGAAAGAACCTCCGAGTATTCATCCGCAAGCCCCGCGAGTGCGCCTGGGGTATGATGATGCGCAGCCGGCCCTTTGCGTCCCCGGCCCTGGGGGCCGTCCTGGACTCTTGGATGCTCCACGCCAGGACCGTGCCGTCTTTTAGGACGGCCACTTCGAAGGTGTGCCGCGGGAGGCTGCCTGGCTGGTCGACGACCTGGCGCATGAGCTTGGCGCCCTTGAGGTCGTAATTGGCGACGATGTCGGCGCATACTTCGACGCCGGAGAGGGAGTCGGCGTTGACGAGGTGTTTGAATGATGCCACTGCGATGGATCGGGAAGATTGTCCTCGCATTGTGTATAAATGATGAGGGAAACAATGTCGTTTTGTTTGTTTGTGTGTTGTAATAAACAGTGTGTAAGATGGTTGTATCGATGAACGATGGGTATGTGTCTTTAATGCGTTGCTCGAGAGGATGATGGATGTTGGATGATTCTAAGCAGACAAGGAAGACTGCCTCTATATGCCAGACGAATTAAGTTTGAATTCAAGATCCCAAGAATAGGCTTTCATACGACACGAGAAAAGGATATAATGACACATCAAGGGTTCTTGCAAGAGCGCAAGTTAACCTTTTTTTTCCTATTCCACGATGCCTTCTTTGAACTCCCTCTTTTTGGCGCTATAATACCCACTAATCTTTTATAAAACTCTGTTTCATATTTTTGAAAGTAAGAGCAATGGCAAAAAGAAGAAGAAGAGAGAAATGAAAAATGCGTAGGGGTGCGTGGTTGTATGCAAATGCTTTGTTCGACCAAAGAGCATGGATCTGAAAAAAGGACAAAGCGACGAGCTTTTTATATCTATAACAATGATGAAGATTCTTTTGCTTAAACAACGGAGACAATGAATTTGTTACAATGCCTTTGGGCTATATAATTGGAAAAGGGCAGTTGAAAGATATTCGTGTGGTTTGCCAGTCGAGGGCTCCATGGCACTCAGCCTGACTCACTTCTCGCCGTTTCCAACTCGGAGCAGAATATCCTCTAGATTCTTCATCAACGTTAATTGCGGTAAACCCGGCTACTGGTGTGTTTTATACGCGGGTACAGGCGTTGGTTTGTTAGTCTTTTATCATTGGTTTCTCGAATCGAGTTCTCCTATTCACGTTATAAAGTAATTGGCCTTGAAATAGACTTCGAAAAGACATCTAGCTCCTTTTATTTTTACAAATATACATTTAGTCTTTGAAAGTTTACACGGCACTGGCTTTCCCTTGAGTACACCCCACCCTCTCAAGCCTCCCAAACCTACATTCTATGACCAATGGATTCGAGACCATGGCAATGTTTGAAGCAAAGTAAACCCAATCATCCATCAAGCCACCGCCGGAAACTGTTTCCCACATTACATTTCTATCAACCGAGCAAGCCAGAAATCTCTGCGTGCAGAGTGAATCTGCTCCGCATAGAATCGTGCACAAGCAGCTTCGTCACACCCCCTCGCAACATCAACCTCATATTGTTCCAGCAGCCTCAATGTGGCCCCATTAACCTCTCGGAGTAGACATGAGTCAGCAACTAGCATTGTAGGCGCCATGGTGGATTCAGGTGAGGAGCTCTGCAATGGTGAGTCAGGCAATGTGGGCACTGGCGCAGTGCTTAATGGGGATAATGCAGTTTGACGTTTAGCCTTTGGTGTGTTCGTACGTCCTGAGGGCAATGCCTGCTTCCTGGTGGTTCTTTTTGCCTCTTGATGCATTACTGGATCACTCTTGCGTGTCTGTCGCTTATTAACTGGCCCCCCTATTGAGGGTGGCAATGCGGTTTTCTGTTTTGTCTTTGGTGGGCTACTTTCCTTTGGTTTTGCCTTTGGTTTCGGCGTTGGCTTCACTATTGGTTTCGGCTTCGTCTTCGTCTTTGGCTTTGGCTTTGGCTTTGGCTTTGGCTTTGGCTTTGGCTTTGGCTCTGGCTTTGATACCCTTTTGGTGTCAGTAGCCTTCTTGCGTTGTGCAAATGGAAGATCCCGAGGAAGTGGCATAAGTTCATGAATGCCATGCTTCGTATGGGGCTGCGGGCTGCCTTGCGTCCCATCCTGACAAAGAGAGGGACCTTCGTGACTGCTCGTTTGGGAACTATCTTGCAAATTTCCGTTACTCATAGTCTCTGGTTGGTGGGTACTAGAAAGATTCGAAATTTCTGAAGAATCTAAATACTTGATAGGCGCTGAAATAGATCGGCCACTCTGGGTTACTCTGGCTTTTTGCGGACTGTAATGAGAGGCCCCGTCAACACTCACCGTCGTTGGTATTCTGAGATCTCCAACTTCAAAGGAGTTTCTCAGTGGGGAGCCTACTCGTGGCTGGTGAGGATGGTTAAGCTGCTTGCCTAAAAACACATTGTAAGGGTTTAGATACGAATTGTACATTTGTGATTGCGCGGCTTGCTGATTCAATTGCAAGCCATAATTTTGGGAGGGTGATGCTGGCATGTGTTGCGCTGGGACGGACGAGGCGGCCATAGTGAAGTGGTCGTAGACATTGCTAATAGGATAAAAAGGTGCAACTTCGGAGTTTAGCATTGATGTAAACGACAAATCTGAGCTGCTGCGCGACTGCTCTTGCGATCCCGGCCATGAGAGAGGAGTAATGGGGGAGAGGCGCGGTCCTAGGTTGGCAGTTGGAGGAACCGCATATAGTGGTGAGGTTGGCCAAGCTGGTGCTTGGGTGGGCACCGATGCTGGGATTCCGTCTTTCACTTGAAGACCGAATTTCTTAAGCATACAGGCAGCCACATTAAAGTCTCTTGCCTGTGCAAAGGTGGCTAGAATTCTCTGGTGGTGTCGTTGTGCTTTAATGCACAGCTGATGTAAACGTCTCTCAATACTGACAGAGTCGGTTTTGTCACTAGGCGATTGCAAAAGATCAGTGAGCTTAAAGGACAACTAATACTCACTGGTAAGCTTCTGACGTTGCGCATCCAAGATATAATGGGCTCTTACCACTCGTTGAAGCCCATAATGTACTTGTAGCACTAGATCGTTATTATCCTCGTATATGGAGCGTTGGGCCTCTAACGTGAGAGTCAAAGCAGCGGCCATTTGAGCAGCATCATAAACCCTGCTAGTGGAATTGTCATGGATTTCCAGTCGCTTGAGAGGACATCCAGATAGTGGGGTGGGTGGTCCTGGCATTGCGTGCAAGTTGGTTATAGCAGAGGCGGCTGGTTTCCTGTGGTGTTTTGGTTGAGATGACGGATGAGTGTCTGTCCTGACACACAAACTGTACTAAACACAATGGCCGAAATCGTCAACAAATCGTCAATACATCAGTCGACTTGTAGATGCAGATTGCCTAGAGTAGCTAAGTCAAAAGATGTGGTGCATGAGTTTCAATCCAGTCTCCCCGCCCATGCATGTCGCCAAGGTGGGTAGGACTGGAACCTACCCGATTGGTTAGATATCCACCATCTCACGTGGAGATTAGATACGTCCTGCGACCATGGATTTTCGTCGCGCGGCACGCGAACCGCTGGCTACGTCTGTCTTCCCCAGTTCGATTTAGGACGGCCAGACAGCAGCTAAAGCGCAACAACAATTCGAGCTCAACAATCCGGTTCGACTGGCGAAAACTGAAAAAGGGATATTCCTTGGTGGGAGATCCAGGACTTAACGAGCCCACTGCCAGCCGGACTCGCTTACAGCACCTACGAAACGCGGGTCTGCGCGACCTGGACAACGAAACGCGAAGCCCTCCCAATCTTGCGATCGCAGGTTCAAGTTACGGCACTGCGCATCCCCCGAATAGAATTTTGGCATTATCTTTAGATATCCGTGCTGCGCCTGTTGGGTGCCACGCTCACATACAACATGGCTCCGTCTACACAAGAAGTGCAGCCGCACGCCATCGATCGTACTCCAGAGTATGAGGACTTCATGACCAAATTAAAGGATTACCACGGGAAAAGAGGAACGGTCTTGGACCCAGAGCCAAAGGTTGGGCTGGTGCATCTGGACTTGTTCAAAGTATTCAATCACATCGTTACCAACGGTGGTTATGACAAGGTGTCCGAGGAGAAGCTTGCATGGCGTCGCATGGCTGCCGAGCTCGGCCTGTTTTCGAACAATGAAGCTTCAACTGCCTTTGCGTTGAAGGAAAAGTTCTATAAAAATTTAGCCGCATACGAGATTAAGACAGTCCACGGAAAGGAGCCCCCGCCCAAAGAGATTCTGGAAGATGTTACTGCAAAGGGCGCAAGCTTGTTAACTCGCACAAAGGAGAATTTCCGAGGCAAGCGAGAAAGCAACGTAGGGGCCACAGATTCGGCAGCATCTGGAGATGACGGTACACCAGTTCGAGAGCGCCCAGCGTTAGATGCTGCTGCGAGTGCACGTGCTTCCAGAGGACTCCGTGAGGCTCCCCCTCAACGAGTTCTCTTTCAACCAGATACAGGGCCATCTCGCTCTACAAGGCAGAGTACCAACCAACAAAATAACCACACACCTTCGCCAGCGGTAAATCAAACGCCACAAGCCACTCATCATTCCAACATGCCGCCTATGCCACCGGCATCCCATCACGGGTCTAGAGGACCCTCCGTCATGCACCATCCTCCAAATTCCGAAAATACATCGCACATGGTTATTTCATACCAACCCAAGCATATGAAGCCTCTTCAACTAGTCGCTGTCGCAACTCCCAGCAATTCACCAAATGATTTTCTAAAAATGCGACTCCCACATCGCTTCGCACCAGACCCCACCGTTCGCCAGCCCATGCAGCCCGGCAGTAAGTACCATACAGTGAGAGCAAGGTGGCACAGAGTTGACTCAACTGACACTCTCCCAGCTGGATTCGATGGTCCAAACATTTATACTCGTTGCCTCAATGCACTCCGATCAGGCATCCCCGCGGAACAGGCTTTCGCGCTCAACCACCTCGTCAAGATCTCTTTTGAACGAGGCGATAAGTATAAATTTGATGCCTTTCCTGGTCTGGCAGAGGGTCTTGTAGAAAAGGCACTTCAAATAGGCGGCCATTTCTACCACGTTAACTGGACCGTCTCTTGGGAATTGACCGAATCCAGCGATGTCGGTTGCCTGGATGGCAACTATGGGACTCAGAATATCTTGGAAAGAGTCCAGAATCTCATCGAAAAGGACAACTCAGATGCTCTGCAAACCGAGAGATTCGCCGATGAACTGGTTCTCATCACAGAAGCAGTTTTGACCATTCGCAACATGGTGACACTCCCAGAAAATGCTCAGAACATGGCCGACTTCTATCCCTTGAAGGACCTCATCTGTATCATTTTGACTTTACCGGCTAGGGATTCGCTTGTTGAGATCAAACATCTTGCTCTGGATATTGCCGAGCAGTTGACTCCTTTCATGGCCCTAGACTCGGATGACGCCCTGTACAAGACGCTGTTGTCGCAGATAGCCTCTGATGACCGAGGCGTCATCCTGACTGCACTGCGAGCGCTCGGGAGGATTTCGATGAACCTGGAGGCTACTAACAGACTGGGAGAGGTTCCGGGATCCATCCTTCAACGAATCTTGAGCTGGTTGCTGCTTAACGACGACGAGCTTATGGATGCTTGTCTCGATTTCCTCTACCAGTACACCGCAGTAGTAGCTAATGTGGACAACCTAGTCCGGAACACGATTCCAGATCATTTGGTCGAGCAACTTGTTCGCCTGCTGGCCCATGGAGCACGCAGGGTTTTCAGGGATTACACATTGGTGGCAGAGCAGAGACTGCCTGCTCGGGATGAAATTGCTCCGATGCCCGAAGATCTCCTTGGAGAGATGCTCAAACTTGAAGAACCCGACCGAGTTCACCAGTGGGTCAAGTGCTTCTTCGAAGAAGATGGAAGGTCATTCATCACACAGCTTGCTGCCTGGCAAGCATATCAGTCCGCCTTCGCAACTCCACTTAAAGGAATTGGACAGGCGATGATTACACCCGCGGACTTTATTCGCAGCAGCACATCCGTCTACAAAGATTCCAACGCGCAAGTGCTTCGTGAGCCAGGCGATCCTCAGCAGAAGTTTATTATACACGGCATAAGGGCCAGGCCACGACCACTCAGCTTCGATGGAACAGAATACGGACGCTGTCTGTGGGCAACAAATCCCGAGCGGAAGAACGAGAAGTGTGGACATTTCTATCTGAAGCAGGAACAGATGTGGAATCACATCTTGACAGTTCACTTGAATGAGAAGAGAGGCGACAAGGGGCAATACAGCAATGTCGAGAGGGACTTTAGATGCACCTGGGGCGAATGCTTTAAGTATGAAAAGCCCTCAAAGATGCATTTGCAGAACTTTGCCCGACATATCAATACACACATCTCGGCCATGCTGCCCAGTCTGAATGGGGCCAGCAAACGGCCACAAAATCCGTGGGTCATTCCAGCGAAGACGATGAGCGTGTCATTTGAAGAGACTGCAACATTCCGAGACGAGCGTACACCAGATGCTCCAGCTCAGGCTGCGGGCATCCCATTGAGTGCTGTATTAGTTCTTCGAAATATTGCGCGAAATGTCGTCAAGACCGAAGCGGAAGACGAGCTCATCAAGCTTCAGGAGGAGAAGAACTCTGAAAAGGGAGGGTGGAATGAGAGATTGTTCCGACCCTTCTTGCCAAGGCTGTACGAAATCTTGGCCGAGAACGTAGCTATGGTATGTTGTGCCGTTTAACTGTTTAGATGCAATCACTAACTTGGGAAATTCACAGAGTCCCTACATTGCTTCATTACTGGAGCTGATCCGCGTCGAGACCGATGATGACCGGTGATGGGACAAAACGGCACCAAACATGATCACTAGACTTGACTTGAGCTTATGAAGGAACAACGATACCTAATCGACTAAAGTGTCGCGCAAGGAGGAAGGGGGAGGGAGGATAAAGCAAAAAAGAATGGAGTTTGGCTTTGATATTTCTTTTCTTTTCTTTTTTTTCCTTTTACATTCGAATTGTAACGTGCCACGGTATGGTAAGAGACCTTGGCTTGCGCGATTAATACCCTACGCGACGGCGTTCTGGGCGATGAGGGATGAAAAACACAAATGGGTGGGTTGACCCAGGAGAATGACCTAGGCAGCCGTTTTATCAGGTAGCGTCAACAGTATTGAGTCCAAAGTAGGGCTATAGAAGTAGCTATAAGCAAGAAAGGGGTTTCGCTGTAAGCTTGTATGTGTAATGTAGCCACGCCCAACAGACACATTTCGATTGATTGCCAGGTGTCTTACTATGAAGAACTGATGAGATTTCTCATTTTCTATTGGAAACTTTCTACCTATATCCTAAACAATGCTTCAAAGCTAACAAATTCCTATAACTCCTCCTTATATAATGTATCCCTCAAGTCATTTTCAAACTCCGATGCCCAGTCTCCAACTCCGTTTTCAACCCCCCCTCCTCATCACGCTAAATTCCAAAGTCTACCAGTACGACTCTCATCCCATCCCCTCATCGGGGAATTAAACTCATTCAACATCCCCATGATGTATGCGCCCCAAGCATGGAGCTTTACCTGTGCCACTTGGCAAGCTGTCGGGGGATTTATCCCAGCTTCCCCGAGCACTGTCCAAAGCACTTCATCGCGAAACCAACGATTCTACCTGCTTCAACGATGCGACAATGTATATATTCATCCGCGCGTGGCCAAGCTCGCCAAACTCTGGGTATTCAAATCCGGTTTGGATGCCAGATGCTCACAACTCCCTCGAGTTGCTCACGCAAAGTCTTGGGAACACAGGTTTCCCAGTAAGGGGGCACCTTTTGGAGATGTGGCCCCATGTTCCAGTTGTCAGGGAGGGGGGTAAGTGGAAGTTAGACTCAAGACTGGCGTTGAGGTCTGGCCATCACTTGGTAGGGCGCGTGGTTCGATACCTGGTGTGCCTCTCACCAACTAGAAAGCGATATTCAGCCTGCTTATTCGCCATCAAAGTCGACGAGGTTGGTCAAAAGGCAGACGTTGCTATTCTCCTCTGATAGCATCACTTTTCCCCAGCGTGTTAAGTCGGATGTATAGTTCTGGCGGCTATCTTGACTGATCCAGAGGAAACGCAGGCCTGAGTGCGTTGATGCGCAAGTAAATTAGACTTTGCGCGTTGGAAGATTGTTGAGGGTCAGTAAAGAACCTCACAAAAGCTCATGCGGGCAAAGAGCAAGAATGAGTGTTGGTCCGGGGGGGAAACTTGACGACAATGCCTAGCTTCAGTCCTTTCTTTATCCAAACCCAACTACAGTCCATGACATCTAGAAGCAGATATGCTTTTCTCCCCATCCTGCCCTCTCACGGCCCATTGACTCTCTTCGTCGGCCCATGTTTCCTGATATGATCAACGATCCCCTCCTTCGTATACTTTGTCCTAAACGACGACCACGAGTCCCTGCACTTGACGCAATAAAACCCCCAGCACGCCTTTCCCACGGCATCAAATACCGGCGCCGAGATGATGGACATGAATCGTATGGGCTCATATCTCTTGGCATCTGACTGCTCGACCCTCTTGTCAAACGGCGTGCTCGATCCCTTATCCACCGCTGATTGCCGATCGAAGATGGGCCTCTTTGAGCCGCATACCCTCCCCCCCTGAGCGTAGTGTCCAGGTAAGGTGACGATGTGTGCTATGGACATGAGTTGCGCCCCTGATAGCCCCGTGTGTTTGCCTGCCTGAAAGGCCGGCAGGGGGAGGAAGTCCGGCTCAGTGGTGAAGCAGTAGTAACACACTCGTTTGCAAGTGATTAGATAGAGATAGTTTCCAAACCGGTTGCAGCTTGCACATTTAACACTCGAGAGCGCTGTGAACAAAACCCTGGAATCGTACGACAATGCGTTGATACTAAGAATGGCGCGAAGAACGTTGGGACAGTGCTCCACCACCTGGGCATATTCGTGCAAGGAATCAACCAAACTCATCGCTTGCCGACTAACACGCCGAAAAGTAGTCAACGACTGCAGATCGAGGGATAAAAGTATGCCGACCAACAGTTCAGAGGGAAGCTTCTCCAGCAGGCCGAGTGTAAGCTCCGACTTGGAGTAATGTCGGCCATTATCGAGAGGACACTTTATTTCAAGCTTTGCATCGTCCAAGGTGTTGTCCGTCATTCGCAGTTGCTGATATGTGTTCGACTGAACGCGAACCCTCTCAAGCTGTGCCTCCATCATAATGAACAACGTGGAGAGGGGGATGCTTTCGATAATGAAAGTGCTAACCTAGAGCAGCCCGCTGTTTGCTGTCAGTAGTCTAGTGTATAGCTAAGGTATGCAATAAGCCCTTTCGAATAGGTAATGATTGTTTGGAATAATGCTCCCTGTTTCTAACGACAGAAATAAATTGAATTTTATGATGGAGAGGAATGATAGATGAAGCTGGTTTATTGAGGCAGCTTTGAGGCAGTGCCGCCGCAACACTCAAAGCGTATGAGGATGACATGACATCACGTGGCTCATGGATGCCTAGCACATCTTGCTTTCCAGAGCTTATTATTGCCTGGAGCAGCCTCAGCTGAGGCTTTCCAACCTTTTCTTTGGCGAATTACACTCAAGTTCCCAGCCTAGCTTCGTAGAGCTACTCAACAGCTCTCAAAGCATCCTCTAAATTCCGTCTTGGATTTCGGCGAGGCAGAGTCGCTTGTTTTTACCACACATAGTAACGGGACTTCGTGTCTCATGTCAGACAAGATACCAAGTATAAGCAAAATGAAGAGTGCAGGTAGGTCTCGGAGTTTCCATGTCACAAAAGAATGAAAGGAAATTTTCAAATTTCAAAGAAACTCGATCAGCTCACTCGCGACGGAGCCCGTCCTCCATCATGGTGTTGCGGCCCAGACAAAGAAACATATGCAAATGAGCCCCGGCAGATTGGGTAACGCCAAGTTACTTGTCTCCCAAAATGATGCGATGCGACACTAGATGTGGGAATAAGGCGTATAAGTAGACGGGCAACAATGCAGCAACGGGAGCCTGATCAGATTCTGTATCCTTTCAACCCAATGACTCGCCCACCGATACCGGTCCCTTCGTTTTGGCATGGCTTGCTTGGAAGCTGAGTAAAAGGCTCCATGGATCGTTGAAGATCTGCTGCAAGTCGAGCCCAACCTCGTGTATTGCAAGATAAATCCAGGGCAAGGGAGCGGTAGTAGCAGCAACAAGATTCGGTGCTGACCGCAAATGAGAATTTATGACTTCGCATGACATGTCCTGACACCTGCCAACTTAGTCATAAGACGCACGTTATCTTGATACTCTTCTCAGACATCAGCGGTTTTGCCAACGACCGAAATAGGAAATGTACATTCATCGAGAACAGATCTCGAAAACAGCCCACAACATATTAATGCAGTGTCAAACGAGCACAGACATCGTGGTGGCTCTTTAGGGTGTGGCAGCAACCTTCTCTACCCTCTGTGGGGTATCGTGCGTGTGTATGTAAAGCGCCCTCGAGGGTATCATGCATCTAATTTGGTGCCAAGACGGCTGTGTCATGGCAATGCAGCAACACCGTTGCGAGGATCCGTGAGACGTTCGAAGCAAACACCTTGCAAAAACCCGCCGATGACAAGTCCACGGACAGTGCTGACTGTCATCAATTTTCTCCTCCTCCGTTATCCTCAGCCGTTCATAAGAACCGTTCTGCGTGCTATCGGTGGACACCATGCAGAAGCTGCTACGCCAAAAATGACATTGATGGAATGGAGTTGGGCGACTAATAAGAGGGTCCTAGGCAACCAGATTAAAAATTTTTCATTTGCCAGCTCCAAGACCATTGATAATTGGAATTCGGAGCCCAACAATCTGGCAAGTAAAAAACCAACCCAATAGATATCAATGAATCCTACCTGACCAATCTAGTGATTGTCATGGGAAATTTTCTCTGATGTCGGAGACGATGTCGGCAGCTTGGCAAGGTCCTGACGGCATCTTGGGATCTCCGAGATGAACGGAGGTCTCTTTAAATTTCGGCAAGGTCAGCAGGACACATGACCCCATCCTTGAACAAGGGGATTGCTTTTCATTCCACCATACTTGTACATGTAATTAATACCCGAGCCTACCACAAGAGCCGTCTTGTAACTTGTTGTTGGTGGCTTCTAACCCCCCGACACAGCCTTGTTGCCATTCAGTCAGAAACGTGGGGAGCCGCGTTGCCGGGACTCGCCTCCGTTTTCCGGCCCCCCTTGGAATGAGCCATCTCAATCTCTCGACAGGTCATGCGGACATGCTGAAATTTTTTCGGTCTAAGATTTCTGGGGGCTGCTCGCTAGACCCTGTGTGTAGGACCAAGGAGCATGGACCATCTGCGCTTGCTACGAGTAAATAAACTCGGTAATAGCATGGTTGGCACAGCGTTTGACTCGGTAGATGTAGCTTATTACTTTATGACGAGAGGCGATTTGAGACGATGGAACTGGTGGAATAAGCTTCCCATCGTCTTACAAAATTCCCGTAGCGTGCTCATTCTTGGTACAACTTGTTAACATTTCCAGTGATGGTGATGTTTTTGGCTCTCCATGATACCAGTGCTCTTTTATGCTTGTTATTAACATGTTTCAAAGGACCGAGACATGCGTCGGTTGAATCCATCTTTGACCATAGCCCACCCCTTCCAATATGACACTTGCTTCAGTAAATACGGAGGGGGAACAACTTTGTACTGCTTTGCGAAAAAAGGGGCGTGTGTCGTATTGTTCCATGTTCCTGGGAGATCTCAGAGCAACGCTAGCAAGGGTAAGCTAAGGGGGGAGCTCCAAACAACCTTATTACAAAACCCACCATACCAAACCCCCGAAATAGACTGTGCAGCAAGAACGCTTGCGTGGCCCCGTCACGGGAAAACGGTACCAGGGGGGGTGCCATAGCCTTGGCGTCGTAACGGTAGAAAGGGTCCCCACGCGGTGAACTCACCGTGGAGAGCCCGGAGACGACGGGAAGGAAAACAAAATTTAGGGTTCACAGATCTGGAGAAAGGATTAGTGGAACACACAAAATGAGGACCTTGCCATTTTCAGTTACGTCTCGTGACACCTCGCCAGTAAGAACAGCTGTCCTTTTGTGCAGTGGTGCGAGAGAGGTGCAGGGCGATCCTTCTATTGCAGATATCTGACAAACAGAGGGAAAGTCTCTGCGTAATTCCTATTCTCATCTTACGAGGAGCCTCAATGAGATTGGATATTGATTCCCAAGGTGAGCTGCGTCGACTACCGGAGACGGAGACGGCGTGTCGTGGTAGTGGCCATGCGCAAATGTCAGTTCCGCGCCGAGATCGCTTACACGGCAGCTAATGCGGTAGCCAAGGCAAAACAGATATTCGTTTCGCACTTGCTGCTGTTGTGAGTTACACCGCATCTCCTCTGCTGCGTTGCGGTGCATTGCCTAAGTCTTAGGGCTATATGCTTGCATTAGCCGATGTCTCCTCACGGATCCTTGGGTGTGCTCAACAAACAGAACATGTCACCACCCACTCTGAACAAAGAAGAGGCCGGGGCAGCCTTCAAGTGCTGCGTCCGGTTAGCCAGGTGCAGGACCCCCTCGTTCATGTCTAGGCAGACACATTTCAAAGCTCTATCCAGCTCCACGGTATATGCAGCACAGGGCATTGGGCTCCGCAGCATGCGCTATTGTTGAAAAGTCCGGACCAGTCCAGTTGGGCGTCCATCCATCTGGCGGATCGATGACGGGTTTGATTTTTTTTTTTCATACAGCCCTGGGCGTTTTGCCCCTCCTTCACCCTACCTTTTGCTAGCCCGGCAGCAATGTTGGTGTGCCGTGCTTCCAGAAGCCGATGCAGAAGGCTAGCAGGGTAGGATGCAGCATGCGTGGTGCGCGTGGGGGTAAGCTGGCTTGGCCGGTACCCAACGCCATGAGAATGAAGAGAGTGAATCCCACTTTGTAATTCATTTCTGTGAAGCAAACGTGTCCGGAAGCCAGCCACATATCGTTGTTGACAAAACTCTTATCGGACTGCTGGGCACCGTTGCGAAGCAGGTAGGTATTTCCAAAGCCTGACCCCGCGATGGCCGCGCATGCGTCGGTGTCCAAATCCTGCAGAGTCGGGTCTGAATAATTCGTAGCCATGCCTTCTTCGTAACCCCGGGGTCGATATCTCGGTGCCAACTGGCTTCAATCGTATGCGCCTAGATGGGTTGCGACTATCAAGGTTATTGGGAATTAGCAGTGTCTTTGTTGAGTCCAGTCATATTGCTTGCCACTTCGTTCATGCGATGCAACTGCATGTTTACACAATATGTAGGATGGATGGAGTCTTTGTTCGGGTTGTTGTATTTGTTGAGCCTGAAGCGCCCGCAGTTGCTCTTCAATCTTCCCGCCGCCCACGCCTTCCCTTTGGGATTTTTGGGATGCAAAGGCAGGAAGGCAGGAACAGTCCATCATGTCTCCATCTTGGGAAAAATGAACCGAACAGCAGGGCGTGTTCTAGTAGTAGCACACCACACACACACACACCTACACACATCTGTCCAAGATGCAGCATCTGCTCATCTCACTTCAACATGTTGACTATTTTCAGCAGTGATGAGCCTATTCATCTCCAACCACGGCATATGCAGTGTTCTCATTTCACCATGATCTCGCCTCGTTTCGTTTCGAACATCTGGCTGACTGCTTATCTACAATTATCTCTCTATTCATACCCTATTGTGATCCGCATCGCCCTGAAAAATTTCCTACGATACCTCGCAGGCCACCAGATGCTGCTTGCTTGCGCCTAGACGTATTTGGTAGCGCCACATCTCATCATGCATCAGCCAGGAACCACGATGAGCTCCCAAAGCTCTGTCTAGCTTACCCCCACGTCATCTGAGAGCGTGGGAAGATGCAAAGAGCCCCTCGTTTGTCTAACAAAGAGAGAGAAGGAAAGAAAAAAAGTTGCTGGGATGACAAGCTGATTCCCAAGACCTCCAGACTCCCCGCCAACTGAAGACTTCTCCAAAACGTACGTGCCCAGTTGCTACCCGCCCAGCATTGGCACACAAGAGTCCTTCTGGTTGACCGCTATGAATGCCAATCCTGGACATGCGGTCATGCGAGTGCACGGCGCGCCGTCTCCGTGAGCACAGCAGCGTTGTTACGGATGTTGCAAAAAAAAAAAAAAACAGGCTCGCACCTCGGTAGCGAAGCGATATCGGTCCCACACCCTCTTTAAGCTCAAGAGTTGGCATCAGGTAGGAAGGCATTGGTCTGGATGGGACCGTTTGACGCCAGCCTCTTCTTTATTTACCACCATCTTCTCGCCAACCCTCCATTACGAGACGCTTCTTCGTAAAGCAAGCAATAGGAGTTTACACCAGCAAGACCGGGCTCCTAGCAACCGCCCAGAGTTTTCATAGACACAGTTGCGCGGCACTCCATACAAACTAGCTCTCGTCCCGCTCTTCCCGCGCCATAGGTCAGCTGAGACAAGCCGTCTTTCTGCGACTCCGTAAATCGGGGAATGCTGGGTCATCCCTCGTATGTTGAGGGAGAAGGATTTTCTTTCAGACTTTCCTTCCTTGTTTGGGAATATGCTCTGTTTGTGTCTTTCTTGGCTCCCCTGAACATTCTGTTCTGTGTCAGTGGTTCTGTTCTCAGTTGTGTGAGACAAACAGTGGAGAGCCTCCAGCCTGTTAATCTGATTGCAGAAATTATTCCAGGTGGTCGCTAGCACTGACCCCAGCTTGAATCCACCCTGGCACGTCTGATCCGACGCCGTAGGCAGATCTGTGACTCTAATCTTGGACCAGAAGGGACCAGACCATTCGGTGTCTGTTTTTTTGCCACACCACCACGCTGCTCTGCCCCAAAAATTGACAGAATTTTCGCATATCTACAACCAGTTCTAATATTATTCGACATGGTTGAAGTCCGCGATCTGCGTAGGAAAAAAAACTTCGTAACTCCGCAGTAGCAGATGGGGAAGGTAGCCGAATAGTCTCGGACAGAGACAGACTGACATTCAACCGTCTCATATTTCTTTTCAATTGTTGGTTAAGTGGGTACGGACGTACCTCTTTTCTATGAAGACAATTTTATAGCAATCCATCTAACAGCAATTCTGGGTATAACATCCATGGATCTAAAACAACACACCACTAACTTTATACGTGGTCACTACCTAGCAACCATCAGCCAAGGGACAGAATAAGTCATATCATCCACTTCACATTTCACATTTCTTATCAACCATGATCGACAGAGATGCCTTGAAGAAAAGTTGGGTCCCGGCCAGATCCCGAATCCCCGTTGAGCAGGAATCGGCATCACCTTTCGTCACACACCCATAAAAATTTCCACTAAATACATCATCTCAACCGCCACCAAGACCAAGAGTCTTCGGAACGGCTTAAAGGGTAAGGATGGACTTTTCCCTTTCCTCGTCCTTGTCCAAGAAAAAAGCAGAAGAAGGAAAAAAAGATTTTTCTTGGCAACCCCCTTCTCATTGCCTCTCACCCCCTGGCTTGAGAGGGTGAGAGGTTGGCCCCCGACAGGCTACCCTTGCTAGAACACTGCCACAGCCTCTCGGCGCCCGGGTTCCCCAAATTTGTTGTTGAGCTGACTCTGGTGGTAGTGGTGGTTTAATAATATCAAATTTGCAGAGGGCAGCACATTAGTGCCTCGAACCACTGAAGGGGAATTTTTTCTTTCTTTTCTCTCTCTTCTGGCCCTCGCAAATCTCTTCTGGGTCCAGGTCTTGTTTGCCGGACATCCCGCCACACTAACCTTTTAGTGCATGCAGTAGCCGCCTAAATGAACCCACGCACACCATCGTTCTGCCCCCGACCCAGATTCATACCCACTGAACGAACCCTGTAAAGTGCCCCAGCAGGAGGGCCCAAAGGGATCCATCCATCCAGCAACTCCCCTGTAGACGCCCCCTCCTTGATGCTCTCTAGGGCTCTCGACACCCCCAAGCGGTGCCCAGCGGAGCCACCCACTACCCACCCACTACAGTATGGACACCACCCCAGCCTGTAGGCCCTGCACATCCATGGATCCGTCCAATCCATTTCACTAAGGCATCGCTTGGCGCGTTCACCCTCCCTCCTAGGTTCTAGACCCCCACATCATAACTTTTGCCCCAGCCAAATTTCCTATATCAATCCTCCTCGACGGCCCTCAGCAACTGGCATTCTCCTCTCCGCATACCATTCATCCCTTCAAACAATAACAAAGCAAACAAACAGATACTCCTCCGTACAAAGAGGGTATTTAGTCTCTGCAATTGTCCCTCAATTCCTGCTTCTTCGTCCTCAACCTCTTCTCCTATCAAACGAAAAGGACCCCCATCTTCCTTCATCTTCCATCCACCTTCTCTCCTAAACACAAACAAAAATCCTTTCCCTCACCTTTCAATCCTCTTAATACCAGTCAAGATGTCTTTCCCCGCCCGAAACATGTTGCGCCTCACCCGCGCTGCCAACTTCTCTCGCGTTGCTGCTCCCAGCAACACCGTCCGCTTCTTCTCCGCCACCCGCTCCAACCGCGTTACCGACACCGCCAACAAGCAGAGCGTTGTCCGCGAGAAGGAGGTCCCCATCACCGTCTACGGCTCTGGCCACGGTGACAAGCAGACCCTCCATGTCCCTGAGAGCGCTGCCAAGGTTCCCTTCGACAGCCCTGCCCCCCCCGTTGAGCACGACGAGGTCCAGCCCCTGAACAAGAAGATCTACGATGGTCTCCCCCACACCCTCAAGAACATGACCGTCCAGGGCAAGGTCATCATCATCACTGGTGGTGCTCGTGGTCTCGGCAACCACATGGCCCGTGCCTGCGCTGAGGCTGGTGCCAAGGCCATTGTCATCTTCGATGCCAACCAGGAGCTCGGTGACGCCTCTGCTGCTGAGCTTCACCAGAAGTCTGGTGGTCTCCCCGTCTCCTTCTTCAAGGTTGATGTCCGTGATGGTGCTGCCATCAACGCTGCCGTCGACTCCGTTGTTGAGATGTACGGTGCCCCTGATGTCCTCGTCAACGCCGCTGGTATTGCCGACTCCAACATCAAGGCCGAGACCTATGACCCTGCCATGTTCCGTCGTCTCATCGACATCAACTTGACTGGTTCCTTCCTCATGTCCCAGGCTGTTGGCCGTTCCATGATGGCCGCTGGCAAGCCCGGTAGCTTGATCCTGGTTGCCTCCATGTCTGGTTCCATTGTCAACTACCCCCAGGAGCAGTCCTGCTACAACGCCTCCAAGGCCGGTGTCATCCAGTTCGCCAAGTCCATTGGTGCTGAGTGGGCCAAGTACAACATCCGTGTCAACTGCATCTCCCCCGGTTACATGGACACCGCTCTCAACCGTGTCCCTGCCCTTGAGGCCCAGAAGAAGATCTGGAAGTCTCTCACTCCCCAGAACCGTCTCGGAAACGTCGATGAGCTCAACGGCCTCTGCGTCTTCCTTGCTTCTGACTCTTCCAGCTTCATGACTGGTTCCAACGTCATCATTGACGGTGGTTACTCTTGCTACTAAGCGCATCGACCTCCCTTTCCACACCACCTAATGCATGGAAGTCGTCGCACTTCCATGGGCCTTGGAATCAAGGCATCGGAGTTCTTCGGGAAGCATGGAAACCATAATCGATCACGATTTTGGCATAACACAGAATCTTGGACTAGCTGCAAAACGCAGAGTCTTTGGAACTAAAAGGGGGTTTGAATACGGCATTGCAGAGCCTTTTTCATTTTGCAATACTTGTTTTTATTGTCGCCAGACGCAATGGTTTTTTCTTTTCATATGCTTGGAGTTCAGGGTTTGATGTCTACTGGCGAGGGGCCAGAGATGCATAGAGGAAATAGACGTCGTACGCGATGAGAGGATAGAGAGATTTACATGAATGGCCTCGAAGCTTCATATGAGCCTAGAGGAACAAAACATTAATGGATGGCCCGTGGCCTTTTACTACTAAAACTTGCTCCTGTGCCTACATCTGCGTGAATGCTTTGTGATTAACTTGGTCTTTTCTAATTAGGCCATTATGTTTGTTGCAACAGTGCAAATAGCAAAACCATATTTAACCTTGTACTCCAGCAGTTGTTAAGAGGTCGGAACCTCGATACCGACCCATCTTGTCTATCCCCTGACCTCACTTTCATCCCCGCTTTGTCGATCTGTAGATGATTCTTGCCACAAACGGAGCAAAAGGTATACAATCCCCCCCCACAAAGCTTGTAGACCGCATCACAGAACGGATCTTTAGTGTATACAGAGCAAGAAGATCGTCCCTTTCTTATGGAAAAAAAAAAGAAGAAGAAAAAAGGAAAAGATCATCTTATTTGCGGTCCCTTCGTCACAAAATAAGAACTTCCCTGTCAAGAATGTAGGTGAATGTAGTCTAAGATTTAATTCATCTTCCAATAAAGAACTTGTAATCATAGACCTATCAAAACTGCAGCAAATGGGATTCTGATCACCTTCAAGTGGTTAACGAATCGACATCGCCCATACGTCATAACATCCACAAAATCATTCTCTCAGTATAACCAGAATCGCAAATTGTACACAATACCTAATGCAGCGGGCGTCGGGGATATTCCATTTACGAGGCCACCCCCAGTCCTCCAAAACAAGAATGTTTACTCTCGAGTGCAAGGTATCACACTCGCGTCTCTCTATATACAAAGAAAAATTCCCCACCAAAGAAACGAAGAGTCTTTTTACTATGTATGAATAGTAAAAGAAATAAAGCTTCATTATAATCGTCGCTAGTAGGTAATGGTATCATGCCCTAGGGCTTTCTCTAGAGCAGACGGCTTTCAAAACTGCCGGTGTGCTAGACATGGTCTCTAAGCAGCCCCTTTAAAATCGCAAGGCCCTAGATTTCAACTCCGTGCTGTGGACACGGCAAGGTACAGAAATATGACCCTGATACATGGCTCCCGGCATAAAGCTCAATTTCATTCAAGGCGAGGCCTAGCCCGTGAGGTGTTTAACCCTTGCGAGCCTTTTCTTGGGCTCTCTGTTCTCGAGCAGCCCGAACTAATGGTGATAACTGTGACAAATCGACACATTGCTTCATAAATTCATGCTGTTCAAGTGTTAGCGATAATTCTCTCAACTCAAAGGCGGGCTCCTTACTCTAAGTAAATCGTGCGCACTCGCTCGCTTCTCGGGATCCACCTTCAACGCAAAGTACAAGAAATCCTTGAATACCGGGGAAAGGTCATCCTCATTCTTGATTTGTGGCGTCCCGTTGGTAGCAATCAGCCATAGAGCACGAAGCGGCGACTCGGTCAGGTATGGTGGTTCTCCCTCAATCATTTCAATCGCCATGATGCCAAGGGACCAGATATCGACTTTGCGGCCATACTCTTTTCGTGTGACTACTTCAGGTGCCATCCAGTAAGGAGTTCCCACCATGGTTGTCCGCTTGTTCTGGGCCTCGTTGATTGTAGCGCAGAAACCGAAATCGGCTAGATGGGGTCAGTATAAGAAAGACAAAGACCTTCAAATCTTTGGAATCACTTACTTAGCTTGATGTTGCCCTCATTGGACAAGAGAATATTGTCTGACTTGATATCTCGGTGAATAACGCCTTTGGAATGCAAATGCTGAAGACCCTTCAATGTTTCCCTGCAAACCGAAGCAATTTGTCCCTCGGTCATAATGTTGAAAGTAACGACATCTGTTAGACTGCCTCCCTCCATGAACTCCATAACGACCCACAGCTCCCCTCCGCAGAGGTAGCTGTCAATAAAGTTGACAATGTTGGGATGAGAGCTGTCCTTCATGACTAAAATCTCGTTGATAATAAGGTCCTTCTTTGGCTGTTGCTCGAGGTTCATTTGCTTGATAGCGACCAGTCGGTTGGTTCCTCTTTCGTGACCTGTGAATACACCACCAGAAGCACCTTGTCCAATCTTTGTGAAGCCCCTGAAGATCTCTCGAGGGTCGCCCTCGCTACAGATTCGTTTGAGTGACGCAACCACGTCAAGCCCGTTGGGTTGGCGAGTTCGCTGTCTGGGTCTCGCTCCGGCAGAAGCACCTGGACTGACTTGTTGACGGGGGGTAGTCTGGCCATTTGTCTCAGGCGCTCGTGCATAGCCGGCTGCGGCATGTGCGGCAGGGGGGGCAGCAGCAGCATGTGGTACCTGTCGTTTGCTTGGAGTACGGCCAAGTTGACCTGACATGGCTGCCTGTGCTTGTGCCAAGGCCTGCTCCTGTTGCTGTTGCATCAGCTGCTGCTGATAGGCGGTAGCTTGGGCGGCTTGGCTCAGCTGATGAGGCTGCGGGCTGTAACTAGAGGGTCCATTGGCGCGCGAGTTGGATCTGGATCGGTGTTCCTCTGGAAGCATCGGGACATTTTCCTGAGAATGACTATAGTAACCGGGAGACATGTCGTCAAGGGGCTGGGTCATGCCGATGCCAGAATCCTTCGTAGGGTATGCGCTTTGGGGGAGAGGTCTGTTGTTCATGCTGACCGGTGGCTTGGGTGCTGGACGACTAGGAACAATATCCTTGGCTGGTGGAGGTCCGAATCCTCTCCCACCAGGGACGGGTGGTGGCGCTCGAGGATTTTCGAAGCTTCCTGCGAGATCAACGGTTAGATGATATCATAAAGGCCGAGGTTGCATGCATACCTAGATAGTTTGTGGGGTACATATTGGGGGAAGTTGGTGACATGGCATATTGCCGTGTATCTGGTGCTGGAACATTGTGAAACTTTTCCAGAACTTGATCTTCTGGTGGCCTCTCCGTTGTCTCTTTATAGAACTGCAGGATATCAACCATGGTTTGAGGGTTCTCTCTTCGTTCTTTCTCTGTAATACCGCTCTCGTTGATTAATCGCTGCCACTCCTTTGGGAGGCCCTAAAAAAGTTAGCACTTAGAGCGATGCCCAAGGGATACGTGGAACATGAACTGACCGTAAACTGCCCAGTATTGCTGTCGTACCCAACATGGGTGACGTGAACTGGGTTCTCGGGCGCAGAGATAACGGGCTTCTTTTGCGACCCAACCAGGCTGTTGACGAAGCCCGAAAAACCAGTCTTCTTCCGTGTAGGTGGTTTTGGCTCCTTGCCCTCATCCGAGTAGCGCTTCGGGCTCATCAAGGGAGGTTCCACCACCCTCCCGCCCTGGGGCTTTTCCAACATGGAGGAATCCATGTTGTTGTAGCTCAACGACGATCGAAGGCCCGGTTTGGCCAAGCGAGGATCGGTGCCTGCCCTGAGGAGCGGAGGGGCGTTCCAACGCTGTGATTGCTGTGGCTGGGGGACAGTTGGTTTGGGATCGATTTGATTCAAGATGGAGAAGGCGTCAAACGGAGAGCCGATTAGATCGTCAGTTCCTTCCTTGTGTCGAAGCTGACGTTGGCTGGGATCAGAGAGCCTATTTCGGTTTGGGCGATAGGGAAAGTTGGAGCTGGAACTAGAGGCACTGAAGTCACCCTGGGCCAGCAACGGCGATGCATTCGATCGTTGAAATGTCGAGGGGTGTTGAAATCGCGGAGATGAGGAGCCGCTGGACGCGTTGTGGATTGATCGAACAGGAGGAGGGGCGCTAGGGGCTCGACGCAGGCTATGGTTACTGCCTTTACTGTCGATGGATTGAGCGTCGAAGGAAGAAGGGCCAGCGTCAAAGCCGCCGGATGAACGAGTATAATGGTGGGAGGGGGGTCGCTTGATAAGTTTGCGACGCTGGGAATTGCTATTGAAAGGCTGGCCCTGGCTGTCCATGATACGTATTCCAAGGACGCACCCTTACCTAAGAAGGTCTCAGCCTATGATAGAGGATCCTGGTCTTGGGTGCGGGAGTGGGAGTGGGAGTGGGAGTGGGAGTGGGAGTGGGAGTGGGAGTGGTGTGAGGAAGGGGACAGGCGCAGCCGTCCGCCGTTGTGGACAAACCAATTCAAACGTCGAAGCAAAATGCGAAACAGTTGACAGACGCCAAAGAAAAGAGAGAGAGAAAAAATAAATAGAGAGCTGGCCAGCAAGTGACTGACAAGGGAAATAAAAAGGGTATCACAAGCCGGGGTTTAACTTACGAGCTTGAGCTTTCTCACCTTCTCTCTTACTCTCACTCTCACTCTCTCTCACTCTTCCCTTTCTTCTCAATTTTCTTCGTCACTTCCCTCCCTTGCTCACTCGCTCACTGGGGCCCTGTAAAATGGCAGCGGCAGCAGCAGCAGATCCAGTCCACAGGCCGAGGGGTGGCGCGCGTGTGGGTTCTGGACGAGACGCAGACGGCACTTTGGCACTGACTGGACGGAGTCTCCAGCGCTGGCACTGTATGTACGGAGTAGAGGTAGCACAAGTCCAAGTCCAAGGTGGCTGCGGGCCAACCATGCATGCGCACGCCTAACGTGTGATGAATGTAGGGGCGGGGCGGACAAGTGTCTGGCGTCTGGTGTCTGGTGTCCGGTGTTGGCGCAATTGGGTGATGGAATGGGGATGGGTGTGAATGGGTTGACCGAATAATGAACGAATGATTGACTGATAAAAAAGATTTATGAAAAATTTGCGATGGATTTGTGCTTCTTGGCCAGATTGATCCAATGCCATGTGGTAAAAAAGCTCCAGCTGGTAGGCAGGGAGGCAGGTGTAATTACAACAACCAGGGCTCCAGGGCTCCAGGGCTCCTATAGTACAAGTCCAGTAGCATTTGTGGTACCTCCCAGACCTGCTGTACCTTCAAGCACAGCGCTACAAAGCGTCGGGCAGTACTACTAGGTACTAGAGAGGTACCTACCAAGGTCAGTGAGCACAGTGCGTGCGGCTTGCGGACACATGGTGGATAAAAATCAAGTTGGCAAGAAGATTGAAGGAGGGGATGCCGCGGCGGCTGGTTGGTGGGCTGAAGAACTGTATGGAGAAGCGTGCATTAACCTGGAACTCTGGCGCACATATGGAGCTATGACAACGAATATGTTTTGAAGCTTGCATTGCTTGCTTGCTCGCTTGTTTGCTTGCCCCCAGACATTCGCGAAGGGAGCCTCATCTGATGTGGTGCTTTTCATGTTGGCTGATGAGAAGAAAGTTGAATTTAGGGTCGAGGCTCAGCAAGATGTCATTTTACTGTACAAGGTACTTGCAAGGAACCGTTGATAAGGTTTTTGACGCAGTATAATACTACCGTAATGGTACTGGAACATGTTTAATAGCGTTTCATACCCGCAACATTGATCCACAGCAATGTCCAAGGTACGGTCTGCCCAACACCACCAACTCTCATGATCTTATCGGCCAGGCCACGGTGCAGGGATCAAAGTACTGTTTACTCGTCAAACGCCAATAAATACCTCTCTCTTTCTTCTCTTTCTCACTCTTCACTTCAGGTTCATTGCAGCACGCCTTCAATTTAACCGCACTGTATCTCGACCGGGGGGGCTTTTGTTAGCGTCATTGTTGGTGGCTTTCACAAGCAAAGCGCATTCGTTTGAACAATGGATGGCAATCATTGATCAATGATGACTGATGTCGACCATTCCTCGGTCAATTTTAGAACACCACTGCAACTTCAATGCACTGCACTGCACCGCGCTGCACTGGAGCAGGACAACAGGAGTAACGTTTTATGCTGAGGTGGGGTCGATTTCACAAGCAAAGCTGCTGATGATGTGGCACTTCTCACCGATGAGAGCTGTAATCCTAGATTATGCTAGCTTATGCAGGCGCTTTAACCACTTTCCGCAGTAGCTGGACAACTTCGCCGGCCCACCAGCGAGGTAACATGATTGTGCCTCTTTGGGCCATTTCGGTGGATATCCTCTACGGAGTACCTACTATTGACACGATTGTGAACTTTTGTTCTGACAGCGTCAAATGTGCCTTGTGCTCAGAGCGGGACCAACTCTCGACGGTTCCAATGCCATGGAACGTTGTGCGAACCTTCTCCATTCTTTCCTGTTCCTCTCCTCCATGGGGCGAAGTGATGATTGAGCATACGGAGTAAAGTTGGTCATCATACTCCGTACAGAGTGCCCCAGGAGGACAAACCGAAAGACATTTGCCCATCATGGTGCTCCATAGAGGCCGCAATCAAGTCTATTCAAGAAGGTCGTGGCTCCGTACGGGCTCTGATTTCAGGGCACGGTAGGCAGTCTCAGACATTCCACTCCCGTTCCATGAATCTCGCAAACCCTGTGATTTCAAACTTCTTCCTTTGGACTCGGCGGTTGACTTGCGCACCTACAAGTAGAACTTGCGGGCACCAGGTACAAGTAATATGAGACAACTCCATCATTTGCTTTTTTCTGACCGGAAACCGTCTCAAAACTGAACCAGCCCGCAAATTGTCCAAGGACAGTAAAAGGTAGTATTTCCAGCCGTGTGAAGATAAGCAGCACGGTAAGAAAAGTTTTCACGACCTAGAGTATCAGGAGGTTCACGTCGGGATGATCCAAGTCAATGGAAGCTCCCGCATGCACAAAATATCGTCTTCTCAACGTACTACACATGTCTCATGAAGAAAACATGTCTCTGCCTTTGCCAGCGATATTGTTAAACTTGGCCTGCATCCATCATATGCTGATAGCTTTTTGAGTTTAACGAGGAGGCTCTGCGCAATTAAACCCTGCGTTGCTTCTGCCGGAAGCCTCTCTCTCTCTCCCTTGATCTGCAAGACTCAATCTGTAACGTGCTGTGCCTCGAGGTTGAATTAAAATCAGGGGCTCGCCAATCACAGACTGTGTCTTTGCAAAACAGAGCACATCCTGCAATCTTTCCCACGCACCACCACCCGCCTCCATGGGAAAAGTAACCCGAGCAATGGGGTACAGTGTCTTGGCCCCTGCTAATTTCAGCCGAGCTTTCCTGTCGTCGTAACTCCGTATTGGTGCTTCACGAGGTGAGGCTGGCACCTTGTGGACATTCCCCTACCTAATGCGCTGTACCTGCAGTAGAACGTGCGCCTGCAGGCCTCGGGAGAGACAAGATGGCCACAACCCTGCCTTCTTTAGAAGTGTCTAGAAAATCCTGATCTCAAGGGTTGGATTGTGCTGGGGCTACGTCTTGCGGCCCTCTCCATTTCCACATACATCACATGATGGTGGAGAGCACCTAAAATCTTGAAGGGCTAGAGATGAAACCAAGAAGAAGAAAATATTATTTAAACGCGGATGAATGCGTTTGGGATCTGAGAGTTTCGTTGGGTATGTTTAGAGGTCAATTTGATTTCCAAAATATCAAGGAACAGGGTGTCTCCCTCTGGAATCCTCATTAACGTACGGAGTACTCTATACTACCTAGTAGGTACTCAGACTCCAAGTTTGTGGACTGCTTATATCATCAACCATGTCTCTTTATTAACCAGACCGTATGAGCGATGGAAGAGATGATATCTACTAGGTAGTTATCAATAGGTAGTATTAGATTGCCAGCGTGAATGCCTTATCATTCACCATCGTGGAACTGCTTATCGATCCTCTCACCATTGATAATCATAATGGCGTTTCTCAAGGCCGGCCAGATCAAGTCACATGACGTGTCACGCGACATAGTCTAGACTTTGGATTAGTACGTATCTCTAGCCTCGGTGGCGCCATTGGTAGCTTTGCCAGAATGGGCTCCGCTTGTTCCAAGCACCCTGTTGGCTAACTAGACCGGCATACATGGAACTATGGACATCGTGGAGAAAGCTGGCAAACTTCCACCTCACCCTCAACTCTTCTGCCTTGCAAGATTCATCTCGTCTTTGCTTCGACACCACCTCAATTCTCTCGGCCCCTGTCCCTCTTCTGGTTTTTCCCTCTGGTTTCCGGTAATCGTTTTCTGTTGGCTTTGCATAATGTTCTAGACGCCTCAGAAATTGGACAAAATATAATCCTATCGCCTGTCATCGTCCTAGAACTTGTTTACTACTGCCAAGTAAGTTTGGTCGAGCATTGTTCCTTTTGGTCCCAGTGAACAAGCTGTTTTTTTAGTTTTTCCAAATGACTACAAACCTCTTCAGCTACAGTTTTGCTTTTAGAAACTATTTTATTAAACTTCGGGACCTCAATGGTGTAAAAGCTGACAGCTAGTTAGTCGGTGTGCACTTGCCCCCTCAACCTGTCTCTGTCTCCCGTCCATCTACATCTATTTTCGATCTGAATCTCAACATGTCTTCCGGAGAAGCTGCCTCGACTTCTGCCAACGCCGGCGAAGAGTCTGTCGCCCAGAAGCTTCAGCAACACCACGTTACTGTTGAAGATGTTGCGGACGATGACCTGCCACCTACTTCAACCGCTGCGCCCGTGAGCTCCAAGCCCGCTACAAAGAAAGCTTCTGCGACCCTCGATACCCAGTCTCATGAACTTTTCCCCGAACTTGGAGCTCCCAAGGGCAAGAGTGCAAACGTTGCTCCTATTTGGGGAGCCAGGAATATTGCGAATGGTCAGGCCAATGGAGGTGCCTCCAATGGCGGATCTCGATCATCGACTCCTGCTGCATCAGGCACTGCGACTCCAACTCAAGTTTCTGCTCCATCCATGAATATCCCTGGACGAAGCGTCGAGACGGTCACACTTGAGCCGCAGTTCATTTTGCCACGTGGTCAACTCAAAAGGCCTATTCCCGACATTTTGAAGGATATCAACCGCAAGTCTCGTGCCAATGTTACTATGACCACGCTATCCAATGGCTCTCTGAAGTTTTATGCTTCCGGCCCCCAGGAGAATGCCCAGCAGACACTCAAAGACATTGTAGCCCAAATTGGAGCCAAGGTATGTCCACATGGCCCTCGTTTTTTGTACTTCATCATGCTAACCCCTGCATAGGTTTCCATCAAAGTACCCATCCCTTACTCTGCTCGAGCACACATCATTGGCAAGGGCGGTGCTACTATCAAGGCTCTCCAGGAGAAGTCTGGTGCTAGGATTAACTTGCCCAAGGTCGATGAAAATCAAGTCATTGATGAAGATGATGAAGCTAGCATTGATGTTTCGGTTGAGGGCAATGCACTCTCTGCTGCGGTGGCTCATGATGAAATTCTCAAGATTGTTGGCGAGAAAGCTGGCAGTGTTCAGACAAAGGTTCGCGGTATTCCCACCGCATTCTACCCCTTTATTGCTGGTCCGCAAAACTCTCTTGCACAGGCGTTGGAGGAGAGCCATGGTGTTCGAATCCGTGTTCCCACGCATCAGACTTATTCGTCAGTGCCCGCCCCAGTTGCACCCGCCCCAGGTCAAAGGCCGGTCTTCACGGCTGCTGGTCCAGAGGATGAACATATCCTTCTCGCTGGTGACAGAGCGGTGGTTCAAAACGTCCGAGCCGAGATTGAGCGCCAGGTCGCACAGTTGCATCAAAAGCTCGAGACTGAGCAGCTCTCCATTCAGAGGGGTAGACACCAATTCATCATCGGCCAGCGTGGTATTCCGGCAGAGGATTTCTTTACCGAGACAGGCTGCGCTATATTGCTTCCATCGGACGAGGACGATGATATGATCACCGTTGTCGGACCTCCTAGCCATGTGCAGGCTGGTTTGGAGAGGGCAATGGATCTTGCCATGGGCATGCAAATGTCAAACATTGATATTTCGAAAACCCACCGTAGTGCTCCCGGTGGCGCGGCAGCTCATGCTGCTAACATCACTCGCTACCTGCGAAACCGAAAGGAGATTGAGCGACTGGAGAGCCTTTACAACACGCACATCAACACTCCATTCTCTCAGGACGGTGCTTTGCCCTGGGAGCTGTATTCTCGTGACGGCAAGAATGCCATTCGAGCGCAGTCGGAAATCCTCTCCATCCTGAATGGCCACCCCCCATCCCGTATGCGAACCGTCCCCATCGACCCCTTCTTCCACCAGCATCTACGTAACGATGTGACACCAAAGGTCAGACAGGACTTCGGTGTCCATATTGTGGTGCCGGAGCCATCTGATGCTGATGTTCCAGTTCTCTTGGTTTACGAGGGTCCGGATGCTGCGGAAGCCTACCAGCCACCTCGCGCCAAGCCATCACAGGCTGATCTCAATGCCTTCATCAAGGGACTCGAGGATGCTCAGAAGCATATCCTTGATCTCATCAACCAGCAGGAAGCGCTGACCAGTGAGGCTTTGAATGTCCCAGCCAAATACCATGAGAAACTTCGACGCTTCATTAAGAAGGAGCAGGAGAGTCGCTCATCTAACCAGATCCCGGTCAGAGTTACAAAGGTTGGCACAACCATTACTCTGCGAGGTCCTCAGTCTGCCGTCGAGTCGCTTGCATCCAAGTCTAATGCCTTTGTCGAGCAAGAGAAGGCGGATGAGAAGGAACGAGGATACACCTTGACCTTTGATTTCCCTCAAAAGTTTGCCAATCATCTCATTGGCAAGGGTGGTAGCAACATCAAGGAGCTCCGTGACCGATTCGACGTTGAGATTCAAGTCCAGGACGGCAAGGTAGAACTCAAGGGACCTCAGCTCAAGGCTGAGAGGGCCAGGTCTTACATTCAGAATCTTAGCAAGACTCTGGCAGACGAGACGACTCACGTGCTCAGGATCGACCCCAAGTACCACAGAGAGCTGATTGGATCCCAAGGTAGTCAGATCAACCGCCTTCAGACCCGATATAAAGTTCTCATTTTCTTCCCTCGCTCCGCCAAGACCAACGCCGATGATGACAATGCGGACGCTGCTAGCGACGGCGGAAAGCCTCGTCGTCAACAAGGCCCTGATGAAGTCATTATCCGTGGTCCCAAGAAGGGTGCTGACGAGGCCCGTGATGAAATCTTTTCGTTGCACAAGTACTTGGAGGAGCACTCTGCTACCGCCACTGTCGCGGTGCAGCAGAAGCAGGTTGGCTCCTTGATTGGCCAGGGAGGTGCTGCTTTGGACGAATTGCGCCAGGCAACTGGTGCCAGAATTGATGTGCCCGCCGACAGAGATACCCCAATCGTAGAGATCCAGATCAAGGGTACCGCAGCTCAGGTTGCCAAGGCCCGACAGGTTCTGGAGGAGAAGCGTGCCGCTTTTGATGACACTGTCGTTGAGACAATTGAGGTTGACAAGAAGTACCACAAGGCGCTTATTGGAGCTAGCGGTAAGTAATCCCCGACTTTTATATCTTGGCTATAATATCTAACATGATTTTTAGGCTCCAATCTCCGTGATATTGTTGTTGCGGCCGGTGGCTCTGATGATCGCCGTGCTCTTGCACGAACCATTCAGTTCCCCAAACAGGAAGCAGATGGCAGTACCATCAAGGTAGAAGGCCGTACTGAGGTTGTTCACAACATTATCAAGCGCATCCAGGAGATTGTTGCCGAGCGTGAGAACCAGATTACGGAGATTTTGGATGTGCCCATTGACCAGCACCGATCACTCATTGGTCGTGGAGGAGAGACCAAGAAACAGCTGGAAACCAAATTCAGCGTTTCAATCGATGTGCCACGCCAAGGAGACGGCAAGACTGGCGTCAAGCTGTCTGGTCTGCCAGAGAATGTCGCCAAGGTCAAGGAGCACATTGGGGGTCTCATCAAGCAGCAGCAGGGTGAGACGATCCAGATTCCCCGCAATGTTCATCATGCGGTGTCCAACAATGGACAGCTCTTCCGCCAGCTCCGCAACAACCACCAGGTTACGGTTGACCATTCAGGACATTCTGTGCCCGCCAAGCCTGAGCAGTCGACCAGAGCTAACCAGGGTGCCCTACCGCTCATCACGGATGATGCTGATGCAGTAGCGGATGCTCACTCATGGAAGATTGTCAACACTGCGTCAGATGAGGAAGGCGAGATTCCTTGGGTTCTTCGGGGTACTGCGGAGAATGTCGCCAAAGCCAAGGATATTATCCAAAAGGCCTTGGAGCAAGCCGGAAAGAACGGCGCGACAGGATACCTCATTCTTCCCGACCCCAAGACTTACCGTCATGTTATTGGGCCAAACGGAACAAAGGTCAACTCGATCCGCAACCAGAGCAACTGCAAGATCCAGGTGCCACGGGACCAGGCCAAGGATGAGGCCATTGAGATTGTTGGAACCCGCGAAGGTGTGGAGAAGGCCAAGGATCTGATTCTGGCGGCTGTCCGAGACGGAGTGTCCAAGTCAAAGGAGTAAAGAAGGATTACATGGGAGTGCATTTCTTGCAAATAATTGCGGCATATTTTCTCGGACAACTGGGTGGGTATATACGGAAAAGTAGAGAATGGCTCGCACACGAGTCTGTCGTCAAGAGGATAGATGACAAGGGGGCAGCTTATACATGATTTGATTTGGGTGGCAGGAGATGGTGTCATGGATGTCGATTTTCGGATGCGCAAAACGATGTGGGTGGATTCGGGAAAATCACAGTCATGATGAATGAAACTAGCATAGCTATGAGATGAGCAATGAATGATGCTTTTATGAAGAGATGGTGTAGATGTGGTGATGTTTGTCTTTGGACCAATCATGGGTTGCTGTGTAGATTAAACGTACCTATTGCATTACGTGAAGGATACCTATATTTCTCTGACGACGCTCTGAACTTGACTCCTTACATAGTCTCTACCATTTGATTACCACGCTTGTCTCAGTTTTTTTACTCTGTAACCTATGATGAGCAGATGGATGAGACAATGGCGATTGCATCACTCATTAATGGCTTCTTCTTATTCGACCACGATGGCGGTGCTGCAAGTGGCGCACAGCGATACCCACTTGGTCCAACTCCCGCCGGACAGTTTAATGACCCCTTTTATGACGGTTCGTCCCGAAATGACGCTCTGTCCAACCCGATAAAGATCTGACACCGCCCTGAAGGGGAAAAATAGCTGAGCTCCTAGCAGAAGCGCTGTTGTTGTTGCTACTATTGCCGCTGTCGTCGTCTTTTTCTGATATCGGTTGTGGTCTGACCAGCTTACCTTATCTCGCCGTGGGTGACCTAGAAAAAATATGGCACCCGAATCACAAACTCCAGCGGCTGCCCCCTGGGAGGCGGTACCACCGCACGAGCAGCTCTTTGTTCTCATTACCGGCGCAAACAGGTGCAGTACAGCCAGCCCTTGATCCAAAGCTCGACTTGAGTGCGAATTGATCTCCCAGAGGCTTACCAGAAAGGTGGATTGCAGTGGCATCGGCCTTGGCATCGGACAGCGCCTGATTGACGAATTCCTCGCCACGCGATCGCTCACCTCGCACCTGATCCTCCTCCCGACGACACGATCCGACGACAAGTCGCTGCAGGCCATTGCCTCGCTGCGCCAATATGCCGAGCACGCGGCCCAGACGTCGACGGCGCTGCAGGGAAGGGTGGGCGGGGCAGCGTATCGCTGGCAGGACACGGTGGCGCGCATTCATGTCCTGAGCCTGGCGCTCGACCTGTGCGACCTGCGCGGGGTGCATGCCCTTGCCGAGAGGCTGTGCCGCGGGACGGTCAGCAACCCCGAGGGCCTGGAGGGGGAGTACCTCCGGGACGTGAGGATCCCGAGGCTGGACACGGTGGTGTTTAATGCGGCGTACGGGGGGTGGACGGGGTGCAATTACGTCAAGGCGTGTTGGATCATGTTGACCAAGGGGTTCGTCCAGGCGGTTACGTGGCCGACGTTTAAGAATTCGCTTCCGACTTGCATTCTAAATGAGCGGGAGCGCTACAATTACGTATGGATGACCTTTTATATCCTTCTTTTTCTTCTTCTTCCTTTTGGTTCTTTGTTTGCAGAAAGTGCTAACTTTGATATATACAGCCCCAGAAACCCCTCCTTGGTGAGGTGTTCTGCGCCTGCATCTTTGGTCACTACGTTTTCGCCCACCAGCTTCTCCCCCTCCTCAGCCGCAAGTCCCAGAACGAGGCTCCCGGCCGGATCGTCTGGTCCAGCAGCGTGGAGGCCATCGACGAGGTCTACAACCCGGACGATATGCAGTGTTTCCTCCAGCCCGCTGCCTACGAATCCGCCAAGCGCCTCATTGACATTATCGCCATATCGTACTCCCTCCCCTCCGTTCGGCCCTTTTCCACGCGCTTCCTGCAGATGGACGAGGAGAGCGGCGGCGGGGATGCGGCGGAGACACTCATTCCCCCTAAGATGTACCTTACTCATCCGGGTGTCGTAGCCAGCACGCTCTTCCCTCTACCTTGGTTCTTGTTCTGGGCGTATGAGCTCTCTTTGGTTGTAGCTCGCTGGCTGGGCTCCCCCTGGCACAACTGCGACGGCTACCGCGGCGCCAAGTCCGCCGCCTGGATCGCCCTCCAGGATCAGGACGCCCTCGACGAGGCCAACGCCGAGCACATCAAGTGGGGCAGCGCCACCGACCACAAGCTCGACTCGTACGTGAAGAAGACGGAGGTGGAGGGCTGGGGCTGGGAGGGCAAGCCCGAGACGGCGGAGACGATCAAAGAGGACACCGCGGAGGGGATACTGCACAAGTCGGCCGGTCGCAAGGCGGGGACGAAGAATGTCACGCAAGAGGATATCGTAGAGTTTGAGGAGCTGGGGTCTAGGGTGTGGGCCGAGATGGAGAGCTTAAGACTTGAATGGGCGAGTATTCTGGCGGCGAAATCCGAGTAGAAGCTTACGACACTTGATATCAAATCATTCATACGACAAAAGAGCGAAGCGAGAAGGGGGGGTATAAATTCCAAATCAGAGCTCAAAAAAAAAGAACTCGTGTAATCACTAATATCATTTAATCAATAGCCCGCCTTCGCCCTGCAAAGGCTTTCTTCTTGCTTTCAAGCTATGATTGTATTCCCCTTTGATGCTACCGTTTCCCTTTTCTGCATTTGCATGGTTCTCATTTATATACACATTTCATTCGTTAAAAAAAAAGACATGGAAAGAAAGAAGAAGAAAAACTTCTCATCAAGCTTCACGCAGTGGTTGAAGTTCTTTCCATGTTTTGTTGGTGGTGAGCGCGGTCTTGATTGGACCGCACCCTTCGCAAGGCGACTTTATCCTTGCGCCCAAACATGCCGAGGGCGATGATGGGCGGCACGGCGCAGAGGGCGAGGACGGCCTGGAAGATGAGAGCGCGCTTCATGTTCTTGGGGGGTTTGCCGTCCTCGCCGTCCGTCAGGGCGTCGCTGACGATGATGAAGATGGCGCCGAAGAGCTGGCCCCCCGCCCAGGCGGTGGTGGACGTGATCTCTGGGCTGATGGGGTGGGAGAGCTCGACGAGGAGCTCGACGGCGACGGGGACGAGGATGAAGCACCCGCCTCCCAGGACGCCGAGGATGACGTAGGGCCCTACCAGGCTGCGGGTCTCGGGCATCCATATGAAGACGAGGTAGGAGACGGCGATGATGGGTATGAGGACCTTGAGTGCGAGGACGAACTTCTTGTTGCGGTCCAGGATGGGGGAGCTGATAGCGGCGCACACGAGGCCGACGACGATGAGGACGGCGCCGCCGATGCCCGCCTGGTCGTCGGAGAAGTCGTAGGGGGACATGATCTGGCTGAGGAGAGAGGACAAGGAGTTGAAGAAGCCGACGTAGATGAAGAAGGGGATGAGGATGAGCCAGAGCTCGAGGGAGGAGGCGGCGGTGCGGATGGATTGGCCGAGGGGCATCTTGGGGGTTTCGGAGGAGGGGCCGGGGGGTGTGGGTGGTTTGGAGGGGAGGAAGAAGGCGGGGACGGAGCAGATGGTGGACTTTTTTGTTTGACTTGATTAGCTTGTCTGATGTTGAAAGGAAGAAAGGAAAAAAAAGGGGGGGGGACTCACGATGATGGAGACATAGAGGACCATTTGGGAAATGTCTCCTGGCTGGTTGACCCATAGGGGGTTAATCAACTGCCCCAACGCTGCACCAAACGGATTCGCCAAGCTCGTCAGCGCCGTGGCAGCGACCCTCCCCCTATCAGTAAACCACATATCCGAGTACCTCGTCGGCGCCGCCAGCACAAACGGCTGCGAAAACCCCACGATGATCTCCCCGGCCATGGCGTAGGCGTAGTGCCCCCCTTCCTTCCTGGTGGAGCCAGCGTACCGGACCCAGTTGCCGATGAGGAGGAGCACGGCGGCGCACATGAACGCCAGTTTTGGACCCCGGTGGAGGACGGCGATGGTGACAGGGAAGATGGCGACGAAGGCGAGGAAGAAGGCGGTGGAGATCCAGTTTATGCTGGAGGTTGTGACGCCGTAGTAGGCGGCTGCGTTGTCGGCGACGGGGGCGTAGGTGAGCCACTGAGGAGGTGGTTAGCTTTTTTTTTTTATCTGGGTACGCTTGAGGTGTGTATATAAGTGTGTGCTAAATGAAGGGGGGGGGGGGGGGGGAAGAGGGAGAAAGAAAGAGAGAAAGAGAGAGAGAGAGAGAGAGAGAGAGAGGCTTCGTGTTTCTGAGATTTGGTGTTGTTGTTCTTTGTGTAACATGAAAAAGAAAGAAAAGAAAAGAAAGAAAAACGTACATCCCAGGAAACGACAATGTTCATGAGGGTCAACTGAATGAGGCCGAACCATCGCCGTTTGTAGGTTCGATACTGGACCTGGTTGCCTCCATCTCCATTCTCGAGGACGGCGCTGTCGCTCAGCTCTGTTCCCCGTTCTCGAAGGCTGACGTCTGGTGATTCGGGCTTGGTTTGCCAAAAGCGGCTGGCCAATCTGTCTGAGCTGCTGTTGGAGACGGCCATTGTGAGTGTTGTGTTGTGTTGTGTTGTGTTGTGTTGTGAGATGGTAGTTGTCCTCGTTTGTGTGTTTGTCAATGGTATATCCTTTTCTCTCCTTCTCCACTCAGAGATTTTTTCTAATTTCTTCAAATTCCTGTCCTTGTCGATTGACCTTCACTTTCTTCCTTTTCAAAAAGTGAGTTTGTTTGTTGTTGTGTTGCGAAAAAAGTGAAATTGAATTGCTGGACACGTCCGAGTCCCCCCCTTGTGCGAGTTTGAGAGCGCAAGTGCCGAATGAGTGACAGGTAGCTGAAGCTGTGAAACGAACCAGGCCCGCCTACATCCGTGACCACCCCTTCGTGAGGAAAAAATAAAATAAAATAAAATAATTTCTCTCAATGTTTTTTCTCTCTTCGTCTCTCGTTTGCTCCTCTCGTCTGATTCTTTTTTTCTTTTTTTCTTGCTTTGCCCACCGCTTGTCCTTTTCAAAAACTCCGGGTCCAGAGTCTGTCGTCGTCGTCGTCTGCAGTGGGATTTCTCAAGGTGCGCACGTGCCCTTACTCTAGATTACGTAGATAACGGAATCACCGGGGAGAGCTATAAGTCTGGATACGCTTTGCAATGCAGGAAATGGAGCGGCATGGAGTCCAAAAGGGAGAAGAAGAAGAAAAGACGGTTTATCAGAAGTCAAGTACAAGAAGTGAAAACAGAGAGAGAGAGGATCTTGAACTAATAAAAAGGAGGGTAGGAAGCTTAATAGATAAAGGGTGGAAAACAGCCAGAATATAATAAGATAGATAATAGGCAAAAATAGAAAAGAAGACGAAGCTACCAAAAGCTTGGCTTGTTGGGCTTCTGCGCTTACAAAAGAAGCTTGGAAGTGTCCGGCTTTTTGGCTGGACTGCCCGAGGTGGTTTAGTGGAAGCACACTTAGTAGAGGGAGTATTGAGTGGCAGCCCATCCATCCATGCAAGCCAAGCTGGCCCCGGTGGGTGGATGGTGGATGGTGGATGGGATGGGATGGATGCTTGTCCTGAACTTGTTGCGGAGTTGCCACACACCAAAGCAACCTACTACCGTTACTCTCCATGGAGTTGAGCTTGGCTTGGGCCCATCCACCTCTTCTCATCCTCCTCCCCCAAATGAGAGCCAAGGCCCGTGGCGCGCCGTTGCTGTGCGGGGGGGGGGGAGGAGGGGGGGAGACAACGTTGTGCAACAATGGACGGAAGCTGGCGATTTCTCAATCTCCCTCCAATTTGGTTCAGCATGTGCCACGAGGCAAGCCACAAGAGAGTCTTATTTAAAGGCGTCGGCTACAAGTCCACCACATGATGCAAGTTTCATGATTCCAAGTCACCTTGATTGCAACTTCAAGACCGGGGCTAGCATTGGAACCTCGAACGGACGTCATGATAAGGCGCGCGGGACCATGTGTCTTTTGGCTCGATCGGGATCGTCGGCTGTGAGGCTCTTGAAGAAAGAAAGAAAAAAACGTCAAGTCAAGCATATTCTTTTTTCTCTCTTCTCTCCCGCCCATGTCTCGCGTGGTCCGGGGTGGAGACTCACGGCCTGCAGCAGCAGCACAGATTCAACTTTGTGTCTTTTTTTTTTTACCGCACGCACGCACGCAGGGGAGGTTTCAGATGGTCCCTTTCCCTGGGCAGGGCTGACTGTGCTTAGTGCAGCAGCAGAATCGAGGGCTGAGACTATTCTTAAATCCTTCCCTTCAGCTGCGAGGTTATTTTTAAAACCCCACAGGCCTCCCCCCAGTAAGCCATGGCAAACACACAGCTTGAAGAAAAACAAAAGCATCGTCACTGAAGCTTCAAAACAAACGGGAACAGGAAGGGGGGGTAAACAGTCCTGCCATCCTTTTCTGCTACTACTTTGTAAAAAAGAAAAGGGCTAGCATACCGCAAGCATCGGTAGCGCATCTGTCATATGTCGATCCGAGGGTGTGGAGAGACGGCCATGGGAACCAAAATCGGGGCCTGGGGCCGAGGAGGTGTGGGTACGGACAACCTTGACACTGATGTCACCAAAGGCATTGGCTTCGCACGATTGGTCATGGAAAATGGAACCTATGGAGACTGAACTGACAAAGAGGCATGTATGGAACCTTTTGGGGGGGGAGGTGGAAGCACCGGAACCTATGCAAGGAAACCTAACAAGAATTGGTAGGCCGCGGGTCATCGGAAACGTTACCTTGATGGAGACAAGTGACGCTTGCACACATGCACGGGTTACCCTATAGAGCCGATCGTGGATAATGGAGTGTGATTCACTTTTACGCGTATCTGGTCTTGATTGATGAGTAGAAATGATGCATGGAATTATATCTTCCCAATTGAGGATGCATACTTGATTTCTCTACCATTGCTCTCTTCCATTGCTCTATTCCAACATGTGATCAAGATAAAAGCATCGTGCTTCAATGGGTTAAATGTTCCAAGACAGCACTGCCCTTTTTTTAAACAAGGTAATTTATATCCTTGGCAGAGTTAATATATTTCAATATATAGAGGACATCTCGGTTCAAGGCGGCCCGTACTTCTATTCGCGCATTCAGAAGAGAGTCAATTTTTGATTGCGATGCAGACTGAACTCATGGTCCTTTGCTCAGTGGTGTAACTGATAGCTGAGTTGCATTCCTGCTAAAAGTATCGCGAAAGGCGTACATGGCATAGACATCGATCATAGTAGATAACGTCCATATCCGGCTCATGTCTTTGCTTAGACCAAGTTTGCGACATGCTAGAAGGTCTTGATTTGGTTGTAGACATGCGGGCCCTCAGACTCTGATCTAGGCCGCGCCCGCACTGCTTCAATCCCTTGCGTTGAACCCCATAGCTAAACGACGGGAACGACGATCCATGTCATCATCCATCCATCCATCATAATCTATACTTTTACTCTTTCATGTATGATTGATCTGTCTGCGCATGATGCCAAAAGGCTTGTGGCTGGTGGATCGCGGTGGCTCAATCTTCAAGAGTGCTCCCTCAAGATGGAAAACTCGCCATACTCTTACTTGTTGGAGGAATGACGGAGTGATCATCGGTTCAAAATCTATTGGATCCTAACGACAAGACATACAAACAGGATATTGAGGCTATTGATAAATGTAATATATATGTTTATTACCGCTACGAACTGATCTCGGCAGCTTGCATATCCTTCACGGTGAGTGAGGCTATTCCCACTAAAGTGCGTCTTGGGGCGTTGGGATAATTTGGCAGCTCGCGTGAAAAAGGCCTGCTATCAATAAGAGCTCAACTGTGACTCTTAAGAGATAAGATAACGCAAAGATTGATTGAGAATTACCGTCCTTTCTTTGCCCTCCAATAAAAGCCTGGCGCTTCTTTGTGACGAACACACGACTGGGACACTTCCCCACCCGCGGGAATCTTACTGTAACCTCACGGTGCACTCTTATTGGAACCGATTATTTCTAACATGACCTACTTTTTATGATTCAAGGTGAACAAAAAATTGAAGGGAAGTACGTAGTATCTAAATAACGTGGTTAGAATGAATGGAGGACCAAAATCTGAACTTTCACGTTATTCAATGAATACATAAATATACACTTGTTCACGGAAGGAAGTGGCACAGATTCCACCCAATGTTTTCGACTAGAGCCTGCCTGTCGTGCCTGCCTGTCGTGCCTGCCTGTGGTCTGACCAACAACATGTCGCTTTGGCGCTTAAACGATGCACTTCAATGGTCAATATTCATTTAGCCGACTTCAAAACGGCAAGGCTCGCGGGCCGCAGTCAAAGAACCACGTCTGCATCCCCTCATCGGATTCCATAACCAACGATATGGCTGCAGTTGGTTATAGAGACTGCCCCGTGTTTCAGGATGCAACATCACATCATTTCGAGAATAAACAGCCAACGAGGTGCAGGAACAGCCGCCCGAAAATCCAATATTGCAGCTTGGCATCGGCTGAACGCCAGAGCAGTGCTGGTGGTATCATTTAACCCATTGATCCCCAATATGCTCTCCCCTACCTGATCCCATCTTTCGCCCACTACCATCATCATTACCTCAACAAATTAGAAGTACCCGTGTCTCGTCCAAATGTCGAGCATTGACGAAGCAAAAAGGGACGTGGAAGAAGTCGCCAGAGCCCACGGTACACTGGACGACAAGAAACTTGAACGAATCAAGGAACTGGCCCCAGATCTTTATGCAGACATTGAGAGTCAACTTCTCACCAACAACTTTGTGAAAAGCTCGACCAGAATGTAAGAAATCTTTGGTGGCCCATCTGTATGATACCCCATGATGGTTGACCTTTTCCCCGCAGACTTGCCAATGACTTATATATGAGCAATGCACACTTTCTTCTTGAGCTACTCCACAATGCGGACAATAGCAAGTACTCACAGGCCATCGCCGACGAAGAAGTCCCTTCCATCATCTTTGAGGTTTCCCCCGACAAAATCGTCGTCGAGTACAATGAAGATGGCTTCACCAAGGATGACTTGAAGGCCATTTGCGGCATCGGAAATTACAGGAAGTTGTCGGATCAAGAGCCTTCCCTTGGAGAAACGCGATTCGGTTTCAAATCAGTTTTTACTGTCGCCTCCAAAGTACACATTCAATCGGGACATTATTCATTCCACCTTGAACACAGAAAAGAGGATGATGGCACTGGCATGGTGCGTCCGGTATGGCAGGAAAGCGAACCGATTGAGACAAATTCCTGGTTGTGGGAATCCAAGTCGCTGACGAGGATAACTATCCATCTCCAAGAAAACGACGATGCGACAGAAACTAAAAGCTTGAAGGACAAAGTTTTGCGGCAGTTTCGAGATCTGGGGTCTGTCTGTCTCTTGTTTTTCCAGAAGCTGGAGTATGTGGAAGTAAACTTTTATGACGATAAATCTCATTTGGACTCTTGCAAGGAGTTTACGCTCGAAAAAGTCGACGAACACAGAGTGAACATAGAGGCTACATGCCGAAGCGAGAGCGAATCAGTAGTGGAGACGGAGACAACTTATTACCATGTTGCCAGGCATGCGACATCAAGTTTGATGATGAGAGACCACGAAGTCAGCTCGAATACAGCTGAGACCATTCTGGCTTTCCCCCTAACAGAGGACTCGATCCCACTCATCGAACCGCAAGATCTCTTTGCTCTGCTTCCAGTGAAAAAGTCTGGTCTCAAGGTGAGTTGGATATTCCGTTACATGGTTTCAACTTGCTAAAGGATATTAGTTTCTTGTTTACTCCAATCTCGTTTCACATAGCGGCAGACGAGAGGTTGCGATTTTGCCAAAGTACGAGACTACGTTGCTTGACCAGGTTGCTACGACTTTCGTAAACACGATTTTGCAATTTTGTGAGCATCCTGAATTACGATACACCTGGCCGAGGTATCTCCCTGAACCGAATGACGAGCATGATGAGCTCTGGTCGATTCTTATCCCCAAGATCAAGGAGCAGTTTGAGACCACTCCCGTCCTTTGGTCGCTTCATAAGAGCAAACTTCGACTAATTACCGATGTTTATACGGTTTCTACCGAAACAATGGATGATGAAGGCAACTTTTTCTTTGATACAGGCCCCACGGATCAGTTAATTTCCAACGGCTATGCCTCCGAAGATTGCGTTGCCTTGCTTGGCTATGGATTGAAGCCACTTTCTATGGCGTCGGTTGTGGACTTCATTGAAGCCGATGTTACTAGCTCTGACTCAAGGATAAAGTCAGCGCAGACCACTCAGGAGTGGCACTCGAAGGTTGCGAAGTTTATATCACTACTGCTTGCAAGCGATGACGCCGACTCAATAGCGCGCATTAGGAAACTCCCCTTACTTCCGTTGGCCGATGGCCGATGGATTGCTGCCGACGATGGTACTACTTATTTTCCATTTACTAAAGAGGTAGAGATCCCTGAGTCCTTTGATAAACAGCTACTGGATATTGAAGTGACGAAGAATGCAAAGCGGAAGAAGCTCTTCCGCCGTTTGGGGGTTGTGGAAACCGACCTTTCCTCTATTAGAGGGTCAATTCTCAGCAAATATGAATCTGGAATGATAGCTGCCGTCGATATATCTCTATCTAAGAAACATCTTCATTACCTCTACCTAACCCATCCATACAAGAAGGCCCCGGAAGACTTGAAGAGAATCGCGGTGTTTACTAGGGACATGACTCGAGTCTGTCCATCTCAAAATTTACAAGATGTGTATTTACATACGGGACATCCGTACGGCGCCGGAGAGCTTCTCGATACTGAAGCACCAGACATGAAAAACAAGTGCACGCCGTTCTTTCATCCTCATTTGCTTCATGACTGTTATATGGAGGATATTCCAACCAGACCGACGAGCGCCCATCCAACTTGGAAAACATGGCTGTGCAGCTCCTTGAATATTCATGAAGATATTAGGCTTGCGACACGCTTAGGAGCATGGATGTCGACAGAATTCACCTATGTTATTACTCATAAACGCCACAAAATCCTTGGTTTGCTTCAGCACCTCTGGGAAACAGGAGAGTTGTTGAAAGCGAAACATTTGATCAGCCAACTAAAAGTAACTCTAGTACCTATTGCATCAAGCAAAACTTCGTTTCTTGGGGATGCCTATCTGCCGTTTTCGAATCTCCGCAAGACATGGTTGCTATATAGACAGAACGAAGAGGTTTTTCCGTTTCTTGACCTAGGAGCCTCTGTTCCCGACGAGCAGTTGAACGCCCGGTGGATGTTCTTGCACACTTTTCTGGGCGTTGGTAAGGATGATGACTTGAAGTTTCTGTTGGATATTCTTCAACTTATCCGGAGATCTAATCCGTTGGCCTCTTTCCTTGGGCGAGGGAAGATGATGATTGAGCTCTACGCCGAAATCGAAACGAGGTACCACGCGACTGAAGTTAAGACGTCCGCGCATGAACAGTTGAGGTAAGTTGCGTTTAGTCCGGAACAGAACGTGGGAATTGATGCGATTACAGAGAACTCTTCGACGCGGAGGATGTTATATACATTCCAGCATATGATGGAAAGCCTGCTTCGTGGGCTAAAATCAGCTCTTGTGTATGGGACTCCCCGCCAGGCTTCAGCACAAAGCCGTCACTAAAGCGGTCCTTCCTCTCGGCATCTCCAAATAAGCCAAAGACATTGGAAAGGATAACTAATATTTTCCAGAATCTTCTTGGGGTCGGGGACCCAAGCTGGATGGATCTTGTTGCTGAATTGCGCTACCTGCGAAAGACACAGTGCTCCGATGTCGATCGCATTTGGCACCTCTACAAGCTCTTGGGCGGCATGAAATCAACAATAGTGTTTAATAAGATTAGGTACGCCCTTCTCTTCCACATTCACCTTGATAAGCATGCTAACCGAATGATTCAGAAAGGAGTTTGAAGACCACGACCTTCTCTACGTGAACATGGATGACCACCTTGCTTGGTATAAAGTATCTCGGTGTAGATGGTATGGTTTGAACGGAATTAGAGCGAATAGCACCACATGCGCTTTCGAGAAAAAGTTGCAAGACTTCTTCCTTGAGGTCTTGGGAATCAAAATCTTCCGCCACATGACGGAGGTATATGACGAACTGCTCAAAGCGAATGGGAATACACGAGTCGAATGCCTGAAGATGGCCATCTGGCATTTCAATAGCAATCTCTACAAAGGGATGGCTGGTCCTCCAGAGCCAATGGCCACCCGGCTTCTCAACTCTTACCTTTTCCCTGTCCAACACAGGGACGGGACTGTCAAACTTGAGACTTTGGGCACTGAATTTGCTATTATTGATCGGAAAGATCTCGGTGCCAGCTTCAAAGGGAAACTAAAGATACTAGATTTTGAACATAGGGAAGTTTGGTTACTTCAGCCTTTCCTTAGATGGGCGAACCTTCAGCATCGTTATTTGTCGAGGTCTGTCCAGGAAATGACCCTTCTCGGCGGGGGCCAGAGATGTCCCCTATCATCCCCCCATCGTGATATCAAACAAAAGGCGCAAGCGATTTTTCGGTAAGCCTTTTCATTTTTATATGCATCATGTATCTAAGATTGTTGACCATCTTTTCACAGGATCGCGGCCCATTTCCAGAGTCCCAGATGGCGAAACGATCGGAAAGAGCTCTACCAAAAGCTACACAGCGCCGAGGTTGTTGAAGTAGATGCAATCACACTAATACAAACTATCAAACAAGATAGAGTGCCGGCTCGAGGTAGACGAAATCAGGGCGATTTTCACATGGAGGATGGGCCCTTTGGCGAGGGAGAGCTAAAGATATTTGTCCTCAAGGACGAAGCAGCCCAGGAGTTTGCTTTCAACACGGTATTGCCCAGCAAGTTGGCAAGTTGGCTACTGAAGGACCCGAAAAGTCCCAACCCGAATGACGAACAAGCCGAGAACGCCAATCTAGTCATGGCCATTGCCAATATTCTACATTGCAGACAGAATTTGGTAGACCAGACTTTGGATCGGCTGGGCATTGTCCACAATAGCATTCCTACCTTGGATCCCCAGCCAGTCAATAAAGCTGTTATCAACTCACCTGGCAAATCGCTTTTCTCGCCCGAAGCAACAAGGCTAGTGATTCCGGCAAAACAACAGTCGGTGCTGGCCATAGCCAGCCGTCAGAAGCCGGTCACATTCGGGGGGAAGGAAGAAAGTCCCGGACAGAGGCAACCCCTTGTTTTCGGCCCATCCACCAACACCCCAAAGTTTTCTTTCGGTACATGATGGTCAAAGCAATCTGTATTGAGACTTGCCCACGGTAATTACAACACTCATCATAAGAAGCCGAGTCCCTTTCGGTGAAAGGGGTTTACATGGACGCCGATACTCTACCACCAACATCTTGCAATTGTGGGGGGAAACATATACCGTTGAAATCCGAGGGAGCATGATGTCTGATGCACAGGCTGTCCAACCGCATCAAACATCAAACCTCCACTACGGGGATGGGCCGCGGAGAACAACGGAGTCGACTTGATGGGATATACGTCAACACACCTAGATAAGAGGAAGAAAGCAGGTTGGGATGGAGAGAATCTGTTGGACAGAATCTGTAGTGATAGGAAGACGGATTAGAGGCAACAGTTCTTGGTTGATATTATCGTGTGGAGAATCAGCATCAGATTATGAGCTGAATGTACACTTTATTTTGGCTCTTGGAATAAAACTATAATTCGCGCCGTGTAAGACAAGTTCCTTGTGAAAAATGCTCCGCAACCCTGTTGGTATATAGACTATATATGGCATGACTAAAGTCGGATTTCTAGAAGCAAGATGGGCGAACTCATTCCAAGTATATGATCGCCTACAGCGCGAATGATGGGATCGTGTTTTGAAGCTCGACAGGGGTTTTGAAGAGGGCGCAGGGGGGATATTTGAGGAATACCTCCGACTGGAAGGCCAAGGCTCTTGTTATCTTCATCTGATGATTGCCGGAGCGGGGTTGGGGAGTCTGAAGCATTGGTTGGGCGGTGAGTATATTGTTGGTTGACCCTTGGTGTGGATATTCTTCACTCACAGGGGTTTTGACAAAGATAACAATTGCAATGTCTTCTTGTTCTTTTTTTAACCTTTTCCGCTGAAGTGTTCGCATGTGTTTCTCAGCGCTCTCTGATGCCTTGATCCGAAAATGGTCCTCATTACTCTGCAACAATGTCTCAGGAAGAGAGACAGCATGATGGGCAGCTGGTTATTTCAACTTTGTTTCCTGTTTTTATCGGATCATGAGGGTTACATTGGCGGCTGAGGGGGAGCAAGGGGGGGTATCCATCTGAATCTGGTAAGCTTTTCTTTTTTTCTTTCTCTTTTTCCCTTTCATACTCAGTATCCTGCCTTTGCTGCGTTGTTATTGGCTCTGTGACCTTTTTTTGGGGTATAAGATAGCAGAGAGGAGGCGAGGTGAGACAACATGCCCCCCCCCCAGTTATTACTATATGTATGTACTCTGACTGCCGTGGAATCTACTTGTATCTTACTTGGACGCAGTAAGAATGTCTTGCCCGTCGTTGTGCGTCTGCGATCGCACTTTTCAAGGTACGGGAGCAGAGGGTTCACAATTCTTCCAAGGTTATCTGGACCTTCCCGTGATGTCATACGCGTAGTTTTTATGGCGAGGCTGTGTGTATGCATGGTATTTTGCCAAGGAGAGGAGGCGGTGTTTTTTCTTTTGGGAAGTTGTGCAACAGGTGACTTGAGCGAGATACGACTCAGGAACACCGGACGGAGTCGTGGACATTTTGTTTTTGTAACGTGCATTATGAGCGCATAGCGAGAGGAGAAGAGAGGAGAGGAATGAGGTATTTAAAATAATTACCTCGACCAACGGGTGCCTTCATCATCATGGCTTGGATGTTGGGGACGAGAAACGGGAAAAGAAAAAAAGAAAAGAAGAAAAGTAATAGATGACTCGGGTCTTCAGCCCACATGCTCGCGGTGGATATAGACGGGGGAGAGGGATACACACACACGCATACACCATCCATCTAATGATGATCTATCTACTTTTACTCCGTATATAGCTGCTAATACCGCATCGTCTCTTTGTTTGCAGTTCAGCTCGTGCAACAGTCATCAATACATGTAGTCAACGTCCCGCGTTTCTCCACATGGCGCTGCCATATCAGAGCAAGGGCGTTTTGTAGCAACTACTTTGCGGTTTTCAACGCAGAGTTTGAAGAGGGGGGGGGGGGGTTGCTTCCACGCATCGTGCCGATATGGAGAGAGCAACATTGAATGGGTCCAAAGGGGGGGTTGTCTCACGCGGAACACCGTGGGGTCGCTGAGACAAGAAGCCGAGTGCTTCCCTGAGTAGATTGTAGTATCCATGGCTAGAATGTGCCAAACCCGGTATTTTTCTGGGGAATGGATACTGCGCTGGGTCTTGGTGCCCTTTCCCTCCCTTCCCCCCTCCATGTGATGTCAAAAGCAAGGGTAACGTTATCAATGCAACAACAAACCTCTCCAAGCCATTCTTATTCGTTGCTGATGTCGTCTCCGCCGCCCCAAAGGGACATTGGGATGTCTCAGAATATTAGTCGTCTTTCTATACTCTATACTCTGTACAGACGCAAGCATCCATACTAGCACGCGCATAAACAGTTGATTAGTACAGTAAGATCGGCCACCAAAAAAAACGTCCAGCCCGTCCCCAAAAAAAAACGCCGACGCAACGCCATCACCTCGAGTCTAACTTGTTGTAAACTCGCAAGCTGGATGCCCTGTTGAGAAAGAACGCCGGCTGGCTGAAAAGAAAGGCAAAGCTTTAAAAAGGTTACTAGGAAACCCCTTGCTTGTCGTGGGAGCATCGGGCATCAGTGGCTTGAGTGGCGGGAAGGGAAGAGAAGGGAAGGGAAGGGAGGACGTCCCGAGGCGGCAATGGCGGCGGCCAAAGCAGCAAGCCCAGGCATGGAGAGAAACGCCAACGACGGAAGCAAGGAAAAGTAGCGTCATGCCAATGGCTTGATATCCGTGAAAAGCCCTCTGGGCTTTGGACCTATCCGTGATCTCTATTTGTCTCGTCCTCTTGCATCTGGGCCTGTCCTTGCATGGGACAGCCAGCAGTAACATGCCAACATGTGAGCCAGATGACGACTAACAGACACCACCACCATGCTGCATTCTCAAGCATAAACAGAACCTACAAGACCCTCTCCTTCTCCTCCGCCTCCTACCCGTATTCGCATCCCGTTCATCTCCCTTTTTTCCTTTTTGCTGCTGTCTCTTCGCCGCGTCCCAATACGGAATACGTTGCATATATAGACTCGGTCTTATAGAACAGGTATGTACATGCATCATCTCTCCGTTCTCTGCCCTCCCCACCAAACTGGGTGGCGGGCTAAAGTCAAGACATTATCCTTGGAAAAGCAAGAAAAAACCCTGTACTCTCCGTATCCTTGGCAGTCTTCGATTGTCGGTGCCAAGGGTCGAAGAAGGAATACGGAGTGGAATAAATATCGAAGGGGGGGTTTTCCCTTTAGTTCATACGCTCTCGGCTGTATATTGCACACCTCCATGATTATTTGTCTTGGACCAACGGAGCATTCTGGCGGGCGGTTTGTGCTGGACTAACTTCTTTGACTATACGATAGTTGTGCCTTGAAGGGTCATCGCTTGCTACCTCACCAACAACGTCTACTTATACACCGGACGACCTCATAGCCCCGATATATTCTTCGTCCAGCGTCGGCTTCATCTTCGTCTTCGTCATCATCCTCATCTTCATTTACATCTTCTTCCTCGTCTTCATCTTCATCTACATCTGCATCTTCGAGCCAGTTCATCCCTCATCATGGACAAAGACGACGAGAAGCCGACCTCCTCGCAGGCCTCACACGCCCAAAGCGACTTTGAAAAGATTGGCGAGTCCGAGGTGGTCCAGCTTGGCGACCAAGTCATCAAGAAGGACATTGGCGCCTTTCGAATCATCGCCGTTGGCTTCAACATCCCAAACAGTTGGATGGCGGTGGCAACTGCCTTTACCACCGCTGCCGCCGCCGGGGGAACGGTAGAGCTCCTCTACGGCTGCCTCATCTCCACCGTCGTCTACGGCATGGCCGCCGTTAGTCTGGCTGAGCTCGCCAGCGTGTACCCGACAGCCGGCGGGCAATACCACTTCGTCAGCGTCCTTGCGCCCAAGCGGTTCAACAAGTCCCTGTCATACGCCTGCGGCATCATCTCGGCCGTCTCGTTCATCGTCGGCGCCGCGAGCTGCTGCAGCGTTATGAGCAACTCCCTCTGGGCGTTGGCGGCTCACTACACCGGCTACGTCCCCGAGCAATGGCACCTGTTTCTCATATACCAGGCGGCCAACGTCTTTGGCACCGTCTATAACCTGTTTCTCCTGAAGCGAACCAACTGGGTTCACGATGCTCTATGTAAGTTCTTGTTATGGCTGGAGCGTCTTTTACGGCCCCGCGGCAAACCAGACCACTAACCCTTTCTACTCGTACACTGTAGTCTTGTTCTCTATCGCTAGCTTCCTCGCCATCAGCATTACTTGCCTGGTCACTGCCGACAAGCAGCCGTCCCAAAAGGTGTGGACCGACTTCGAGGACACCACTGGATGGCCACCGTTGGTGTCCTTTATAACTGGACTTTCGACGTTTGGTTACATGTACGGATGTCTTGATGGCGCCCTTCACCTGGCCGAGGAGACTCACAATGCCGCCGTGGCCGTTCCGAGGGCACTCATGGCTGTGATTGCCCTTGGATTCACCAGCGCCTTCATCTTTGCCATCTCCATGTCATACGCCATCACGGATCTTCCATCTCTTCTTGCGGAGCCGTTAGTCCCCCCCTCTTCTCCAGACACCTCTATTCAGATGGATAAGCTAACCGAAATTGCCAGTATGCCCATTTACAAGCTCTGGCGAGATGCTACCAAGTCAGATGCTGCCGGCACAGTCTTCATGGTTGCCCTCAGCCTCATCATGCTCTTCATTGTCGTTGCCATTATACAAACCACCTCCCGGCTCATCTGGGCCTTGGCTCGCGATAACGGCATACTCTTCTCACCCTCATTCACCAAGCTGGAACCAAGACTTGGCAACATCCCGGCCAACTCCATCCTCCTCACGTCCTTCTTCATCTTCGTGTGTGGCTGCATCAGTCTCGGCTCCAGTGCCGCGTTCAACGCCCTTGTCAGCTCATTTATTATCCTGCAGTTTATCTCCTTTGCGATGCCGGCGGCGCTCCTGATTTACCAGAGGCGTGACCCGTCGCTGCTCCCGTCCACCAGGAGCTTCAAGGTCCCTGAGGTCGTCGGCTGGATCTGCAACATTGGCACCTGTTTCACGGCCGTCGTCGAGCTTGTTTTCTTTACATTTCCCGCTGTGCTGCCCGTTACGGGTACTTCTATGAGTGAGTTTTTTATGCAACATTTTACGATGCATGCTGTTGTTTTTGTTGTTGTTCTAACGAGATGAACAGATTACGCCTCCGTCGTGTTAGCCATCGTTGCTTTGATCAGTGTGGCCAACTGGTTTCTCTACGCCAAGAAGCATTATCAGGGACCTCGTATGGAGTTTTATTTGTAGTCTGTTTGTTTGGATACAGGTGTCTAAAAAGTGTATCTATATGGGAGGAAAATGTACCTTTGTTATTCTGTTACAGGGGAGTAGATTACGGTTGAACTTGATGCTTAGATGATTAGTTTTCCTACTATTTTGTTTTAATAATTATCTTGTATATTTTAGATCCATTAATGAGTGGGACATTAAATGCCAGACTCCTTCAGTCTTGGTTGAACCACTGGCGATGATGCTATGCTACGAATGCTTTCTCAACCTTGCAAGGGATATGCTGATGCCTCGGTCCCTTTCCCTCTGAAAAGCGATACGGCCAATCACGCCCTTGGAATTACAGCCTCATAGAGAGCTTCTTCCATGCAAGCACATCTTGACGCCCGTTATTCCGTTGACCGAGTCATCTCGCTATTCGCCATTCGCCCTTCGACGTGGGGGTTACGCCTTGACTCGACGACTTTCCTTTTTACGATAGCGAATTATGCCAAGCCGTCATCTATAAGATTCACCGAGAGGGTTCTAGACCGACGTTGAGAGACGGTCTCAGGAAGCGCCCCAACGTCAACTTCAAGTTGACATTTGACGGCACTCGGTAGGTCTACATCCGAGGTGAGCGTTTCATCGCAAGTGAGACTAGGTCACTACTGCCCTACGCCGTATTCGATATACGGACGGGAGGGCCGGATTTTCGCCCGGCAACAAATCGGCCAGACGTCAGTCCCGCACCGTCTGGGCGTGTATTGAGACCGGAAATGGGAGAGGCTAGAGGGCGAGAGGGAGGGATGTCTCGAGCCCCTCATCAGATAATCAAAAGGAACCATTCAAACCCGCCGAACTGAGTCAAGATAAGTACCCCGGCCGCACCTCAAATTGAGTCTGAGACAGATATGTTCTTGCCTTTGAGGCAAATTTTCGATCCTCGCCTCTTGAGATAACTCCGGTCATCGCGGTACATGCGAGAGCATCGGAGTCGTCGTGATTCACAGTCTCGGGTATCTTGGCTTTGTGACCGCCACCTTGCAGGTTATCTAGGCACCGACGGATTTTACGGCTGGTTCAAGGAGGGCGGGATATGAAATGAGATCTCAGATGCATTTACGGACGGGGAGGCAAGACTGCACGACTGAAGGGGGTGCGTCGATCACGCCGAAAGATTCACGCACTGCGTGTTCTGCCGTATTCTTAAAGAGGGATGAGAGCAAACGCGGAACTCGGCTTGAGTTGCTACTCTGTACTGAGACATGAGGGAAAAGAAGATGATCTGGGACTTTGATCCTTATAAATGACACAATATTAGCTCTCGAGTCTTTCTAATATTTCGTCTTATAACCCTCCATAAAAAACAAGCCAGAATTACTGTTAACAAGATGTTTAAACCTCTTGCATTGCTTGCCATTGATCTATCGGCTATTTGAGCCTAAGCAAGTCATCGAAATAATCGTCTGCAAAGCCTCAAAGGCGATTATGCTATTAGGAACCAGATTCCAGTTTGGAAATAACAAGAGGACCGGTCCGATAGGTGATTCCGCTGGCTCTTTTATGAATGAGCTTCTTAGCCAGGTTCATTGACTGATACTTCATTGGGTATGTATAAGAATACCCTTCCACGTGCAAAATTAGCTTGTATTCTCCAACTACAGTACAGATCATTATCTTCCGAGATGTTGCCTTTCAACCTCATTGGGAGAGGGTCAACAGCAGCCGATCAGAATAACGCATTGAGAAGAAGTCAAACAATGCGACCATTGTTAAGGGCACTCATTGAAAGGGCGTCGAGTTTAAATCCAAGCCCCCTAATCTGATATCAGTAAGACCCATAGCAGCTCATTACTCTTTACAACCTGCAGCGTGGGATGAGACCAGCATTCCATCCATCACGGGATGCACACACTCTAGGTATGCAAGGCACAACACTGCCATGCGGCATCTCGTAGCCCAACCATTCCAAGTCATTGCATTAGCGAATCGGAACACTCATCTCCTGACAAATTCATCCGTCTACAAAAAAGCTTGTCAATCTGTGACATTTCAACATGCTTTTTAGTTTGACTTGAGAGGGTCAAACGCCTCAGGCGCTTTTCTTCCCCTTCCCCGTGGGCCCCGTGGCGCTTAAGCCAAAACTAACCGCTCAGGGGGCTGAAACGTCAAAACGCTGAACGTCCGTCTCATCATCACAACAGTGAAGCACTCGGAGCATCAGGCTTTTTTTTTTGCCCCCCCTCCCTTCCCTCCACGATACAAACCCTCTTTTACACTGCCGTTTTATTTTATACGGTTGTCACTGCAAAATATGACATAAAGTTCCGTCGCCATGTATATGTGGAGTTGACGTCCGAGGGGTGGGCCTCGTCCGAGGGTCGTCGCAGGACATGTCACAGAAGGCATCCCCGAAACCATCTTGACGCCGCTGGAAAAAAAAGTATTTTTCCATCATCTTTGTCACCTCTTATGAAAATTTCTAGATGATTGACACAGAAAAGCCATGCGGTCAGATGTCAAAGAGCCCTTCGGACATGACTCCTACCGGTCTCAACTACGTCTCCAAAAGATCGGGCAGCCGCTCGGCATCGCCTGATCCCGATGAGAAAAGCCTCCTTGGAGAAACAGAGATGATACTCGTCTCGTAACTCAAACGCATGAATAGGTGCTTCGGATTTGATGAAGGTTTTGAGGTATAAGAAGGGCTCTTCATCCGGTCCCAGAGAATCCATCATCAACAAGCTCAACAACATCTTCTCATCCACTCAACCAACACTTCACGGCCCGGTGCCTTTTCTTCTGTACATTTTCCTGTCATTTATTCTTTTCGACCTGGTGTCCTTTCTTTTATTTAGATCCTCATTGCCTGCATCAAATACCCCTTTGTTCACTTCTTAAACGTTCATTCATATTATAAATCCGTCAAAATGCGTTTCTCCATCGCCACTCTTCTCACTCGTACGTTCCCCCCTCCTCTTCATATCATTATCCCCCTTAACATACTAACAAAAACTGCAGTCGCCCTCTCCGTCGCCGCTCAAAACGGTGGAGCCAGCTGCACCGGTGGTGAAACTCCCGCGCCTGCTCCCCCACCCAATGCCAACAACGGAGAGACCGGCGGCGCTGCTGTTCCCGCTGGCTTCGATGCCTCCATCGGCGACCCAGCCGGTGCCAAGAACCTCGGTAACGGCCAGGGCAAGCAATTCGTAAGTCCAACGCATGACCGGATGGTCATACATGAGGGGGAGAGAGAAGAAAAGAAACTAACAAGAGGTTCAGATCACCGGAGCATGCCTCTCAAACGCCGACTGCGCTTCAGGATGTTGCGCGGCCGTCCGCGGAGGAGCCCTCTGCAGTGGCGTAGGAGCCCAGTTCCAGAACGGAAAGCAGGGCTGCGGCAGCTTCAAGGCCGGGAAGCGCAGCGTGGACATTACCAAGCGAAGTGCCAAGTTCAGAGCCTACTAGGCTCGGGAAAAAGAAATATGTGATGAGAAGAACCATATTTGAGATCTAGGCTGAAAATATGCCTTTGATTCAAAAGTCTTCTCGGGTCCTCCCTGGATAGGTCCTTGGCATTGGCTGGATTCAGTGCCTCACGACTAGTTAGATAGACGCCCTATCCTTGTACCATCTCAATAATAGACACATCATACACCTCCTCCTCCATTTCTCTAATCGTACCATATGGCATTCATGCCAAACCCCGGCTCCGGGACCCTCACCCTTGCCACTCTGGCAAGAAACTCATCCTGCCACCTATAAATCTCCAGCCATCCCTCCTGATCATCCGTGATTGCCACCCATTCATCCGTCCAATCGCTTGGCGAAACCGCATTGCTGTGGCCGCCGCTCGTGGGCGTGGGGTTCAGACATATCTGGCTCTCAATGCTCCCCTGGGGGGAGAGTTTAAAGGCCGCGATGTAGCCCGTCAGATCAAAGCTGTTCGCGCGAGAGGAGGCGAACAGATATTTCCCCGAGTGCGAGAGGGCGCAGACGTCGGCTCGGTATTGCGTCCAGCGATCTGGTATACCGGGGGGGATGAGGGGGAAGTGCCGGTCCGTAAAGTATGGGAGGTGATTACTCGGATCAATACAGTATTCACATATTCTATTGCCCTTTTCCATGAGGACGTAGAGGAACTGTCCCGAGGGGTGCATGCTGACCCATCTAGGGTGATCGCGCGGATCCGGACACGGTACTGAGCCTACGAGTTCAAGTTCGGGTGATTCGGGGTTGGGACGGCGGTGGACCCAGAGCTTGTTAGCCTTGAGGTCGGCAGAGTAAAGATATGTTTCTGTGGGGTCAAAGACCATGCCATGGATGCCCGTGTCCGGCTGGTAAGGGTAGTTTTGGACATTAGCAGCAAGAGCGCCGGTTGAGGAGTCGGTAGTGAAGACGGAGCCGTGGCCTGCGTGGTTGTAGAAGGGGTTGCAGTAGACGGCGTAGGGCGGTTTGCTGGCCGCAAGGAGGAATATGGCTCTGGTGTTTGTTTCGGAGGATGAGGCGGCAGCTGTGCGGTTGTCAGTGAGATGAGATGAGATGAGATGGATGTATGGTTTAGTATATCAAGGTGAGATGTACGGTCATGAAGCATGGGATGAGAGACTTGGTGTTTGATGGATGTGGGTGATTCAACAGCGAAACTGGACCATTTCTTCATGGCAGCGCCATAGATGGTTTTCTTTTCATGCTGGAAAAAGGTTAAATTGGTTAGTCAATTGGGTATCAAAAAGAAGAAGAAGAAAAAACGAAGAAAGAAAGAAAGATAAAAATAGTGATGTTTGTGAAAACTTGCATCAAAAGTCATCCATGAAATGGGCTCGTCTTGGGGAATCTCGGTGCGCTTGATGAGCTCGAGGGTAAGGGCCTCGTCGTCAAAGGCGAATGTGAAAATGGCGCCTGGAGGGGTCCATGTGCCGACCATGAGATGATGGACAGGCATTGCGGTGTGTCGGTGTCGGTGACGGTGCTGGTGTTGGTGTAAAAGGTAGTTGTGCATGCATACAACGACAGGGAAATTAGACAAGACAAAGGAATCTCTAGCAAATCACATTATGATATCATTTCAGCATCACTCTAGGTTAGATTCCATTTCTCAATTTTCTAGAAACATCACCCCACGCACGTGCATTCTCATCATCAGACATCAGATCCGCCATTTCCATTTCCGTTCCAGAGCCGACGTCCAAATGGAATTCGTCTATGGCTTCCGACGCCAATGCCGAACTGTATTTCCACCGTGGGCACGCCATAGGTAGTAATCATAGCATCTCTACCCCTCACTGCAACTCATCCCTGAGAGTAAGTCAGTCAGTCGCCTTCCATTCTGTCAAGTTAGCTGCCGTCTGTTGGTTCCGGAATCGCGGGGCACCATCGACTGTGGAACCGGGTCATGAACCCTGCACGTTGCGAAATCAATGGGGCGGCGAAGCAACACGGGAGTCGACATCGGGAGATGCAACGGTACTTGTTCAACTAGCCAGCCAATCAAAGAACTCGTCTTCATCTGTTAGATATCCTCCCCCCCTCCCTCTCCCATGTCATGTCCAATGAATCCTATAGGACAAGCGCGTTATTTCTCGGGTCCTTTTTCCGGTTAAGCGGCCTCGAAAAGCAAGGCAAGAACCTGTGTCTCGCTTGGTTTGCTGGAAAAGTCCTTTTGAAGTAATCTCCAGTCCAACCAGAATCGGCATCTTCCTTGACCTACCGACCTGGTATTGTGGGGTTTCACCGTACCTCAGGCTAGACATGCCTACATGGACTGCCATAGCTCTTGGGCGGCCAACGTGCGGAATGGGGATATGATTTCGGCACATTGTCAGTGGCTTGAATGCATGTGGGATGTCCGATCCACTATTAGAGAGAGCATGGGAGGTGTTTGTCGGGATTATTCGTTTTAATACAAGTTTGATATGAAGATGGTGTAGAATATATATCGAGTCTTGCTCCCACCATCAAAGTCTAATCTTCCTCCTCCTCTTCCTCATCATCACAACATCACTCACCTTTACTCCTCCCCCCCTCCTCTTTCACCACCCAGCATACCAAATTCAGCATTTATATATAAAATCTACCTTTCAGTTCGACAGCAATACATCACCATTGTATTTCGCATTATTCCTCATCACATCCGCAATGGCTCCTCACGCTACCGACATCAACGAGTCCAGCAAGGGCACCTCGTCCCAGACCGCCCCCCAAAGCGAGGAGCGCACCAGCCGCTTCGACCCTACGTTTACCCAGCGCGTCATTGAGACCATGGGCCCCGACGTCACTCCACGAAACAGAGTCCTCTTCAGCTCTCTGCTCAAGCACCTTCACAACTTTGCCCGCGAGGTCGAGCTAACGACGGATGAGTGGATGACAGGCGTGCACTTTGTCAACGCCGTTGGTCACATCTCCACAAAGACTCGCAACGAGGCGCACCGAGTTTCTGATGTTCTCGGCCTTGAGACGTAAGCTTACAATAACACGCCCCCCCCCTTCTACGAATGCCTTCTTTCTTTCTCTTTATACTAACAAGACCTCTTAGTCTCGTCGACGAAATTGCCAACAAAATTGTGGCAGAGGGCGATGTTGATCCCACGTCGTCTTCCATTCTCGGACCCTTCTGGTCCCCCAACGCCCCCTTCCGTGAGAACGGCTCGTCCATCATCCAGGACGTTGCGCCCAATGGCCGCGTCACCCTGATGCACGGCACCATCACCGACCTCATCACCGGCAAGCCCATCCCCAACGCCGTCTTCGACATCTGGCAGGCCAGCTCCAACGGCAAGTACGATTTCCAGGACCCGGACAACCAGACGCCCAACAACCTCCGGGGCAAGTTCCGCGCGGACGAGAACGGAAAGTACCGGTTCTACTGCTACCACCCGACGGCCTATTCCCTGCCTACCGATGGCCCTGCCTACGAGCTTCTGAAGCTCATGGATAGACACCCCATGCGACCGGCGCACATTCACATCATGGTAAGTCCATCGTCAAATGCAATTACATGTGGTAAGCCCATCATCAGGCGACTAACAGAAGAAATCTTACAGGTTACGCATCCCGAGTACAAGGGCTGCACGACTCAGCTCTACCCCAAGGACGACCCCTGGCTGGCCACCGACACCGTCTTCGCCGTCAAGGACGATCTGGTTGTCGACTTCTTCCCCTCCAAGGATCCCAATGCCGAGCTTGATCTCGAGTACAACGTGATTCTGGCACCTGCGGGCTACAAGGGCAAGCAATTCGGTCCGTCGCTGTAAAAATAGAAAAAGCAGGATAAGAGAGACAGGAAGAGAGAGAGAGAGAGCGTGTGTGGAAGACAAAGGTTCAAGGGCGCATTGACGACGATACGAGGGTGAATGTGAGACTATGTACGAGTAAGGCTCGGCGGTGTTTCCTTTTTTTCTTTCTTTTCCTTTTGGTTACCTTTTGTTTTTGTATTGGGAAAGGCTGGGGTGTTTATTTTGGGTGATTTTTATTTATTTTTTATTTTCTTACCGCATGCAGATAGAAGTGGGCTTGGGTTTTGGTACTTTTGGACATATCATTCGTGTTCTGAAGCAAGCCTCCATGTTTTTGGCACTTGGTGGTTTTTCAATCATTTACTTGGCAATTTGTGATGACAACCACAGCAACGGCAATGCTTTCCCCTGTCGACCTATAAATGAATCATACAAGTAGTACTCCGGAAACAGAAAAGGAGACACACATCCTGGCTCGAGTAAAATACCCTACAGTGCTTACATGGTGACTGAGCTTGTCAAGAAAAACAACATGCCAGATCATCTGGAGTGCATAACTCCCCTCCCATCCCCCAGCCGGATGTAGAAACGCCCAGCCATTTCTGTAAACAAAAGAAGCAAAGTGCTGTACTCTGTATGTAACCTCGTGTAATTGTGTGTCAAGCCAAGCCTACCTCTGCAATGATTCACGGTCTGTGTGTGGGATGATGCATGTGCATTTGGGCTCATCACCTCTTCCGAATATAGGTGGCTTTCCTGACGGCCTCGGAAGGCAGAAGCAGGTAGACAGAACATGTTCAATTAGAGATCTAGAAAAGCCGTGGCATCACAAGATCATCTGATACCATTCCCAATATCTACTAGAATCCAATAAAAGGTAACATTCAGACCTCGTGGCAGCTCTAGCAACGGCCACCATCGCCGGCCAGTCCCCCCCCTTCCCGAAACCCTACCCTTTTCCTCCTCCTTTTTTTCTCCTCTTCTATTTTCGGTTCCCTTTTCTCTCTTAGCATTGTCACCATAATACGGAGTAGTAAAGCGAAGTAACATTTCATCCCACTGCTAGGATTGTTTATCAGACCATACTCTGTACTATATCCCCTAAAACGACCACTCATGGTGCAATGCGTCACTGGCTTCCCCACCAAAAACACCACTCTCTTGCCTGGAAACCGGTAAATCTGGAACCTTAGATGCATTGATGATTCGACAATTAAATTCTTCTTCATCCTCTTTGTTTCTCTTGCTTTGTTTTGTTTTGTTTAATGCACGCACTATCCCCAGCTGGACTGTCACATTCCCTTTTCTATTACAAGTACCTTATCCAAACCCACCCACCCATTAAACGCCATTAACGCTGTCCCGTGCACTGTCCGCCGCCGCCGACAGGCCCGCGACCCCCCCATAGGTACCTACTCCATCCTCCATACTCCGTACCTACACGCTGAACGCTTTGGTGAATGCGTTGTTCCCCCCTGGTCGTCGCCCCAGCAACACAAGCCATCTTTACCCCACATAAACAACACAATCAGCCTCGCTTCCCTTGAAACTCCCCTTACCTCAACCGCCAATACCATCACTACCTACCTGGCCACTACCTCACCACCACCAACCACAACCAACACCGTACCAACCCCAAAAAAACCACACATCAGCTCCACCTGACGCAATGCCGTAAATCGTTTTGTTTAAACCTGCCAACTATCTTACTCCTGCCTGCCTTGCCTGCCTTGCCTGCATACCTGCCTACTTGCTTGCTTGCTTAGAAACAAGAAGCGCAAGAAAGAGAAGAAAAAAAGGGCTGAAAGTAACAATCCCAAATACACCACCCTCATCATCATCATCCCTTATTCTTGGCAAAGCAACTTGTATGGCAATGGCATACTAAAGTAATACTCGTCACAAAAAAAGAAGAAAGGAAAAAAAAGAAAAATACACCATTAGCTTGAGCATTCACACATCTTTGGTATTCTTCTCTTTTTTTTCTTTTTTCCCGGCCCGTTGGACGACCAATTATCTTTTTCCTTTCTTTTTCTTATATGTTTGTTTTATTCTCCGCGTTTCAGTTTATATATATTCCTGTTGTCAAGCCTACCCACAACGCACACACTCACTCCCACACGTTGCCCCCCCCGTGTTACGTTTGCTGTCGATAGCATCAGCATTCAGCCCAAGTCCGTGCATATCACCTCTCAACTGCCAACACCTCTGAGGAGAGGAAGAAAACGATTGATTGGGTAAAAAAGAAAGAAGTCGAAGAAGAATAAACGAGCATACGAATTGCACATAATCGTGCAATGGCATCGAGCAATGATTTCTATACCACCAATCACAAGCCCCCAGGCCATCAGCGAGCAAAGTCATCTGTCCTAAAGACATTCATGCACCGCCGCCAACAGTCCGACGCAACCGCCTTGTCGTCTCGCCCGCCGCCCCTCGATACGCAAATACAAACGCATACGCATTCGCATCAACATCAGCAACAGTACCAGCAGTACGGCGGCAGCAGCACAATCATGGCAATTGGCGGCTTTGCAAAGAACAACCCCGGCGCCCTGGGCGAGCTCCAGCAGAACCAGCAAGAGTCCGCTCCACGCTCTCCGCGACGGTCTCGAGACGAACGACGCTTCGAAGTCGCCGACCGCACACGCTCTCCGGCCAAGACGTCGTTTCTCAGCCTGGCAAAGTCCCGCGAATCGTCCCCGACCAAGAAGAACAAGGAACCAAAGTCCGGATCCAACTTCACCGACTTCCTCGGTCGACCCAAGTCGCTCAAGAACCTGCACAAAATATTGACCGACGACGACATACGATCGAGCAAAGATAAAGAAAACAGAACACCGGACGAGATCCTCAGCGCTCCGCTGCCCCCCATCTACGCTCAGTTTGCTCAGGGAACATCCATGAGCCCGAGGGGGATTGGAAGCCCGACCGGAAGTATAGGAAGGGATTCCTCGGATTCCAATGGCAAGAAGGAGAGACCCAAGTCATTCATGTTCCCGTCCAGATCCTCGCACAACGTCAAGTCGGAATCGAAAAAGAGCGACTTGGTAGGCCGGGGCTTGAAGACGTCCGACGGCAAGTCATCGCAGACACAGAGAAGCAAAGCCTTTAGCGCCTTTGCCAGTTTCGGTCATGGGCGATCAAAGTCAACAGTAACGAGTCCCAAGAATGGCTCGGTGGCTTCGGCCAGCTCGGCGGAGTACATGCTCGATCCCAAGGACATTGACAAGCAGCTTGAGGCACTGCTAGATCGTCGTAACATACCCGAGAATCAGAGGTACAAGATGAGGAATCTCAACGACACAATCAAGATGGAGTTTATCCGGCAGGACTGGGCAGAGATGCAGGCCGCCAAGCTAGATCGGCCAGTGACCAAGGGCAGCCTCAACAGCATCGAGGCCGCTACCGCTGCCGCATCGGCCGCCGTTTCCGACGCCGAAGCTGAGGAGAAGCCGAAGCGGAGCCGTGGCAGGAGCTTTACCTTTTCACGGGGTAAAAAGGACAACCGGTCGTCGTCCAAGAAGCGAGGCGAGGGGACGTTGGGCCGCCATTTCAGGAGCAAATCGACGGATAGCGTAGTCAGTGAGCGGCCAACTTCCAGCGCCTCCAACAATGTTGGCTCTAGTCTACTGGCCAAGATCAAACCGGGGCAGCGGCCGGACGATTACGTTGGGTATCTTAGAAAGGTCCAGAAGCCGGAGCTGGTCGAGGTTGGGAAGCTCCACAAGCTTCGCTTGCTGCTACGCAACGAAACCGTCGCTTGGATAGAGGACTTTATCCAACAAGGCGGTATGAAGGAGATTGTTGGGTTGCTAAACCGCATCATGGAGGTTGAGTGGAGGTTAGTACCCACCCCCCAACAACGACAACACATGGTCTTTTATTATTGTCCCCCCACATCCCTTTATGCAGGCTGTAGAGTGTTTGTTTGCTAACTTCGTTTGTGCGATCAATCTATAGAGAGGAGCATGAAGATGCGCTACTCCATGAAAACCTGCTCTGCCTCAAGGCCCTGTCCACGACTGCAAAGGCCATGGAGTATCTCCACTCAGTCCAGGCAGATCTTTTCCCCAAATTATTGCATATGCTGTTCGACCCGGAGAAAAAGGGCCCAAGCGAGTTCACAACACGCAACATCGTTACGTCGGTCCTCTTCACCTACATCGAATCCGCCACCCCGGCGGAGAGAGTCTCCAGAGCTAGGATCGTTCTGGGCCACCTCCGGGACCCTGTACCAGACGAGTCTGCCCGCCCGTTACCCTTTGTTCTTGAAATGAGACAGGACAGGCCTTATCGAGTATGGTGTAGGGAAGTTGTTAATGTGACTAAAGAGGTCTTTTGGATCTTCCTTCACAACCTAAACATCATTGCCCTCCAATCTGACAAGAAGGACACTGAGGCGACCGAGACAGGCATGTCACGGCAAGGCGGCGGTAATGACGAGCAGCAGCAGCAGCACTCCTACATGCGTCGCCATTTCCCACCGGAGAAACCACCCGTCCCCGCCGCCCCATATGTGGGTGGTGTCGAGTGGGATGCCACTAATTACCTGGCCTCCCATCTGGATCTCTTGAATGCCATCCTTGCCTGCACCCCCTCACGCGACGACCGCAACAAGCTGCGGGCCGACCTCCGCATCTCAGGCTGGGAACGGTGCCTAGGGGGTAGCCTACGTCTGTGCAAAGAAAAGTTTTACGGTAGCGTGCATACAGGACTGCGGACATGGGTCGCAGCAGCAGCCGACGATGAATGGGACGTCCGGGATGTGAGGTACGGGCCGCCGGCAGATTCGAGATCCCCAGCCAAAAAGGTCGGCGGTGGACAGAGGAAGAAGGTTGAGGAAGCGCCAAAACTCGACATGCCTAAACTCGACTTTGGATTGGAACAGGTACAAGCTCCCAAGGATGCGTGGTTGTCATGAGAGGAAAGGAGAGGAGGATGGGGTGTGTGTGTGGGGGGAGAGAGAGCGAGAGAGAGAGAGTCAGTCAGTCAAGGTCAGGTTATCATGCAAGACGCTTGTGGCGGTCTGTCACGTATAAAACACGCAATAGTCGCATATATATGTGGCGTGGCGTAGAATGCTGGCTGGAGGAGTATTGGGCATTTTCATCGAAAAGATTGCCGATGGGCGTTACATGTTGGTGGATTTCTCCTTGTCACATCCCCCCTGGCACGTCTCGGCACCAGCCTATCGGATATTTGAGGAGGGGGGGGAGGCATTGGGTACCGGGAGGGGAATTCTTTCATTTTGGTTTTATCATTGGGGTTTATGGGTTCTTCTGTATGATTGCATGTTCATGAATTAATGACACGACGAGGCCGCTGGCCCTCCATCTTTTTTGATGAAAAATTTTTGTGCCGAACTTTTAATACGCAAACGATTGGCCAGCGTGAGTGGATTGCCCGGCACGATATGAGGGAAGGGTGTACGGGATCGCCAAAGCAGGGCAGCCCCCCCTCCCCCCCCTGGACCTGAGGAGGGGGGAGGGGGCACTTGGCAATAAGCAGGCCTGCTCTCTTAGGTGCCACGATGTAGTTTGAAGGCTTCGTGAACCGACATGCCCTTGAGCACGTCCTCCTTCACCCTGGCATCTGCAGCAACCATATCGGGCAGCAACTCCAAGACCCTGTCAACCTTGTCTCTCGGTATGACGACGACTCCATTCACTGGGTCGTGGAAAGCAATATCGCCCGGATTAATCACGACGCCATTGATTTCGACGGGTACCTGGGTTGCCCAGGGGACACTTCCACCACCTGCGCCGACAGTGGAGGTGCCATAGCCCCAGATCTGCAAAGCTTAGACCTGTGAAAAGAGCAAGAGAGCCCATTGACGGGGAAAAGGGTCCGTCAGGTAGCAAGGGGGGAAGGGGGGGAGTCGGGGGGGTTCTTACAGGTAAACCGGTGCTTCTCAATTCGTCAAGATCTCTGACTCTGCCGGCAACGACAATGCCTCTTACCTGGCGCACCTTCATGCGGAGCGCCATTATACCGCCACACACGGCATTCGTCTGTCCCGGTGGCTGCTTCAACACGACAAAGGTGCCAGGCTCTGCCAAATCAGCCCAGTGGGTGTCCTTGGGAATGTTGAATGCGGGAAGATTGCCGCTACTACCGCCACCATCTTCGAGGGCCTGACCCTTTTGACCCTTTGGCACGAATAAGACGGTGGACACTGGCGCGACGGTGACAGCGGAGCTATCGGCTTGGCTTCCGGGCAGTGGACTATAGGCAACGAGGTCAGCAATGAAGCCAGCCCCTGGAACCTTGAGCTTCAGCAGGGCGTCCGAAATGTCGCAGGCCGAGTACTGCTGAAGCTGGGCAACCAGGTCGGCGGAAAGTGGCGACGGAAACTGAGACTCCAACTGCGACAACGACTGCGACTCTGATTGTTGGGCCATGACGGTTATGAATCAGTGATGATTGATCGATTGCCAATAAGGTCGATGATCCCCGGGCCGGCTCTTGGGCTGAGGTTCCCCCCTGGTGTCTTGGTGACGTAAAAACCGCGCGATCAGGACAAGGAAGAATAGCGGAGTCTGCGGATGGCCTGCTGTTGCTCGTGCTGGTACTGTTACCGTTACCGTTACTATTACTTCTTCTGCTGCTGCTGCTGATGCTGCTGCTTGCTTGCTTGCTTGTTTGTTCGTCCGACTCGGCTTGGTCTTTGCTCTGGGTCTGGGTCGGGGTCTGATTACTACCTCTGTTCCAGGTTGCTTCTTGCGGCTGTGGCTACCTTACTAGGTACTAAAAATGCTGCTCTTGGTGGTGCTGCTACAGAAGAACGTTGCTTCTGATGTAGCTACTCCTGGTTACTCCTGGACCCGGCAGAGTTTGTCGGAAACGCAGGCGCACGGATGGCGTGCCTGCGTGCTGTGTGCCTGCGCTGGGGGTGTTTGATGAGAAGTCGGTGAGAAGCGGCTGCTTTTAGGGCTTTGGGGTGACTGTAGAAGAGCTTGGAAGAATCAAGAAAAAGAGGCCCCGAAGGAGCAAGATGCTGCTGCTTGCTGGGTCTACTGCCTTGTTGGTTACCGGGGGTGTGAGTGAGTGAGCGGGTGAGTGAATGAGTGAGACGCTTCCCTGGCAGGACTTGACCCAGAGGAATGATGTTGTTGTTGTTATTGTTGTTATTGTTATTTTCTGTTCGAATGTAGGTATTTGTGTTATTGTTGTGGTGGTTCTTACAATTCAAGCAAAAGTCTTCCAAGGTGCAGTTGCCGTACTTGCAGCTTCCCCGGCGAGGACGGAGGCAGCGATGCGGGCAGGCGCAAGTAGTTGGGAAGCGAGGAAGTGCAAGAGCAAGAGGTGAGCTTAGAATGGGATTGGACAGGGAGCGACTACCCAATGCAGTAGAGTATCTGATGGAGGTACGTACCCCGGTCCTGCCACTCGCAGCTGTGAACCAGGGCAGAAAACGGATGCATGTGCAAGTGGAGGGGAAAGCCTTGGGGGCCATTGGCTACAGCCTACAGCGTACCACGGGCAACGGTACCGGCGACGGTACGGAGTAACATGGCATCAAAGGCAAGCACCTGCATTTGTAAAGGTTGGGGGTACGTACATACTGCGCACCTTCCAGGTTGTCTTGTTGCTTGCCTCAATGCGCTCCCTTGTTCACCAACCTTGGCTAAAATCCCCCCCTTCAGCCTCTACTTATCCTTGAGCGCGAGCATGAGCCAATTCCCAAAAAACCAACCCAGTCCATCCCCTCCCTCCCCTGGCCCTGGCCATCCTTGGATATGAGAGCCCTGGAAGCCCTGGTGCCCGTGCTACGGGACTGCAACAGTGGGTCGGCGGCGGGGTTTCCTGATGGGCCGGAGCCACGACGGGAGCCGCCGCTACGCGGGTCCGCCAATCAACCTCCGTACCATCCCGCGGCGTTGCTGCAAGTCCCGGTAGGGGTGAATGATGAGCCAGAGCCAAAAGGGTCTCGAGATTGTTAGTATTTGCCTTAGTTTTTCCTTTAGGGTACGGAACGGTACGGTAGACATGCAAGTATGCACTGTACTGTACTGAATGTAGCCTCACTCTTACTGGCAACCGCGAATGCATGGATGGAAAACTCCGGTAGAAGAAGGGGCTGCTATAGGTTGGGCGATGTATGTACGCATGTATGTGCGTAGGCACGTACAAGGAGAAAGAGGAGGGAAAGAGCAACTGCAGCATGTCAGAAGACACCGGCCATTGGCTCTTGCGGCGATCGGAGCTTGGCTACTTGGTGTTGTCCAGGGTGATGTGATGTGGCCTCCCCTTTAACACGCTGCTACTGGGTACGGATCATGTAAGAAGCCTTCCATGTTGCAGGGCCTTTGCCTATACGAACTAAAGCTTGCATACCAATCTGGAATAGTACTTGCTTGCTGTCATGGTCATGGACAAGGACCTGGACCTGGTACACGGAGAGACAGAAAGCACAGTCACACTCGCAGCCTTGTCTCGCCTTTGTCTTGTCTCTCCGTCTTGTCTCTCCGTCTTGTTTTGTCTTGTCCCTTTCTTACTTCTTTCTTGTCTCGTCCTACTCTTCTTGCGTGACCTTATTGGGAAGGGGAGGGGAGGGGAGGAGAGGAGAGGAGAGGAGAGCGAAGAGAAGAGAAAAGAATCGACAACGTGTGATGCTATGTGATGTGATGTGATGTGATGGAGGATGGGCTGGAATCTGGATCCAGGCATGTACAGTTCTCATACCGACTCCTTGCACCTTCCATGAGAGAGCTAAGAGCCTACTTTAGCGCCTTACACACCTGTCAGACTCGATGCCAGAACAACAAACAACCTGTTGGAACCATCTGGAGTCGCCGTCGAGTCACGCAGAAACAACTCCCTTTAGCACCATCAAATCGGTGCCAGTCTTGGCCTACAGAAGCAAAATTCTCATGGATTAGGTGGTCTGAGCCCTCGGTGACAGACCCGGTGTTCCCTACAGCAACCGGTGAGCGCGGCTTGGTATGCACTGCGGCAGCCTCGGCTGCGATATCACGAACCCGATCCCTTGGAAGCGGAATTAGTATTATTTCCTACTAGTTTTTACCAACGCTGAGGACACGGAAGCGAAATGTCTTTGCCAAACCCGGCTTACCAAGTTGAGCGAAGCGAAGAAGCAAAGACCGAGGGAACAAAAAAAAACGTACTACTACCACTACTTTTTTATTATTACTTTGTACTTGTTAAGTACTACTAATTACTGCGTAAGAAAGCAGTGGACCCAACATTCTGATGAAGCTGAAATTCCCAACCAGGGGAGGGCCAAAGCCCTGGAGTTGCATTCGCCGCCCTTTAGCCCGAGTCCCATTCGCCAGTGCGACTCGGAGGGCCAGTCGGAGGGCCTCCGATATTGGGAAGACGAAAAAAAAAGGGTCAGCACACCAAGTTCTAGATACTGGCGAAGAGAAAAGAGATCACCGGGGAGGAGGGTGACGGCGGAGTGTGTGACTGCCAAGTAGCCCTATTGGCTCTTGAATCCACGACGACCGGCCGACCATATCGACGGCAGACTGCATTAAGAAGTAGGGGAAGAAGAAAAAGAAGAGGAAAAAAACCAGACCTTTCCTATCAGCTCCCCTTGTTTGGTTGTTTGGAGGGCGTCTGATTGTGAAGGGGCAGCATCCCCCCTCCCTCCTCTCTAAACAGCAACCATTCATAGCAAAAGCTGCATATACCTGCTCATCTTGGCTGTGTTGGTGTAACATCAAAACCAACCAACCCAAGGCCAAGTCGTGGCATCATGGGCCTCCAGGCGCTGTGCTGCTAATCTGGCGATGTCGTTCTTGCAAACCCGCGCAGCTAACAGAGATCTGAACAACTCGGTGCGCCATTACATGCAGGTACTAACAACGTGCTGTCTTATCTAGCAGAAACGAACGCTGATCAGTGCGCATGGTGGCTGTTGTTTCTCCTTCCATGTCTCTCATTTTTTGTATTTCTCCCCCCCTTGTCGTTTTGATCAACTGGCTGGTTATTTTCTGTCTCTCGCAAGGGGAGCTCAACTGGCTGGCTTGGCAAACAAACAGACAAAAAAAGAAGAAAAAGAAAAAAAAGAGAATAAAGAATAAAAAGGCGATACACCCCCGCCCCCACTTACTCCATGGTGGTAATGCGATGTGGTATAATTCGAGTAATAATAACGTCAAATAATGCCAATTTATTCAAATTGTGCGTCTGGCAGGCTATAGGATGGGGCTTCTGGCCTCTGCTTCCGGTTCCGACTTACGACTCTTGCAGAATCACCTCTGTTGGCCACGCCTGACTCAATGCCTTTCCCTCTTTGAGCGCAAGATACATGCAGATTTGCCAGGATATAGGGCGTACGGGTATGGCAGGCCTGGCAATTGGATCCAAGTTTGCTTCCCTGCAGGCTGGAATGGCGCGGGGGCGCACATTTGACGATGCTACGCAAGTCATGCATAGCATCTCGAGACCACGGACGGATAGCAACCCCTCTCAAGATCCGTCAATCAAGCGAAACTGAGGCAAGCCAAATCAGGATCTTGGCATACGAAAAATTAAAGGTACTGCGGTCATGGATGGATCAGTCAGTACATTGTACATTGGTCGAATCCACAGATGCTTCTATACCGCCCCCTCCTCATCAAAATACCGATACATTTCGGTCTCGTCGTCACGGCGTGTCAATGTCTGAGTGGCATTCCACTAGACATGGTGACGAAAGTGATTTCGACATTTTGTACCGATAATATGCACCTATGCACGCTCTCGAGGTCGTACAAGTGAGTTGGTGCCAGGCGGTACCACGTCAATGGGCTATATCACCATGTCGATTAAATAGTAATAACCTCTGAACCAGCACGTCGGGACTGACACAACCACCCCCCCTCTCCCTCGCCCTCCTCATCCCCATCCCCATCCCCTTTCCATCCCCATGTTCACCTGCTCGGACCCCCCCAGACAAGCTGAATGTATCGAGACTAAATCCCTTTACTGTTTGCTCTAGGAGCCGAATTCACATCGGGGATAAGTTCCGGGGGGAGCGGAGATCCAAGGCACTAATATTGAAAGAGGCTCTAGTGATGCAAGAAGCAGGGTCGATGCGATCTAATGACGATCGTTACAGGACCGAAAGAAGGCGTAGTACCTTGGTTACATACTACGTGCCAAGACACCCAGGACCAAGGTCCTAACCCAAGCTTGCTTGGTTGTCTGTCAAGTCAGCGTGGCAATGTCCAACAAGTGTCATGTGTATGTATGTATGTCTGCATGATTTCCTGAACTAAATCAGACCAAAGTCGTTGCTCGGGGGGGAGCTTGTTATATGATGCTACAAACTGTAGCTATGTCCTTAGTTCCCGTGTGGTTCTTCGGTCCTACTGGCGTTGATGAGGTTTGGCGCCGCAAGTGTGCAAATCGTTGACACGCTTTTTCACTTGACAACGTCTTAGTCCTGACGCAGTCAAGGCCATTCCTTGCCCGATCAAGTTTAGCCTGAGGGGCACGTGGTGGACACTGGGACTTGAGACCCTCAAAGGCTTCACAGCCGTCTGGCCGACGCACTTTGACACTCCAGTCGGCCGCTGCCAGTGACTTGCCATCCATGCCCATCCATCATCCATGCTCCCCAATGCCCCAATGCCCCAACCCCCCCATGTCATCCCACACAATCCAATCCCAAGCTCGGCAGCCAAAAGGTAAGCATGTGGTCAAGGACGTTTAGTTAAGCACGACTTACTCTGAATATAGTCAAGTTTGAGGCTCGAAGGTTGCAGTAAAAGAAGGTAAAAGACATACATGACGATCTAAAGAAACTATTAGGTCCTCAAGTGCTGATCAGCGGCCGCAATTGATGGACAGCCGAAATCGAAACCGAAATGCAGCAGCAGCAGCAAGAGGGTTTGCTTGATTTCTCAATTCTACCCAAAGGTGCTAATGTACCTTGTATGCACATCCCATACCTAGCTACCTACGTAAACATGTCGCCTTGCCTGCAGTGTGCCATGGGCTAAATGAATAACACAGCAGCAAACATGCCAGTCTGCGTATCTCTTTACGACTTTCTGCCTGGCGGTACCTATAGTAAGTAGTACGTACATGGGAGGAGAAGAGGGGAGGAGAGAGGAGGAGGAGGAGGACCACCCATGGATGCTTGAATACCTACCTCCACCTCCACCACCCACTACACTAATAACTGTTGCTGCATTTCATTCAATCCGAGTTTGGCATGGAGATGGGCCTTGCGGTAGCCTCTTCAGAGTCTCGTTGCTAACTGGTCCGCCGGGGCCTGTAACTGCAGCACATCGCATCGCACAACCTCGCCATGTGCACGCAAGCGCACTCATCTGGCTGTTTTTATACGCACACCACTTGGGGCCTGCAGCCGCCACCACCACAAAAAAAAAAAGAGGAAGAAAAAAGAAAATAAAGAGAGAGAGAGAGAGAGAGAGAGAGAGAGAGAGAGAGAGAGAGAGAGAGAGAGCGAGGTCTTCCTCTACTTGGTTTCTTGGCTTGCTGCCTTTTCGTCGGCCGACTGCAAGTTTTAGTTGGGGGTCGCCACATCTGCAGCAAACAGGCTGCTAACTCTCTACCTAGTAGGTAATGTACATTCCATGATTGCTCTGGGCTCCATACTACCTATACGCCTTGCGCAAAGCAACGAGTCTGCTGAAAGAGCACAAGACAAAATAAAACATTACTCCCAAACTGCTTGCTCTCTCTCTCTCTCTCTCTCTCTCTTGTCCTTGAGGTAGAGGTATGCAGGGTACTTGCCCAGGAGGTATTTTCCCTATCTATCCCATCCCATCCCACCCCATCTCATTGTAATCAATCATATCTATACTCCGCATTGTGCCTACCTTACCTACTAGGTAGGATCCACGGATGGTACATAGCCTAATATACGGGCATTACTTCATACTCCCCTTACCTTACCTAAGGAGGTACCTATTTTGCCTTGGTATTAATCATACGACGCACACGTCCTCACACAACATACTGCATACATCCAATGATATTACTACGCACACATGCAACGCACACGCATACCTACACATGGAGGCCCCGTACGTACATACATACATACATACACTCATACATACGTACATACATAAGGTACATTTCGGACGCATCAATGCAATGTACCGGAAGGATTAAACGCCAAAAAAAGAAATCAACTCGAGACCACTACTGGCCCTTTTCCCCTTCCCACTTGGCCTACGTACGCCATCGCCTATCCGCCGCCAGACTGACAGATCACCTCACACAAGCCGAGCGCCGCAAACGCAAAGCCTTTCTTCCCCCACACCCTCTCCTCCTCCTCCTCCTCCTCCTCACTGTTTTGCCCACTGCACTGCACTGCACTGCACCCGCACCGCACCGCACCGCACACATCCATTGCGCAAGTCCAGTCGGTCCCTCACTCACTCACTCAACTCACTCACTCATTGATTCACTCACACTCACACACTTGCACTCCTCACTCCAAGTTTCTACTGAGCTCACTCCTCCAGCATCCCGTGTCGTCTCTCTCTCTCTCTCTCTTTCGCTCGCTCGCTCGCCCATCGCCTCGTCACAACGTTGTTCTCTCTCCCGACACCCCCAGCCACGTCGTCGTCGTCGCCGCGGCCGCGGCCTCTATTCTCGTTTTTTCTTCTCCCCTCTCCCTTCTAACCCTCTCTCAGACCAACCTTGAACCACCACCACGGCCCCACCACACTTTTCAGGTTCAAAGACCCCGAGGGGTCTCCAACATCCTATAGCTTGCCTTGCCTGTTTGCGAGATCTCCTGCTACTACTAGCCAGCACCAGACAGAGACAGACCTGCACTGCTCCTGCATTGCACCGCGTGTGTGCGTGCCGGTACATACCAGACCATACCGTACCGTACCATACCAATACCATACCATACCATTCCATCCCATCCACCTACCTGCCTCTGCCTCTGCCTGCCTACCTACAGTTCATAAAACCGCTTCTCTTTTAGCCCAGCGATTCGGATAGTAGCTAGGGTTTTTACTGGAACCCTGTCGGTGACAATGTCAATAAAGTAAGCCTTTCTTCCATGCGAGCGACCATTCTTTCCGTTCCCTTTATCTTGCTCCCGTCCCCTACTTTCTTGTTTCCATCTTCTCTTTGCCCATCTCTGTTCTTCCTCTCCTCCTCCTACTTCTCCTCCTCTTCTTCTTGCTTTCACTCTTCACTCTCACCCGTGTGCGCTCGCTTCATCTCTACTTCTCATATCAAACTCGTTCTCTCTTGGCTCCCTCCCCTCTTCTCTCTAGACTAGACTCAAACATCTTTTTGAGTCTCCTCTCCCAATCCTCCTCCTTTACTTCCTCCTATTCTCCTTGCTCCCTTTTCCCTTCTCCATCTGTGCGCGTGTATCACTTGCTCGCTCGCTTCGCTTGCCTATCCCACCCGCATTCGCTGCCCCGCTATCTATCCCATATCATCTCATGGCAGCCATGGGCTCGGGCCCCGCCCCACGATGAACAACCCTCATGACTATCTCATCCCGAGCCCAAGTCCCTCGCGGCCAGTCGATCCTGACAATGCCGATAGTTGGGTAATGCTCAACCAGAGCGGCTTCGTGAAGCTGGGGAATGAACGAATCCTACTGAAGCTTGACTCGCGAATATCATGCGAACTGTCCGTGCCCCAGGAGCTAAGGGCTCGTTGCACCCCGTTTCAGCGCAAGAGTGACAAGGGCGCCCTCTTCCTGACCAACAAGCGGGTTGGTTCAATCTCCAACATTCCGATTGGGTCCCTGTTTTTTGTGTGTTAACTTGACCTCTAGATTGTCTACCTGCCGGCTAAACCAACTCAAGAACCAAAATTTGAATCCTTCAGCGCGCCCATACTGAAGTTCCAGGACTCCACCACAAGCTCCTCCATGTGGTGGGGATGGGTCTGGAAGTCTGATTGTATACCAGTGTCCGGCGGCGGAGTTCCTGCCGACCTGCCTCGAATCGAGGTCAAATTCACCTTTTCCGATGGCGGCATGATGGATTTTAACGAGGCCTACATGCGGCTACGAGAGCGCCTATTCCAATATCAAGAAATGCGCAGGGAACTGGGTGCCGGCTCTGATGTCCCTGACGAACCGTTGCCAGCATACGAGGCTCAGGGTAACCAACCAGAGGCACCGTCGGCAGACACCCTGGCGGTCCCTCCACCCAATCAGTCGGATAGCTCTTCCAGTCGTAGAGCTCCCGATGAGCCGCCCCCGAATTATGACGAAGCGCAAGCGCAGCAACTCAGCAATCGATTGGAGGATCATATACGACGAGAAGTGGACCGTGGAACGGGGGATGACTAAAACCTAAAACGAGATGCATCACGAAGTACTTATGGCAGATTTATGACGAACGATACACGATGACGATGCTGCGTATTCTTCTCTCCCTTGAGTGATCATATTGGATCAACTTCTATTAATTCTTTTCACCTGGCGCGCAGACTCATTTCATGTCATGGGCTTTGGGAGGGCGTGGATTCATGCTACGTCTTAGATGTTGGTCCTGGTATGGATGAGGGTTTGTCAATTAGAGGGTTCATTAATAAGACTTGGGCAATTCGGTATATGAAATGTTTCGCGATATCTTTATGATTTGGGCGCATCGCATGTTCAAGCTTTTCCAGGACAGCATGAAAGTAAAAATAAAATAAAAACATTGCTTCTAGTCTGGTTCTCGTTCTAGAAATGATGCGCCAGAAAACCTTATCGTGAGGCAAACGCCTGGTGACTCGCCTAGCAAACCCACAACATCCTTGTGTCTACACTGACAAGGGCACCACCACATCTTTGAAGGTGGAGGCACGAAGACGGAGTGGCGTACCGAAGCTGAAGACGCCCATTCGGCCTAGGCATTTCTGGTATTAAAACGGCTAGATGATTCATACAGCCGATGAGTCAGCATACTGCTTATTAACATCATTAATCATGTGATTTACTTCGTGACGTGGTCGGCTGAGACAGACCAATCAGAATCGGTCAATTCCGGACCAGTTTTCGCTTTGCGATTTTGACCGAGAGCTTCCGACCACTTACGCTCGAACGCAAATAACGATACCGCTCAACGAAACCGACCGCCACGGCGATTCGTCCATATCTCGACAAATAAATCGCAATGGGTATCTGGGAATCATTTTCCGACATTGTCGAGGCCGTGACGCCCTGGAGCGTCGTCGAGGCCGAGGCCCCGGCTGAGGAGCCCAAGGTACGGACCGAGAAAGAGAGAGGGAAAAAAACAAGTTGCGCTGTTTCGCCAATTGTGGTTTTGGGGCGGTGGTTTTTGCCGCATGCGTCGCATAAACTGGCGCATTAGGCTTGGGACTTGGTGCATAGGTGCTAATCGTGTGTATAGGAGGAGCCCGCCGCCGAGGAGATCAAGGAGGAGGCCCCCGCAGCTGAAGAGCCCGAGAAGGAAGAAGAGAAGGAGGAAGAGGAGGAAGAAGAGGACGAGGAGGACGAGATTGTTGACCCCAAGGTTATCTTCGAAAAAGGTTCGTCAATCATACCCATGTTGCGCATCCCGATTTCGATTTATGCCCGTATCATATATGCCTCGAGGGATTTCCGGTTGCTGGGGGGGGCTGACACATGGATGTTGCGACATGATGAGAAGGAATACATGATACTAATACGTGCGATTCTTAGAGTGCGAAAAGTCTGCGCAATGCTCCCCTGTCAAGCACCACTTCGATGAGTGTGTTGAGCGAGTTCACAAGCAGGAGAGCGAGGAGGGCGAGGCCAAGGAGGACTGTGTTGAAGAATGTACGTGATCAAAGCAACTCCAACATCCCACCACCCCGCACCACAGGGGATTATGCTGGTTATATCGACCCGACATGATCCATGGATGTCGCCTTACCGTTTGACTATTTGTTTGCTAACCAATATGCTCAGTCTTCCACCTTGCTCACTGCGCCACCGCATGCGCTGCCCCTAAGGTGTGGGCCAAGTTAAGATAAATCAACAAAATCACCAATACTTGTTCCGATGATTGCATACGAGCCGCAGTGAATAGTTGAGTCGGGGAGAGAGAGAGAGATTTCAACACAGTCATCGGATCCCAATTGACGGTCAACTTTATTCCCCCCTGGGGGTACATGTTCCCGTAACAAAAACTGCCAACCAACGGCGGCGACGTCAAAAGCAGCAGCTAGTCTATCAAGCTTGGCTGCCCTGTTTGTATCATACGCTCAAAGCGCCTGGAAGAAAATAGATTTCTCTCTTCGTGTGTCATTGTCCTCATGTTTCATAGTGATTCATTGGCGGGATGGATTCATGAATGGATGAACAAATGAATGTGTATTAGTTTTGTTTCCAGATTACAACCTCATGATTTATGACAATGCCCTTGTAGTCTATAATACTCTAAACTCATCTTCTTGCTCCGACGTCTCTGCGAACTAAATGGCTCTTTAACGTCACGTGAGAAAGGGCCCATTTGCTGTATTAGCTTGATCTCGGATGACTGGCCCCTGCTCTATTCGCTTTCAAGTCCAATTGGTGATGCTGATAGAGAGATATCCAATCCAAAGGGCGATAAGATACATGGAATCATGATTACCCGAACATGATTCACTGGAAGGAGAAAAAAATGCAAGAGCGGTCTTGCCGAGAAGCCAAGGCCCCTTCCTTTCTTTGAAGAAAAATTGCGTAATAAGTACTTTGTACTCGAAACTGTATGGTAGCATTTTTAAGGAGAAGCTTGCAAAAAGTTCTAAGGCGTTGATGAGGCATCACAGGCAAAAACCTACACCCCCTTCATCTTTGAAGCCCTAAGTTGCTGCAAATTGATCAACTAGTTTAAACACACACACCCACGCATTCTGAGAAAATAAAGCATATCTTGATTAGCCGCAATCATCAAGGGGAACAACGAGGCGGCTATGTCGGGAAACAAGGTTAAGGGGAGGCTCACCACGGGCAGCCATGCAGGCGGCAGAGTCATGAAAGCAGCCGCCAAGAAGAGGTCTACACTTGGTGAATTTCTTTCCTCGGGCTCAATGAATTTTGACGGTGAAGAATAGTGGTTTTTCTAACATTGGTTTAGCAACAGACCCTTCAAAGTTACTCTCCAAGGCATCTTCTCCGCATGACAAGTCTCCCAAGGCGAGTAACAGAGCGTTTGCCCTAGGAACCACGCCCACAAAGGGTCAGGGGAAGCGTAAGCGTGAAGATGCAGAGGATGAGAGCCACACAGAGGACGGCGAGACGCCCCGGCCGGCAAAGAAGTCCAAGGCCGCGGCGCCAAAGGCCGAGAAAAGGCCATCTCGGGTAGATGCTGCACCTGCTGTCATCAACAAGGTCCCCTCCAAGGTCCTCACGGTCCTCATCTTCGGCGCCGGCGAGTGCGGCGAGCTTGGCCTCGGGCCTAAGCGAAAGACCGCGCTGAACCCGAGAGTCAACCCTTTCCTGGATCCCAATGCCGCGGACAAATTCCACGCTGTGCAGGTGGCCTGCGGTGGGATGCACACGCTCGCCCTGACTGCGGATAATAAGATTGTGAGCTGGGGTGTCAACGACAATGATGCCCTGGGGAGGGACACACGCTGGGATGGTGGGATGAGGAACGCGGATGAGAGTGAGGATGAGGACGATGAGGACCTGAATCCGCACGAGTCGACGCCGACGAATGTTCCGACGAGTTACTTCCCTGAGGGGACTGCGTTTGTGCAGGTTGCCGCCGGAGATAGCTGCAGCTTTGCGCTTACTGAGATGGGTCTCGTCTACGGATGGGGGACATTCCTGGTGAGTCTCAGTTTTAGGATATGACCGATGGAAAATGTCTAACCTGATGGGTGCCCAGGACTCCCAAGGCAGGGCACGCTTCCGACTGGACGAGAACAAGGAGCTCATTGAGAAGCAAGAGAAGCCCATTCTCATTCCGGGCCTGAGCAGGATTACGCAGATTGCCTGCGGTGCGAACCACGCCCTCGCCCTGGATGCTTCAGGCACCGTCTGGGGCTGGGGCAACTGTGAACAGAATCAGCTCGGGCGCCCGCATGCAGGGGCCCCGGAAGACACCCTTACACCTCGCAGAGTCGAGATCGGCCGCCGGGGCATCATCAAGTACATTGCGTCCGGGGAGTATCACTCGTTTGCTGTCGACGACAGGGACCGCGTCTGGGGCTGGGGGCTGAACAGCTTTGGCGAGGCGGGCTGTGCGAAGACTGCTGGCGGGGACGCGGCTGTCCTCCCGGAGCCGAAGAAGATTCGGGGCTTGTCAAAGAAGGGAATCCGGGTCATGGACGGTGGTGCTCATCACTCTGCCGCCGTGACGGCGGATGGCGAGTGTCTCGTATGGGGACGTCTCGACGGCGGACAGCTAGGCATCAAGTTCTCGCAGGAACAACTCGGCGACGACACGCAAATCCGGCGAGACGAGTACAACAAGCCTCGCATCTGTCTCAAGCCCACCGCCGTCCCCAACACTGGCAAAGCCGCCCACGTCGCCTGCGGAACCGATCACACAATCATCGTCAACGACCAAGGCCACGGCTACGCCACCGGGTTCGGCTCCTCCGGACAGTTAGGTTTGGGAGACGAAGACGATAGAGATGTTGCGCACAAGATGGGCGGGAAGAATGTAGTGGAGGGGGAGTTGCTGTGGGCGGGTGCTGGTGGGCAGTTTTCGGTTGTTGCTGCGACGGTAAAGACTGAATGATGGGGGTTTAGCTGCTGAATCTCTCTCTCTCTCTCTCTCTCTTACTATCAGCCCTAGCATTTCCTTTGAAACCTTGAATGGGGCGTAAAGTTTACGAAATATAGAATTGAGTTTATGAGATATTTCTAGTCTGAGATTATATATGAAAACTTGGAAACTCTAAAAAGCACATCAACTACCAGTTTTCACTTGAGCGACATGTTCGAAATATCACTTTCACGCGCATAGGACATCTGGCAAGACGATATTGATATGTCATGCATAGAGCTTGTCAATGAAAGTTGTATGAAACTATAAAACGATACAAAGCAGCAATACACCAAAAACACCAAAAAGAATAACCCGCCGCTCATGTTGTACAGCATGCTGCTTCACACCTCGGTTCATGAGTTGGTCCCCACACATTTCATATGATACCTCCTCCAAATTATCTCAAGTTTCGTCATATCAAAAAAGAAAGAACAAAAAACCTAGACCCAGCCTCCCGATCCTTTTAAACTCCTCATTTGGTCCCGTTTTGTCCCTTTCCCAAAAGTGGCGTCGACTCATTACGATCATCATAGACTTGACTGTCGGTGGAATTCCTGGGCTTGTCACCATCCGATACCGTCAAGCCCTGTTTAATTTTGAAAATACTGCCTCGAGTGCTGCTCCGTGGATTGGCCGCCCTGTTGGCAGGGCCGAGACGCAGTTGTTGCCTCATTTCATCCAGCGACGACCTAACAGGCACAGTGCCACTAGCGACTCGTCCATCAGGGCCGGTGGAGTTCTGACGCCTCATGAAGACGGCTGTCTTTACGGGTCGTTCATGATGACCCGAGTCACTCTTGTATGATCCGATAGGATGCTCCTCAGAATTCTCTGGGATATTGATCAAATTAGCGCCATCGGTCGTCTTCGTAATCGCAATACCGATGCCTGGCGCCTCGGCGTGAGGGCGACGAGCTCTCGGAGCGGGTGTGAGACGCCTGATCGCCTTATGCACATCAACGTAGACATCAGATTCGTCAACAATTTCCCTGCAACGGTTAGCACGTAGAACAAAGATTCGGGCCTAGCAGATACATACTCTCCAATAAGTTCCTCAATAACGTCTTCCAGAGTGACAACACCAAGGGCGCCATGGTCAGAACCCGGAAACTCGGAAACCAGCACCATATGAGATTTACCCTCCTGGAAGAAGTTGATAATGTCTAGACAGCTTGTTTCCGGTCGAGTTTCTACGATGGCGCCAAGCTGAACATCTCGGACGGGGATGCGATCCTCAGGGTCGTAAGTGATGAGGGTCTTGACAAGAAGCATTCCAACAAAGTCTGTCTCATTACCGGCACGGTAAATGGGAATTCTCGAGTAGCCTGATGACAGAATAGTGTCCATGGTCTCCTCATCCAAAATATGGTCCTCAGCAAGGGAGTAGACATCGTCCATGGGGGTCATGACCTCTGAGACCGGCTTGTCCTTTAGGTCCAAGACGGCCGTGATAATGGTGACCTCGTCTTGGTTTAATCGCTCCGAAGCCTCACCAAGTGTTCTGTGAAGAGTCACGAGAGTCTTGAGTCCATTCTTCTTGTATACAGTGCCATGGTCTTCGCCGAGAATCCAGTCGAGTAGTTTGGCAGTAGGCCAGGCGATGGGGCCCAACAGATACATGAGCCCCAGGACGGGCTTTGCCATGTATCCGCCGATGGGCAGGCCATATCGGACGCAGACGGACTGGGGAACGATTTCGCCAAAGATGACTATTAGAGGAAGGGTTAGCTGGGAATTTTGAAGCTGTTAATGTTGGAGCATCTTACCAATAAGAACAGTACTGCCGACGACGGCAGCAATACCACCGCCCAGAAAACGGTCTAATACGACAGGCAGAGATTCGTTGACAATGACGTTAGCGAGAAGCAACGTGACCAGTACCCAATGCTTGCCTCTGTTAAGCAGCTGCAAGACTCTCTTGGCATTCTTTTGTTGTGATTCGGTAGGATCTCCGGAGATGACCTGAAGATAGATGCTATCCTGTCCCATCAACCTAGTTTAATTGTCAGTGTTTGTCGCAGCAGGGCGAGAGACAAGGCAAAGCAATGACGTACGCTATTGTTAACCCGGCAAATGCACCGCCCAGCAGAACCAAAGCAATTGATCCTACGGCGAGCACCCACAGGGGAGTATTTACTGCTTCCTCTCCATGATGGTCGCGTACCGATAGAGGAGCTGCAGAGACCGAGGTCAGACCGATCCCAAGCAGCCGTCCCAGTCCGAGGACGGCCGGCCTGAAGTTGGCGAGCCCAGTAGAAGCACCTCTCTTCTGCATATCAATCTTGTAGGCTTTCGGATATATCGTCTCAGGTAGGGTTGTATTATTTGAGGGCTCGTGTCGATGCCGAGTCAGCCGTCGAGAAGAACAAGTTGGCACGGGTCAGAATTCTAGGTGGTCGCAGGATGGGCGAGAAGAGCGGAAACGCGGCGCGGTGCGGTGCGATGCGGTGCGGTGGCACTTGGTTGTTGTTTCTTGGCTTGTTTCTCCGAGAAATGGTCCTCTGCAATGTGGAATTTGCAAGCAATTGACGTGAGTCAAGAGAGAAATGCAATGATATGCAAGGGGGTTTATAAGTTCCCGAGGGGGGGCAGTTGATGGGTGACGGTGACGATGATGAAATAGACAAAGAAGGTGGGAATAGAAAGGGAATGGATCCGAGGCGTCAGAGCTTCCTCCCAAGGATATGGATGATACTAAGTTTAGGTCCTGTTTTTTGGAGGGTTCAATGTGGGCCCGATGACGACAGATTACAGCGCCCACCAGCCTGTTCTAGGGATGCCTAGCGCGTTGTCTAACTGTATTACAGCGCCCTCACCTGCTGTATCGGTACGTTCCTGTAGGGGACTTGGGGGACGACTTTGGTGGGCGCAACGCCACAAACCTTGGCGATGGTATCAGAACGCTTGGAGCCAACCTTGTTTCCCATCCATTGCTCCATCAACGGTTTCATCGAGACTCTGCCAAATGTAACAGCAGCCCGTCTTTCGCCGCCATAATACCAGTGATAATTTATCCGTAAGAGGGGGCTCTGAGACTATGCGTGATTTGGAATGGCATGCGTGCGGTGACATTATTGCTCTTGGGTCATTAGCAGAGTCGATCTCATTGATAAGACTCCACCGCATACATATGATAATGAGACTAATAAGGGCAATATACTTTGGGTATCACAACCTTGGAACTCTGGGAAGTGGACACCAAAAGGTACGAAGCATAAATCTTTATAGGCCAGGTACCTAGTAGGTTCCTAGATACCTAGGTAGTACCTCTGGACATCGCTTGGCAACCGAGTGAGCTATATTTGCCCTGGAATTTAATTTGCTCGCTCGCTTCCGTTATCTAAGCTTCTTCTTAAAGTCTGATAACAGGTCTCTCGTTTCTTCATCTCATTGGACGAATACCACATGGCCGGAAACATGTATTGAGAAGGTGCCTCCCCGTACATGCAGTTGCATACAAATGTGGATAAAGATAAAACCCTTTCTTACGCCAAGAAACACATGGACCTGAAAAGCTTCAATATCCACCAATCTTGTCTCTACAACTGAATCAAAACCACATCGAGCACACCTTCTGACCTCCGCAGACCCTCTATCACTGCATCGTTCACCTTGCCGTCCACTCCCAAAATCATTAGGGCCTCATTGTCCTTCTTGGGGTCGCGATCCTGAGGCAGCGAGTCTCCATCCAGGCCAGCCACCTGCATGAAGTTGATATTGATGCCATGCGACCCCAGTACCATTCCAACTCCACCAATCTTGCCTGGCTCGTCATAATTATGCAGGATAATCATCTTTCCTTCTGGGCTAAAGGTGGCATTGAACTTGTCAAGCTTGGAGATGTACACCCGCTTGTCTGATGCATACCCCTCGATGACCTGCTCCCCGCGTCCGTCCTCTGCGATGGCCCTTAGACGCACGAGGTTGGCAAAAGTCTGGTCATCAGACTGATGTGAGTGCGTCTCACTGATGGAGATGCCCTTTTCTTTGGCAATCAGGGCGGCGTTGACGATGTTGACATGCGAGTCGCTGAACGAGGCAACCAGTCCCTTGACCAGGGCAGCATACAGCGGCTTCGTGTTTTGCATTCCGGCCAAGTCTCCGTGATATATCAGCTCAAACTTGCGGCCACCGACCATTCCGCCCTTGGTCCTCACAAAGTGTTGAGTGTAAAGAAGACCCATCTTTTCAACTAGCTGCACCGACGGCTGCAGCTTGCGATACTCCTCTGGCATAATAATGGGAGCATTGACAGCACTGGTGGGAAGTCCACCGCGCAAAATCTCAAGCACTTGAGTGCACACGTCCATGGAGACATTCTCTTGTGCTTCCACAGTGGATGCTCCCAGATGTGGTGTGGCTACCACCTTGGGATGCTTGGCAAGTTGAGCGGCTGTCGAATCGGGTTTCGGTGGCTCCGAAGTGAACACATCGATGCCTGCTCCAGCAATCCATCCCTCCTCTAGAGCCTTCAATAGAGCTGCCTCGTTATAGACTCCACCTCTTGCAACATTGAGAACTCGGGCCGTTTTCTTCATTGACTTGAACTCTTCCTCTCCAATGAGATCCAGAGTTGTCGCCAGTAGCGGTGTGTGGATGGTGAGGAAATCAACGACCGGCAATAACTCGTTTAGGGAAGCTGCCATCTCAACGCCCGCATGCCGAGCCATATCAACACTGGCATAAGGGTCGACAGCAATGACTTTCATCCCGAGTCCTTTTGCCATTCTGGCAACATTCATACCGACCTTTCCCAGGCCAACTATGCCCAGAGTTTTGCGTCCCACCTCGACACCAACAAGCTTGCTTCTCTCCCATGCACCCTGCTTGACAGTGCCATCTGCTCGGCCAACATTCCTAGCTGTGGCGAGCAGCAGAGCTACCGTGTGTTCAGCGGCAGCTAGGATGTTGCCTGATGGTGAATTGACGACAATAATGCCCTGGGAAGTTGCAGCTGGCACATTGATATTATCAACGCCAACTCCTGCTCGTGCCACTACCCTGAGATTCTTTCCAGCTTGAAGAACTTCCTCGGTTACTTTGGTTTCAGAACGAACAATGAGGCCTTGATAGTCTGGGATGAGAGAGATCAGGTCTTCCGGAGACAAACCTGACCTAACGTCGACGTCAAAATGTGGCTTCAACAAAGCAAGTCCATCTTGTGAAACTTTTTCTGGGACGAGAACTCGGGGAAGATTTGCAGGTTTACTATCATGCAAGTTCTCATTGGTAGCGATTGGAGCCATGGCGATAGGTGTATTGATCCTTTTTAAAGACTATCAATGAGGCAATCCCAAGTTCATCAAATTCAGCAAATTTGCAGCTCAGTATTTCAAGAGAAAGGGTAAAATTTACGGAACGAAACAGCAAAGGGGACCGGCATGCGATGATTTAAGGGCAGCAAAAATAAGGGATCTACCCGAGGAGTTGACACATCCAACCATGACGTCCAGAGCAACCCCTCCCTCCTGTCACCTACATGGGACAAGGTGGCGTGGCCATTGAATCAAAGTGCCACAGGAGTCCCGTCATACGCACCACAAATAGAAACCCAATTGTCCAATCCGGCTGCTCGTTGCACTCCGAGACATGAAGAGGTGGCCTCCCATATGCAGATGCAAGGTGCCGGATCCAGCATCAGCCAAACGGATTGCAACGTTGGCAAGCCACAGTCGATGAATCGCTCAGGTAATGCGATTTGCTTTATCTTTGGCATTGATGGGTTCCCCCACGTAGCAGACCTGTCAGCTTGTGACAGGGGATAGGTGTCCTTTGGGTTATTATTCTTGACGCGCTAGGACTGCCACGCATTATGTTCAATACTTGGACCCTCTTGACTTGGTGCCACGTTGGATGTCCAAGGTTGGTAGACGATCGACACGGAGCGGGGAGATGCTTCAGCACCTGAAAGCTGGGGAAGTGGAGCTTTGCGGGGGATCAGATTAGGAGCAGTTAGGGTGGGCTCAACGGCCCGTTTCCATCAATGATGTTGCAACCCCTGTGAGCCAAGCCATTATTAGCCACTACATCATGGATCCGTCTATGGTGAAGAGTATGGCACGTATCATCTCTTCAGTGATGACTATGAACTTGAGCCAATGCTTCCTTTATCTTGCTTGGAGATTACCATTGCCTGATTTGGGTACTTTTTAGGGTAGGTAATTTGATCATCTATATCGGGAGAACAGGTTTCTTGGACTTGGGACTGAAACCCCGAACCGGATGCTCTTCTTGAAATGAGAAATATTATAGGGTAGGGAGGGGTTACTGAAGCATATGAACGCGGGGTAACGGCTAGGTGTGCAAGACGCACAACAAGCATCTTATGAAGCAGTTTCTAGGCTTCCGAGTGGAATAGATTCAAATACTTCGGAGAATAAAATTACAAAGTTTAATTATTCGGTTCCATTTCATTTCATGCCAATCGTTGCCTTGGAATATGAACTTCTGACAAGTCCCTAATAGTCATACATAAAACACTCGCGGTTTTCGACTTTACACTCCCAAAGACACCACGATGAAACACACTGATTCTGGCGCCGTGGGATCCTCCGTCACACTCATGCTGTGGGACGAGACTGGCACTTGAAGCGACTGATGGTACCGCCGTATGGGTCATAATACCCAAAGCTTTATGCAACTATCCTGTTCAAAATCTGCGCGAGAGTAAAATGATAAGCAATCGGCGAAGAAGGGCATAGAGAAAGACAAGAAATAGGAGCCACCTAATCATGGTGCCACTGTGAGATTTGGCCACACTGGAGTTTTGGGCTTCGATAAAGTTGGAAATGCGTAATGCTAAGCTCCTGAGTATTGGGGTTCCACACGGAATTATATCACTTGCCAAGCATCTTCTGCGTAAAGAGTCATGAAAAGGAAGCTCTCAACCTGTCTAAAAGCTCGACCTGGGCTGATCGAGACTTGGATACCGAAGGCATTTGGCAGACTACCTCGAAACTCGTGATACTGACGTGCATAAGCCGCCTTCTACGGAGTTAAAGGACCTCGTCTTTCCATGTCGGTGGCACGAGGACTGCTGTATTTTTTCCTTATAGGGAAGAAGAGATTCGGAGCCAGAGGATATCGGAACGCCGCGATTGTTTGGCCCAGGTGGAGCGCTTTGGAGGGCTGGAACTTGGCGTTGTGAACAAACAACTAAAAGATCGGGGGGATGAGCCTTGGTTGAGTCGATCCGGGTTTTTTTGCAGGCCACTACTTTCGTGGGAAATGATTGCTAGAGACGCACCCACGTCAGGTAATGTCCCGAGTAGCATTATGAAGGCTTGAATCGCTTACTATGGAGACATCATAGAACTGTTCATCCGGGTTCCAAGTAGTCTTTCTTCAGAGATTGTCACAGATTGAGCTCTGGTGGCTATGAAAGCGTTGTTGTAAGAGTTTTGGATTCTCAAAACTAGCCAAGACTGTGATAACTATGGTATGGTCCTTTGAACATGCACCATGTCACTAATGTGTGATAGAGATGAAGAATTAAAGGGAGCACCGCTTATGGTTCGTACGCCGTTAGGATATCTGCGTGCGAAGGAAACAAAGATATTTTTTAGTTCCCAAAGAGAATTGACAGCATCTAACAAAGGGCGACCTTTCTTACAATACTGGAAAATGAAATTAAACTGTCTTTGTGCCTTCCCTTTGACCACCAGAATTGTATAGCTATCACAGCCAATGTTTGGACATGTTCACTTGATCAACGTTCTTGAAAGACAACAAAAAACAAATCATGAATTCCGTTTCCGTTATTGTACATACAAACAAACCGATATTAAACTAGAAAAACCCTTGTCTTGGAAACAAAAACATTCCTGAACCTTGACCCTTTCGTAAAAGACAAAACCGATTAACAAAGAAAAATTGATCATAAGATACGTCGTCTTCTTCAGACGTCAAGACCATGATTGCTGACATCCTTTGACTCCACCACAAATCTGAGTTTGTTGTTGTCGAACGGTGTGAGAATCTTTAATTCTCGAGAGAACTGAATGTTGTACACAGGGGAGAAAATTACAAAAAGAAAAAGGAGAAGGAAGGGAGAGAAGGAAGCTCCCCTGAGGAAAGAAAAGCCTCTGGCCTTCTGACTGAGTAGATGACTGTGGAGGAGATGAGGAAAATACAAAATCTGATGGGACTGGCTGTCCGAAGAACTCCAGAACTCCCTATGAACTACTCTGTAAGGGTGTTTCCGTGTATGTTGAAATCTCCCAAATTCCCTTCTGCCATTTCCCCCATAACAGGCTCCAGGTAGACAGTTTGAAAAGCATAAGAGATTGGGCTCAGGCATATGGGTATTATTCTCAGATGAGACTTTTCCTCCTGGTCTTCTAGATGACTTGTTCGACGGGAGGCGGGCTTTTGATGATTGCGGTAGAATCTCACTCTGCATCGAGTCTCGCGAGGAATCGCTGAACCGAGTCAATAGGCCCATTCATCGACTCCAGTTTTTCGTTCATCTGTGCTCTGAAGCAGGCGACCGCGCTCATCTGCGCCTCTCTTAGGGACGTGCTCATCATGATGGCCTCGCGGCCGGCTCCCTCGGAGACTTGCTCGAGGTGCGCCGCATACGCCTCGCCGCTGCGGGACACCTGCTCTCTTTCTTTTTGTAGCTCGTGTAGTTTGGCCACCAGGATTTGGCGGACCAATTTCTCGTCATCTAGCGTCTGTTGGGTCTTGACTGGGAGTGGTTCGTTGCTGGACGCGATGGAGCCTGCCATTTGCTCCGACTGATTGTCATGGAATTGCTCGACGGGAGAGTTTGCGTCCTCTGTGTCCTCGGCGTCAGCGGTTTGGACCCCCTGGTTGGTGGGGGTCCGGAGCTTGATTCTGATTCTTTTCTTTGGCTCATCCGCACCGGCGACGGTGCTCTGAGCCCGGGTGCTACGACGAGGCTTTGCTTCTGCCTCTGTCTCTGTCTCTGCTCCCGCGAAATTCCTGGTGTTGCGAGCCCGTCTTCGCTTGTTCCCCGCGGGGACAACGCCCACATCTGGGGCCATGTCGACCGGCAGCTCTCTCACGAAGGCGTGCTTCTCATACGCTGACCACCAGGACCTCGTCCTGCAGACCTCCGCACCCCACATACACTGTAGTATCACGCAGATACCGGGTTCTGCGCCCCCTTTTCTAAAGGCGTACGAATTTAGCGTGTGAACAGACACATGCCTAGTCCATCGCGTCACTTTTGCCAGGTGTATATACTTCAACACCTGCTTTCGGATCTCATCGTCTAGATGGGGCCAGGCCAGCGCGCGAATTCGCTGCCAGATTGGTGATAAGGTGGGGTTATTATCGTTTGGGATTTCTGGAAACTGTACAGGATCCGACATTGTGACTCGGGTCCGAAGGAAGGGAAAGACTGAAGGGGTTGTGCTTTATGGGTTGCTGAAGAGTAGTGGCTGAAAGAGTAGCTGGTTGATGAGAAGAGAAGAGAAGAGTCAACTCAGGATATGGGCAAGGGCTGGGATAGTTGAAGTCTTGACGGCTTGAACGAACGGGGCCCTGAAAGTCTAACTGTCTTCGATAGCGGTAGGATAGAAGAAGCTTTCGGGTTTGTTAAAGGATATGGTCAAACGATGAAGAGAGAGTTGATTCGTGACTGGGTAGTTTGTCTGAGACAGAGTGATGATTGAAAGTTGTCAAGACGGGGGAGATGGTGTGGGAGAAAACTCTGCTGAGAAGTCGAAGCACTGAGGAAGAGAAATAAAGAGTGGGAAGTGGAGAAGAGGGCACAGAAAGATAAACAAACAAACCGTGAAGCGAGGGTGAGTGGCAGGTGAATGCAGCTGTCAGGTTGCTACCGAGTGCTGGAACCACAAGGCATCCACTGGCGAATGTATGCTACCGCCGTAACAAAACCAGGGGGTACGCTGAAAAGAATCCTCCAAGGAATCGGATTTTATGACGAAGAATAACTGTGTCTACCAATGACCGTGCAAAAAGTAATGGGCAGTGTTACTCAGGGGTTCACACCAGCAGTATTGCTGTCAAGGCCAGCCCTATGCAACCCAAGTCTACCACGTATCGAAGACAGTTACTAGCAACGCAAGGCTGATGGAACTTCTAATGTCTCTGGGCTACCAAGTTACAAAGGACCTTATCAGTCAAGCGGGCAACATTGCGATAACTCCTCACGAGCACCTCGAATATATCGCACATCTGCACCAAACATGAGCATACATCGAATAGTAAGGAAGTCCCTCAAGCCGTAGGCAACCTCCTAACTATTTGGAATTAGTTTTCTAACTTCGGAAAGTCTTTTGCTAGATCACTATACTCTTTCCCCGACGAAGCATCCCCTACCTACATTCCATCACAAAGATCCTCTCGACACATAAGATATCGTTTCTGTGGTTTGCCTTCCCCTGGCGGATACCCCAAGAGCCGGGACACTCGCGACCACGAAATTCTGAAGTTTACAAGGGCAATACTGCACGTCGCAAAGAAAGCCAGGTCTGTGGGAACAAGGGCTGTGCTGTTGAGGCAGGTCTATGTTGCGAGCCGATACCTCTTTGTTTTGAGATGGCATAATAACATTGTCAAATGTTGAGGTGTCATCGATATAGAGTCTTGCTTCTATGGAAAAGGTCCTCTAAAATGTGACCCGAGAGCAACGGGATTATGCTATCCGGGTATACGAATATCGGGATGCCGTTGATGATCTTGAATTTGGTTCAACTCATCACTCAATCCAGTACGAGCCCGTTAAACCCCTCTGCGCCTCTCTAACTATAAATTAGGTCCGAAGCTGACACTCCTCTTGCATTGCTACTATAACTAACAACGAATGGCTTGCTCCCCCATCATCCCATCCATCATCGAACTATCAAGGGCTCCACTCCATCCCGCATACTCACTCTCACCCGAAGATCCGCTGCTCGACAGGCACACACTTAAAAAACGACTGCTAGGTTTCCGTTTGCCGATGTCACAGTGGATCGGAGGGTGTATTAACTCCCTAGGTAGTCAAACCTCCAAGTTGGCGTCGCTTGCGGTTGGTGTGCATCTCGAAGGTACTGGGCAGTCTTTGCTGATACCATTGACAATCCGACGAACGGGTCTCAAGATGGTTGACTAGAAGAATGAAGTTCTACATTATCACACGAGAGAAATGATGATTATTGATGCCCAAGGGAAGAGGAAGGTCATGGTATCCCTCTTTCTAGTCATATCGTTTTATCGGGTTACTTCCTCTTTCCCCTACAAGGGCATTGACTATAGACATTTGAGTACCGAAACACATACTCTTACTGATATCCCAAGGTTCATATTACTATCATGATTAAAAGGTGTGTCGTTTGGAGGTATACTTTCCTCCCGAGTCATTATTAACATCCAATTTCAGCAGGAAGAATATGGCAGAAGGCAATGTCGCTATCAACGGCCTCGGAGCGCCTCCATCTCGAATTCTCTCGCCTGTTTTCTTCTCTCGATCCCCTCCGACAACCTCGGTCGATAAAACGACCTATATAACTGGAAGGGCCTCGGGCAAGCGAGCATTGGCTCTGGGGCGTATTGACATGAAGCCATTTGTGATTCAGATATGCAGGGCCCCGTATTTTGTACAAGAATGGAGGCAAGCTTTGGTGTTTTTGGCCAGAGCGCTCCAAACTGCAATTAACAGTTATTGGACATCCTGGTGAATGCCCTTACCTTCAAGAAATTCACTCAATAAGTCGTGAAAGACCCTAGCCAGTCATGCCCACGGATTTAAACAGGCACATCATCGAGAGACCTGGTTGGCAAGCCACTTCCAACTGTATCTTGGCCGTCTTTGCAAACAACTCACGGGATCGCCCGATGTATTCGAGGAAACGATAGGCAGGCAGATCGCCTTACACAGTAGAAACATATCACAAATTTGGGGAGCATGTGGGAGGTATCGAATAAAGGGTGGTCTTTTGATGTATCCTTGTTGGGTATTCTCGCCAACAGCCTTTCTGGGGGTTTAATAGGTAACTACCTGTGTGAGAAATGAGGTCCAGCTGCTCGTCTACTATCTGTTTCTCTCCTATCCCGTTGCCATTCAAAGTGGCATTCCCGCCGTAGTAAAAGCGAGAAGACTGCAAGGAAGCACTTTCTTTGCAAAATCATCATCCAAGATGCAAACTTCAGTTACCGCCTCTGCTTCCGTTGCTCGAGGACGGCTCTCGCTGCACTCCACCTTCATCCGACTTCCCCTTTTGAGAGAATTTAGCTTTCGTGTCTTACTCTTCAAGAGTCTATGCCACATTTGAAGCAACAATACAGTCCCCGAACATCATGAGGAACCCGTTCGGGTCATATCATACAGGGTCAAACATGCTGCTGCTAAATTGGACAGCCACCGCAGTGAAAGGATCCTCCCTTTCATTCTTCACCCAAACGCAGACTATATGCTTTCCCTACTCTACAAGCTGAGGCCCAAACGTCTTCAACTCCTCAGAGGACACCCTCTTCCCATCCTTTATGTACATGCTGGTGATGGTTACCTTCTCCCAGTCTGATTTCAGCGCTATGATGTCCAGGACGGTGTCTTGGAGCCCCGAGCCGGAGACTACGCGCGACGCCCCATCAATGGTGATTAAGACGTGCTGGTCGCGTTCAGAGTTGGACTTGACTACTATCCTCTCCATCTTCTCGGAACCTCTAACCACTGCAGCCGTGGCGGCGAATGTGGTGATGTGAGTCGGTTTGGACTTGTCGTCCTTTGCTTTTGCGGACTTTCCGTCACTCATGATGATGGCTTGGGTATTCTTGTGAAGTTCTGGAGATTAGAAGATTAATAATATGACGGGAAGTGTATAACTAAGAGTCATGAATCGATATAGTGATTGCCAGAAGGACTCATGATGATTTCACAGCGACCAGTCATCTGCTTCCTCTTATCTCAAGAATTGCTGCGAGAGTAACATACCTTGATAATGAATGTGACGATATAGACCTTTTCTTTCAATTTCTCCTTCTTCTCTGTCGCCTCTCAATGTAATCTTCTAATAGGTCTAGTAGGAAACGACTGCAAGTATATGGTATTTCTCCATCAATGTCACGCAGGCGGGCAGCCGACATAATATACTGAAGATCCATCACGGTAAATCACAGTCTTTCTCATTGGACACGTGAAGGAATTTGCTGTGGCGGCCGGCTGCTTCTTCAGACCATGACGTTTCCATTGTCCATCACGGCCGGCTGCAGGTTTGTCTGTGAACGATGGAGGGAAACTGACAGCAGCCAATCTTTGCTCGTGCAACAGCCTTGTAGGATTTGATCTCATCGATGTGGCGGGCGCCATCAAGGGGAGAGCTTCGTAAAGTCAACAGCGTCCTTGGAATGTCTCCTCTGGCCTTTTCAAGGTTAGGGAGACCTAACTTTGCAGTCGCTGCATTTGACTATGCAAGTTCATTCATGACCGCGGGCATGTCTCTGGAAATCAGAATGTCAACTTGAATTGGGGTTCTATTTTGCATTCTCCTTCCTTGGTGTCGTGCCCCAATTTCTTATCCCAAACTTGTACAAATCAGAACCACTGCCTGCTTCAGGATGTCATTCATGGCACTCATAGTATCACTTGCTTGCTTCACGTCATACATGCTGAGTCTGTCAAGCTTATTCCTGTATGTTTTGGAGCTGCGGGGTGGATCGAGCGGAGAAGGTTGTGGCCTTCGCACGTTTTCTTGAAATCCACAGTGGACGTGCATGCCCGACATACAATCATCGATCTCTAGGAGCAGCATTTCCAAATAGAGTCGCTACTTGCTATGCTTGGCCCGTGATTGCCGTCACCTTCATCGCTGGGACGAACCTCTGAGACCCGACAGCTCACCGCCAATGAGCTGAACGGAATGATTCACCTGCAACTGCAAGGGAACCTCGGGAGACCCATGATAGCACGAATCCCCCTGATCTAAGCAAAGCCCGTGGTCCGGTCCAGAACGGGATGGCGTCAGACCAAGGACAGCAGTTTGGGGAAGCCTTGGAACCTCCTCGCATTTGCGCATCAAGGCCCTCCTAGGTAGCAGGTATGGATCCATGTAAGCAAGCATTTTCAGCGCCCCGTGTTGGCATCACCTCATATCCACACTGCCAATCGGAACACGCGATACTTACCAAAACCGAGAGAGAGAAAAGGCACAAATCAAGATAATTGGACATGTAAAAAGGCGCCTTACGAATCATAGGCCGCGTGTGAGGCGGTGGATAGTTGGTGGATAAGCCACTATAGTGGTTGCAGTCCGGGGTCAATGTCCACCGGGTGTGATGTGTTCGATGGCCGCATTAATAGCCCTGGAGTCCTGGAGTGACTGGGGGTGGCCACGCAGCCAACCAGCGGAGGCCACTCAATCATGCCTGGGACCAGTCTGGCGATGGACCCATCCATTTTCTGCGTTGTTCTGCAGCAGCAGCACTGCCAGCATTTACGAGAGACAAACAACGGGCTTTCCATCCATTTGATTGATTGATAGCACGGCCCAAGAAAAAATGGCCACGTCGGGCATCAAGCATGCGTTAGTCGACCTTTGGCTGAGTAGGGGCTCGATTCACAAACTCATATTATCCTGCGGGATCGATCGAGTATGAACAGCATCAAGTTTTATCCCTTACCATTTCTCTTTACCTTTTGTTGTTGTTCTTCATATCAGTGGCCTCCAAAGATTCTCCCAAGGTTCTCTCTTGCACCTAACCTGGAGCCTTGAGCCAACCCACCTGTCATCAGTCACCGCCTCTTCCTCCCCTTCGTCAACATGGGTCACGAGGAAATCGAACAACAGATTGAAAACTTGAAAACAGAACTAGCGACCATCGAAGACGTCTTCAAGCAATTGAAACGGGCTCATGAGAGCGACAAGCAAAAGGCAGCATGGGACCTCTCGACAAAGACCCAGATGGCCCTCACGGCCACCATGATCCTAACGATGCGCATCAGCGGCCAGTTTGACCCGAACCAGCCGCCTCCAGATTTCTCATCCGTCATCCAAGATCTCGAGTCCTGCTGGCGCGAAGCCAAGGAGTCCTCAGAAGCCTTTCTAAAAGCTGTTTCCTCGATTGCAGTCAACGTAAGTGTCCGTATCATACAGCATCCAAATAACGGGCATCTCTTATTTTACTGACACATTTTTCTTTTCTTTTTTGAAAAACACAGCTCATCAAGCTTCATGATACCAAAGTGGTACTATGGCATCGAAGCGCCGAGATGCTCCAGAATCAGCTAAAAAAGAGACTCGATTCCAGCCAGGAGTCCCTTCAGCACGAAAAGAGCCAGCTTCATACACTAAATCTCCAGTGCATGATTTCCCAAAAGAAGCTCGGCGGACTGCAGAGAAGGTCGCCTGAAGCGCAGCAGAAGTTTGATGATCTTAACAAGGTAAGCCGACTTGTCTCTACCTTTTTCTGCCGTCTGCATAACTCACATGCTGACTTCCATTTCAAAAGTGGTTATGGAATAGCCCCGAGACAAGGCTTCTCCAGCAGAGCTTCAAGATTGTCATTGAAAGCCTAAAAAACGACATCGAATCGGCCAAGAAGACGGCGGAATCCACTTCTCGGGCCCTGGCAGAGTCTCAAACCGCCGTGGCTGAGGAAGAGGCCAACGTCAGGGAACTCGCTTCGGCCAGCAAGGCACAGATCGACCTGCTGACCCAGGGGGTTGCCTTGCTCGATAGATCCACCGCCCTCCTGGAAGAGGTCAAGAATATGCAGCAGGACGTCGCCTGCGTCAAGAATGATCGCTACGCTGCGTGGGAACTAGTCTTTCACTGCTTCGACCAATCCAGGAATGGGGAAATCACACTACACAAGGTGGAATACGCCAGGCTCGTCCTTCAAATTGTCGAGGTATCGCTCAAGGATAACAGTCTGCATCTGACCTTGGCCAGCATCATCAAGCATCTCGCCCAAAACGACGACATCGAGGGCAGCGTATTTAGCATCACAGAGGGTCATTCCGATGGTCTGCTCAAGCACATACAGGAGCAGCTTGGGTTACCAGATGAGGAGATCCAGAAGAAGGTTCCAAAGGAGGTTCGGAGAGACGGCCGGCGGGTAGTAGTTCAAGAGGAGGAGGACCAAGACACACTGGATGACGACTCCGACTCTGATTGGGACAAGGTGACGGTTCCGTTCAAGCCCTATGGCGATTTTGATCGAAGCAGCATCCGCATCAACCTCAACGCCAAAGACACATTCCCCACCGCCCAGGTTGGCACCCCTCCATGCAGAGATAAAGACGGCAGCCCCGTCTATTTTGCGTCTGCCGTCGGTCTCAAAGGCGGCAAGCACCCCGGCAAGTACGCACCCAGTCTTCAGCCCGCCGGATGCAGGGTGCCCTACGGAGGCGAGGAGGTATACCACCACGGCGACTACGAGGTGCTGCCATATCTCCCAGAGATTATGGAGTTTGTGGAGGCCAAGAACGGGCAGGTCCCCGCTGGCCGGAGAGGAGTCATTGGCGGGCACGAGGACGAGGGGAAGCTGCTGTACCACGCCATTGCCGATATAAAGGGAGTCTGGGTGCCGGGCAAGACGGGGGAGCACATCGTAAGTGTCCGAGATGCCGTGAAAGCAATAGAGAAAAAAGCTGACGAAGCTTTGTCGGAGAGTTCGGCGCCACAGTCGCCTACGGTGACGCCGAGCACCATACAACGTCTTACAAGTTATTGTCAGTTTTCTCGCATCCTAGTGCCCACCAGTGATATAAAAAGTTTGGCTAATTAATATCGCTTTCTAGGTGCTGGAAGGAGTGATGTAACGTCTTTTATAGAGAGATGGAGGAGGCCTAGGGAACCACAAACGCATGTGAGGAATTATGGGAAGGCTAGGGCGATGCAACAATAGAATGGAACACAGATACAATGAGCAATCAATGAATGATATACTTTCAAGTATTTGTTTCTTAACTTGATGTATGAGTTTGTGAAATGTCGTTAATTATGCCAGAAGGGAGAAGCTAACATGCGAAGAGACGCAAGCCTGTGATTAAACAAATAATTGTGTTGAGTAGTGAATGACGGCTGACGGACTCATCAAAGAAAACTGCTTTAGAAGCTCTAGCTGATTACAAAATGTATGGTGATAACCCCATTCTCATACTCAACTTCTTCCCCCTTATTATTTCTTGATTGAGTGTCATACCCCCACGACAATCAGGTACAACCACAACTGTTGGAACCGTCAAGTCCACACTCCGAATTCGAGGGCCAAGTGCCATACCGACAAGCGACTGGAGCTCAACATGGGCATTGCCAGTAGAATATTGTTTGCTTGGGATACCGTAGCTTGGAAAGGGGCATGTTGTTCCCAGCCAAAGCCACCCTCTAGCTTATACACTAGAAGTCTATCCTCTGCTGCCAATTCCTTCGCTCTTTCTTCTCTATCTATATACATTTCACTTGCATTCTTCAACAATGGAGCAAGTGGGATGTAAACCACAATGGTATCCTTCTTCGCATTTTCCATGCCTTTACCATGGAAGAGGACCGTTCCAGAGACATCGTGGATCGCAACGGACGAGTCGTTTCAGAAGGCCATGTGCCCATACTGTTTAGAGAAAAGGATGTGCATGCGGCCACCACTTGTCTGATGGTGTTATTTAGGGGCCTTTCTCATGCATTCATGTCTCACTATGCCCTCATGCAGCATCGTCAGGAGCAGCCACCGTCTAGTGTAACACCCAAAGATCCATGGATACTAACAACGGAATAACCAAAGTCCGCTGGTTGAAATAGACCGCCATTCATCTCATCTATTCATGTCTCCCACTAGCCATTCTCATTCAACACCTCTCTATCTCATCTTTTCCTGTATACAAAGAGCAGAGAATATAAATAGTTTTTTCTTCTTCTATTTACCTTGATTACCATTGTTTTCTAGAAAAATGATAGTTCCTAGAAAAACACCACCCGTCTATACCATCTCCGTCGAAAATGATAGTGGTAAAAACAGGGTATATGCAACCTTTATGGAACCCCCTTCTTTCAGTGGAGATCAGCTGCCCTGGATGAATGTTTGGTTTACAGCATTTGCCCCCTACCATGGAAACTTCGATATCAGTACAGGAAATGAGTTTTTTGCTTGTGAGAAATGACCTTGGCTGATTCAGACTGATGCCTTGAACTATTAAATTCCTGTTGAAGCTAATAAGTAATTTTCAGGGGCTGGTACTGTGCCTACGAAACCCAAACCGGGTGTGGTGATCAATGGCGGCACAAGTTGGATAGCTCACTTGGGAGATGGTCTGATGGCCGGAAGTAGGTGTTGGGTGTCTTGCTAGCCATTTGGCTGCTCAAACTAATGGGAACCTTTAAATAGGCACGTTCAAGTTAAAAATGACCCATGACTTTCCCATGCTTGAGGAAATCAGCCCGTCTGCCACTACTGGTTCATATGAAGTCAAAACTGCTTCAAATTTCTCTTCACCTAATGAGAATTATCTTATTGGATTCGGACAAGTCACCAATAGAGGAATCGTTGGCCCAGTTGCCTCAGTACGTTGGCATATCCGAGTAAAAGTTCATCAAGTGCTGATGTCGATTCCTAGGTTGCCCCGGCGAACAATCAGGACATCCAGATTACCCCAAAGATGAAGTTTTACATCACTGAAAATCGGCGGCAGCAGATACCAGGCCAAATCGTGGATTATGCTGCCGTCGTTAGGGATGCTGTTACTGTTGACTTTACCAGTGGCGAGGGGAGGGGCAAGATATTGGCGCGTGTCACTCACAGCAGCGATGGGAAGTTTACTGTCACGTATCATGACGACTTTAATTAGGCTGAGAATGGCTATTCTTTTATCGCAGAGACATAGTACGAGGATCTGGTCGTGGCTGGTTAGGAGCTCGATGAACTCTTCGGTACGTGACTGGGGAATCTCGACGATTGCCTACCCCTTGTTAGTACCCTGCTACTTCATCAGGCCAAGGAGGCGACGAACATCATAATCGGTCATCCACTTGTCAAAACTTGTCCTTGCCTGACCTTCCCGTGCCCAGAACTTGCATCACATGGCTACTTCAGCAGTTCATACATGTGCCGCCACCGTGGACGACTTCGTACATGTGATGCGGGGTGTATCCAAGCGTCTTAAGTGCCTGATAAAGGAGGGCGGTTCCAACTCCAGTCAAGCGTATGGGTCGGATATTGTTACCTGTTCTCGTGGAAAGTGGTGCGAGAGTAATGGGATGCAGGCGGCGGCGAGGAACAATAAATGCCTTCTCAAGGACCGACTCAAGGGTAGAGGGTCCACCGATAAGGCAAGACATGATGAAAGGTGGAGGATATCGACTGTCTACCATAGGAACGAATGCAGGTCCGAAGATAATAGTCCGAATAATATTGCAATTAAACTAGGCTTGGAGAGACGAGCCATCATATACACCTCTTCCACATCCAAGTTGCCTCAATGCTACGCCCAACCTACAGCATCTCCAGATCGAGGTGTACAGTCCCATATGCAGTCCAAGGACGTGAACGCCGACAAGACTCATCATTCAGCTGGTTACAAGACATAGGACAGCGATTACTCGTCGACCAAGGTCCCGATCCTGCGTTATCTCCCTTGGTGACGAACTCAAACCTTACATCTAGATCTTGAGGTATGTATGAAGCCTCTTCTATGGGCAAAGCAAGGCATGGTTGCGGGTCTTTAGAAACTAATGATATTAACAGATTTTCTTTGTAGACAGTACACCTTTTACCCATGAGCTTGATGGGCTTCCCCCGAAAAGACATGGAAGAATCGAGATGGTTCAGAAAGCCAGTACAAGAGAGGCATGCGACACCATACAGCTGCGCCCAGGGACAAATCCACCCGGTCTAGAATTATATTCAGAAGAAGTAGATACAATTGCGGTAAAAGAAAAGATTGTTTACTTTCGAACGCTATCTCGACGGAACTTCGGGCCGGCGCAAGCGTTGAATCGGTATCAGACTTGAAACTTGGTTATGTTTTGGTGATGGTCAGACGTTTTGCGTGGGTAGCGTCGAGCTAGATGCATAGAATGTCACCGCGGAATGCAAAGATGATTATTCTGTAATTAATCTCGGAGTCCGTTCAAAGTCTATGATGTCGCCGAGACTCCCGCATAAGTTGATTAAATATTACCCGTGATGGACGGCCTGCGTTGAGCGGCCGAGGTTGTTTCAAGGTCTATCCCAGAATGTAGGCATACGTCATATGTAGACAGCCAAACTGACGCCCTTTGAAAGGATGTCACTGTTGAGCTGTAAATGCAAAGGAACCAAGAGACCACATATGCCTGTACTAATGATATGTATGCGGATGATAAGGGCCAGCCATGATTAATTGAATTATAGGTGCCCGAGGAGATTACTATAGTAGGTAGACTACTAGGTGCTATATTCGTTCTTGCTGAGAACCTCTCACCTCTCGAAGGAATCAACCATCTTACACGCACACTATAAACCCATTCTTCCATACCCGGTCAACACCGCAGTCAATGTAACGGTTTAATAAAAGCGTATTCACTCCCCTGTCGAGATTGATTCCACAAAAATACCCATAGATTTAACCTCAGCTAGCGGCAAGGTGAGGAATTCGCGTGTAACCAAGGCGAGATGAAGCTCCAGCTCCAAGCTTCAGTTCTCCAACAATGCTGAATGCGCCAAAGATCAGCGATGGCGATGCGCTATCCCACCTGAAAAACTCCACCATCACCCACTGAAAGTGAACGGGAAGTAGCGCTGGAGGCTAATCAGCCCGCCCATGGATCTGCGTCGCATGGCGCGGAACCCACAACCGGAATCCAATTCCACTTCCAAGGTTCCATGACCAGCAGCAGCGCACCCGCACTCATCCAACTCCGTCCAACCAACCATCCATCATCCCACTCAATCCTCCAAAATTCCAATCCAATGGGTTCCAAGTTTTATTAACATTGCAACCCTCAATTGATCTCGTGCCCACCAATTCGAAAGCTCCATCTCCCTCCTTGGAGCTTTAATACAACAAACAAGCTTAGCTACCTTGCTTTTGCCTTACCTAATTTCCTACCTCGTCGTCCACTTCGTCCTCGTCTCCCCAGGTTACACGAGACCAAAAAAAAAGAGACATCACAAAATAAAAATAAAAAACCCAAACGCCATACCGAACCCGAAAATAGACGGGTAATTACAAGCAAAGCTCGTGACACGAAACCCGAATCTCACGCAACCTACCGTTCTCACGCCCTCCGCCTTCTTCAAAAGACAACATCCCCCCCATCCTTCTACCCGCCTTTTAATTCCTCGATCATACACAAACATCGCAAAGTCCATAAATCTCGATCGCTTTTCCTAATCAGTTTCGCGGAACCAGAAAAGAAAAAGAAAAAAGAAAAAACACATCCGCATCCATGTCTATCCCAAACACCGCAACGCCCCCCCTCCTCCTCACCAAGCGCCTCAACGCCTTCCTCCACGCCCACCAGTCCCCCCAGCTCCCGACTCTCCTCCTCACCACCGCCCACGGCAAGCTCCTCGCCCACGCCTCCTCGCAGCCCGTCTCCCTCCTGCGCACCCACGCGACCGTCGCCGCGTCCCTGCTCGCCATACACACATCCTCCTCCGTCGCCATACCCACCGCCCTGCCCGGCTCGCGCACCCCGGACATCAGCTCCTCGCCCGTCAGCGAGCCGGACGACCACAACGACAACGACTACGAGAGCCAGACCAGCGAAACCCCGGGCCTCTACGATCGCGAGCACCGCCCTTCCGGACGGAGGTCCCGCAGAGAGACCAGAAACGCAATCCAGCCCGGCACCATCACCGTCCAGCTCACCGGCGGAACCGTCATCATCCGCCGCCTCAAGTGCGGCCTCTTATTCGTCTGCGTCGGTCCCCCGGCGCATAACTCAGATCACCACCACAACCACCACCATCATCACGGCCGACACTCCCCCCACGAGAACGGCGACCCGGTAGGCTCGCCAAGCGAAGTCGAATCCCTCATCAGCACCGGCGGACAGACCACCTCCAGCCTCGATAGCTCCAGCGCAGGTCCCGTGGTCGCCATGAGAAGACACGCAGCCGAGCTCGCGCGCTGGCTGGATGATAAGCTAGGATCACTCAAGGTCCCCGAGGAGGGCATCGGCATCGAGTAAACTCCAGAAAACATTCAGGTTTACTTATCCTAGTCGCGGCATTTGAACGGCGTTTTTTTGGGACGGCACTTCTCTTTTTTTTTGGTTTTCACCAGGGAATGTAGAATTAGATAAACGTTTGAGGCGTTCAGGGTTAGATACCCAAAAGAAAGGGTGATATCATTATCAGGAAGAATAGCACGTTCTCGTTTTTTTCTCTTTTATATTACAAATGACCCATTCTACGTGAACACACAAGTATTACAGGCGTAAAATGTCTGCATCATTAAAGCTGCTGAAAAGCTGCATGAAATCTATAGGGCATCATGATACCCACTCCTCCTTAGTTTTGGTGGGATCCCTTTCCCGAGTACAAAAAAAGTTCAAACCCCTCAAAGCTCGCTTGTCCCGTTTGAAACGATGCCTCCCTATATATACAAATAAGAAAAGAAAAGAAAAACGCCATGAAAATGCATCAAAGAAAAGACAATAGGCCACCAAACAGCGCCGGCCAAGAAAAGCAAAGCGGTATTCATACACCATCGATAAAACAGCGACACCATTTTTTCTTTTACTCAATGCTCATGTGCATGATACCATCGTTCGTATCGACCATTGCCTGGAGCCCTACTCTCCCCTTCCTATTCACCTGTCCAGTCGAGCCCAGGGGCGGAAAGGCAGGCGTTCCGGTAATGCTGCCCGACTCGCTTTGTCCGCTGCTACCCCTATCACCACCGGTACTGCCTGGCCGTGAACCCCAGGGCATGGAGTCTCGCTGTAAAGGGCTTTGCACGACCGGCGAGCCGTGTACACTCATACTCGGACTGACGGCCCGGCGCTTGAAGCTGGTAGGATCAAAGTCGTCGTCCCGGCGACGCTTGTTATTTATCCTGCGGGTGATTTCTGCAGCGGTTGGCGGAATACCATGACCGGATGCCTGATCAAGGTTAGACCCTTGAGCTTTCAAGAGCGTAAGCAAATTCCTTACCTGGAAGGTAGCTTGGCTTTGCAGTGACGGAGAATCCATACCAGCATCCTCGCTTACGCCCGATGAAGAGCCTCTTGGGAGGAATGCTGGGGGAGGGGGCGGCGTTCTGGCACCCCCCATACTACTTGATTCGGAAAAGGTATCCCAAAACGTCTTTCCTTTAGAATTCTTAAGAGCATGTTGCTTAAAACTGCTTGAGAGACCCGTGGTCAAGTCACCCATCACCTCTTCTCCCGGAATATCATCAATCGACTCATTGTTGGTTAGGTTCGGTGATGATTGAGCAGTCGGATTTGCGTTGGAGTCAGTCCCAGTGGCCTGGGGGCGAGGCTCAAGATCCATATCGTTTTCTCGTACTTGCTTGACGATTTCCGCTTCCCTCATAAAATCGGCCTCCGCCGGGGAACCTTCTTCCGCCAAAGCTGCTCGGATACGAGCAAAATTCTTTGATTTGGGCTATATCGCTGTCAGCATCCCATACTCCATAATGAAGATATCCAATCTTGTGTAGGTTGATCTTGAGTGAAACTTACCAAAAGATTTCCACGCCGGGTGACAACTCGCCGTATTACACCTCGAGAATCCCCACTTGAGCCATCAACGTCGCTCACGGGTCGTCCAAGCTCATCGATTTCACCACCAGAAGAAATATGGAGCTGATTTGCCTGCCAGCTAATACTCTCCCTCCTTGCTTTCGCTGCCGCCGAATTATTTGGCGGCGACCTAGAAAGCGCCGCCGCTGCAAGATTAAATCCCAAGCCCAAAGGACCTCGGTTCTTCTTTTTTGAATGTCTGCGAGGTCGTTGCCTCTGCTGGAAGCTCGCTAGGCTGCTCATGGCCGGGGAGCCAAATGGACCGCTAGTAGGACCTTGACCAGGCATACCCATCTTAGAGACCTGCGGCGTCGTTACAAAAGATTCATCCATGTCCTCATCCATAAGATCATCATCGTCCGAGGAGCTCGACAGGTCTGACCCTAACCCATGATTGCTCCCCAGGGAGCCGCCAATGTTCATTCTCTCCTGGTTCCCCATCATAGACCAGAGAGACGTTGAACTCTGCTCTGGGCCGCTGTATTCACCCCTCCGACCCGGAATGTTCATTGCCCGCTCGCCAACCAGGGGTGACGAACCCGGAGACGGTTGCTCGGCGAGGATCGAGTGGTGAAGACTAGTAGCCGCACGCGAAAAATCGAGCCCTCTTGAGCGACGAGGTAAAAGGTTGGTGGGGGATGCGTAGATTTGAGAGTGGTCGAGCTTGGGAGACAAGGGTGCCGTACGGATGAAGGTGTTGGAAGACGCTCCGGGAGGCGGGGTGAATTGGCGAGGCGGCATCTGCATCTGCAATGCTAGGCCTCGATTCAAGTCGGTTCGTCGCGGTGTGACGGGTGGTTGCGGTAGACTTTTTATGGCACTATCATCTTTTGACGTCCTTCTCGTTGCTTCGACGATACGTGGCGAGGGGGAGAGTTTTGACGGCGTGCCTCCACTATCGGACATGGAACGTGTCTTTGTGGCCATTGGGGTTCTGGCTTGGGCAGCAGTGGACGCGGTGTCAGCGCTATCCTGCTGTTGGACGTCATTGTCGCTGTCCATCACCACAGTCTCATCAAAGGGAATGCCAACAAGGTTCCTTGGTCGCTCCATCTTGAAGAGCTGGCGCTGGCTCGGGGCAATGCGCCGCACGCGACTAGGTTGAGCGTCAAGATCCGAATGACGTTGATGTTGTTGATCTCGTCAGGTCGTCGTCGTCCGTCTGCGTAGTAATCGTCGTCGGCGTCGTCGTCATCAGCTGCAGGTTTGAAGAAGGCTCATATACATGCATATGCACAGAAAGAGGTATGTTGGCGATACGCGCAGAGAGGCACAGCAGTCATGGGTAATAAACACAACATGAAGAAAAAGAAAAATGGTATGACGAAAGGGATAGTGAGATGTGGGTGAGGGGTGCTTCCGCGCGCGTGCGTGTTGACCAATGTAAACACAGCGGGCTGATGAAGATGCTTTGACGATGGAGCGCCAACCTACAAGGTTCGCAGCGCGAGATTGGCAGCTGCAGTCGGGAAGGGCGGCGGCGGGTCCACCGATTGATGCCATTCCGCGTCTAAATTTTGACTTGCCCCGCCTCTTGCATGTCACTTTGTCACTTGGCATGCATATTGTTTGTTGATGATGCGAAATGTTTCAATTACTACCCTATAGATGGAGGAAATACCATGTTGAAGACGCACATTACAATGATGGAGTATAATGCTTGAGAAAGTCATAATTATTCTGTGCTATATATTGAACAAATGAATTGATAGTCGGATACAGCTGAGCACCACGGTGAAGGTCACTAAACCCCACTGTACTAATGATGTGTGAGCACAACGTTTGGCATGGAGTGAGTAATCCTCGAACTATTTAACTCGACGAGGTGCTCTAAAGAAAAAAATGAATCGCAAGAATGAACCAATAGATATACCAAAAAGGCAAAAAAATGAGAGCCGCCTTGATATCTCAATCTGGTAATTTGGATAGGAAAAGCCCAATGCGGGGGTCGAACCCGCAACCTTGAGATATCGCCGCTTCAGAACCTGAAACTTAAGAGTCTCACGCTCTACCGATTGAGCTAACCGGGCGAACCGATTGAGCTCAAGGGCGACTGCTCTTGTTGGAGGCTGGTGAGTTATTTTGTATTATAGAGTGATGAAAAGTTTGCTAGTGTTCAGCAAGGGAGAATCTTAGGGAGGGTACTCCGTGGTATCCGCCAATGAGGGGCACTAGACCCTTGGGTGGGTTGGGCTTGAAAATGACCCCACCGTCCCTCCGAAACTCGGTGCCCCTCCATTGGATGGATCTTCACCAATCCAGTCCAAGACCGTGAATGCTGAAAGATATCTGGACCAGAGCTTGCTATGCGACGACTCCGATATAATGCTGCCATCTCATTAGATGGCTTTATAGCTTCCTTGGATGGATCCTCCGGTTGGATAATCGAAGATAATAGTATCGATTTCGAGGCCCTATATGCCGAGTTTGAGACGTTCATCATGGGGCGCAAGACATACGAAATCATGACATCGTTTGAACCCAACCATTTGTCAAATCAACCTAAAGAGAGCGTCATTGTGGTTAGCAAGCAAATGAAGCAAGAAGACTTCCCCAATATCACAATCCCGACTCAGGGCATTGTCGATGTTGTCACGGAGTTGAAGACCAAGGAGGGTAAAGACATTTGGTTGATGGGTGGTGGCCAACTTGCCGGTACATGTCTTGAAGCCGAGCTGGTTGATTCTATCGAAGCTGCCATCATGCCAGTAGCTCTAGGGACGGGGATCAAGATGCTTTCCGGCTTAGTATTGAGTGACAGCAAGCCCTACCGACTGGAACTTGATGAGATCAAGAAGCTGGAGAAGAGCGGGGTTCTTATGACCATGTACAAGGTGGTGTATACGACTTGAATGGATGACACAAGCGATGGAAGATGCTGTTTGTCGATTTGAGTAAAGAACAGATGTGGTAATTATGATCATATGCCGATAGCTGTGAAAGCTGAAGATCTGAGAATTAGGAATATGTATGATATTGACACGAGATGAAATGTACTAAATTTGATGCAGTCTATTAGATATTGGCTGATGAAGCAATATGGAATTAGCTGGGTGGGTTTGGTAGGAATAACCATCCTTGTGATGCCTAAAAATGGATCCCGAGCAACGTGGACCTGTGATTTTGTAGATATCTTAATTCCCCACACAGATACTTGGCTGAGTGGGTCAGCATGTAAAGTAAATACGGCATGGGGAAAACCGGTGCATAAAAATTTAAATCTATGCAGCGGCACTTTATTAAAATCAGGTAACTGCAATTTTCATTGCCATGAGATGGTAATCTTGCACTTTAGGGTACCTGATTCCCCGATTGGGACTACAAGGATAGAGATGGAAACGTTCGGCAAATTATTACCCGGTACACGAAAGTGCCTCGTGCAAAGCGGGATCTTTTAGACAAGTAAGCAATCACACTTTGTTAATGTTGCTGTTATTTTTGAGGTCTGTAAACCTCATTTCGATAATTATGAATGAATAAAAAATAAATAGGATAATTTACTGTTATTGTCTAGAAATCTATGCACTCTGAAATCACGTATAAATTCATGCAAGTTTTCCCTGATGATAACGAATTGCAGAGTTCGGCTTAACTGCTGGCATATCCGTGCTTTGTCCGGCTTTGTCCGGCTTTAAATCGATGTTGGTACCTGCTTCTGCTGCAGAGGCTGGGTTGCTTTATAATACAAGATGAATTGGAAGGCGGGGTTCCATCCATCCAACGCCAATTGTGTCAGTGAGGGGCGTGAACTAATGACCATGGGCTCCGTGTTTTATGGCACAGGAGTCTCGGAGCAACTGATACAGATCCAAGTGCGGAGAATATAAGCTTGAGATCCATCTGTTGTTAAGTCCGAGAAGGTTTTTTCCCTTTCTTTTTTTCTCTTGTTGTTGTGTTTAGTCATTTCTTTCATGAACACTTCTCTGAGAGCAGCGCAGCGACTTGGTCTTTTTCAAAGGACTTTGACATCTCCAACTTGGATAAGCAGAACTCCATTTCCACGTCCGTCTTTTGCCCCTCACTCCACGTCATCCATCTCAATGTCATTGCAACTCACATCATCTACATTGTAGGACAAAAAGTCGGATTAGCAACCATGGCGACCACTACGGATCTGAACACTTATAAGTTCAACCACTCGATGTAAGTTCATTCTGCTTAGTATCAGCTCCCTCAGTCGGCGCTTCTAACATTACTCAGGATTCGAGTCAAGGACCCAAAGGAGTCTGGTATGTAAAGAAAACGATATCGCATTACAGCATCTCATATTATGGGACGGCATGGACGGTGAATTAACCCCTTTGCAGTAAAGTTCTACGAATTCCTGGGCATGAGCGTCGTCAGGAAGATTGAATTCCCCGAGGCCAAGTTTGACCTCTATTTCATGGGCTACAACAGCCCCAAGGCCGTCTCTCACGGAAACTCAGCCATTGACCGAGAAGGTGTCGTCGAACTGACCCACAACTACGGCACTGAGAATGACCCTAACTACACTGTCAACAATGGCAACAAGGACCCCCACCGAGGTTTCGGCCACATCTGCATCTCCGTCGACAACATTCAGGCCGCTTGCAAGCGAATTGAGGATGCTGGCTACAAGTTCCAGAAGAAGCTTAGCGATGGAAGAATGAGGAACATTGCATTCGCTCTCGACCCTGATGGATACTGGGTCGAGGTTATCGGCCAGAATCCCCACGAGGAGACTGAGAACGTCACCGAGACTGACCTAGAAACCTATCGCATGGTGAGATGACATCTCTAAAATATTAGGGATATAAATGCCAAGTGTATTTTGCTAATACTTGATAGCACCACACTATGATTCGTGTCAAGGACCCCAAAAAGTCTCTCCAGTTCTACCAGGAAGTCCTTGGCATGAAACTCACCCACACCATCGAGCAAGAGGCTGCAGGCTTCAACCTCTACTTCCTCGCCTATCCTGCAACCAAGAACCTGACTGAAGGCGTCAAGACCGCGGAGACTGCGCGCCACGAGGGCTTCCTCGAGCTCACATGGAACTACGGCACTGAGAAGGAGGCCGACTTCAAGTACCACACTGGAAACGACCAGCCTCAGGGCTTTGGTCACATCTGTATGTTTCATCACTAATTTAATGCCATCGTGTTCCTTGCTGACTCTTTATAGGCATTTCCGTCGACGACCTTGATGCGGCGTGCGCGCGATTCGAGTCGCTAAACACCAACTGGAAGAAGAGGCTGACGGACGGCCGTATGAGGAACGTGGCTTTCCTGCTGGACCCTGATGGATACTGGGTCGAAGTTGTTCAGAACGACAGGTACAACGACAAGTACAATGTTTAAGTTGATCTATACTTGAGAGCAGCAAAAAATAAGGTACCATGTTGAGAAAATGAAGAAAGCTCAAGTATCTACCCCTCTGTATGTGAATGTGAAGGATTTTTCAAATCTTGCATCCATGTTCATTGAAGTAGAGTTGGCGCATGAGGAACTGAGAAAGCTTAACTGAAGAACACTCAACTGTATTCATTTTCGTTGTGTAAAAGTGAATTCAATAATTAAGTTATGCCTCGCCCTTAAACCTTACGTCCGCACAAAGCATTATCTCCCAGTTCTACTATTTAACAAATTTCTTCTTTCCAATCCTTTGCTCCTCAAATCTTTTTCGTCAAACACATACCACATAGAACCATTCGCATCCAAATCATCTGTCACGTTTCGGAATAGCCGCAGAATGGATTTTACAGTGCCCTTCACTCTCTTCAACTACCAGATGGAGATTCCATTTTGGCCGGCAGAATGTAAGGATTCCCTCTTCAAGTCCCGCCATTTGAAACACAGCTGACTAGGGTAGATATTCTGCATACCCTTCTCCTGGTGACCTATTATGACCATATAACCAACTATCTCGCCGCCACACGAAAATTCAACGATCCAGGTACATCGAGTCAAAACCTCCTCCAACCGAGATCTGAACCCGTCCGACTAACGTGCAATACCCACCCCCTAGTTCTCACACCCCGTCCGATACACGTTAAAACAGAGATGGCTCGTTACTTAGCATCCTTCCTCGCCGTATACCACACCCTCCTATGCTTCATGCTTCTCATTCTCTTCTACGCCAAGTGGGTGGATTCCCATGGAGGCTACGTTTTGATTGCACGGGCGCTTATCTTTTTGGTTTCCGGCCTGTTTCTATTCTCGTTATTTCTTGCGTCGGAGTTGGGAGCGATGGACGCCTTTGATGGATTAGATAAGATTGGTGGACTGGAAAAAGAGAAGGGAGAGTAAAAGAAAATGATGATATGTCGGGTTTTACTGGGCATGTGGTGATTTAGGAATAAGAGTGGAAGAATAATAAAACAGGTCATTGTTTGCAATAATAGTACATCCATCTAACTGTCGTAAATACAGGTAACAAGATAGTGCCATAATCTTTTATCCAGTAGCATCAAAGCACATGAACAGTCCTCGCCTTCTCCTCCATACCCGCCTCCCACCTCGCCGCCATATCATCCTCAATATCCCTATACGCCTCCCCATCCTCCGTCCCCTCCTTCCAATCTCTATAATACTCCATCACGATCTTTGTAAACGGTAGAATCTTGGATATCATTACCTTGTGCGACGGGTCACAGTCAAGCAAGTCCTTGACCACTTTTCGTAGTCGCCACGAGTAGCGTGCCTGCGTGAGGTGGCTGTCAATGTTGATGACCGGCTCGAGGCACGACTTGTGAACAGGACGGTTCATGGCGGGGACCTCGTGTGCGCAGCGCATGTTGGGTATGTGTTTGCATCCGCCCATGGCGCAGTTGCAGCCCTTGCTGGCGGCGACGTTTTGGAGACAGCCGCCTTGGCTGCAGGTTGTGATGTGACAGCAGCCGTACGCTGGACAGCAGAATACTGGTTTTTGACCCGTCATCATGGTGAAAATTGCGACGCCGAGGGACCAGAGCTCGTCAGCTAATGTATATGGTCGGGAAATCTGAGCAGCAATTAGTTTTCGTTACTGGTATGAGTGAATAGGGGAAAGATGATGCGATGCATACCTCTTTTTCGAAGCCTTCTGGGTCTTTGTCAATGTCGCCCCGTGTAAGCTGCCACGGCTCCCAGCCCCTATGGGGAGCAATGGCGACGCTCGAAGGGTTGGCTACCTCCTCCTTCTTGGGGCCATCACCCGGACTGATGATGTGATTTGTCACGGCTGCGTTCTCAAAGCCTCCTAGTTTGCACATGCCATACGTTTCAGTCCCCTGAGGATGCTGGAAGAAGATGTTCCTGGGCTCAATGGCACGATGTAGAATCGGGTTCCAGTCGTGGTCTACCTGGATCCATTTCATAGACTCGGTGGACTTTGCTCTGGGATCAAAGAAGAGGCGTTTTCCATCGTGGAGGTATGTCGCCGCCCGCATGAGTGACGTGAGGACGTGCCAGCAAAGAGATTCCGGCATGTACTGTTGGGGGCTCTCCAACGGGGTATCCTGAAATAGAGCGCTCAGATTCGCAGCGTCGCAAAAGTTCCAGACGACGAAATCCGTAGACTGGTCGAGCTGCTCATCTCCGGCGGCTGTGGTGCCCATAAACGGACGCACTTTAATATGGCCCACAATGGAGACGATATTCTCGTGATTGAAGATCTGGGCGATAACGGGCGCCTGGTTCATGACGTACATCAAATCGTGAAACGCGAGCCCGGCATCGCTGGTTCGGCCTTCCTGGTCGGGATAGTCTGGAGGGTTGAACTGGCCGATTGCTTGAGCGAGGAATTTGGTCCCGCGATAGGCGTCTCTCTTGACGGCGTACCAGAGGCCATCGTCGATCTGACTGAGGAGTTCAAAGTCTTGGGTGGTGAGGTTGTTCGATTCCATGACGGAGAGGGCTTGATTCTGTCAATACACGATGTGAGACGGTATAATGCCATGTAGACGTGGGATCCTGATCTTGATGGGACATTGTCTTGATATTTTTTTTGGGGATTTCCATGTGAACCAGATGTGTTTGCTAGTTCTTTGATGCATTTTGAGGACAAAGAAGTATTAAAACTATTTTGGTGCGGAATGGCGTCCGTGTGGTGATGCTTTGATGTATGTATATGAAGTTTCTTTGTTCCATCATTCATGCTGATTGAGGAGGTTGTCACGGATCGCGAATGCAGGTGGCCAAGTTGGCCAGCACTACCAAGTCAAAAGGAGGCCTCACTTACTCTGGGCTTCTTTGTCACAAGTGAACGGGAAAGCAGTTACACAAGGGTTAATCTTCCGGAGAGATGTAAAAATTTTTTAAAACCGGATTTTATCTGATTCTAGATTTCAATTTATCGGAAATCTGCCATGGAAGAAAAAGGCAGGTGTTTTCTTTTTGCTTTTTAATGTTTCAATGTTTTTCAACGGGCAGAGATGGCTTGAGCGGTTGTAATCGAACTTGATGTCATCGTTTGCGAACAGTGCTGTGAATGATGGTGGCCCTTTTGGGGCATTGTTGTGATGGGAAACTAGCCTTGTTCGCACTGCAAGATTTCTTTGCATACTGCGTATTTGAAGGGGTTGGGGTTGGTAATTACAACTCAACCCTCAAGGGATAGGTCGTGATAGTAATTTGCATGGGCGGTTGTGGCACGAAACTAAGATCCATAACTTGGAGAGGTTGGCGATGCATTGAGTAGAAGTGACGAAAACAGATTGTCAAGGCCACAGCTATTGATCAAGTCATTTTCACCATGTCACTTGGGATATGAATTGAGTCCAACAAAGGAAATGAATGCCACGACATCTCGCCATGCCCCGGAATTGGCTCAATTTTGGGTTGGTTCGTCCAAACGCCAATCAGAGGCTGGCCGTGCCTGGGGTATCCACTGAAACCGTTGGCCAAGATCGACCCCTCGACCCCCCTTCTAAGCTAGGTTCTTTGAAACTGCCGCCAATCGTCACGGAGTACAGCATCAGTTACAGGGGATACTGAGGATGAGGGGGTCCTGACGGTAGCCTGTTTAGGCCTAAGCAGAGGCCCTCGTCCTCGCTAAAGAGACCACTAAGCCGGTTGTCCCAGGGCCTTTTTGCTCCACTGCCACGCTTTTGGCAGCGCCATGTCCTAGTGTGGCGCTACCTCACAATTTTAGCTTGTACCTCCACTAAACGTTTCCAGTGCCGTCACTCTCGTTGCTTTGAATTGGCATCCATGGATCCATCCATTGTTCGACTGAGTGTAGGTGATCAAAATCTCTCTTCCTTCCATCTCTCCCTCACAATCACAGTCGCAAACGAAATTCCGGATGCGGGCGATCCCATCGCTCATCATTCGTCTTACCGCCTCTTCAGGCCTATCCCCATTGTCGGTCCTTTCATTCCAGTCCGTCCAACGATAATCACTCTTTCAATCATCAATCTCATCCTGTCCATCTGCCGACAAGTATTAGGCGCCGGCTCCCCCCCCCTGCGTTGCATCATGCATACGCGCTCGTTCATGCGACACCACACATCTTGATACACTTACGGGGTCTTGCAACGTCAGGGCCAACAATCTGCTACGTTCTCATCCACTCCTCGAGTCTTTGTCGTGAAACAGGTCTGCAGTAATACGCCCGTGGTGGAGGATCGCCGGTCGACCCTAGGCGGGCACTGCTTACCATCGACCACGGTGAATTGACATGCCCATATCGCACACCTTAGTCGAGGAGCCATACGCTGGGCCGACTACCCTTTGTGTTACTTCGCTGAGCACACAAATTTTCACTTCTTGAACACACTCAAGTCGCTCGTTCGCCAGTTTCGAACCTGCGGCGTCCTTTCTTTTCAACCATTGTCCTTCGTTACATATTCACCGTCAACATCTTCGCAGGCGAGGAACGACGTGTGCTATCGGCAGGTCCGTCACAAGCACAAATTTTTACGACCAAAACTCGAATATTTTCTTTGTCTGCGCCTCTTCGACCTACGGCCTCGCTCGTTTTAATACTCCGCCAAGATGGGCTGTCTAAGCCACCGCAAGAAACAGACCCAAATTTTTGTCGACCAGAAATGGGACTACATAAATCTCAACGACTTCAAGTCCAAGGGCTGTGGTGCTGGTTTTGCATATGGCTATCTCTGGTTTTCATTGATTCTATCCATCGCTGTCTACGTGGTCGACACCTTCACTGCCGTTCAACTTCTCGTTTTCAATCGCTGGTCGTCCAAGATTGAACCGGCAATTAGCTTCGCAATATCGAAATGGATCTTCTCGGTTTGCATTCTGCTGTCTTTTGCCAATCTCGCGTTTGAAGGCATCCGCGCCACTCGCGTCATTAGGCGTGGAAACATTTCTGAGTGCTACATGGACAGTCTGGCTGTCAGATGGGAATCTGCCCGTCTGGGATCTGGTCAGGGCTGGAAGAGATTCCTAGTCTTCACAGAGCTCACAAAGAGCAAAAAAGGTTCACACTATGTTGCATTGTTTACCTATTTCAACTTTCAGGGTACGTGGATGTACAGTCTGTGTGTCCAAGTCGCTTTGCTAACACCTTGATAGCTTGGATTCGTATCATTTTCTGTATGGGACCACGCCAGGTGGTGAATGCATTGACTCTCAGGTCCGTCTACATGGCGAAGCTCGCAGTCAGCTCCAAAACGGTTGAAGGTTCCATCACCGGCTTCTTTGACAATATTAAGCTGTTGGCCCAGGAAGACTTTCGTCAGGCTGCCATCCTCTCGGGCATGTTGTTTACCCTGGTGATATGGATCTTTTCGGCCCTTTATCTTATTACGGCCGTTTTCTTTTACGTTTTATTCCTCTTTCACTGGATTCCCAAGTCAGATGGAGGTCTTACTGGATACTGCGAACGAAAAGTCAACAAGTCATTGCTGAGGATTGTCACCAAGAATGTCAACAAGGCACTCGCCAGAGGACAGGCTGATAGGTTAAAGGCGGCAATGAGTACCGAAAAGCTGTATCATCACCCAGACACTGGAGTTCCAACTTTACCAAATGTTGGCATACCCTCGATGCTAGAAAGGAGTGCGACACTTCCACCGGCATATACGTCACGCCCAGCTACTCCAGGGGACGGTCATAAGGGCATGGACTGGGAGCGACCAATTTATTCACGCTCCGGCACTGGAGCTTCTCAGTCCAGTTACTCGTCCCGAGCTCCTCTAGTCAAGTCTGCAGCTGACATGGGATTTGACGGATCGGATTCACGTTCCGCCAACGATCAGGGTCTCTCTAGGCCACCTCCTACACGGTCTGCTACCATCAGTTCTCATAGTAGTTCGGGTTCACGACCAGGCACAGGTCATGCCAGAGTTGAATCTGGCTCTATGCTGCGTCAGGCCATCACACAAAGCCCGACACTCATGGATTCGGAAAGGATGCCAGCGTTTGTCCCAGCAAGGCAGTATGGCGGCTACAGCTCCTCCGGTCGCTCTAGTGTAGCTCCGTCTCATGTTTCCTACCAGCCTCGACAATTGACGAGAAGCGCAACGAGTCAAGTGCCCTTGCCTGCTCCTCAACCCCCCCAGAGGACCATGACAGCACCCATGCTATCTCATAATACCCCAGCGAATGATCACTATGGCCGAACCGAAACCCAGAATATGCAACAACCTCATCGAAACTTTAGTCGCCATCCGTCGATAGCCCGCAATCCATTTTCGTCTTACGGATACGATGTAGAGGCCCAGAATAATCGCAGACCCCAGTGGTAATGCTATTTTTGTCCGACGGGTTCGGATGTGCTTACATACGTTCTAATGCAATCTATGACAAACGGCGCAGGGAGCGGCCGTACCGATTTTTTCATGTTAGATATCCATACCGCAACTTCTTGCACTTTTATTACACGGGGGGCTTTGGGGACTAAAAAGAACTTGGAAAAGGAACCGGCCTGGTTGATTTGGTGTTTTGGCGATGAGATGAATTTAGTCTACCTACCTAGATAGCTAGGCTAATACAGTTAGCTTTTTGTTTTGAACATGACGTCGGATGCTGCAGCTAGTCATGATGATTCCACATCCATGCCTGGCGGGGCACCACCATCCATTGGGCAGTAGATTCCATGTCAAGTCCGCTTATGCTTCTTGGGATTGATTTTACAGCCCTGATCACTAAACCTGCGGTCGGAAGGATTCCAACGTCGCTTGATTTGTTACTAATTAGTCGGTTGTTGGATGCGGGATATGTAAAAAGTAACCTTTTTTCGGTGGACCATTTAAAGGAGTCTGGAATCATTTAATGGCTGGTGGCATGTATATAAGAAGCAAGCCACGATGCTGCTGGAGTCGCTCTTCGCCAATTCTACATATCTTGCCAGTCTATTATTCTTTAATGAATTATCGTATGAATCAGATTCCATCCCAACGATTAACATGCCGTCTCGATTAGATCAATGGCACGAGGGCGAGGTCGCCATGCACAGGGCCCTCAAAGCCCCGATGGGCATGAACCCCACGTCGCCGGGCCTGCCAAGGTCGTACGGCATGCGGGTGATGTACTCGCAGCTCATCGCCGTGGGCACGCTGGACGGGCAGGGCAGGCCGTGGACGTCGGTCTGGGGAGGGGAGAGGGGGTCCGGGAGACCCGTGGCAGAGGACGTGCTGGCGCTGACGACGAGGGTTGACAAGCAATACGATCCTGTTTATCGAGCGTTTTGGGCGGAAAAAGGGGAAGGGGAGGAGGTGGTGAGGCCGGGAGGTGGCGAGGGGAAGATGATGTCTGCGCTGTCGATTGATTTGGAGACGAGGGATCGGGTTAAGCTGATGGGTAGAATGGTTGCCGGAGCGGAGGTAACGAGCGAAGAGGAGATGATACAGGTTGCATTCCTTGTGCAGGAGAGTTTGGGCAATTGCCCCAAGTATATCAACAAGAAGGATATCGAGGCAGTGGTTCCGCAGCCGAGGCTGGTTTCCGAGGGATTGAAGTTGCCGGACGAGGCGGTGGATCTGATTGACAAAGCAGACATGTTCTTCCTGTCCAGCTCAAATGGGAAGACTATGGATACGAATCACAGAGGAGGGCCGCAGGGGCTGGTGAGGGTGATGAAGAATGATGACGAGGGATTGGAGTTGGTGTATCCAGAGTGTGAGTGATGTTCCTGATTTGGTTGATGGCATTTGGCTAACGGGTAGTGCAGATTCTGGGAATCGACTTTATCAAAGTCTAGGGAATCTGAGAGTCAATCCCCTGATTGGAATATGTATCCCAGACTATGACACTGGGGATGCAGTCTATGTTACTGGAACCGCAACGATTCTTGTAGGAGAAGAAGCTTCCTCTCTCCTTTCACGCAGCAAGCTAGCCGTCAAAATCACCGTCTCGGCATCCAAATTCGTCAAATCTAGCCTTCCCTTCCGCGGCCCTTCTCAAGAACGCTCCCCTTACAACCCCCCTGCCCGATACCTCCTCACTGAACGGGAAGACGACCCAGCCGCGAAGCTGGACTCCCATACGGGCGTCACGGCTAGTCTCATCAAAAGGGAAGAGCTTACCCCAACCATCCACGTGCACACATTCAAGCTCGAATCGAGAGACCCGCTTCCTAGTTGGAAGGCCGGACAGCACGTCACCATCAACTTCGAGGAGGAAGTCGGGCAGGGCTATTCACACATGAGAGACGATGACCCGCAGAGCCTGAACGATGACTACGTGCGTACCTTTACGGTGTCTCGTCCGCCGGGAGATGGGCCAGACGACGAGGTGCAGATCACAGCCCGGCTCAACGGCCCGGTGACGCACTTCCTGCGACGCCATAATCTCCGCGTCCCCCTCGAACTCCCTGTCATGGGCTTCGGCGGCAAAGAGGAGTTTCACATGCCCACCTCCGCGACCCCGGGAGGCGTGCTGCCCGAACCGGTCTTCTTGGCCGGCGGCGTGGGCATCACGCCCCTCCTCGCACAAGCACGAGGTGTTCTTGCCGGCGGCGTACCGCTAACCCTGCTGTGGACGCTACGCGGCGACGACCTGCCGCTGGCGGTGCACGCCTTCGATAAGGTCCCTGGGCTGGCGGATGTGACGACGCTGTACGTTACGCGGGCGGATGGGGGACAGCAGCACGAGGCGTTGCTGGAGAAGGTTAGGGAGAGGGGCGCGAAAGTAGAAGGGAGGAGGATCGGGGGCGGGGATGTGAATGAGCTCAAGGGCAAAGGGAGGAAGTTTTACTTGTGCACGGGGAAAGGGCTGATGGGGGAGATGCTCAAGTGGCTGGATGGGGAGGAGGTGGTTTGGGAGGACTTTGGATATTGAATGTTTTGGCTTGGAGTCTAGTGTTTTCAAGCTGTTTGTTTTGGAGTTTGGCCAGCGATTGGTTGCTTTATTTAATTTTTATTCATTGCATTTTATTCATCTGGCATTAGCATGCTACAATGTTATGACACTGTGGTATATCTACTTTGAGTGCTGAATCATGGCAAGAGACTTTGGCTTATCAGATCCGGGCACGTTGACAGATGGCTGTCATGTGAAACAGCAGGGCGAAGATCATGGCTTTGGATGCATACGATGACGTATTCAGTGTGTTTGTCGTCGTCGCCTCTCTACCTAAGAAACGGGCGATTTCCCCGCTGGATCTTCTCACCAGAGAGCTTGTATTTACATAGATGCCGCTTGATGTCTGATGGTTTCGCTCAGGGGCGTCTTGTATCTAATCAAGGCAAGGTTTGGATTCATGTGGGCTTTGTGCTATGTATTTTTTATGCGGTGCTTTGTTGGACGATGACGCCCTCGGATGGATGGGCTTGTGGGAGGAAGATGATAACGGGTCAGTGGAATTGATGCATGGAAGGGCAGTAACTGTGGCTGCTGCAGCGCTAACAAGTATCAAGGTATTAGAACCTGGAAGCTTTAGAGCTTTATAGAGCTCAAGCTGTGGTGAAGCGTTCCAAGGCATCGGCTCTTGAATCTTCAGGGTCTCTAGGGCTCCCCCGCACTGAACATCGATCGTCTGCCCTCCGGAGCGTCATGACCCAGGCCTGGAGTGGGGGTTACCTGTAGCTCACCTGACATCCATCCATTGGATCCAATGAAAAACAGAAATGACGAATTGGACACCGTAAATTAGAGAAACGGCTGGAGGCATCCAAGACTTCGTTAACGGGGGGAAGATGCCTGCTAACACCCTCCCCATAACTCCGTATTACCAAAACAGTTATTCAAACGAGTAATCAAATCAATTATAGCGGTCCGATGCTCGGCGGTTCGGCATCATTCCTTTTTCAAACACAAACATCCAGAAAAACAAGCGACAACCGAAGATAAAAAAAAAAAGAACAGTCTGGACAATTTCCTAATGTGTATCACGAGATCTACTCTTCTTCCTCTCCCTTACCGAAATTGATTCAAAAGTCCCCCTCCCCATGCTGTGATTGGGTTCTGGTGACAAACTCCTTAGGTAAAAAGTGGCCTTGTTCTTCCCTACCTGTCTTTACTTCTTCCTCGTACTCGTTTAATGACGAGGCGAGAAAGTCGTCGTTTTACTTGAGCGAAGAACATGGCATGGAATTAAAGGCTTATTTCATTGTATGCATGCCTGCCTGCTTGTCTCACCTTGATTAGGAATGTTGCAAGGGCTTTTTCTCCCCCGGAGTTGCGGCAATTTAGAGATGAGCATGGTGTGATGAAAAACCCAGTACCGAGATTTGGCTACTCTACTTGTCTACCTAGGAGAGTTTTGCTTGAAATTGAAAGCAAATACTTGTACCTACTAGGCTACTACATTGGAATGGGTTGGGGTCTACCGAGACAAAGTGAAGCTTTGCACATGAGTGCCGGTGGAGATGAATCAGGCAGCATGAGCAAAGTACCTACCCTCCGTACCTTCAGTGGCTTGCAGCGCCAAGATAACCTTGGAGCCTTGGGAGGCACCCGACCCGACCTGATAGCGAGCACAGCAGCCTACAGCAGCCTACAGCAACCCGCAGCAGGTGAGCAGCGGGATGGTGTCACTGTTGCTGTCACTGCCTCCGGTGTATAACAAGTCTCCACTCTTTTTTTCCTTGGTGCGTGATAATAATTCATCCATCATCCGCTCCAACGAGGAATCGGCATCCCAGCTTTCACCTTCTTGGACTAACCTTGACCAAGATTTCAAACTCTACTCTTTCACCATTCATTCTTTCTCCTCTCTGTCTCTGTCTCTCAAGATTCTACATCTCTTTCTGCCTAAACGCGCTGGACCCTGAGATAGACAATTGTTCCTACAACTAAAACCAACCTTGCTTCGGATCCCCTTGCATCGTCATTCACGCTGACCCGCTACTCACCTGCGCAAAGACGAACACCCATCCTTTTTTTTTCCTTTGCGGAAACGGCCTTTACCGGCGGGCCTTTCGGATCCATCACTCTCGCTCACATACCGCGCCGCTCCGCATCGCAGCATCAGTCATCAGTCATCATTTACTTACCCGGGGGGGCTGCTCACTAAACCGGAACCCCTCGTCGCCCTTTTCAGCGTGCGCAATTCCTCGGTCGCCTTCTTGATCCGGCCGGGCCATTGCGCAATCCTGTTCAATTCCCATTCTTGCAACCTTATCCGATTGCGCTCTCGCAACAACCGCAACCACGACATCCCCAACCGAGCTGTGAGCTTGTTGCTCGCCACTACCCGCCACCATGACTTTCGACTACCAATACGTCAAGGAGAACACGCCAGCCGAATATGTGTTTCCTTCACACAGACTCAAGCGCACTTGCGACCCCAACCGAGTGCCCCTCGTCCTTGTAGCTTGCGGATCTTGTGAGTCGACTTGGCTCTTCTTCCATGTCTGCACCAACTAACACGGCTTTCTCGGACAGTTTCGCCAGTTACGTTTTTGCACCTGCGTCTTTTTCCCATCGCTAGAGATCATGCTCGCAACGAAGGTATGTCCCATTTGTCAAGCCTGCAGCCCATTGTTAAATGAGGTCCCGCTAATGCCGCCTTCTAGGATTTGATGTGGTTGGCGGCTATCTCTCACCAGTCAGTGATAGCTACAAGAAAACCGGTCTAGCGCCTGCGACTCACCGGATGCGCATGTGCGAGCTCGCCGTCGAGAATAACTCCAAGTGGCTCATGGTTGATTCCTGGGAAGCCGAGAGAGAGACTTACACCCCCACTGCCCACGTTTTGGACCACTTCGATTACGAAATTAATCAGGTCATGGGTGGTGTTGAATGCACAGACGGCACTCGAAAGCCTGCCAAGATTGTGCTCCTCGCCGGTGCCGACCTGCTTCAAACAATCAGCACCCCTGGCGTCTGGGATCCACGAGACGTTGATCACATTCTTGGCGATTACGGCGTGTTCGTTTTGGAGCGCTCCGGCACCGAGCTGTACTCGGCCTTGACGGCTCTCAAGCAGTGGGAAAAGAACATTCACGTCATGCACCAAGTAAGCTTCCTGAAGGACCCCTCGTTACTCAAGATGTACAGACTGACAACAATCTTAGGTTGTCACAAACGACATTAGCAGCACCAAAGTGAGATTGCTTATAAAGCGAGACATGAGCATCGATTATCTGTAAGTTCACTTTCCCCACCCTACTTAATCACAGGACCTGTCTAACCGGCTACAGAATACCTGATGAAGCTATCAACTATATATATGAACATAATCTGTACAGAGAGATGGATCTCTCAAATTCTTCCAAGGAGAAGCAGAAAGATGAGAGCTACCACCCTGTTGCTGGGCCTAGCACCGGTTGATTTCATGGAGGAGAATTCATAAGATATGGGTTTGTCAACAGTCAGCGTACTGTCGTTGGCTCCTCTGCTCGCTCCTGATATAATTTGGGAGACCAGTGAACCGAAAATACCCTACATATCACGGGCTCTAGCTCCTAGACAGTTGTAGAAGTACTGTCGCGTCACCTGGATGGAGTTCACTTTGAAGGCAGCATTTTGCTCATGGGTTTGGAGTTATTGATTGAGTGTTTAAGCCATGGGCGAGAAGAGCGAGGAGTAAACAACGGGCAATGAAGCAGAGCGGTGAGAACAGGGCAAGAAGATATCTTGCTAGCTGAAGGATTCTGCTTCTCGAAAGCATGTCAGTTACTCGCGCAATCCGAGTAGTTGGAAGACGGCATTAACAGTTCTTACTAGTCAGGTTGCTAGGTTTCCTTAGGTCGACGTACAAGCGTCGGGTGTCAGTCGGGATTTCATCTAGTTGGTTGCTGCGGAGGCGCCTATATTTGGGTGGAATGATAGGGAGATGTGTGAATATGCAGAATAATGCTTGGTAAATGAGATTATTAAGAACAAACAGTATGCTTTCCCTCGCTCTGGCGTGATGTGATGTAACATGTTGGCTCATCTAACCTTTCATACGCCGATGGCAAGTACCGGGTAGGAAGATGTCCGAATTGCTGTTATCGATCTAACCTCTTTGTGAGCGAATGGTGTATTCTGATTGATTTGTTTGCATTATTTCTTGTAGCTTGTAGTTCTTCTGTATGTTCCCCCGACACTGGTGGGCGATTGAATAGCAGCGTGAAGCTGAGAAAAGGGGGTGGGCAGGGGATATGAAGCAATACGCTTACAAGGGGACGACATCGTTTTCAGCAGCCTACCTACAACAAGACAATGTTGTATCAACACTCTTCTACCGAGTTTAGACACCATCACATTTGACTTTTGACATTAAAAGGTATTTCTCTTTTCCTTTTTAAACAAAAGGTTAGCTTGATGGATGCATATATCTTAACTAGGGATTTCTCCTGAAAAAAGCTTTTAGAATCTTTAGAGTTTTGGTCTGGATAGTGATAAAACCCAAACTCGTTTCTTCTACAACTTGGGCATCGAACTTTGATGGAGTTTCAACATAATGGGAAGAAAATTCTACTGAAGATGGGCTTTACTAGTTTGTAAACTGTATCGTTGAGGATGATGGCGAGGGATATAAATATAGACCATCGTCTCTCCCATACTTGGACTTTCTTCTTCAATCACATCCATCATCGACTTGAAACTTCATACTACCTTCAATCACATTCCTCATTGATCTGAAAATTATATTTGTTGGCAATCATGCAAAGACACGGCTTTTCTGGAATGATGCAACGGTCATCTTCGTTGGCGATGTCGGAACAAGATGTAGCAAGCTACTCACCCGAGAAACTCATTGCTAAATTTGCCTACAAGGAAGCATATCCCGCCCCGGCACATTCTTCAACAGTGTGCCGCCCGTTTACAAACGCCTCGCTCGGAAATCTGGATGCCTTGTGTCCGGAACTTATTCTCTGCATTTTCGAAAGTTTAGACTTTCAATCGCTGGCTCGCCTTTCGCAGGTCTCGCTCCGAATGAAGGCTATTGTCGAGCAACTGCTCGCATACAGGGACGTGCAGCGACACGCACCGGGAGTTTTGAATGACCTTGCGAGGACTAGGATGATACAGAACTTTTCGGCGCATCATATATGGCGGACCCTGAGGTCGAATCGGTGCGTGGGCTGCGATGACGACGGCCATGGATGGGGGGTCTTTTTGCTCACCTTTGAGAGGGTCTGCCGCAAATGTCGGGATGGAAACCCTGCTTTCAAGGTCGTCTGCACGGAGACGGCGAGCATATCCCTCAGGCTGAGAGAGTACGAGCTTCGTATCGGGACTGGAGCCTTATATTCGCCGCTTAGCAGCAGCGCAGGTCGGTGGCTGACCTGCCTCGAAGAGGTGAAGAAACTGGCCGTCCAAACCCACGGCTCCATCGAAGCCGCCCAAGAGGACTGTTCTCTACCGGAGCCCATGTCAGACGCCGAGAGCGGCGCAAGGTTAGTATACTTCTTCTCAGAATTCGTCGAGGAAGACTTGGGCCACCCCGAGGCATTCAGCGCGATGGCGTGGATGAGCCCGGCCGGGCCAGTAGAGACGGGTCTCACGTGCAGAAGCTGCGAGGGGACGGGGAGGCTGTACGACCTTTACGGGGATCGACTGATGCTGCCTGCCGACTGCACGTCGGAGTTTCTCTCGGAGATGCGGGGGAGGACTTGGCTGAGGGAGGAGTTTGTCGGGCATATTCGGGGATGCCTACGTCGAGGGCGGCAAGTGTCCGAGATGTGCCAAAGACTCAGGAGACGGTGAGGGGGTTTCGAGTTTAGGGGGAGCTTGGGGGAAGTGGAGTAGGTGTGTAGGAGTAACTTTGGGTGGAAACAATTGGATTGATCAAGTAAGAGGATTGTATTGGATAGCATGAGAGAAACTATAATATGGAGAGCAGTAAATCACGTTTCTAGATCATACACGGAAGAAATAGTTTGACTACCTTACTCCGTTCCGACATTGGGCAATTGATGTATCGTGGTGAAGTATGATGTGTAAAATTTTGCCAGGATTTATAAGAGAAAATAGAGAGACCTTTGTGTTCTGTTGTAGTAGGAATGAGGGGAGTATAGGAGTAAACAACGTGAGCGACGTCAGGCATTCAAGACGTGAAGATTTATGGTGGCGTACGATGTAATAATATTAAACAAATGGGAAAATCTTGCGAGCAAAGTTAATATAAAAATAAAGTCTAAAATGGGTGTGTCGTGATGGGAGTCGTAGTCTATGATAAGGGTTGCGTTATGTCAACATTAAATCCCCGAAGCGACCACCAAACACATGTTCTATCAAAGACACAAGGTATCATATTTTCGAAATCCATGATTAATGAGAAAGTTTTGATGATGGTTTTAATATTAGAAATAGTAATTTAGGTGATTGTACTTGTCGTGGCGTTGCTGTCCTTGTCGCATATAGTTCCAGTCCTGAAAAGATTATCATCCTCGGGGGACCCCCTTTTGAAGAACTTTTGGATTCATGTTTGCATTTTGGCTTTTGGAGGGTAGTAGTTACTAAAGCATGATACTTGATAGCTCATATCGTGTTATATGGCCCCAAATAGGTTGAGCAAGTTCACGACCTGGTTTCTGGGTTCTGCTACAGTTCCTATGCCATTGTGTTGCTTCCTGGGCTGATATCTCGTTCATAAGATTGGTAAGGCTCTGCCAATCATTGGCTATAAACTCCTTCTTGCTGTTTCCCAAGCTCATTAGTAATGTCCTGTAGCTCGTTCCCAACACTGCTATAACTATCCTCCGGCTCACCTTCGCTGCACGTGTTCTGGGAACAGCCCGAATAACCAAAACTTCTTTTGTCACTCTATTGTTATATTAACTTTATTTTTATCTCTATTTCCCGACCATGAAACAGTTGACAGTAACTTTCTCGCTTCTTGCACTAGAAAGAATATTTAATGGTGCAATAGAAAGGGCTGGCGGCTTCAGGGTTCACCGCGTACATCTCCTGACAAGTGAACAAAGTCTAAACTCGCATGCAGTGAATCAACATCAGACGAAAAAGTTATTCGTCTATTGTGCGTATATTTTTTACATGGATGTAATAGCGAACTTTAGATAAACAATAGACTTTGGCATCTGCAAATACAAATGAACAGAAAAAAAGGTTATCCTACGCATCAACGTATATAAATACAACAACCTTCTTCATCTACATCCTCTACTTCTCCTTCAATCATTTCATTCTCTCTCATCCAATTTAATCATTTAAGCATCTTCACCACTCTTCATCGATGCATACACAAGCATTCAGACGCTTCTCACACATTACAATCCCCTTTCAAATCACATTTCACATCACACTTCGCAATCATGTCGACCGACTCAATCTTCACTTCCTCCCCCGAGCAACTAGCCATCAAGTTTTCGAGTCTACCCCTTGCACCTATTCACCTATCATTTCCCAAATCACACATCGAAATCCCCAACTGCACCCTCGGGCAGTTGAGAAGACTCCCCAACGAACTCCTGAATCTCGTCTGCGACCAGCTCGATTTCCAGGCACTATCTCGCCTATCGCAAGCCTCAAGAGGCATCAAGATGCTCGTCGAAGAGCACCCCGTCTACAGGACCATGACGCGGCATGGGAAATCCGTTTTGAAAGATCTCTCGGAGCACAGAATTATCAGGTGCCACTCTGCCTCTTGGATCGGACAAACGCTGTATTCTCGAGACTGCGCGTCCTGTGGCGCCTTTGGATCGCACGTCTTCTTGCCCACATTCACCAGGTCGTGCTTCCATTGCCTCTCAAAGAGCCCCCTATGCAAACTCATCGAGCCCGCCATGGCGGAGCGCTGCTTTGCCCTATCGCACCAACAGCGATGGAGCGCACTCCCGGCCATCCACCTATACGGAACAGCCCCTTTCCCCCAAATGCACAGATCACTAGTCAGCGTCGAGGCAGCCAGACAACTCGCCGTCCGAATCCACGGCTCCATGGAAGCCGTGGCAGAAGCCTCCAAGCTCTCTTGCTTCCGGCCCAGCGGTTCAAAGAACTCCATGCGCAGGCTCTTCCTGGAGTATACCCTCACGCTGGAGGACCTGCTCTCGCCGGGCTTTCTATCGGCAAACTCAATCAGTGTATCTCTGTCGAGCCGCATACCGTGGGTCAACCGAAAGTCGGGACAGGTGGAATGTGGAGCCAAGTGCATCGGGTGCGTGGAGACAGCCAGTCTCGGACGTCGTAGACTCTTGCACAAGACTGTTCTAGACCAAGTACTATCCAAGTATTGCACTCCAAAGGAAGGGTTCCACATCATAGCGACCCGAGAGTGGACGAGAGAGGACCTGTTGGAGCATGTCACGCAGTGCTATGGCATACGGAAGATGGTGGAGGATGGGGAGTAGGGGATAGAGGTGGATATTTGCACTTGGAATGCGTTGTGCATGGAGGGTTAGATTACAGCTGGTGGAATCCTTTTTTTTTTTTTTTTTGAGTGTGGGAAGATAATCATAGAATTGCCTTGTTAATAGAGCTCAACTAGTCATCGCGGTAAGATATTGGTACGATCAAAATACACATCCTCGTCGACTTTATGAACAATAATCCTTTCGTTGCCATTCTCCCTCATTATAACTCATTCACAAGTTATAGCGTTGTATTCAGAACTTGCCGCATTTCAACTCTCCTTCCTTTGCCACTTCTTCTCTCGGTGTCTCCTTCCCATGAGCTTGTATCTCAAACCTGATAGCATCAGCATCCAGTAACACCATCTTCTTACCCTAGACGTCACGGTGAACGGCTTTCTAGTAAATGGTACAGCTATCAGCAGGCCAACAGTCAATCACCCCCTAGATCTGAGGAGGTATTGATCTTTAACCAGAGAGGTAGAGGCATGTGGATTGTATCACTGTTGTTAAACCTAGTTCAACACTCCCCTCACCAGTGTGCTCTACAGCAGTTTCTTCAATTGTTGCAAAGGTATAGGTTTACAAACGCATATCAGCAATCGCCTTTGTCAGTGCCAAAAGAGTCGAACTTGACTTGTCGTACTGGACTTTTCGGCTAGAAGATCAAATTTCCATATAACTTCAAAGGAAGTTTTTGTTATTATTGTTATTCTTAGTGTTGGTTCTTTAAACACTGGACGCTGTCTTGAGTTGTGGCCTATCTAGTTCTATCCCAAAGTCAAGGTTGTCGTCTTGTCTTGTGACCGTCTAGTTCCATGATTAGGCTTTGCCTTCGGCATTGGCTGTCGTCGCCCCTTGCGTGTCGGCCCTATACAAGTACCTCATCGGCGGGTCTCGAGCCCGCCCCCCTCCCCTCTCTCCCACATCGCTGCATAAGTGTGACTGTGTTAAAGGGGGGTTCAGCACCGGCCCCATCCGCATATTAGAAAATTTGACCCCCACCTCGAGCGCCGTCGTTGACAAAATCACCCTTTGAGCAAGGAGGCTCCCCGAGCCCAGCTTGCCAGGTCCCCCCTCTTTGCATGGTCTGGTATTTTCGAGTGGTAGACATAACAGGCCTTGTATGCGTACTATACGATGGCCCAGACATCATCTTCCAATCTTGATGATCCTTGTAACGTTAGGTTGATGAATATACTCCACGCCGAACTCTCCAAATATATCGATCCTTCCGGTAACCCTTTTGTGAACACCTTTTAACTTTTTTTTATGGAATCTATGATTCTTTGCTGATTGGTATAGATCTTGATTGGATATGGAGAGTACGCGGTCATTCATTGTGTTTCTTTTAGAGCTCTCACTATCGCAAGCATCTCTTCTCTGGTATAGAATATATTTTTTTTACCATCTGATAGTGACTAGGACGTCCACATAATGATTCTCGCCTTTTCCATGTTTGCGTTTGATATCGTTGCGCCAGGCTTTCTATCCAGCTGCATCAGAATACCTCTCCTGTCAGTCTCTGAAGCATCTGCTCCTCTATGGAACTGTGTCCCACTCATGTCTGGCAGAACCATCAGCATCTCCATGGCTCTCTCGATCTGGCCCCGCTTGCCCCCACTGTTGAACTTGACGGAGCGATATCTCCGATTGTGCCGGTTTGTGCTCGCTCGTAGCACCACCCAACCGTCCGTTATGTTGGCTGTCGCAGAAAACTCCTTCTCCTTGCTCGGCGGTAGCGTCGCCGTAATCCACAGCCATTTGGGGACCACCCGTCTGCAAGCCAATGGTTCTGAGAGCGGGTCTGAAGTCGCTTGTCCCATCCAGTACCACCAGGTCGACGGCCTTGGTGGTCCGGAGCTCGCTGGCGTATCGCCTCAACCCCTCTTGGCGCAGGGACTCTGGCTGTACTAGTACGAGCACGAGCACGACTCGGGCGGGTGCCGTGTCCGTGTGCTCGTTTGAACACTGCTTTACAAATAGCATTCCGTGCCATGGAGCCGGGCATCGATATCGTCAGCGAGCGCAGTGAGCGGCATCGTCACCACGATCATCCCGCTGCATTGCTGCGCAGCCACCCTCATCCATATCTCGCTTTTGCCCATTCCGAGACTACGACTGTGTCTGCAGTTGCTTTGTGGGAAAAGACTTTCCGTAGTGCCTCCCGCTGAAAGTCGTGTAGCTTGGCATCGCTGCTCTTCATCAATCTGCTCAGCGCGTTGCCAGTGAGACAGGCCTGCCCCAGCACCCAAAGTCGTATTTTCTGGCTGAGAGGGGGATATTGGGAGGAAGAAGTACGCAGCGACTGTTGCCTAAGAAACCGTTTGAGTGTAAATTCCGGATCCAGCGCTTCTTTGTATAGTCATCGACGTAAGGCATGTATATTGCGGATGAATGGATATGTTCATTCTGTAGCGTACCCTTCCTTCATGTTGAACCATCGAGTTGCACAGGTTTCCTATCATTTGATGCAACAACTAATAAATTGAAACTGGTATAGTGTTTTTTGTCGACTTCAAGTAAGAAAAGACTGGCAGTGTCTTGCCATGAAAAAGTAATCGATGAGAAGAGAAGTGGTCAATCGATGGATGTAAACCAGAGATTATGAAGAGAGAACAATAATGAAGAAAGAGTGATTGTGGGCGATGAAAGAGCCTGGTTAGTCACTTATTGTATGCTCACACCTTCCATGACTGCATCGTGCTTTTGACAAAGACGTATGAAGCAATTACGCAGGGTCATCCTTGCATCTCTTGATGTATTGTTCTGAGATGCCGTCGTCTGGATACCATGAGAATGTTTGATCATCGTTAAGAATTCCACACCCATGGCCCTGAATATATAGCAATTGGTGAAGAGGAAAAGGTTTTTAGTAGGCAGGTAATAAGTTTTTACTTCAAAATAAGAATACACAAATTTTATTGCGTAAAGTCTCTTGTGTCTTTAAGACCATGTTCTGATTGCGAACGTCCTGTATCGGAAGTCAGAAACGGCGCCAATGGTGAGCACCCAGGGGTAAACCCTCCAACTAGCTGTACAGTTGCTCATCTTGCCCAAGTAAGTTTCGCCCTTCTCACATATAGGTAGCTTTTGTATTTGATCGCATTTGTAGGCTTCCTTCTATGGTCGACTCGGATGGCTTTTGTTAGAAGAGATAACTTTACGCTTCGAACCCTGACTTGAACGCTATGGCTGGTGATAAACTACCAAGCTTGGCTTCCTCTTTGATAGAGCATCCTGATTTCATGTGACCAAGTTGGACATAATCAGCAGTTTACTTTCGATAAGCCACCAAATGGCGCGCTTGCCATTATCCAGTTTGTCGATGTACTTCAATCAGTGGTCATACGCCTCCTGTCCAGCATTAGCAGTCATAAAGTGGCAGTAACAGCAAACTCGGTGAGAATAAACTTCGATGGTGGAATCCTTTACCTTATCACGTATGTAGAATAGTTTAAGGGGGTTTGGAAAAAGAAAGACAAATACAATGGCGTCGAGGAAGCATTGAGCCAGAGCAGTGTTATTGAGTTCTAGGTAGCCCGCCGGCGCCTCCATGCTCGATGTTATTTTGTGCTATCTGAGGATGCGGGAGGCCGGCGTCCATCCTTTGGGTGCTCAGTCCAGTGTGTCAAAGGTTGCGAGAGAGTGGCCGGATTCGACTTCTTGACGGCCTGGGCAGTGAAGCGACCTTGCTATTCGACGGGACCTCTGTAAAAGTGTTCGGGTAAGGCTAAACCTTCAACCCAAAGTTTATAAAGATCAACAGGAGGTGTATTAGAAGTTCCCGGATTTACTCAAAACAGGCAAGCATCGGTTCCCCAGACGATGGGCGTCATGTCTATATCATACGATATGATCTGTACATACTTCCTTTCCATCCATCCTAAACCATCTCTGACTCCCATGCTCCAGATTCTCGCCAGTTGCGTCCTTAAATCCCTAGTTTGTACCTACGCTTTCTCCTTTGTTACAGTTTTACACATTCAAGGTCAGTCAGCTTCATGTACTGTCAATCGATACAGTGCGGGTTTACACTAATCAGCATCATCATGAACCAAGTCCATATCATGGAGTTTCCCAAGAACCGCCACGCATTCAGTCAGACTTTCAAGCAATGCAAAGGTATCCTCAATCTTTTCCATAAAAAAAGACCCATGATCTGACCCCGTTCTATAAGGTGAGGGGGGCAAGCGGGATTGATGACTTGTTTTGACACCGCTTCTTAAAATGAACGTGATAGTCAAGAGTTCTCATCATCGAGATGGGAGATTTAGCAGTCGAATGGGGCATACTTGGCTAGTACAGCTCGATTTTTAAGTTTAATACCATGGAGGCGAGTTCAGTTGCGACCAAAAGGTAATTGTGTTTGCTGGATACTTAGGCCTCATGTTCTTTTAACACGTAGGATTACACTAACACATACAGATTATGATTATGTAGAACACCACAAAGGCATATGGATAGAGGTGTTGATCGACAAGTAAATGAGTTGCGTTGGTTGGCGTCACTAAAAGAGGAGGTGTTGGCTGTGGTGTCTCCTACAAAGTTACTCTTGTTCAATGCCTTATGCCATTCAACAATTATATTTTTCTTGTGTTCATATCACAAAGGCATACAAAGAATATTTTTCTTTGACCAGATGCAAATTTGACCGAGATGAAGATCTCTTCATGCAATGGTAGGCGCGAAGTAGATTCATGCTCAAGCCTGGCCCTCACTAGACGCCCCCTGGGTGGTTTAAGAGTTAGACCAGATCAAATAGCAACGTCAATTTATAGTTGGCAGTGGAATAAGAAGTAACATTGAGTAAAATAAGTGTAATTTTTTATAATAGACTAAAGAGGGAAGGAGGCGAGCCACTCTACGCCAAGAACATAAATAGCTTCTCCATGAATGGGCGGTTCGTTCATCATTCTGATCTCGCCTATCCAAGCAACCGACCCGAAGAATGACGGCAGATTTTCCCACAAAAAGAGCGAAAAGGGTAGGTGATATCAGTTGGATGTCTTCAAATTAGCCTCTACTCATCTTGCGCCTCAAGCTTGCGCCGATCCCTCAACTACACGGAGCTCGTTGCTCAGCACAAGTGAAAGCTCGACTTCACCCCAGCTAGAGTCGTAGTCAACGAATCGCTTAGTTCCGTAACTGCGTAAAAAATGTTAGAATCTCGCAATCCACACCGGAAAACCCGACGGCTACTCACGTCCAGTGAACGATGCCGATCCCCATATCCTTGCAGCCGCGAAGAAACATGTCCATGTCGTGGCTGATGCCGTGGGCACGGCCAAGCTCAACCAATCGTGGTTCCAATGCCACAAACTCGTCGTAAAAGGTGCGAAGCATCCGTGCTGCTTCTCTGAATGCCCCCTGAACGTCGAATCCTTCGTGGTGGACCAAGAGCGGGATGATGTTGTCGACATGGCGAAGTGGCTAGACAAGGCTGGTTACCAAAGACGTTGGAAGTCATTGTACAAAGTGGTTACTCACCAACTCGTGACGGATGGACAGCATATCATTTAAACTGTGTATGCAATGAGCATAATGCACTATTCATCACGCACGCGGCAGACTTACATTGATGTAATCATATTCATCAAGCGGCTTGCCTCCCTCACCATGTCATTCGAGAAAAACCAGCTCGGCGGATCCATGTCACTTGTGCACCTATCATCTCGTCAGTTCATTCCAAAGGGGATTCGGTAGCAGATATAACGTACAAAATACTTGCGAGTGACGGATAAACGCCCGATGAGTTCATACGCAGCGCCAAGTAGGTTGGGATATCCAGAATCAGCCTACCCTAAAAGATTGAGTAGGAAGTCGCAGTTGCGTTCACGTAGTCAACCAGAGTGCTTTGAAAATATCTCTTTATTGTGGCTAGTTATAGTCAAGTTAGCAAAATGGGAAAGGGGGAAAGACGCAAAACGGAGGATCAAGGAAAAGAAATCCAGCGGAATAAGTAGGGGGTTGACCAGAAAGTTGTGCACATACCAGACTTGACTTTGCGAACTTCCTTCTGAAACTCGTAAAATGCCTGTACGCTTGGGTTACACATGGCTATAGTTTCCGCATCTGTATCCTCGTCCGCCAGGGCCCTTTGGATACACTGAAGAGCTTGTCGACGGAGATTGTCCAAGTCTTGTGGTTGATTGTCGAAGCTACCAAAGTCAATAGCTACAGCGTTATTAGTCTCCATGCAAGTCAAGACTTGAACAATCCATATAAGTTTACGCACCATCATCATAGAAGTAAACCTATAGCAAAGTCAGCGGGTTGATGTATTAAGTCGTGAACAACTTACCCATGATGCCCAATGTGACACAAACTTTGCTCCTGCCAAGTCCCCGTGAGGAACAGTCCAGCGAGCGAAGGAGGCCTGATTTCCATGTCTATGCCGGTTCAGCTCAACAGGGTCGGTGAGCCATCTACAGCATGTCAGTTAACAGAAGCATCGGGTACTTCGATAGGGAGAGCAATACTTCTGACGCCAGCCTTCAACAACTTCCTCCAATTCCTGATTATATTCCTTGTGTGCAGCATGCCAAGTAGGAAATAAGGAAATGAGGTATGGAACCATTATCTCTTTCCCTATGCACTTGTCAATGAGCTGCTGAACACTCGCATCCGAGAAGTTTGAAGCCATTCTGAAGTAGCGATAAGCCTGTATTGTAATGATGGAAGATCTTGTCTGATGAGCAATTTGAACTTGAACAGTAGGTCGTTTGCGGTCCTTTTATGATCCAAATTTCGCAAGGGCGTGACCCCCAACCTGATCAAATGTCACGATATCACATGCGTCATGGAAGGTCGCTCATCACATCACTTAGCAATCATTCTCATTCTTGGTAAGGTTAGAATACTGACTTTGCCTCTTCTTTTCATATACGAACTACCCATCCCGTTTTTGTTGGATTGCATGAGATGCCATTTAGGGAATATTGGGATGCCAAGATATCCCCGTGCAAAGGTGGCTCTTTGTAATAGGCTCCCCGGGTGTGATGGAATTTAAATTGGATGAGTTGTCTGAGAATTTACTCGTCGCCTTTCGACCTCGTATTGTATATTCATTATAGTACATGTCAGCGAGCCGTCCGCTGTCTCACACCACCCTTCCATAGGTATTTACGGCCAAGGCTATGGAATGTGACGGAATATGACTTGATCTGTCCACTTGCAGCCTAGGCATCTTCAAGCAAACAAGGCATCTCCCTCCATTCATTTTTCTTATGCGCATGTGAAGGTGGTCTTGGGCTACACCGACGTTCATCACGACAGGGGGGCATCCATCGGTAGTAGAAACATCATCCAAGCCAATACATGACGTGAATTTTAGCTCCTTATGATACGCTTATTATGCATCACTCCCGAACCAAACTTCACATCTTGCCGTTCATTATTCTCCATGGGCTCGGGGTTAGTCACTTCTCACTTATTATGCAGTTATCTCGCCACCAATTACAGAAAGCCGTGAGCACAGTTGACGAAATGAAAGGTCACGAACTCACGCTGCAGAAACTTTTCAGGTAGGTTCATGTATAAAAAAAAGAATTGCCGGCTCTAGTAATGTTGTCCGTTTAGCAAAGGACTGTCAAATGCAGCTAAACTCGTGTTTGTATAGCCTCAATATCCAACCAATCCGATGTGGTGTCTGCAGAGTACAACCCCAGATGAAGGCGACTAATTTCGGTACCTCTCTTCGAATTCCCTTTTGTGTGAAGCGGAACATCGGTATCTAGTCAATGTCATGTTAAGGGCGAGTTGGTGAGACACGGGTGTGACTTTACGCCTGTTTTCTGGGTAGCATTTCTCCAAGATAACTAGGCCAATGAATCGAGCAGTAAGTAGTGCCATTGAAAGTACGATCTTCATGAAAAGAGAATTCTGTGAGGATCGAAAGACGTCACAGTTATCGATGCTTCGGTTCCCCATTGTCAGGGGGTTGAGCTCCGGCGCCGAAACGGCCTGAACGGGAAGAACCGCAGCCACACAGCATCCATGTACATTATATTGCGGCTGCTGAGCATGATCAAGGAGGGCTACAGATGCACACCCACACGTCAAGGCCCTTGATAGTTGCCAAAATACTTCTGAAAATGTCGACCTAATACGTCACGCCATAAGAAAGCCATGGTACGGCTGGCGGGAGGCGGTGAAACGGTGTAGTATCCAAGAGACCTTGTGGGCGTTACATGGAGATTTCCCGCGCCCTTGATGTCGAGATGATGGCACCAGTCACGGTATGCTGCGCTTGTGTATGTATGTCGACTATCTTTAGTAGTCTTGTTCAAAATTCAAATGGAAAAGTAGAATTGCCGGCTCCGTCTTCTCTACTTCATTGCATTGTTCAAGCTCTTACAGGCATCATTCCTTTAGAACGAGCAATCCAACACAATTATACCACAAAGCACTCGAGACTTGATATCCATGGATCTCCAGAAGAGCCCACTCCACACTTGCACCCACTGCGTGGACTCTTGCGCCGTCATGTAAGATACTAGTGTGAAAGATATCCCGCCCTCTAAACTGTCTTGGGATGTTGGACTGCGTAAATCTGTAGCATTAGATCTGAGCTTACCCATGTACATGGCACTGTTCCATCGCTGGAATAGCCAATCAACAAGGCCCCATTACCATGATCGAGGCTGCTATCAGTAAATTTATTCATGATCAAGCTAAGCCCAGCGTTTTACTCCGTTAATAACCTCCATATCTCAAGACCGCAAAGTATTTGAACTGTCGAGTAAAAGATGGGATACTGACTGAACATTTCGACGTTCTTGTAGGGTATCTAATCTATCCGAATTGCGCAACGATTTAATTACGGTAAGCCGTATGGGTGTAGTTCTCGCATTCGCTGACGGTCCTAGATTAAGAGTCTAATACCAGGGTAGCTCTTCAGCCTCGGCAGACAAATATGTGTCCAAGCTTACTACGTATTCGACTCGGATGTACGGCCAGTCAATCCATGAGAACAAGCATTCGCTTTGTATCGCAGACATTGCCGAGTATAACAAGGTAGAATAAGAAAAAAATATGGCACCGCTATCGTATCCGGGAACAAATTGCACTGGTCACTCTGCTCATTTCATCGCCGCATGAGCTTAGCCTGAACCCCCTGCCAATGTATTCGCATCCTGCAGTCAGGACAAGGCCCTGAGATGTTGTGGATTATTTGCCGTATAAATGGAGTAGCAATTAGCTTATCTCTAAGTTTAATGATGAATTATTCTTTCCTTGACGATTGATAAGTAACGTATATAGAAGTATTTGGTAGGACGATCAAGAATACGAAATGAGTCTGAGTGCTCATGTCGGTATATTCCAAGATGCCGAGCTATCGACAGGGGTTGTTATCCGTATTCGTCACTCGTCGCAGATTGAGCTATTCATAGATGGAACCCCCCGATCGCCCAAAACTTCTGACATATCAGTTTACGGAGCCATTTTCTCTTACAAAGCGGGAGCAGACAGTGTCTGATCTGGTTGGTTGAGGAGCGTGTTCGTATTCGGGCCACATGTCTCGCATCTCCAGCTACCATTTGACAGAGACGCAGTTGAGGCTCAATTGATAAGTATATATGTATACAACTTGCTCCCAATGTCGAAAGGAACATTTAATATCACGGCATATCCAGCAATTCAGTTCCCAGCATCTCTTCCTCCACGTTCGATTCGCCAATTACAATGAGCACCCAAATACTTTTGCCAGCCGAGCAGGCGAGAAACTCTGCCTTTGACAAGGCCCTCCATGGCGACTCCAACAAGAAAGTCGGGTTTGGCGCCATGCTGAACAAGGACGATGCTGCGCACGCTGCTGCGGTGGACGAATACTTTCAGCACTGGGATAATAAGGCGGCGGAGGATGAGACGGAGGCGACCAGAAAAGCCCGCACAGATGAATATGCTGTTATATCAAGACAGTAAGTCTATCATATAGCAACGGTGTTCTGACTCGTAATGTGGTTTGTCTAACAAATTGTTTTACTAGGTTTTACAATCTAGCGACAGACTTATACGAATATGCCTGGGGAGAGTCCTTTCACTTCTGCCGATTTGCGTACGGCGAGAACTTTTATCGGGCAATTGCACGTCATGAACACTTTCTCGCCAGCCAAATCGGCATCAAGAAAGGGATGAGGGTGCTCGATGTCGGTTGTGGAGTGGGCGGTCCTGCGCGCGAGATGGTCAAGTTTACGGGCTGCCATGTCACCGGGTTGAACATAAACGAATACCAAGTCCAACGTGCCAAGAACTATTCCGCGCGGGAAAAGCTATCGGAAAAGCTTGATTTTGTTCAAGGCGACTTTATGGTAAGTGCTTGTTCTCGCGATATGATGCTTCATGTACACCAATAGCTGATCACTTGCTTGGTAATGGGGTAGAAAATGCCATTTCCAGACAACACGTTTGATGCCGTCTATGCCATCGAGGCAACAGTCCATGCACCTTCGCTGCAAGGCGTGTACAGCGAGGTCTTGCGCGTCCTCAAGCCGGGGGGTGTGTTTGGCGTCTACGAGTGGCTCATGACGGAGGAATACGACAACGACGACATGGAGCACCGCAAGATCCGTCTGGACATTGAGCAAGGCGACGGTATCGCGCAAATGGTCAACATCTCAGACGGCCTCGCTGCATTCAAGGGCGCTGGGTTCGAAGTCCAAGCTACCGAGGACCTGGCGGCAGATGACGATGGACCTGCTCCTTGGTACTGGCCGCTGGACAGCGATTTGCGGCATGCCCAGACATTCTGGGACTACTTTACCGTCTTGCGCATGAACAAGACGGGTAGGGATATTGCCCATGCATTCTTTGGTGTGCTGGAGAAGGTAGGGATTATTCCCACGGGGACGAAGAAGACGGCGGAAAGTCTGGGTAAAGCCGCAGAGGCGCTGGTCGCGGGAGGGAAGAGGAAGCTGTTCACGCCCATGTATCTCATGGTAGGAAGAAAGCCAGCATTCTGAAGGGAGGAGAGATTTACTGATTCCACATGGTGTTGTCCGAGGCGTGTTATATATCCATGCTCGTAGGTTAGCAGCCAGCAACACAATTAATTGGGTGGGCTCCAGGGTTCCATGGTCATGACTAGGATGACGATAATTAATAGGAAGATTTCATAGCATTCTCCTCGGAGATTTCGCCATACTCAGAATATGGAGAAAAGAAAGAAAAAAGTGCATTTTACTTGTATAGTCAACAATGGACCATTCATGCATCCCACCCCAGGGAATGGATATCCCGCAGAACGCGCCGGTCAACCAAAACGGCAAAACCAACCGGTCCCGTCACCTCGATTATGCTTATTGTTAACTCGCAAGTCCTAAACAAAGTAGGGAAAAAAAGGGCCTCGACCCCAAGTTCCCCATGCCAAGCAAATAGAGCAAACACGTGCAGACCAACCAGGCCAATTGGGAACCCCTGTCAAAGGAAGAAAAACACAATCCAAACCTAGGCTGACTCCCGTCTGTTTTTTTGTGGCTGATTGAAAGGCCCGTATTTCGTGGTACCTGCAGAATGTGGAAAGGTCTCCCGAAGGCAGCATCCCTCACCCATTCGTTTTGTCCCTGTTCGGACGAGACCGGATTGATAATAAAATGGAGAGTGCCAAGATATTTTTCAACATTGTCACCCTTGAATATAGTGTCGGAGACGAAAAGAAAAAAAATGGCGTGGACTAGGGGGAATTGTGTGGTGATAGTGTCTAGGCCGGATGGAGGAGGCAGTAAGACGATGGGACGAGCGACGATGGCTAGTCTTGATGCAAGGCTCGAATTGGAGAGTACAAATACTCTCTATGGCCAATGCCTTGCTGGAGTTTTTGACAGGTTGTTGAAGTTTGTGTTGGACGCAGGGAACTGACTCAACCACAAGTCCAACAAGCAATGAAGTCATTCGCAACTTTGGCCGCGGTGGGCTCAGCTGCCGCCATCTCCATTGCCGAGATCAATGGCAACCACTACTTGTCGCCGTACAACAACAAGGACGTCACCAACATCCAGGGCCTGGTGACCGCCAAGAACAGCAACGGCATCTTCCTGCGGTCTACAACACCAGACGATGACCCGGCCACATCAGAGGGCCTGTACGTCTTCAACAGCACCGCCACCAAGAACGTCAAGGTCGGGGACGTCATCACGCTCGACGGCCATGTGTCCGAGTACAGGTCCAAGAAGGAATACATTTACCTCACGGAGCTGACAAAGCCGGCCAACATCAAGGTTGTCTCCTCGGGGAACAAGGTCACGCCGCTGGTCATCGGCGTCGACACCCTGCCACCCCCTACAAAGGAGTTTTCGAGCCTCGACAAGGGCGGCATCTTTGGCGTCCCCAACGCCGTGACGACCGTCTCAGAAGCCAACCCGCAGCTCGACCCGACTGCGTACGGGCTTGACTTTTGGGAGTCGCTCGTTGGCGAGTATGTCACCATCAAGGACGCCTACCAGATCAGCCGTCCCAATAACTTTGGTGACGTCTGGGTCCGTGGTAACTGGGCCGTTACTGGGCTCAACGGTCATGGAGGATTGACTATGCTCGAGGGCGGTATGAACTCCTTTTTTTTTGATACTCACCCCCCCCCTACTTTATGGCTCCCAAAGCTGATCATATACAGACGCCAACCCCGAGGCCATCACAATCGGCACCCCTCTGGACGGATCCAAGAACCCAACAGACACCAGAATGGGCGACTACCTTGGCGACATCACCGGCATCGTGTACAACGACTTTGGCTTCTACCGCGTCCTGCCCGCCACCCACGTCTCCCCCCTCCGCAACGCCACCACCGAGCACCCGCCCGTATCCTTCACCAGCAAGGGCGACTGCAGCGGCATCACCATCGCCGACTACAATTGCGAGAACCTGGCGCCCACATCCGCCCACTTACCCCGCGTCGTCGACCACATCGTCCACAAGCTGCTGACCCCCGACCTCATCTTCCTCCAGGAGGTCCAGGACGACTCCGGCAACAAGAACGACGGCACCACCTCTGCCAATCTCACCCTCACAACGCTGGCGCAGAAGATCAGGGAGGTGTCCGGCATCGCCTACGACTTTGCCGAGGTCAACCCCGTGGACGGCAAGGACGGCGGGGAGCCGGGCGGTAACATCCGCCAGGCATATCTCTACCGAGCGGATGTCATTCGGCCGTACAAGCCCAACCAGGGCGGCAGCCTTGATGCCAACACAGTCATTGACGGGCCCGAACTCAAGTACAACCCTGGTCGCATCGATCCCACCAACGTTGCTTTTGACAACAGTCGCAAGCCGCTAGCTGCCATGTGGAAGGCCGTCAAGGGCAATAGCAAGATCTTTTTCACCATCAACGTCCACTCCGGTAGCAAAGGCGGCTCCACTTCGTTGGAGGGAGACCCACGACCACCTGTCAACAAGGGCGTTGAGAAGCGTACCGATCAAGCTAACATCGTCGCTGTAAGTCCTACCCGCTCCCCCCTTTTTTTCTCTTTTCTTCTTTTTTTCCCATCCCTCCCCAGTCTTCAAAACCCAGTATCTAACAGCCCCTCTCCCAGAACTTCATCGCCCAAATCCTCAAGCAAGACCCCAAAGCCCTCATCCTCGCCGCCGGCGACTGGAACGAGTACACCCAGGTCGCCCCCATGACCTCCTTCGCCTCGCTGTCCGGCCTCCGCGACCTCGACGACGTCGCCGGCCTGGACCCCGCCGAGCGGTACACCTACCTCTTCGACATGAACACCGAGGCCCTGGATCACATGTACGTCAGCCCCGCCGTCGCCGCCGCGCAGTACGAGCACCTGCACCTCAACACGTGGCAGGACAACGCGGGCCAGGTGAGTGATCATGACCCCAGCGTGGCCAGGATTGGTATCTGCAAGGCTTCGTGCAAGGCGAGGAGACGGAATGTGTAGTTGGCTGGAATAATGAAGGGGGGGGACGTTTGGATCTAACGCCTTGTATAGTAAAAAAAGAACGATGAATGAATAAAGAAATGACGGAAATTACAATTCACTTGCAACTGTATATAGGGCGTTGCTTGCTTTGGTGAGATATATGGAACTTGAAACTATGAGCTATACAAATCCTGTACAATATTCAAAATAACCAACCAAACGCCGCTTTTATATCCAAGCAGTTGTATCCTCAGAGAACAACTCAATACTAATGACTGAGAACCCAAACAAATGATTGTAACCTTTCTCGCTAAGACGATGCATGCGTACTCTCCATCATTTGACACTACTCATCCTCCTCTTCATCGTCAACTTCTTCCTCACCTTCTTCTTCCTCTTCACCCTCACCATTCTCATCCTCTTCGTCATCCTCGGTATCATCATCTTCATCCACATTTGGATCGGGCATAACTATGCTATTCAAAAAAGCGATCTAATCACAGTCAGTACCAAGTTCAGCGGGATTCAACGACAGTCAGACTCACAAAGGGATGCAATCCTCTCATTATGTCAGTAAGCTTCTCCTGCGCGTCATCACCGTAAAGTGTATCATCATCGATGCTCGCGCCAACAGTAAAGTTCTTCAACTTCAAGAGCTCAATGTCCCGATGCGTAACATCATATCCCTATCCATCAACCAAGTCAATATCCCCTTCTATAATTTTCATCGGGAGGGGAGAGAAATCTCACCATTGGTCTCTTCTTAAGCGCATTCCCCTTATTCTTCTCCACAAACGCCTTCACCACGCCCTCTTCCCCGGCACTCTCCTTCACGCCCGGGAAGAAGACATTCTTAAAAATGGGATTATTGAGCGCTCGTCGCCACCGCCCCGGCCGCTCATCAATGCTAGCACGCAACTTGGCAATGTACTGCGCATCCGGCATCCACAAACCACCGCCGATAAAGCACGCCTTGGGCTCACAGTGGATATAATACACGGCGTATGGCCCCTTGCGGCCCGTTCGAGACCAGGCAGCGGAGAAATGTGCCTAGTAGTCGAGAATGTCAACTCCCCCGGTCGAATTGAGTTACACAAATAGGGTTTTGGCCTTACCTTGTAGGGAGTAGGATCTTTACTGAAGCGGATATCTCGATGAATCCGGAAAATAACATCTTTTGCCGGTAGCTCAGGGATTGTCTCATCGACTTCGATGAGTTTCGCCGTGGTAACCTCGACAAAGGATTGCCAGTCTTTTAACGATCTTCTATATTCACCATCGTGTGCTACCAACTAGTTAGCATCTGCTCCCACTATCCATGTAGAAATAACCAACCTTTTAGCCATGGCCTCTTGTTATTGGCTTTCAAGTCTCTCAAGAAGAGCAGTGTATTCTTATGCAGCTTCTCGTCTTCATATTCCACCCCTCCATCATCTCTCAATTTTTCCAGGGGGATAATTTCGACCTTACGCACCCCTTCGTCGTCATCATCATCATCGTCTTCTTCTGGGGCAGCTTCTTCGGGTTCGTCTTTGTACTGATCCCCATCAGACTCCTCTCTAGCAGCGACCTTCTTTTTCGAAGCCATCTTCTTCGTGGGGCTCTTTGCCGGAGGACGGCCTCGCCCACGTTTCTTCGGCGGCTCTTCTTCCTCCACTACATCTTCATCTTCCTCCTGCTCCTCTACAACATCTTCTTCGGTCTCTTCTTTATACTGATCCTCGTCAGATTCTTCCTTTGCTGGTGCCTTTTTTGTGGGCGGTCTGCCTCGCTTCCTCTTCGGCGGTCCCTGCTCTTCTTTATCTTGTTCTGAATCCTCAAAATATGAGCTCTTTTGCGCGGCAGAACGGCCGGATCGTCTGCGGGCTCCATTTGGCTCTGGTTCAGGGGCGGAGCGTTTGCGAGCTGGCATTGTGAATTTGCAATTCTTGTGAGACCTTACAGAAATCAAGCAAACAAGAAAAAATTACTGCGCAAGGCGAGATTCTATCAATGAATACTGGGCCATGTAGATCAATTCCGTTATGCCGTCATTAACGTTCCGATCGCGATGGCGCGTCTTCCGTGGTGAGACGGACCGCGCTATCACGTGACTCATTTATAGCGACACTAATGCTCTTTGTACATGTCTGTCTCACTCTTTGTCCAGGCTCACAGACTCAGACTCACAGTCACCAGAAGATGCAGATGTTATGTCCAGAACTAACCATTTACAATGGGTATCGCAAGTCTAGACCTAATGTACAAGCAAATTAATTCATCCAGGTCATCATGTCATGTCTCGTTTTCTTGAATTCCAAATCCAAGCGTCCTTCTCTAAACTCACAACCAATGCTCCAAATGTCCCCTGTTTGGACTCTTGCCATCTTTAGTTACCATTCTCTGCCGCAGACATACTAGGTCGAAGAACTGCGTCCTTCCTCTTGATGTTAGTCATGAGCTTCTCCAAGAATCTAATATCTCTGATCTTGGAATCGAACCACTTGTGCGCAAGCTCGGATGCATTTTCCTCCACCGGACCAATGGACTCTGCGATGGTACCGACAATCTTGGCCACAGCCTCGAGTCTGTCCCATTGGCCGCACTCGATTACCTCGGCTTCCTCGGGCAGGAACATCAAATCCATAATCTTCCAAAGACGCTGACGGAAGTCATATGTAAAGAAGACGGGAGAGTTGCACAGCTGGCGTAGCTTCTTCTCGTAGCTCCTCCAGTTTGCCGCTGGAATCAGTTCAATGTCGCTTGCTAGATGGGCAATGGCTCCGGCGAGACGGGTAAGGGAGCTCTTGGCGGCAATTGGACCGAGGGAACGTAGCTTTGCCTCTTCTCGCTCAGCAACAAGTTGGAGAGACTCAAACAGCTTAGGTCGGTATGACTCCCACTCATCCGACGTAATCATTGACATTTCGTCTAGAATCTCCCTCATCTGGGCAGCTGCATCGGCCTCTTCAGGAGTGTAATCGGGCCTGGAATCAGCCTCGGAGACGAGTTCTTCTTGAGAAGTTCCCGGGGAGGCACCAAAGGGGAGGTCATCAACGCTCATGGCATCATCAGTAGTGGCGCCATCTAGAATATAGTCCCTGTCTGTAGCGTCGTCATCAGTCTCTTGGCAGTCCGGCCCTGGTTGAACCTTTAGTTGGGCAAGCGGGGAGCCAACTCTTGGAGCACGAGAGGCGTTGGCCTCTTCTGTCAGAGCGCGAACAATGTCGTGCTGGGGTCGAGGAGCAGTTGCCTGAGTTGCCTTCTTGATGAAAGCCGAAGGGCTCATGATGGCCTTGTCGCCCTTTTGAATGTTCATTTCGGCGGCTTCGGCGGGGTGGTCTGGATCCGTTTGTGGTTCGGCCTCAGTTGCAGGAGGTGATGGGAATTGTTGCTCTGGCTCCCGAGACTGTTGAGGGGCAGGGGGTGATGGAAATTGCTGTTCTGATTGCTGAGGATCCTCGGGGGTGGTAGACACAGCAGCCAGAGACGGCGTGATCGGTTCAGTCCTAGTAGTTCTCAAGATGATCTTCTTCCTTGGTGTTGATGGCGAGCTTCCACCAGATTCGACAATGTTCTTCCTCTTGCGAGAATTGTTCTTGCCCTTGGTGCGTCGTGCACGCTGATCCTCGAAAGCTTCGGTGAGAATCTTGATAAACTCGACAGGGTTAGTTGCTTCGTCAAGTTTGACTCCAAGCGGCATATCAATCTTGAAAGTCGATGGGGGAAGCTGAATGTGGGTGTCAGGTTCAGTTCCGTCAGGGAGCAGAACCGGACAGCTGGCACGGGCTTTGGCAGCTGTCGTCTTGGAAACCATCAGTAGGAGGGTCACCACCTTTTTTCTGACAGACGCAAAATCATCGTTGCCTGAAAAGCCCTTGTGTGAGATTTCTTCGAATAATTCCTTGAGTGAATCGAGAAAGTCGCTTCCTGCGATTGCGCGAGGCATAGTTACTTCTATGCTTGGGATCGTAGTTATTTGAAGTTGAGCGTTGGAATCAATGGAGATGGCGAGGTGAAGAAGAGGAGTGGGAATGAGGAAAGAATTAAACTACTTGGAAGCCTCAGGAAGCTCATCTATCAATTGGCTTTTCTTTCCAACCCCCATCTTTTTTTCCTTTTATCTCTTCTGACTTTGACTCCATCATCACGCGATGCGTTGAATCCAAAGTGAGTTCGAGCGCAGTAATGCAGTCGCACAAGTCCGCCCACGGTTAAACAGCAAAACTTTAATTATTAAAGTACAATTCATAAGATAAAATAATTTGTCAAGGTATAATTGACTATTAAAAGACATATCAATAAGGAAAAAGTCACATGTTGGTAGACGTTGGCGTTGTCGTACTCAACTGGTGATGAATCTAATAACAACCGCCATGTGACCAACGGTTGAGTAAGGGGAAACTCATTGAGGACGTATAGCAAAACAAATAATGGACTGAATTACCAGGCAGATTAACATCATGGTAGTCGAGAAGGACTTTTGTTATGATTGTGAGTGACACCTCCTGCTATACGAAGATGCATCAGATACGCAGATTAATCATCACATTCACATAGAGCATCAAATTGAATTAGAAGGGTTCGAGTGTTCAGTCTATGCATCTACTATACATGCGCAGATAGCGTGTAGACCTCAAAACATGCCAGATCCAGCGCCGTGACCGTTAAGAACACCTGGGGAACTTCAATGGTTCCTCTAGAAAACGAAATATATCATCTATGCTTTTTACAGTTCATCGTGGAAATCACCCTCCTCCTCGCCACCAGCGCCACCGGCACCCTGGTACATCTTGGATGTGATGGGGTAGGCGACGTTGGACAGCTTCTCCTTTTGCTCCTCGAAGTCCTCGGTGTTGGCATCGGCGCCATGCTCCTCAAGCCACTCAGTAGCCTCCTTGACAGCTTCGAGGATCTAATTTGATGTTAGTCAATGTACCTTTAAAATGAGTGAAAATGGGTTCAACTTACAGTCTCCTTGTCCTCCTCATCAATCTTGCCGCCAAGACCCTCCTCGTCGTTGGCCTGGTTCTTCAGGTTGAAGGCGTAGTTCTCAAGACCGTTTCGGGCCTCAATGCGCTCACGGGTGGCCTTGTCCTCATCGGCGTACTTCTCAGCCTCGGCGACCATACGGTCAATCTCCTCTTGAGTGAGGCGGCCCTTGTCGTTGGTGATGGTGATGGACTCCTGCTTGCCAGTTCCCTTGTCATGAGCGGAAACCTTCAAGATTCCATTGGCGTCAAGCTCAAAGGAGACCTCGATCTGGGGAACGCCACGGGGAGCGGGAGGAATGCCGGTGAGCTCGAACTTGCCGAGAAGGTTGTTGTCCTTGGTCAAAGAACGCTCACCCTCGAAGACCTGGATCAGGACGACGGGCTGGTTATCAGCGGCAGTAGAGAAGATCTGGCTCTTTCGGGTAGGGATGGGGGTGTTGCGAGGAATGAGCTTGGTCATGACACCACCAGTGGTCTCAATTCCGAGGGTCAGAGGGTTGACATCCATGAGGACAATCTCCTCGGTACCTTCCTCACCGGAGAGGACACCAGCCTGAACAGCGGCACCGAAAGCGACAGCCTCATCGGGGTTGATACCCTTGGAAGCCTTCTTGCCATCAAAGTACTGCTCAATGAGCTGCTGAACCTTGGGGATACGAGTAGAACCACCAACGAGAACGATGTCATCAACCTCGATCTTCTTGACGTTGGCATCCTTGAGAACCTGCTCAACGGGCTTGATAGTCTTCTTGAAGAGATCAATGTTGAGCTCCTCAAACTTGGCGCGGGTCAGGGTCTCGGAGAAGTCGTTGCCCTCGAAGAAAGCCTCGATCTCAATACGGGTGGACATCTGAGAAGAAAGGGTTCGCTTGGCCTTCTCAGCCTCACGCTTCAGCTTACCCATGGCCTTGAGGTCCTTGGTAACGTCGACGCTGTTCTTCTTGTTGTAGGTCTTGGCGAAGTAGTTGATGACACGCTGGTCGAAATCCTCACCACCAAGATGGGTGTCACCGGCGGTAGCCAAGACTTCGAAGACACCATTGTCAATGGACAGGAGAGAGACATCAAAGGTACCACCACCGAGATCGTAGACAATGATCTGGCGCTCACCGTCAGTCTTGTCCAGACCGTAGGCGATAGCGGCGGCGGTGGGCTCGTTGACAATTCGAAGGACGTTGAGACCGGCAATAACACCGGCATCCTTGGTAGCCTGACGCTGGTTGTCCTGTACGACTGTTAGAGAATAGGCCGCGCAATGGCTGGAGAAGGATAAAAGAAGCTTACGTTGAAGTAGGCGGGGACGGTAACGACGGCGTGGGTAACCTTCTTGCCCAAGTAGGACTCGGCGACCTCCTTCATCTTTCCGAGGACCATGGCGGAGACCTCCTCGGGGGTGAAGATCTTCTTCTCGCCATTGGCCTTGACCTGGACAACAGGCTTGCCTTCCCTGTCAATGACCTTGAAGGGGAAGTGCTTGATGTCGTTCTGGATGTCCTTCTCGCTGAACTTGCGGCCAATCAATCGCCTATTGAATGTTAGTTACTTGGCACTTGGACCTCGAACCGTTCTTTAGAGCCAACTCACTTGATATCGTAGATGGTGTTGGTGGGGTTGCTGGCGGCCTGGTTCTTGGCGGCGTCACCAACAAGACGCTCTTCATCGGTGAAAGCGACGTAGGAAGGAGTGATTCGGTTACCCTGATCGTTGACGAGAATTTCGACCTTGCCCTTTTGCATCACACCGACGCAGCTGTATGTGGTTCCCAGATCCTGGAGCGCTTTGGTTAGAGAAAAGGCGAGGGCATAGGTAGGGGGGAGGGTAGTCTGTCGACTTACAATACCGATAACAGTGCCATAGCCATCGTCCTCGACGCTGTCAGCCCTGACGGTCTGAACAAAAGCCAGAGGAGCGAAAAGAAGAGTGATCCAGCAGAGCAGGCCCAGCCCCAGGGCCAGCGTGCTCCGTGAACGAGCCATTGTGAGGTAGATGTGTGGTGTTGTTGTTTCGCGGGGCAGATTATATGGTATCAAAGAGGTAAAAGAAAAAAGTGAGAACCCGCTGGTACTGTTTCCCAACGCAACGAGGTATGTAATCAATCCTCGAGCTGGTTGTTGTTCACTTAGTGAAGGGGTATCTTTTTTTGTTGGCTTAAAGGAAAAAGAGAGAATGGATTGGAGTCGAAGGAGACGATGTGCCCTCTTATTAATGGCGGCCCCAGAAAAAAGTTGAGGTGTCCTGATGCCGCAGAAAAGGCCAGATTTCAGTTAAGCGCAAGGAACTCTGTCCACTACAGTCTATGGGGTCAAAATGGGGCCCCTGCGTTGCACCAACAGGGAGCCCCAGAATAAGCCCCACGTGGCAGGGGTCCTGCTCGGGCCTGTGTGTCAAGTGTGTGCCTCTAGAAGATTTCACACTGTGTGTTTGCATATTCCTCTACTCAATTTTGTACATTCAATACAGACTCTCACAGTGCATCTGTAGCTCCCACACGTGGGCGGCACTTGGTCAGCCATGCCGGACATGGCCCCTCCAAGACACCAAAACAAGTCAAGGGCCTAAACCGTGATTATCACTAATCTCCATTTTTAGACCCTCAAAAAGGCCACCATGTCTTGAGGCTGCAAGACGACCTTCCACAAGTTTCAAGCGCTGACGGAGGAGCTTCGATGCTGTTCCAGAGAAAGTGACTCAGAATAGGCCCGACCAACAGCAAGCAATACTGAATTGTAAACTGTCAACATGGGACGAAGCCTGGGATACGGGTTAACTTGCCACGTTACTGATACCCTGCTTCACTTGGCAAGCTTTTTAGCTTTTTTCCGTTTACCATTCTTGTCAGAACAGAGTTTCCTCTTCAGGCAACTCCATGGTAAACCCCAAGCAGCTTCACGGAATAATCACTACAACACTCCCCGGTACGGATGCATGCAAATGACTAATGGTAATCGGATTGGATTAAACAATTGTCTAAACGTTCAGGCCAATAACTTTTCCTTTGCAAGAAGACACATTTCTATATTCGCCTTATTCCAACAACCCGGCAGCTACAGTTTCGCCTCCGCTCCTAATAACCACCCGCTGACCAGGCTCCAAAGGAACCTTCGCCTCCAACTTAATCTGGATACGGGCCACGTCGCCAGGCTGAACAACCTTGGGTTTCTTCTTAATCACTTGACCCGTAGTCTTGTCCAAGGTAGCGGCTATGAACTGGATCTGACCTGCAGCATGCAATCTACCCCGGTGCAGATCCACCGGCATGGGCATCAGATGGTCAAAAGCCATCGCCTTCATTGTAAACGTGTCGCCAATGTTGATGGGATCGGTGGTATGGCATATAATGTCGCCAATACGAATGTGAATGGAGTCAATGTTGGACAAGGCAATACTGACATTCTGGCCAGCGACAGCCCACTCCTGCGCTTCCGTGTCTACCATGATGGATTTGATGTATGCCGTCTCTCCGCTGGGTTGCACTAGGATAACATCCCCGATTTGAACAGTTCCGGCATCGATGCGACCAGCAAGCGTCGCTGTTCCTTGCTGAGAGCGGAACACTTCTGAAATTGCCATTCGGAATGGCTTCTTCAGTGCTCGAACCGTAGATGTGACGGAAGCTTCCAAGCCATCTATTAATGTAGGCCCGGTATACCATGAGGCACCTGGATCTTCCGTTCTTCGAACAATATTGTCTCCATTTAGACCCGATATGGGGATAAAGGTGACAAACTTGTCTTGGAAGCCAAGCCCGATTAAGAAGCCGGAAACTTCTTCTGAAATCTCCTTAAATCGATCCTGAGACCACCCCACCATATCAAGCTTATTGACGGCAACTATTAGTCGCTGAACTCCCAGGCTCCTCAAAAGTAAAACGTGTTCTCGAGTCTGCCCCTTTAGTCCCTTCTCATACGCTCCGGTATTGGCATCAATGACCAAGATTGCAAGGTCAGCCTGACTAGCACCGGCAATCATGTTCGGAACAAAGTCGCGATGTCCAGGCGCATCAAGAATGGTAAACTTGGTGATCTCCGTCTCGAAGTGATTGGTAGCGATGTCGATTGTCACCCCTCGGTCTCGTTCTTCGCTTCGCTGGTCCATCACCCAGGCCAAAGCGAAAGACTGCTTGCCTGTCTTTTCTGCCTGCCTTCGGTATTTGTCTACCGTACGCTCTTCGACAAGCTTAAGTTCCAATAAGAGACGACCCATTAGGGTACTCTTTCCAGCATCAACATGACCTAGTTGGGTTAAGATTATACTTCTCGTAAACAACGTTGGTGATAATGTCAAACATACCAACAACGACAAAACTCGCGCTCCTCTTGCTAGTGCTTTGCTCAAATTCTTTGGCGACATCAAGCCCCTTGCTCTTAGGTGTAGGTGTGTCACTAATCTTGAGGCTTGATACACTACTCGCAAGTCCATGGTCTTTGGAAGCATCCTCGTTCTTCTGTGATTTCTTTGGCGTCTTTGGAGTGCTTGGGGCACTCGGTGGCTTCTTCCCGGCTGAACAAAAATTAGAATTAGCCCATCATTTTGCCCTAGCAAAACTCGAACCTTTCGCCTGAGCTGCGAGCACGATATCGTCTGGGCTTGGCTCTGAAAATGCTGTGGCGAAGAAGGAAGAAGAGGATGTGTAAGGCATGGCAAAGACGTCCTGTCTGTGTGTTTTATTTGCCTCTGGAGCAGACCCAAAGAGCGTTTGAGCAAATGCAGAAGGGGCATGTTGCGGGTTAGACATTGGCTCTTCTCGCTCGACCTGAGACAGGGGATCGGTAAAACTGCTCGGACCTGACGCTCCATCAAGTTGAACAATGGTATCCTGGACATGTTTTTCCGATTCCTGGCTAGGCGGCGTTATCGAGGACTTTGCATGCGCAGCCAAACGCACAATTGAGTCGGCAGGCAGCTCCTTGCGCTTGAGTCGAATGGATGCGAGTCCTGGATTTTCCTTATTCTTCTCATCCGACAGCGAAATATCCCCGACTCCTTTTGTTGCCTGTGATAGCCTTTCCTGCTCTTTCTTTTCTTCGCTCTTTTTCTTTCGCGCTGCTGCTAATGCCTGGAGCTTGCTCATTTTCGCAGGACCCTCGCCGCCTCCAAGCAGTCCACCAGGGACGCGAGGTGGTTCAAGAAATACAGTTCTTCGAGCTTGCGGTATGTTTAACCATGGCATGTCGGTGAAGTGCATGGCAGGAGATATTTCAGGTCTGCCCAGAACAGGGAACGGAGATACCGTTTGCAGTGTGTCTAGATATGTGCTGTGCTCGAGATGTTCATGGTCTGCTCCAGTGGCTCTTGAAAACAAGCCTTGCGTATTCGGGAAACTAAACGCAGCAAGCTTACCTTCTGGTGCCTTCTTGGGCGCTGGTTTCGGCGCTGGCGCAATGAAGGTCTTGATCAAATAGGTAACTGACTTGTCGATGTCGTAATAGTAGTGCCATAAGGCGTCTTGTATTTGCTTGACCGTGACTTTGTTGACTTCTGTTCCGAGGGCCTTTCGAACTTCGGCCGTCCCATTGTCCATGGCGATTCTGTCCTCGGGGCTGAGCTCATCCTCTCCCTCCTCAGCGCCCTCTGAGTCATACTGATCGACGAAATCGTCGTCATCATAGTCGAGGTTCGGTGCCATGGTGGTTGAAATGTTTTGAGCTTTATAGAACACAAATCTGTTTATCGTGTCAGAAGGTAAGAAGAACGAGCAGAATGGTGGTCGCTGAGTCTCGCGTGAGTACCAAGATGCAAGGTCGTGTCATACCAGGTGTACGGTGTGCAGCGTCTTTATAAAGAAATGTCTTGAAAATGAGAAACCGCTAAGGTTTGAGTAATTGATCGTTTCCAAATATATGACCTTGTCAGGCTTTCAGATTTTGTCCGTTAACGTTTAGCAGACAGTTCTGGTAACTCTAAAAGTGTCAAAACTAAAGGCCAAATTATTATAATGGCTTGGCTTGGATGCAAGGTTACACGTTAATAATTCTAGCTCGACACGAGGCGGCGAGGAGGGGCAGTTTATCAGCCTTGATTAAGTCATGGAGGGGCAAGAGCTTGGACCATGGCGGGGTGTACTTGTTCCATCCGCGGATTTTACTTTTCCCGCACCCGCAAGCATTCGTGGTGGTGCAAGGCAACCCCCCAATGCTCAAAAAATTCGGGCACAACAGTGGGAGGCTTTGAAGCTATACTCCGTGGCCAGATATCAGGGGTAATTTCTTTGGTGCCTTTATACTTTGCTCTTGTTCCTGTGGCATAATCCCACGGCAGGAAGCCCGCATTCATAATGTCGTTGAGTAAGTTTGGGGAATCATCTCTTCCAGCTGCTTTAGGGCACGTCAGAACTAACAAGCGGTAGACCTAGATATGTCGAACGGTAAACAACGTGAAGCTCCAGGGTGACGAATCGCAACTAATTGTGGATTGATGCAGCTACGATGGTGAAGGATGAGCAAGGCCGTCCATTCATCGTCGTCAGAGAGTAAGTTCGTCTCAAATTATATGGTCACCAACCATCTGACAAATGCCTGTGCAGCCAAGGGAGGAAGAAGCGTCAGTTCGGTAACGAGGCCGTCAAGTCCCACATTCTCGCCGCTCGAACAGTCGCCAACATCGTCAAGACTTCTCTCGGTCCCCGCGGTCTCGACAAGATCCTGATTTCATCCGATGGCGATATCACCGTGACCAACGATGGTGCTACTATCCTGCAACAGATGGAAGTTAGCAACCACGTTGCCAAGCTTCTCGTCGAGCTCTCGAGATCACAAGATGAGGAGATTGGTGATGGTACCACTGGTGTCGTCGTTCTAGCTGGTGCTCTACTAGAGCAAGCCGCCGAGCTCATTGACAAGGGAATTCACCCCATCCGTATCGCCGACGGCTACGATCAGGCTTGTGAAATCGCTGTTGCAGAGCTTGACAAGATCTCAGATACCATCGAGTTCTCAAAGGAGGAGACCACCAATCTGCTCAAGGTTGCGAGGACGAGTTTGGGAAGCAAGATCGTTTCAAAGGCCCATGACCAGTTCGCCAAGATTGCTGTTGACGCAGTTCTGTCTGTAGCGGATCTTGAGCGAAAGGACGTCGACTTTGAATTGATCAAGGTGGATGGCAAGGTTGGAGGTGCGCTTGAGGACACTCTTCTCGTCAAGGGTGTCATTATCGACAAGGATTTCTCCCACCCGCAGATGCCTTCCGAAGTCAGGGACGCCAAGATTGCCATCCTGACCTGCGCTTTTGAGCCCCCAAAGCCCAAGACCAAACACCACCTCGATATTACCAGCGTTGAGGAGTTCAAGAAACTGCAAAACTACGAGAAGGAGAAGTTTGTGGAGATGATTCAACAAATCAAGGATACCGGTGCCAACCTGGCCATCTGCCAGTGGGGTTTCGATGATGAAGCCAACCACTTGCTGCTACAAAATAAGCTGCCCGCCGTTCGGTGGGTCGGTGGTCCCGAGATTGAGTTGATCGCTATTGCGACAAACGGCAGGATAGTGCCCCGCTTTGAGGATCTGAAGCCTGAGAAGTTGGGTACTGCCGGTATTGTCAGGGAGATGTCATTCGGAACAACACGAGAGAAGATGCTCGTCATTGAGGAGTGCGCAAACACCAGAGCCGTGACAGTCTTTGTCAGAGGAAGCAACAAGATGGTATGATTGCCCCTCATCGCGCTTAATTGGACTAATAACTAACTACCTACAATCAGATCATCGACGAAGCTAAGAGATCATTGCATGATGCTTTGTGCGTTGTACGAAACTTGGTGCGAGACAACCGAGTTGTTTACGGCGGTGGTGCTGCTGAGATTGCTTGCTCTTTGGCAGTAGAGGATGCTGCCGGCCAAACGCCTGGTCTTGAGCAGTACGCCATGCGCGCCTTTGCAGAGGCTTTGGACGCCATCCCCATGGCACTGGCTGAGAACAGCGGTCTCAACTCCATCGCCACCTTGGCAGAGGTAAAGAGTCAGCAAGTCAAGGCTGGCCCTAGCAACCGAGGAAAGCTTGGTGTTGACTGTATGGGCCGTGGCGACAACGACATGAAGAGCGCATTCGTCATCGACCCGTTGATCAGCAAGAAGCAGCAGCTGCAACTGGCAACTCAATTATGCCGAATGGTTCTCAAGGTTAACAACGTCATTATTTCTGGTGCTGATGATAACGAGTTTTAAGATGTTTTTGGGTCTTAGACGGGGATTATACCAAAAAGCATGCATGGTCAAATAGAAACCATTTTGCGCGTCATTGATAATTGGTAATACAAACCAATCTACTTTGTAGTGATGAGATGAGATGAGATAATGATCAAATGATGGATGTGATTTCAATTTCTCGTGAGATGCAGACCCATTGGAGTCGTTGCCACAAGACCATGTTCCCATCCCAAGTTCAACTTGCTACCCGGGAGATGGCAAGCCAACACTTGGGTCTTGGGTCTTGTCAAGATCAGTCGCTATTTACGGTCAAGGCCGTACTAGGTATATTGATGCAAATATTTTTCGTATTCAGAAGACTAAAACGAGACTACGGGCTGAATATGCCCCGAACTTACACCTTTGCGTTGACTCCTGCGTCAGCCTAGTGCGTTCACGCCGCGAGTCGTCTCAAACCATTTCAGCCCTACAAAAGACTAACTAATGTGACTCTTCATTACATCACATAATGAGCGTTTCCCCAATATCTTTTGACGCGCCCAGACGACATATACAGGAATAGTTGATCATTGCGTATGTCCTGTATTCAGCATGAACCGCGGTTCAGACAGCGAAGTAACGTCCAGTTCCAAGGAGTCCGTCTCTCCATCAGACAGTGCTGAACAGCAGGGCTCACTTCCTCTTGTACGAAGACGACGACCTATCCCGTGTAAAGGCCATACGAAATCCAGAGCCGGTTGCTCGACGTGCAAGAGACGAAAGGTCAAATGCGACGAGGCCAAGCCGGAATGCAGACCATGCCTACGTCTAGGTCTGCACTGTGCATATGTACAGCGGCTTCGCGATGACGATGACAGTGGGAGCAGCTCCACTGACACGGCGTTGGCGAGGACTTTGAGGACCGATCCGTTGGTGTTTGATATGGATGATATGCGATTCTTCCATCATTTTCTGTTTGCTGCGTATCCGTCCTTGCCAATTGATGGGTGGCAGGTCTGGCAATACGTCTCCCAAATGTCACATCAGGTGAGAGATGCTGGTTGTCCTCGCATCTTTGATCTATGCTAATGAATAATGACAGTATGAATTTCTCGTCCATGCTATGCTTGGCCTCGGAGCTTCCCATTTGACTCTCATGTCGCCGAAAAACTACTCTCAGGCGTCGTTATACCATCGTGTTACCGCAATTAGAAGCTTGAATGACTTTCTTTCACATGCTCATCTGTCTCAGGCTAATGCAGATGTCGCATTTGCAACTATGCTGGCCCTCACATTCCAGGCTAGCCACATGCCAGACGGTATGATTGAGTTTCTCACCATGGTTCGCGGATGTACGTATCAACATCTTGGCCTCTGATTGTTTGCCCCACGCTCACATGCACACCGTCTTTAGGCTACCTCGTGGGTCTGCATGCCATGTCGAATTACGAAATGTCCGTCTTCAAAACCTTTGAGCGGCAGCTATATATCGCCAAGGTGATGGAACTGGTGGAAATAGACGAGGCGAATAGTTATCTCGACCAACTGATATCCGGCCAGTTCTGCGCGAGTGCAAAGCGCCTTGCTCCGTTATGTGGCAGCATTGTAGAAATAGAATACCTCGCAATGATGCAGAGGATTGTGTCTACGGCAGTCACAGACCCTGCCAACAGTGAGTACTCCTTTCCTTTGCCATTATGATACACTTTCTGACCGAATGCCTGAGCAGGTTACACTGATCATACGAAAATGTATGACAAGCTTGGCGAATTATCCGCCGAGGAGTTTGCTGCATTCATCGATCCGCAGAGCCACATCTGCCGACTGGTCATAATTCACATGCTAGCCGTCGACTTCATCATGAGCCGTAGACTGCCACTTGAAGGGTCCAGAGTCCAGCACTTTGTAGGCTTGCACGTGGGGCACGACTTTCGCAAGGCAATGTCCGTCTTGTGGATTGAGGACGCCATGAAGGCGCTTCCAGAGGAGTATGTGCAGTACGGTCAATGGGTTTTGGACTTTGTACAAGAGTATATGAATACGACGAAGATGGATGGAGTTGTCTGGAGGCCGACGATGCGTATGCGGTTTATGCAAGAGGAGGTGTCGCCAAATTTTGCTCTCATCAAGCCTGGACCAATGATATAATTGGAAGAGAAATCTAAACATAATTCATTCTACGGCCGATTCTGCTATCCTAGACAAAAACATTCCTTTACATCCCAACCTACTTCTACCATCCCATCCTACTATTGTTTAAAGCTGGTTATCTCTCTGAATGATCACAAAGCTCTCAGACCCTATTGTCGCTTCCTCGATTGCCGCTGAAATCTCCATAGCTTCTGCTTCAGCTGCCTTTGCTACTCGACTAGAAGCCCATTTTCCGGATAGATATCGACTCGGGTGAAAGAAACAAAATACTCCAATGGCGCCCGCCATGGGGATAGCCTCAAACACCCAGAAGAGCCACTCCGTGCGGAATGCGTAACCATTCATACCCTCGGCAAACTCGGAGACACGATAGATGCATCGAATCTAGCGGGAGTCAGTAACAACAAGTTCTTGGGGGGAAAGGGAGAAGGAGGGGCATACCATGATGAGTATGCTGGAGACATAAACAGCAATGACGAGCCTCCGCCATCCTTTGGGGGCATCCTCAACCTCGTATGTATTCGCCAGGTAGTGGAACCTCCTAAAGACACAAAGAAACAATCCGAATGCAATAAGCTGAAACGCCAGACCACCAATCAGAACGTTCCGTCCGACCTTCTCGTTGGGGCCCGTCCAGTTATCTGAACTCGCAATTCCTGATCCACTCCCCTGCACCATAAAGGCAATAATGTCGCATGCCACAAAGATGGGTGTGAGACGTCGACCGGAGATCTTCAAGATTCGGTGGCGAGACGGAGGGAGCACGGCGCGGATCAGACGGCTGATGAGGAGGTAGTTTCCCGCTGCGACAAAGACGGGTGCAAGGACGGTAAAGGTCAACGTCATGACAAAGGGCGGCTTTTATATGTTAGCGATGCAAGACTCCATACCGATGACAGCTTGGTGTGAGCAGGTATCTTACCAGGACGGTTTGGTTCTTGGTGGAATAGGCCCTGAGGATGTAAGCCGCCACTTCAATGGCAGCCCCAACAACCACGACGGTGAAGTACCAAGCGCGATATCTGATGACGGTGAGATAGAAGATTGCGAGAAATATGATGCCGTATACGATTGTTCCGATGATGGCTAGGGGAAAGGATGGATCGTACATCCAAACAACTTGATCGTCGACCATGTTGAAGATCTCGCCCTTTCGAGTCACTGAAGCAGCTGAATGAGTTTTGACGACTTTTGAAGATGTCAAAATTCTTGAATGGTTGTAAATGGTTTAACCTGGCTTTCTGTTTCTGCCAATATACACAATGCGTTCAATCATTCCATCTTATATATATATATATCATCACAGGTGCCCGCCTGCATGTCGGATTCAATGCGATACTCTGACGCCTGTCTAAGTTTCCTCAGCCACAGCGATCCGATGAATGTGTGAAGTTGGGCTTTTTCGCTGCAGAGCAAAAACCAAGCAATTATCATGATTGGCCATCGGTTCTGGGCGTGGCTTGCAGACTGCCATTGGTTTTCCCAAAATGGGTTAATGAGGCTGAATTTCAACATTGAGCTTTGTTGGTTTTTTTTTACCCTTCCTTTCTATTTTGGGTGTCGACGTAGCTAGTGACGTTTGGGAATCCGACCGATGCGAGGAACCAATCAACGAGCGGGAAGCCGCACAAATGAGGCTATCTACACACTCTACGCATACACTCTACCCCCGTGCCCCCTAAATGATCTTTTAGCATGTACAAATTAGTAAGAATAGCAGCTAATAGGAAGCAGATTCTGAGCTCTTTAAGTATATATACATAAACAGCTTATGGTTCTTGACTGATACATATAAGATCAGGTAAGATAAAAAAATATAGAGTAAACACAAAGTACTAGAATAATTGAGTATATCTATTTCATTAAATTTAATACTTGATTATATTATAAATAATAGCTGTTATTGAGATACGTACCTTATTCTTAGCGGCGGAAAATCACGAGTTATGAAACTTTAGGGTGCAAAGTGTATAAAGAAGATTCATCATCTTCATGAAACAATCCATATCATGTCCAAGACACTCTTACTAAGATAATATAGATACTTTTGTCTCCGTATTACTCCGCATATATAAAGATTTCTCTGACTTATTGAAGATAAATCTAAGACACGGGATATACAAGTAAGTCTAGCTCAGCCCGCTCGGGCGCTCTAATCTTTTCTATACCACCTTGCTTGCACCTACTCCGTACTATCTCGCGATCCATGAGGCTAACTGGGGTAAGCGCATATGTCAAGGAATACTTGGGGTATGAGACGGATTTTTTTGGAATTTTTTTTTTGAAAGATCGGCCAGCGCTGCGCGTTGCCGCGTTTTCCTTGGAGTCGGCTGATGATCCACTAAAGACCTTGGTAATGAAGAAAGGGGTAAAGACAGACCATATTCCCTACTCCGTATCCTCATTCGCAACAACCCCCTCTGTTCAAATCCCCTTTTCTTATCCTATCCCGCTCAACGCTATTCGCCGATACCATGAAGTTGTCCCTGTCCACGTTTATCTTGCTGGGTATAACAGCTGGCGTAACAGCAGGAGAGCAATGCTCCAGAGGTAAATAAACCGTTGGCTCTAAATGAAACCTTTTGCTAATCTTACCCATGTATAGATAATCCATGCGAGAAGCGTATGGTCTGTGTCAAGGAAGAGGATGCATCGCGTTGCAAGCATCTTGCTATGAGAGGGGGAAAATGTAGTATGTAATTGAGGTAATACCAGACTGTTTATTATTTACTGAACATATTACAGACGTCAAATACCTAAGCGGTGTCTATAAGAAACACCCTCCCTGTGTACGTTACCTAGTCTGTAAGGAGGATAGATGCGAAAGTACGTAGGTCTCTGCGTGAAAGAATGGCTCGTGATTCGAACTAACGTGTTTAGAGAGGTTCTAATTGTAAGAGGTCAGGCATGGAAGGATTGGTTCTTCATAATAGGTAGCAGTACTGTCAGGTGCAGTAGTAGTAGTACTGTTGGCAGCAATGATGACTTTACTGTCCAAGATCCAGTTATATGCCGTTTATTAGCTTGCGCTCCGTACTTGGGTTACATCTATATTATACATTCATTAAAAGTCAAGTTATCCCATCTTGACACAGCAAATATATGCAATCACAGTGATGCGATGAATGCGTGAGAGTTGACCCAAGTCCATCACCTTTGGACCTCACTCCACAGTGATGTGCATTTTGCTTCTTGTATTTCCTAATATGGAAGACTAAGCCTGTGAGAACTCTTTTGAAGTAGTCCCGTCGTTTCCTGGTCTGCGTGTCTGCATGGCTGATGATTGGGAATCGGGCTGATGCGCGGAACTAACGAGCGAAGCTGTGCAGGTAGTTTATCACGTCTCAAGCATTCTTACCAATATCGTTTGAAATGTAACTCTGCATCATCCCAAGATTCAAGACATCCCCCCCCCCCCCATTTTGTCTTGGCGCGCTCCCTCCTTTTCTTGATTGTCACGATAATGAAATGCTGACTCGTCATATCTCCCGTGTATTTCGCGTTTTCTTTACCCCAGTTGACTATATGATCTCCTCCCATTTTAGATAGCATGGATCTGGTATGCATGTAGGTGCAAAAAGTTGGAGCAGAAGTTAGACTCATATGCCATGTCTTGGACTTGTCGTCAAAGATTCGCGGAGATAATCCGTATATACAACTCCCCCTAAATGGTCTATAACGACTTTGCGCCTATTAGTATAGCATAATTTACGCCACCATACAATTGCTTAAATCTCAGAGATTCTTTAACATCCGTAGATACTCATTTCTAAAGAGCTAATTGAGCTGTATTCCCCCCTGCTTCAAACCCCCCGGCCGGGTCATGAGTTATTAGACATTCAGGGTATCATCTTACTCGTAGTGAGACTGTCTCACACGTGATATGGATGGTCTATAAAAGGACTTGTAGTAAATATTCTTTGTGTTCGCATGCTGTTTGAATGATGATGGTATGTATCTAGTTTCTATTGAGTGCTTTGCTTCTCGCATCGGTCGAATGCCCCATCACTAGCTACGCAAACATGCAAGACAGGAAAACGATGTTCAGTCTCTCTAGGAGTGCTTCGCGGTGCTTATCATGAAGAACGAAATAGAGCACGTTTGCTAGTGTGAGACACATGATGTTTCAAAGTCTCAAGACCACTGCCAGAAAGGATATGATCTCATAGCCTCTGACTTGCCACTACCATCCTACTAGCCACGGAATACACGGGGTTCAAGAGACAGAAGGCGACAATTTCGATTTACCCAAGTACCGCATCTTCCCTCGCCCTGGCCAACGCAGGCTTCGTGTTCAGGACAACCTCCAACTAAATGCATGATGAGAAAACTTCATGATGGTGGTGGTAGTTGTAGGCTATGAGTGAGCTGTAATGAGATGTGGGGATTTGATGAAAGAAAGACCATAGGGAACGGGATGGAGGGCGTATCTCTACTGATTTGGCAAAATGTGATGGCCTTTTATCAGGTAGAAATCTGCGTTGCCCCCTTTGTTCCTTTATCGCCGGCAAGGAGGGGCAAGTCAGGTTATTGCCATCTCTAAAAGATCATCACATTATTATGGTCGTCTAGATGAATCACCTCGTCATCAACCAGCGCGGTCTCCTTTGATCAAAGTCTTGGGTTTCATTGTTACCCAGCTATAATACTACCGTCGCCACTATGACGCAGTTCGGATCCATACCGTACTTCTGTAACTTGTGGCCTCTCTGGTCTTTGCGGGACACTTTAAGACATTCTTCGGTCTGGATTGACCGATTAGTTTAGATGTTCTATCCGACCCCTGTTGGTACCGTCATTCACGCCCGCTGCGTCAAGGGGCTGTTAACCAAGCCAACATGTTCGATGTACTTGTAGATAAGGACATAAAGCAACAGACATGTTCCTACAAGTAGCTGTCAGTCATGAATTACACATCCAATGTGTATTGCTTTTATAATATCCAGCGGGCAGTAAGCTCGTCGTTCCGTCTTGATGCACTCCGTACTGTCTCATCCGCACTCATGCGGGGAGTGGAGACTAGACTGATAAACATATTTGATCGAGCATGATCGTCAATATGCGCACAAGTATAAATATGAGTATTATGCATAGCATCTTATGTGAGAGCTTATACTACATTTACAATAACTTGGGGGAAAGCACACGAGCTCCATGAGTGCGTGCTCGGGGCTTCCAGTGCCACAGAGCGCTTTGGCGCTCCAATTTTGCATTCATGGAGTCTGAAACAAGATAGTAAGCTATGGACGTAATGTCTGGGTAAAGGAAACATGGAGTAGATTGGTGGATTCCGCTTGGTTGGCCGACATTACACACTACGTAGCCTGGCAATGGAGAAAAGGGCACAGAGGAGATTCTTACAATCTGTAAATTGCCATGGCCTTTTGGTTGAGTGTAGAATCTCATTCTTCTTTATCAGTCTTTGCTTTGCATTTTGTGTTATGACTTCTTATTTACTTTGGCACAATGTACCTTGGTAAAAGCCGCGGATACCGCTCAGTTTGTATCCCCGTTTGTGCTCTTCTTCATGTCAATACTCGTGGCAACTTGGCAACCTACGAAAGAAGAAACGGCATGCGTCAATATGGTAGTTATCAGTCCTGACTGATTCATATATCTAGGTTTAGCATGCCCAATGGGCTAAACTTGCATTCAAGTGGGCAAGGAACCTACATGTTCAGATCTTTTGGGACGAAGAGAAGCATGTAATATTTCCCCTTCCAACTCTAGCCCAGTTATAGAGGGTTACGAATGCATTGATCACGAAGACGGACTATAATGTGCCCAAAGTTTACGACCTCTGAGGCTCAGGAACAATCGATGTACGTCCGTTGAGTTTGGATATGCACCAACAAGCTAACTGAGTAGATGTTTGTGGCAGATACTTGCAGCAAATGATGTGAGTACCCTCCGTACCAATCTCTCTACATATCACAGAGGTCAAGCCATCCATTTGGCAACCATTTGGCAAGGCATGCCAGTCCAGGCGGTCTCAGTCGTTGAGCTGCACAGAGCAACCCATTCATGCTTCCAAGGTTGGATCCCCTGATCTCCTTCCTAACTGTATTGAGATCTAGGCTTTGGCAACAAGGCTTATTATCTTTCCTAGCCTCATCGGTTGTACATCAGTAGGCGACACTTACTATCAAGGTAAGGATGGCGAAAGGTGGGCATTACAGTCTACCTCAATCTATCGACATAACAGACGGTAGTTGAGATAGTTCATGGGGAGTATTACATGATTGATCGTTGGAATTTACGTCGAATGATTCTACAAGGGTAAAACGAGGCGCCGCTCTCACTCAATATCACTTCACTTACGCTCATTGAAACGCGCCCAAACAAGAGGATCCTGCGCATGCAAACCTTTGCCACTTCCACAACTAACCGCTTCCAGAACACCCTGCATTCTTCGATGATGCGGCTCAAACTCAAAACCTCGCTTCTGGTTGATACGATGAAACGCAAGCCACCACGTTTTTTCCAACACATATTTGGCCCCAAGGTACCCCGGTGCAATTTAGCGATCGTGGAATCACTGGCGCGGTAATGGGGATGTGGCCGCATTGTTGCTGCAAGGTACGCAAATCCCCTTGTTCAATCCATGCATTTGTGCCATGCGGTAAGGTGTATGTCATGATGGGAAATCTACCAGCTTCCCCCGGCTTGCGCATCAACGTTTGATGCTGAAGGCTGGCTGACTTCCCAAAGAAGAGATGCCATCAATATATCGGGACGGCAGGGGAACAGAAACTTCATCCTGAATGGAGCGCTTGAAAAATACTGCAGATTAGCGGGGTATGGATACGTAAGAGCATACTCATAGATGTTCTCCAAGCTGCCTCTTTGGGGTCCGAAACCTTAATGACGATCGTGAAGTCGGAAGTTTTGTATCGGCCAACGAGCGCTCAGCTGCGGCTGATCTGTTGATGAAGCATGCTTGCTTCGAAGAGCAGGTATCTTCCTGGGCCCCACGTGGAGAGTGCATATTCCCGTGAACGCCTCATGGCAGGACACGCCTCCTCTCTCCACAAGCAAAAGATCTTTTATTTATTATTTATTTATTTATTGGGGTATTTAATTTTCACGAGCTTCTGAGGCGGCCGGGATGGGGATATGATGTCTGGCTGACTCAATACCGTGCTTGGGGGGACGGCACGTGTTGCAACGCCGCTTATAATAAGCCTCCGGTTAGAAGCGCAACACATCGAGATGGGCGAATGAAGTGGGTCTGTCATCAGGACAAGTTCCCGTCACTGTTTTTGTGCTTTTTTAAATGATCAGTATCATGGAATTCGTGAAGATCATGGCCCTAAACAAGGTATGATGGTGTCATGTTTTGTTTCCCCAACTGTCGTAAAACTGCAGCATCACACTTGCGGGGTGTCGAATGAGGCTCGTAACGCTCGACAGTTCGCATCAAGGAATCGTCAGTGGCTCAGGGAAAAGCATCGAATAGGAAGCCAGAGAAATGCTAGCACGAACAAATTCCCACCTTTCGCGTGCGTTCCAGGTCGGGAAATCTGGTCCAGTCGGAGGGGCTGATGACTCGATGATGGCGTATCAACATTGGGCTTGACGACCCAATCATGAGGGGGGAAAACGAGACACGCGGAAGGCCGGATATGCCTGGCCTGGGGTAATAAATCAGGCTTACCTTGTTGAGGGATCCTTTTCCTCATGATGTAGCGCGGTAGCTAGAAGAATTGCCGAAGGAGAGGAGAGAGAGGTCTTGAGGCAGCCACCCGAAGAGGGGGCGCATAGGTAGTTGGAACTGCAGACAGCCTTGGTCTTTATGTATCTACTTGATTAATTTCTCTTTGCCACTTGACAGACAAGCACTGGTCGTGGCTTGCTGGGCTTGCAGTCTTGGAGTCTTGGAGTCTTGGATTTCATTGAGGAGTAGAGGCCTGAGTCACCAGCCCTGTAGATGGAGGTTACATGCAGATGCGTAATGTAATGTATTATGTAGGAGTAAGGTAAGGTAGTAAGGAAAATCATGCATGTCTGTACAACTGTACTCATGCAAGCTTGTATGCCCGCCATTCAGGCGGCCAGGGACACATGGTCCGCCTTGCATGGCGCGTTTCCGAACACCAACTTGTCAGATGGTCTGCCGCCATCCTTTGTATTGTTTTTGCATCCTTCTTATTTGCCTGACTTGAGGTTTGTGGCGGTCCAGGTCGCTATTTCAGGTCTCTTTGGGGGAAATAATGTGGAGAGTGGAGGGGAAGAGAGAGACAAAATGAAGCGCCGAGGGGGGAGGAGGGGGGACAAAAGAGAAGCGGAGAGGCAAAGGCGGGGGGGGGGAGCATAGATAGCAAATAGATAGACACAGAGAGACACCTTATCTCTGCGGATACGTTCATGAGCGTTCCTTTGGCTCGAGACAGTTCAAGTGACACAAGACTGAAACATTAAGGATCCAATTTAATGCTATACGAATTATGATAATCAACAGCAACTCTACGTGTGAGCCACACATCAGCAGCGGAAGGCTTCCCGGAGCTCCGCCATGGGATGTCGAGATAATGTTTTGTAGGCACGATGAGATATCAAGGTGTGGTGTGGTCGAGGGCGTGCAAGAAAGGTACCTGGACAACTGGAGGAGAGTCAAGAACATTGGCTGGGCATGTGGTAGGGGGAGGCCCTGTAGAGGGTCGATACCCAAGAGTGGTGCAAAGGAAATAAATAAAAAAACAAAGAATAAAAATAATAAAATGAAAATAATAAAATAATCGAAAAATAGAATAAATCAATAAATTATAGTCCAATCATGTATTTTTACTTTTCCCTTTTGGCTGCATCCGTAACGGTTGTCAGTTAATCTACTTACTTGTTCGCTGCAACCCCCCTCGCATAGCCATTTTTGGCATCCGCCGCCCCAGACCGGTGCTGCTGTACGTACACACTTCTTTTTCAGTGGGTGTCCGCTTTCAATTACTGCTGCACCCGCTGTAATCAATCCATTAATACCACTAAAGCGTACAGCTGGTCCAGTATATTCAACAGCAAGTACCTATGGGAGGGTAGGTACTTTCTCACCGCCCCTCATCAGCCCAAGCCCGAAGGTCATTGAACCACCTACCAACTAGGCCTGCAGCAGCCTATTCCGCACTTTTCAAGGTCATCTGCCTGGAGATTGCTGAGTTGGCAGACCCTCCATCACCCAACCATTCGTCCATCGCTAATCACTTGTTGATGATCCCTCCACGGCCACCCCCAGCGCACGCACGCACGCACGCGCCAGACCAAGAGACAGACCAGCAGAAGCGACCGCCTGTTTTTGATTGTGTCCTCGTTTATACTCTGTGTACGGTACTCTGTACAGGTAGACAAGAAGAACGTTTGCGGTGACAGGTTACAGCTCCAAGATGTCTCCGGGAAGCGTGAGGTGCCCATGCCCAGGTCATCCCGGCAAAAGCAGCACTTGATCACGGTGAGCGGTTCCCTGATGCAACAAAGGGGGCGGACTCTCGGCATGGTGAGAACATGATGATATTGCTGCACACCTACAAACTCTCCTCAAAGGTCTGGCCTCCTCAATATGTACTGTACGTGGCAGACCATGGCTTGCATGGCTCGACGCATGTCTCCCCGCGGGTACCTAGGAACCGGCCAACCTGAGGCCTTTGCGAGGAGATCACGTCAAACAAAACTTGGGGAACTGGCCTGATTTCTCCCAATATTGCTCTGCGTTGTGTCTTTGTCAGGCAACACAAAGGCCCGCTATATGCACAGGATGCCTACAATCAGACTGCTGCCATTCGTGGACCCCGTTCTGGGAATAGATGCCGCATGTACGGTATATGCAGTCGAGTTCATTGCCATGGACAATATCACAAGCACACTCCCCTCCTTACCCCCAGAGAGAGAGGGACAGAAAGAGAGCGAGAGAAGAGACAGCATATCAAACAAACTATGTCTTGCAGTCTGCAGGCACGGCACACCGATGGCTGGTGCGGATGCGACGCTCGTGCAGGTCGACAGGGTACCTCGTGGTCCTTTAAGATACGGCCAAGTTCCTTTTGTACTGGGCATTGGGCATTACCACAGCTCCATTGCATGATCTCGACTCTTTTCTCCTGCCTGCCAAGTTTGCAAACACATTGGCATGTCTCCAGAGGTCTAGGCTGTTCGGTTGACATTGCAGAGCCGCTTGTCCTTCGATAGCCAACAATGGCGAGCTGGCGGAAACCCAGAACCAATCGACGCCATTCGGCGCAGGCCCTTTAATACCGGCCTAATTGGCGTGTAATCATGTTGGGATCTTCCCGGGAGAGGCGGAAGAAAGGGTAATTTTATCTGCCTCTCAACACGATCCGGATCACCGATCTATTTGGGTATAATATGATATATCTTGTTCCGCTGCGCCCCTCCGTGCTGCCGCCGTCGTAAGAGGGGAAGCTCAAGGAGCTTGCTCATATCTGGCGGGCGGGGAAGATAGTAGCCCAATAGTAGCAATTTGGTATCCGGGTCATCCTTGAAACAACAAACGAGATTTTCATCTGTCGGACTTTGACTATGTCATGACTCACCTGATCTTTTTTTTCGAATCCTTCCTTTTGTTTTTAAATGAAAATGTCTAAAAATGGTAGACAGCGTGATAATGACATCCGGACTTTCTTTCACAGGAAGCACGTTGAATGCTAGTTTGGGGCTTGGGATGAGGCGCTGGCTTGGAAACAACCAATTGCCTCTCCCAATGAAGCTGCATTGCTCAATCTTGATTCAGCTCTGTGACTCATCAAGGGGTTGAGACTCTATGTAGGGTATGACTGCCATTACCAAGTTGAGACTCTTCGACTCATCTATACGAAATGCGAGGAAATAGGCGAAAATGATTCAAGTTGCTGTCTATCATCTCAGAAGCTATAGGGTACGTAAAATTGTTAGAGGGGTACTTTGAGAAACAACGACGGATTTGCTTCGTGAGTCACCAACTGCACAATCTGGAAACTCGACTCCACTACGGCTCTGTCAGCAATCCACCTTCCGCCAACGTCGCGGCTCGCCACCAACAAACATACCCGTGGACGTCTTGATAAACGTGCCAATTTCCTTGCATTGCTTGTAAACATTCCGTAAAAGAATCATATACAATTTGCTTTACAATCGTCTTCATTACCGGCGTTGGACTTTTTCCCCCTTGAGTTTCTAAGCACTACTTGCCACTATCGAGGCATCTCATAGTATTTAGCAGCCCTCATTCAGCACAACAATTATGATTTCTCTCAAGACACAAGCAGATGGCTCCCCGCTGGATCGGAATCAAGCGGTGGGAGAACCATCGGCCGCGCGGGTGGTCCCCAAGCCCGTCCCCGAGGCGCAGCTTCAGGACCCGCGCGGCTACCAAATCGAACAGCTACGTCGCAGATTCTCACCAAAGGAGTCGACCACCACAAATGGGGCGACCTCTTTAATTTTCAGGCTCAAGCCTTCGGATCCGGATTTCCCGTTTGAGCTGGCATACCTTGATTGCGATATTCGTGTTCCTGAGGCGTATCCGGAGGAAAGGCCGGAGTTGCTGGTCAGGAACAAGGATATTCCCAGGGGGTTCGGCATCAATGTTGAAAGAGGGTTTGAAAGGCTGGCCGAGGAGAAGAAGGGATCTACGATATTGGCACTGATTCATGCTCTGGATAGGAATCTGGAACGATTCTTATCTGAGCAAAAGGTGGAAACGATCAAGCTGGTGGCATTCAAGGATACGAGGCATCTGGATGTGGAGGTTGGTAAGGGCAAGTCGGCTGCTGTTGAGCCTGCAAAGTCAACAGAGTTTAGTCAGATGGACCCTCAACCATATAAATACGTCCCAGAGCCGTCATATTCGACGGCGCAGAAAAGCGAGGCCATGGATCGGCGGGCTCAGGAGGTTCGCCAACTCGAATCGCGGATGGGGAAAATGCCCCAGTTCCGTCGATCAGCAGACGGCGTCGTCTTTACGCTACCAATAGAGCCGAAGCGACGCGGAGACCTCCCACACGGATTACGGGCAGTGAAAACTATCCACTTGATCATTCCTATCTTATACCCTCTTCAGCAGCTCCGCATTCAACTCAATGAGGCGGATGCAAGTGATGCTGAGCCTGTGGAAGATCTTTTTGTAGAAAAGGTAGCGGAGCAAAAGCAGATGAATCTCATGGCTCATGTGAATTATCTGACCCAGAATCTTCATAATTTGGCTAAGCAGGCGCGTGCTTTGGCAGCCAAAGTTGAAACACCAAAGGTGCCAAACGCACCGCCACCGCAGCAGCAGCAACAGGATGAAGACAAAGGCCCAGCCGATTCTTCTGAATCTATGCAAGGGAAAGGTCATGTTCAAATCATTCAGCGACCTCCAGAATGGGTCTTGGTTGAAGAAGAAGAGGAGTCGGATGACTTTTCTGATCTGGAGGATGAGGATGGTGGAGTGATATTGATCAAGGAAGCAGAGGCTACACCAGCGCCGCAGGCCGAGGTGGAGCACGGCACTATGATCTCTTTCCCTACGGTTGAACTTCATGGTATTGAGCTTCTACAGGTTTCCATTCTCAGCATCAGCGTCAAGTGTGAGCGATGCAAAACACTAAACGACATAACGGGTCTCAAGCCAGGGGTGGAAAAGTCAGCGAGTTGCAAGAAATGCGCGATCCCCTTTGTCGCCAAGTTTAGCCAACACCTCGTCCATGAACACTCTGCGAGGGCCGGCTTCATCGACCTATCGGGATGCAAAGTAGCGGACATGCTTCCCAGCACATTTGTGCCTACTTGCGCCAGGTGCTCAACCGCCAGTCCTGGTCTTGTATCGGTCAGGGGTGATAGCACAACCAATGTCTGTCGCGAATGCCACAGCAAGTTTACATTTAGGATCCCTGAAGTCAAGTTCCTCTTCGTCTCTCCCGGATCTCTCCCTCCTTCATCAGCACCGGGGCTTCGCCGTAAGCAGGAGAAGTTGGGGCTCCACGCAGGAGACCCACTGCCGGGCCTGGGCGCATGCGAACACTACCGTAAATCCTACCGTTGGTTCCGGTTCTCCTGCTGCAGCCGCGTGCACCCATGCGATAAGTGCCACGACCGGGCCGAGGATCACATCAATGAGTGGGCGAACCGGATGATCTGCGGGTGGTGCAGCCGGGAGCAGAACTACTCTGTTGAAGCGTGTGTGTTTTGCGGGCGAAGCGTTATTGGAAGGAAGGGCAGAGGATTCTGGGAGGGCGGTAAGGGAACGAGGGATCAGAGGATGATGAGCAGAAAGGACCCGAGGAAGTACAAACGGCTTGGGTCGTCGGCGGGCGCAAAGAAGGAGTAGGAAGCGGTCACTAGCTGTTGCTCGGTTTAGATATGAATTGATAGGTGAAGTTACGAGTTTTTCCCTCGTCTGTGCAAGACAGTACAGGTACTGGGGATGAAGGGCGAAGCGGTTGGTTGGTGGTTAGGGATGGCCCTGGCGACGGAGGTTGCCCAAAGGGGCGAATAACGGGAGAGGACACGGCAAGATTGTACGATGGCAGTATCATAGCGAAGCGGTGTATCGGTGTTAGTAGCGGAGTTGATTGAATCAAAGACTGCATCAAAATGGCCGGATCTGTGATTGTAGCGGACTTGTGAGAGTAGGAAAGATTACGCACTTGCCGTGTTGCTGGAACCAACAGCCGAGGTGCATGCGGCAACACGATCCCCTCCCCCTCCCCCCTTTTTACGCCCCGAAAGTCCGCATCGATCACTTATCTGCATAATACCATCTGCGTTTTTGTTTTTTGTTTTGGCCCACCGAAGCAAAGCAATTTACCAATACTTGCTGGAGTTTTATCAGGTGATGTCTAGATCAAAACGTTGAATCACTTCTCCCTCTCTACTCAATGCAAGGCAATTACAGCGCAACGTCCACATCAGGCTAGGAACTATCTATGTAGTCAAACAAAGAACACGGGAATGGCAGAATGACCAACAAAGAAAAAGAGAAAAAGAAAGAAAATAAATAAAATAAAAAAGAGCCTCATAAAAAAAAGGAAACTGCAACGTGTTTGGCAGTTCTGCAATTGCCATTCTGGGGATGATGCGATGATGCGATGTCTTGGAAAACGAATTGGGGCTAAAAACATGCAAAAAGGAGGGGGGGGATGATCAAACAAGGTCCCTTTTTGTCCTTTGTCTCTCTTGGTTTGTTTTGTCTCTGAGAGACCAAACTGTGAGTCGTTTTGAGACGGTAGAGGGAACGAGGTTTGTCGATGTCACCCTACCTCCCCGGATTTGCTCGCCCACGTGTTCATCAAAAATGGGATTTGTTGGTTATGTATTAGGCAGAGCCGAGGGAATGGCTGGGTAATAGGGAGTGGCGAAATCAGAGGAGGTCATAGTTGCATGTGGGAGAGAGGACTTGAATTCATGGTTTTTTTTGATAGACTCAAGGTTACGAGCATCACATATACTAAAGTTATTCGTGATAACAACCAATTTTCCTTGTTAAACAAGAGAATAAGGAGAAACGATCAGAAAAGGAAGGAAGGAAATTCTGAAATATGATATATGTTGCTGGTAAGAAGGTCGAGAACATGATAAACCGGACAGCCAATATCCCCCCCCCCATGGTAATTACGTTGCCTGCCCCCGTCACAAGTCACCTTTTTTGAAGCAAGACAGCGGGAAGACAAAAACAATATCATCAATGCTCCGATACAAAAGAATACGATGCCGATAAAATAAAAGAGTAAAAAAATAATAAATAATAAATTCGATTTAATCATTTGAAATAAAATAAAATAAAATGAATACCCAAAATAATAACAAATAATAAAATAATAAATAAATTCCCATTATTTGATGGCTCGGGCTCAGGCACGAAGTAACTGCGGCACATCCAGATCAGAAAAATATGACAACTCGGAAAAAAGACAAAAAAGGGAAAAAGGAAAAACAAAAACGTCAAACGCCATCGTGTTTACCTACCGCCCGGTCCTCTTGCCCCCTCCACTTCCTCATCCTCCCAATCAACCCATATCCATCAAACCCATTCCAGCCAGCAGCATCTGAATCTAGCGCGGGTGAGCTTTGCCGGACCAGGTCGGGTTGGCACCACCTGGGGTCTCCGTGCTGAGCAGCCCTTTTGTTTTGGGGGGCAAGTCGATGCGGGTGCGGGTGTGTGTGTGTGTGTGTGTGATGCGTGTGTGTCATTTTTTGGTGGTAGGGGAGTAACAAAGTATTGTTGAAATCAGGGTTCTTTGTCTTTAAAACTTCCCGTGTCTAAAGGAAAGGGAAGAAGATGTATTTACTCCTGTGTTACTCCGTGGTTGGTTGCAGGTGGTTAGTTGGTTGTCTGTCCGTCCGTCCGTCTTGTCTGCTGATCTGCATACTCAAGACAGAACGGCAACTTTCTTCCTAATGGGAAATAATATATTGCGCAAAAATCAAACAAAAAAGCAGAAACAGACATGGAGATCACAAGGGGTCGTCCTCGTCGCCGCTCCCGTAGTTCTTCGGGCACTCCACCCCACCAACGGGAGAGGAAAAGGAAAAAGATCATGGTTGTCACATCTCTTGCTTTCTGTCAGGTTTGTGTGTGTGTCAATGTCTCAATATTCTGTCAATGTTCTGTCCGTTCGTGGACTTTTTCTGACAAGTTCTTTGCGGAGAGACAAAAAAGAGCTTGTTGCCTCAAAAGAGGGTCCCTCGTGAGAAGGGTCCCCCCCGTCTTCCGCCCACCCCAGGCGCCCATTTTCTGGGGAAGAGATTTGCTGACGCATCCGAATTTGCGGGCCGTAATTGGTGGTTGTCAGTTTTTCCGCAGGGATCTACCCTCGTGACGAAGAGGGTTGATCGTCTTACGGGATGAGCGAGAGTGAGGGAGAGAAGATGATGATGAAGGGGTCCCTGATTGTGCGTTTTGGCTGGGACGGATGATGAGGGGGATCTTCAGGGTCCTCGTGTAGGTAGGGTAGAGGTACATACAGATAGGCAAATCCGATGCGATGGAGGCCACTTCGTGCATTCTTTGTGATCGATCAACTTGGCTACCCTTTCTTGATCAGCTAGAGTTGGCGCATCACCTCCCCCCATACTGCTTGTTTAGCTGCATTCAATGCATCAGTGCATCAAGTCCCAGCCCCATGGTTACGGACTCACTCCATTCTCTCTCTCCCCCGCAAAATAAAATAAAATAAAATACCTAAAAAAGATGGCGGCTCCTCTGCAAGCGCACACACGATAAATTAGTTTGAATGCCCCCCTTCTGAGACGGAACTCACGATATCGGGCTCCCCCCCCGTCTTCCATCGTGACCTATGAAACCGGACCACCCACCCCCAAGCGTTAGTTTTGAAAGTCAGTCGCCAGTCAGATTTGAGTAATGCCTCCGTCGGCAGGCTAAGTTAGCAGCCCGGCCCATCAAAAGGAAACTGTTTCATATGGCCATATGTCCCTTTTTCTGGTGAGAGAGAGGGTTGCGTTTACCTTCTGGTTAGAGGTTTAGTGCTACACGTCTATCCTTCTTAGCCACTGCGAGGTTGCTTGATCTTGCGGCACTTGACTGTCAACCATTTTCAGGGTGTTGGATGCATCTGCCGCCTCCAACACCGCCAAGTCGTCCTGCATGTCATTCCTCCACCTCAGCAGATCCTGCAATATATCGCTACGCAGTATTGACATCATCACGAAACCCTCCTAGGCCTAGATCACGACATTCTTTTTTCCCGTCTAATCCCCCCCTCCCTTCCATCTTCCCAATGCCGTGCCGCCAATTTCCCCTTGATGACAGACGATCATTAATGTTTTGAGAGCTTTCAACTTGTCTGTCTCCAGAGTGATACGCTAGATTGTCCATTGTGCAACACCCCCCACGCGTGCCCATCTGGCACAACATCTCACACCTCGTAGACACAAAAAGAAAGACAATGGGCAAAGGAGCACACCCATTCTCGAGACTAAAAACCGACGATCAATCAATCCCATTCTGCACCAAGTAAAAAAGTGCCCGTATTATGAGGCTGGCTTACCATTTTACCATCTGTTCTATCAATCCGATTTACTTATACAAGTGAGAGGCTAAAAACTTGGACCAAAAAGCAACCATGAGCCTCATGACCTCTGCGTTGTCGCACCACCCCGCAGATGAAGTCCAAGATGCTGGCTGAGCAGAGCAGAGCAGGGTCGCCCCCAGTTTGCGAAATAGGGCAGTACGAATGAATGAATGTACGCCATGGCACGGTCCGTCGATGGCCTTGACGGGCTTCACTCCAAGTAAGAAGGAGAAGAAGAAAAAAGCCCCCTGGCAACGGCGCAGGTCCCTTCTCGTCGTCGTCCTCCTCCTCTTGCGCCTCAGCGCCAAAACCGTTCTTGACAAACGGCCCGAGTAGAAAATCCAATAACTCCAGTTGGCTATACCGTTTTATTCCACGAGAACCACTTTCGATGGGGAATTCTCTCTGCCTTCTCTCCCTGATCCAGAACGCGATTCATGTGAAAAAATCGTCAATCCAAGGGCGCCCTTTAGATCTTACATGCTGAAACTAACATGGTGACCTTTTTTTTCCTTTCTGTTGGTTGAAAAAAAAGAAAGAGGAAATTGTACACCGTATAGTGTGCTTTAAACGGGCAATATGATGAGACACTATCACGATGAGGCGCAAAAAGGCTGTCTCTGTCAAACCATTTTATCGAGTCAGCACCGGGACTCATCCCCCGTCATGCTAGTCGGGTGCCGGAAAAGGTGGTCCTGTCCTATCCTGTTCTGTCCTCCTCCTCCTCCTCCACAGCTCAATCTTACTTCTTCCGGCACTCGCTCGATTTAGATAATCGCCAACGCAAAATTGGCCTTTTTCTTGGCGGTGGAGAGAGGAAGAGGAAGATGCCCAGAGAGCCCTTGCATGAGAAAACGCCCGTCATTAGGCATGGCATTTTTGTTTTTGTTTTGTTTTGTTGCCCTATGAGGAGGGACGGGAGCTGGTGGCTTGACGACAACCTCCACTGTTCTTTGACGTCCTTGTTGGTTCTTCGATGGGGCTCCTCTTTCAAGGCGACGTTGATGCAGGACGACAGCCAGCGAGAGCCACTGATTCATAACCAACCTTTGACGTCTCCTACGCGCTCGGTTTCATGCATACACGGTCCAGTCGGTGGCCATCGAAAAGCAAAGCAGAGCAAAAACTCTGCCGTGCCTCTTCCTCCTCTCTCTCCGGCCGTCCGTTGGCGCTCCCTCTCTCGCCACCCATCTATCCAAAGCAATCTCGTATCCCGAAAAACCGGAAAACCCAGACTAAATACCACAGTACAAGCCAAAAACCAGACAAATAGTAGTGCTCTTGCAAGTAAAAAGTTGATCTTCTCTCTTCATAGAACCCCAGTCACCGGGACTGGCTTCCGGGGCAGAGAAAGAAAAAGGTCCCTTAACAAGCGTGGTGGCTAGCTAACCCAGGGTTCTGGACATGGCCTTGTGACTGGGAAGCGAGAGAGGAAATGTCTTAGTTGACAAAGGCATGGTTGCTGACGAAGAGAGAGAAAAAAGAAAAAAGACTTGCCCCAATTCTCTGGTTTCGCCTTAATTTTATTTCCGCTGGACTAGGTTCTTTTATTTTATTATTTATTATTTATTTATTTAATGATTTTTATTTTTATTTTCTTGCCTCGGTCCTTTTATTCTGATACTCGATGTATGGGGTTCCTTGGGACATGCTCATGTACATCATGATCATCATCAGAAACGTCATGGCCGTCTAGAAAACGGTTTGGAATAAATTATATCAACTTGTCAAAGTATTGAAAAATGATATTGTGCCTGAGCGGCATGTATGAAGATCATGGCGTATTGATTTGAATGTGGTTTGTGGCTGATGTGAGTAATGTGGCTTAAAAAGAGGCTTGAAGAGCGTTGAAAGCCATCATCACCTGATGGTCGGTGTCTGCGAAAGAGCGCGACAGTCACGCATCAAAACGTCAAGCCACTCAGCAATCATGAATGTTTAACGCCTCCCGTCTTAAACGGTTGCTTTGACGTTGAGACATTCACCCACCCATCCATCCATCCATGCGCTTTGAGAAAATAACAATTAAATAAATAAATTGTTTTATTATGGGAATTAAATAATAATAATATTATAATACGGAGTACATGCTTTATGGGATGCAACTTTCACATGCCCCCCCTCCCCCTGGATCAGACACAAGACCCATCAGGATGGGGATCTTTTGACAAGGCCTGGCTCTTCCAGGAACTTGGAATGGATGCTTTTTTTCCCTTTGCTCCATCACGCCACTTGCATTTCCCACCTCTTCCTCTCTCCCCTGGTTTAGCGCTACCGGAATCGCCGTCACAGAACCACAGGTGATTCCCAATTTCGGGACAAGTCCCAGTTCCTCGGGTACCCTCCCGTCGGGTTTGGACATGGGGAGCTTTTAGTGAGAGAGAACTAAAAGTTGCTAGTGAGAGCCTTTTCCTCCAATCTCTCCAGCTTTATCTCGAGCCAAGGTTGCGTGACGTTCCTTTGGGACGACCTTCTGGTGTGTGGTTCTCGTGGACAAGGGGAGGAGACAAAACGTTCGAACAAAGGCAAGACATGGGTTTGGGAAAGATGGAGCCCCCCCTTCGTTTAGCTAACTTGTATGAGTGGTGCCTGGATCCAGAGATGAGGCTGACTCGCGGAAGAACTCCCCCGTCGCCACACCACCGACGGCTTCAAGACACGGCATGTTCTTTTTTCTTGGTCAAAAAGGTCAAGAGGAAGCGGGTCATATGAGTCCCTCCCCCTTGCTGTGCCCCCCCGTCTCGGTGTTCGAGAAAGGTTCGAAGACATGTCCCCTTTGGGATATGCAGCTGAAAGAGAAGGTGAAAAAAAACGTAGTATTCGCCTCGCATCGAATCAAAAAAATTGCCTGCATCCCGATTTGCTGGGAACCTTTGGTAAGACAAGCAGATTCCCTCTCAAAGCCCTAGGCAATCTCCGTTCAGGCTGCAATCGCGATTGGACTTTTTCGAGGTCGAGCGTTCGATATATGGGTCTCTCTTGAAGAAAATTTTCTCTTCATCTTGCATGCAATGATCAAAACATCTGAATCATCAAGGGCGTCAAGGAGAGGTAGAAAGAGAGGTTGGTCGTTGGATGCACACAACATACCTACCCAACAGCCAATCAGTCAGACGGGGTTCGGAAGCTGTCCGGCCTTTGACCCGCCCCGGAAGATTGCCCCTGACGGGTTTGTTTTCGGGCCGTGTACACCGAAACGCAGGTCGAAGGGGGAACTTGCTGTCTTGTCTTTTGTTCACTGAAAGGGCCGTCGGAAACTTTACTAGTCTGCTTTGCCCCTCGCATTCTAGAAGTCGTGGAAGACATGCGAGTCAGATGTTCCATGCCGTGGTGAAGGATTATGATGCATTCACGGCTCACCTTTTGTATGTACAAAGTTATTTGTATTTTACTTGAATCGCGCGGATCGGGAATAATCATGGCTATGAGGAAACGTTACTCATCAGCGAATACGAGAGGAACGTTCTACTGGTGTTGCGACGCACGTCTGAGATGCCACTATGTTTATGACGAACCCTTCCCCGATCGGGCCGAGAGAGATGGTCAATTATGTATCATTTTATCCAATAAACATCGAGATATCGTAATTTACACGTCGATAACCCAAAGAATGGGGTTTATATTACAGTAAAAATATATAGAGTCCACATTCCAAAGAAGAAGAAAATTCTCCGATGGGACACTCTCGTGTCAGACGCAATCCCTTGGTCTTGTTTAGAAGCTTATTATATGCCTTGTTCGCAACATGGCCCCCCGTTGTAAGCGTCTGGGTCAGGTTCAGGGTGCGTGCATAGACAAGTGTGATTACATGCCTAAGCAGACTTGGCAGGTTTCATGCCTCGTGCTTCATGTAAGTCGGGAAATGGCTTTACAGGGATTTTTTTTTTCAAACGACTGTTTCTTACGATATCCCGATGTCAAACGGGGTCTGCCGCTCTGGTGCGGTTTGTTTCGGTGTGACTCTGACGTTGGTCGATTAGTGAGTCTACGTAGGCCATTATTCCGATGTTCGCTATACTTCGCCTCTATCTAGGGGAATCCAATACCTTATAGGAAAACATGCAAAATGGTATTGAGAGGCAATGCTCTATGACTCCCTCGCAGACCGTGATCGGTGGCTTATGAAGCATTGGTAAAGTACCCTACCCAGTATTGACTCTGGTGACTACCCAAGATATTGGCCGGTGACTGCTGAGCGGATGATTCAACCATCTCTTGGGGTGATAAAAAATAAAAAATAAAAATAAAAATAAAAAATAATAAAAAATAATAAAAAAACCACACGCATATCATATTTATATAAATATTTCTGAAAAGTATTTCGTACTTCAAATATTCTAGATCACGATATAATATTCCTCTTTTGGCCTTGCATCAACCCGCTCTCCAAGTTGCTTCAGGTACACTTGGACTCACGATCGCTTATCGTCACGTGTGAGGGGCATTTTCCGTATCAGAAATTCTTAGCCCCTCATCATCCCACTTCCATTGACTTCTGAGTCGAATGAACGTAGGCGGCCTGGCTCTCAATTCGGATAATCGTCGATACATCTTTTCTCCATCACATCAAAATGTCTGAAGAAACTCCCAACCCCCCGATTGTGCCCGTCGCCGCACCCGTCGCCGAGGTCAAGCCCGAGGAAGGCAAGGCGGACGGTGAAACCTCCAAGAAGGCTGCGAAGAAGGCCGCCGCCAAGGCTCAGAAGGAGGCCTTGAAAGCTCAGCGTGCTGCCGAGCGCGAGGCTGCTTCTGCTGCTACCAAGCAGGAACCTACCGAGGACCTCGCCAAGGACAACTATGGCAATGATACCCCCGCTACGCCCGCGAAGCTCGCCGAAGATGCCAAATATATCAACCTCAAATCCCTAGGTGACGAGGATGTCGAAAAGTCCGTCATCCTTCGCGCCTGGGTTCAGAATGTCCGCATGCAGGGCGCAAAGATGGCTTTTTTGGAGCTGCGTGAGGAGGGCAACTGGGCCATCCAGGGTGTCGTGGCGGCTACTGCTCCAGAGGTCACGGTCGACATCGTGAGCAGGCCAATGGTCAAGTGGGTTGGCGGCATCCACACAGAAAGCTTCGTGGTGGTAGAAGCCACGGTCAAGAAGCCCCTCGAACCCATCAAGAGCTGCAGAGTTTCCGGTTTCGAGCTGCATATCCGAAAGTGCTTCATTATTGCTGCTGCGCCTGCTATGCTTGGCATGACATTGGCGGCCTCGAACCGAGCAGTCACCAACTTTAGCGACGAGGATGCTGCGGCGCCGGTCGAAAAGGTGGAAAAGGCTCCCGAATCTGCCATTCCCGCTGCGACCATGCTCACCCACCTTGACAACATTGTCATGCACAAGCGTGCTCCCGTTCAGCAGGCTATCGCTGTAAGTGGCCATGAAGCTACCTAGTTATGCTTATACTCATCAAGGATTAGGACATCCGTGGAGAGGCCAAGGACCTTTTCCGCACCTATCTCAAATCCCAGGGCTTCAAGGAGTTTGAGCCGCCATGCCTGATTGGCGCGGCGTCTGAGGGTGGTGCCAACGTTTTCCGTCTTCCCTACTTTACCCAGGAAGCTTTCCTCGCGCAGTCACCTCAGTTCTACAAGCAAATGGAAATTGCAGGTGGCAGAAAGCGTGTTTTCAGCGTTGGTCCTGTGTTTAGAGCCGAAAACTCCAACACCCCTAGACACATGACTGAGGTAGGCTCTGAGGCCAATTTTATCTGAATAGGGGCTGACATTTACCAGTTCACTGGTCTCGATATGGAGATGGAAATTCAAAAGGACTACAAGGAGGTTCTCGTCATGCTCGAGAATGTGCTCCTACACATCTTCCGTGGCATCAAGGGTATGTGCATTTCAACCCATCGTAGCTTCAAAACATGCTTTGACATGGATATTAACTGAATTAGAACGTTGTGCCGCCGAGGTTGAGCTTATCCGCGCCATCTACCCATCCGAGGAGCTGCTCCTCCCTGAACCCGGAAAGGAAGTTCGGTTGACTTTTGCAGAGGCCCAGAAGCTTTTGCGCGAAGAAGGCCCCGAGGAATACCGCAACGTCAAAGATGATGAGGATATGAGCACCCCTCAGGAAAAGGCCCTTGGTGCAGTCGTTCGTGCCAAGTACAACACTGACTTTTACGTCATTGACAAGTTCCCCGACGATGCTCGACCCTTCTACGCCAAGCTTGACCCAGCCAACCCAGCGGAAGGTCCCAAGGTTACAAACGCCTTTGACTTTTTCCTCCGCGGACAGGAGATTCTTTCGGGTGGACAGCGTATCAACCACCCCGAGGAGCTTGTGGAGCGTATTCGCTCCAAGGGTGTTGACCCCGAGAGCTCCGGTATCAAGGAATACGTTGATGTGTTTAGACAAGCCGGTTGTCCTCCTCACGGTGGTGGTGGCATTGGTCTTGACCGTGTGGTTGCGTGGTATCTGAGCTTGCCCAGTGTGCATCTGGCCGCGTATTATCCAAGGACACCAAAGAAGTTGACCCCCTAAGTAGTAGATGAAAGAATAAAGGAAAATAGAAGTGTATGATGCAGAGTCTCACTAGATGTGGACAAAGAATAAATATCCAGCCAAGAGAATGAACAAAGAGTTCTACGTGATGCTGAATAACACTTGCTTCCAAATCTAGGGATCTAGGGAGGTATAGAGTACTCTATGTAAGAGAACGATGGAAATGTACAATGTGAGTATGAGGGAAGCCTTTGGTTTACTTTGAGAAGCGGTTGGTCAATTACTTGGATTGTATCGACTTCCCTACTTCTCCCAATACCCTGCAACTCTGTAAACTACGTACGGAATTGGCTCGAGAAGGAGGATGATATTCTCACTTCTGAGGCTCTATAAGACATCACTGAGCTTCAAGTCAAATTGAGTTTGCCTTTTGCTACTACACAAGAATGACACGCCTGAGCATTGGAGTAGGGAACACATGGTTGCTTTTGCTCTCCTGACTACTGGAGCGGCACGATGCCAACTCTTCCCCCTTGGCATCCACATTAGCATCTGGCGGCAATTCAAGTCATTCTTCTTTTACGCAAGCCATCAAGTCAATAAACGTCCCCCAAAGCAAAACAAGACTAAATGTGCAAGGAAGCAAACAGTCTAACTCCTCGAATAAGACGTCGTCAGCAGCCTTCGTCATCTTAGAGGCTTCTTCAACCTTTCTTTTTTCCCTTCATTTGAAACTAGGAGTTTGTTGTTCGAATGGGATTTCCCTGTTTCATCTTCTTGCCGCGCTTTCTCCTAGTCCAATATGACGAGCCCTCGGTATTGGGCAGGCCTACATGTTTCCCATCTACTAGGTAGGATAGCCAAGGTTGAATGACGACGCATGACCCAGGATTTATTAGATGACGGCTTTACCCCAATAGCCCCCCATTGCTCCTTTCTTTTTATTGATGGCAGTTTGATCAAGTGATTCCGTTTTATATTAATGTTTGCCCCCCCCCCCCCCCCGAAAAAAGCATTGGGATAAACGGCTGGTGGTTGATCCATTGCGGCAGGCGATGACAGACCCGAGAACACCGTTTTAGGAACGAGGCGAATGAAATAAGCTAAAAACTCAATTAACAAGTCAGGTAGCTATTTCGGGATAGCTAATCGGGCCTCATTTACATACTGTCAATGTTCAATTGAGCCCCCCTGTCACCCATTGATGGTACCCGCACCGCACACCCTTCGGCTATCATCTCTAAGCACTACCAGAATATCGAATAACCAGGATTGAAACGTTTTTGCCACAACCTAGATCCACCAAAGAGACAGAGAGAGAGAACGAGAAAGAGTCAGAGCCTTTCAAGCCTCTGTCAGTTGTCACCTTCACGGCCAGGGCTGACGTTGACAACGGCAAAATTGATTATAGGTACTGTAGTAGTTTTTGACAGAATGATCTGTCACTTTGAGTTGCCTGAAAGCTGCCTTGTAGCCGAGGAGTGGCGGAACGGTTAAAGCCCGAAGTTCAAACACGGGTGGGCAAGTATATGTACAGTAGAAAAACTTGACCAGGAATAGAAGCTGGGAAAGATGACGATTTTTTCCCCCTGGTGACATTGCTGTTTGAGGGAATGATGTACGGGGGAATGTGATGGGTCTTTGGGGAGTGGGGAGGAGTTGCAGTATATGACATGCAAGGTAAGGTAAATTGTTCTCGCCTTGCAAATATGCAGCTTGGTGACAAAGACTAGGAATATGATGGAGCTCTTGATGGGGACTTTGCTGGGCTGTGTTGTTTGGTGGCTGAGGTACGGCACTGATGGTTCCAGACCGGCACCTGTATGCATGACACATGAGCCGAGTCCTGGGCATGAAGAACAGGGACCTGAACAATTATCATTTTATTATTTACCAGTCATCAATTCATCCATTCATTGGGTCCAGTTTGTTAGAGTCACTCCTGTAAGACAAATAAGTGACGGCACATCCCAGTGGGGAGAGCAATGCCAAAACTCTAGATCAACGATCTGGTCCCCCCCTTTTTTTCTCGTATCGCGCTTATCCCACAGGGCCAGAATCTCGATCGACCATTTTTAATTCCTTTTTATTTTATTTTATCTATTTTATATACCTAGGCATATTAAAAAATATGGAGTGGGTGGGGTGAGGCTCCACGTTCAATGTCCAATGCTTTCCAATGTCAGAGTTCTCCCCAAAGTCCATGGCGTCAACTATTGGAGGCGTTAACGCCCAAGGGGGAAAGGGTCGTCGCTCTGTCGATTGGTTTACTCGTTTGGGCAATCCGACCAGCAACTGAACAGGTTTTTGAAGATGGGACAACAAATATTGTGGACTAATCTTGTAGAGTATTACATTACATAAGAAACCAAAAGGAAACTTGTTAAGTTTGTTTTGGAGACGTATTGGACGTTTATTGAGAAAGAATATGTGGGATAGCGGAAACTGACTCTAGACTTTTTGCTAGATGGGTTTGATAGCGACGGGCATAGCAATAAGGGAGGAGCTGAACGGCGGAGTGGAAGAGTTCCGGACGAGAAACTATTGAGATTGGGTTTGAAACGTCGGGAGAAGGGGGAGTTGCAGAGTCATCTATTAGAAAATGGCTTGTGAATCTGGAACTTGGGATCTGCTCTGCACGACATTGATAGTTCTAGTCGTTGCAAAACCAGGTAAACTTGATGGTTGTTTTTCTTTAGGAAAGCTTCAGCGCATTCGAGGCAGGGCTGGTCTGGGGCTCGTCCAAGCACATGCGTAGGTCCCATCGATGGTGTCTCAGATAGGCTCGCCCTTTTTAGAGCTTGCATCCGCTAAGACAACTCACGCTTCCTATACGGATATTGTCGTCAAGGAAACCAACGAGATCACGCACCCTCCTTTTTCTTTCTGACTCGATAGGGCAGCACGGCAAGCATAGTTGAAAAGCTATAGCATGTGCTTTTGCCACTGGAGGGGGGGAAGAGACGAGACCAGGAGAATTGCGCCGCACAGTGAGTACCAGCTGTGCCAAACTACGTACAGACAGTCCCGTCTAAGCGCCTGGAATGCCCACGTCTCACTCTCTCTCGCCTACTGGCGGCTGAAAAAATGGCAAAAAGGTTTCCTTCTGACTCTACGAGAATAGGTCTCGTGGATGGAAAAGAACAAACCGTTATCCCATCTAGCACCCTCCCTCACAAGCCTACCCGTTTTTTTTCTCATGTCCCAACCCAGACAGCTGGAAAGCAGGACACCATCTTCTCCTAGGGGAGGGAGGGGGGCTTCTTCTTTTACAGTATTGTTTTGTATCCATCCCTATTCCACTATCTATGCGGAGAGGGGCAGTGATGCCGTTACAGCAGTGGATTGTACATTTACCCCTCCTCCCCTTCGCAACCAGTCCGTTTCCGTGCTTCCCCGCCCCAAAGTTTGGGAGAATCACATGAGTTGAACGAATTTTCCTCTCATAGCGACACTCTCCGCTTTTGTACATAATTTACCCAAGCAAAAAATTAATTACGTATTCATTTTTCGTTTATTTATTTTATTTTTATCTTTTTATCATTATTTATCATTTTTTATTATTATATAATATTTGTCCCCATGTCGTATTCTTCAGCTTTGTTCCCGTAACCGCCCAAGAAACATGTGCAAGTAAAAAAGGGGAGAACATGCAAGAATGTGATTGTGCAACGTGATAGATCGCAATCACATAATGTAGGTCTCAGTTTTACCAATACGGGGAGGATTTTTCTCTTCTTCATCACATTTGCAATTTGAACGGTGAAAGGGGGGACACGCAAGCAGCCCTCTCTCTGTATTTGTCCGACACTCTTTTTTTTTTTTTTTTTTGGAGACCTTGTATTTTCCCGAACAGGGAAAGGCCTTGTTATCGCACTTTACATTTTGCTCGAGGAGAAAACAACGGCGTCCAAACGGATTTGTGTCCTTGGATGGGGAGGAGGGGATGGGATGGGATGGGATGGGTAGAGTCAAGCTGTATGCGATTCTCCCGCGACGAGCAGCTTCCCGTGAGGCGTCACTCTTCCCTCTGTCCCATCCGTGATGGGTGCGACAGTTAATATACTGGGCTGCGTTGATAGAGGCCTAGTAGCATGCCAGCGCAGAGGGGGCCGAGCAAGAAAGAAATGGTGCATCCCGTCCCAATGGGCATACATACCAAAACCCAGCAGATCAGGTTTGCAAGGTCACTCGTTTTTTTCTTTGTATTTTAATCAAGTTTGTTGGGGGAACCAAGTTTCTGCTTCACACCCCATCAACTTCTTTTGGATCATTCTGTTTGAACATGATGTTGCTGTAACTTGTACTTATCCGCGAGCGAGTATACAGTAGAGGATAACATGTGCATGCAACTGTAGCTGTAAATCTGTAAAAAAAAAATAACCGGAACATTGTTCAAGAAACTTGTTTCCCTCTTTTTTTGGCCAGTAACCTTCTTACCGCGGAATTCATTCTCATCACTACGTTTACCTATAACCCACTGGTCTATTTTCTCTTTTTTTTTTTCTTTCTTTTCTTCTCTTCTTTTCCTCCAATGTCTTGTCGAGTGCAGCGCCACCACTGGAATGTCCACCGGCTTCACTGGTAACAGCCCGGCCATAACTACAAGTAGCCCTGGAGGTTATGTTTTGGGGGCTGATGACCTCCCGCCAACCCAGCCGGAAACGTTTTTTTGTTGGCGATGACAACCCCCCCTACCTAGCCACACATCCCATCTCTAGCGTAAAGAGCTCCCCAAAATACGGTACTGTCACAAAGACGGATAACCCATACGAGAATTGTGTGATCATCCCAGAAGAAAAAAACTCTCGTTTGACCGAGAACGGGTGTATGAACGGTGAAAGGGGAGGAGGATTCCGGACAAGGACACCGAGACGGCATATGACCGAGATTGCGGCCGGTCTATTCCCCTGGAATTCTCTCTTTTCTTTCTTCTTCTCTCTAGTTTGATCGTCAGAACTTATCCACCAGTCACAAGAGCAAGTTTTTATTTGTATTTAGTAAATAATAGTTATACGGAAAAAGTTCTTTTGAACCCCGAAGTTGCGGTAAGTCATTGTCGGCTGTCCATGCGGCTCTCTCTCTCTTCTTTGTTTCAACTTGCAAATCTCCTAGGGCTAGCAACTCTTAGATGCGTGGTTAGCAGCAACCCCAATTAGTCAAACTTGAAAAATGCGCGGTATCCAAAGAAGAAGCAAATAAATATTTGGGGGCCAGTTTGCAGCTCCCTCCGTTTTGCCTGTGAGAGAGGAGGCCTCTACTGTGTGCATCGTGAGGCAGAACGGAGAGACTCAGCCGAATCGTTGTAAAGTCCAGTCATCCCACCCAGCGCCACCTTGTCTGCCCCCCCCCATTCCCCCGGGGCTAAAACGAACCACCACCAACCCTCCGCCCCTCTCCGCCGCTTTTCCCAGCAACAAAGCCTCACTCACCACGCCCACTCACCACGCCCACTCAAACCCCCATATATCCCTTCTCCCTGCTGACCATAATCGGAGTCCGTCCGACGGGTGTTGCCTTCCAACCAACATGTTTTTACTCCACATTTTGTAAGAAGCCTAAAATTGTCTGGGGGAGAAGCCAGCCTAGCCGTTCATCCATCTTACAGCGTTGGCGCAAGCTCAGAGTATTGGGGGTGTGATCCCCAAGGTACTCTAAGACTAAAGCTGGTAAGAAAACAAAAGTACTGGCGGTTTAGAAAGTCCCGACTCCGTAGCGATGGACGACCGTGTAGAAACGGGGGGACGGATGTATCCTGTGCCTGAGGTAGTGTTGAAAGGTGTTGGGTTAAAGTGGTGTTCTGAGCAGGGGTTGCTGTGTTGGGTGTCCGATTTCCAGGCACATGAGAGTTTTTTGGGGTTCGTTGCAGATTCGGTACCTTTGATGGCACCAGATAGGAGACACCCTGCGTCATTGAATATAACTCTCTTTTCTCTCTTTCTCTCTCTCACAAAAGCAGTCTGAGCATTGTCTCGCCAACTCTTTAGATAATGACGGTTTCATCACAACGTCACAAAAGGGGAATATATTGTCAGCAACACAAAGTCATCAATGACAAGCCTACTCAAAACCAAATCTGAGGATCCCTCAAGTTAATTGTACCCGTCACGATTTAATTTACCTAGTTTACGTCTCAATTCCGGCTGAACGGCCAGGACATCTCACAAGTCAAAAACCAACGAACCCTTTAGTCAGTAACCTACCTTGTGCGTACCTCGGCGCAATTCGTCAGGAGCTTCACAGCTCTCAAGCCGGTACAAGTGACTTTGTATTTCTTCGACCACGTGCATCAAATCCTTCTAGAAACAAAAAGCGGATCTCCCGTTCTGAGACACACCCCAGCTCCCCCCCCCCAGACCCCATTGGCTCGTAACATGAGAGGGAGGGGCGTGTTGTTTGTTCGACCCAAGCAAGTCTCTGTCTCTCTCGATGCAACGCAGCATTCACCCTCCAACTCCAAAAACAACACATGCATACATACACACTCGCTATTCTTTATCATGATCCCTCTAAAATCGTCCACCGGGTGCCTCTTTGGGTAATCCCTAGATTACTTTACCCCTTGTTCGAAAATACTTGTTAGCGCTTCTCTTGCAGGGGGTTCTCTTTGTTCGTCCCACACACGTGTTACCATTCATCTCGTCCAGAAGTATCCTTTGATCCCAATAGAACCAACCAAGCTTTCTCGTTTGCAACCTCTACGAAAAGTATACCCCCTGCGGTGGAATTCCCAGGGTAGGATGTCATCCCCGGGCCCTATTTTTTACGTCCTGTTCCTTCAGGATCATTTAACAAAAAAACCACCCGACCGGAAGTGAATCTTCATGCCACGGCACCAGCCAAAACACGCCCGGCCGCATCGTACATTTAGCATCCCCCTTCATGTCTCCCTCTCTACTCCTCAAACGTTCGAGCCGTGCCGTGGCACATAAGTTCGTGTCTATTTGGGGGACCCCATGACATCCCCCCCCCCCCCCGGGGCAGCTGTTTGCCACGCGACAGCATCGCATTCCTCCCTGCACAGATTAACTACCCACCCCCCACTCCCATAATGCCGCTGCCCCCCATCCCATCCTATCCTATCCCATGCCCTTTTTTTTCTTGCTACCTCGAGAGCGCCAGGTCAGGGAGGAGGTTTGACAAGTCGAGTAGCACGGCGGATAGATACGGACGGAAGAAGGAGGATGGGAGAGGGAGGCTAATACCGGAAGGACTTTGCGCGGGTAGAGGGCAGATGGCAAGTTATTCCGCATGAAGTGACCGACCGTACGCCGCAGCCCCCAGCCTGTCGAGCACGCAAGAACATGGACAACGAACAAGAATCCCTATATCTCCCGAGTGCACATGGCAGGACGCCACATGGGAGAATTACAGGACAATGTTAATGGACAAGTCCTTTTTCTTTCCTTTCAGGTGCATTCGGAACTGCATGTGGTATGCCGGTGTGATTGCCCAGCTAATTGCAGGCGTCTCTCTCCCTCTGTTGATTTGATGCAACGTATAACCAAATTTCTCCATATATAATTTTCTTTTTCAGCCGTGGCGGTTGTGAGAGGAAATGACGTACCACTGAGACAAACTTCTGTGACGCCCCGCGCATTTATTCAACAAGAGCGCCGAAAAAGGATAAGCACCACTACCAACCCCCCACACACTTCATTTTGTTTTAAGGATCTCGATGGAGAGAGTCAAGTCATGGGGGTGAGAAAGTAACCGAGAGCTGTTATTCTGACACAAGAAGATTCCCATTACCTGATACATGATGATTCAAGGGGGTGGAGGAAAGGGAATCATGGTGGTGATCCCCTTACATCACTTTGCCTTACTTCTTTGAAGATTTCCAGGATTTTTTTTGGGTAGAGTTGTTTGAATTAGGTAAAAGAGGTGCCGCAATGGAGGGTATGGCTACATAGTAATCAAAGACGAAAAGACTTGGCTTTTTTGTGAGTGGGATGGATGGGTGGTGGGTATGTGCATCCCCGGAGACATGGCTAGGTCTTTTGGAAATAATAATAATAAAAATAATAATTGAAATGCATTTTTATTTTGTTTTATTCTTTTATTTATTTCTTTTATTTATTTCTTCCTTTATTTATTTAATCATTTTTAATCATTTTCCTTTACCGTAATTTGTATTTTCCATCTTTATCCTAGTCGTTTACTCCCCGTGTGATAGAAATGTCTCAACAACAAACTCAGCTCTGCGTAACCACATCCATTCACCCATCCTCCCCAAATTTGACAACGCATCCTGCTTGCACCCTACGCTCCTCGGAAACAAAAAGAAAAGAAGATGTAAATATAGATGTGCCCTGAGAGATTTGTAATTCCAATCAAAAAAGGAGCGGTCAGGATAGATTGGACTTTGTTCGAGGCATGTATCCGTAACCGTAGTAAATGAAGAGACGTATAGTAAACCCTTGGCCATTCGACCCAACTCTCACCTTGTACTCTGTATTACTCAGTTTAATAAGAAAATATTGCTCGGCTTCGTGGTGATCCGCTGCAGACGAAAACCAGCCTCACCATAATTCAATTTGGCATCTTTATTTCGTTTTTCTGCATGCTGCATTCCAGCTGTACCTCTCCTACATACATGGAGCAAACAAACGAAATAGAACCTGCATGATTTAATTTCACACGCCCCCTCAACAAATGCAACATCACGTATATACTGTACCGTACGAAACGAGAGAGAGAGAAACGCCATGTCTACAGAGAAGAAAAGTGACATACATCATCATCCTCCCCTTGCATAGTCGCGGGAAGCCATGCATCGTTTCCGCCCTGCAAAGCAAGATTGCTTTCAAGCAAGTAAACAAAACAATCACACCGTCTATTTCGCTTGTATTTTCTCTATTTCCTAGACCTTCTGACCGATCGGCCGTCCAGTTGGAGGAATCAGTCACACCCTCACGTGAGGGAGTAAAGACATGTGCCGAGAATTACCGCCTGCGTGGGAAGGGCAATCGACGATGTAATACCGTCACATTTTCCCTAGACCACCCTTCAAAAGGATATGCCGAAGAATAGGGAGGGGTGACAAAGATGTCATAGCTAGAGACTGCCGTCATTCTCTGTGCGGAGAACAAAAGCAAGGCTGTCGAAAACATGGGGTGGCTTGGGCAAGTGACAAGGCTGACGACACAACCGTTCCAACCGATGGACGGCTATCCCGTCATTTACCTGAAAACGTAGGTAAGAAACCGTTGAAAGAGAGAGAGAGAGAGAGAGTGTGTGTGTGTGGGTGTCAAACGAAGCCATGTAAATCCTGACGATCCCGCCACCGTAACAATTAAAATCAAGGGGTCAGCTGCTCATCCTCTTTTCCGCTAACGGAGTCTTGTCTTGTCAAACCGTTTCATTTTTTATTTTTATTTTTTCCCCATCCAATACGGTTTGTCCGTTTGCTCCTGGGAGCAGCTCTCGGGGAGGGGAGCGGGTTAGCGGGTAAAACTGATTTAGATTGATGTGTGCTGTGGCTGCCTGTCACGTTATCGCCAAAACGTTGATCTTTGACGTTTTTACTCCGTACAGAAGGGTAAGCTTGGGTAAGCTCCCTAGTGATTGACAGAGAGAAAGATAGATTCATGCGCAACAAGTGAGATCCCTAGGAACGCCTCCTAGAGCAACGGACCCATCCGAGTCAGACAAACTTCTACCTTGCACGACCAATCCGAAGAAGGAAAAACAAAAACCAAGTTTTTTTTTAATTTGTCTCAATGTTTAAACTACGGAGTACCCTTCACCTTGGCTTCCGGTTGGTAGGAAGTATCTTACTCAGACTTTTGGTTGGTTGTTGCACAAGCCTTGCATGAGGTAAGAAGAAGATGGGAAATGCAAGATCATTGCCTAAATCAACAGGTACCACAGCATTTACAGCTCCTGCTACTAGCTCTATTCTTCTTAATAATAAAAAAACCTCAACTCATCACAAGACCATTATCCAATTCCCGGTCTCCTTCAGCGGAGGAATCAATGGGTTGTATTTTTCTTTGGTCTCTTTTTTTCCCTCAGGGATCCCCTTTTTTGGTTCCAATTGGGTTATGAGGTCATTGAGTTGTTCCCCCCCCCTTGGCCCGGCATTGGATCCCCCCCCCTTCAGATGTCATGCAACTTCCGGTCCCTCAGCCCCGGGCCGAGGATCTCTTCCCGATTCTGCTTCGTCTTTGCCTGTCTCTCCCTCTCTTTCTCTCTTAGGTACTTCTTCCCCCAGACCGGAAGCAAGGAGCCCACACTACGGGGGTGTGTGCGTGAAGGGATCTTCCCCTCCCCCACGATGAACATGTTCTCTCTGGGAAGAGAAGCTCCGGATTCAACTCCATTTTTTTCTTCGTTCTGTTTACAGTAACTGATTCAGAGCAGCAGCTCCCCTTTCTGTAAAGAACCTGGGACGTGTATGTCATCGACTTCACTAAAAAGGCGGGGGTCTCCAAAAACGTGGGGAACAAGCAACAAGGTGGGGGGGTTGAATGATGTAAGTTCCCAAAGGACCAACCGCTCTCTGCCCTGTCGATTAGTTTTACCTGTTGCTTCACTGCTCATCCGCTGCCCCCCACGTTTATTTCCAACGTTGATCAACATCTGCATCACATCACATCAATCAAACGGAGAAACTCATTGAACTTTTCTCTCTCTTTTTTCTTCGGGGAGGGTTAGAAGAGAGTGCAAAAACCAGCCCTCTTTTTCTTATCTTAGTATAACAAATCGTGCGTATGAGTATCCCTCCACCCCCCTTTCCTTCTTCCTCATATTATTCCTCTTCCTCTTCCTCTTCCTCAATTTGATTAAAATCACCATGGCGAGATGAAAACGACAAGCAATTCAGGTTCATTAAAAACATAAAAAACGTGTGGGTGTGATGGCACCTCTTCTTGCGTATGCCACGTCGTCGAGCTTCCCATGCGGGTTCTACTACAAGCCCAAAACACTACCACCCACACAATCACACTCACACTCATACACTTGCCTACCTATCCATTTGTTTCTGACTCTGTTTTGCAACAACATTTACCACACCACCACCACCACCACCACCACCACTTAACATATACGGCGTCCCGAAAAAGGGGTGTGATGAAGAAAAAGGGCTGGTCCTGCATTGCAACGCAACTTACATCATCGTTCCACTAGGCAACGCACAGCATTACCGCATGAGTCAATTCTGCCTTTTTTTTCCCTTTTCTTTCCCCTTGCTTCGCAAAATCCTACGTAGAATACGACCCTTTGACCGTAAGAAAATCCAACCAAACAAACCAAACGAATAAAACACATTATCATTCCTTTGGAGCTGAATTGACATTGCCGTTTGTAGGATTGGGACATGTCCGCCCCCGTCACCGCCAATCCCTCAACATGGATTCAATCACACACACACACACTCAAGTTCCCTCTTCTTTTCTCATCGTATTTCCAAAGCCGTTAAGTAAACGGGCGAAAAATTAGGTTCATCGTAGTTCCATTGAAACCAATTTGGTCTCCTTTCTCCTTTCTCCTCTCCTCTCTCTTCTCTCCTCTTTCTTTCACTTTTTTAGTTCTGAACACTGTTTATGTAAAAGAAAACCAAGCGGAATCATCTTCCGTAGCCCCCGACTGTGAAGAACAGAGCCATCTAGCAGTAGTCTACTACTACCTAGTGACTTTGAAAAAAAAAACAGCTGCAACGCACGTAGGGTTCAGTTTTAACTCGGTGCCTTTGCATTGGGTGTACGCTTGGTATGGTATAGGTAGTTTTGTTTAACGTGCACCCGGGCTTGTGCGCTTCCCTTGGTCCTAGCAGCGCAACAAAACTCCACAATACCAACCTTTTTTTCTCCAAAGTCTTCTTCTTCACATGTTTTTTTTTTTTTTCATTACAAGGGAGACGACTCAATTAGCAGCCAGAAAGAGGGTTTTGCTCTTCCTGTCTTTGCCCTACTAGCTCACTTGACCACTTATTTTGTTCAACAAGCCAGCTGAAAAGAAGAAGAAAAGGCCCAATTGATGGTGTGCTTGCGCAATGGCAGAGCCCCTCCGATGAATCCCGTATCAGAGGCCTTTTTCTTCATGTTGATGGATGTCCTGTATCGGAATGCCCTCCCACGCAACCCATACAACATACTATCTATACAGAGTACTTCTAATCAGTCCTCTTTATGCCCCCCCCCCATGTACTTGTAGTAATTTCCATTATGCAAGCAATCCTTCCAGATAGGAAAAGAGAGAAAAAGGACATCACGAAAACAAAAAAAACCATCCGATCCAAAGACAGGCAAGACAATCAAAAAGCTGACATATCACAATCATCTCACATCCTCAAATCTCATCATCCCACCTCCAATTGACTTTGTCCCCCCCAAAAAAATAGTAGAAACAATCCCATCCCGATCGTGGCTTTTCCGCGGTTAACCCCCATCCATCACCGCCCTCTCTCTTTTTTTCAACACCAAAAACCACACCATCTCACATCCACACTTAGCCATCCCGTCTCCTCAATCAAGCTCCTTAGAAAAAGAGCCAAAAAGGTCAAGAGGCAAGGCAACAGGAAGAAAGAAAGAAAGAAAGAGGTCCAAGTCACGAACCTAACCCTTCTCCTCCATTCCCCCTCGGCCAAACCCTCCCACAGCCCCCACCACCCACACAAACAGACACCCCTCTCCTCCCCCTCTAAAAAACCACTCTTCTCCTCTTTCAAGACATTGTACCCAAGCAGCATGTGTTGCACAGCACAGCACAGCACACACCACCCAATCTCGTGCCCTTCGGAGTAAAACCCCATGCAAGGCAGGCAAGGAAAGAAAAGAAAAAAAGCTTTTTTTCACTCTCGCCCCATCTCAAACATGTGGGAACCCTCAATGCTTGTTTTTTTCTCTCACAGTCTCCTCTGCCTCTCTCACACTCTCTTACTCTGTGTCTCTCACTACTATATTTTTCTACACCGCCACGGCACAGGCATGTCATCACGCCCAACCCAGCCCCCAGTCCTCTCATTTTTCTTTTCTTTCCCTCTATACCCTTCTTAGCCTTGAAACAAACAAATTAAACCAAAAAAAGACCGCAGATGCATGAGATGTGTACGGAGTTATGTCCGTCTTGTAGTTTGTGTATCATGTACCTCCCTACCTGTTCCTCATGCATGAGTCAAAAGAAAAATGAAATGCAGAAGAAAAAGGCCAAGGCATGTCAAAAAGTGACACGCCCATCTAAATGTAGCCCCAAGGCAAACAATTGAACCTTGCAGATGCCATACTACTGGCACTGACACACGCCCCGTCATCTCAAGTATACTGTATGTAATGTGTTGTTGTCTCTGCTTTGTTACAGCACAGCCCTACATGACATATACGAGTAGGTAGGCGTAAGTACCATGTAGGTAAGCAGCAAAGTCGGTAAGGCCAAGATGCCACAGTAGAAACGAGATACTCGCAGCCATCAATCAGCCTCAATTCAAGTCACAGAAGGCACAGTCACATCAATGGCACGGGTAATTAAAGAGTCATGTCATATTTATTCATGTTTTTGCTTCGGTTGTTCTCCAAAGACACAACCATCTTTTGATTATCCTTTTTGGTTTCCTTTTGGGCATCATCTCTCGCGTGAGCAGCAACCACTTTTCTCTTCTGTGTCTGTACATTGCCAATAGACCCATTGGCTCCTCTTTTGCCTCCACTTCTTTTTTGTCTTCCTGCTTTTCTTTGCCATTGATGCAGCTTTGGGATCTTGCGTCCCCGCTCCATCATCTTTGTCGTAAAAAAAGGAAATCTCTGCCCAAGGTCGCCCCTGGATACACCCCCTCCTTCACTAGAGTACACACTACCCATCGCTTTGCCCTAAAGCTGTGTCCGGAAAAAAGCCAACATGAATGCGTAAAAGGGCTCTCCTTGAGCCAGAATAATAATAATAAAAAACAACCAAAAAAAAGTCCGGACCATGGTATCATCGAAAAAGCAACGCCTTGCAAGTGCAAATAAGAAACCGAGCCCGGCCAAAACATTAAAAAAAACACACAAAAAAAACCTCCCAAAAATGCGCTTCAGTCGTGAAACTCCACGCTTGTTCGCTTGATAGCAAGGTTCCATAGCCCAGCCATCATGATGATGATTAAGTAGTAAAGGTGCAACTTGGTCTGTTGCACCACATTAAGCTCATGCGTCGTATAAGAATAGAGTCCCTGTGCGCCAGCAAAGATGTACACGGCGAAAAGGCAAAGCCTCGCCAAATGAGATCCATCCCAAGTATATGCAGTTGATTAAAAAGTAGTGTTCCTCGCTCTCTACCAGCCCTTGGAGTGGTAGCCATTGAAGGCCTCCTTGGTGAAGTACTGGTTCCAGCTGCTGGCATTGACATCCTCGCTCTGCTTCAGGCAGGGTCTCTCTGGGTATTGCTTCAAGTTGGCGACATCGTGAGAAGTGTGTCGACGCTTGAGGACTGCATTGGCAGTGGATGACTTTTGCTGTCGCTCCCAGAGGAGGTGGCGGCGGAGAGACTCGGTAAGCTCGGTGGCGAGCATGTTGCGGCGGGTGGTTCGCGGAGAGAGAGCAGCCTGGGCGTGAACGTGGTTGGTAGTGGCGGCAATGGGCTGAGCGGTGGATCGAGGAATTTCGTGAATAGGCTTAAGGGTTGACTGGCGCATACCCTTCATCATCAAGGGACCCTCGTCGGAATCGTTGGGGGAGCCACCGAGGGAGGCATTAGCGGCACGGGATCGGGTGATGGCCGAGGTGGACTGCGAGGCCTGGCTTCCAAGAGACTTGGCACGCTCGTTCTGGGCAATCATGAGGGTGATGAGAGAAGGTCGTGAAGTCAGGTTGACCTTGGACTCGACACGCTGGAAGAACTTCTCGTCGACGCTGGGCTTACCGCTCTCGTCGTTGGAGTCCTCCCAGTCCGAGGAGTCGTCCTCGTCATCAATGGCGCTCTCGTCAACATACTCGCCCTCGGTATCAGAGTCGATGGCAGACTCGTTCTCGTCGGTTGAGCGGCTGTAGGAAAGCTGCTTTTGCTGGGCAATGGCGGAGCGGCTGGGGGGAGGACCACGGCGGCTCCGGACGGAGCTGTCCTCCTCAGAGGAAGCGCCCATCTTGAAGGTGGGCTTCTTGATGATGGGCATCATGGGCTTGCGGGTCTCGACGCTCTGGCCGAATTCACTAGAAGAGCAAGATCCACCGAGGGCAAACCTGGCGGGTTGCTTCTTAAGCTGGACAGGCTTGGGTGCAGGGGAGGAAGTCGGCTCGGGGATCGAATCGTCCATGGAGGGAATAGGCTTGGAGAAGACCTGAGTGGGAACTTCAGGGAAGCTGATGGTGCTGGTGGGCTCCATGGCAGGAGAGGGGTGGGAATCTTCAGAGGCTTGCTCGGAGGCCTGTGACTCGGTAGTAGTAGAACCGGATCGCTGGAGAGTGAGTTCTTGCTCCTTTCGGGCAAAGGGAGAGGTCTGCAATGGCGCTGAGAGAGGTGCTTTGTCCTGGACAATGGAAACAACCATCTTCTCAAAGTCGTCAGAGCTAATGTGGCGATCACGTCGGCTGGCGGAAGATTCGAGTCGTCGTATCCTGGGACGGACGATTTCGAGGGGTGCAGATAGAGAAGTGAATTCAAGAGTCTCTTCGTCTGCGAGGGACTCGACACTGCCAGACAATTGAGGGACGTCTGGGATGCGGGTCTCTGAGGGAACGTTCTTGGGTTGTGTGCGAGAGGTTTCGAGGGCGGCGGCGGCTCTGTGCTGGTTTTCAATGAGTTGCTCGCGCTGCCAAAGTCGCCAGCTGAGGTTTTCTAATCTCCGGCCTTGCTCAACAGAATCGGCGCAGCGGGAAAAGACTATATAAGAAAATTGGTCAGCGTTGGGGGGACGGGATAGTGGCGAAAGGCAGTGTCCCTTACCTGTCCACATGCTATACAGGTTGGCGGGATTGCCAGTATCGACCTTGTGGATGACGTTTGCATCAACTGTTAATACGTGGGTTTCTAACCGGTGCGGCATGTCTTCCAGATGTGAAATGGCTCGAAGGTGCCGAGCGGGTGTGGTGGTGGGTGGATTTGGAAGGCGAAGAGACGAAAATATATTTCGTCTGGTGCTGGACTTGTGATGAATGTCAAAGTCCAATCGTCTCCTAGAGTGCGAGTCGAATCAATCAACAAATTGCGCCAAATCGTAAGATATAGTCGAATTGTTGTTGATAGTAGGTGGAGGCGGTGTCGGTGAGAAGTGGGTATGGCTATAGTATGCTCTTGGCGGGAGGAGGAGAAGAGATAAAGTCGAAGTCGGATGCGGGTTGAAGTGATTGTTGATTGTTGAGGAGAGGAATTGTGCAGAGAGGGGATGATGCCCTTCTTAATTGTATATGTTTGACTGCTGGTGGTGAGCCGCAGGTCTGGTATGCGGAGAGATGGAGAACCAAAAGGGTGTTGAGAAACTGGGGAAAGATCGAGTTATTAAGGTAGGTGTGTATTTTGGGCTATGACAGGCTTAAGAAGAAGAAGATGGGAGTGGGAGGAGGAGTGCGGTCGGTGTATGTCTTGTCCAACGAGCACAAGCACCACACAAAGCACCACCATACAAACAAGCAAGGTTACAAGGGCAAGAGGGCAAGAGGGCAGGCACTTCCAGCACATGTACGTACCTCTCCAATACACCCCTGGGGTGGGCGTTCTTCTCATGGGGGGCGTGTGGAATGCCGGAGAGGAGGGGGTGAGGGAGAGAGGCGTACAATTTAGAACAAATCTCAGGTACATACATACGTACCCGTGGACTCGGTACGTACCAAGGTACTCTACCCTCGTCGTAGTATCCCCGGCACCTTGTTCGAATGTACGGAGGCGCCGCTCTGCACTAGGAGAAGAGTCGTGGCCGAATGCGCGTGTGTGGGGGGAGAGGAGGAGGAGAGGAAGACAGGCACGAAAAGGTACCTACCCACCTCCCTGCCATCCGAAGACAGGGGTCAAAGGGACCCCCAGCTAGAAGGGGGAAGACGAGCAAAAACTCTTTGCTCAATTCTTATGCTGCACTGAGACTAGCGAGTTGTGCCTGGTTCGCATATACCTTTCCCTAAGAGGTAGCAGTAAGCCTTGTCGACGAATACTGTTGCCTACAAAAGACTAGTCTGCATGATTTCCACTAAACTCTATGGGGCCTCCCTCCATATGCTCTCTTATGCTCTCTCTCCTGCTCAGTTTCTCATGCTTTGCTCATGCTTTCGTCCTCACTTATTCATCACCGTCCCAATTCCCCATCATGTGACGGTACTCTTTCTGGCATTCCGTTTCGGTTTCCTGACACCGAGGTTACCCATTTTGCCCCAATCCGTCTTGCCACTGCCCATTCAGGCTTGGACCCTCGTCCATCCCTCGCGCTGAACCGCAAAGGGTAGCGATCCGGGGGTCTCGAAGAGTATTCCCCGTCACGCGGTTTGCTTTCCCCGGAAACGGTTTCGATGTGTGTTGGCTCTCTAGTGACTTGCTCACGTTTTCCTTTGCAGGAAGCAAAAACGTTGGTTCCTCCGTTTGTCTGAACGGAATCACCAGCCGGTTTCGCGGATGCCCATCCTTTTTGAATAATAATACACATGCTCATTTTTCGTGATGATGGTGGTGGTGGTGGTGGCACACAACTGACAAACAAGCCCATCTCATGTCACGCTCGCTTGTTTGATAGGTACCTAGAAGTGTCCATTGATTGCACGTAAAGGTTCTGGCTGAAAGAAAGAGAAGCAAACAATATTCAATCTTGAACAATGCCCTTTCCATCTCATCACCTCGTTTAAGCGCCACCTTCAATGGCTCAATCTCTTCTCTCTTCTCAATTCGAGGTGTCAGAAGGGTCCCATTCAGAAACACCCAATTGGGCCGACGGGTATTCATTCGAGGGTCCCCCGTCCCTCATCCCTAACCAACAAAAAGACTCGGCGAATTGGATCAAGAGAAGCAACCAAGTTTCTTGGTTCGCTTCATTGCGATGAGCTTACGTGCCGCCGTGAATGTGACAGTGTCCTTGTCCCTTTGGGGGCCGTACCCCAGGACACTGACTGCCAGTGGTCCAGCACACTGTTCAGGTGACTCTCTCTTTTTTTGGCCCTCAACTCTGCACGAATCGCTTCCAGAGGTCCTGAAAGGATTCGCCCTGAGAATAGAGGCACCATCCAATTCCTGCGCCTTGTTCCTTGTCTCATTGGAAGCAAACGGGCGGGAAAATTGGCCTCCCTCTCGGTAGAATTATTATATTGTTGGTCGGGGGGACGGCGCCTGTTTGCTGCGCCTGACCTAAGCCCTGGGGGTAGAAATGCTTCATCTACAGACATGCAACAGAAAGCTACCTATTATTACTGTTTATGCATCGTAAGAGATCATGGGGTATGACCACGGACGCGGAGCCTCGTAGGCAGACATCCTGTCGCAAACTGACGCTCTCAGGGTGGTATTGGGACCTCCTCGCCCAGTCCCTCGGCGCCAACGCACCAGAAGGGTCTGCGACATCTGCTACGAAGGAGGTGGTCACCTGGTTCTGCTTGTCGGGACCTCATCAGTGGCGTCAGTTTTGATAGCGGACGGGTCTTTTTTTTCCTGGTTTGTTTCGATGCGTCTTGTAGCGATTGCTCAGGGGGGGTCGCCACCCCTTCCAGCCCAGTAAGAGAGAAAAATAAAAAACCCTGAGGCAACCCTTTTTGGCGACCCTCTGGCTGAAGGGGAGGGAGAGAGAGAGAGCTCTGCAGGGACCTCCCGACCCGCTGTGGTTCAAAACTGGGGTCAGCAGGACAGTCGCCGAGAAACAACGCAGACGGACCAGAAGCTGCCAGCGCATAGCTCTCTCCGCCGCATGACCATTCGGATTTTCTTGCACGGGCTTTGCTTTTTGGCCCTCTGGCATTGGAGGGAACAAATTAAAACCAACCAACCCGCTCACGGGGAGGGTTCTTGACGACGGCTATAGTCGAGAAATTGCCCCCAATGACTTGATCAATTCTGTTCTTCAACAACGGCGATGCTGGTATTGCTATTCGCCTCTTTTGGTGTTTCTTTTTATACTTGCCCCTAGATGGCAAACTATTTGATAGTACTGTACTTGTAAACAAAGAACAAATCAATCAATGGCGATGGCTTCATCCATCCGCTTCGCAACAGGGATCATTGTCCTCTCGATTAGCGACCGACGCTGCCTGCCAAAGTCGGAGAACGACCTGTGCGCTCCGTTGGCCGCTGCATTCGCTTCAATATTTTAGATCCCGCCTTTTGTTTCTTTCAATTAAAAATTTTTAAAAGGGAGGATGCCACTCCTAGTAATGTTTTTCTTCCCCACGGGGTAGACTGAGAAGCACGGCGCGCGTAGATCCAAGGCCAAGGCTTGCATACGCTGATACGACAAAGCATCTTGTATGTATTATCGAGCAGCCCCAGGAGTAAAAAAAAAAGCTCTCCCTTGCTTTGGTAGCCTTAATCGCTCATTAGGGGAGGGGTGGTTTTCTATAAGGGATGGACCTTCAAAATGTCAATCCTCACCTCGTAGGGCATAGAGTCTGTGGCTTGGCATGATTTCCAGGAACCTCAACCTCGGGACTGGTTGACACCACCCCCATTGAGCCACACTTGTCTCTACTGTCCCCCCCTGGGTGGAGGAGGAGGGCAGAATTGTGCCTGGCCAACCTGGGCGGTGTGTCGACGGTTGTGGAAATTAGAAGGGATGCCATATTCAATAGCAAAAAATGACGTTCTTTTTTGTCTCATGAATCGAGAATAGATTACGAGTCACAAAATCATGACCAATTCTGATAGGAAAGATGCCTTGCCAATGACATATGTGTGCGTGCGTAGCATAACTTACCCTGAATAGCATGGGCAATTAATACAGTGTCATCTTTTTCCCCAATACTAGTTGGTCAATCAGTCACCCAGTAAGCTTAGAACAGCCACACACAAGAATATACAGCAGAGGGATTCTTTCAATGCAACGCCAGCTATCTATGGATCCTTTCACCGCCGCACACCTCGGAACTTTGGCCACGCAATGGAAGCTGCAGAACCGGATTGGAGGGTATAAATGGAAAAAAAAAGAAGAAGAAAAAAAAAGGGCGATAACGCCATGCAAAGGTCTAGATGGATCGAATTCAGACATGCACGCTTCCGACAGGGGTGATGTAGAAGGTAATTGATCTTCCAAATGCTCACCGGCACCGGGCAGGGTAGGCGAACCACACGCAATCACGTCTGGTTGTTTGATCTGCCAGGGAGAGAGACAGAGAGAGGCACAGAGGATCAATTCCCAAAATGGCATGTAACGTGTCTGTTCCAATGGGTCTGGAAGAACTCCTCTCCGCCACCAAAGAACTGGATTCCAAGGATGGCTTCTTTGAGGAGGGGGAGGGAAGGGATCCACTGGTGCCACTCTACACGAACTCACAACATTCTGTAAACAACAACTGTTTTTTTATCGCCACCAAAAAAGGAAGGAAAACTCAAATACGACAGGTCTCAATGGAATTTCAAATAGTAATGCCCTGTTTTCCTGTTGGAACATGCTGGCCGTTGGTTCCTGATGGACCCGAATTTCTATCGCCTCACAACTCAAATCGACGCTGTTGGAAAGTACTTGTAGTAGTACAGACACAGACAGACATGAACGCACAACGTATGCAGCACCCTTTGCTTTGGTATGCCCGCATGATGCGCATACATATGAGACAAAAAAGGACGACGCAGGTCCGGCTGCATATTTGATATTTTTCTTTCTTTTCTTTCTTCTTTCTTTTCTATGGTCTGTCTTGTTTACCTCAGTCCCGCTTTCACAAGACCGTTTTGTGAAATTCTGTCATAATGATAATGCCTCTCTATCAATCAGACATTGTTTCTCGAGTCCAAGAGCCGCACAGTTTCTTATCTCAACCCGCGTCCGGAACGCAAAAGAAGTGAGTTTGTTGTTTTATCCAGACACGGGAGAGAAGAGAAAGAAAAAAAACCTCGTATGTTGTCTCATACCTGCCAACGAAACCATCTCAGTTGTAAAATTGGTTAGGATTCTTTTTTTTCTCTTTCCCTTTCTTAGGCTCCTTCGTTTACACATGGAGAATGGTGTGTGTAACCATGTTCTAGCATTCATTTCAGGAGTTGGAACCATGTTTATGAAAAGTGGCTTTTTTCTTCTCCTTTAGCTACAGGTACAAGTACAGGCCGCTCTAAAACAATGCAAGGGAAGAAGAAGGGGAAGAAGGGGAAGCGAGGCAGTGGCTTGTACGGTGATGCCACCACAGTGGCTGTTGTTGACTTTCTCAGCCTTGAATCAGCCACAACAGTAAAAACCTTGGAAAGCCTTACAGGCTACAGCAACAACAAACAGCCTGCAGAGGGTTCGCTTGCGGCTTGAACCGTTCCCGTGACTAATTGGCAATTCTGCTTGTTGAGGCCCTCATCTGATTCGTCAATTATACGATGAGTACCCCGTACTAGAAGGTTGAATCAAATCGCAACACTAACCAAAACCAATTTGGTCACCTCCCCGAGCATTCGATTTCAATTAACAAGATACCTGCATACATACTTGTAGCATCGTCGAAGATCCTTGCCCTGTTTCTTTTTGGTTCAAAGGACTTGTTTAGTCTCTTGTTCCACGATGAGACCGTCCAAAAGACTTGGGGCTATAATGAATTGCCCTTAAAAGGCACACCACGCACGCTAGGGTCGCGATATCTGGTCATGTGTAGGCTGCACGGGCCAGGCCGCTTGTCAAGCTACGGAGACGAGAGCAGAAGATGTGAGTCGTGGTTTAGAGAAATGAAGACGCTGATTGGTCTAAATTGCAAAGCTCCTCTCTCTCTCTCTCTCTTTCACTGGCTTTAATTCTTTCTTCCTCTCCTGCCTTCAAGAGGTACGTACTGTTTTCCCCGGACTGCCGGTCCGGATCCTAGTGCCGCTACCATTTCAAACGGATTCTTCTTGCAAAAACAAAGAAATGACCAGGGGGTGGAGGTTTTCTGGGAAATATCCAATCTTGATTCGGCATTTTGCTTTTTGAAATAATTGGGAAGTGGTCGTGTTCTCTGCTATGGGATTGAACAAGATGGGCAATTTGCAATAACACGGCATGGAACCCATGTTAGTTTCCTCCGTTCACGCAATTGTTCACTGGCCTGTCCGTTCCCGACCGTTTTTTACTGCACGTGTAAGCACGAAAGAAACACGTTGGGAGAAACACGTTGTAGGAAAAAGGGTCTAGATGTCACCGCCAATCGTTCCATCATCGTTCACTTTCAGCTCGTCCCGTGATGACGACCAGAAAGAGACAACCAAGGAATCGATCGTGGCATCTTCTCCTTTCTTTGTTAGCTCCAGGGCAGAGGAGGAGATCCTCCCATCATCCGAGAGGGCCTCGGCAAGACCAAACGATCAGTCCAGCCCAGCCCAGATGTCCCGATTGCCAGAATGCTGGGAACGATCGCGAGCTGATGGACTGGCCTGTCATAAATGATAGGTCACGCTCTTTTTGAGAATTCGGCCGGTTTCCCCGAAAAGCAAAGAAAGAAAGAAAAAGAGTGGCCCAGCGTTGCGGAACGCATGTCTTGTCTGGACTTGTCTCTTGTTGTGTGTGAGCGGAGTATGTATGTCTCTCTTTCTTCTCTCTGCAGGACCAAGACATTTCTGTTTAAAAACGCCATGTTTCATTCCCACGGGTGGTGGACGCACGCTTAGCCAAAAGGAAAGACAACCAAGTTTCTTTGGTTGCTTCCCTCTTTTTATTTTATTTGCTTGTTTTCTCCAACAGAGAGAGGGTCGAGGTGTTTTTGCTTTTGTTTCCTCGAGAAAACATGGCTAAGCTGTTTTGGGTCAAATCTGTTTGCGCACCCTTTTAACGCAAGGGGATGCGAACCTATCACTTGTCATAAAATATGAATGAAAAAAAAAAGACATCTGCCTTGAGAGAAAAATAAAGAGAGAACTTAATTAACCCAGTTTCGATTTGTTGTTAATGCATTTGCCCAATGCAGCTGCGTGCACCGATACTCTGGTCTTGGGACGTGATGATTTTTTTTGACAGTTTTGACTCATGCATGTATGTACATCATCACACAACGGCTCCCTGGAGGATGATGCACAACTATTGAAACATTGGCGAAGATGACTGACTTACTATCCACCCGCCTTCCAACCGAGGGTTGACGATAGTCTTTCCCTTGCTACGACCATGACTCTCTTGCTCCTTTACCATTATGCCCGCGTCGTAGATGCTCGTAAAAACAAGACGGGATCATCAGAGCGGGCCGTAGCTTGGACCATTCACCACCCCCGCCCCGAATACCTGCCTACCTGTGCAGTTTCCCCATATCTCAGCTCTCGCCAACCGACCAATGCATGGCGCACGGGAACACTTGGTTGCGAGCTCCCAGTTCATCAGCTCAAAATCTGTACCTGCGTCGCCCAAAAGAACCACCCCCTGCTCATCTTATACTGGAGAATAGCCTCTCAAGCGGCAGCATTTGATTCGACAGTCATATTTTCTTTCTTTTCTTTCTCTCTTTCTCTTCTTACATGCAAGCTCTCCCTGTCTCAATCTTGCCCTTTAGTTCGCCACCCAGCTATCTCCTGCAAACTCTCTCTTGAGCTGGATGATCTCCCGAAAATGCTCGGGAGGTCCACATTTGGACCAAACTTGTTTCTGTTGGAGTAAACCTTCCAAGGCATGAGACTTCTGCGAACCTTGGGGGCAATTACATGCATACGGATCAAAAACGGGCGCGCTTTATGTAAGGGCGTTTTTTATTTTATTTTATTTTATTTTATTTTTATGTGGATCTACAAGAAGAAGAAGAAAATATGGAGGTGGAGAGAGGGTGAAGCAACGTCGAATGCAAGGGATAGAAAAGATCACCACCAATATCAGGCCACCACAATGTCATGTTTTGTTCCAGATTGCTCTTCCCGTACATGTACAGCATATGCCAACCGCCGAATGCGCCATCGTAGCCAAGGGAAAAGAAAATCTCAAACTGGTGTCTTTGGGGCTTCCAAGACAGCGGGGGGAGGAAGGGAGGGGATATTCCGTACCTGAATCGCAGAACAGGCATCCGCATCGTCCCATAACGCCGCTCCATGAATCATGATTCAAAGTTTAAACGGAAATCAGGAAACCCGGTCGAGAGGGTCAAACAAAGGGAGGGAGAGATGGAGAGAGTTATGACAGGTGTGTGTACGCGTGTGTGTGTATGTGTGTATGCATGTGCAGCTTCATGCGAACCAACACTGGCTTCTGATTCGTTCTTGGTGACTGATTCGCATTCCATTGTACAAAACATCAGATCATGATCAAAGACAAGCACGATCGACCCTGCAAACAATGCAATCGATCACCAAAAATCCGGAGGCGTTGATCTCCCAATAATTTTCTTCCCACCCCCCTCAATACTCGAGAGGAATGATAACGCCAAGGGGGGGTCAAACAAAGTATGGCACAAAAATCCGGGGGAGATTGAATGTCATTCGATGGATTCCTTTGATGCGCAGCGCAAGGGAGAGAGAGACAAGGAGAAGGAGGAGGTGGTGGGAAAACGCCCTTTCTGGCCCCCACAAGGTTTTGGGTTGAGCTGGAGGTGCTCACATTTTAACGATAAGCGAGCGGCCGCCCCAGATCTCCGGTTGGTGCGGATCGAACTTCTTCCCCCCTCCCTTAAAGAGCTGGATAGGCTGAGGTGACACCAAAAGGCGACATGAAGGGGGTTGAGAATTGAAACAAGTATTACAGCCAACAATAGGGAGAATGAGGAAATATGATATGTGAGAAAAAGAAAATCAAATCAAATCAATTAAATCAATTATTATTATTGTTTGAATTTTTAATATTTTATTCTATAAACTGAATATTTGATTTATTTAATTTTCTTACTTTTTTACTTTCAGTCTACTCCCGTAATATACAATGTACCATTTCAGAGGATTTGTCATGGATGCATCTGGCTGCCTTTAGATTTCAATGAGCCACACTCTCTTATGATGTGGCTGTGTGTGCGGTTACTTTGTTAGGACGTCAAGGTTTTTCCAAATTTGGAAACATATCGTAGCCTAGGCGGAATCTGCCATGCAGGTTCTGTTGCGTTGGTTGGATTTTTGACGTTTAGCTACAGCCTACTACCATTCATCATCCGTAAGCCGTACACATGTTAGTTTGCTGTTGTGTTCTTCGTGCTACCAATATCTGACGATTCGATGCTACTTGACGCATGCGTGATACGCCACACAGCAAGTGGCGGGAGTCACCTCCAAAGTCTACGGCGTGCCAGTAAAATCATGCATTGTGTTTTGTTGGTTTTTGGCGAGATCGCAATCCATGGAGCCGAGCCCGTAATTCGCCCAGACAATGACTAGCAAAAAAAAAAAAAAAGTTAACCTCCCGTAATACAGATGGGGAGAAAGATGGCAACTATCAAGTGACTCATCTTGGCCGTCACGTTGGGCGCGGAAAGCTTCACCAGATGGGCATCGTATCCAGGGTAGCATTACACTTGCACTGCAGACGGATCCGTGGCGCCTCGGCATGGATGGAATACGTGTCTCCAGCCACGAAAACGTTTCTTGGATCTGCTGCTGCTGTTGTCTGTGGTCATTCACAGCCACACGTGCAAGGCAGTCAAGTCCTAACATGACCTCCATCAGCTCGGCTTTGTTGCTTGGATACCTGCGGCTTAGGCATTGGGCCTCCCGATTTTCGACTATTGAAGGCACATCATCACCAACATGCTATGCATATCTGCCCTCATGATCTGTTCAAAGAAACTCTGTTGGGGGATCTTCGGTCCAGCATCGAATTCAACTTTGTTTCCATGAGGCTGGAGCGCTTACACTCGGAGAGGGGGGTGTTTATTTTAGCTGAGGCGCAGCTCATCTACCCTTTTGCCTTTCTATCTAGGTAGGTAGGTTATGCAGGACGATCCATATGACATATGGCCCCCCCTTTGTTACCCATCATCCCCCACGACGCGCCAATTCCTGTCTGCTAAGAAACCAAGTGCCGTGTGATGATGATTTTGGGGGTGCACAATGATCCTTTTTCTTTTTCAAAGAAGCGGTCAACCTCAGCGCTTGTGATGTCCTACGTGGCCCAGCCAGTGGCGGGCGGCATCGTCCGCAGAAACCGAGATGCCACTTTGAGACAAGAGTGCAACAACATGTGTGTGTGTTTTTGGTGTGTGTTTCTTGTTGACGAAACAAGGCCGATGACGCGAGAGACGGACTTGGGCCGACCTGAAAAGGGGATCCGGCTGTCAAGTGACTTGGAGCTTTTCCAGCTTGGTAGGTTCTGGGCAAGGCAAGAAAAACACCTGACGAGACCAAAAAACAACAACAAAGAACAAGAACAAACAAGCTTGACTTGGCGTTTGGGGTCCATTGTAACCTTACCGAAGCCGCCCCCAAAAATATGCCGACCGACGGCGATTTAGGAATGATTCAATCGTCCTGTCAATTCATGACAAAGCCTAGTTGGATGATTACTCAAAAGGGAAATCCAATGCCGAAGGAAGAAATAGGGGGGCGTGAAGAAGCGAAAAGGCGAAAGAGCGCATCCAATGCGAAGCATCATTGCAGAAAACAACCCGCGGGCCAAGAAAAGGTACAGTACAGTACATTGCATCCGCGCTTCTTCATCGTCATTACATGTAAAAGGCAATCGCGACTTTTTGGCTAGTCAGGCGAGGGCGAATACGATCCAACGTGAAACCCGCATTGCCACTAATAGAATAAAGCCGATTTTCCCTTGTCAAATCAATCATTGGATGGGCGATAATGTGTGTGGGATCTGTTTGCCTGCATTTCAGCGTTGTTGAAAGCGACGGCCCCCCATTTTCCATTCGACGATGACCCCATTCAAGACGTCACGTAGCAGCATGGGTGGGGCGCTCGCAGAACTTCCATCAAGGCTTCTAGAAGGTCCAGGCGTCTTCTTCAACCGGGGGGCGTTGTGGAGAACATGGAGGGTCATCGATGACATGGAGGAGGGAGGGGGGCATGGTTGGCCATACAGGGCAAGGCATCCATATCCTGACCATTCCCAACCTTGTCAGAACAACCCCTTGTTTTGACTGAAATTCATGGTTATCAAATCGGATGAAAGGACATTACTCGTAGAGTGATCCGGAAGGCGTAAACTACACAATTTACAATGACAATGATTATGCGTAGTATGATTACACAAGGAGGAGGGGTGGGTGAATGTTTGTCATCCGGGAGATTTTGGAGAGGAACGGGGTTTTTTTCACTACTCCGTATTCTCTCTCTCAATTGTTCTTCTAACCAACCAGGAAAAGGTAAACTTAAAAAACGGAACCAATAGTTGATGCCGAAAGTATCGAGGTTATTTGACAAGCGCCAACGGGGAGAATAGCAAAGACGGTCATACTAAGCACCTTGAGTTTTATCGGTAAATTAATACCGACACTTTCACCGAAACTAATCCAATTGCATTGGCTTTTTTGTTGCTGCTTAGATTGATTGATGGGCGGCGGATATGGCTTGTCAATTGACAGGAGCCTGATTAATTTGTGTGTTGCAAACATGCATCGCAAACACGTCAATGATGGACTTTACTCTATACTGCGGCTTAAGAGAACGGATACGGAGTACAGTAGGGTTCAATCGCTGAGCCGCGGCTTGGATATACATTCCGACTGTCCGAGGCATTCCGCGCGACTAGGATCACGTTTGATTTCTAACTTATTAAGAATTAAAGAGAAAAAAAAATTATACAACCTGGTCAGGAGCAAGCATGCAGGCCTTGCCATGAAGCTTCGGAAGTGATGCTTCCGCAGATAAAAAAGATAGGGCTGTGCGAATGGAGCCAGAATGCATATGAAAGGGAGTGTTTGTTGGTTGTTGCCCAAAAAAACACGCTTTTTTGCGTGTTGGCTCTAACGAGTCAAGAAGTCAGAACTTGAACCGTTGACCTTGTCCCAAGATGGCGTAGCGGGAGGTTGTATGCCGAGACATGTTGGTTTGCTTGCGTCGATGGGGGCTTGATTTTCCGTTCTTTGAGACCGTTTTGTTGTTTATTAATTTAGAGCCCATACATATGAGTGTCTGTGTGTGTGTGCTCGGGGAACTGACCCGACCGTCGTTTGCGAACAAAAGCCGTTACTTCTTGGTTTCAATCGAGTCAGTCGAGTCTGCGTAAGTGAGTGAACTTTTGTCTTTCAAATGGGCGAAAGGAAAAAAGGGTTGGACGGCAAGGCAAAGAGGGTTAATTATCCTTGGTAATTTAACTCTGCCGATCCACTCTTGTCGCTTTGGCTAGATTCGGTCGCTTCTCCCTCGTGCCGAAGGGGTTGATTCCGAACTGCCGACCAAGAGACATGAATCGATATTGGTCCACAATGATGAAGGTTGAAGATGATTAAATTCAAGGAATTGAAAATGATTAAAATAAAGATAAAATAAAAAAAATAAAGAATTAAAAATAATAAGAATTAAAATTCAATTATCCCCTGCCGACCCATCAACGTGGTAAATCTGTCACGGCCTCCAATGCCAATAGTTGGTCCTTGTCATGATAACCTGTTTACCCCCCTTCTCCCCTTTTGTTCCCACTTCATGAGAAAAAGGACATGTACCCGCCGTTTCGGGCCTTTGTTGCCCCAAAACGGGACCGCGAGAGAGAGACGCCGGGACCAGCTCCGGTATTGTGCACGAGGTCATTCATAGACGCGTTCAGGCGCTCAGAGGTGCATTAGGAACTCTTGTTTTCTTGCTGCTGCTGCTGTGTGCGCATTGGTATGGGCATTGAACCGTTGCTGGCTTGTTCGCTATTCTGCTCGCAGGCATCAATTGTAAGGGCACTCTGCCTGCCATCTTGAACCAACTAAGTGGTGGAGAACTGCGTACACACATACAATCTTGCTGCATAGATAACCTATGGCATGCTGCAATGCTTTGGACGGATGGGTTTTTGTCCGCTGCAAGGGAATGGATACCGACGAACCTAAAGAAGCAGAAACTCAGCTTCCATAGTTTCCATGCAAGAACCAACAAATTCCTCGGTGTACCATCTTGGGAATCGTTTGATTTCTTGACTCGTGCGCTTTCGTATGTGTGTCGGCGTAGTACTAGGTAATCAAGTTGTTGATCTGCGGCGTCTACTCTAACATGTCCGCTTTATTCCCCTGACATGCCTGACGTTGGCCGACTTGACGGTGACGGTGGCAATCATGACTCCATGGTGACATGCTAAAGTTGTCACTTCTGAAAGTTAAAACCCGTCGGGACCGAATTCAGAAGAGTAGATATAACAAACTTTTTATTGTCTACATATTCGGGTCGATCACGATCACGATTTCAAGATTTGAGCATCGAGCAAGGACCATGTCACATGTATATACCACAGATTTACAATTTCAACCCCAACACCTTGACTACTAGGTAATAGCGGCAACAACTTTCATGATCATGATCCATTGTTGAGCCAACAAACGGAACGCCGCAAAAAAAGAAAAGAAAGAAAAATCAATCGTCACCAACAATAGCTGCTAATTCAAGCCGCAGAGTAGTTGGAACTTTGCGGGGAGTCGACGGAGCCCTATGTTTTTAGGCAGAAGGTTAACGGTTCAACGGTTCAAGGCGCCGCTGCAACAACAAGGGGCAACAACACTCCATCGTCAACACAACGACCTTGTTGGTTCTCTGATTTCACACACCCCATTGTTCATTGGAAGATGTACTCGTTTTTCTCTCCATTTTCTCTCCGGTAGCGTGCTTTACTCTTGGACCACTGCTGTTATTCTGGCAGCAGCGGCTGTCGCTCTCTTGCTCAACGTCCATGCTCTTGACGGATAATGCTCCCTCCCTTCCCTTCTCCCCTTGCTCGACGATCCGCCTGCATCCATGTCTTGCTCTGCCCTGTGAGGCACATGTATGTACGCAGCATGTACAGCCTTCCTCTGCTTGATGCGCGATGTGAGGCACCCTTAGGCGAGAAGCGCTGGGACCAATCACCATGCTGCTGTTGATAAAGGGCTGTCGAAACAAGACTTATTTTTAGTTCACCATGCATGGCTCTCCCAACCCTCGACCGTTGCTGTCAATCGATCGCTTTCCTCGCGTTTTTAACACCGAGTGTCACCGATGAAACTGGGCGTTTCAGAATGGCCAGAGAAGAAAGCAGCTTCAGCCTCAGCTTTTCGGTGACAGGTCAGCCTTCACCAGAATCGTCTATTGTTTTGGGGTCCTTGATCGATGTAACATCTCCATCGACCAGAACGGGGATGGCGTCCGGGGAGACATTGCCTATGGACCCCCCTTCCCCTTCGAGGCCAAAGAAGACCTTGTCACGATGCCAAGAGGACTGCCGTGACTGATGCGCCGGTATGTTGGACTGTTTGACGGCACATGGGCTCTATGCTTGATGCACTGGACTCGATGCTGGCCCGGGCGGGATGCCCATGGCTCGTGAGGCAAAAAGCACTGGGCAAGGTGAGAAAGACGATTCCTTGATTTCATCCTGATTCAATTGGTCTTTATTGTTGTCATTTCAGTGCTCACAAAATCGTTCCAGTCAGTCGGTATATTGCCATTACTGCCCAAGGGAACATTATCCAGCATGCAATTGATGTAGCCATGCATCTCTTACGTTTGTTAAGAGTACACAGTTTGAAAAGGCTACGTTCATTACGGCATTGCGTCTCGGGGTCCATCATCGTGACCGTATCGTCAGCTACGGTTATTTGAATGCGGCAAAGGAGAAATCGATCTATCTCTCCGCGGACTTCCTTTCTCACCATGAATTTATCTTATTTTTATTTTTATTTTATTTATTTAATTTTTGAGGGATATAAAAAATATTCACCCAAAGAAGGACCCTGAAAATCGAGCAACTTTTTAGTGAGCGAACCCCACTGTGTGCGGGACAGGCTGATGAAGCGGTGACAGCTTTCCAAGCTTAGATCCTCTCTAACACGGACTGGCCATCCTGGATAGCACAGAACCAAACCTGCCCTGGTGTGTGCTTTGTTTTGGGGGACAAAAAGAAAAAAATCTTGGACGGTCATGCGCAACAGAGCGCTGAATTGGCACTCCCGTGATGTGTGGATGATCGAGCCCCTCCCAGCGGTCTGTCTGGAATGGACAGCAGAGAGACGAGGGTGGAGGAGGAGGGAGATGGGAATAAGCCACAGGGTCTTTGATGGCGATGTGATGAGATTGGACCGGCCCCCATCCCTCCTTGTCACGATACGATCGCTAAGGATTACCGACACCAGTAAAACCGAGCAAACGAATCAAACAGCCAAAGGGCCAAGGCACAGCACCCAGTTCAGCAGACAGCCCAGTACCCCACGATCCTATATGCTGTTACTGCTCAAGTGACCGCCTACGTGGCGGTTGCAGGCTGGCGCGCCCGCTCCGAGGGAGGAGGGGGGAGAACCAAACCACCCCCGCCCAGTCAATGGGAGTTTTTTTTGCTGGCAGAGCCCATCGGACGCCTATCTGACACTAACACTGCATTTGGGTTGGGCAACCTGAGGAGAGACTGTCGATTTCAGCCCCCAAGCATGGCGATGCCGTCTCTGTGTCTTTCTTTTCTGGCGGTTTCATGGCCATGTCCAGTCGGTTTGCTTTATGCCTCACCGACGGACTCTGCGATTGGGGTCCACGGACTCGGTCAAAGAAAAGCAAAAAGCTGGACTGTCAGATGATGCTGGAGAAGGACCGCTCTCTCTGGGTATCGTGACTGGAATTTGGATAGGGACGAGGCATCATATTGTGGTTCTTCTGGAGCCGAGAGCAGAGTAATCCTGAGTATACACGGAGTACCACAAACAATCTATACCGCCTATTGTTGAAATTCGCGCGTTACTACGATGCATACACACAGCATACACGCACACGCACACACATGCACACATGCACTCGCACATTATTTCCATTGCTTTCCTCATTCAGCCCCCAAGCATAGCTGGCGGGGGGGAGATGAGGGGGTACCCGCAGGACGCGGCAGCTGGAAATAAGGTGCATATCATCGTGCGGCCCTCGTTGGTGCGCATCAGAAAACCCAGATGCACGGCGCTGCAAACCATAGGGCTCAGTGTCCCAGGCCCAGTGAACGAGCAGCGGTCCTTGCATGAATGACGCATCCGAGACGTGTTTTGAAATAACCGGCCCAGAAGAGGAAAAAAGGACCTGCAGCCACCCGGGGGCATAACATGGCAGATTTGGGGATCAAAAGAAGTCTATGATGCAAATAAAACTTGAGACCTTCACGGATGCACGTTTTGGTTTGTTTGACCTTGATTCACCACCTGCATAACGGCCAGCCGGTCAGCGCAGTGCATACCAAGTACGATACATACAACGACTCTACCCAAGACACGCATATAATACGCATTACAAACCTGCACACGCACACACGCACACGCACACATACACTCTCTCGCACGCACATACGAGCAAGGTCATAGCCCCCCATTGCGGAAATCGGAAGTGGCGCTCCGGCGGTTGACTTGAAAAAAGCTGACGCCGGTGAGCGACCGGGCCGCATCCCGAATCATCTGATCGGATTGCTTATGGTTATGTTATGTTGCGGTCTACATGCTACGATGTATTATCCCGACAGGAGAAAAGGGCTGCGGCCCGTCATGCTTCGATGATGACTTACACACACGCACACACACGCCTTTGGCTGACCACAGCGAAACTTGGGAGGGAGGGGAGGGGAGGGGAGGGGGTGTTATGGGTATGATGGCTGATAAGACGCCATTCGGAGAAATCCCGAGCTTTTCTCCTCTTATTACTTGTTTAAAAACCTGTTGGGGGGGAAGATCATGTCTCGCGGATCGCGCTTGTCATTTGGATGAGCTGAAGGAGCAGGCCACTCCCTACATTGACAACGTGGGGGTTCCCCATGTCCATAGGCGTGGTCACCGACGTCTGACCTTTTTTTTTGCTGCTGCTGGAAACTGAGACAGGCCAATGAGCCGGCTTCGATGACCCATGGGTCAGTCTTCTCTTCGCAACCTAAATCGCTCCCAATCTCCATCATCACACACACACCATACACAGGCTTTCGTTCAAGCGAGAATAAAAGGTCTCTTACCTACTTGTACACAAGTGTAAGTAGGAAAGCCCCTAGTTGGCCTCGGCCCCGGAATACCACTTAAAAGTGAACCCGGTTTGCTTTTTCTGGACCATGAGGCTGGAATTTGCGAACCCCCCTGGCATGAGCGATGAAACTTGGGCGAGCAGAAAGAGAGTGCTTTAGATTTGGCGCGAACTCAGCTGGGCGGGAAAAGGAAAAACCGAAAAACGATGTACTGGAACTGCTGCCTACTGGTCCGTTCGGTTCCCATTCCCGCCCCCTTGGGACTGGGAGGTTTGATAAGGGGGTGGGCAAAAAAAGGGAAGATCTAAACTACACCGGTAGCTAAAGAGCGATTTCCCAACGTAATGGATGATGCCCGAGAAGGCGCGAGGGGTCTTGGAATAGCCTCCCTTGGTCTCCCGTGGCCCCCTGCTGAGATGGACCCAAAGAGTCGGTGTCGTGGTTTAGACTGGTTCCCTAGGGCACCGCGCACCTGGGAGAGGGGAAAAAAGGAAAAAAACAAAGAAAGGTAGACAAAAGGCTTTGTGTGGCGTGCATGAACGCAGTCATGGAAACAAGACAAAAAAAGAAGAAGAGAGGGAGACAGAGGGGTGGTTCTCATATGCCTCCGTCTCAAGCGGACGACGATATGGGTTTCCTGCCTTGCCTTGGTAGAGAGAGGAGAGAGAGGGAGGGAGAGAGGGGGTGCGCGTCGTTGCTTTGTCTTGGGGGCGAGCACAAAGAAAACGCAACCCATGATGATGAGACAAAGGAGAGCATAATTATCTTGGGGATATTTAATTCTTACGATTAAATAAATTAAGAATTGAATTTTATTATTTTTAATATCATTTATTTTTATTTTTATTATCTACCTTGATTTTTTTGTTTTGTTTCGTTGGACACGGCTTGCCAACGTTTTGGTCACAGCCGCGTCCTCGTTTCTTTACGAAGCCGTTCACACCGAGAGAGAGCTGTATCACACACGGGACGAAGAGAGGGATTTTGGAGAAACAAACGTCTACCTAGCTAGAATTCGCAATCTCCGTGCCTTGGGGTTTGGGCTTTAGGGAATGAGTCGAAAAATAGACCGGACCGGTGTGTCTCTCTGACCCGGGTCAAGGCCATCGGAGGAGAAGGGGGAGTTCACATCACAGAGAGGAGAAGAACCTATCCCCTTGTGTTGAACACATCCTTCTTCTTTTTTTTTGGGGGGGGGTACCATCACCAGCCCTCGTATTTCGGACCATGGGCGCGCACCCAAGTCCAGCTACCCTTTTTTTTATCTCTTTCTCTTCGCCATGTTCAACCCCAGCGACACAAAAAAGTCACGGGAATTATACGCAGAGATACGCCCCTCCTCCTTTTTGTGCAGAGAAGCTGAGCAGATGGATTTTTGCTGACACGGGATGCCGAGATGGGGAGGGGGGTTTGACTGATTTCTTGGTGGAACACACATACACGGTCACTCCTATCCATGGGGATTCCTCATCTCTGGAGTTTAACTCCTTGGGAGATTTTTTTTTTCCTATGCTGCCGCGCGCGATGACCCGAAATAAATCTCCATGGAAATCTACTCCATCTCCTCCCTCCATGGGACCGTCTGGAGAAAAAGATCGGAGTTTAGTCTCAGCCGTTTTTTCTTCTTATTTTCTGGGGATAAGACCCCGATGAGAGGAGAGAAGGCTCATCGGCTGGCATAATTCCGGTAGATATCCATTCTGTCTATTTGGTATCAAAGTCAAGCAGAGAAGGGACATGAAACCGGACAACTTTTCCTTGCTTGTACGTTTTGATGCGAGATTACAATGTTACGGACGCATGGAACGGCATGACCTTCTCTGGACATGGGCTTCGTGCAGCGACCCTTTGTTTTTGCTGCACGAAGTCATTCGGTCCCCCGATTTGTTCACTTACGGACCTCACTGCATCAATCCGTCATGCACGATTCCGCCGGCCGCGGCTGCTGTGCTCGTTACGTGTTTCTCTTTCTTCCTTTCTCTCTCTCTCTCTCTCTCTCTGTCTGTCCCATCTAGGGAAATACCTGCATCTTCGCGGCCGCGTGTTGAGAAGGGGGGAGGGGGGAGCGAGTCCTTGTGTTCCTTCGGCCTTCTCTATCGGCCCTCTCTACCCCCACCACCCGGCTCGCCTCAATGCCCGTTAAAAAAAGAATACTCATTGGCAAAGAAATTGGAACACGGGGCATGAGAGGGAGTGACTTTGCTGACGAGGGGGGAAAACGTGTTCGGCCTTTCGGAAGGAATGGCGGAGAAACGAAAGGAGCAGCAAGCAAGCAGGCAAGCAGGCCGTAGGATGACGATGATCTGGGGTCTTACACGTGGAAGTTGGGCAAAAAAGATGTACGTCAAACAGGATTCCTACTGCTACAAGGAACAAGCAAAAAGAGCCAATGACGCTCTCGCCATGGAAAACCTTCTCTCAAGACACACACACACAGAGAGAGAGAGGCAAATTCTTTGTGTTACGGTGAACATGGTCCGGGGGCGCACATATAAAACTTGGTCATGGTCATGTGGTCTCGCATACTCGGATTCCATGTCGCTTTTTTGTGGTTGGATTTTGTCTTGCGTAAGGCTTTAGTTTCTTTGAAGTCACGGCGGCACATCATGTCTCTTTTTGCCCCGAGGCCCGGTCCTGGAAGTGAGTCAAAAAAGAGAGAAAAAAAGAAAAGAAAAAAAAATCACCACCACCACTTTTAGGGTATTACATGGGAAGGCAAGATGCCTTTGGGGCCGAGACATTTTTACTGTTTCGAAACGGCTCGAGTTGCCGTTCAACGTCACGGCATGTGTTCATCTTGTTTTGGCTTTGACTACATGTGTCTGCAAAGTACTCTTTTTTTTTCTTGTCGTGCCGAGAAAACTGACTCAGAGTGACATGCCAAAAGGAGTCACTTGAGAGAGAGACGGGAATGCATGAGAGAGAGAGAGAGAGAGAGAAGATAGGTAAAACCGAGGTAATAGACAGCGCCACGGATATACAGACAAAGGTTTTTGAGCTCACACGACCTGCGCCATGGTGGTACATTGGGAAACAGCGAGAGCAACCTCTTGGATGTTTTAGCCGGTAGAGCTTTGCATACCGTATATGCTTTGGAGGGAGGTGGGAGGACAAGATGAGAAACCACGCGACGGAGCAAGCGATCTTGCATGTCTCGTCACCCTCATTCATTTCGGAGTGTGGCCCTCCTCTTCCTTCTACTTGTACCTCCGTCTCTGTCTCTCTCTCCGTCTGTCTCTGTCTCTCTCGCGTGGGATTCATCTCGTTTCGTGTGCATGCATGCATGCATGCCTGCGTGCGTATGCGCGATATGGGTGATGGCCACACCCCCGGACTGTTTTTGCGTGCCACGACGACAGACAAATGAAAAGACAGCGCTTGGAGGAGGAGAAACCTCCAGGGCTAGTAAATGGTCAAATCACATAATAACAAGGCCCTACCTTGTCATGTGTAAGCGGGCGGTTGTGGTATCACAGCGCCTAAAAGGACTACTGCACTTGTGCTATTATTATTATTATTACAGCGCAGGTGGCAGGTTGCAGGGCCACTAACTGGATGACATTTTTTGTGCTGCTATTTTGAACAAACCAACTGGCATCTATCCATGGCATCGCTTCCTCCAATGAAGTTGGAGATGTGCTAAAGTAAGAGGGGACAGAGAATGTTTCGGGTGCGATTCGCCCGAGCTGTGATGGCACCCTAAAGTCGGTTCGAATTCCAAGACATGAGATGACATGCACGATGGTCTATTGGGCCACGGCACTTGATGTGAAAAATAGCCCAGAATAACAAAAAAATACGTCAGCGGAAACGGGAAGTTTTGGTCTATCCCACTTTTTGCCCCCAAAACAAGTGCGGCGTGTGTTTTGTAAAGTATTGCTTGCATGACGGTAGTTGGTGCGAAAACAGAAGGGAGGGGGGCTTGGGTGTGATTCTCAGCAGCTATTCAAGGAACAAGGCACAACACGCAGCGCGCCTAACGGGAGAGAGATGAGATTGTGGCTTTTTTTGTTTTGTTTCGTGATGGATGTGTATGCGTGTGATGAGCGATCTATTTGACGTGGGCTTGGATGTTTTACGTTGTCCTAGGAAGAGTTAGTTGGAAAGCGGTTGGTGAGTGTGATGGGATTTGGAGGCCCCCTCCCCCGTTGTTGAACTGTCCGTATTCATCCGTCTGAACTTGTTCAAGGCAGGCAACCGGCATGATAACAGACAGAACCTGTCAAGTGGAGACAAGGATACAGATATCATAGGGCTGGACTTGGCCGGGGGTGGTGAGTGGGCTTCGAACTGTGATGTGAAAGGAAGGGAAAAAAAATCCAATCTCCCCACGCGCCCGTTGGAAGACATTGTCTCTTCGGGGGCGGGGAAAGCCGAGATATGCTTATCAATGAACACACTCTGTCTGTCTGTCTCTTACTCACTCATAAGACTGCTTGTATGCCTTGTTTGTGACGAATATACAGAGTAGAAACCATGACATCACGAGAGAAAACGAAAAAGGGCATTGGTCTGTTAGTCTGTTTGGTTGGAATGCGTGGCCTCGGCCGTGGCAGAGTCTCAGACCTCCACTGTCAAAAACACGGCATCGATGAGATGTCAGCCTGGCATCTGCTTGTAGATGATGGGGAAAAGAAAAGCCACCCAAGTTAACCAAGGGCCAAGGGAAAAAAAGAATAATTATTATTTTATTTTGCATTTTTATTTAATTTAATCGATTTAATTAATTGCATTGAATTCATCATACGAAGGACTATCACATCATTGGAATTACAGCCTTCGCTTCGACTCCCGACTGGGAGGGTATCATTTACCCACCACCACTACCCCCTGGACCTGCCAGTCAGATATCACTGTTTTTCATTCCCATTTTTCTTTCCTTTTGTTGGTTAAAATTTGACAGACAGTAGTATTCCCGTCAAGCCGTCCCGAAATCTTAGATTTCACCGTTGTTTTTTTTTTCTTTTTTTTCTTGCCTTGGAACACCCATGTGCTGACTTCATGGCATTGGAACATATCACAGTCACACACTCGACGCATAAACGGTTTTTTTCTTTCTTGTTCTTGGTTTTTGTCTTTCGGAAGATAACTTGCATGGATTCTGTTTAATTGATCACTTCCCCTCTCATCACCCGGCTGTCGTCCAAGACCCAGTCGGATTAAACGGCAAAAAGCAGGGTCCCCATGGAAAACAAAACAAAAAGAGGCAGACGTGTAAGCTGAGACCCGGACCCTGCTTGCTTGCCTCCCCTGGTTGGCGGCTCTACATACTTCCAGATGCAGAGAGGGGCAAGAGGGCGAAGCCGGTTCGTGACGTATCAATGCTAGGTCAGCTGCGAAGTCTGAGATCTTGGCTTTCTCTCTCTCTCTCTCTCTCTCTCTTCCCCTGTCAGAGAGAGGGCAGCATGGAAACTCAATGAGGAGAGGGAGTGTGAGGAGACCGGGGGGAGAGGAGGAGGAGTAGCCTGGCGGTTCGCATGTACAAACAACGGGGGCCCGGACCCTGTCATCTCGTCCAATTGACGGTTTTTTGTCACCTCTGATATGCCTGAGACCCTCCCCCCCCCCCCCAGGTAATCCGCGAGTGGCTCTTTGCTGCGTAGCATTGAGTGGCTTACATGACAGCTCCATGTCTGAGAAATCACTGTTGGCAAGAAAATGCGCACTGCCTCCTCTTCCCCCTCATCCCACTCGGTTAGTCATACTAATTGGATCAAGGATGATCCCCCAGGTCTTGGAGTCAGAAAAAACAAAAGAGGCGACTTTTTTTTGGCTGTGCTCGAACACGTGAGGTCTCATCGGACAGGGACATGGGCAGAAGCAAGCAAACACCGTGGCGAAGGCCAAGGCAAACAAAAAAGGGCACGATATAACCCTTCAGCGGCACGCTGGGGGAGGGGAGGGTCGTACACGTAGGAATGGGGAGGAACCAACAAGAAATTCTCTTCCTAGCCTCGTGATGTGTGCCGGTTAGCCCACAGAATGCGGTCCTTGATTCGTAGATTCCAGGGTTGGCATAGGACAAGGCCAGCGGTCACGAGGGTGCTGCCGTCTGAGACATTTGCAGACAAACCAAAAAAAGGGCCAATCAGCCAGCCAGCCAACCAACATGCGTCTTTGTTTTTGTGCCGGGGGTGCAAACACATAGCAATGACAGAGAGAGAGAGAGAGGAGACCAGCTCAGCCGCGGAAAAGGGTCGCCCAGGTCTCGGATTGCGACATCACCTTTTCTGAGATGTATCTTGTATCTTGTATCTTGGGGTCTGGTATCTCGGGCTGACTTCTTCTTGGTGTTCCTGCTCCTCCTGCTGCTGCGGTATTTTGTACCGAGTCGTCATGCGGTGCATGTATGAAGCGAGCATGTATCTCTTACACACACATACCTGGAACGGGCAAGTAGAGACGAGGGAATGGATCCATCCTACTTGATTGGATCAAAGACTGTGCGAATCCCCCCAATGCAGGTCTCATTTTGTTCGTCTTGAATAAGGCTGGGCTGTGACTGTGACTGGGACTGGGCTTGGAGTAGTTCGTCGCTCAAAGAGACACAAAGTTGCCTATTTGGGAAGCTCGTCGTACAAAAACCAGCCGATGGCATATTCATCGTCCCTCTGTCCAAATCTTGACTGTGTGTGATTCCAAATTGACCAAGTATGGAGAGGGCAGAACAAAGCGGAAAAGATTCTAGAGAAGAAGGAGAGAAATTTCTTCTATTGAAGTGGAGAAAACATAATGCATGGCCTGCTGCTGCTGATATGCAAGTTGGGGCATCATGTGTGGTGTCCGTATTACTGCTCGCTCCGTAATAACACAAGGTTGATTTTGTTAGTATTCCCGCCGAGACAGACGGCCCGGTCCCGTACGACCCACCCGGAAGAGAGAAAGAAAGAAAGAAAAATAATAATATTGAATAATAAATAAATAAGAAATAAGAAAAAGAAAAGAAGGAAGAAGGATTATTGCTCATGTGTATCCCCCCCTAGTCAGACCGGGCATGGGGGCGATGGGGGTCTGCTTCTCCTCTGTTGCCCACGGGAGGCATCAGGAAGGATGCTTGCTTTGCTGACGGGGCAAGTTGGAGCGAAGTGTGGAGGGCCGAGAATTGTCACAACGCATCGACTCCAAAGCGAGACATGCTGCCTCGTATTTCTCATGTTGCTCCAACGTAGGGCGGTGGCAGTATTGATAGTTTAGTTTTGTGCTCTGCTACCTATAGAGGCAATGCTAGGACGGCTGCATGCCGGTGAGTTGAAATGTCTCATTCTACCAACCGGTAGGCTCAATCATAGCGTTGTGTAGTCATATGGGCCCATCAACTGCGTAGTCATAGTCAGTCAGATAGGACGGGTTCGGAGTATGACAGAAGACAAGCTACCAACTACTCAGAGTAACATTGAGACATCAGGGTGGAATGAATACAAGGCGAATACGTAAAAAATGAAACCAAACGAAAAAAAAAAGAAATAAAAAAAATAATAATAATTAAATATCAAATATTTTCTGATCATATGAGAGAGATTACTAAGGGAGTGGATAGGTTCATGCCCTGCAATTGCTGCTGCCTCCTGTGCTTACACCGATGCGACGGACCACCACTCCCCATCAAGGTCTGTGATGGGTCTTCCAAGGGGAGAGCAGCAGGAGGAGATCAAGATCCTCACGGCTGTCCTGCATCCGGATTGACATGGCAAAACCCCCCCAGGCCGATATAGGCGGTCAAATGGATATAACCTCTCAACGTTTTTCTTCTTCTTTGAGCATCCGAGACCCGATTCTGGGAATTCAGGGATGTCTGGTACATGCATAATCTTGAAGATAAACCGGCTGCAAGAGTCAGTTCCCCGTCCATGGGTGGGAAGGGGGACTAATCCCTGGCCCACACCACGTGAAGTAGAAACACCATACAAGTAAAACGATAAGTCCAAGCTAGAACCCAAGAAAATTCGATATCGTGCCCTTGTATCAATTTTTCAAGGGGCAGAGAGAGAGAGAACAAGGGACAAGGACAAGGTTTAGGGGGGGAAGCAAAGGCACGGCTTTTCTAGTGGAACACCAAGGGTCCTTGTCCCTTGCCCGCGATGAGCTCATCATCCTGGCATCTCACGGTAACGGAAGATTTTCCCGGCGTTGAAGACATAAGAACAAGGATATAAGGAGGAACATGGTTGAAACCCCTAGAAATGGGCATGCCGACATGTTCTCCCCTCCACCCTCAGGGGTTTTATAAACAAGATACGGTCAAACCATGGGAAGGCATGGGGCATTTCCTCGTCCTGTAGTTCGTGGAGAAACCCGTCAAGCCCACTTCTGTTTTTACAGGCCCTACATATCGTGAGAAGCCGAGAAAAAAGGGACATCCCTTTCAGCCTTGTGGAGGTATTCCGAGTCACGCCCGCCGGGTTCATGGTTGCCCGCATTGCAGATTATCACGGCGGCGGCGCATCACCAGGGTGCCTATGATGGGATTGAGCACGCGGAGGCGAGGGAGAGGGAGAGGCGTCTGGAGTAACAGGACTTTTGAAGCATTGCTGACTTCTTTTGTTCTGGTGTCCCCCCTGGTAATTGTGCATCATGCTCTACCCCCAGCCCTTGCTTAGATGACTTGTCGATCAATCCCTTGCCTAGCTGATTCCCATTGACACAGGATGGGGACAATTAAAGCATCGGGATGACTCGGAGCAGAGACTACTACAAGTAGAAACCAATGGCTAGGGGGGGAGGGGCAAGGAAGTTCACCGAGAAGCTCCGTCTTCCGAAATGCAGAGAGAGGAAAAAAAAAAGACTACGGAGTACTACTCCGGAGTAGCTGAGAGAGAGATGAACTAGATCTTGGCATGTTTTTGCGTGGCATTCTTGCAACGTTACCACGTTGGACGACTGCATCTCGGGGAAAGCTTGAATGAATAAAACCGGATTTCGTTGGTTCACAGGAAGAGGTTCAAGGGGGGGGGGGAGGGGACTTTGATTCCGTAGACCTGGATGTTGGGTTTTCCCCCCTTCCTTCGGTCCTTATTCTCGAAGCATTTTCCGGGTTTTCAACTCATGACCACCAACCCCTCTACCATGAAGCCGATAGCCGGTTAAAAAACCAGGGGGAGAGGTTTAAAAAAGTTTAACGTAGGCATCGCCGTAATAGATAACGTAAAGGACCGAATTGAGCAAGAAAACAAAACAAATGCCAGGAACAGAAACTCTTTTGGGGGCGATCGGTTCCCAAAAAAACACACACCCCCCTTTCCCCATGAGGGTACTGTATTATGATCGTGGTCGTGGTCGGGGGCCGTTTCTTACCGAGACTACGAAGCGCAGAATTTGGGACCGCAGTTGTGCAAAGCGAGGCGAAACGAAAACCTGGGGAAATGGATCGTCGTGAATATGGAGCCAAGGGCGAAACAAACCCTGGGTGTTTGCTGATGGATGGTGCCGGTCCTCTGGGTGAAGCAGACATAGGTGTAAATCTTGGAGGATTAAGGGGGGGATATGGGATACATCATAAGCTGGGGGTAGGACCAAGGAAGTTTTTGATGGCTTCCCTCGTGTCTCCGCTGCGGAATCCTGACTGGATATTGTTCATCAGGGGCATGTATTTACGACAAAGACAAGGTCGAATTCGATCAATCTTGATCATGAGACGCAACTCATATGGGAAAGTCGATGATGTAAAGGTATTGAAAAAAGTATAGTCTTGGAACCTCATCACCTCTGACCAAACGGCATCATGGATCCTACAACACTTGCTAATCTCGGCCAGATGGATATTTCTAAGGGGGCGAACATTCATCTACAAAGCGTTAAGCCTACTGTTGTAAAAATCGATTGCCCTCTTACGTAGTAGCTTTTCCAAGGATACGGCATATAGCATCAGTTGGGGAATAGGTCAAGAGGGATCTTCAGCCATTCTCGTATCCGGCGGTAATTGTAGGACTACACCTTTGTCTCCCGGGGTACACTACGAGCAAACGAGGTGTCAAGCTCAAGTTCATGATGATCATTGGGGCATTTAGCCAAGATGGGAAGTTGACGATGAAAGGGGGCTTTTTGACAACGTATCCTTGGGACCTAGTCTATAGTCTTCTTGACTAAACGGCAGCCTGGATTCTTGCACTCGTCCGTTTCGGTCGGATGGAGATTTCAGGGGTGGTTTCCTTCCACCCAAGCAAGCGAGTTGATCTTTGGAGAACAGGTTGCGCACTTGCATGCAGGTCCCTCAAAAAAAATACCATCAAGTCTCGGAATGTTGGAATTCTCCACCGTCATACACAGGAAAACTTAGGAGCCTAGCTGACATGGAGAGTAATGCTTGTCGCGCATGAACAGCGATACTGCCGCCATTGTGTTTATACGCTTCAAGTTGTCATGCAATCGACTACGAAACCTCATCATGACTGTTGTAAATCTGGCGTCAATATATATGCTGGCTGCTAATCGTATGCAAAATGGGTTTCTTTTGTCCTGGGACTATATATGTATATATTGCTCAGACTTCCCCTGACGCTACTAGTTGTCTCGCCACCAGACTTTGTGATGTCATCAGCAAAGCCTTATGAAAGGACTCTGTTGGCGTCGTCTCTTGTGACTGCCTTTCTTCTACCTCTGGTAAGTCTGGTAAGGGCTGTACAACAGTTTCCGCCTTTTCTGGTGGCCGTATGACTCGTATAAACGCCTCTGTTACAGCCCGTCGGTCTTCTCTTGTGGCGCGGCACTTCTTCGCATGCACGAGGGCTTCATCTAGTCTGAAGAGAGCATTCTCATGCCTCCCCTTATCTTCCGGATTCACCACTGCACGCATTGCTGTTGTTTTCATGGCCAGTTTGATACTTTCCTTGCATGTCGGGCTTCCCCTCCACCACTGGACTTTGGACGTGAACTTCAAGAGTACAGACCCCAAGTCCTTGTATCGTGCTGAGCCAGTATAGGCAAAAATTAGGTTGGAGAAATTGTACTCGTTGTAGAGTAGCTCTCCATTACCATTTTCTTTCGCAGCAATCTCGCATAATTTGGCAGAGCCTCGAAGATCCCCCCTTGATGATATTGCCTGAGCAGCTTTGTTGTAAACGCTATCATGAATGCGAATGCCTTGCTGTAGGGTTCCTTGTATCAAGGCATCAGCGTCATCTCCTCCTTCGAGTCGAGCTAGTAACAAAGGTGTCAGAGCCTCGGTGACATCGTGGCCCTGAGCTCGAGCTTCATCCACAAGTGATGAGGCTTGTACAACCCCTTCATCGTTTCTCCGAATGTGTCCTATGACCGCAAGCCGGAGACAGCTAGCCGAAAAGCCTAGGTTGCTATGTAAAAGCTTTGTGTAAGCCTCGCAAAGGCGCTCCCATTCACTATGAGCCGATAGCGATTCCATGTACTCTAGTGCATCCAGCTCAGATACCCACGTAACCGATTCAAGATCGGCCATAGGCTTAGTGTAGCTAGCATTATCCTTGGATTTGAGGAGGGGAGCCTGTGATATGGGTACTGATTGCTTAATGCTTTGATGCAAAGTGGCAATGCTCTTGTCCGAGAAGCTCCAATACTTGCGGCATCTGGAGTAGAAATTTTGGATAAAACCATCATTCATCTCCAGTCCATTATCTTTGCAGAATGTTAGCCAAGAATACATGGAGTCAAGCTCATGACGGCTTGCATGCTGGTCTAGTATTGAGTTGACCCATCGGTGCTTCAGGGGTATACCGTAATGGCACACAAAACCTCGTAGCAAGTCCTCAAGGTCTTCTGCGGAGTGCTGTTGCGCAAAGATATTCGTTATCCTGCTTAGCACGTTCTGAAATTCACTAGACCTCGTATCGGCAACCTTGATCAAGGCGTCAAGGCCTTCACGAGCAGCATCCCAGTGTCCGAGGGAGGCCTCTCGTGCAATGATTCTGCCCTGCAGCTTCACATCAACCCTGGCTGCCTCCGGGTCAAGTTTGCAGATAGCCTTCATCTCTTTCCGAGAAGAGGCATCATCACCAGCCTCTAGAGCTCTTGAAAACATAAACCTGCGGATCTTGTACTCTGTTTCCCGGGGAATGACAATATTTCCAAATAGGCCAGCCTTTGGCAACATTTGATAGAGTTGCTTGACCTGCTCGTATGCCCCTCCAATTTTGATTCGATGAGAAAGGAGTCGATATATTAACATGCCGCGTATCCAAAAACGTGACTGCTTCCGGTCGGTCATGAATTCGAGCAGTTTTTCAAGCTCTTTTGTATCATCTTTCTCCTGCAGCCATCGAACGAAAGGGGTGAGGATGGAGAGACCGTCCCTACTCTTGGGAAGGAGAATTGCTAAGATGGCTGGTACTTTGGTCGTATCCAGCTCAACCGCTCGTTTTAGAACCTCGAGTCCCCTCGATTTCAATAGTTTGGTCAGTCTTGGCGTTAAAGGTTGGATAGAAGCCAGCTTTTGAAGTGCCATAATTGCATTATCAAGAATTTGAGAGGCTGCGGATGGGTCTGCATTTTCTGCTCCCAAGTCTTTTAACGATCCCTCCAGGGCTGTCACAGTATCCTGGCATGCAATATTGGTCGAATTATCCTGATTGGTGAGTGTAGAAGTTGGAAGATGAGAAATGGACTGGGGGTTCGCTCGAGATTCGTCAACTATCGGCTTTCCGTCCCTTTCAACCCCAGAATCTTGGCGCATTGGCTCTGCATAGGGGAAGAGAGTCGATGGTGTAAAGAACTCTAAAGGCTTCAGAGCAAAATCATGCCGTAGGAGTTGAGGTGCGGGTCGAATTGGTTGAAACGAGTCCATACTAATGCCAGTAGCTTGCGCATCTCGAGATTTGGCGTCGATGTTTGCCTGCGTAACCCTGCCTCCCACTATATGATCAGAGTAGTGTTTATGAATTTCGAAATCGGGATCGTTTAGAATGTAGTTTGTCAAATCATCCCGACGGCGTCGACGGTAGGAGCCTTTTGGTCGTTCGGTAGCCGAGAGTGATAAAACCTCATCGCCCAGCTCGGATGCCCTGCCTTCCCACCCCTCGCTCAGCGCAATAGGCCCACGGTTACTTCGGATAGTATGCAGCTTCTTCGCATTATCAATCGCGGCGCGGGCAATGTTCAATCGGCGTCGACGTTCTTCGGCGAGGAGGATGACCGAACATGATGTGGTGAAGAGAACGCCCCGAAGCGCATTGAGTGCGGCTCTAGATGGGACGGGGTTTGTGGATGCCATTTTGAAGGCGCATCATTGCGATGGCACCCCGAGCCCTTCAGATTCAGCAGGATCTTCGGCGCATCAAGGTGAGGGTGTTGCCATTGGTTGTCTCGTTGGTGACATCGAGACCTAATCGTAAGATTTCTCGATATGAGGTCTGGACAAAGATCTCGGCAACAGCTCGGATGAACCCTGCAAAGGTACGTATATGCATACAGTGCGAGATATCATTTTAACGGTATCCCATTTTCTCAACGCCCTACGGAGTACCTTGGAAGCTATTGAGTGTGATGCTCAATTTGAACTTGATTAAATAAATGGAAATCCAAAACGAAGTCTTAATTACTATATAAAATAATTTGTGTGAATTATTAGTCCAAGCGGGATCTCGAAAGTAGTGGACGACATTAGACGACATCCCCAAGCATCATCATGACCTCTTCCGAATCATAAGCAACAGCTTCTGCGCATTCTGATGCCAGTATACAAAATGCGGGTGTTTGTGATAAGAAAATCGGAGAGTGTATGTGTATTGATACTTTAGTACCCAACAACACGGGCGCGTCCATTTCGACCTCTGTCATGCTCCTTTGAAGTCCTAGTCGTGCTCTTATAGATGTATGTTGGTTGTCTCTGACTGCTCCGCGAGTGCTCCCTGACAACAACAGGCGGCGGCGCAGACAAGTCGGAAGAGTGTCTGCTTCTGTGCCTTGATGAGTGGCGGTGGTGATGATGGTGATGCTTTGGGTCAACATCGTGATACAAGAATTCGCGTTCTTGCGGGGGGGCGCCGAGGTTGAAGCATGACCGTATGATCCAGGCGAGCAAGAGGAAGCCAACTACAGAGCCGATGACTATGCCTGCAATTGCACCTCCACTGAGGTGGTCACCGTCGTTGCCTCCATCAGTTGTGACGACCGTGATTGTGGATTGTCGAGCCAAGACCGTACGGGTTGGTAGGGATACTGGCGTTGGGGATCCTTCCAACCATCTTTTGAGAGATAGAGAACTGTCGATAATAGACAGTAATGGTGCCATTGCAAGAGATGTGATTTCAGTCGTACAAGTAATACAAATCCGGCCCAAGTTGTTTATGCATAATATTAGGAGGGCTCACTGGTATTAATCGTCCAACTCAATCCTTAATACTTGGAACTAGACGTCAACCCAGCGTCAACAAGATATTAAGCTGCCCTGACAGGAGTCAAAAAGTGAGTGCTGATTCGTCAATTTGGGAAGCATATGTCATATTTTTCTAGCTATGGCTTGTATGCTGCCACGCTCAGGGACGCCAAAGCCCGGCCTTGCCGATTAATATTGACGGCATCAAAACAAGGAATTATACGGCCCGCAAGCCCAAGATGTCGTGGCAGTCTGAGAGGAAAATCCCCATGTCCAATGGCTGAATAGGGCTTGCAATGCATCTTTTCATTCGTTCAATGGGTGCAGGATGAGTTGCGACAGTGGGTCTAAATCATCATCGACATATGTGACGTCTTTGGAACAATGGATATTGCCCACCACTACCACAAACTGTAGGGAATTTTCCTTGAGAGGATATTACATCAAGTTTAGAAATAGCTCTTGATGTTGTCATTAATATTCAAGCCTCAGGCTAAATGGCTATGAACTGGTGGAGCACGATATGTGAATGACGTCAAATGTTTGTGAGAGAATAACGCATAGCAGGAATATCCTACCTTCATGGATCATCGTTATCTTTCAACGATTTCTAATAATTCAGTCAGCTTAAAGTGGATTGCATGAGAGGTAGATCTCTTCTATGGTCGTATTGCCATTCGATTTCCCAGGAATGAGGGCTCACGCGGGAGAAAAAAATACCGGATTAAGACCCCATGATTATAAGGTATCGTATAGATAGATAATAAACAATAATATCGATAAAATAACTAGAATAAGAAAAAGATATAAGAGAAATAGAGAGAAGGAGCAGCCATGAACCTGCCTGTCATGTTCAACGTTCCGTGTTCAACGTTTCTGGTGCTATTTCCTCCACTTGGGGATTTTGCGGAGTTTCGATGTTATATCATGCCATCCAGTGCGTCACAGGATTCCCAGTGAAGTGGAATGTGGAATCAGCTGATGAACAACAGCCGAATTTGGTAATATCCAGTGCTGAATGGGTCTCGGGAGTGGGAGGCCATGATCCAGCAGCCCAGACAAGTTCGTCCGCCATGTTCTAATCACTCATGGGTGAGAGGCGGGATGTCTCTGGTGAATCTCAGACACTTGTCATTTTTATTTTGTGGATGTTTTTGGGGCGGAGCCGGGGGATGCTGGGCAGAGACATGAGGTTCGATTGTCTCAGCATTTCTGCATCCATCGTGTCCACGGCTTTCGGTTGGCTATATACGACTGAATCTGGTTGACTGATGCCCCTCTGTTTGGGATCAAAGAGAATCTGGTGTCATTTTATCGTAGTCCCTGCCCCGAGAGATCATTGACATGGTTCGCATTCAAAGCGCCTCTGTCGTCTCTCATCCGGTGACCCTGGCCATGTCTAACGGGAGAGCAGACAACCGCGGATAGTCGGACTGATGCCGACTCCCGAAGCGGTAATTGCCTAGGCTCACATCTCGACAAATCGACATATCGACTGGCCGGTTATTTCACGGAAGGATTATTCGGCATTAAAAGGTGTTGGTCGCGATCTGATCCGGACTTTAGAGAGAGTTAGCTAGGTTGATTCTTAGTGTCTTTGGCATGCAACCACCAACCTACATGATGCGACTTGAGGCGATACAACGGTAATTCGAAGAACCAATAAGGAGTCCCCTAAACAGCCAGAGGTTCAAAGAATGTGGACTTTTCTTGGGCCGTCGCTTTTATGGCCGCGGATGAAGAAAAAAGCTAACGCTTTTTCGTGCGGAGTTTCGTCCGTTAAGTTGTAGCTTGTGCGGTGTGGATGCAGCTTCACGACATGGCTTGCCTGCCGTGGCTGAAGGCCAACACAAGGTAGTATCACATCCACCCCATTGCTGTTTCCTCTTCGAACTTTGCACTCGTATCGCTTTGCTCCTGTTTTAAATTATGGTCGATAAGCGTGAGGACTTGGTCAGATCCAACTGGCGTAATGTAATTATATAAAGGGTCCAAGGTGCCTTCTGTGCTTCTCAATCGATCTTGCACCACACTGCCATATATCATATCCACTTCAATCCCTCAGACTACTCATTTCTACAAGAGTCAAGGTTCTTGTACAATTAGTCAATCAGTCGACTTCTTCAAAAGCTACCTGCCACATACCAACAAAATGAGTGCCGCCTTTCCCAAGGTTGGGCCACCAAAGAGCCCCCTGAATCGATACCGGATGCTGTCACCAACGGCTGCTGTGCGAGTTAGCCCTCTGTGCCTTGGTGCTATGAACTTTGGTTCGGGCTGGTTAGTTGCCAACTCGATATAGCCATCCTGCTCATTGACCGACTAACTGTGGACAGGAAGGACTTTCTTGGGGAGTGCGATAAGCAGCAGTCAGAAGTTATACTCGACTTCTTTTTCGAACAGGGAGGTGAGTTGACCCGATGTGATTGTCCTGCGCATGTGAGACTAAATGCTTTCCTCAGGTAATTTTATCGACACAGCAAGCAACTACCAATTCGGAGAATCTGAACAAATCATCGGAGATTGGATGAAGAGGCGTGGAAACCGTGATGAGATGGGTTTGTCGTCTTGAACATGAACTGGGATATCATTTCAACTAACAGGGTGATCTTTTGCCAGTCATCGCCACCAAGTATTCCACCAACTACCGCAGAGGGCCATCCAACACTCCTGATATTATGGCCAACTATACAGGAAACGGGGCCAAGAGCTTGCATCTCTCGGTTAATGACAGCCTAAAAAAGTTGCAGACCGATTACATTGATCTAGTAAGAATCGGCTCATGTTTGCGGCCTATTCTCAACGTATTCTGACATGCTGCTCTTAGCTTTACGTCCACTGGTGGGATTATGCTACTGATGTCGCCGAGTTGATGCAATCATTGAACCATCTTGTCGTTTCTGGCAAAGTCCTGTACTTGGGTATCAGTGACACGCCCGCCTGGGTCGTCAGGTACGTGGGATCAAGCCGATAGCATCCACCTTTGACGCTGACGTTGTGGTGTAGCAAAGCAAACGAATACGCCAGAAACCATGGTCTCCGACAGTTCTCCGTTTACCAGGGCCGCTGGTCCGCTGCTGAACGTGAAATGGAGCGCGACATCATCCCCATGTGCCGAGCAGAGAATATGGGCATCGCCCCCTGGGGAGCTCTCGGTGGAGGCCGGTTCAAGACTGAGGAGCAGCTCCAGACCCAGGATCGACGAAAGGTGGAGGTCACAGAAGTCGACATCAAGGTCAGCAAGGTGCTAGAGACCATCGCTGCTCGCAAGAGCACAGTCATTACGAGTGTCGCCCTGGCCTATGTGATGCACAAGACTCCTTACGTCTTTCCCATTGTTGGCGGTCGAAAGGTGGAGCATCTCAAGGCCAATGTTGAAGCTCTCACGCTTGCTCTCAGTGAAGAGGAAATTGCCGAAATTGATGATGCCGTACCCTTCAACGTGGGATTCCCCCACAACGTGCTCTGGGGAGCAAAGATTCCCGACAATGAGCAGAAACTGTGGCTCGTTGAGTACGCCGCAAACATGGAATACGTTCCACACATCAAGGTTAGTTGCTAAAGGTTGTTGACTTGAATGAATTTTGACTAACAGTGACAATAAAAATAGCCCATTAAGCCGACCAAGCCTGGAGAATAGAGTGTCCGCTTGAAGTCGCCGCTGTCATGGAGGTGGTTGCCAGGTCGTCAATATCCTATCCCCCAGCCTCCTCCGGAACACAATGCATATCGACCTCCTGGATGGTGGCAATGACGTTGGTGTGTTTATGATCGTGAGAGGATGGCAGGTGGCCGTTGGGCGTACATAGTCTTTGAATGAAACAATGCAATAATATCGCATACACCATCATTATGCCTTGGTTTCTATTTTACGAGGGCTGTTCCGTTTACTTCATTCGAATAGTATCTTGAGCCCTTGAATAGAAACTGTTATCATGTTGCGTGTCAAACAGTTGGTGGTAATCGAGGAGCGTAGGTACCCCTGAAGTTCATGAGGAAGGTGCGACACCTCAACCTTCCTTTGCCTGCGATTGGCCCATAATCCCGTCTCAATTATACAATGTGGTGTTTTAATCCTTTTAATCTCCGTATTCCTTTCTTCCATTTTAATATCGAAAATTCTTAGTGCCGAGTCTGAAGGCAGATTCGCCATCGCGACAGAGAGAGAACCTCGTGCCTACTCCAGTGTCCTCGCGCTGCGAATGCTCCAACAGTCTTGGCTATCACGATGCCTCTTGTCCGAACCATAAGCCTGCCGCAGACACCTCGGAGGAAACGAATCTACCGAGAAAAAAGTGCGCCATGTTGCAGAGAGGCAGCCGAAGCCGAAGATCTAGTCCCTCGAGTAAACAGCACAGATGCAGGTGTCGTACCACTGTCTCCAGATGGGTTCAAACACCTTAATATGTCGGTCAAAGCCTGTGGTGATTGGTTTCGCAAGGCTGATAATAAGGTAGTATATATGCGACGCAAGATCCACGCAGCAGTCCATGTGCACCACCTCACAACCGACAGTCGAGTCTCAGCCAATCAAGTGTCAACGAGGTTACAAGAAACACAGAGCCCGGACTAGTGTTGGAGCCCTCAATGCCAAAGACACCAGTCAAGGAACATGTGGTCGACAATATTTATCAAGGAGCATCTTTAGACATCAACTCACCCGGTAGGTCTGGGATCAAAGTAACTGCCAGCACAAATGCTGAGTACAGCCACCAGAATCGACGGGTTTCCATGAGAGCTTTACCGACTTGTCCACTTCCTTGCCCGAACATCCATGCCATAGCGAAAGTACACTTCAAGAGCCCACCAAGAAGAAACTTAGGCCACTCCCGCCAGATGCTCCGCGAAACATTGTAAAGCAGAGAAAATTTACATTCCGAAAAGGCGTCCGAATCCGAGAATACAGACTACCTCAGCCCAAGGCCACGCCATCACCACCACGAAGCCTTCAGTTCCAATGTCGAGATGGCTTTGACCAGAACGAGATATATCTGGGCTATCCACAGCCAATGACGAAACCAAGTCCCGTTGATCAACGCCATACGCCTGACACTTTTGGAGAATCAATCAATCAACTACCACTTACACCAACAAGAACTACTCATTTTGTGAGCACACGCGACGAAAGCAATTAGATAACTGATTTACGAGCTTTGTTGCCATTCGAGTGCAATCTTCTTGAATCAAGAGGTGTAAAAGATGAAATGGCTTCCAAAACCCGTCAACAAATTAAGTTCCAAATCGAAGAGAGTGGCTTCATTAAGCTCCAAGGTACACTACTCAATAATATGTGGAATATTGCGCAAATGAAATGTACAAACATGGTCATCGAGATTTCATTCATTATGGGTATCTACATACCGACTTTTGTCATCGTACCAACCGCTATCTGTCATCAAATACAACAATACCATATCTTGACCCGAACGCCCATTGGGATAAGATCCACATTCAAACATATTGTTCTCGTTTATTTGGCGCCCTTGCCCTTTGCTTCGTTTTCACCAAGCTCTCGAATCAGGATTCCAGTTTGTCCAGCTCCACTGTAATCATCTTGTCCGGTTTCAAAGCCAGGGCATACACCAACAGCAAGGAATTTGCCATCTGAGGAAAAGGCCAAAGCGGCAACATTGTTGGGGAATTTCTGGTACTGCTTTAACCTTCTCTTGGCTTCAGCATCCCACAAGGCCACTGTACTATCACCACCTCCAGATGCAAAGGTTCCGTGCATGGGATGGAAAGCCAGCGAGTTTACCGGGTATACAATATCGCCATCCCCATCTGGAGCAGCCTGTCTATGACATTTGAAGGCGTATTTACGAGCTTGAGACTCGGCAGTGTCTTCGAACCACTCGACGGCAACACGACCTTCAATACTGCTGGTGGCGTAACCGGCGTCATTTGGCATGCAAGAGACTGCTCGGGTAAGGTATCGGAGGGAGGACTCGCGCTGTTGCCAGGGCTTGAGCTCTGTGCCACCTGTGGTGAAGAGACTGGTAATGGCGTTGATGTCGTAGATGTTGATTACGCGGCCGGTCATGGCTACAACAATCTTTGTCGGGCTACCAGCAAGAGCATGCGGTTTTCCAGGAAGGGGGATTCTGATTGGTGAGCTAGAGGGGTCGTTGAGGTTGTGCAAATTCAAGCTGCAGTCCCACGATGCGGAGACCAGGATACCTATTCAAGTCAATTTGACTGCTCTTGTTATGGTGGAAACTGCACTTACCGTAGGATCTGCTATATACGACACATCGTACAGGTGCAGCATGCTTGCTCAGAGCGGTAATCTCGCCGGTCTGGAGGTTGACCCTATGCTTCACCGTCAACAATCAAGCTCGGAAGATTCAGAAGCTGGGGTCCAAGTACCGGTTAACCGTCCAGTCCATGCCTGCAGTGAAAGCCTCATCGTCGTCGGCGCCAAAGCACACGTCCAATACCGGTGCGCGGTGCTCGTATGTGTTTACAAGACTATTTTCGCTGGGGCCATTTGCGATATCGTAGCAATAGACCTTCTTGTCCCATGACGAGACAAGTAGCTTCGTCCCCGAATTGGGAGCGAATGCGATGGAGGATACCGCGTCCCCGGGGGGCGGTGAAAGCTCGTATTGTGTTGCTGTAACCGTGAAAGGATCATGTTAGCCAAATTAAACTGCCCCGATCGTGAATTTGAACAAGAACCTACCTGGAGCCATTGCCAATGCCTATGCTCCTCTAAGATTGTGAAGGTGAAGCTTTGGTTGTTTACCTTGAAATCACGTGAAGATAAACCTGTAATCAAAGACTCGGCGGTGCAGCCCCACAATAGCCACACTTGACCACCCGCAAAATGCGAAACTAGCCACACCCCGCCACACACCCCACCACCAATGCTTGTTCTTGATCGCAAAATGTCAAAATTATGACTCCGCCTGCATTCTCTCCTTTGAAGTGAAGCTTTGCTAGCACTCACGATTCCGTGTACAAAGAGAAGGATCATCTGAACCAGGCCTTTCAAGGGATTTTTCTTTGATTGAATTATTCCGGAATTATCAAAAACCGCTGCGACCGACGTTTGCATCACGTTTCAGCAGGGCAGGAGGAGTCTTTGGGTCAACAACACCCCACTTCCACAACCCATCTATCCCTCTTCGAAACCGACCCTCATTCAAGATATCTCGATAACAATACCGCCAAGATGTCGTTCACAAGTTGCCGTTTCTACGAGGAGAAATACCCCGCGATCGATAGCTTTGTCATGGTCAATGTCAAGCAGGTAGGTTGCTCGATTGCCCCGCGATCTTGGGATTCCCTAGCTCACAAATACGACGTTATCAGATCGGCGAGATGGGTGCCTACGTCAAGCTGCTCGAGTACGACAACATTGATGGCATGATTCTGCTTTCCGAACTTTCGCGAAGACGTATCCGAAGTATCCAGAAGCTCATCAAGGTCGGGCGAAACGAAGTTGTCGTGGTTCTTCGAGTAGATAAGGAGAAGGGTGAGTAATGACCGGGAGTGACGATGGCAAAATCAGCAGGAAATTAATAATGGGGCAGGATATATCGATCTTTCCAAGCGACGAGTGTCCCCTGAAGATGCCGCCAAGTGCGAGGAGCGATACAACAAGAGCAAGATGGTCCACTCCGTCATGCGACACGTTGCCGAGAAGACCCAGACTTCAATCGAGTCACTATACGAGGCCATCGCCTGGCCACTCAGCCGAAAATACGGTCACTCTATCGATGCTTTCAAACTATCCATCACGTCGGTTTTCTCCCCTGATCTTGTTTTGCCAAGTCTAACACAGTAAACAGTAACCCTGATGTATGGGGTGATGTTGAGTTCCCCAGCCAGGCTGTTGACGATGAGCTCAAGCTCTATATCAGCAAGCGACTCACACCTCAACCCATCAAGCTGCGAGCCGATGTCGAAGTTACTTGTTTCGGCTATGACGGTATCGATGCTATCAAGACTGCGCTTCGAAAAGCCGAAGCCAACAACACCGAGGACCAGCAAATTAAAGTCAGACTCGTCGCCCCACCCCTGTACGTCCTCACCAGCACAAGCTTGGACAAGAGCCAAGGAATTAGCCTTTTGCAGGAGGCCATTGTCAATGTCCGCGGAACTATCGAGGCTGCTGGAGGAGGCCTGGTCGTAAAGATGGAGCCCAAGGCCGTTACCGCCAACGACGATGCAGAGCTGCAGGCTCTTATGGAGCGTAATGAGCGTGAAAACGCCGAAGTCAGCGGCGATGAGAGTGTTAGCGAGAGTGACGACAATATCCCAGAAACGCTCTAGACGCTGGGGATAGTTTGTAATTGTTAGGAAACGATATGAAGAAGAAAAAACGGTTCATGATTAAACGCAAGTTTTGCGAGCTGATGTGAGGCGACATCTAGAGTGAGGGCTATGAGGTTCTAAAAGCAACAAATAGAAATTCCAGAATTTGACAAACTATAAATCATTCATCTAGAGATGAATCGTAAGATAGGAAAGTATAGAAGTCTAGATGATCTCAGTCTTCTGGATAACTATGTCGAGGTATCCTGTTCAACTCGCTCATAGTTTAGTAACGCTGATTTGAGAGTGTTTAAGGTTCAAATAAATTGATAAAACCTTTTGATATAAAGAATGTTTGATTTTATGCCCCATTAATCAATTGAGACATATCATACCTGATCCTTTAATTCTAGTTTAAGTGCATGCGTTGATTGTCCTATAATGTTGCTTAGGTGGGCCAGTGCTAATGACACCAGCGTTGTAACATTTTTACAGATCACACTACAGCAGCATATCCAACCATCATCTCACATCTCAACTGCAGACTTACAAACAAAGTCTATGACCAACGACACAGCAAAATTCTTTTAATTTTCTTTCCGACTCATTTTAAAGAACTGCATCACAAACATGACATCCGGCTCAATATGGGCCCGATTCAAAGGCCAGCCAACTGTTGTAAAAGCAACGGCGCTGAACCTCATTGGCTTCGCGACGTGGATTCCTGTGATTGCGTGGTTCAATCTGCACGTCGCTGAGCTGACAGTCGTGGATGGGCCGTCCATGTACCCCTTTATGAACTCGGATAAGGACTCGACGCTGAGGAGGGATGTGATCTTCAACTACAAGTGGTCGCCTCAGGAGAATCTGCAGAGGGGCATGGTGGTCACATTGAGGTGAATTGTCCCCGAATTTGCTTTATGCATTTCTGGGGAGTGAAACTGATGGGCAGTGCTAGGAGTCCGTTTCATCCAGAGGTCATTGCCGTCAAGAGGGTGGTTGCCCTAGAAGGGGATGTGGTCAAGACGAAGCATCCGTATCCGGTCTCAACAGTGAGGATACCGCCGGGACATGTTTGGGTGGAGGGAGATGGACCGCCGGGGTCAAGCCTGGACAGCAATACATATGGACCGATATCGAAGCGCCTTTTAACGGGGAGGGTAACGCATATTGTGTATCCCTTTAAGAAGTTTGGGCCAGTAAAGTGGTGGGAGCATGAGAGACCTTTGGTGGAGTGAGGGCAACAACTTGGAGGAGCTACAACATGTAATATGATATTTGTATAGGTAAACAAAGAATCACGTATATACCATATAGAAACGGGAAAAAGTACAAATCATGATTATGGTTGTCATACTAATTAGTTCATTCATATAGATTAAAAACATGAGGTTCTATAACCATCATCCTCTCTCATCATCAATAGAGGGCTATGATCGCCACAAGTTCTAAAAATATAGCGCTCAATTAACGGTTATCGCCCTATAAAGGCTCTGCCAAGCCACAGCAGTCCATCCGATAAGGCAATTGTGGCTCTGCTCGGCGATTCGGCCGGCGCTGTTGCACCCTTAAACCGTCTCCAATCATCCAATCACAGCCAAATATCTCAAGCAAAAAAGTTCTCAAGAGCCCACGCGACAAAAACGGAACCCGACCAAGTGCGAAGGGCAAACGAAACTGACGTATTTCTTTCTTATATGCGACTTTTCTTTTTCTCATCATCTCCTTTTCTTTGCTTTGGGAGTTTTAGCCAAATAGCGCAATACCGGTTTTATTTCGCTGTGTCGGTTTATTAGAAGGGGAAAACTCCCTGGTTTCTTTTTTTCGTACCTTTTTTCTCTTTCTTTCTCTCTTGCAGGGTAATTTGGGGGGTGGGCTGCAAATGTCCGAGGGGCTCTCGACAAATTCTCGGTTTTCTTCGCTTCCTAGTTTCTCGACGACAACAACTTCGACAACAACAACGACGACGAGCGCAGCTCCGACTGACGCTGCAACGGCCAACAGTGGCCGCGCCAACACCCTGGATCATCGTCATGCCGGTCAAAACCCAATTGCCCTGCCTGAATCTCTTTCTGCAGGGTTTGTCAACGACGGCTACAACATGAAGTCTGAAGATATCGAAGCCGAGGGGCGGCCGCCTTACCTCCATGTTCGTCTTCCCCGCTCAACTATATGCCGGCTTCTTTCGGAATCAATCTGAATGCTCGCATACGGTTTTTTTTTGGTATTTTTGGAGGGGCAGGATGTGCTGACTGGGATACTTCACAGGCCATGCTTGCGGGTGGTATTGGAGGATCAACAGGAGACATGCTGATGCATTCGTTGGATACCGTCAAAACGCGACAGCAAGGCGACCCTAACATGCCACCGAAATACACATCCTTGGCACGATCTTACCAGACAATATGGCGACAAGAGGGGATATCGAGGGGTCTGTATGGAGGTTGGATCCCTGCGCTGAGCGGTTCGTTCCCAGGAACAGTGCTCTTCTTCGGATCGTACGAGTGGACAAAGCGATTTTTAATAGATCATGGTGTCCAGCAGCATATTGCGTACCTCTCGGCCGGTGAGTTGCGCTTACAATTGAGTGGGTTGTGTTGATAAACTTGCTAACCTCGTCATGCTTTAGGCTTTGTCGGTGATCTCGCCGCTTCCGTTGTCTACGTCCCCTCCGAAGTGCTCAAAACTCGCCTGCAGCTCCAAGGCCGCTACAACAACCCCCATTTCGCATCAGGCTACAACTACCGCGGAACCCTCGACGCCGCCCGAACCATTGTTCGCACTGAGGGCCCATCTGCCCTCTTCTACGGCTACAAGGCCACTCTCTACCGAGATCTCCCCTTTTCGGCGTTTCAGTTCATGTTCTGGGAACAATTCACCGCGTGGGCAAGGAAATACAAGCAGAGCCGCGATATCGGCATGCCCCTGGAGATGCTCACGGGCGGAGCCGCCGGTGGTCTCGCGGGTGTATTAACATGCCCCCTTGATGTCGTCAAGACCCGCCTGCAAACACAAATCAACACCCCCACGGCAGAACCCGAGCCTGCAACCAGGCACGCCAAAGACCCCAGTCCGCAGAAGCGCTCAATATCAACATCCTCACCTAGCACACATAGACCTCAGCCTGGCGCAACCCCGTTAAGAACATCTTCCGTCATCACGGGTCTGAGGGTCATTTACCACACAGAAGGCCTCGGCGGCTGGTTCCGCGGTGTGGGCCCGCGTGGTGTGTGGACATTCATCCAGAGCGGGTGCATGTTGTTTTTATATCAGAGACTTGTTCGTCAATTAGACGTTTGGATGCCCCTGGAGCGGGAGGAGTTATAGACCATTTACTTTTTCACCCCTGAAGGCTTTTCAACACATCAGCAAACGAGGGTAGGTGATGATTATAAAAAAAGGGGGGTTATCATGGAAAATGGATATATTTTGTGTACAGATAAAAAAATCAAGACAGGGCATGAGGCACAAGGGCGCAGCTAGGGAGGGGCGAACCAGTCCGCAACATTGTTCGGCGTTGGGGGAATAGACGGGATGACCAACGGGTGTTCGAAACTTTACTCAAGACTACTACTATATAGAGAGCATGGGATATATGCTAAAATCTCCATCTACTAATTCTATGAATCATGAAGAAGTTATGTTGGCTGTGAAATTGAAGAGTGTGTTTGTGGATAGAAACATTCTCCTAGAATAGAAACTTTCCCCCTTTTTGGGAGCGAGGGAGTATGAAAGATGAGAGAGTAAATATGAGCCATGCATGGGGTATCTACAAAAATTTCACACCAAGTGAACATCAAAAAGCCATTACCACTTCCAGTTCTATATCAGACCAGATTCCCAAACAAACAAATGCCAAATGCCAAATGTACCTGCAGCGCCAAAGAACACCACCACCTTCCCCCCTGAGCAAAAAAAAAAAAAAAAGAAGAAAAAGAAACTTTTATGCATCAACATCGCTCTCCTCCACCGTATTCACCACGTCAAAGTCCCCGAGCCGGGACATCATCTCATCCCGAGCTACGCAAATCACCATGGCCATGGTGAGGGCGTTCCAGACGCTCTGTTTGTAGTCCTTGAGGTCGATGTCGACGTGGAAGCTGACGTAGCCCGTGTCGCCGCGGGAGGAGTCGACGGTCATGATGAAGACCGAGGTCTTCACGATGAAGAGGCCGTAGACGACGGGCGGGCGGCGGCGGTATTCGCTGCTGAATGGCTGGGGGGACTTTGGTAAGGGAGGAGGAGGGGCGGGGGATATGTCCGACATGGGTGTGTCTTCGTCCTCTTCCTTGATGACTTCTAGTTTCGCCTTGTGCTTAGCTTTGCGGCTGTTGGTGCGCTCAAGTCTTAGATCCTCCTCCTCGGGCTCGAGTTTTATCCTCTTCATCCCCTCGTTTTGTGCCGGCACGCCCGCCTCCTCGCCAGTCTCAAACATCTTGAAGAAGACATTCATGAGCCCAAAGGCCCTGGCCTTCCAGCCCTCCTTTTTCTCGCCCCTACCCCTCCTACCACTACTAGTACCGTTACCATTGCCGCCTCCTCCTCCTCCTCCTCCTCCTGGGGATTCAAACTCGACTTCTCGGTTGATCTTGAGGTACTCGCGCTGGAGGCGGGCCAAAGCTCGCATACGGTTCTCGATGATGCGCGTGACGCCGGCTTCACCTTCCTTGGAGTCGATGATCTCGGCGATGATGTTGGGGACGACTTCGAGGTGTGAAAAGGAGCCGTCCTGGGCCGCCCAGGTGATATAGCTGTCGAGACACTTTTTGACCATGAGGGGTGCCTTGTGAGGGAGACCACATTGGATGACGGTTCGGACGTTGGCGGTTAGGTCGATGAGCCGAGTCAAGGCCATGGTAGCTGTTTTCTGTTAGTAAAGAGGTTCTTCATGCTTATGATCGGGATGCTGACCTCTAAACTCCCGGCAGTGTGCGTAGATGATGGGCTTCGCCCACTGATCAGTACTGAAGCACCTCTCCGATATAGGGATACCCCTAAAGTCAATCCCCCAAAACGACGGGAGAATAGGCAACTCCTGTCGGAGATACAAAATCTCAAACAACCTCTCCTCATCCCTCGCCCACGTGCTCGCCCCGGGGTACAGCTTCTTCTCCATCTCCATCTCCTGCCGCACCATCTCATCGATCCAAAACCCGTACTCTGTAAACATTGCGAGTTCCGGATCTTCCTCTTCCTTTGCCAGCTTCTCGTCGTCGTCATCCAGTCGCAAGTCTCTAAGCTTGGATGAGTCCGAGCTATCTGGCGAAGACCACTCGAATTTTTCGGGTCCGTCTTCATTTTCGTTCAGTCGGGGAGTTCCATGGCCATTGGCTTCTGATATTGGAGTTGCATGAGGGTCTGTTTGATTGTCCATTGTGAAGACATAAATAACACGAGAGCGCACAATACGTTTGCTTTGTCAGAATGAAGAAAAAGGAAAAAGAAAAAAGAAAAAGATTCGACAGATGAAGGGACAACAATGGTGAGGTTTTCTTTGAAGAATTCTTTTGTATTGAAGATTGTGTCTAAGGTAGAGACTCTGACGTCTCGCCGTTGTGGTTGGATGTTGCCAGTACTTGACAGCTGCGCATGGCGGAAGAAATAAAGGAAAGTCCCCTGTATTATAAACGCTAGTGCTATATCCCACTTCAAAGAGTGCATTCAAACAGAGTGTATGTCTTCAAGCAAAAAAATGGACCTTTATTTTCTTGTCAGTTCCATCAAACCAAACGGACATCGGCTTCACTTTCCAATCACCAAAGAAGTGCGGGAGTGGTTGCATGAGGGGTGCACGTATCACTCTGCATGACGATCATGGCTCAAGTGAAGGTGGCGGCTTATGTAATACAGTCTTGACTGAGTCTGCTGGAAGAACTCTGCGCCGTTTGAGCCAATCAAAGAACGCGACACCCCACGGAAATTCTTCTCAATTCAAGGTTCAATTCAAGGTGTGCCTGTCGATGCTTGATGCGACAACCTCCACGACAAATAAGCAGTCATGGCGGAAGCAGTAAAGGCAGCGGCACGCCAATTGCCCGGCTTTAGGCTCGGGCGGAAGCAGGTTTACCTGTAAGATAATTCGCTAGGCAATGCACATATCATGCGCAGCACTAACCTTCTCATAGGCCAAACCACATCATTACCTTTCTCCGAAAAGAGCATCTCCCACCAAACGAGGCGTGCTTCCAGGTCCCGCTCCGATTCACAAAGTTCGATCTCAGGGACTACCTGTGGAATCTCTACAGTGTCGAGGTCCGACAGGTCCGGTCGTACGTCAAGGAGCAGCCCCTCACCCAGCGCAGCGACCATTCTCGTTCGTGGTACCGACCACTGCCCCTCAAGATCATGACCGTCGAGCTGGACAAACCATTCCAGTGGCCGGACGCACCGGCGGATCTGACGCCTTGGAACAAGGAGCTGTGGGATATGCGCGAGGTGGACAGAGAGGAGCAGAGTGATCTTCAACATATGCACCAACAAGGAAAGGTACCGCTTCTAAGTGCGGACGCTTGGAATAAGGAGCGGACACAACTATCGAGCCTGGCTAAGAAAATGCTATCCGGGGAGGTCAAATGGGAAAACAATGTTGCCTTGGATCCAAAGTGGGACAAGGTACTAGACAAGAAGGTGGCAAAGACGGGGACAAAGACAGCAGACACAACCCCAACAGCATGAAATTGATGACTTTTTTCTTCTTTTTCCGAGCGTTTCCAAGGCAGAGGATAAACCAGGACAGTACTGGCGATTTAGGCGGGCCATTGTATGATTTAGCAGGCATAGCAAGACCCGGCGTAAAATTTGGGCAGTCGATAAATCAAGACAACGCATAGCCGTATTAGGCGCAACCATCTTAAAAGCCAGATCTTCAGGCAGGCATTTAATGCATACCCTTTCAAAGGTAGGCATGAAGACGTTGAACCCAAACTCGCCGCAAGACACGCATTCTCGTGAACATGGGGTGTGTGGGATCCGAGACAAAGGGTGATGAGCTATCATCCCAGATTATGCAAGGGTTTTCAGCATGATTGAGGCGTTCTTTCTCATCTCTCTATATACAGGCACTACTTCCACTATAACCCCCATCCCGTGACAGGTCCGGGAAAGACGGGTAAGGGACCGAAAGTCGAGATGTTGCGAATCCGCAAACCGTTTTAGGAGAAATTCTATCTAGCTCCCTTGACGAACTTTAGATGGGCCGATAGGGTATCCTAGATAATTCCATCTGACCAGGACACCCGACAGGAACGGCGAAGCGTTCAATGGTCTGCCAAGGAGAGCGATCTAAGACAACCTTTCAGAAAGCCATTTTTGTAGGATAAATTATGAGATGTTGATGAGGGATGTTTGTTGAACAATCTCATCTATGCAAGTAGCTCTTGAGTATATCAGTAAATGATTGAAGCGTGTAGGTGATGGATGGGAGAAGGAGAAGAGAGACGAAAGAAGAAACTGAGCAACTTTATAGACGCTAGTTCCGACGACATAGCTCACCACTTATGTTGAATCCTCTCGCTGGAGATTTACTGAGTAGTATTACTTGAAAATAGAAGCTATTTGTCTTTCTTCTCAACAATATAAATTAAATAATGAGTCTTAAGGTTATCTGAATGTATGGCGTATGAGTTCTTCAAGGACGCGGAAGTGTGAGTCAAAGCCCAGGCTCCCTCGGGATGGTTGTTACCCAGCACCGAGTCAACACCCGACATCATTAGGTACATTTGAACAAACATCATCAAGCACATCTATTTCCATCGGAATTAAAGATACAGTTTACAAGATTTCAAGATAATCTAGCGATGCCATGAAAATGGGGCACTCACTATGGCCCCTTTTGCGTATTAACAGAAAAGTAAAAGCGCTTAAATGCTACCCAGGGGGTGTACATGTATCTAAACAGGGAGGAGCTCTTGAATACCCCATTTAAGTATAACATGTGCTGTTATGTGATGGATGAAGAACATCGGTTGTGTCTGTTCAAGGTACAGAATGTCAAAATTTATTAGAACCACAACAGAAACAGACGAACAGAGGAAATTTAGGCAACAATCCATCTTTACACGAGCTGCTACGAACCAATGCCATCTGGTTCCGCAGGTAACTAGCCTAATACTGTCCGTTTAGATCGAAAACAGCCGTCTACGCCTCCACTTATACCGGGTGGCGATGTGCTTGAGAATATGGCAGATCAAGTAATAGGGGGCACCAAGAGACGACGGGAGGAATCGAGAGTGACAGAAGAAATTGAAGGCCATGTGAGAACACGCCACAGTTATACTTCTAGACATTCACTGTCATCTCAATTATTAAGACCGATGGTAACATTCCTTCGAGGTTAACCACATATAATAACCACTCCATTCACCGTTAATCAGATCTACTAGCGATACGAGTCGAACCCATCATATTCATCATATACTCTATCGCAGCGCTTTCCATATGTACACAGTAATGCTATCTAATTCTATCCATGTTCACAACTCCCTGGGGTAATCCCCGTGCCGAAACTCATCTCAATATAGTATCGCTTGACAAAACCACAAACGCCAATCCAATTGCCCAATCTGCTTTTCTTTAAATCCCGAAAAAGAGCTTCATTCGTTCGTACGTGTAGAAGCTGACCGCCGCCATGGGTATCACCTTGACATATCCAATCGTAAGCCCGATAAAGAAACCACGGAACCCTCGCTCCCGGAAGATCATAGACGCCGTCTCTCCAATTCGCAAGCGATGACCATCACCGACAGCACCACCAACTTGCATGCGCCGCCGGATAACTTCCAGGGGATAAGAAACCGTCTGGGAAATCATGCCTGCAACACCGCCCGCTAAAAGCTCAGCCCACGATCGCAGTGGCGTACGTTTTCCAGCCTTGTGGTTCTCCTTTTTCAGGAGAGTTGTGTATTGCGCGACAGAAGGATGTCGCAACAGATCGGTCATGGTGTCGTGGGTGAGAAAGGACATGCCGGCGTACGGCAGCATGCCAAGAAGGGTAGAAGAGAAGCCTCGATAGAAGTTGATAAGGCCTCTTTGGGGAGAAACGAATTGAACCGCAGCACCTGTGGCGTCTACAGCTTTGGCGATTGTTGGAGCATTCGGTAGCTTGGTGGCTTTGTCGGCAGGGTGTTCGTTGTAAATTTGGCGGCATATGGAAGATAATGAAGATCGACCATCACGCTTCGTTTCGAAAGCAAGACGGACTCGAATGACTTCAAGAGGGTATGTGAAGAAGACGGAAGTGACACCAGCAAGACTGCCGCTCACTAAACGTCTCAATGGCGTCTCGTGGTTTTTCGAAGGGATGATGACTGCGCGGATTTGTTCATACGCCAGGAACTTGATGCCGGCATAGGGGAAAATTCGTAAGAGTGTTGCAGAGTGTCCTCGGAACAAGCCCCCGCTACCCTCGTGGAGGTATATGTCCTTCATCGCAGCAGCGACACCAAAGGAAGAACCGGAATACTTTGCGAATTGAGGGTTGCCGGCTTGGAAGAGGATCTTGACACGATCAAGGGGCGCCACCATTGTCTTGGCCTGTTTGACCAACATTAGCACATATTTTTCTTGAACCTGCAAATATGACACCTACAGCGCATCCCGCTAGACCTCCAGCAACACCGGATCTCCAGACATAATCCCACGTTCGAGTTTTTGTGCGCGGCGCAAGCGCTTCGTCGTCTGTAGGACAAATGGCGGGATCCTTCTTAAGATTGTTGATCGGAGCGGTAGCAGCGTTAACTACGGCAACACCGTGTTGGCGAGCCTTGTCGCGCGCTATATCCGACATGGACGCATGGTCTATGTATGTCGAGGGCATCACGAGTTGCGCTCAGCACCGAGGGCTGATTAGAGTGAGGACGAAAGGGTATGAAGGTTTACGAAGCCCGCATACCCGCTGGAATTGGCCTTGAGTCGAATCCGTGTAAAGAAATGCAAGGTTAAAAGGGAAGAGTAAGGAATCAGAATGCCAAGTAGGGAGGTGAACGAAAGTTGCCCACGTTTAAAACGTTGCGACGCAGAAAAAGAAATAAAAGACGATGGTGGTGGTGGTGGAATTTCCGGTTTATTGCGGGTAGGTGAGAGAGACGTCATTCGCCGCTCAGCAACAGTGGTCTCGGGTCAGTCGCCAGTGAGTGGTCACGCTGGCTTTTAGAGCATCTGGATTTTTCTAGGGGACCTTTTCAGGGCGTGGGGGTTCTTGAAGCCACCTGCAGCCGAGGATTACCGAAAATTACTGTAATCTTGTTAATCAGTGGCCTCGATAGGTTCGCTAAGCCGCTCACTCACTGCAGAGGGTTCTGGGTTCCGGGCTCCCTTGCATTCCCTGAAACCCACGGGGCCCCCTTCTAAAGGGAGGGACGTTATCAGTTGGTTAGTCCAGCCATGGATTGCTTTCATATCTTGGCCCCAGGACAAAATCTCGGAATGCCTTGAACCTTTCCGCTGGTCCGGCCGGTTCATAGACATCCAGCCACTGTACACCAAAACATATTGGATGCCTACACATCATCAGCACTTCATATGCTAAAAAATCACAAACACATGTGAATCCGTTCGGCTCAGCAGGAATGAGCACCCCATCCTCAATCCTCTTCCAAAGCCAGGACTCCTCCATCCTCCTCCTCGATATCCCGAGGTCTCTTGAAGAGGCACAAGTCTTGCCGGGACAACCACCAAGGACACGAATCTACTCAGACGCTCCACCGGCTAAACCGTTCCGTCTTCCGGAGCCGAAAGATGGAGCCTCGACAGATTGGCCACCGCCATCCCCGGCCGCGCAAGTAGCCGATTTGATGGCCTCTGCAGCCGCCCAGAACGCCTTGGACCAACTAAATCACGGTTATTCTGGCCCCTTCTGTCTACCCCGGCTTTCTCCCCCAGACGGTGCAGCTTCTCCCGAAGAACCGGTCAAGATTCCCCACGGGGCTGAATATCTGAATGGCTCGATTCAGGAGATGAGACAGACTTTCCTTGATAAGGCGCCCCGGTTTCGGCTCATTGTCCTTGATCCCCCTTGGCCAAATAGATCCGCGCGTAGGAGAACAAACAGCTATAATACGGTTGCCAATCTCGCAGAGATGCGTCAGCTGCTCTCCGACATTCCAATATCTTCTCACCTGGCGGATGATGGCTTAGTGGCCATGTGGATTACTAACAAACCAAGCATTCTGGAGCTTCTTACATCACCAACCGGCCTCTTTTCATCCTGGGGATTGGAACTCGTGACCGAATGGACCTGGCTCAAAATCACCGCCTCTGGAGAACCGCTTTTTGACATGGAATCACGATGGAGAAGGCCGTGGGAACGACTACTCATTGCCAGACGCGTTGGTTCCCGGACGCCTCCCACTCTCAGGTCCAAAGTCATCGTCGCGGTCCCAGATACGCATTCGAGGAAACCAAACCTACGGGGACTCTTCCAGGCCATCCTTGGCGAGGGCTATCCCGCTCTTGAAGTGTTCGCCCGCACACTCACCGCCGGCTGGTGGAGCTGGGGAAATGAAGTCCTGCGCTTCCAGGGACCGCAGCATTGGACCGCCGTTGAGTAGAGTCATGGCATCTCGATTTTCATTCCCGTTTAACCGTCAATACCCGCCTCGGCCACATGTCCCGATAGCTACCGTAAATATACACATGCTCGAGGACTCCTTTAGCCGGACACTCGGTGATCTCTCGGGATTGTCACTGAGGGAGGCGGAAAAGCGAGTTTGGTGTAGGGAGGAGTTCCTAGCCCATGCTGAAGAGTCTCATGGGATACGGCAGGTTATTGCGGAAGACATAGCCGTTTCCCAGCACAACTCTTATATAGCGAAGTGGCAATAAGAATCCAGAGCAGCGGTGGGAATCCGAAATTATTTGAGAAATATAGAATGACGAAGAGGGCGATAGTTAGGTAAGTCTTCCTGCTTCGCAACGACTTTGTACATCTAAATCTGCACAAAGCTTCCACTTATACTCCATATCGACTTGTCTCAACAACGGCACTACAATGGCTTCACAAAGAAATTTACATCGCCCGCAGCATCGTGGTTGGTATACAAACTTGCCACGCTTGTGACCTACATTATGTTCCTGGGGAGAGCAGCAACCCTCGACGGCATCTTTATCCACCTTCTATCCTTTCGCGATAGCCTCAAGACTATCTACATATGTCTAAGAATGTCAAAGAACGATGATGGATCGAGATGCGGATGACTAATTTCCCATTCATTCTTTTAGTTTCTCTACGCATTCTTACAGGTCACGATCAAGTTGTTTGCTAGGTGCACGGATGAAGCTTTGTTACTGCATGCTGCAGTCTGCAGTCATATAGCTGCAAACGGAAATTATCAATTCACATCCCTACGGGAGTAAACAAGGGAAAATGCTTTAACCCATGCATACGTGGGTGCCTGTTAGGTTTGTTGCATCTTCTTTGTCCTTTCAGCTTCTAGTACTTGATATAACAATTTTACATATTGACTGAAGTCATCACGCAAGACGCAGGTGCTTCTGACCTGCCTATAAACTACATTCTCATGCTTTGGCATCTTCTACCTTCTCTCGAGTTGTCAAATTCCAAAGGCTTTGCCAGCTTTTCTCCTTCAATCCTCACAACGCTGTTGAGATTACCATCGGCATCATGGTTCAACTACTAGGTCTCAGCAACGAGATCCTCACCATAGTGGCCCAGTCACTCTGTCCTCATTGTGAAGGATCATGCAAAGATATCACCTCTCACCGCGAGGCCCAGACCGCACTTTCGAGATTATCAAGAACATGCAAAACTCTCCGCAACATCTCCCTGCCTATTCTATACCATGTTGCCGTTGCCTCCGACCGGAATTTTTTACGTCTGACATGCAACATCACACAACGACCTGACCTTGCCAATGGCTGAAGATGGCTGAAGATTCCTAGTGCTCGTCATGCATGCTCAATACGTGGCTGGGACGAGTTCCCTGATAGTGCGGTTCTTTCCGATTACCAGACTGCCATGATTAAAAAGGAGCGAAATCTCACACTTTGGGAGGAAATAGATTCAAGTCCTTTTGATAGCTACGATGTTGAAACTCTCCTGCGGCTAGAATACCTCTCCACAGCTATTCTAAACAGTGCCTATAATGTTGAGCGCCTTGTGATTGAGTCGGACCACATATTCAGACCGAGATACATGCCATTACGTCTACCTCGCCTAACAGACTTCAAATTTGTGTTCAGGGAGTATCGATTTATCGAACTGCCATGCTATGACATGTTATGGGCTGCAACTACCGCTGCAGCGACGCCGATGCTGAAAAGTTTTACTGGCATTTCACTTGACGACATAAGGCATATTCAGGTGGCCATGAACAATCTCACAGAATTGCACCTAAAAGGATGTTCTCTTGATTATTCAAGCATTGAAATTCTTTCCGACAGTCACACAGAACTCGAATCATTCTCTTACAGTTCTGGCGCTGTGGTTTTGATGAGGGACGACGAGGTATCACCTCTCCAGATTGCACAGTTGCTCAACTCCCATCGGCGCACTCTCAAACATCTATCCTTGGAATTTTTAGGCGGAAAATGGCATCTCCTTCAAGCCAAAGGCGGAACAATTCGCACCTTGGCGGAATTTCAAGCACTCGAAACGCTCCGTGTGGACGGTGCTGTCCTCAAACACGACCTCCCTGGAGATGAAGAACACTCTTTATTCACAGAACTGCTCCCATCTTCCATAAAAAGGTTCACCATATTAGATACAGATCCTTTGGAAAACTTTTGCGAAAGCCTGGAACACCTCTCCGAAACAGGTGACGGTAGATTCAGCAAGCTTGAGAGGGTGCACGTGGCAATCGGTAACGGACTGACGGATTTAGATCCAGATGAACTGCAGGCCGCTGAGTGCAATTTTGATGAGACCGGGATAGAGTTTACCTATTCAACCTTTAGGAGAAGAGCTAATGGTCATACTATTGATGTTCTACGTCCGCCAATTGAGGAGGATGAATAGATGGGCATGGGACGTCGCGCAAGACGCTGCATGGAGTTGCCATGAAGGGGGAAGAACGTAAACTGTCCATGCCTTTTTTTGTGACAAAGTTTATGCATTTAGTGGATTGAGATTTTAAGATAGACGAATAATTAAATAATTCAATTTATCAACTGTTACGCACGCAATTATAAATGGGGACAATACATATCGCCCATCTGAAGGTGACGTTGCTGCTCTGCACGCTGATTGGCCAGCAAGCTCTACCCTTGGAGTTTAGCAACGGCTCCGTCGCTAGCCTCACAGCCTTGTCAGGGTCGAGCTTCCTCTTCTCCTTCAACACCATCGCCGACATCGCGAACATCTCCAAATATTCACCCGCGATATAGCCTGACCCTCGCCTGGCTATTTCGCTGATAATTTCATCGGCACATATTATTTCGACTTCAAAACCCATATACTCCCCCTCCCCGGTGCTACCAGGCTTCACCTCCCAGCAACCTCTCAATCGCGTCCATCATGGCTCCCGCCGACCATGATCCGCTCATCCTCCTCCGCCAATCCATCTCCGCCGGCAAGCCCTTCATCCCCAGCGCGTCCTCCGACCCCTCCAGCCCAGAGGTGCCCCTCGCGCAGGCGTCTCACCTCCAGTTCTCCGGCCTGGCCCTCGCCCTGCCCATAGACTGCCCCACGCGCTTCGTCTCCAGCGACAAGCCGGTCGATTTACGTAGTATTTACTTTGCCTGGCTGAACCGCGAGCTCGCCATCCCCGAGTACAATGCCTCGTCCACGACGCTCAACGACGCGCTGGCGGCCAACGGGGCGAGCGGGAAGGTGCAGAACTTGGGATTCATCGAGAGGCTGGATCTGATTACCTGGCTGGAGGGCGCCAGCGAGGAGAGCGAGTACATCAAGCCGCTCGCCGGAGACGGGGATGCTGCTGCTACGGGTGCGGTGCCCGTGGCAAAGACCGGTGCTGCGGCGGCGGGCGCGCAGGCTAGGTCGGGGAAGGGAACTTTGGACCCAAGACTGGCGAGCGTATACGATGGGGAGCGAAGGATGGGTGACCGCAATACGGTCTTGAGAGGCATCAAGCCTACTGTAAGTGGCGTCCAACGTAATCCCCAAGCTGCTTGGTCGCGAACACCGATGCTAACTCTGTCAGGACTTTTCTCATGTGCGGAAACTCGCTGTTCCTTTTATCCAGAAAAAGACCCAGTCATCATCCGCCATGGGATCTAGCCAATCCCTCTCCATTAACCAAAAGGGTCCAACCCGACGCCCCGATCCCATCATCCTCCTCTCCCCCTCGGCCTCGTCCCTCCTCCGCATGTCCAACGCCCGATCCTTCCTCGAGGATGGCAAGTTTGTTCCCCCGGATGCCGGCGCCTCCACCGCCAGCATGCTGCACGTCCAGCGCATCATCCCAGCCATCGATCCCAACCGGCCCATGCGCTTCATTCTGGTCGAGGGGTCGGAGCAGTTCAAGCCTGAGTACTGGAACCGCATTGTGGCGGTGTTTACGACGGGTCAGACGTGGCAGTTTAAGAATTACAAGTGGAGCAATCCCAACGACTTGTTCAAGCATACGATGGGCGTCTACGTTGGATGGCGGGGGGACCAGGCCCCCGAGAACATCCGCGGTTGGGGGCACCGAGTAGTGACTACGAGCGTTGACCGCTGGAGGGGAGAGGATGACGTGGCGTCCCGTTTCAGGGACAAGGAGGTTGTCGAGCAGATTTGGAAATCCATTGAGCTGAACATGCGAAGCAAAGGATGGCGAAAGGACGCTGCTCCGGCGTCGATATAGGGAGCGCAATAATGGTTGTGACTCGGGGACTGGGGAAGCAGGGCTTGGGGGCGGCGGCGCCACCAGGTGACTGGATCAGGAGAAGAATGAAGTGGCAAAAAAATAAGAGGAAAGACTTTATGTATAATTACTTTGGGGGAACAAGTTTGTTTGTCCTTTTCGCATTGGGATTGGAGACCAAGAGCGATGGCGTTGGGCTTTTTCATGGAATTTAGACTCGAGATGGAAAACACTGAAAAAGAATATGTGCCAACTTGATGTTGAATTCGAGGTTATGCTAGTATGAGTGGCGTTGTGTGTATCCAAATGTGTTGTCCAGATGCTTTCACATGTTATCTTGCATGTCTTCCGTATCGTCCGTATCGTCCCTCTTGTCTTGCTGTCTTGCTGTCTCTGCCATGGCTCTACTTCATCTAGAAGATCAATTCAGTTCCTATCCTCATGAGCATGCAGTTTCTCTCACGGCTACGGAGTGCATGAATGATAACCCAGAAACAGGTCAGCGTTATACCTGTAGATGAGCAAAAAGGCAAAGAGGAATTGCTCTCGGTGGAAGTTTATCAGAGAAAGATGATGAGTAAACCCACAGCCCCTTCACCAATCCCAAACACAAAAACCGTTAAATATCAAGTGCTTTTCTCGAGTCATCCCCTTGCTCCATCGTGGGCATATAATCACCCAAAGCCATGTTCTATATCGCCTTTGTTTACATACACTACAGTAGACTCGTGGGAATGGACTTGCCTTTCCACGGGATTGTCCCCATTTCTTGGCTTGACTGATATGAGAGCTCACATGGATATAATCTATACTATCAAATGAGCCAAGAATTACCCAATCTACAAGTATTTACCAAGTCATGTTCCACATCACATCTACTTTATCTTGACTCGTCCACCCCCAGATTCATCCATGATGGACTCATCACATCTCATCACCCCATCTCGTCACCTCATCTCGTCACCCCATCTCACCGTAACTAACCCACCCAAGCCCCCAACCAAATCAGCAAAACACACAAGGAACAAAAAAGATAAAAAGACAAAGAACATCACCGACTCAGTCCCCAACCGGACATCCAACCACCAAAAGATCATCCAAAAATATCCGATCCCCGTATCTTCAATCCCCCTTTGGTGCAAACTCATCCAGAGGTGAGATTTCAATACGATGGGGGGGAAGATTACTCTATAACATAATCACATATAGCTTACCTACCGAGGTAGATAACAAAAAAGGGAACTCAAAGTAGAGTTAATAGGAAACGCTCCAAAATATGAATGTGAATATGTCTTATGATATGCTCGAAAAAGAGAATCTATTGAACAAAGTCATGTCTACCCCTTCTCTCTCCTCGACTCGACTCACTTTTCTCACAAACGACCCCATCTCATAATTTATGGAATCATTTCGCGTCGTCCCTTTTTTTCTATGACGTATCAGACACACGGTCACCCTCTCATCCACCCCCCCTTATCCCGCAATATTGAGTCAATCATCCTCCATCCCCTCGTCCATCTTCGACTCACAATTTCACACTCCCCCCTCAGCTCTCTCTCCTATGGCGCCACAGGAAGAAAGAGAGAGAGAGAGAGAGACAGAAGTGAACCCTTGAACAGCGATCCAAGCGTGCGAGCCAATTTGATTCGGAGGTCAAGTCCGGCTCCAACCTGCCTTTCTCATTGGACCAGCTACGAAGAACACAACAAAGACTCTTGGCGCAAAAAAAAAAGAAAGAAAAAGAAAAAGGCTGTCCTCTTGCCCGTTGCCAAGGGTAGCTCGCCCGCAAGCACGCTTCGTCGTTCGCGAGCTGTCTTTTCCCATGTCTCACACGAACGATATCCTTCCCTTGCCCCCCCCCATACTCCTCGCACCTGAACATGAACTGACAAGTAAAACGTCCATGCACCTCATTCCACCAAGTCAGGTTCAAGTTCAGCACAAAAAGCCATGTAAGAAAATAAGAGAGACAAAAAGAAGAAAAAGGAAAGAAAAAGGGCAATACAACCATGGCATCATCTCGGTGACCGATTCGGTTGCCGCCCCCTTCTCCCTCCCCCCCTAGCATCGTGAGATCTGATGAGTCATTATGTCAATAAAATAAAATACTTGTAAAACCAAACCCCATCCATGTTTTCCCTCGCAAAGACCATGCATCGCATATACACACACACCCCTCGCCATGCAGTGAGTGAGTGGACGGGCAGGCAGCCCAGAAGCGCAAGGGAACAAAAAAAAAAGACCAAAACCAAATATGTCATTTCTTCTAGAAGGAATCCTTCGCCGACGCCACCGGGCCGGACTCTTCAATCCCCCGTATCAAACAGGAAACATTCTGGAACTTCTAGCGTCATTCCATATTGAGGGTGTGTGAATGTGTGCGTGTGTGGCGTCAGAGGGTAACACCTTGAAACGCCAGCTTCAGAATGTTTCAGGCAAATCACCATGAACAATCAACTAACCAATGCCTTGCCATGTCGCAATTTGCCAGATGGTGTGGTTCGAAAGAAGGAAAGAAAAATTCATTTATCAAGGATTGGCGATCGGGCACGCCCCCTCCCCGAGGCCCTGTCGGAGCAAATCAAAAACAAGAAAAGAAAAAAAGAAAAAGGAAAATGCATTGAAGAAAAAGCCGAAATGTCGACAAACCAAGGGGGGAACCCGTGGAGATCGAAGAATTGCACGCTTCGTCGCCCGTTCGGCACGTGTACTCACGGAGATCCCGTACCTGCATGGGCAAACACACAAAAGCAAAAAAAGAAAGAAAAAGAAATGCCCAACAGGGCTCTGCAGTAACCAACACAGCCAGCATGCAGCATACGGGTTAATGCAACAGCATAAATGCACAAGACCCAAAAAGAAGAAGAAAGAAGAAGAAAAGAAGAATCTTCTCCACAAGTTTAGGGTGAAACAGAAAAAAACACGTTTTTGCCTGGGTAAATGCAACGTCAACGGCCCTCTCTCTCCCCTCTCCGTCCTCCCTGGCCACCGCAGCGGAAGCAGCGTGATGCATCCGAATATGTGCCCCCTTGACGCCTTGGACGGGGGATGGGCAAACTCCCGGCCGACAGTCCGAACAGGCATTCGAGAGAGAGAAAAACAAGGCTAAAGAAGAAAGTAAGGGACAAGGAGAGAGAAAAAAGCGACGAAAGCAACTTAGGAAATGCCCGATTCGGAGAGTATCCAGATTGTTCAACCATGGCTTTGCGCTCTTGGCTCCGAGAATGGTCGTCTGCAGGAGCAACGCCCCCAGGCAATCCGGCATTGTCTTCAGCCATACGGAGGTTTCTTCCTCCTCGTATGTCAAAATGCAGGCTTATACGCATATTGGTCTTGCTTCTGCTTGCCTGATTAAATGGCCTTGCTGCTGTGCTGCCGCCAGCCCCTGGCGTTGTTCCTGCATCAGGAAAGGGAGAAAAAAAGCTTGATTGTGCTTCAGGGCCAGGGGGACCCTCGACGTTTCATCGTTCCAGTACCATATTAATTCCTTCTTTTCTGTTAAGGTTCTTCTTTCTACCCTTCTCCCTTGATTTCAAGCTTCCTTCTCCGGCTTAACACCCCCTTTTTCCCTCAGATCAAGGATGGCCGGCTTGTGGGGGGTGCAAAGGTAGGATTCTTTGCAGGAAGGCCAAGCGCTTGCTTGCTGCATACCAGGTTAGATCTGCCATCGGAGGGAGGCATAGTCTTGTTTCTCGTCCCCCCCTCCCTAAAGAGCCGCATGGGAAAGGGTACCTATTGCCAACTCAAATCCTGGCATGTGAAATGAAGTCCATATTGGATATTCTGCCAGATTTGGTGAGATCCGCTCGGTGTAATTGACTGTCCGAGTCGGGACGTCCAAGTTGGGGAAGAGGAGGGAGAAAAAAAAGCAAGGCAAAGCCACACACTCCTTGTCAATGCCCCCGTCAGTCAGCCCGGATCTTCAGCAAGCCACAATCGGGTCCTGTAGATGTTTTTGGAACATTGCCGTTCCACACCAATCAAACAGAAAAAATTCATGTTTCTCCCTCGTCAGAAACGAATACCACCTCTCCTCCCATGATGCAGATTCGTCGTCGCCCATTGCCAAGCCTCGACTAGTCCAACCTAGTCCCGGACACGGAGACACATGGTTTGGTTGGATTGCGGAAAATTTCAACGGAGTGGCCGGCCGGGAGGGGTTCATCGGCCCAGGCAGCCTTTCGGACGTCCCCGAGCCAGCAAACACCCCCCTCTCCCCTTCTCCTTTCCAAGGGCAGGCTGATGGAGAAATGAATGGGACTGATGGAGAAAAGAATTGGCGAATGCAACGGACCAAAAAGTAAACGTTGGCCAATGCTCTTTAAGCCCCTGGTTCCATCGAGTGTCGCGTGGGAGAGACAGTTGCGTCTCAGAAACGGGCAAAACGTCACCTCCAAGTGCACATTTGCCCTATATCAATGGTAATATTACATCGACTATGTCATGATGTGCCCGTATCTATCCTCATTTCGGCACCATCGTGCGCCTTTCTGTGGGTACGAAAAGGATGTCATGCTTGGGCACTTGCAGCATGCCAAACCGCTAAGGCAATGATGTTATAGAAGACGAAATCGAATATAGGTGGTTTGAGGGGAGAGAGGGGAAAGATGATCTCACGGCGCTGGCTTTTTGCGCTAGAACGTTTGAGAAAATTCCAAAGGAAACAAGGCAACGAAAGAAGGGAAAAGAGGAGAACAAAGAAGACGGCAATCCATGCGAGCTTGATGGGCACCCCTCCACTAACTAAAAGCCTGAGCGAGGCCAAGAGTCAGGAGTGGGCCACAAAGAAGAAGAAGCATATGCAGCTCGTAATAGGACCAAAGAGAGTGACGCAGGGCAAAATTAGAGGGATAAATCTCGAAAGAAAAAGCTGCCCAAGTGGAGGAGGTTTCTTTGGCCAGTGTCCGTGGAACCCCCACGTCAGAAAAGAAAGAAAAAAGGAAAAAAAAAGTGTCGAAATCTCAATCTTGCATCTTCGAAACCAAATTCGTGTGAATCTGCGACAACATGAAGAACCGGACAATAACAAAATATGTGGGCCAAAACATTGAGAAACGGCTTGTCCGACCCGAACACGCAGCTATTTCAGAGACATGAATGCTACTGCGTTGCATAAACCAGACGTGGAAATCTGCAAATACTGAAAAGAGGTAGTGTTTAACAATGAGGGCATGAAACTGATTGACTGGTGTCCCGTGTACTCTGTAGAGAGAGTGAGAAGAGAGGGGTTCGTAGATGTTCGGTCAGACGTCGCCGAGGGGGTAATCCTTGCTAGTTGCGTATGCTTTGATGTGTCCGGGCTCTGTCATCGTCATCATCGTGAGTGGATCGAGGGACTAGATTGAGGCGTTTACGTACAAAAAGATTGGAATGCAGAAAAAGAAGGGCAAAAGATGTCATCGGATTGATCTGAGTGAGCAGGCTCGCTAAAGGGTCGATTTGAAGCTGTCGGATAGGATTAGTAAACGATAAGCTCAGCTCAGCTCAAGTTCAGCTAATGCATATGTTGTGAGGGCGAAAAGGCGAGAAGGATTCCGTAGGAGCAAAAAGCAATTGCTGAGGTTTCCATACTCGTGGTTACCTACCCGGTATTCGCCTTGTTGCCCTCTTCTTTGTTTTGTTAAGCCTCCCTCTGCTGATCCCACGGAAGACACTAACATCAATCCAACCTCGTTCTCGAAACGCAGCACCTACCTTACGGAGTACCTGCTTGTAGATTACATACCTAGCCCGTCTAGTTTTGATAACCGCTAGCGGCTTCCGTACGGCTCGGCAGATACGGAGTACGGACTGCTACCATAACAATTGGGGCGCTGTCGAGCCACTTCAGAGTTGCCTCCCAAGGAGTTCGGCACCGAAGACCGGGGGAATGAGACATACATGACAGAGGATTTTTCTTTCTTTCTTCCTCTTATTTATTATTACCCATTCAGCCTAGAGAAGGAGGAGGAGTAGTTCATAGTAGACGAATCCTACAGGGACTAACCAACAACAACATACATACAAGTAGATCTAAAAAAGATGGGGGCCTGTAAGCCTCGTGGCAAGGTGTGTGCCTTTTTCTTCATTGCATCCAATTTATTTATGTTGTACAATGGAAACGCGAGATGGAGTGAGATCCAAGGTCCCCCTTCCTTGTGTAATAGCCCCAACGGTGAGTATATGAAGATAGTTGCAATACTAGTATAGTTTCGGAATACGGGAGTTTTGATTACAAGACACCAAAAAAAGAGAAACATGATCAAGCCATTTTTTCTTTCTTAACTCGTTGCCTATTATAATACTCTCCTCTTTTGGGGAGCAGGGTTGGCACCGTTTTTGTCTCTCGGCTTTTGAAGTCTCTTTGGGTAAATGGGCTGAATCTGGAGGTCAGACAAGAAACGGGCATGGGGGGGTTGTAAGTAAGTGTGTTGGAATCTGAGCCACCAACGCATTGTTCGGAAAAGCGAGAAAGAGCGAGGGGGTATGTACAGAGTACTGGGTAGATTCTTGTAAAGGGGTGGTGATTCATCTTACTTTTTTTTTGAGTTCTCTCTCTCTCTCTCAAGTTGGTATTCCGTATCTAAACAATTGAAAGAAAAGATTCCATGGTTTGCTTCAAAGGGGACCACAACACCTCAAACACAAACCACAAAAAAAAAAAAAGAAACCAAATCTCCCCCCGTTCACCAAAAGCCCAGAAGAAAGCCTGTCCACTCAACAAGCAAGGTTTCCTGAAGCCCTGCAAGCATTTTGCATGGCATTGCACACGCCAACCCCGCCCATCTGCGTGGGCGCACGGTGTGGCGCCAGCCATTGCATCTCAAAAAGCACGAGGGCGGGCGGCACCAAGGATTTGGGAGACGTAGATGGAGCAACAAGGCCAGAGAGGAGGAATGAAAAGAGGAGAGAGACAGACGCATGTATGCAACAAAAACGAATAAAAGAAACCAACAGAAGGGTGTGCGGGTACGGGTGTGCAGCATGGCAGGCACATGGCAAAGTACACGATACATGAATCCATTCCCTCTGCGTTTGGCCGGCTTAGCTTCCTCTTGTTTGCGCGGTACAGCATATAACGCCACCCTCTCTCTCTCACTCTCTCACTCACTCACTCACTCTCACTCATTCAGTTCACTACTAACCTACTTGCGCACAGCTAGACAGAAGCTGGGAAACACAACCCAAGTTCCGCGCACCAAACAACAAAAACAAACAAACTAAGCCAGAACAAAACTCATTTCTCCTCTTTTTTTCCCATCTCACTCGCTCGCGTCCTCATGTCTCAAAGCCGGGAATAGCGACGGTCCCATCGCGGGTTAGATTTCCTTGCTACTTGCTTGCTGCGGCGAAAGGTTAGTTAGTTAGCAGTGCACACTTTGTTTTAGTAGTTCTTTTTGGTGCACGTAAGAAAAGGTCCAATCGATTTAGTGAGTTTTAGGTTTGGCTTCACACCAAAGAATCATCATTCATTGGGCTGAAAATGATTTCGCATCGGCCGTTTCAGATGTGTCGTGTGTGTCGTGTGTGCGTTTGTGCTGTTGTAGTGTTTCCATCCATCCATCCCATTCCATCCATACCCCCTTCTGACACAAACTTGGCAAAAAGCCCACGCCGTGGCCAGCCACCATAAATAGTTACAAACTACGCAATTGTAGTTCCTCTCAAAGAATGGGAACGAAAAGCCATCGGAGCCCCCAATTAGCATCATAATGGGCTGATGATTTAAATTGAAAAAAAAAAATACGGGCAAACAAAGAACCGCGCTATTGACCTTGAGAAATGAAATGGCAACGAGGCACGACGACGTCTAAATTGAAGGCTCTCTCTCCATCTCAACGGTTTAAACAGTTTTGAAGCCGTATCATCTATTTCGGTTTTCATTAGCCCGCTCACCGCCGCCGTGGCTCCATGGACCCCTCCCGTAATCCCTACAACCAACAAACAAACAAACCGTTTGACCTCCCATATCTCCCTCTGTCGTGCCTCATTTTTTGTGTGTTTGATGCGGTGTGCACTTCATTTGTTCGGTTACGAGGGGGAATGTAGTCACAGGCACGACATCCCATCCTGCAAGTCAAGTTCAAGCCCCCCCAGTACGTAAATCGGTTCTCGGAGGGAGGGGGTGAAAGAGAGGGTGTGCATTCATTCAGGATTATGATGAGAACGTTGTGTTGTTCTGAATGACACACTCTTTTTTTTGGTTCATGTTTCTCCGGAGCACCCGATTGATTGGAGATATCAAATCAGGAATGCAGCGAGTTTGAAATGACTTCATCGCTTTACCATGGCACTAACTCGCCTCACATACATGCATGCACGACAAAACATTTAAAAAAAATCTCGAGGTGCATAATACAATTCGATAGTACCTAGTCTACCCCGTAGATAATAGAAAAGACCCCTAATAATAAATTTTCAGCATTAAGCTCTTCACTATAGGATACCGTTAATTAATTGCAAACCAGCCTCGCTGCATCTGTCTCGTCAATCGGACCAACCCACTGGACGATTTGCGCCGCAACTCTGAATTCAGGATACACCGGAAGACGAAGAACAGGATGAAGAAAAAACATGATAACTGACAACACAACATAAAAACAACACAACACAACACAACCACATAATCTCCATAACCTTCTAGTCTGGTTAATAGTTTAATATACCCGGATAGCCATGGCATGTCTGCATGAGATGTATTATTTTTTTTTCATCCCATGATACAGATCAGATATTACTTTGAACCAATATTGTACGTACGTTACTCTATTTACCCTTTTCAGCCAAAATATATGGAGTTTCCCAGGCTTACAACTAAGAAATACTACCAAGGCGGTTTGGGGGTGTTCGTTGGGTCGTTCATTACTCTGCATGCCATGGAAACTTTACATGCCATGGATTCCGAAATCCTTCCATGCAACCGCCGCACGCAGCAAGCAAGCATTTTTTTTCTTCCTTTCCTTCCTTGTACCCAGAAAAAAAAGTGAGAAAGGAAGAGAGAGACCCAACGAGTGCTACAGTACATGCAGCGCACGTTTGCCTGCTTGCTGCTTCCTCCTGCGGCGTTGCGTGCGTTATGTGCGTTGTATGTGGTGTGTGTGTGTGTGCCACGATGATCCCACGTGTCACGGCAATTTGCCATGTGGCAGTGGCAGCAAGTAAATCGGAACAATACCTGGGAAGAGGGGGGGAGGGGAAGATGGGAACTCAGCCGCCACCGCCCAACACCGCTTTTGCTGTTGTTGGCTGCAAGAGAAAAAGATAGGAACGTTGTTTTGTTACGGGATAAAAATAAAGAAGATATCGTTTTTCCTCGTAATGAAAACCTTCAGCCCTTTCAAACATGGTTCTTCCGCCGCTGCGTCGTCATATTTTTTCGCCTTAGTTTATGGAGTTCACTAGTTACTCCCCCCGTAGTTCCCAAGTGCTTAGCCAGCCAGCCCAAAGACAAGGGGGACCGTAATCAACTGAAGCAAGGAAGGAGAGAAAGAGAGAGAAAAAGAGAGAATATAGAGTACTCCGTAACTAATAATAATAGGCTGGGCGTGTGAGTGAGTTGTGTGTGTGGTGCGCGGCGGAATACCGCCTTGTGGGCTGAGAATGCGCTTCGCCGATGCCCGCCTGGTTTTCCCCTTTGTTCACCTACCTCGGTGGAAGGACACACTTTTTGACAGCATCAGCATCAGTATCAGGTCTGGCGATTTTAGGCTGATGGCTGGAATAATGGGAACGGTGCTCCGGCAGTTGAGGGAACAAAGTTCGTTTGTATGTGTGTGAGAGTGTGTGTGCCTTGAGTTACCTCTGTAGCGATCGGCTTGTGTTCCATTTGTTTGTACAACAGAGCCCCCCTCCCCTCCCCTCCCCTACAACTCTGATTTGTTTTCTTCTTTCGTGCAACGGAGAGAGAGAAGCTTGTCTCATAGGCAGATCGCCAGAGGCCCTTGTTTCCTTGTCGAGAGAGAAGGGGGGGAGTGGAGGGGCTATGGAGATTTGAACAGCCGATGCGACTGCAACACACTCACGCACAGGGCGACTTTGATTCGCTCGCTCACATGTCGTCGTATGTGCGTTTGTGCGTGTGTGTGTCGCATCTTCGTCGCCATCTTTCCTTCTCCCCTTCTTCTTCCCACAACCCAGGGCCGACAACTGCGGCCGTACACGTATCGGAAGATCCATAGAGGAGCCAAGCATTCTTCGTAGCCCCACAAAAGAAAACATGGGCCATGCCCATTCTCCCAAATTCTTCGCACGCCCCCCTCTTTGGAGCCCCGATCCCACCCTGAAGAGGCAGGCCGGCCCTTGCAAGCCCCCCTTCTCCCTGCACATCCCTGCTGGCAGCCCTCGTTGGCCGGGCTCATTTTTCAAAGCCCCCCAGTCCCAGTCGCGGCGCGCGTGGTGCATCTTCAAACCCACGTGGCATGCTCCGTCTGTGGGGCAGGAATATGGCCACGGGACTGGTCCAAACGAGTCCACCAGTTCATTTACAGCAACTCCCCCCTGGTTGTGGGTTGTTTGTCCTGTTGTGTCAGCACCGCCACGCTTTCCCCCCCCTCTTACATGCAAATCAGTCAGGGTGTACCTTGATTACGAGCCCCCTCCCCTCTTCCCCCAAAACGTGCTTGATTATGCAATAATTGAATTGCGGTGATCTCCAGCCCCGGTATATTCATGTGCTGCTGCTGCAATCCCACGTTGAGCTGTAGCTGGTCTTCCACGTTCAGCCTGTCGATACAACAAGACGTTGCCGTGAGTGCGAACGATGACTCTCCGCCTTGCAACTGTAGCTTGGCTCTTGCTTGGCTCTTGGCCATGCAGGTAGGTTCATGACGTTTCGGCATCTTTCGGTTGATTACTTTTCTTTTTTGTTAAACATCATGTCATGGGCAGCCGAGTCCCGCTTCATGTCTCGCCTCAATGCGCCATTTCTCACCAAAGGATTCCAATTGAGCCTTTTTCTTTTCTTTTTCTGCAGATTCAGGTTCAGATTCATATCAACAAGGCAAATTCGTGACTCAATGTCTTTGTTGGTGTGCGTACGTGCGCGTGCCTGTGTGTTCACATAACAAACCTTGTTCGCTCAATCGAGCGCTGATTTGTCACGATCCACCATGTGTGCAGTGCGCTCACAGTTCCACCTCATCACCAACCCCACCCCGAAAAAAAAGCCAGGACCACCATGGGCGATGGTCTCAGTCAAACGTGACTCAAGTTTGATTCGCTGTGGATTGCCCATCCGAGTCGAAGGGGGAATTTCTGTGTCATGATGGGGATTTTCAGGGTCTGAGTTTTGAATCATTTACCGAAATTGAACGTTTGTTTGGCGTGTTTGCGTGTTCGTTCTGTGAAAGCTACCGATTTGAATGAAGCCTTAGGGCCGAGCCGCTCCTCTAAAAAAGAAAACAAGGCGAGTGACAAAGGAGAGGGGGGAAAGGAGGTTGGGATGGAATGCAAGAGGGCATCTCGATACGAAGCGTTATTCGGTTGAAGAATAGGATTTTTGCCCCATTTTGCCCAGACCCAGGGCTTCGGAAGGAACGAAACCGAAAGCCAACAAACAAAACAAAAAACTAGAAGATGGAGCCAAACAAGAACCAACAGGAAAACAAAAAAGAACGGCCTGGGAAGGCGCCGGCACGTCAATCAAAGAATAGTGTTGCAGCCAGCCAACCAACGCAACCAAACCAAATTGCGTGATGCGCAATGCACCAGATCTGCCACGTGGGATCACCATCGCCCCTCGTCACATTCCAAAGGGCGGGAATGGGCGGGTATAATCACTAAGACCGAAGCCCAACAGACTACCTACGGACAAAGATACTTGTACTTGTAACTACTAACAAACAACACCAAGCCTTTTTGACAAGCAGGACAAAGCTGCATATGGGGAGGGGGGATGCGCTCTGCCGTCCGCCTGTATATATCTAGATACCTAGTTAGTCAACAGGTAGGGGTGTGTGTGTGTGTGTGTGTGTGTGTGTATGCTCCGTGGATAGTCCGTAGTACCATAGTCCCTCCCTGTATGTAGGTAATCGGGGCAAATAGGTAAGGCGTGCATCTGGATTGTCTTGGTCTCTGGGATTGGGTTGCGTCGTGCTGCACTATTCCATTGCAGCATGGGAGGGAATGGGAGGATGAGCCGTGCCCACCGCCACGCAACTGCTGCTGCTGCTTGTTGAATAGGCGCTCCAATCCCAGTTAAGCTCCTGTTGCTCTTACTTTTCGAAAGGGTTGCAATCTCAAATAATCTGACAAGGCCGTGTGTGTGTCCTGATGCGAAATCTTTCGGAGGTTCATCTCTGCTTCGAAGCCGCAGGAGTCAGTTTGCGGCGCTTGGCCCCGTTCGCTTGACTTTTGAGCCAAGACGGTCTCTTTCTCTCCTTACCTAGTCGAGTTTGTCCTTGTGTCCGTGTTGAGCTGGGCCAATTTAAAAGCTGGCCGGCTCGCCGTCTCGGTGCCGGGGCCCTCGGCAATGGGGTTAAACATTGCTTACCTAGGCCAGATCGGTCGCGCGCAGCTTTGTTTTCTTTCTTTTTCCTCTCTCTCTCGGTCGACTCCGGATGCGGCAGTCAAGGGATCGGGACGGCGAGCGAAGAGAAAGACAATAAGAAAAAATAAAAAACCGTCTTACTCGTGCCGTGCTGGGATGCCGGGATGGCCATGATTTTCCACCGCAAGATTGGGCTGGGGTTCACAAGGTTCATTACCGAGTATTACGGCAGCGCGATGTATGCAGTATGTGCATGTAGTATGTACAATGGACGGGTGACGGGAAAGGTATGTCGTGTGTGTGTGTCCTCCTGTTCCTCCCCCCTTCCTCCCAGACCCTCCGAATGCCGAGATAAGGTAAAGATGCAGTGCAGATGCTCGCGTGGCAAATTTACGGCTCTTGTCGAATGCCGCGTGGTTACCGTACCAATTGAGTCAACTCTACCCCGCAAACGGAAGTTATTGCAGTTGGGTTTCATTGCCTGCATTTCGACATTACAATCTTGAGACAGGCCTAACCTACAGCACTCTGGTCAAGTACGGAGTAGGAGCAAAGGACATTTCCTATTGGCCGTAGATTATCTAGTTTGCCCGTCCAGAATGCCAAAATGTCTTTCCATTGAATGCGTGAGTGGAAGCTTCGGCAGCAAGTCTTTGTCGTAGTTTTATAGTAGTATGAAGCATGCTGAGTGGCAAAAAAACAACCAACAAGCAAGCAAAACAAGAAAGCTTGCATTGATTACTCCAAGGCGTCCCAAAGACCGCTCCTTGCCGGACCCTTTTTCATCTTCTCAGTGTCACACAATGCGGTAACATCGCGCTCAGCCAACCATGAGCCGACCATCCTGATGAAGTTGTAGCGTCACGCCATACGTCAACCACTTCCATCATATTGCGTTCGGCACCTACCTCTTTCAAGACTTGGACAAAGAAGAATCACACGGTCGACTCCATATTAAATCGCCCTTTTTTTTACGGTGTAGTATCGCATTGCATGCATGAATACCGACATTTTACGTACCATACGACCCCCCCTCCCCCTTGATCAGTCCTACCCTAGACCATGCCCAGCAGGTAGGGTCGTAATTAGCTAAATAAAGAAGACCAATACCACTCGTCTGATCTTCCCTTCTGGCCAAATGCCTCTATCGAAGTCCCGATTATACGCTTAAGTGCATTCGGAAGGATCAATAAGCCGAATGATAAAAGCAAGCTTCTTGGCAGCGCCAGAACAGGATGCTCGGCCTAGGCTGCTTCTGGAAAGAAAAAGACTGCCTAGGTGTATGTAGCTAGAGATGCGGGCATTCCCTGTAACTCGATGCAGAGACCTCGTGGGCAATTGGCTGAAGCTCCTTTACTTGCATACGGAGCATGACTCGCTTGTCAGACTTGGGGGAAACACATGGGAAATTGGAGATTATGCTTTTTATTTTATTTCTTTCAAGGTTTATAGTGGTGCCTGAACGTGGTAGTCCGGGGGAACGATCATGCAAACATTACTTGGCACGAGGAAAAAGAGTCAGAAGGAAAGAGAAAGAGATCGCTTTTTGACAGAGGGTAATAGATGGGTCTTTGTTTGTTAACCTAACCATGCAGATCGTTTGCTCCTGGTAGGCCAAATTGAAGGATTCTGCTGGTTATGTTTGTCTTATTAACACATGCCCGCCCTAGAACAAACGTGGTTGATTGAAATCCTTCGTTTTCCCCAGGTATGCAAGATGTGCACACACACAAACAGACAGACACACACATTGTTATAACGGAGAGGAAGACAGACAGTAGTATGCATACCGTCGGCGTCGGATAAGGGATTCTTAGGGAGGGGCTCCTTGTTCGGACATGCAAACTGAATGTATGGCTCAGCTTGGGCAAGTCTATGTAGCTTATTGTTTGTCGTAGCTACTAGATACTAGGTAGGTAATAAGCGAAGGTTTGTTTGCTCCGCCAAAACGTGGGAAAACGCCATCAAGCAAGCCGGATACGGCTGTCACACCGCAAGAAAGAGAGAAAGAGAGAAAGAATGAATGAATGGAAGAAGAAGGATGTCAAATGACGATTCCGCTTGGTACACTCAGCTTCGCAAGCTTAACCTCTTGTTGCTTAAGTTTCCCCAGATTTTCACAGTCAGCGCTTGCCCCCAAACATGGCCTGACAAATACTTACTTGTACCTACATCCATTTACATTAACATCCATTATTTTCTACTTGGTACTTTCTCTAATACACACACAAACGCTTTGCTCATCGCACTCATCGCACATCTTGCAGCAAGCAGCTCTGACGCCAGCTAGTCATCGCCGCTAAGATTGTCCGTGCCGGGGGTTCAATCTTTGCTCGCATACTTTTGCCCAATTTGCGACGGGGGCTAGTTCGCTTCAGCTCCAAACGGCGTGCACCCGCCCGCCACAGCCAGATCCCACGCATCTTTTCTCCAGCCAGTGGCAGAGCCTCAGAACCCGCGCAAGCGGTTTGCTTAGTATCTTTTGATGACGCATTGCATTTTGGTTGGTTGGTTGGTTGGGCACCCCTCAAACTTCTGGCCTAAAGGCAAACGGGGAGGGGGGAGAAGATCAATAAGACGGAGCGGGAGGAGGAGGACAAGGAGGAGTGAAGGAGAGTCAGAGTGAGAAAATAATGACTACCACCTACACCTAACGGGCCCAACGAAACTCCTCTTCCCAATATTTCTTATTACAGACAGAAACGTTAACCTATACATACCTTTCTTTCCATCCCGAGAAAAGTCCCTGAAACTCAAACCTGCGCCCGAAATCCAAGGTCCAACCAGTCAAACACCCCTGTCACTCCTCTGGGCTTCCCTCGGTCTTCTAGAAGCTTTCCATTTCTTTTCGGGCACCACTCCGCAGCGCCCCCCTTCCCCTCCCCTCTCCTCTCACCCCCAGCTCCTCATCCCATGCCATCTCAGGTCTGTTCGGCCGCCCCTAAGAAATCAGACAGAAAAAAAAACTGATAGTTGGCCTCGCTATCAGCTCCTAGAATCGGGAGCTATGCGCGGCCAACATGTCACCCGGAAGCTGATACTTGTAGTATTGATTAATTGGACCACCAGCTAACAGGGTTGCCGAACAGGTTTCTCTTCTCTCCAATCCTCCGAGTTTGAATTGATTGATTTTGATTTGACTACCTAAAATAAACTTTGGAACCACCTATTGGGCTGCTCCAGTCCGCCCCATCGGTAAAACCGGAAAATTTATCTGTTTGCTGGGAAGACTTTCAATTTGCCTGTCGCCCCCCTCCTCCCATGCATGGTACCGACAAGAACAAACTTTGGGGTTGCTCAACATTAGGGTGTGGTTACGCTGCATCCCGTCCGTATAGCCGTTTTTACCCATACCGTCCATCCGTCCGTCCATCCGTCTCAAACGGCCTATACGGAGGGGAGGAGTATACTCTGGCTAAAAAGCCCGTTTGAATTGAATTGAATTGAATTGAATTTGCGATTAAAAAGGAGGAAGCGAGGCGGTCACGGTGGATAGACCCTGTTGCCCTCATCACGGCGACACCGATTCGTACCACGGGGCTCAGTCAAGGGCCACAGGGAGAGAACCCCGGCACCCCTCTCAGCTAGTTCAGGTACGTGGCATGCTTTATTCATTCATTCATTCATTGTTTGGTTTGTTCAGGTGTATGGATATCTATTTTCCCCGTCCGTCAGTTAGTTCCCTTGACAGCGACCACGCCGAGAAGCCTTGCGAGGGACATGGGTTGCGCTGCGCTGCATATGTTCAGGTCCAGCATTGTTGGAGCCTGATGGGGGTATAGTGCCCAGATATGAGTTTACGAGCATATAAAGGGCGTTGACCAATCATATTATTGATTGCGCGATGCGCTCGCCTGAGGAAGAAGCTCTCCTGAAATGCACATTTCACGTTTATTAGGCGAGTCTCCACCACATCTCACGGCTTGAGTCAATTCGGACAGTTGCCGAATACCGTCCTGAGTAGCATTCAAGAGATAAAGCACAAGCACAGGCAAGGTTATGAGAGATGAGAGGACGCAGAAAGCAGTTTTGCACAAAGCTGGGCGAGCAAGAGTCCACTGCCAAGAGTGGACAGGCAGATAGGCAGACAAAACAGACAGCCCTTCACCCCTGGCCAGGAGCAAGTGCAATTGCAAGTGCAAAGTGGGCATAAAAATGATTTTGCTTTTATGAGTGGTCGCGTTTTGCAAGCGTGGTGAAAGACGTCAGGGACCCCCGAAAGCAGTCTAGGGATCCCTGAAGCCACGCGCCGATCTGAGTGAAACTCTTGAGCACGAGCAGAGAGTTTTGCTGCTGAATGATGCATGCGCTCTCTTTTTTGCTGCTGTCATGGCCCCGTTCAGGCAGATTGTGTCAGCCCGTCCCCACAGACGGCGGATTCGCGATCAAGCATCGCATCAGCTTTTCATTTCTACTACTTGTGCTTGCAACTCTCTACCGAGTAGTACCTCTGAGGTGACAGAAGTCTGTATTGCCATGGGGACCCGAAGCTTTCAAGTTTGTACGAGGGACCATTTGCGTGTAGCAAGCCGATAGTGTTGAGCCATGGCTTACTTTTGCCGCTTGTCGGCATACACCGCACTTGCGTGCGTACATACTCTTTGGGTACTGTGCGTTTGTTTAGCCTTGTGGTGCGACAAACTGGAAGAGCGAGAGCGAGAAGAAGAAAAAGGACAAAAAAAGCAAAGAAAAACAAACCGAAAGAAAAAAAGAAATTGGCCTTTCGTCACACAGCGCAAGCCGACGACGCAGGCCAGACCAGCCTTCCCAGCAATTCTGTGTCATGCTGTCTCTCGTTTTCCTTTGCTTGCCCTTGTCCACACACACACACACACACGCGCACACACGTCCACACAACGTGGTTACGGGAGCCACCGCTCTTGCGGAGAAGCAGGCCGACTGGTCAAGTTCCGATCATGCAACAAACGAGGCCCTAATGGGCAGAGCAAACCCCACCCCCTGCCCTGCCATGCCCTGCCCATGCCTTGCCATGCTTTTCTTTCGGCCTGTCCCTTTTCTCTTCAACTGGTGGTTGCTGTCCAATGCTCGCTTTCTGATTAGTGCATGCCCCCGGTTTATCGGTCGTCCTGACTCTTTGTGAGTGGCCAAGATGGGCGCTGAAGAAGCACACTGGCGGTTTTTGCTTGGCTGTCATCGCTGAACACTGCCTGTAAAAAGCCCGCTGGAAAGCCCGTAGGGAGGGGAGAGGCACTGCGAGGCACCCCAAGCGCAGCAGCAGCAGCAGCAGCATCACCAGCATTGAAAGCATCGTCAAGCTACATCATTGCACGTCCGTCCTGACCGCCGGCTCGGCGTCATCGCCGTCGTTTAATTAACGACGGAGTCTTTTATTACCTCTGTGTGATTGATTGAGATCAATCAGGCTGCGCTCTGTTTCAAGCTGGAACAGCTGCAATAACTATTCCCTTAGCCTCTATTTCGCCCAACCATTAATTACCAGACTGAACACGCTTTCGCCGGGGCACCCGCACTGCATTCTTGTCTCGGATCTCACAGCAGCACGTTTCTCAAGGCAATCAATCAGTTATCATTCTGCATCATCTCGCCTGCATTTGTTCTACATGGCATATCATATATTGTGCTCCGTATGTACTAGAGTGCAGTTATTAATGGTCCGACTTTTTGGAGATCAGTGCTCTCTTCACATCTCATCTCTCAAATCTCTCCCGCCCCGCATCTACCTACCTGCCTACGCACTTACTATCACTTCACTTCTCACCTCTCACTCAGCACCTTCTTTCTGATGCTACTGCTACGGCTACTGCTACGGCTGCTACTGTGTACCAGGGTCCTCAGTAGGCGCCAGAATTACTTGCTACTACTACTAAAACGAACATGACAAAACCATACACCCCCTGTTCCAGCCAAGACCCATCTTTTGACTCAACACATCAGTATCAAGACACACCCCACCACCCCTGTCCAAGCGCCACAAAGGTATCGGTTACTTGTACCTTTTTCATGTACCTCTTTTTTCTCTCAACTCCCAACTCTCACCCCCTCTCTCACGCCCACCCCCTCCTTCGCTCTGGTTTTGGTTTCCCAAGTGGTCTTGTGCACACGCCCCCCCTCCCCAGAAAAGCCCATATCCTCCCAAGCTCCCTCGTTCCACGCCTCCTCAGGCAATCGTCTTTTATTTCGACATCCCCAGTTGAAACAGTCTTCTTTTTCCCTCTACTCTTTAACATCCATCTCTCTCTCACACTCTTTCCTTCTCGTCAGATGGCCGTTCTATCACAACCTCTCAGCCTCGATCCACTGCCTCTCCCATCGAGACAGCAGCCCGAACGATCAAGACCTTACACCACACCTCCTCGCAATTCCTCATCAATAGAGCGCCGCTTTCCCGACTCCGCTGCCGCCGCCGCCGCGGTTCTACCGGCCAGCAGCAACTCAATCTACAACCATTATAGCCATAACCTCACTCACGCTCATACTCACGCCCACGCCCACTCTAACGCCCACTCTCCCAATACCCGCCGCCACGCAAGTTCAAACTCAACAAGTACATTGCCCAGGCCGCAGCGATCAGCGAGTGGCATTCTTTCCCTGGCCGCGGCCGCTTTGGATAGGACACAGAACGCCATTGCAAACCTCTCAGAACCTGTAATACGACCTCTTCACTCTCACTCAAGTGTTGGATCAGGACGACACACGCAAGCGTCGCACCCTACCTTTATCGAACCGATAGGCTTGAACAAGATCAATTCATTCAGCGATCTGTCTAGTCACTCTCAAATCTCCAGCTCTGGCGACGGAAGGCAAACCACTTTTTCCTCACCCACCTCGTCGGCAAACAGCTCGCCGACACAGACCTTGTCTGATTCATCCTCACATCTGTCCGCCGCCGCTAACAAGATGCACCAAACATCATCGCGCCTGTTGCGCATGACCGATGATGATCGGCCGTTCACAAGGGTATGTAGTAAATCTGCTGGTTGTGTTTGCCGTTCTTCACTCTTTAAGATATTTTTTCTCCTTCTTTTCCTTCACTTTCAAATGCGATCCAGTGTGCGGCTTACTAACACCACTATAGGATTTTAATGACCTCTTCTCCACTCTCATTGTTAGCCTGCTGCCTCTCTCAGCGCACAGGGTTCGACTCTCAAAGGTTGAATACACCTTTTTGTCTGAAGATGCTATTAACAACCTTGGATCCTTGAAATTTTCTCAGTCCAACCGCATGCCTGATCCCAAGGACCCCTCAAGGATCGTAACGACAACAACCACGACGACCTTTTCCATGGCTAAGGACATGGCTCGGTCCATCTGCCAACGGTTTGTCGAGGCTCGCTTCATTGAGTCGGCCGATGGAAAGTACCAGCAGATTTACACCATGAAGGGTTCCGTCTGGCAATTAACCCCCAAGGGCATCTCCATCCTAGATCGATTCTGCGCCAAGAATGGCATCCAACAGAAGCAGGTGGCTGAACTCGCCGGCACTAACTCTGCACAGCTCGTCATCTTGGAGAGGGATCAGCAGACCGACAAGCTGCTCAACGACTGGGGGACTATCGAGGTCATCTTCCGCCGGTTCGTCGGCGCCGAGGGCCGCAACATCAAGGCTAGCGTCACCGCCGCCGACTCTGATTCACTGCACGACTACAAGGATGGTCTCACTGGTGTCAAGATGGCGGCTGAGCGCAAGGTCAACGGCAAGGTGCACTACGATACCTTTACTGGCAAGGCAGCATCGGATTGGTTGATGGACTGCTCGACAATTGTCGATAGAAGGGAGGCCTACGAAATCGCGTCGCTTTTCGTCGAGCACGACCTCATGGAGCCCGTTGTGCAGGACAGGACCTACACATTACAACACCACAACAGCAACCTGTTCCAGCCCACAAAGCACGCCGTCTACAAGATTTCGCTGCGAGGCAAGGACATCATCAATGGCAACAACTCAAGGGGCCGAACGTCGGAGAGCGAAGGAACAAGCTCACACCGCAATGGAGTCGCCCGGGATTCCAACACCCAGCGACTGGACAGGATTCTCAACGACCCCGCTCTTCGCCTTCTCTTCCGGGAGAACCTGAGGGATACGCACTGCGAGGAAAACTTGTCTTTTTACAAAGACGTCAACGAGTTCGTCTGCAGCTGCAAGACTGCCATTGAGCTGGCCGAGAAGACACCCACTACGAACACCATGGACGCCATCAAGGAAATCATGGCACAGGCCTATGGCATCTACAACGCCTTCCTGGCACCCGGTTCGCCCTGCGAGCTCAACATCGACCACCAACTTCGCAACAACTTGGCGACACGGATGACCAAGGCCGTTGGCCAAGAAAGTGGCATGATTGAGACTTTGCGGGAGGTCACTACCTTGTTTGAGGATGCCCAAAATGCCGTCTTCAAGCTGATGGCTAGTGTAAGTACCATTGCGACATTTGAGACATGCCGAACACCGATGCTAACGTGAGACAACAGGACTCTGTACCGAAATTTCTGCGAAATGCCAAGTACGAGCAGCAACTGCGAAATTTCGAAGTCGACTCGGTAACGTCAGCACCTCGAGGGCTTGAACGGAGCCAGAGCCGATCAAATCGGACATGAAGCACAACCCCATCATTTCAGATGGAAAAAGCCATATACCTCGCGGGCGATTCGAATAGGATGTCATCAGGCATGACCAACCTTCGCTAGCCTTGCACGAATAATGCGAAACTCACTGGCACACGACCCCCATACCATTTTTCCTTTTTCTGTTTTTGGGTTGGCTACATTTGCTTTTTTCCACAAGGGACGGCACGATTGATACCTTTTAGATTCCACTCCATGTCTCTCTGCATCCATCGGTGTTCATTGCGTCATTTTATCTCCTTTTTAGTCCTTTTTTCATCTTCTCACTGGTCTTGTTTTCTTCTTCTTGTTTTTAATACCTTTTTCTATTTTCTGGGGAGGTGGCATATTTCCATGTACGGCATACCGGAACTGGGTGCATGGCTCGGTTCTATTGGCTTTGCTTTGCTATTTAGATCCAGCGGTTGTTGGTCTCACATTCGATTTGGAAAAAATATGAGGAAACGGCGTTCAAGGAAACCCTTAGCATAGAGGAAAGAGGTCACCTGGCGACGAATACGGTACACATGACGACGTGTTTTATTTCTTTGACTCGAAACTGCGGCCCCGAACAGGGATGATTTGGGCTTGAGACCTGGGGCGGTATTAGTGTTTTAGCAATCTTTTTTTTTCTTTTTTTTTTTTTTCGTTTGGGAAAGGCAGAGAGTTGCGGCCGACGGGTGGTCCGCAAACATCAGGCGATGGTCAGGGCGGCAGACCTTGGCTCTCTGGTGGTGGTGGTGGTTTGTTTGTTCCTGTTTTTGGCCTGTGCTGGGTTGTCTTGTGAGACATTGCCGGCTGGTGGGCCATCAAGTTCCAAGGTCGGTGCCTTTTTCGGCAACGAGATGATCTCGGCGACCAGGGGGAGGGGGAGGGAGAAGGAGAGGGAGAGGGAGAAGGGAACTGTTGTACGTACATAGAACGCTGAGACTTGCCAACTCGACAGGCAAGCTCCGCTAGTCGTGGCAAAAAAAGAAGAAAGGAGAAAAAAATTCTAATATTGCCTAAACATTATTGCGCGCGTATTTATTCATTCTTGTGACTTTTTTTGTTTTTTGCTTGTTTGTTTTGTATGTGTGATTTGGAATGGAGTGACATGCATGGGGTTTGATGGTGTGGCACTTGATCGCCGGCAGTTGGTATGGTGGGAGATTAACCAATGGCATGTTGCAGAGGGGATGTGAGGAATGTGAGCGAGGCGATTTCCCCTTGTGTGAGCGGTATATCACATTCTTTTGCGAGGCCGTGTGGTTTTAGGGATTGTTGTCGGTGAGGTGATGTGGGTGGGTTTTTGGAGATTGGGATGGTTGGTGGTAGGCATGTTGGCGTTTGTTTGGTGGGTTGATGGTATTGATGATTGGGTGGAAGTGGTTTGGAGGGCGATGGCTAGACAACATGTTGATGTCTTGAGGGGGATATAAACTGGGCTCTTGGACGGCGAAGGAAGTTCATCACTCACTCCTCTCAACTCCTCTCAACTCGACAGTTCAACTCATAGAGAACTCTCCCATTATTATAATCTCTTGAACATCTTCTTCGCCTCTTCAACTCTCGCTTGCTCCAGCACTTACGTCTTCAAACACATCCAACCCTTCAACCTTCAACCTTCAACAGCTCCCCAATCTCGGAACCTTGCAGCGACGACAAACAAAATGTTCAGCCTCAAGACCACCATCCTCGCCTTCGCCTTCGCAGCAGCCGCCTCCGCCATGGAGCTGGGCTCGGCGGCCACGGCGGTAGCTACGCCCCCCTACGGAGAAAAGAACCAGACTGTTGTGACGACGACAAAGGTGGTGAGCCGGTATACTACCTATTGCCCTAGTCCTACCACCGTGACGGTGGGCACTCGTACGTATACGGTTACGGAGGCTACTACGTTGACTATTACGGATTGTCCTTGTACTATCGTTGAGGTATGTTTTTTTTCTTTCTCTCTTTCTCTCTTTCTTTCCCCTCCTTTTCTTCTTCTTCTTTTTCTTCTTTCTTCTCTTTTCTCTCTCTTCTCCTCTTCCCCTTCTTTCCATCTATCCCCTGCCCTTGGGGGAATATTCTTGTGTATATGGCCCATGTATATGTTCTGACCGACTGACTGACCATCTCTCAGCCTTGCCATACTTGCAAGCCTCAACCTACTTACAACCATCCCACCAACGCTCCCATCCCTGAGGCTCCTCCTACTGGCAACCCTCCTGCCAACAATAACCCTCCAGCTGGTAACCCCCCCGCTGGAAACCCTCCTGCTGGAAACCCTCCAGCCGGTAATCCTCCAGCTCCCGGCTCCCCTCCCGCCGTCGTCATCAGCGGCGCCGCTTCCCGTCTCGCCTCCCTCGGCGTCGCCGTCCTGACCGTCGCCCTGGTCGGCTCCCTGGCCATGTAAAAGGAACCCAACCCAACCCACAGAATAGAACAAAGCAAAAAGCAAAAGCAAAAAGGGACCAGGGTCCCCCCGATGGGCAGGCCCGAAGAACTACGGGATTATTTTTTTCTTCTTCGGAAATGGACATTATCCCGCAAAAGGGAAAAAGAAAAAGGAAATCATAGAGAGAGACATGGGCATTTCGAAAAGGTGGGGGGATTCAAAGGGGAGTAAATGTTCCGTTGGCGAGGTAGCTGTGTTCCGATTTATTGATTAGTATGGGTGTCTGGTCATGAGAGATTAGATTGGGAAGAAAACGGGATAGACTGGGTGGGTTGTTTTGGAACATAATCTGATAATAGGTAATTTGAATAGACATTTTTTTGGGATTTACAACTTGGGTTGCGTGTTAGACATCAATCAGTATGGGGGTTCAGATTGAGACATGGGGGAGTGCCTCGTCAGTGTATGCGTTTAAGCGATGGTTGTTGCTTTGTTCGGCGCAAAAGATCAATAAAATGTCCCTGAAAGGGAAAAAAATGTCTTTCAACTTTATTGAGTTGTCTCCTACGTGCCCAAGTTTCCACCATGACCTTTTTCTCCATTGCAACTCTGCCGTGCCCGGTATCCGAAACCCCAAAGATGAATCTCAAACGCTGTGTTATATTCAGATTTGGACGGTGTGACGATATCCTGCTCGTCTCTTCGTCTTTATATATGAGTTATACGCCCTTCATATCCGACCCAACATATGCAAACATGATGTTATAAGAAATAACACACTCGTGAACAAGGAAAAAGAAAACAAAAACTAACAAACTGCCCCCCACTACGTCATTGTAGCTCTGCAATGTACGTCGGAGATTGAACTGGTATTATGGGTGCTTCAGGCCGCGGCTGTTGTTGCTGTTGTTGCTCGTAGTGCTGGCCCGCAGGAGGATATGTATACTGCCCGGGACCAGGAACCTTTTGCTGCACCCTCTCCCTGTATGAATACGGATCCGCTGATGGTATGGCAGGAGGTGTATGCGATGGTGGCAGGTGATGAACGTAGTTTTGCTGGGGACTCGGCGTCGTTATAGGCGAGTAGTCGGCCTGCCATGACGTCGGTCTCTGTGACATGGGCGACTTCACCATGAGATTCTGGCTCTGCGGCGACGATGGCAGTGACACGGGGGGTGATGATATGATGGTCTTGGCCTTTGCAGACAGGGCCACGACGAGTGTGCCATGCGACTTCTTAATCGTCTTCTTGACAAAGCTCGCCATGACGATGCTGCATCGCAGGTCGACGTCCTCCCGGATGTACAAGCCCGTTCTCGGCGCCCCCAAACCCAACTCCATCGGCTCGGACGGTTCGCCGGGCATGGTCCCGCCGACACTCCACTTATCACGCAGATCGACTCCCATGGGCGCATAGCAGTGCGTCTGCACCCCGATGGGTAAATCGTGAAAGGCGCAGGTGTACTCGACGGCGCCCGTTACGAGGCCACCCGGAAGATAGCTGATTTTGTCGGTGATGGAGTACCAGGTGCAGGCTCGTTCCTCGGGCAGAGCGTGGTCGGGAGGGGAAATCTTGTGGCGTTCTGTGACGAGGGGGTTGAGGTCGATCATCTCGAGATGGTTGTGGAGGAAGTCGAGGGCGACTTGGCGGGTGATGCCAGGAGGGAGGGGGGTGATGGACGTGAAGACTGTGCGTTTAGACATTTTGAAGAAGAATTATGATTGTTGAGGTACGTGTATGTGCGGGTTGAGGTTGTAGTTGTTGCAGTAGTTGTAGTTGTAGTTGTAGTTGTAGTTGTAGTTGTTGTGGTGGTGGCTGTTGTATTAGTGGGATGGATGGTGGTGAGATTGTCGCAAATGGCAATGTATCGGAAATCCGAGCCAAGGCGGGGGTATCAATGCAGTGTACGGAGCGTCGTAATATGTATGCAACAATGACAAGGGAAGAAGACTTTTGAATGGACGAAATGGGGGAAGCAGGTTATTTGATAATAAAATAGAAACCCAAATGTCGAGGATCCGCGCGGTTAGCGGCAAAACCGATTGTGTGTTGGTTGGGTGATGATGCGATTCAGCAGATCTAGACAATCACCACATGACCCGTCTCACAAGGTCAAGGTTTTTGTTTTTTGTTTTTGTCTTCTTCGCCTTTAAGAGAAGAATGACAAATTAAAGAAACCAAATAAGAAATAGAGAGATGATGCAAGAGAGCAAAAGAGAGAGAGAAAAGAGAAAGAGAGAGAGGCCACACACACTATTTGAGTAAGTAATGCTGACGGCGTCAGCCGCTTCGACCGCAAGGAAAGGTGGCGTTCGTGTCACCAGCGCAGCACGAAGCACGAAGCACAAAGTAAGGCAAAAGCAGGCAATCGAGCGCAACTGCAAAAGCCCGAAGGAATTGGAGGCTGGCGCTTGCGAGTCAACCTGTGTGTTGCTTCTGTTCCAAAGAGGTCGAAGCGCCCTTCAGCGGTGTCCCTTTTTTTCTTTCTCTTTCTTTCTCAAATAGCCATCAGATGGGGGTCACTCCAGCCTTGCAGCACGGAGAGATGGACATCCGGATCGGGATGTGGGTTTGGATGTAACGTAAGAGGGAGACGGGGAATGGAGGGAGAGAGGGGCAAAGGAGGATGAGTGGGATATCCCGTTTTGAAAGTGCCCTCGGCAATGAAACAAGGGGGGGGGGAGAGACGGATGTGTTACAGGATTGATGTGGAGGAAGAGTTTTAGAACTAAGGAAAAGTAGGTATGCTGGTGGCTTTGACACGTATGCCAAGTGTTGTTTAAATGATGCAAGTTTCGAATGAATGAATGATTGCTTCCAGCGACACAACCTGTCAACAGACCTCCATGATGTCAGTTGGCCAAAATAGGTACAAAGTTACATGCTGAGGTGATCAAGTACTACATGTACAAGTAGATCAAAAAGGGGACAGGGGCTGAATCATTCACTCCCTTGAACATGTCATTGTCGCATGTGAAATCTCGATTACTTGATAGGGCAGTTTTTTCCGCCCCAGGTCATGGATCTTTGCCCAGGTGCCCTCCCCCATGCGGTGCCGTCTCGGGACTCCAGGGCTCTGCTCCGTAGGCTAAGCACCCGCGCACCTATTGAAAAAAAATGGAAGCACAGGGCCCTGTTGCATTTTGCCAGCCCAGTGCATTTTTTTTATTACTATTCTTAGCGCACTGGTACGTAGTAGATACGTAGTACAAACCCAGGCTTGGTTTGGTTCGGGTTGGTTCGAGTGTTACTCCGGACGGATGATGTAGTTCCCGAAGAAAATCTAGGTACCCTGACCTGGGGCTTCTCTCTCTCTTCTCTTTGGAGAGACCAAAGACGAACGAACAGGCAAACTCATTGGATCCAATGGCATGAGATGAGAGGGAGGGAGCTTGTAGGCCTAGTACACAGGTGTGGATGAAATTCACTGCCGCAAATGCCGGGTGTTGAACAGGAAACTCAGCCCTGCTTGGGTTTGACAACTGGCTTGGCAACTTGTCAGAAGTTAATACTTGTAACTTGCAAGTTTGGCTCGGCTGTCGCCTCTTCATCGGTTAGGCTACCCACTGCTACTACTTACCTATCGAGAAGCCCTGAAAGCCCCCAGCGCTTAAGACCTACCTAGACATACATGGATCCATTGGTATACAGAAACCCTCAGTCCTACTCGGTCAAATCTATCTGATTGGTATCAAGGACTCGCATCGTCAAATCCCCAAACATGAATCAACCGCTCTCGGCATATCAATCAATTCATACTTGTACATACCTCGGCTCCCATCCAAGTCTTTCCCCTACCAAAATTTAGGCAACCAGTAACCAGTAAAACCCCATTAGCCCATTCGCACAGACAACACAAACCAATCACATCTCCGAATCCGTATTCTGCCCTCTCTCTATCTCTGAATCTCACTCAATCTCACTCAGGCCTATCCCTCCGTCTACTCTATTCCGTACTCCGTAAAAGGAAAACACAACTTTATCTTTTTTCTCTCTCACCAACAAAAACTCAGGTCATAGCGCAAAACACCCCTGACTTGAAACCACCCAATGAATTCATCCGTCGGCACTCAACTCGCCCACTTCACTGGGTAAGGTGTTTCAACCACCACGATAAGAAAAGAAAAAAGATGCAACATTCCAAACAAACACTCCCGCCCAACACACGAACTACCAAATCCGGAACCCATTCTCTAGTTTCTTCCCCCTCCCCTTGAACAATGAAAATCACTCCATCTTTCAGCCCTGCGCACCAACCCCTGATGTACTCCCGTACAAAAATGGGCATCTATATTCCCCCGACGGGCCATCAAGTCTCCCGATCTTTGACACTAAAAGACATGACCCCAAAACAAAGGGAAATGACATGCTCGGATATCCTATTGGGAAAGGAAATAAAATAGTGAACAAAAATGCCGTAATAGGCATACCTAGTAAATCAGCTAAAAAAAAAAATGACATTCCGCAGGGCTTCCAATCGGATCCGAGATTTCGGTAGACCGAGCCGAGGAATAATACAGCGGCCGCCCGTAAGAACCAACGTCAGAAACCCACCGGCATCCTCATGTTACAACGGAAAATTCCCTTATCCGTCAAAGTTGTTTTGTTGTTTCTATTATGAATGTATATATCTTGTATGCGTGTATGGGATCCCAATATCCCATTCGTCTATTCATCGTACAAATGATTTTTTTGTTCGCTCCCAACCGTCATGATAATATGTGTACATACTTGTATAAACCCGAAAGAGAGAGAAAAAGAAAAAAAGGAAGAGTCAACCATCCCCCGTCCCTCATATCTCCTTACACCACTTGGCCAACACCGTGCTCAGTTTGGTCGCTGGCGGGATCTCCTCCAGTGCAACGTCCACCTTCCACATCTTCCCGTCCAGTCCCCCGTGCCCCTGAGTCCTGCTGCCAGCGCCCACGCCGCCAACCCCGGCGGGCACGAGCAGCCCCAAGGTAATGAGTCGCTCCCATGCTATTCCCGCCACGCCTCGGCTCCAGACCCTGGCACTGCCGCCGACAGCAAGTAAACCCGAGGTCGCGGACTGCACTCTCTGTCGTCCCACCAGTGAGCTGTACTCGTCGTAAGCCATGGCGAAGTTGACTGTGTCCGTATCGGCCACAATATCCAGCCGAGCGGCTGCAATAAGAAGCCCGAGATCAAGATCGGACAGCGTCGACAGTAGTTGCAGTCGGGAATCCGGGGGTGTTAATGATGTCAATTCCGCACCGGTCGCAGGTATGCTTAGATTAGGGTTGGTCGCCGAGACAATTGACAGCGGCAGAATCCACTCATTAAAGAACGCCGACGGGGATTTCGTCGTGTAGTAGTGGTATTGTAATAGATCTTGAAACTGTCTCTGCTTGTAAAGCTCCTAAAATGCAAGGTTAGATGTGTCCAGTACATTACTTGGAGACTAGAAACAAACCTCGATCTTGCGGTTCCAATACTTCTGGAATTCGACGTAGCCTTCCATGCGAACATCAATACCCTCATCTTCAGGATCGGCCTCCCCTAGCATCAAACCTTGTCGACAGATTTGCCAATACGCGGGTAAACCCCTGGGGAGTGATAAATAGATGTATCGGTGACTAAAGCGACTCTTGACTCTCTTTTCAAGCATCTCCACCACATCAAGACGAGTCGTACAGCCCAACACCGCAATAGGCGCCTTTCGAGACTGTGCAATATCAAAGAGGTTGTATAACAACGTTTGCCTGGGGTGGGCGGCAAACATGTCAAACTCATCAATGATGAAAATGACGGATTGCGATGTGACTCCTTCATCAGTTCCTAGAATTTCAGAGGGGTGTGATAACAAGGCCAGCAAAGATGCCATGGTATCCGCATAGTTGGACTATAGAGTCATTAGTATTAAGCTCATAAATGGTGCATTCTCACTTACCCTATTCAAGAGATCATCCTCCACATTCATCTCCTTTCCAAGTTGGCGCCAAATTTCCTTGAGCGCCAGCTTATCATCTGTATGAATAAAGCCATTCAGTCGAACAATGTAGAAATCCCGCGAGTACACCCGTGTCAGGTCGCCAATAATGTTTTCCAGCATCTAAAAACTGTCAGTGACTGCCAATTCCAAAATCACACGGTAACCTTACCGTCGTCTTTCCACAGCCCCTTGGCCCAATGAGCAGCATGGAGTTTCCCTCGCCGGCCATGACGGTCTGCTCCACAAGTTGTTGCGCCTTCTCGTAGGCTTCATCCTGTCCAAACATTCGGATCCTCCGCCGACCAGCACAACGATCCAGGAGCACCCTTTGTAGCGATCGTAAATGGTGATCTAGGTTGGGTATATCCGGGATTTCAACAGCGGGCACGGGGGGGGCACTCGCCACTACAGATTCTCCAGTCGACTTCTTTGGCGTATTCAAGATGTCCTCCTGAGTGCAAGACTTGCACAGCCATTCTCCCTCTGGAATCTCCGCCACCCCGTAGCACTGCTGGTGAACCGCAAAGTCGCAGTTATCGCACAGTATAATCTCGTTTGGCGCCTTGGAATCCGGTCGGGCGCATATCGCGCAAGTAATCTCGTCCGGCGCCTGTACCACCGGCTCGACCTGCTTGGGTTTTCGCCCGGGCTTTTTGGCGCTGACACTTTTCGGGAGATCCTCGAAGAAAACTTCACCAGCGCTTCCATTAAAGCTCACAGTCTTCTTTGGCTGAGGCCCCTTTTTCTTGGACGGCGACAGAATGCCTTTGGGCATGGAAGCTTTGCTGGTCGATGCCGCCAGGCGCATATTCAGGTCGAAGCTGCGGTGCTTTAGGGGACTGACTCCCTGCAGGTCTGTCGAGGAAAGCTCATCTGCCGTGGAATCCAGATGGCCGTTGGTTAATGTCGCCACATTGAATCGCTTCACGGTTCGTGATTTCGACGGCGAGTCCTCCAACGCGGTCCCGTCCGATTCCGCTGCTGTAGACACATCTTCGATCTTTGGCTTGCGACCTCTGCCCCTTCCTGTGCCCGCGGCCTTCTTTGTGCCAGGAGGTCTACCAGGAGGTCTACCGGGTTTGCCCGTTCCCCCCTTTTTCGGCGATGGCGGCCGACCCGGCTCTCCTGTATCCCATTTCGTTCCTCTCAGAGCTGACAATTTTATCGCAGGACGAGCTTTAACGGGGGCGGGGGCGATGGTCGGTGGTTTGAGTATTGGAATTGATGCGCCGTTGACGGTAGGTAGTTGCTGGCCGTTGGGTGACTTTTCGATTAGGGGTTCAGGCTGGGGTTCTGCAACGGGTTCCGCAACAGGTGCCGCAACAGGTTTCGGCTGCTGAGAACCAAAACTGAGCACACCCGATATCGCAGAAACAATGGCAGCGCCTATCGCCCTCGGTGTCGAAGGCGAGCCTGTGTTTTCATCATCGAGTCTGCGCTTTTTGAAGGCTGCAGCAGTTGGGGTTGCGGCGTCATCAAAGGGTCCGTCATCGAGTGCTCGTTTCCGGTTCCCTGGGGTGGCGACGAGTTCCATCTCCGACCAGCAGAGACTTTGAAAGCAGTTGACCGTTGGTCAAGATGTATTAAAAAAAAAGGTTCAGTTATATGTTTAATGAAAGGGATCCTGCATGGCGCAATGGCAGGACATGTGCATTGCTGGAACGTCGCAAAAATTAAGGTTGTAATTACTGAGTGATTCCTTTTCAGGGTGGGCATACAGATTGCATTCGATACTGCAAGTCAGCCAGTCGCGATAGTGGGATTCATCTCAACGCGTGTGGCGCGTGTGAATGAACGCGCTAGCGTCTTTGGTCGCCTGAAGCCACTGACCAGCCACTAATGAGCCACTGCCACTATAAGTCGCCTTGGAGCTGCAAGTCATTAAACCTCCAGGGCTCTATGCTGAATGAGAATCGAACCAGAAGCTTTTACATACCGTATCTGAATATTTTTACAATATTTATATTTCCCCTAGTCGAACCTTTAAACAGTCTCTTTATTATTTCATTATGGGTCTCTTATATTTTTCAAGGCTCTCTTTTACTGACAAATACTATGGTTTTACAAGTCTGTTATAGGTAGTAATTAACTTTTATATCCAACGTCTAGCTGCCATCAACAAGAACAAACCCGTGGCATATATGGGGCTCTTCTTAAACTCAAAATGCCTTTATATATAAGGCCACAACTCCATCGTAGACATGCGTAGTGCTGGAGTTTTTCTGCATACTTGGGTACCGAAGAAATCAGGTTGTGAGTCTGCAGCTATGCCTCACTTTATCGAAGTTGGCGCCGCGGACGAGGATGTCCCATGGAGAGCAAAGGCGTATAAGATATGGATACGCTCGTGGCAGCGCAAGCCGGTGGGTAATGTGACGCCTACTATGTTGGATGTATTTGGAGATGCAAGTGACACATGGGACACCATCAACAAGAAACTCGAGGCAACTATTGTCCGAATGGCGCAGCAGGAGGAGGACAATATGAAGAACCGAGAAAGAGTCGAACAGCAGCAGCATCTCCGCCAGAGTACCAAGAGATACAACGCATATACCCAAGCCCACAATAAAATTACCATTTCCCGCAAAAAGACAATAAAAGAAAGGAACAAGGCTCGGCTCCGCATCCTTCATGACCGGCGGACCGGGAAGCCGATTCCGCATTGTCCACGATCTATAGCTGCCATCTCCCAGATGCGCCATGATGAGATGTACCCGATTTTGGAAGCCCTGGATCTGCCCTATACGAAAAGTCTTGGGGAGAAGAGAAAATATCTCCATGCAGCTTTTCATTAGGATGTTTTTTTTGTAAGTCAATCCATCTACCCTTGAACAACCGGACTCTTGTTCTAGATCCCGGCGCTGACGCTCATCATCTAGTAGTCATCGGAGAGTTGGACACTACCAATCCAGTTCAATTTGAAAAATATGACTACAAGTAGATTGGAAACATGAATGTCGAATCATCCAGAGGCCTCCCTCATAAGAGAGAAAGAAAAAAAAAAAAGGCTCATCTTGTGCCATCTCGACAAAAACCATTGGATCTCGGACAAATCCTGCGGAATAGCCACATCCTACCAACCAGTACCACCTCTACAATTGCCTAATTCGGAAATCGTTGCGTCACTCGGGGGAAGAAGAGTTCACGGAGCGTCATTTCTTCTGACTTGCATCCTCATAGCCCTAACCTAGACCCAAAGTTGTTTGTCCTGGGGGCGTCATCAGCGTGGGATCCCGCACTAAGCCGGACGTTTCAAGTTTGCTGGAAAGAGTGTGGATGGATGGCATGAGCGGAGAAAGATGCTTCTTCAATGAGTTGGATAAAGGGAATAGAATATCACCAGTTTAGGAGATACCAAGTACAAGTTGATGTTTTAAAGCGGACCTATGTTTGATGCGCACGCCAATGATGCAAGGACCTTCTGTCACGCAGCCAGCCTCCATATTCATATGGACATTCATCCATTCAGGGGCCACAACTGTTTGCCTGCATCGAGGTGGATTGTTGCACAGCCTCAAGCAAGCAAGCAAGCAGCCCAACCAACCTCTTTCTCTCACTGTTTCTCCAGTGCTTGAGACCAAGTGACCAGTACCAAATGTAAGCACGGCGAGTTTTTTGGAGGCTTGCATCTCGTCAAAGAGCATCGGCGATGCAAATTCAAGGAACCAAAGTAAGCCAAAAAAGAAACCCCTATAATGGTTTGCTGACTTGCATGGCCTGGCACGACTCGAAAGAACAAACAACCCTCGTCCGCCTCCAATCACACGACTTGCAATACCCCGTATACTCGTAGGACTTTTTCCCCTTCTGAGCAAGGATAGAAAAGAGTGTCGTTGGCGGAGATTGGGCAGCCTCAACCCTCTCTCCGCGTCCCATCTGCCGGATTCCGAGACCCCATCCAGTGGGAATCATTACAGACGATATTAGTACAATGTAACAAAAGATTTCGTCCTTCTCCGTATCGAGTGACACTGGACAACGTGGGCTCTCCAAATCCAGAAGGAAGAGCCTGGAGCCATTGCGGTGTGTGTGCCTGTGTGTGCGGGTGCGGGTTGCGTCTTCCCCCCCGATTTCTGCCTTGACCCAAAGCCAAGCCAAAAAGAAAAAGAGAGACATTTTGGGATCGCCAAACACATGCAAGCCTGAATTTCACAGCCTCTCTGCCAGCGATGCCGAATTATCCGTTTTTATTTATTTGTTTATTTTTCTTACTCATTTATTGTACAACAAAGAAAGAAAGAAAAGAAAAGAGAAAATAAGGTGCATGCATGTATGAATGACGTGACGGTGCCCAACACAAGCGATAAGCACTTGTGAAACCAATTTCCTTCTCTCTCTCTCTCTCTGTCTCTCTCTCTCAAATAGTGTCATAAATCATGATCCCTGGTTGGTTTCGAGGACTTTTTTAACCTTAGTTATCTAGATTGCCTGTCACCCTCATCGTGGAATCTGCCTCTTTTGCTGTCCATTAGCCTGATTTGTACTAAGCTGACGAAGCTGAAGGAGGTAGATTGCTTAAAGAACCCCAGTAGTTGATTGTCTATAGAGTAAGCAGCCCTATAGCTACACATGTACCAGGTAATAGTCTAGGGACGCTGTTTGGGAAGAAGAGGCTCCCGATCTGAAAGCTCCCCCCCTTCCCCGTGGCATCGAATCGAATCGAATCGGTTGCTCTGTTGAGAAGCAATGGGAAAAACAAAAATAGGTAGGACAGAGATTATTACTTCTTCCACGTTGGACCTTTGCCCTTTATCCGAATGTATCACCACATGGAGCTTAGCCTGCCGTATTTTCCGGATTGGTCTTTATTATACGGTGCGTGCGTCGAGACATTTGAGGTGGTCGAATCCAACAGCCACAAGTCACAGTCACAGTCACATTGAGTCCAGAACGTTTTTGTCCCCTTCGTTATCGTAATCATCCTACCAACTGCTACTACTACTACTCCTCCGTACCCGGTAGCACCAAAAAAGTAAATCAGCCCTGCCTGCCTGCTGTGGCGCGAGGGAGACCCAGAGAGATAAGTTTCAATAATCGGGCATTCATGTGGAGAAGACCTCACCACTGTTGCCTTTCTTCCCTTTTGCCAACCAACCCCCCCTGGACTCTTCTTTAATTCGTGAGGCGTTGTCCTTGCTTAGCGCAGCCGTCAGCCCGGGAGTCCGTTAATAGAAACCAACACACACCCCTTGTCAGAACTGGGGAGAAGCTCTTGGTTTTTTGTTTTTTGGGCCCGTAGAAGTTGGCGATGGCGTCGGACGCGACTGGGGTTGGTGGGAAGCATCGTAATACTATATGACCCTCTTGACCTCCCCTTTTCTTTGACCCTTTTTTTTCTTCTCTCTCTCTTCTCTCTGTCCCAACGGTTTTTCTTCTTTTCTTCTTATTCCTCCTTTGTGTGTGTTTTTTTGGAGGCTCTGCATAACATTGGAGAATAAAAGATGGAGCAGCACGATTATACAGAGCATCACCATCTGAGGGAGAAGCTCGCCATCCTCAAGAGCCCCCTGGTCAGCCACCACCCATCCGAAAAACACCCCGGCTCGTCGGGAAACTCACTGCCGAACCTCGAGGACTTTGGGGAGCGAGATACACCAAATCTTCAAAGAGTACGTTTCAATTCAACGATTTACTATTTAACTATTTTTCTTTCTTTCTTTCTTTTCTCTATTTATAAATAGAGGGCATTCTCTCCATTTTTGCTTAGGAATTGAGGGGGGAAGAAGGGGGAGGGGGGAGCTGCCTTTTTTTATGCCCAGATCTGTCTTTTAATGCCCAATCTCGCTAACACGGGAGTTATCCATCTTTTAGCATGACGATGCCAGCACACTAGAGACCTTTTTCGACCTCTTTTTCGCTGCCAATTATACAGTCTTTACTCACAACCAATCTGTAACAAATCATTCCAGGTTCAAGGCCTATGTAGGGTATTTCTGGTTCGTATAGCCCAAGTCCCTGGAGCCACCACCAACACCATCGCTACCATTGCTACCAACATCTGCTAACAAGACTCCACCACAGCCTGCTATGGCTAACATGGTTCGTCACAACCCTCTACGACGTCCGCTTCGTCACAGACAGCATCTTCGAGCGCACCGCCAGGGCCGCCCAGCTCGGCGTCCTCGTGGGCTTCGCCGTCGTGGCCCCCAGCTTCGACCCTGACCACCAGGAGATCCCCACCATGCGGACAATGTCCATCATCCTCTGCGTCTCCCGCGCCGTCCTGGCCATCGAGTACGGCAGCATCCTCTGGCACTGTAGGAAGTACAAAAAGGCCCGCGTGCCGCTCTGGATCTCCGTCGCCATCAACGTCGCCGCCTCGGCCATCTACCTGGGCATCACTTTCCGGTTCCACCACACCAGGAGCAGGGTCTTTATGACCTGGTACTTTGTCTCGGGCGCCGAGGCCGTGCTGACGCTGCTCATCTCCAACTTTTACGACATCCTGAGCTTCACCAAGACACATCTGATGAAACGCATGAGTCTCCTGACTGTCCTGATCTTGGGTGATGGTACTATTTCTATTGCTGAGAACATTGTTGAGATTGTCGAAAAGGGCGACCACTGGAGTAAGTCTATCAGAAAGAAGCTTATCCACCGTATATATATAATAAAAGAAAGAAAGAAAGAAAAAAAAAAAAGAGAAAAAAAAACTAACAAAAGGCAATAGACCCAACCATCATCGGCATCGTAACCGCCGCCACGGCCACTGTCTACTTCGTCTTCCTCATCTACTTTGACTGGATGAAGGTCTCCTACCTGCCCCCCTGGCGCCAGCAGATCTGGTCCATCCTCCACCTCCCCTTCAACCTCGCCCTCGTCCTCTTCATGGCTGGCTTCGAGCAGTTCATCATCTGGTCCAAGATTGTCGAGACCTTCAACCACCTGGGCGCCAACTGGATCCTCTGGGATATACCCGCGCTCATGACCGCCACCACCGCCGAGGTGCAGAGGAACATCACCGACGTCACAAACGAGTTCTTCACCGAGTTCCCGCCCAAGTCGCCGGACCTGACCGAGACCGTGAGGGAGGCCATCAGGAACATCACACACCTGCCCAACTCCCTGTGGCCCGAGCTGGCCAAGTTTGAGCAGACGGACAGCGAGTCCGTGTTCGGGAACGGCACCGAAGCCGCCAATTCTCTCCTCGAAATCGTCACCGTCGTCCTGTCGTCCATGAGCAACGCCGTCTTTGAAAGCTTTGAGATTGAAATGGGCGCCGAAGTCAAGACAAAAGGAAGCGAAGGAAGCGAATCCACCGCAGGCGTAGTTCCCAATGCCAACGCTCAATTCCAAATCAAAGTCCAGGCCAAAACTTGGCAGCGCTACCGTCTTGTGGTGAGTACAGACATCCCATTCTCCCCTCTATTTTTTACTTTCCCGGCTAATTATTTTCAACAGTTCGCATACGGCTACATTGCTGCCGGCTCCGCCCTCATCCTCATGACCGTCCTCACCATCGTCTCCCGCACCCACCCCTGGAAGGTCTGGCCCCTCATCCGCACAATCATCTACATCCTCCTCGGCATCGGCGTCGGCCTCGTCGCCATCCTCTTCTACCACCCCGACCAGGCGCTCGACTTCCTCTTCAGCTCATGGGTCCTCCCGACAGTCACCTTCCTCTGGTTCGCCGTCCTCTGCATCACCCACATCGGCCACACCACCCCCTTGCTCTTCAAGAAGAAGAGCAACATGAACTTGCACCGAAATCTGTACAGAAGCAAGGGTTTCGATCGTGGGGATGGGCCGTACCTGCAAGTCGGAGAGCCCCAGGGACCGTGGAATGACAGGGGAGAGCGTTCTCTCGATATGGAAATGTCCCGCCACTCGAATACGGCCCCTGGATCAATCAGAGTTGTCGGCCAACAAGATGGGTATCCGCAATCTTACGGCAGTCACTATTCCGAGACTGAGCCAACGGAATGGGGAGGCCATACCACACCACCGCGAGATTTGACTGCGGGAGGAGATATTGCTGCTCAGCAGAGGTCGCTTCTGCATTATGGCGAGACAGAGTACAGAGGTGCTGGTCAACACCACTGAATTCATAAAAAAAGAGAAAAATAATTAGAAAGCATATTGCATTTGAGATGAACACGGAGTTTGGTTATGACGTCAGAGGAGTTGGAACGAGTCATTCGTTGGATTGTGATACCACTTATAGCTTTATACGCGTTAAATCTTCCATAGATTTAGAAGAATGATACATACTAGTTATATATGACTGTAATCATCACCTGCCACTTGCCGAGTTCCAGCCTGACGCATCCGCCCTATTCTCCTCCCTGAGAGTGGACTTGGCTCTCCTCCGTCCATGATAGACGCATAATCCCGTACCGCCACTCTTATGACGACTATTCGCTGGGCACATTGGACTGCTTGGTAAGTGTTCTGGGACATCAAACTCGAATTTTCTAGCACAATTGTCGAGAAAATTACGGCCTCTCATGCGCTGAGGTAATTGCTCCCACCATTCACGGGGTTGCGATGTCATGTTGTTGCCGTGAATACTGTAACGTGAACCGGAGCGGATAGAGGGTGCTGCTGTTCCGAATACAGTTTCTGTACCGTCGTGCAAGATAGGCGGCGTCATGGCAGTAAAGAAACCACGAGGTTTCCCATCGGCAGTATCTTCATCCAGAGGCGGCGTGCTTACTCGTACTGCTTCCTGAAATCGACATGGCATGAGCATCGTCTCGAGGAATTGAGGGACAAAACTTACTCCTCCGGGAAAGGGGTTGTTTCCAGACTGGAAGCTGTCTGCATCACTGGTCAGCTTATAAGCCGAAATAATAATCACGGTACTGAAGCCACAGACTGGTATAACTTAACGAGGCCGTGGGCGTGCTGGGGGGACTTCGACCCCTGAGGACTGCTTTGATAGAACTGGAGATGCTAATGAATGAATCTCCCGATGCTCTTCGGTGCCATGGGGCCTTGCTGAAAATCTTGCGTGCGATCTTAGAAGCCCCTGAGTCATCCTTGTACCATGTTTTGGTCTTACTGATATGCTGAGAAAACGTAAAGCTGCGTGTTTCATCACCAGCGGATTGTACCCGTCTAGAGTTGTCCGAGATCCCTGGACGATATTCGTACTTTTGCTTTTTCTGAGACATGCGCCTTATTTCTATGCCTGGAATCGAAAGTGTATCCCCATGCTTCTTGCTCTTGAGTTTTGCCTCGATTTCCTTTTTGGCTTTCATGTAAAGTGCTCTAGGAGAGAGCAAAGGGGTTTCGGGCGAGATTGTATGGGTGGAAGCGTATGTGGTACTATCTGGCGAAATGTATTCAGGGATATCATCCGACCAAACACACCGCGAAGCGGGTGATACCAGGACGCTTTCGCTCGATTGATGGGACGTAGAAGACCTCAAGCCAGCGGTAACAGCCGCGGTCGGGTGCTGCAGTGAAAATACGTGAGCGGATTCGGACAAATAGGGACTCCACACCTGAGGCTGCTCGTATCGCGATTGCGGTGCCAATATGGATGAGTGTGTATGTGGAACTTCGTTTACTGCTTCTGACTCGCTAGCAGACTTTGTAGAGCGCGAGCGCCATTTCCAGAACCGCGAGCCGGAGCTGCTCTTGCGAGGCTGGCTCGTGATGACTCGTTCCGCCCAATACCCCTCGGGGAACCAGACCTACTCGTATCCTTCACGGGGTGGGCGTGGCGGATCGACACCAAACGCTGTAACGGACGAATCTCGTGGGCCTCTACTCATAGCCGAATTTGCTGGTGAGCCTGTACTTGTAAATGCGCCGTCTTGCATTATCCTTTGCCAGCTACCGGGCCTGGGTGTTTCAGCTGCGTCGGCTGGAGGGCTCGCAAAGGAGAAGAATAAGAGTGATGGATTCGACGAGGAATGAAACGGGAGATCAAAGTAGCTATCATCATCGTGAGCATGCGTCATTGAGCCACTTTAGGGGGAAGCTTCGGGGCAGGAAGCTTGCGTACTTGGGTTCCCTTGGAGTTGGAACATTACACGTCATGTTTCTCCGAACCAAAGAGTTCGACATGACAGGCTGGCAACCGAGCAAATGATCAGAGAAAACGGAGGTGGGAGTCGGGTAGCTGTTAGCAGAGCTGAGCCGGGACGAGAGCTGGAAGGGCTTTTGTAGGAATGCTCCTGAAAGAGCTTGGTGGATCGAGAGATGAATAGCTAAAGGTTGAAGGGGAAAAGAGGGAGAGGGAGGATAAGATAAAGATACTGGAGCGCCCTCTTTGGGTCATGTAGGAGATATTTTAGGGTGATGGAAGTGAGGGCTTTGATTATAGTGCAATGTTAGGCCGCAAGTAAATCTGAAAAGCAAGTGATTGATCTTTCTTGAATTGGTGTTTTGAACGTGGACTCCACTGCCTTCCATTTCAGGTCATGTCAGGCTTGAACATGATATCGTTACTAATCATCTACCCCTAATCATGGAAGGCACATCATTGATCACTCTTTCATTTGCGTCACTCAAGTTTCGACTCTTGATCATGCTTTCATGTTTGTACCTAGATGATCTCAAAATATTCACAGCCTGTCTATTGCATTGGATATCGATCAAACTGTACGGCGCATCATGCGTCATGCATAAGTTGTAATTCTGGTTTTCTCTTCATCTCTTTCACAGCTTAATGTTACTCCAATTCTTTTCCACCCGAAACGCCAAACGCCATGCATATCTTCATTAACCGTGGGCCGAAATCCTTTTTATGACGGCTCTTCATATGCCCTTATGCATCAATCACCATTGTATCGTCACCATCCAAAACTGGACCTTGTGGTTCCAGGGGAATGCCACGACCTCTTCCGGCAAGCAATTCTCGACGAACCTCTGGGCCAATGGCAAAGTGTCCATGTGTCAGGAGAAGATCAAGTAGTGCCTCGCGCTGATCTTCGGTGATATCACCCTTGTACCTCTGCGCAAATGCCAACAGACTTTGGTGCCAGATGACAGGCAATTTTGCCCTGTAGTCGGATCCACTCATGATAACCGTCATGTTGTCTCCACCATGAGCAGAAGCAGGGTCCACGGCACGGAATCTAAGGAAGTGGAATACAACGGCGTCGATTGCTTGGTAAGGCAGCGCATACTTCTTCTCCAGCAATGTCTTGATGAAGATGTTTGTCGCACCGCCACCCTCGCTGCCCTGTGAAGCTTCTTGAGCAGCAATATCGCAAAGGCCCTTGATGGCGGCAGCAGAGTGCAGAACTGGGACGGAAACTCTCGCTAACACGGCAGAGATAATGTGCGCCTCTCGCAATGTGCAAGTACCACTGCCGATAAGTGGGAACAGGAATCCCTTGAAGAAAGCTGCAGGCTTATAAAGCGCCTTCTTGAGCGAGTTGAACAGGTGCACGTTCAGTTTCTTGTTTTCGTAAATATCCTCCCGAACCTTTTCGAGAATCACCATTTCCAAAAACCGCTGTACAACTCCGGGCTTGGCTGAGACGAAAATCCTGGTAGCCTGGTAGCAGGCGTTGGGGGTCCATTTTTCGGGCTTCGTAACCTCGATGATGTCCTCCCAGTGGGGAATGGTTGGAAGAATTTTGAAAGGCTTAGGTAAGGGTCCAGATTTGTAACGAGAAAGGATCTCTCCGATTCTTACCATTGTTAGTGCAAGTGTACATGCGATGGTGCAGCAATGGATGGCTTACTTTGTATAGACTTCGACGACTTTAGGGGGAAGTTCGTAGTCATCATCGGGAGCACGCATATCGCCGCCCGAAGCCTGAGCGGCTTCGTGCTGCGCAATCTTCTCCAAGATTAGATCTGCCAGGTTGATTGACTCTCCCTGCTCCTCTCCGGAGGGTTTGCGATCCCAGCCATGCTTGAGCAAGTCATCTTCCTCGTCGGGCAAAAACTTTCGGTAGGTCTCAAGGTCCTCGGGGTCGACTTCAATCTCCTCGATCTCTTCCTCCTCCTCTCCCCAGGCCTCGTCGTCATCGTAAGCTCCGTGCTCATCTTCTGGCTCGTCGCCGAACCTGGAGTCGTATCCGAAGGTGTCGATAGTAGGTTTCGGCACAGCGCGCTCGGCATTGTCCTCCTCGGCAAGCTCACGACCTATCCGAAGAATGTTCTTGGAGGCCTTGGAATCGATGAAAGCGTCTGTGTTTTCGGGAGCCTTGGACTTTCTCTTGCTGGGCTTGTTTCGCAAGATGCCAGTAGCGACCATATCATCCTCCAGAGGGTTATGGCGGCGCCCCCCTTGGCGCCCCGATGTTGGAGTTGTGGCCTTTGGCATTGTGGAATTGGGTATCTAAGGAGTAGCGGTTTCGCAAGGCGTGAGCTGGATGCTGGTGCAATTCTTGCAACTGGACTGGGCAGTTTCCTCAGTTAGTGGGTGGAAAATCGTCAAAATTTTGTGTCTTATCGATCTGCCACCCCTCTTACCAAAGGGGTTTAGCGTCTCACACTGAAAGTGAATTTGTATCTCACCGCTTTTGCTTGGACAATTGCAACTTGCGATTCTCTGTTCAAGAATCGACAGAATCTGGACATTGAAATGTATATTTAGAAGCATACCTAGACATGAAAATATGAATATTGAATAATGGGACCAGGAGTGCATGTTGTTAATCCTCAGTTACCTGGTATGATAACTCCTACCAAGCCTCTCATTGCTACCAAGACGTAATAAATTGTCAATTTCATTTTGACTTGTACGTATTTGTGCAAAACACTGTACATTATATGAATCTCATCCGATTTCTCATATCTTATAACAATGATTTCGTGGAACCTTCTCGCATTTGATATAATTCTTAGATATCCATCGATTACATTCCAGTATGACTTGCAGTGGCACATGTAACTCTAAAACAAGTTTAGTGCCTCAGCAGGCACAATGACAACAGCCGCTGGCTTTTCACCCCACTATCCAAAAAAATTGCCCCTCCATCAACAAATCAATCATTCGTCGCAGGACTCATCAGTCGCAATACATTAAACCGTTTTTATTATTTTTATTTCACTGGAATCGAAAAGCATTATGTCTACTGAACTTGAAGAGGTACCATTCGTGATCGCATAATGAGCGCGCCCATCATACATGTTCATACTAACACTGTCTTTTTTTTCTTTTATAGCTCGTGGGCTTCATCGCCCATCCAAACCCTCAGATCCGGGCTGTCGCAACGGAGAGTCTGGTTCCGTACTCGATATCTGATCCTGCCATCTTCAAGACCGAGGAGCTTAAGCCGGTCAAGCACCTTAAATTTCTAATTAATGATGAACGGGTAGGCTGTAGTCCTTTTATGTTTGAAAGTCATGGTATAAGATACTCATTATTCTTTAGGTAATAGCCGGGCATGCGCTCAACATATTGGTGAATCTATCTGGTGACCCAGTCGTCCTGGAAGCCCTCGCCACAGACGACAAGTTTGTAGATAGAGTATTCGAATATATAGTTGTGAGTACTCGCCTCATGAGCTCGTGCGCACTTCTAACCCGATGACAGTACCCCGAGGAACCAAATGCCAACATGCTCGCCATGCTACTAGCCAACCTCTCCAAATGGGACGGCGCAAAGGACTTGCTCGACAAGAAGCAAGAACCCCCCAAGGAGCTCGGCTCAGACGAGAGAGTCCTCAACCAGCTCATGGACCTCTTCGTCAAGGGCCAGGACGGCGCCTACAACAAAAAGGCCGACTTCGACTACCTGGCCTACGTCTTCGCCGACCTCGCCAAGCACGACGACATCAGGCGATACTTCCTCACCGAGCAGCCCTACGACGGCATCATTCCCATCACAAAGCTCAAGGTCTTTACCGAGCACAAGTCGGACGTCCGGAGAAAGGGCGTGGCCAGCACCATCAAGAACGCCGCCTTTGAGGTCTCCTCCCACGCCGCCTTCCTCTCCGACGAGGAGATTAATATCCTGCCGTACATCCTGCTCCCCATCACGGGCAACGAGGAGTACGACGTCGAGGAGTCCCTGGATATGCTCCCGGACCTGCAGCTCCTCCCGCCGGACAAGAAGCGCGACTCGGACCCCACCATCATCCAGACCCACGTGGAGACGCTGATGCTCCTGACGACGACCCAAGAGGGCAGGGAGTTGATGCGCCAGGTCAAGGTGTACCCCATCGTTCGGGAGACGCATCTCAGGGTGAATGACGAGGGTGTCCAGGAGGTGTGCGAGCGATTGGTCCAGGTCCTTGCTCGAGATGAGGCAACGGAAGAGCGGGTTACAGAAATCGAAGCAGATGACGATGATCAACTTGTTGAAGTTTAAAATTATGATTTAGAGAAGAATTTGGATTAAAAAAGGGGCTCATCAATAGACAATAAATAAAAAGAATGTATATAAAAAAAAAATTCCGCTTGAATGACGAGAAGTGCAAAAAGTTCTGGTCAACTGGTATCTCAAAATCCCAAAATTCCAAAATCCCAAAATCTACCGCCAGACATCCCTCCTAGAAAATATACGTGATCCCTTTTCATATACATAAAAAGCGTCTTCATGCCGTCATGCCATCCCTATACCCCTGAATCATGCCCTCTATCAGTTTGGAGATTGTCTATACTTCGCTTCTTATCCTTCATTTGGAATACGATGTGCCGCATATCCTGGTTCGACGAGCTCGCCGAGAGATTTGGGCTCGGCTCCTTGTTCATCGCTAGGTAGTCTTCGCCTTGAACCTCATCCTCTGTCGGCGGCGAAATAATGCTTTCGGATCCTCGGGGATCCACTGGCGACACAACATCGGGGCTCCTGTCCTCGTCCGCCTCCGTTGGTGTACTCGACTGTTTCCCGTAAAATAATGGTCTGATATCGCCCTCTTCAAGCTCGGGCACTGGAGGTGGCCGGCTAACACCGGTAACAGGGAACGAAGCGCCCAGGGGTGGCGAGTCTACTCTCGGCGTACCGTCGCCAACGCCCCTGTGAACTGAAGGGTTTGCGCTCAAGGGGAATCCACTAAGAGAGAAGGAACCCTCACTGGGACTAGGAGGCTGACCATGTCTAGCTTGGAGCCAATGTGAGTATCTCTGATAAATTTCTGGCCGCGTCAGGCCTGTATCCTGGAGTTCAGATCTAGTATTTGAAGCTGCAAAAATGTTAGCAAGATAGACATATCGGTGGCGAGAAGAAGAGAAACGCATACCATCTAGTTCCACAATTGGTGTGTCAGGCATCTCGTGTAGGCCAGCAACCGATTCGGTGGTGGCAGAGATGGGGGAAGATACTGGGGCATCTCTCCCCTCGGGACTAACAGGTGAAACGACCGACGGTGTTGATGGGGAGCCCTTTTCTGTCATGGGTTTACCCCGTATCCATGAGATCATGCGCGAGGTACGGTATTCTGTAGTTGGCGTGCTTGATTGCCTCCTCACCTGTCTTCGCCGTCTCCAAAGGAAGTACAGAACAGAAAGGCAGGTAATGACAACAAGCGCCGTTACTACTCCCAGTACTGGGCGAGCCCAACTAGGAAGCCCGGAGTCGCCATGATGTGACTTTGGTAGTGTAGGCCGATCCGTCATCACTGATTCTGGGGGGTATGGCCAGTATTTGGTAATCTTCTTCCGATCATACTGGGTGGCAAAGACAGTACCAAGGGCATCGGTAGCCCATCCCGAGGGCAATGGCTTATTTACTGTTGCGCCGCCAGAAGCAGTGCCTCCAATAATGGCTCGAATACCCTCAGGAATGCCGTAGTTGTTGTATTTGGTAGGATCATACGATTCCATCCACACTCCCGACGTTAAATTGAAGACGACAACGGGGCCCTTATCAAGACAAGTTCTATTTGGCGTGTTGCCTCCAAACACCATCATTTGGTCGGGATATGGCGTAAAGCATTTGTGGCCGGACCGCGCGTGAATGGTTGTCCCCTTGTTGATTCGAGTCCACGTGAAGGAGGGTAGAGAAAGCACCCAAACTTCATCATAAAACGGATCCACGGGATGAAGGCCATCATATCCTCCGTAATAATAGATGTTAAAGCTCGAAAAGTCAGAAGCAGGAGCAACCACAGCGCAACCTCGAGTCCTGGCGCTGGGAATTGTACCAGGACCACCGTCTTTGGCCGGCTGCTTGTACCATTTGTTGTTGGCAATGTCGTAAATGTCGATAACACTCATATACTCAGGGTCCAGTAGCTCCTGAATCATATTTAGCTTGGTTGGTCAAGAAGTAAGATATTAGTTTAGATACTCACACTTCCTGTCTCGTTCTGAGATTTGCGACTCGAATTAATCCACTCTGGATATGTAACTCCTCCCAGAACGACGAGGATACCTTGCTTACCAACTGGCACCCAAACCACCTCCGCATTTGCCCGGCCTCTGACTGTGCTAGGAAATGTAGTATTGCTCCATTTTTCACTCCCCTGTGTGCTCATGTCCAGAGTTATGAGAGTGCTGGAGATATTCGAGGCCTTGGTCGACCCGTTCGCGCTCGGGTTCTTGTAGATGGGCCCAAGACTCGGAGAAGTCAACCCTGAGAAATACCATGCTTTATTTTCCGAAGGTGCATTCACCGCAGCACCATAAGTAGTGTATTGCGTCACACCATCCGAAAGCTTCATGTTGCGCAATGTGGCTTGGAATGTGGGCTTGTTCGGTCCATACTGATATGCCTGGTATTCCAGAACCGCATTCGCGTCAAGAGGTGCATATTGTTCGTCAATCCGTAACGGAAGACCGCCATAGAGGAAGAACTCTGCATCGTTTGCGAGCATTCCACCATCGTACATATTCGGCCATGCACCACTATTGCCAGTCCCCCCTAAAGCTTTGGAGATGGTTTTCTGAAGTAAGATTCCTGTGATGTTGGAGCTTATGGAAGAAAAGGATGCGCTCAAATTATATGTCAAGATCAATCCCTGAATATTGCCTGGATATTCTCATCAGCCGAGTTCAAGCCGGTGCATGTGTTACATACCATCGTCTGTCACCGTGCCATACTGGCCGGAATCCAGCCCTGGCAGCCATGATATGTCGCCTCCATCTAGATAAACTGTGTCGCGGATTAAGGCAGCTGCAGGACAATGTGAGTGACTCTTCGGATGATCAAGGCCAGATTGTTCTTTTACCTCTTGGCTGCTCCCACAGGCATATACTTGTATTAATTTGATGTGCATCCCAATTATTGAACTGGGCAAGCGTTTGAACCACAAGCAATGCTTGGGCGACCCACGATAACCCGCGATGGTAATGCATGACTTTTAAAAGCGTGCGAAGATTTCAAGTTCTTTTGAAGTTTTTAGTATTGACTTGGAAATGCGACGAGGGAATACATTGTTCATTTCCGTATGCTGACGGACGGTTTCTGTGGGATGTGAATATCACCACCAGTCAGCCATTGACGAGGCTAAATGAGATGGTGTGTTGGCTGGATGGCTTCGCCACGAACTGCGATGGTAGAAGGAGGTCCTGAAAAACCGGACAATGAATGATTCTAGAATTGTTCCTTGCGACACGAAACGGAGTAAACGACCAAATTCCTTTGACTACCTAAGATACTCCTTCAGAAGCCACGGTATTTTCTCGGCTGGATACTGCGACAATTCTAGAAAAAGTCGCCGAAAATAGTAACAGTAATAAGTGTAATAAATGTTTGACGTGAGATCAGTCCAATTTTCAAAATGGGCTTAGGCTGCAGATTGGGCAGCGGGCGAGACAACATTAATATGAGAGAGAATATTGAGGATTTAGAGAAAACAAAACTCGAGGGGGGGGAACATTAGGCGAAATGGATGGCAAGGCAAACAAACAAACAAATTGAAGGGGGGCTGAGATGATTTCTGGGGACGCCAGCCCGGCAGAATGGGAGATGTATTTGCTTCTTGGTCTCGATATGCAGTCTCGCACAGGCACAGTAGGTAGAAACCAGAAAGAAGAAATGCATGCACATGGCCGCCATGTATTTGTCTGCCCGTCCGCCCACCATCCATCCATCCATCCATCCATCCATCACGGCTTGAGGTACTACTAGTTCATGTTGCATTTGCATTTGCATTTGCAAGGGTGCCATCCCAGCCTCGTGGCAGACGGATCCGTCCTTGGCACTAACCAGGACACCGGATTCCATTGAGAGAATGAGGAGACATGATCGGAGGAACAAAGAAGCTATTGTGGCCATAGCTTGTGGAGGCACAAAGAAAAGAGGGAGTCGTGTGGTTTTTCTTTTTTCTTTCTCTCTTTTCTTTTCTTTTTAACAAATAGAGGGGTGGCTGGGAAGATGCCAACTGTCGCAACTCCGTGGTTGAGAATCATTGGAGTTCTGGGCGGATAGTCCGTTTCTGCCTGTCAAACAAAGTACAAACATTCGTATCGACATTGAAACTAGAACAAATGGTGGTGGCATTGGGGGTTAGCGACCGATGCATCCAGATGCAAGCCATCGAAAAGTTCTCCGGTAACGAGGCTGCTCAGGCAGACATGATGGAGACGTTGGGGGCCTCAGAGGCTTCAAGCCATGACTGTACTGGCTGTCTGGAGTGCCGCAGGACTTTGCGTGCATGCTGCATGGCGCCAGTCAGCACCAATATTGTGTCAAATCACAGAACAAAACAGCAACCTGACAAAGATACTAACTAAACTCGAACCGGGATGGATGTGCAAAGAACCCCTGGACATGCAGATGGACACGAATAGAAATCGCCGGTCGGTGTGAGTGTTTAGACTGTTTAGACTGTTTTATGCGTAAATATACTTGCACTATCCATGAATAGAGGGATGGATGGATGGATCCATGGATGCGTTATGTTCATGTGTGGGTTGTACTGCAGTTGTGCTTTGTGAGAAAGCGGGCGAGTTGAGCTCAAGTCGAGTTGGTAGGCAACCAGTTGGTGGGGTAAAATTGGGTGATGAGATGGATTGAACCAATTGCAACTGCGTCGCGTGCGTCACGTGCATTGCAATGCATTTGTCTCGAATGGAAACGGCAAGTCCAAACAACCCCCACAAAAGCTCAATGTAGCCCTGACGGCAAGAGGAGCCCGCATCCGCGATCCTTCAGCTTCAACCAACAAGTCACAACTCACAGCACTCATTCAGAGCCCATTCGGAGCCACGTCACAATCTTTGCCTCTTTTTCTTTTTTCTCGCTCTTGATTTGGTCGCCTCATACAAGGGATGCACTTTTCAGGCCAATCTCGGTGTCAATATATAGTATCTGCAGCAAACAATACTACTCTATTGAGGCCTCGCCGTCTCCATCGACATGGTTTCCGCTGGTCAAGTTCTTCTTCGGGCAAGTCCTTTGCTATTCTGAAAATGAGAGAGGGACAAGAGAGGTTGAGAGATCAACGACAAGAGAGAGAGAGAACAGGCATCAGGCTCTGAAAGATGTACTCGTACATACGTCCGGCCACTGCTTTCAGCCATATCGAGCAATGATCCTAGCTAGTTGTACACGACTTGCAGCTGTCTCACCCTCCTAGTGTGGGATGTGGCCCTTGCTTCGCCAAACATCCAGCAACCAACATCAAGACTTGCGCCACACAGCCTCCCATCATCGTCTCCATATATTTCGTGCCCTCATTCGTGGACTAAACATAGGGCTGAATTCTGTCACCAAAAAAAGCTCATCCTACCGACCCATTCTTCCCGTCTTCGCGCCTGTTTCTAGCAAGTCGTTGCGGGCATTGGCCCGATTAGACAAGTCGTAGACATTTTCACTTACATATGTACGTCTCATCTCAGGCCCTAAGCAAGGGACTATGACACAAGCCCTTGAAAAAGATGGTGCCTCTTCGTCCTGACGAGGCTCCGATGAGAGTGGGTAGCACCAGGCCAATGGCCGCCTGGCCCAGTGGCCTGTTCGCCTGGGATTGCTGCAGCCCGGGCCTTGCATAAAGGTCCTGGACAAAGCCCAACCTGCTGCCGATGACCGCATTTGGTCCCTCGTTGCTAGAGCTTTCTCATCCTTCTTTTTCATTTCTTTCTGTTCATCTCGTGAACTCCGGTTTCTGTAAAACGAGGCCTTCACGTGTGGCCAGTCCCCGAGCATATCTCGAGGGAAATCCCACCCTTGCACTCGTTACCTTGGCAGACTCGATTCAAGATGCATTTGTCCAACCTCTTTGCATTTGGCTGGTTTGCCCATGCCATTGCCACCCAGTCGGGAAATTGGTCTGCAGCTCCCTCGTTGACTCCTCATGGCGGATATGGAGATACTCCTTGTCCCACGTCTGTCGTTACTGTGACTGAAACCTGCTAGTAAGTAACAAGAACTATATACGTGCAAAGGTCTGGCTAACTTGCGGTCTAGTGAAACGGTCTTTGTGGAAAAGACGGTTCGTTGAAATATCCAAAACTGGGCATTCGCTGTCTAACATCTTCCCAATCTAGGTTGTGTCTACGGAGCATGACGTTTCTACCAAGTTCGAGTATACGACCGAATACAAGACCACCACCACCACATCAGTTTACGCAACAGTAAGAGATGATTTGAATCAAATGCTCTTCTATGCTAACCCATTATAGTCGTATCCCGTTACAGTGACTAAAGTAGGAAAGTGAGTGAAGATGAAGGATTCTTTGTCGTCACATTGATGACCAGAAGGACACTGCTTTTTTTTTCGTTCGGTTGACTAATTTGACATAGCTGCAAGCCCAAGTCGACCAACATCTACCAACCGCCACCGGGACGTCGGGACTATGAGGACCCTGACTGCGAGACGATTACAACCACGGAATGGGCGACTACTACGACCACGGAGCGTTTCACCGTCGTTGAGCCAACCGTTACGACCAAGACACAAGTGATTCCGACCACGGTCGATCACACAACGACAGTTACTGAAAACAATGGAACCGCGCCTACCACGATTGATCACACAAAGACAATCACAGATGTCGAGACGGTCCGCACGACCATCTGGCAAACTACCGCGAGGACGGACACTACTACATTGACGACCAGTTTCCCGGTTACAATAACCGCCAACAATACAGAAATCGTAACGAGCATCAGCACCAAGTATGAGGCGACGGTCACCATTAGTTACGGCATCCCTGTGGTCACAAGCATTACGAGAACTACCACAGTCACAGCTCCTGGAGGAACAGTCACGGCCCCTGGAGGAACAGTCACGGCCCCTGGAGGAACAGTCACGGCACCAGGTCCGACTATTACAAGGCCTGGAGCGACAATAACTGCCCCTGGAACCACTTTGACCCTTCCTGGAGAGACCAAAACACTCCCAGGATCAACAGTATTGTCAACAATCACTCAACAGCTACCCGCAAGCACCATCACGGTGACCAAGGACGGCAAGACATATACTACCACAGTCCCTGGTAGCATCACGACATCTATTGCCACCCTTACTCTGGATCCAACCACTGTTACGCTGCCTAGGGAAACGGATACAATTACTGCCCCCGGCAAACTCAGCACTGTGACTATTCCTGGCGAGATTAGAACCCTTCCAGGCTCTACCGTGTTGTCGACAATCACTCGGACGCTGCCTGCCAGCACCACGACGGTAACAAGAGGTGGCACAACCTATACTGTCACACTTCCTGGTACCACGACAACGACCACAACTACCCTTACTCTTGGTCCCACTACGGTCACTTTACCGGGAGGAACAGTTACAGTAACGCCAAACTTCCAGGTCACTCTTTGTCCGAAGCCCACTGGCCTGTCGGCGCCATTTGACAAGACCTCGGACCTCACTTTCGGTTGCAAGCCTGGATTCATCTGCAACCCTAGGAAGCCAGCTGGATGTAACTTCTGGCCGGAACCGCCTGCCGACGATTACGTCTGCCATCCTGAAGAGTGTATTCCAGCGTTACCAATTACCAACGTGACATGGGGTGCAGGCAACACAAGTTACTACCCTCCTTCATATGGCTACTTCAACCTGAACCCTGAAGCCTTTGGTCTCTCATATGGCATCTTTGAGTATAAGGTTTACGAGACTGTCATTTATGGGCATACAAAGACAATTACGACGGGTGATTGGGCTTCCCAGACATCTTTGTCAGACTGGCCGAAAAAATCCGTCACGACAACCAGCGGATACCATGCACCTTATCCAGTGCCCAGCGGGCAATCGATTCGTCGCCAGATACACAAGCTTGGGAAACGAGCCATTACGCCACCTCAGTGTTTTGGCACCTGCAACGATGCCTATTTGATTGCACAGCAAAACGGCAAGAGTGATGCGCTTTGTGCAAAAGGTTCTGACTTCCTCGATGCTTACAACCCTTGCGTCGACTGTGTTCTCGCGAATACGGATGCGACCAAAGGCACCCTCCAAGATTATGTCGAACCCAAGTTCCGGCAGTTCATTGGCGTCTGCGACGGACGAGACTCGACTCCCACAACATCAACCAAGATGGAGCCAGAACCCGTCAAGACCTCCCTGCCGACTAGAGTGACTAGTACTCAGGTTGAGACCAGCCCAACGAGCTTTAGTCCAATTGAGACGACAACTTCAACCAATGCTCCCCCTACAAGCACTGCTGAGCCTTCAACCACTACTCCTCCCAGCTCGGCTCATCCTACAAATACGCCTGAGCCTACAAGCACTGTAGCGCCATCTTCTCCCACCACGGCCCCTGTGTCCAGCACAAATGCCGGCTCAAGTCCTATAACGGTGCCAGCTTCACCTAATCTCCCAACCTCAGCAGCGATGACACCGGATCCCCAGTCATCACCACATACGACCCAACCCGGGACTTTTGAGCCTCCCAGCACGACGAACAAGGGCGGTATTTTCCCTACGACTAACCCCGCGGCAACATCAGATTCCACTTCTACAGCGGCCCAAGGTACTGCGCCATCTACAGACCCATCTCCTACAGGCGGAGCCGAAACCTCTGCGTCACAGACCGCCACCAGCTCAGGTACCGAGATACCTTTATCCACTGGTGTCTCGACAAGAGAGGTTGGTTCTGCCACAGGAACCGAATCTGTCACGGGTACCGTATCAGTCACAGGTACTGGATCAGTCACAAGTATTGCCTCTCCTTCCGAGACCGCCTCTGTCACAGGGACAGCTTCTCCCTCTGGGGCGTCGCCTTCTGCCGTGACAACAGCGACCTCTTCGCCCGCATCCGGTCCAGGTTCAGGCCCACCTGCATCATCACAGTCTGGAAGCCCTGGAAGTACACGTGGCGTTGAAAGCAGCAGCATCAGTGGAGTTACTGGTGGAACGGGCGCTCCTCCATCAGCATCTGGCCCAGCTGTTGTTGTACCAGGTGCTGGGGCTGCAGCTCGGGCCGGGCCCCCACGTGGTCTGTGGATTCTTGCTCTGCTCAGCTTGTTCTTTATTTAGATGTGAGAAGCTTTGGCTTGCTTACCTTGCTTGATTCATGCAATATTCTCTCATTTTATTGATTTTTGATGCTGGGATTACAATATTCATGTTTGGTTTATTTGTCCAACGCACGTGTCGGATCCCTTTGTCTAGGCTCAAGCTTTGGTAGACGCAGCCGTTTTGATGATTCTCTTTGTGGATATGTGGACATGTGGATTGCATTTTATGAAATTGGTGGATGTTTTGTGTTAGACTTAATCGAAGATACCCAGGTCACTCATTGGAAATGTTTCATTACGGCTTAGGAAAGGGAATGGAGGAGTCTTGAAGCATACTCCGCATATCAGGATAACAATTGATGAATTTTGGAAATAGGAAATTGAAATGATGGGAATGAATACAGATTTTCAAGGAAAAAAACATGTGGTCCAAGTGATGGTTCAACGCGTGCCCCTTTGGCATTCTCCATGGGCGGGTATTTTAAATGTCCAGTAATGGGTATTCCTCTTCCCGATCTCGCCAGACGCCGTAAAGAAAACTGGTGTTGTCACAGTGTTGTGGTATCTTGCTTGTACAAGTTGATACCTAGGTAGTTGTGCAGCATCGATCTATCCGATCTTTGCGATACAATTTTTTCTTCTTCTTTTATTCATTATGTTAGTTTCTCCCATTGATGAAGGGGGCTTGGATTTGCGACTCACCAGAACCATAAACATAATCTTACACACCCACACTTTTGTATTCGTCTTCATCGCAAGTAAAACGTGCCGGTGCTGGACTTGCGCCTAATCAACTCGCCCGGCTCGGAGGAATTGGACGACGACATGAGGGTCGAGGACGAGGCGGTAGAGAGTCTTCTCCTGGCGGCGCTGGGGAGGGGGATGCGGGCGAGGAAGTCGTTCCAGTCCTCTGAGGTGGGGATGGGGACGATGAAGGCTGTGGTGAACATGGTTGATTGATGGGGTGGTTTTGGTTTGGTGGTTGGAGGATGGGGTTGAAGGGTGGGATTTGAGTATATGAAGGGATGTTTTGGGGTTGAAGGGGTGGTGTTTTCTGGAATAGAGAATGTGTTTTGAGAATTGCTTGAAATTAAGAGGCATTAGAAGGTGGCAATCATGCCTCACTTATACTCCGTACCCATCTCGCCCATACCGTCACACTCTGAACCCCCCCCTCCCCATATTCTCACCTCACCTCACCAAGCCCCAACTGCCGAACCACTCCAAGCGCCATCTCACTATGTTACTCCCGGTCCCCCCCAATGATGAACAAGTACGCATCACTAAGCCCTTCCAAGCCAAGAACCACACCCCAGAAACTTGATCCAACTACTACTACGAAGTACAAGACCTTTTTCCCACCCGCAAACAAGATAAAACAGAAACATGTCCAATCTGAGTGAGATTGCCCCATTCTTTTTTATTTTCCTGGCTTGAATGAACGGAACATGCCGATCGCCCGTTTTTCTCACCACCCATTCTCACCACCCTTCTCTCTCATACACTGTACTTGTAAGATTGGGAGGCATAACGCCACTCATACCATCAAAAACAGGCTTGACAAGTCCCCCTCCCTCTTCTCTTCTCAATGGCCGTACCAAGGGGTGGTGGGGAAAAAACACGGGTCTTGATCGACACCTTTTCAGTGTAAGTGCAGTGGTTGACGACCCGTATTTTTTTTTTCCCCACCGCATGCGTACCTACCTAAGTATGTCCTAGAAATGCCTACTCCACATTATTCTCTGCTCTCAGGTTCTTACCATTTACCATGCTTTCAATTACAGCACATTCTACTCGGAACATGACATCCACGGATGACATGGCATGACATGTGCGCTCCATAAAGCACAGGACATGCAAGCCCAAAAAGATTAAAATCAAAATCAAAATCAAATACTTGTAAAAAGAGAGAGAGAAAGTAAGAAAACCCGCAAACATCCCGCCCAAAACAAGCATTTTGATTCATGCACCATGACGGGGGTGGCCAACATCCCTCCCCTCCCCTCGTAAACACCAACACCAACAGACACAACACACAAACACCAGACACGACTAAACTAACCTTTCGTTACATCCATGGCTATTAAACTGGCACGCAAACGGCCAACCATGCGCGGGCGCGTTTCCTCCCCAGGACAAACCAGGCCAAACCTAGACACCCCCATGCCTCCTTTGCCGTCCAGGGGGAAGGATAGATCTGCTGACTCGCTATGGCGACAACCGGTTGGACAAACGTGTCTTGGTTGCTTGGGTCATGTCATTAACAAGAAATCACACCAAAACATTACCGTGTCTCATTCACCTCATCCTCAGTCACATCAAGCGTTCCCAAATCGTAAGACCAAACAAATAAAACATCAATTTCTTGTTGGGCACCATCTTGTTGCCCACTGTCTTCTCCCCTTGTCTGCTCTGCTGCTCTATACCATTTCTGTACAACTTCCACAAGGAAAAACACCCCCAAAAAACAACATAAGCCTCCAACAGAGCGTATCATCGCCCCATGTAATCGCCCAACCATTGAAACCAAAAATGCCCCATACCAATCCAATTCCTTTAACCAATTCAAACAATGAAGCGAAACCAACAAAAAAAACACACTCCATCCCTTTTTATGTCCAAACCAAAGGCCAAACCAGAAACACAAAAAGAAGAAAAAAGTCTTTGGTCATTTTACCCATGTGCAACGTTTCCAGTCTCATGCAGGCATATCTTCATTCAACCTCCAGTCCCTCCAACACGTTGATAGCTCTTGTTCCTTCGCTCTCAAACCGACTAACAAGTGTCTCACACTCGTGCTTCAGTTTGCTCTCCGCCTCGTTGGCATTAAAATAGATCCATTCCTCCACCGTCATTCGCTGCTCTGAACTTGACAATTCCCTGCCTTGCTTGAGGAAGCGTTCCACTCCAGTCTCCTTTTCTGCACCAGGGCGTGGTGTACCGAAAATAGTGTCAAGGTTTGCGCCTGTCCATGGCGTGGTGCTCTGAAGCCCAGCAAACACATTGCGCTTCGATGGAGACCCACGCATAGGAGTTGCTGTTACTGGTGCCAACACAACTTTCTTCGTGGTCGGAGGTGCTGCAGGTCGTGATGAAGGCGGTTGGTTCTCTGCATCGGATGATTGAGGCGATTGCGATGGCGACAAGACTGGCTGCCTGGCTGAAGGCGCCGGAGAAATCACCTTGATTGGCGTAGATGGTGGAATGTCCAAGGATTGAGATGCCGGCGGTGACGATGGCCTGTTTTGCTCTGGCGTTGGGCCATGTTCCTGAAAGTCTTCTATAGGTTCAGGCTCCTCGGCTTTTTCGTCTTCTTCCAACACCACTTCTATTTCCTCCATAGGCTTAGGCTCAATTGACTTCTTAGATAGCCTTCCACGGCCGCGTTTCGCTAGAGGGTCTAGATCGCTAGCGTCACCAGCAACATTTATGCTATCGCCGTCTTGTGAAGTAAATGAAGCTTTGGGAGGTCGTCCCCGACCCTTCTTTGCGGGTACCAAAGAAAGCCTGCTCTCCTCAGCTTCCAAATCTTGTGATGCCAACGATGTTTTCGAGGGACGGCCACGACCTCGTTTGGCAGGGGCTTCGCCGGGCTTAACGTCCACACCATTATTTGGAAATTGTGATGTCAATGATGCTTTTGAAGGACGCCCCCGCCCACGCTTTGCTGGCTGCTCAATTACGTTTGCAGCTTCCGCAACCACAACCTCAACCTCCTCCTCAATCTCATCAATGCATGCAACAGAGAGAAAAGAGGCTGTAGATGGACGGTCCTGCCCTCGCTTTCGTACCTTTTTCAACACAGTGTCTGTGCTGCCAACAGTCATATCATGGTCCTGCTCTTGTTCCTGAGCTTCTTCTTCAGATTGCACTTCCACTTGAATAGAGTCACCCTCCTTCTCTGGTGGAGGCAACTCGGCTATTGATTTGCTGCCTTTTGTTGTTTGTTTGGAATTGCGAATGCTTGCTTTTCGAGCCTTCTTGGGTACCTGAAGCTCTGGCTCTGGCTCGGCAACCTCCATCTCAGCTTGAAGAGCCTTGAGTTCATCGTCAATGGTGGCTTCATCTGGCTCAGGTGCATTGGGATTAAACATGGCATAAGCGGCAGAGGTCTCTGAGGCTGGCGGTGTTGGCTCTTTTTCCGGCACCTTCTCAGCCAGTGCCTCCTTTATCTTGGCCTTTGACCTCCTCTCAGAGTCAGAATCATAGGTAATTTCATCATCGCTGGATTGCCTCTCAAGATCCGCCTCCAACTGGCGCTCAATCTCATCATCATCGGGGAAGCTACCAGGAGGCGCTCTCAAAGATGCAACAGATGCGTTTGAAGGCGAGGCTAGTGGTTCTGGTGTTAGTTGAGCAGGCTTCAGCTTTGATGACGATTGAGCCTTCTTGCGACCTGATGTCTTTGAAGATGCAGCATCCGTCATGTCGGTATCATCTGCCACACTGGAGTTGTCAACCGTGCTGAGAGGTGTTCGGGTCGATCGTTTTTTGGATGCTGGACCATCTGTCGTGCTCAAGACAGACTCTTCAACAGCTTCGCTCCCTCGCTTTTTGCCTCGCCTGGCCTTGGGTTGGGATACAACACCATCTTCAACTGGTGGGCTGTCTTCGTGTATCTCCGAGGGTTCCTCTTTTTTGACTTTCTTCTTGGTTCCCTTGACAGCCGCACCCTTCTTCGCTCTCGGCTTCTTCGTCCCTTGTTGTGACATTGTGGATGCTGTTGTCAGGACACTATCCTCAAGCCCCGCCGTCTGGTCTGTAAGAGCTGTTGTTTCAGAGGCGACTGTACCGATTGATTGGACCGATAGTCGAGAGGCTTTGGAAGAGCTGAGTGTTTTTGAGCGACCGTTGCTTTTCGTCGCGCCCTTGTATTGCTCGGCCAAGATGAAAAAAGGGCAGACTGGAGATCGGTTGTAGTGCTCATCGCTAAATAGAGGTCAGAATTGATGTCTTGTTGGTGGGGGAAAAGAAAAGAGGTATCCAACTCACTAAGGCTTGTCATTTGGCTCCCATCCATCGAGTGCCAGCTGACAATATGTGCATGTGGCCATGTCGTCCGAGTCTAGTGTAGGTGTGTACTTCCATCCTGCCTCGACAAGCTGCGAGGAGTCAGTAAGAGGAGCCCAGTAACAAAAGTGTAGCGGAGAATAAACAAACCTGTTTTGTTTTGCATTTCCACCCCTTCTTGTTGTCGTGTGGCCACCTTCCGCCAAACGTCGCCTTTCGCGCCTCGATCATTTCGGTGTGGTTAGGGTCTTCTTTCCCGTAGTCACCAATATCTGCTTCAATGGCAGCAACCACGGCCCAGCCGCAGTGTGGAGCGTGTTTAACATGTTCAATTAGTGGATCATCGCCTGCTTCCCATCCATCTAGGCCCTTTTCACAAAGGAAGCAGACTGTGTTGTCGGGGCTCTCGGGACTCGGTCGGAAGAAGAAGCCGGCTCGGGCAAGCTATGATGGGCGCGTTAGTTGGGCTACGTGGCAGCGACTTGCAATTGAACGGGCGCATACACTGGCTGGGGATATCTGTTTGTGTGGCCAGTTCAGGGCCTTGGTTGCTCGACCACCCGCTGTCGACCCTCGCTTCTTTGTGGTCTTCTGGAAGGAATTGAGGCGAGCCTCGTAGGTAAAGTACTGGTCAGTATCTGCTGCAGCCATCTTGAATTAGTGGCTACGTCAAGCGCAGATTCTGGGTCAAGTGTGTTGGATTTGTTGGTGTCAATCAGTCTCCGTCTATGCCTCTCGGCTTCGGTCGTCGCGATGGCGGAAAAGGATTGTTGCGTTGATGGGTATTGGGACGCGGCAAGTGCGAAGGGGCTTGCGATCGATTAATTTTCGGCGGCAATTAGAAAGAGAAGCTCAGCATCTCAAAGAAGAAAAAGGAAGAAGAGAAAAAAGTGTCGTCGGGCTATCGTGGTCGAAATGCGCGCACAGTTTCTGGCAAACGGTTTCGTTGGTAAGGCTCGAGTTTCGTGAATCGAAATTTGGGGTATTGTTTTGACGGATGCGTTATGTACGGGGATTTGTTTGGTTACCTAGATGGCGTCGAGGGTAGAGATGTTTGTATATTTGGGTACAAGAGGTACGTACAACTTAAAGCGCCCGAGTGGGTCTGCGATGAACGCGTTGTTTACAACTTAAAAGTACGTACTCCGTACATGCGCATCTTGAGACCTTCGTCGCCATGTGGGGCGACCAGAAACAGCTGCATGAGACAACGACGTATCATCACGCACTTTACACGTTTTAATTGCAGAGCAACCGTTGCTAAATAAACTCTTCCTCATGCCATTATTTCTCGGCTTACGTCAAGCAACATTATTAAATACTCAACGGCTTACGCATAATAGATATCCGATGCCTTTACTCCGTGTAGTACATAATAACTATCCAGGTGCCCCGTTCACATACATCATAATCCGTCAATTAAGAGCCCAATATCATATTCTTTATATTTCCAAAAGACTAGTATCCATGATATTCAGAACGCTGTTCAAAAGTCATTTTAGGATATTATTCCCAAACATATTAGGCAGTTGCCACATCCCGGCTGTCAGAACTCAATAAGCAAGTTGAAGCAGACAAGTTTAGCCTAGAAGGCAGTGGGCTTTGCTCAAAGTTCTCAGGGTAGCTCTAGTACTAATCTTCAGCAATTCTGTTCAACTTATGGAAAAGTATCCAGAGTCCCTCCCGGGTAGACTTGCCATGGCATGTTCAATTGTAAACGTAAAGAGCAAGGTATCATATTGCAGACTCAGGAGCAGAGTGTCAAAGCACGTAGAGAGCCAAGCTAGACTTCTCATGGTGTAATTAATTACAGCTTGCCAGCAGCACGCAGAGCCTTGTCACCGTCAACAAGAACACACCAGCCTTCGCCACCTCGGCCACCTGGTCCATACAAAACAGCATCAAAGGCGCCATCTTCAAGGGCAACTTTGAGGACCTCGTCATCAAATGTGCCCGGCTGCAGCCATATTGACGGAATGCCCACGCTCCTAGCATCTTTCAGCAAACCAACAGTGATGGCAGGGTGAGTGATAATGGAGAGAGCGGTTTCCTTGGGGTTGGGAAGCGCCTTTACGTCCGGCACTGTAGGGTACTCCTGGCCATTGACAGTTACAAAGGCCGAAGCGGGGTTAATAGGTGTGACGTCCAGATCTCGGGCGAGATACCAAGCATGAACTGTAGGGAGATTAGCATGAAGTGGGTGATTTGGAGGTGGGATTGTGAGCTATCGTGACCTTTATGGCCAAACTTGGCGGGGTTGGAGCTGGCTCCAGCAACCGCAAAGAGAGGAGATGTGAAGAAACGTTTTGCAGCAGCTTCGGTGGCCATTTTATCTTATTTTTCCAATTTTTAATAAAATATGAAGTTGAGCTTGAAGATTATAAATTATAGAGAGTCTTTCTATTCAATAAGTGCTTTGTAGTGATTGAGTAAGACGAGCAAAGCGATCGAGGTGACGTGATGGCTCTGAAGGGAAGCTACTACTACATCCGGGTGATGGACGGGATAACGTTCTTGCGATAGCTACCCTATTGTTTACTTTGAAATAGCGATTAACTAGATTTTGGTGTTTAGGTTGAAAGTGGAATGCTTGATGCTTATGAGCTAAACGGATAGAAACACCGTAATGAGAATGTCTTGTTATTACAAATATCTATTTGAATAAACATTACTTAGCAGACATATTCAGTCACCGAAATAATAGCGCCATGCAATGCGAGATTGATTGATTGGCGAGACAAAAGAGGCTCGTGTCAAATCATGCACACAATCCAACAAAGCAAATCCATACATCCGTATCAGGTTTATCGATTGGTCTATCGCAGACCGCCTTGGGCAACAGTTGATGTATTTTTTGAGAGAAGAGACCGACAGGCAAGGTCGATTGGCTTATCGCTCTGACTATCGACTTGGTTGCCCCGTCAGACGTCGGCAAGGGGTGAGTTCAGTGGGGCGGCAGAAACACAGGACAGGTCGGGACTTTGGGAGACAACACTTCTGTTGTCCTGTTCTCCGACTTCTCATCACCATCCTCTCCGACCTTGCATCAACATCGTTTGCGAAACCCTTGAAGAAGAAAACACTTCAGCCGAACAATATTCCAGCGAGTTCTCTTGCGGGAGGGCAGCCATCAATCAGTTAAACCGTTCTCAACAAGGAACACCCCCCTAAAAACAATGGTGAGTTGCACGACGTTGCCCTAGCACCAATGTAAACAAACCAGTCCGACCAAGTGGTTACATTCGCCGCATCTGATTCGCCAGTTGCCCACCACTTCTCCCATCGCGCGGTTCAGGTAGTCTTTGACAAGCTGGTTTTCTGCATTTTCCCTTGCATCTTCCCAAAACAAAGAAACCGTCGCAGCACGAATCGATCGCATAACACAAACATTTTCCCCTGCACCTTGCGCAAACAGCATTCTCTTTGAAGGAAACATGGCTTCTAACCACCAGTACGACTCTCAGGCTTCGACCAACTACAAGGAAGCTTTTGCCCTGTTTGACAAGCGCGGAAATGGTCGCTGTGCAGTAGACACTCTGGGTGACCTGCTGCGAGCCTGCGGACAAAACCCCACCCTGACCGAGATCAAGGAGCTGGAGAAGGGTCTGGGCAGTGAATGTGAGTGCCAACTGTTCTGAGATGTATTCTGCTGCACCGCGCCAGTTGGCCTTTGCGGCGCAAACAACTTTTCGCAGAGCACTTTGTCGCTAACGTGGTGCATCATCGCAGTCGACTTTGAGACCTTCCAGCGCATCCTAAACCGCCCAGGTGGATTCCGCGACCCAGGCGAGCCCGAGGAGTACTGCCGCGGCTTCCAGGTCTTTGATAAGGACATGACGGGCTTTATTGGAGTTGGCCAGCTCAAGTACATCCTAACAAACCTGGGTGAGAAGATGACAGAGGAGGAAGTAGACGAGCTACTCAAGGCCGTAGACACCAGCTCTGGCCAGGTCAACTACACAGGTATGTCTGCTGTGTTGCTACGGATGACAACTCTCGTTCCGAGGACCGATCTTGCTAACAGCTTTGTTTTCCTTTGCATAGACCTCGTCCGAACCATTCTCGCCAACTAAGGCGCGACCCCTTACACTCTGGAAAACCAACTCGGGGGCGCAATTTTGCATCTACGGGCGGGACGGCGTTGCTTTGTGTGTTTTGACTACGGTATATGAATTGGGCACACCGGATACGATGATGAATTTGTAGCGAGTGGCGGCAGCAGACTCGTGTATGGATAATGTAACTTGTTTTGATAGATTGCTGGAAACGGCGAGTTGAAGCCGTTCAGTCAATTGATGGATACCTCGTGCAGTCATGGTTCATTTGGCCATGTTTTCATTTCTCTTGTCACCATCTACCTGGATATGACTCTAAATGTGCTGTATGTTGAACTTTTTCACGTAAAATTGCAACTGCTTGAGCACATGCATGCCCCCTAGCAACACATTTCCGCACTGACTAATAGGCACTCCGTAGAACGCTGAACCAAAACAAACCCCGCCGTCCTCACCACCTGCCAAACAAGGCGCTGCCATTTGGAGATCCCCGCATCCTCGGTATGCCTCACCCACCACCCACCAGCCACTACGCCAGTTAATGTACCTTGATTTAGACTGCCTGCCTACACGCCTTAACATCCATAACTTACGTGTACTTCATCGCTTGGTCATAATACCCTGTTGTTTTTTTACCGACACTATCTTCTTCATCAGGCTACTTTGAAACTACCCCTCCTTCAGCAATTGGCTCTTCCTCTGTTCTGGTAGGCCAAGCTTCATTCCACCGCTGTGCTGTCGTGTCCTGCAGTTCTAAGCGGGTCAACTATTGCAACGGTGTATATTCAGTGGTGCAACCCGTGGGGTAGTAGCTGCCGTTCATCTTTATGCTAGAGAGGCTCCGTATCACGCGGCCTTTCCTCCTTCTCTTTTCTCTCCTCGTCCTTCTCCTCGCCGTAACGCTGGCTCCCCCACGAGCTCTTCCGCGCATCAACTCCATAGTCAGTCATTTTAGACTGCAAGCCCAGCAACGTCTCCCAAGCTTCCGCCGTTCTCTGGTGATTAGTACCATGGCCCCGGACAAGTACCAGACCCCGCCCCAGGCCCCGCCGCTGTTCACGGCGACCCCCGAGTCCATCTTGGCCGACACCAAGAAGCTCACGGATCAGAGCAAGAGTGTCTTGGACAAGATCGTTGCCGACGTGAAGCTCGACAATGCTACATTTACCAATGTCTTGGAGCCCATCCTTCTCGATGACAACGAGCAGGAAGCCCCCAACCGAATCCTTACCTTTTACCAATACGTCTCGACCGATGCCGCTCTCAGAGAGGCCTCTGCCAAGTCGCGAGAGCTCTTCAGCGATGCCTATATCGACAGTAAGATGAGGGAGGATGTATTCCAGCTGGTGGATGGTGCCTTTGACACCAAGGACTCCCAGAAGCTGGAAGAGGAGCAGCTCATCATCTTCGAGAAGGAGCGTAAGAAGTATATAAAAAACGGTTTGCGTCTCCCCGCCGGAGAGAAGCGAGATCGCTTCAAGGAGATCCAGAAGCAGCTTAGTCTTCTCTCCATCAAGGCTCAGAAGAACCTCAATGAAGAAAAGGGCGGCTACTGGTTCGCCCCTGCGGAACTTGAGGGAGTGCCCAAGGATGATATTGACGTCGAGACCCTGGAGAAGGGTACCGGAGAGAATGAAGGCAAGGTCAAGGTCACCTTCAAGTACAACCACTACACTCCTCTCATCAAATACGCCATCAGTGAGAACACCCGACGTCAATACATTGTCGCGGATTCCAACAAGGTATGTCTACATGATGCTACTATACGCTTGCGGCCCTGAACTCATTTGCTGCACAGAACAACAACAATGTTTTGATTTTCAAGGAGATTATGGAACTCCGAGATGAGGCCGCCAGGCTTCTCGGATACCCAGACCATGCTAGCGTCCAAATCGAGGACAAGATGGCCAAGACCTCTGACACAGTCAACGAGTTCCTGGGAGACTTGCGAACTCGGCTTATTCCTGGCGGTGAGAAGGAGCTTGAGAAGCTCATCGAGTACAAGAAGCGTGACTACGAGGAACGAGGTATCCCATTCGAGGGCTTCTATCTGTGGGATACATCGTATTATAGCAGACTGATTAAAGAAAAGGAGTTCAGTGTGGATGAGGTCGAAATCTCCCAGTACTTCCCGGCAGAGTCCACATTTGCTGGCATGCTCAAGATATACGAAGAGATTTTTGGTTTCGTCTTCGTGGAGCTTAGCAAGGAAGACCGAGCGCGTCTGAGCCCCACGGGTAAATCCGAAGACATTGCCTGGCATGAAGATGTCATCATCTACAGTGTTTGGGACGACGAGGCATCTGGCGGCGGCTTCTGTGGCTACCTGTACCTCGATCTCTTCCCTCGTGACAATAAATATGGCCACTACGCTAACTTTGGTATCGAGCCGGGCTACATTGCCAAAGACGGTACAAAGAGGTATCCTTCAACGTCTCTCGTCTGCAACTTTAGCAAGCCTACAGCGACTAAGCCATCCCTCCTGAAACACCATGAAGTGGTCACTTTCTTCCATGAACTCGGCCACGGAATCCACGACATCGCTTCCCGAACTCGCTATAGCTATACACACGGAACTGCGGTCATGCCCGATTTCGTCGAGGCCCCGTCACAAATGCTGGAGAACTGGTGCTGGACTCCAAGTGTCTTGAAGTCTCTTTCCAAGCACTGGGAGAGTGGACAGCAGATCCCTGACGATCTGATTGAGAAACTCGTGAAGACCAAGCATTTCAACTCGGCGACCAACGCCTTGAACCAGATTCTTATTGGCACCTTTGACATGACTGTTCATGGACCCAAGTCTCATGCCGAAGTCAAGACTACCAACTACGGCACGCTTTGGAATAAGCTACGACACGACATCACTGGCATCAAGGGCCCAGAGGATCTAGGCGAGGGACTGTATGTGAACCCATTAAATGCCACTGAACCTTGAATGATTTGCTAACATGATTTATATAGGGATTGGGGTAACCGATATGCCAGCATTGGTCACTTCATCGGTGGCTACGACGCAGGCTACTACGGCTACCTTTACTCTGAGGTCTTCTCCTTGGATATGTTCTACTCCTTCTTCAAGAAGAACCCCATGGATGGCAAGGAGGGAAGGAGATATCGCCATACCGTGCTGGAACGCGGTGGCAGTAAGCGTGAGACGGACTTTTTGAAGGAATTCCTAGGCAGAGAGCCTAGCAGCGAGGCATTCTACGCTGAACTTGGACTTACTAAATAAAGAAAACAGTTTATAGCGAGAGGGGAATTGTGTACGGGCTATAGAAAAAGAATAGTACAGACCCGAATGAATTGAGTCGATTATCATAGTAATGATGCTTTTGCATTAGCCATGGCGTTTGGGTGTTACACGACGTCCACAAGTGGCAATTTACATCCCTAGTTCGTGTGCAATACTAGGTTCATGGCATGGTATTATTTACAAGTACATGGTTAATAGACCACGGATTGGCAAATTAGATATGACTACTACGATTCAATATAGTTGGGCAGGGGCGTGCACATGGACAAGGGCCAGGTGAGCATCGCTCATGTCCGACGAAACTGCAGGTTTCCGCCATGGGACCACCCCTCGAGCTGAATGAAGTGTTCTCGGTGAGAAATGAAGAGGGTTACAGGGGTGAACGATTTTTTTGTAACTGCAAGGGCGAGGGCAAGGGCATGGATACGGAGTTTGAATGGGCTACGTTTAGATACACTTGTACATTCCAATGCGATTTTTGGGTGCCTGGTCTGTGGTGATTTTGTTCATAGAGGTTTTCTGTTTCTGGTATCGAGTACAAGGACTCCAGTAGAGAAAAAACGTTGAAACTAAAAGGTTGGAATGTTGTTTGGGCTTTGTTGATGCCCACGTGGGTGAGTTGGAAACCCGGAAGACGATGCAATGCAATGCACGAGAGAGAAGACTGGGGAAGCTAGCGGTTCAATTGAGATGGCTTAACCCGGGGGGAGGGGGGTTGTCTACAAGGAAAGCTTGGATGACGAATTTAAATACTGCATGGTTGTTTGTGAAACCGGAAAACCTCGTCGGAGGAAAACGGGCGTGTGGAACAAACCAATATCTCTAGTCCATTCAAGGACGCCGCATGCGGAAAGTATCGCCTTGGCTGGGTTTGTTGGGTAGAATGATTTACAAGTGGAAATGGAAGTGGAAGTGGAGCCGATGTTCTTTGTTGTTTGATATCTGGGTAGGTAATAATTATTGTTCTTTGTTGGCTGGTTTTCTAGATCCATTGGGGAGAAATGTCACGATAATGGACTGGGGAAAAGTAAAAAAGGAAGAGATGTGACGCAGAGTTAGATGTGGGGTGACGTATCGCGCGGGATCTAGATCTTTCGATATGATGAATACAAAGACAAAGAACGACAGAAAGGAAACTGGTCAACAGGGGAGGACGTGGTATCGCCCCACGTGGGAATCTTTGTTTATGAAGATTGCAAAAGGGATAGTGCATGAGAAACAAAGAAGATTGCCCGACTGGTACAAGTCTGTGCATGTTGGAGGCATGGCATAATACGGAGTGTGCCTTGAAATAAATAAATAAAAGACTAGAGGTCGGGTTGGTGGTGGCGATGGTGATGGTGTTGAAGATGTTACTCTTATTTTGGTGGCTGTGGAGGCCTGGTGGCGTTATTTGCTTTCCTCACTGGTGATTTCATGCTTGAACAGATGCCTGTTCCCGAGGAAGTGGCTGTAAAGTCAATATTTGGCGTAGAGGAGAAGGGAGGGTTGGTCTTCCAATCATCATGGACATTAAGTCTAATCTCCTGATGAATACTGTATCAGCCCATATAAGTTAGTCTTAAGGCGGGAACTTACAACCGTCGAGTGTGGTGTCACTGGCCGAAGGCTGCTCGAGGTAGAAAATAAACACCGGGACGCTCAATATGGTAGATGGATTGGTATCTATTGTTTCTCTTTGTTTCTCTTTTACTGGTTATTCCTCTGTATTCATGGATCCTTTAACCTCTTCTGCCATGAGCTCTAATCTGGTGTTTTTTTTCTCCCGCGCAATGATATCTTCGGCACACGGAGGTTTCCCCCACGCTGGCAGTCATTCATATGGAAGAGCGGAGATACGGAGTAATACCCGCCATAGCTGATGAATCCTTCCGGCTAGGGAGCCTCGTCAACCTCGTCCAGGTTGTTCCCCGCGTTCTATACACCTTCCATTCAGGGCAGTCACTTGCCAGCTCAGACCGAAGAGCGGAACTCAGACGTTGTCCAGGTGCTATGCCGATATCAGTCAACTGTCACAAATTTGCAAGCTTACATGTAAACCTTGAACCAAGGATCAAGAATGTAGGGAACACATCATCTCGTACTTCTATAATCCCGTCATTTCGTCCCATGATATTAGTCTGCAGCCACCCTCTGAGAGGACAGACGGGAGCACGGACAGAACGTGGCATCAGCATGTGTAACATGCGACATGTTTGGTACCTCTATCCAATTTTCTTCATTTTTGGGGGGCTTCTAGATTGAGCCCGGCGTCGTGATGCTTGCACAATGGCGACGATATAGGTCTAGATTGAGTGGCTCTTTGTCAGTCCCCTGTGGGCTGAGGAAACTGTTTCCGAAATTGCCGCATGATGAAGTTATACACAGTGCAAGCACTTTCTGCATGTCTCTCCTGTACCATCAATGTTTGCGTTGCTCCATAGTCCCTGCTTTGTTTTATTCATCGCCATCTGAACGTGTTGTGTTGTTTCGAACAGCAAACAGGTTTGTAAGGGGAATTGCCAAGTTCAACCTGCAGTTGCAGTGCCCGCGCGGGCACCAATGGATAGAGAATGCCCACCCATGAAGCTTGGCAGTCAGATGGAGGGACAACCAGATCGCACAAAATGGTGGACCCAAAAGGATTTTCCAGGGTATGCTTGCTTGTGAGGGGGCCAAGGTAGTGCAAAATGGCTTGATGGATGGATGTTTCCGTCCACAGAGCAGCTAACAAACATGCCCTCCATATCGGCCCGGTGGGGCTGATTGATTGGACAGACAGCTTCCAAAGGTCACCTAGTGAAGCCAGTGCCTCTTGGTGGCTTGAAGCCACTCAAAGGCCTCGGAAAGCCCTACGAGAAAGGGAGCCTGGAAACCTTTTAGAACAAAAGACGGACGCATTCGGTATCCAAACGCCATCAAGAGCTGGGATCTTATTTGGGTCTTTGTTGGGTTTCATGCTGTCGTTTATATCCGTGTCGCGTGGCATTCTCGAACTGACAGCTGTATTTTGACCAGTGCTTCGTAACGGTTTCCGTTCAAGGGCCGAAATGGGTCCCTGACGTCGCATCCTAGTCTCAGCGCGGCGCCCAGCAAACTGGACAGAGAGGATTCACTGAGGTTACATCGCCCAAGACTTGGGGATCTTGTGCATGAGGGACAAGAGCTAGATTAGCAAATGGCCGATGCGCTGAACTGTCGCAGACTTGGATTCAGTCAGCCTGTTTGAATCAAGTCAAAGGGCACAGGTGCTAATTCTTGCACCTCGACGAAAACAACAAGTAAGCAGATTGCGTATTGGTAACTATTTGGCATCAATATTCAAGGAGGCAAAATGGGGTAAGTCCATCGCCTTTTCTTACCCGCCGGCATTGAGGCCCGCTTCTCTCGTTCCGCTGGGCACAAAGCAAGGCAAGTGGGGATTTGAACCCCACAAACATGTTTCCCCATGCGACACTAAAATGCTTAGGGCGAGAGGCAAGGATGAGATGGACGATTTGCGGCGGATGATGATGAACATCACTTGGAGGTATTTTTATGACGATAATGATGATGATGGGTAAAGATTAAATAGATAGGTACCTAGTAGTCTTCGGTTGAGGATAATGAGACAGGTAAGCAATGCCACTACTAACAAGGCAAGGTGCAAACAGCGTCGATATTGCCTTGAAAAAACTCTACAGTAGAGAAGAATGAACAAGGAAGGAGAGAGCCGTATCTTTGACGACCCGGATAACGTCCCATCCTCTTTCCTCTTTGACCGTGTGCTTACTCGATACATGCCCAGTACTTTCTCTCACCGTCTCTAACCAAGGGGAATGATTGACATGCATCCAGTCCATGATCCCATTTCTCAAACAACTTCGAATGCCATGCGGCCCAACGCACAGTCTCATTCCGGGCTTTGGCTTTGGCTTCCGCTGCTTCTGGCAACGGCCAACACCAAGCTTCCATCTAAAAACAGAGCCGTCTTTCAAGGCCGAAGCCCTACGAAGAGGAAGAGGTTACCCAATGATGAGCATTAGTCTAATCCTTGTCCCCCAAGAACGCGTGCATGGCAGACCCAGACCCGACAAGGTACTTCTGCCCTCTGTACCCGGGATGAACTCCCGTTGCAGAGCTGGCTGCCACCCACGAAAGCTAAAAAGTGACAGCTTCCACAACAAAATCTGTCTGGCCTCGTTTTCTAGAACAATCATTAGTCCTTCTTCTTCTTCTGCTTCTTCTCCCTTTTTTCTCACGGTTCTTTCAACTTTATTTCCGCCTTGGGCATCTTGTTCGAGTTCCCCCCACGCCCTTTCTTTCCTTTCATCATTCCCCCACTCGCTGTCTTGTTTCGTCGCCGACCTGTCTCCAGCGCAATCTTCCTCCCCTCTGGTCATTGGCCGGTGACCCAACATCTATCCATCCATACATCCATCCATTATTATTACATGAACAGCCCTGGCTTCCATCTGCCCCCCTGTTCGGCTCATGCTCCCCACCGAGCACACATTAACCTCCCCTTCGCGCTCCCGGCATACAAGTAGATCGCTTAAGCCCCAAACCCCGGTGCTTGCCGTTCTCCCTTCTGTCTAAGACGACACACGCAACCAACCCGTCAATTCGTGTTTTCCTCTTCCACAAACACCACCCTTCTCGTTCCTCCATCCTTTGCTGCATATTTGTGGAAGGGCTGTGACGGGGTGTTTGGCTTTTGCATTTACTTTTATTCTCCTGGTGCCGCCGCCACTGCTGCTGCTGTTGCGATTTTCTTCCCATTCTGCCCATCATGAGCGACACGGAGAAGCCAAAGGCCGTGGACAACATGTCCAATTCCGAGGTCGATCAGATCGTTGACCCGGACGCGGGCTTGTCCGAAGCCGAGAGGGCAGCTGCAGTGAGTTCCGACCTACATGAGCATGATACGAAGGCGTAACAAATGTACTGACATTAAATAATAGGAGCGACGATTATTATGGAAGCTAGACAGGACACTCATCCCCTGGGTATGTACATGCGAATCTAGCCAACAGCCTCCTTACGAGACAATTATTGATGCAGCTGCTAACATTCATTTGAGTTATGTCTATTATATTTGATGTGCTTTCTTGATCGTACTAATATTGGCAATGCCAAAATTGCCCACTTTGAGGCTGATCTCGACATGACCGACTCTCAGTATAATGACTCTCTGACGGTCTTCTTTGTCTCATATGCCGTCTTCGAAGCTCTTGCCAACTTCCTACTCAAGCGGTCACGACCCTCCATCTTCATCCCCATCATCATGTAAGTGCCAGCCATCTCAACCTAAGCCGACGGTGGCGTCATTGCTGCCTGGCCAGCGGCTAACTTGATAACAGGATCCTATGGGGAGCATGCATGCTGGGCATGGGCTTCGTCAAGAGTTGGTCTGGCCTTATGGCTGCCCGTTGGTTTTTAGGAGTTGCCGAAGCTGGACTTTTCCCTGGTGTCAACTATTACCTCTCATGCTGGTATAAGCGCAATGAATTCGGCGTTCGAGCCGCCATTTTCTTCTCGGCCGCCGCCCTTGCAGGCTCGTTTGGTGGTCTCCTTGCTGCCGCCATTCAGAAGCTCAACGGAAAAGCAGGCCTAGCTGGCTGGTCTTGGATTTTCATCATCGAAGGTGGCCTTACCATTCTCATTGGAATTGCCTCGTTCTGGATGGTCCACGACTTCCCAGACGAAGCCAAATTCTTGACCAAGGATGACCGCGCACGCGTATTGTATCGACTAAAGCAGGACAAACAAAGCTCTGCCGAGCACGAGACCTTCAAGATGGAGTACCTTTGGGCTGCCGTCACAGACTGGAAGACATATGCTGGCATGCTCATTTACATGGGTCCCTTGATGCCATTGTACTCCTTCAGTCTGTTCTTACCCTCCATCATCCAGAGCATGAGCTTCACCAACAAGGATGCCGTCGTCAAAAATCAGCTTCTAAGTGTCCCGCCGTATGCGGCAGCAGCCATTGTTACCGTCGCCGTTGGGTTCTGGTCCGACAAGGCCCGTAGACGAGCAATCTTCAACATGATCTGCGCATGGGTTGGCATCGCAGGGTTCGTCATGTTAATGGCATCCACCAATCCTGGCGTTCAGTATGCTGGCACATTCTTGGGAGCCATGGGCATCTACCCCAGTATCTCACTCACGATTGCGTGGATCGCAAACAACGTTGAGGGTGTTTACAAGCGCGGCATCGTTCTTGGATTCGTCATTGGCTGGGGCAACCTGAATGGCGTCGTGAGCAGCAACATCTATTTCCACAAGCCGCGGTACTTTGAAGGGCACGGCACCATTGTTGGGTACTTGTTTTTCGGCATGTTCTGCGGCAGTGCTTTGATGGCGACATTACTCACCATTGAGAACAAGAAGCGACAAAATGGAGAGCGAGACTACCTGGCTGAAGGCAAGACAGAGAAGGAGCTGGAAGCCATGGGCGATAACCGACCCGACTTTTTGTACACCATTTAAGCGTGGATGAGAGTCATATTTCATAATGTCTGTTGTTAAAATCTGTTTTGGGGGCACCTCTTATTTTCTTTTTCTTCTGGGTCGCATCTCGGGAAAGCGTGGGATCAAGTTACAATGCATCTGGGTTTGTGACAGGCTGGTACAGCATGGGCGAAGGCAGATCGAGGGATATGAGACATGGGCTGCCTGGCGCGATCCCCTCTTATCTTTCTTGAGTACAAGGAATTTATGGGTGATTTAATCATGGGTGCTTGGTGAAAATGGACGATTTGTAGGGAAAAGATGGTTGTACTTGGAGAGGGTGTGGAGGGAGCAAACATGGCTGATCACTTGATGGGAAGAGTCGTTACAAAGTCTGTATGGATAATCTAGTGAGGTATGGTAGATCAACTCTGTCACGCACATGATAGGACTCGGAAGAGAATGAATGACGCAAAAAATAGAAGAAAACATGACAAAGAGTAAAATTTTTATCAAGTTTGCTCTGGTGGTGATTGTGTGGGGGGGATCCGTGCTTGTCTCTAGAATGGAATGGAAGGGTGTTGTACATGGGGTAGTCCTGGAGGTGGGCTGGTGAATTGATCATAGTCAAGATAGCAAATATGTACAAAGAAATATTGGAAACAGTGTTGTATGGCTTCATTCCTGGTTCTGTCGGTCCTTGCATCTTGATCAAGTTGTTGTCGAGGCAGATGGAGAACAAGTGCTGTTAGTTACCAACTCGGCCCTCCCCAGTGTGTACCGTGACCTCCTCCTATAGATTGGTTTGGTGTGATAATCAGATTGCGCCAAACTAATCTCGATCCGGCGCATATAAACTCGAATGAGGCTAGTAATTGCGCATGATGCATCATGAAGCACTGGCGTCGGAAAACTAACAGTGAAATGGATGACAAGAAGCAGCTGCTCGTCCTCCCCCTCAACCCGCTGAATCGTCCGTCCACGCCAAGCTACAGCTCTTGGATTCTCACAGACTCATGGCGGTGACGAGTCGGGGGGATGCTAAAGAAGGGTTGATCCCATAGGGAGGGTAAGAAATTAAAAAGTTGCCCGAGTTTGGGAAAGGGAGGAAGAGGATTTTGGTGTGGACGGATTGGGGAAAGGAACAGAACAAGCTGAAGTTAGTGAGTGTTTCATTGTTTTAGATGGGCTTTCCTTTAGCGGCGGGCGGGTGCTGGAACCCCTCCCCATTTTGCCATGTGGGATGGCGTGAGAGTAAGATCCATGGATCCACCAGCTTAAACAACCTCCCTCCATCGAATGCTGTTTGAAGCACGGAATATCTGGCGGCGCCGGGGAGGGGAGCACCTTTGTTCTTCATGAACTGGGGGTTTGTATCGCCGTTCATCGGTGATAATATGCGTCATGATCTCATGGTGGTTCTTACTGCACACACTTCCAGATTTGTTTGCGTACGTACAGGGCGGCCGGTAAAGACGAAAATGGGGGTGGGTGGTTTCTTTGGGGTTTCCTCTTACACGGTGCAGCGGGAGGACAAGGTGTGACGCCGCTTGGGTCGGAAATTCAATGCCTATGCGGATGCAAGCAGCCTTTCTGCCTCATGGTCCAATCCCATGGCTTCTCTCAGTATCACTACAAGGGGGGGGGGAACGAGAGAATATTCCCCTCCTCCCTCCCCCGTCTTGTCCCTGGTTGCCATATCTTGTGTGTGCGCGCATCTTGTCTCCCGGGGGGGGTCTGTGTTGGCGCAACTTGCAACTTGATCGAATAGAGGTAAGCAAACCGCGGAAAAAGATGGAGCCAGAGAGGAAGAAGGCTTGCTATCGATGCAGCCAAGCAAGGCAAATGGCATTTTTTGAACAGCACTAGTCCTGCTGCGGTAGACTCGATGATCTTCGGAGGGGCGAAGGAGTTTCTGGGGTCGGTCTGGGGGGGCTTGTCAAATGACTTTGACAAGTGGGCACTTTGGTAGCGGTAGCGGTATTGGTGGTAATGGTAGTGGTAGCAGGCCGGTAGGTCCTCTGGCTGACAAGGAAGTTGTGTGGTGTGGTGTGGTGTGTCTGAGGCTCCGGATCTTGAGGCTGCTGGCCACCATCACCCACCACCACCACCACCACCACCACTACGCTTTGTTTAAGTGTTTCTTCCTAGTATGGAATGGAGTATTTGACTAATTTCGATGATCAGCTCGGGGCTACTAAAAATGACCAAATAAAATAAAAATGTTTGCCGCGGATTGAAGAATGTGAGTGTTGGGTGTCGTTGGGAGGGTGCATCAATGGGGATGGACGCTGTAGGGCAGAGCTTCAATCGTTGCTCTGCAGGCGGTGGCTGTAAGCATCCATCCGTTATTCACGAGCCCGGCGTACAAACATGAGGATTCCCGGGGAACTCGCCCTGTTATTTTCATGACTCTCCATGCATCCATGCAGCAATGCAGCCATCCATTCAAAGGGTGTTGGTTGTATATATTAGTAGTCCAATCATTGGTCTCGATATCATCACCACTACCACCCACCCATCCTCGAACCAATTAATAAAGTAGAAGAGAGAGAGGGAAAAGAAAAGCGGCTCCGAGCATCAAACCATTGGAAAAGAAGAGTCTGTGTGAGGGCGGAGAAGCAAAACAAAAAAGGCAGCGAGTTATATCCAGAGGAGCCCTGCCCACTGCCGGCCGAGTGCAGCTGTAGTATTACCTGGTGCGCGCACGAGGAAGAGCTTGCGCTGTTATTGTTGTTGTTGTTGTTGCTGCTGCTGCTGCTGTACCATTTGACGACGACCTGCAGCCCAACGTTTCTCGACTGATCGATGTTAATTAATTCCCTTTTCGTTTATCCTTTTTTTCTATTATTTTCCCCTTTTGCAACAAGAGGCTGAAAGGGACAAAAGGCGCGAGGTTACTGATAGAGAGAGAGGGGGGAGGGGGGATACAAGACAAGACAAGACAAGACAAAAAGAACAACAAGAACCGAAAGTTTGGTGTTGCATGAGTTTGGGAAGTTACTTGGGTCGTTCCCCCCTCACTTCCTTTATTCATTCATTCATCCGTTCATGGTAGTACATCTTGTACTTTCAGATCTTTGACCAGCTTCGAGCTCTCTTTTTTTCTTTATCTCACTTGTAACTCACTCTCTCCCCCCTCCCCCATTGGACTTTTCTTGCACTTCTTGTCCATCACCATCAGCATCATCATCACCATTATTTATCTTTTTCTTCATCACATCAGCTACAGTTATACTACTCTGCTCCGGACTGAGTCTCTCATTACGTTCCATCTACCCCATCCCCTCCCTCTGCTTTGTTTATATCATCACCCATTCTCCTTCTCCTCCTTCTTCTCCTCCTCCTCATCTTCTTTCAGCCTCTTTTTTTCTCCTCCATCGCCTCTTCTTCTTCTTCTGAGACTCTCTTCACATCATCGCCACCACCTCCTCACCATGTCTTCGTCTCTGCCGGGCGACGAGCGGCTGTCAAACCACCAGATCCGAACCCTGGTGGTTTTGGAACGCATTGGTGGTTCCCTCAGCCTCGCCTCGGTGTTGCTCATATTCATCGCCTATTGGCTTGTTCCGCGCGTGCGCAATGTCCAAAATACCTTCATCGTATTTGCTAGTGTGTCAAATATCGGGGCGAGTATTGGGAGTATCATTGCCTATGACGGGCTTGCCAAGGGGAAGGCGACGGCCTTGTGTCAGGCCCAGAGCTTTTTGTTTGAGATGTAAGTTCTTCCCTCTACCGGAATGTTTTGTTTTGTTTAGCAACTTAAGAATCGAAGAACCGGAAACTGATCGAGTCTGGCCCATCTCAGGTTCATGCAATCTGATCCTTGGTGGTCTCTCGCCATGGCTATCAATGTCCTGCTCGTATTCTACTTCCACGCAAGTCCAGATTCCTTTCGCAAACGCTGGTGGATATACTGTCTCATTTGCTACGGAGGGCCCTTTGTCATCGCCCTGTCGCTGCTGCTTGTGAGAAACCCCGAGCATGGTCTCGTGTATGGAGGAGCAACAGTACGTTTCACCCCTGGCCCAGATTGGACACCCTCCATTTCCTTGCCATGTAGAGTTCGATCCCAAACTGACCTCTCTGGTAGATTTGGTGTTGGGTTGATCGAGAATGGGACTTTATTCGAATTTATACCTACTACATGCTCATTTGGATATGCATTGTCGGGTCCATTCTATGCTATTTTTTGGTTGGATACCATGTCTTTCGCACGAGGAACCGCCTTCGCAGCTTTTCCACATCGAGGAATCGAGAACAGAAAGAGATGGAAACTGTAAGACAGTAGAGTTCCTCCGATATCAGGCCGTGACGCTAATAATCCACGATAGACCCAGGCGGAAACGGCTCAACAGGGTTTCTACGGCATCGTCACTACCGAAGTCCAAGTCGTTCACTCTGCTGCTTGCCCCAGCGAGCCAAAGAGCGTCCACCTCCCTCGACAAATAGCCTCCCACGTCTCCTTCAAAAACACAAATGCGACGGAACTTCAACCTTCTTCGAGAAACCAATTCTTCTCATCCGTCACAACATCTACTTCGACTCCCAAAGAACCCCCTTCCCCATCGATATGGTCACGATTCATGTCGTCGATCCATCGTGTTACAAGCAAATTCCACATTAGCGATCCCATCAAGCGGGCCTACCTGAGAACAAGCTTCCTCTTCGCCGTCAGTGTCCTTGTTACGTGGATACCCAGCAGTCTGAACCGTATCCATGGCTGGTTGGATGGAGGATCTCCATATGAGTTTCACGTCGCTACGGCAGCAGTGCTTCCCCTCCAGGGTCTTTGGAATGGCATAATCTTCTTCGTCACGAGTTGGAATTCGTTGAGTGCCTGGTGGCTAGATACCTTTCGCGGTGAAGAGGTAATCATGGGGGAACAACACATGAGTGAGAACGTCGCCATCAACGAGAGACCTAGCAGGCCCAGTGATGGACGGTTCGACACATCAGACATGGAAGATATAGATTCAGCAACTGTCGGTAGCGACGTTGAGTTGAGGAGGGTATCCAACATGGCGAGCAAAACCTCGTCATCAACTCTATAATGATGTAATTTTGCAATTATGGACATGGTGTTTTTGGGGGTATGATTTGACGGATCATGAGATATCCTTTTTCTTTTTGCACGTATGAGCGTATATGTATATAGATTGGTTGGAATGGGGACGGCCAGAGCAGTACATTGCTTTTTTTAATGATACCTGTTAGCTACTTTTTTAAAACATTAATTTTGATGAATAAAGAATTGAACAGATGAAAAAATGTGATTGTTTCAAAGCGGATTTGCGGAGACACTCGTTGTTGTCTCTTTACTCACATCTCAGGACGGCGATCCCGAGATCTAGATCTTCAACTCCTCCCACCATACGGGCCGACGCCATCATCCACCCTCCCGCCTATAGATCCGAACTCTCTTCTCTCGGGCATTTTAAACCACCGAATCGTATTCCAACAGAGCATCAACAGTGAGTCACGGTCACTTCGTACCAACTTTCATAAATACAGATACACCGTTTACAACCCTTCCACTTCCTCCATGTCCCATCCAAGCACTGCCCCGGCCACCCTTGAGATAGTTATGCGTCCCATCACTTAACCCCATACCTCTTCAAAAGAAATTACCAATAGATCGACATTAATATCCCCTTTTAAACCTTCCTGATCCGACTATAGACCAAGACGCACCGTCCATCTCTATGCATATCACCTAAAATATACATACAATCCCCCCAAGGGACCTATACGAAGGACATCACTCCACCTGAAAAAAAGAAATGAAAAAAAGAAAATATTCGTCACACCATTACGCGAAAATTTCACACAATGTAGCAAAAGAGAAAAATATTAATAATGATAAAAATTATATTTTTCATCCTCAAATCATTCCCATATCCATTTCCATATCCATCCATAATACATCAATGAGATCATGACACATGTGTCAGCCATATCGACAGTCATATCGTACAGGTAATCGTTTCCATATAAGTGTACACAAAAAGGGTGAAAAGAAGAAAAAAAAGCCATAACGCATATGTACGAGCCCCTTCCTTTTCTGGAAGTTGGGCCCCAAAAATTCATATCCAAGTCATTCCATCTCTTACTCATGTCTGCATCGTGACAGACGTCATCTCTTCGTTCGTGTTTTTCGTGTTGTTCATGTTGATTTTCGTGTTAAAGTCGTGGTTGTGTGTGTGTGTGTGTGTTCGTAGCACGTTGTGAATATCGTGACTCAAGAATTTTGGTGGGTAGAATATTATGCATGAAATTCCATGCTTAATCGGTCTCGAAGAAGCTTCCGCAGAGCTTCAAAAGTCGCAGATCGACCAGGCCCATCACCTTGCCGTCAACCTTCCAAATGCACTCATCGTAAAAGCGCCACAAAGCAATGATGGCGAGGGACAGAACGACCTGTGCAACGCCCAAGGCGATGGTCAAGTACTTCAGCCCGTCTACAGCAGAGACAATATGCGGCATGGCCAGAATGAGCCCGCCTGCTGCAAGATTTCGCAGGATAATGACACCAGAGTGCATGTCACCAATGCTGCGCTGAGCGACGGCCATAGAAGAGGCAGTAAAGGATGCAGAGCGGGCAAGCAAAGGGCGAGTAGTGGCATCGATGGCAAAGGCGCCAGCGGCAAGAAGTCCAAGTTGTAGTGAGATAACAGGAAGGTCAAGTTCATGTGCAGCCTCGGGGATCAAAGCTGTCGTGCCATGCTGCAAGTAACCTTGGAAGCCCAGACCAAAGGCCAGAAGACCAACAAAGGCGAGCATAGTTCCGACGGCAATAGTAAGAAAGCTGACCAGGCACGTAAACTTGGAGCGGATTGAGCGGTAAAAGTAGAGACCAAGGATGACAAAGGTGGGCAGCAGCCATGGACCAACCATGAGGGTGCCCATCAAAGATGAACCAAGGTTGACGGGTGAAGGGGTAAGAAGCATGCCAAGGGAGGATGCAAGACTCCATAGAGCGACGTAAGGGATAAAGGTAAGGAGGAAAACAAGAATGGTGGTCGGTGCGGCAAGGGCGCGAGGCGCTTGAACACAGGTTGAGAGGCTCATATCGCCACGGAAGGACCATGGCTTCATCCCATTGACATATGCCACAATGGACTCCTTGTTAAACTTGAACTCCTCAGGCTCAGGGTGGGGTTCCCAATTGGTAGAGAGCACAAAGCCAGAAGCAGGTGTGGTGGCAATGGCAGCTCGTGCACGATCAAAAGCAGTCTCCGGAGCACCAAATGCCAGCAGAGGGAACGCAATGATGAAAAAGGCACTGATGATGCGATACTGCACAGTAAATGAGCCAGCGCTGTGTGAAATGGCACCGCCAATGACTGGTGATCCCCATGTAGTGGCAGTGGTGAATACATTGTAGATGGAGACTCTCACGTTCCGTTCATGCTCCTACATCACTGTTAGTGAGACTCTACGAGAGACGTCTAACCCATACTTACAAAGTAGGTGTCCTGGATGGATTCCATCAACAATGTGTCAAAGGCGCCCCATCCAAGTCCCTGCATCACACGAGCTCCCATGCAGGAGCGATAATTGTTTCCTGCTGTCATGTTCCATACTGATCCAACAAAGACAAGCACGGCAGATAGCAGGTATACGGGTCGCTTGCCCCAAACCTTAGCGGACATGGAGCTAATCAGACCAGTCAAGGTCGATGTCATCAAAGGAACTGCAGTCAAGGCAGCAATGTAGGCATATGAGACGTCATAGTGAGAGGCCATGTCACCGTTGGTAGAGATGAAAGCAGTCTTCATAGCCCCAATCAAGCCAACCATGATGAGCAGCGACGCCAAGTTCAGTTCCTTCTTCCACTGTTGCCAGTTCTATTCAATGTATGTGAGCTCCCAAGTTCTCATCATGATAGACAGGCCAACTCACCAGTGGGTCTTCGAGGTCATCGCTCGGTTGGGGCACCAGTTCGACCTCTGCATATTTGCCGGTGCCATACTTGATGGGCTTGTTGGGCTGTATTGTTAATGAGCCAAAGGAAATCTTCCTGGGCGTGCTCGTTCCCGGTCTCGATGATACAAGAGTCGTCGTGGACATGAAGTCCTTCTTCGTCGGTAGTGGTGGTAGCGGCATAGTGGGCGGCATGCTGGGCAAAGAGAGCGACTTGAGTGCTGACTTGAACGAATGGACCGATGGCGGACGTGTCAAGTCGTCCCCATCCTTGGCACGTTCACAATCCATCTCGACGCCTTGCCTCTTCACTTCACTTGTTGTTCCTGTTGATGTTTGACCTTATTCCTTTCGTGTACGGCAGTTGTGTAAGAAGGATTTAGGTTGAAGAAGAGGCCAGCTCATTCATTCATATGTCTGCAGGATGGGGATGGATGGATGGATAAAAAGTTGAGCAGGGAGGGGCTTACAAGCCGAGACTGCGGACCCCTGGCTATAGATAGATACTTGTAGAAACAGGGCATGCGTGTGGTGTCCGATTGGAAAAAGAAAGGACCCAGCAAGGAAGCCAGGAGGAGAAAGGAGGGACTTGACTGGCGAAGAGAATAAGAAAGTACCGAACAAGCCAGGACTTGCGCGAAGCCATGCTAGCACTAACCAAAGCTGCGGGAACATCGACGTCCGGGTGGAGCTGGCGTGCATAAGCAGCAAGACAAACAGCGTGGGGATCAGCAGAGACATCACAAAATACTTCCGATAGTTGGAAAAAGAGGGGGGTTGCGAAAGGAAAACCTTGCCCTGGATACTACCTAGTCGTACAAGTAGTACAAGTACGTATGTACATACTTGTGCTACAGGTGAGTAGGTAGGCAGTAGGTACTTGCCAGGACAGAAGCGTGCGTCCCAGACGGACAGAGGCGAGAAGAGGCGAGACGAGACGAAAATTGCCAGGGTTCAAACTGAGATGCAAGCAAAGCAACAACAAGCGAATCTGCGGGCGTATCGTTCGCCGACCGACTGGAAGCGGGTTTTCCCAAGCATCGTAGAAAGCCTGAAGATGGATGGCATGGCAATCATTGCGAGTATCATCATGATGCCCAGGGTCTTGACTCGCCTTTAGACAATCTCACCTGTGATGCTCAACCCCTGCGGTTTTCTCGTCCCCTCTCTCGGCTCACACAGACCTGAGCTGCCCTTGGATCAGAACAGGACGGGACCTGCGTCTGTGTGCAGACAATATAGGTAGGTTCCGGGCAATGAGCCATACCAATGAGAGCAGAGCTTTAGTGGTCCGCCACGAAAAAACCCAGCAATAGCAGCAGAGACCGAGAAATGCAGCTTTTGCATAGTCCCTTGTCACAAGTGTGGATATAGGGAGGAGTGCATTGGATCAATGACGGGCCAAGGAGGAGAGACAAAACGCAGAGGCCCAGGGACAAGATGACCAGAGACAGTCTCCCAAGAGAGCGAGCAAGGCGAGGACCAAGGCAAGGCAAGGACCAAGGCGAAAACCAAGGCGAGGCAAGGCTCCAGAGAGGAGACGAGGGCACCGACGACACGGCGGCGGAGGCTCTTGGCACCTGGATCATGCATCATTGATGGATCCATGCATCTGTCTAGTGGACTAGACTCCTTGATAGAGGGCGAGCGAGAGAGAGAGAGAGGCAGGGAGAGAGAAAAGAGAACAAGTCGGCCAGACCAGACTAGAATTGGACAAGCACATTTTGACAGGACGGGCCTGACGGGAGGCTCCCGCGAGTTTGAAAAGGCCATGGTGGTGATGGAGGATGGATTTTCGTGACAAGTGGAGGGTTGGAAAGTGGGTTGGTGGAGGATGCTGGAGGGTCCAGTTCACTGTTCAGGGTCTATCCATGTCCAGAGCAAGGAGAGCTTTGACCCTTTCTTACGGGTGACCCTGCCGGACGGTGCATGTGGGGACCAGGATTTTCAGGGGGTTGATAGTCTGAGGCTGGCAGGCAGTGCATCCACCGGGGGCATGTGCATTTGTCCACTGCAGGTCCATTGCAGCAGTTACGGTGCAGGCAAGAATTTTTCACAGTAATACTGCATGCCTAGACGGTACCTGCACAGAGGGAAAGAGAGCCCGAGGCGAGGAAAAGGCTCGCTTAGAATAAAGCAATGCAATTGGTGGTAAGTCGATATATGCCTGAGGCAGCAGATATTGGTTTCCCCTCTCTTACGTACCAACATATGGATGGCAATGTGTGTGGCAACCCAAACGCATCACCACCAGGAAGTCTCCTGTCAAAAAAGAACAACTTCTCGATAACCGTTGGCCCATTCACAAAAGGGGAATGGGACGGGAGAGGCTGAAACGCATCAAGACCAGGACCTCCGTGATCGCTGACACTACGGAGACAAAAAACTGACGGAGTCGTTTGTTTTCTTCCCAACTGGCTTGACAAAAAGAATTCTTAGTTGGAAAGCAAACAGCTGGAGCCGTTAGTCCGTTTCTCCGTCGTCTGTCATACCCATCCGAAAAGTTACAGAACGGTCCTATTTGTCAAGGCGTTGCTTTTTCCGACATCTTCACTAAGCCTCTTTTCGACCGTTTTTTTGTTTTTTATGCCCGAGGACCTTTTTAGACCCAACGGACTACGCCGTGACACAGACGGGACGTCGTCCTTTCAGCACTGGATGGACTGGAATGCTTTTTGACTGCCTTTGAGCCGGCGCGGCCCTGCGAGGACGGGATGCTACCTCGACCACCGTGCTCTGACTGCGGCGAGAAAAAACCAAGCTGCCACCGAGACGACACTACGCGATTCGTTCATAACACGTCCTGCATAGACGAAAGCATCTATGCGTCAGCTCCATCCAACCACATTTGACCAGACACAAGCCAACCGGGCATAAAAAAAAGTTTTTTTTTCTTCTCAAAAAAGGAAAACGTTATTCTCCTGCCTCTCCTCTTTTAGGTTAAGCTCGAGGGGCAACATATGGACAAGGGGGCTCGATTCAGAACATGAACCACTGCAGAGCTAAGAAGAACTGGGACATATTTTCTGGTTTGCTGATTTGCTGATGCTCCAGTTGGTTTTTGTTTTGTTTCCCGATCCCAGTGTAGGTATGGTACTCCCATACCCCGAGGTTCAACCTTGACGCCGAGGAGGAGGAAAAAGAAGACGATGGAAGGGGAAGAGAATGGAGAGGTGAGCACCCCCTAGAAACTCGCGTCTGACGTTTGATTCTGGAACCCAAGCCACAACATGCAGTGATGTGCTTGCGTAACGGTATAAGTAGTTACTATTACTAAAGGTATACGAGCATTATGATTCATATGAATCACTTACCATACAAATTCGGGGAGGCTCGGGGTATTCACCGGATCGCGCGTTTTATACGCGACTATGCCCAGTGGTTATACAATGATACCATATAATGCAGGTCTCACGAATAGCTTCACCTCATCTCTCCACCGGTCAACAACTTAAGCAAGCCCAGGTCAAAGCCTCACTATCCGTCTGATAACGAAAAGCCACCGTAAGAAACTTTCTCGGGGACTCCTCTCTCCTCAACAGATGCAATGCAATGCATCACAAATTTGCAGCTGCAACCTTTGCGTCACGGCAGCAGCAGACATGTGCTTGTACATACATAAATAAAAAATGCCCCCTCCCGGGTATGCATAATGATCACACATCATCACACAAAAGTTCAAGGTTCAGGGTTCAAGATCCCAAGACGGAAGACGCCCCCCCCCTTCTTCCTCCTTGTCGCGTCCCGTCCTTGATGCTTCCGGTTCCTGCAGCCATCTGGCATTTTCCCAGCCCATGTTAAACCATTTTTTTACGGGATACGGAGAACAGAAGGCCTTCGTGGATCCTCCTCATCCGGCTGGTGGACTATCCCTATCCATGTCCTTGACAAGGCGTCGATGGATTTTCTAGACTGCGCCTCTTCAGCGATCTCACGCTGTTTGCCGATTCATCATTGGGTACACCCCCTTGCTCAACAAACAAAACTCGTCCTCTGCATACGTGGATTTAATTAACCACTTTTCTGCACAATGTCTGCAGGAACAAGGAAAACCTGTTTTCTCTCTCTCAGGTACCGAAACCCCCCCCTTCCAGTCTCCTCTTTTTTACTCTGCGTGTTCTCGTCATCGGCTGCATCGTGATGTGATTGTCCACAACTTTCTGTAGCGTGCTCATGCATCCTACCTGCATGTGTGATATCCGTTATGCCCACAATTCATTTCGTTTGTTGAATTAAAGAGAGAGAGAAAAACTGGTTCTACAGGTATTACGTATCCTTTGCTGTATCCGCACCAATGGAGTCTTTGCCGTGATGGGATGTTGAGATAACGTCAACGCGGCAAGGTCAACGGACAACGGTCTTCAATGACCCCAACCGTGCGTAATGTGGAAATTAACAACGCAAGAAATAATACTTGTAAAAAAAGAAGACTCGCTTCTTCATTCTCGCGTGTGGTGATCTCCCCGAAAAGCATAAAACAAAAACGGTAGGGCTGAGACGTGTGCCACCTTGTTGCTGGGAATGGGTAGATGCTTGGCTGCTCAGGTTTTCGCCTAGAAAAGAAGCGATATTGAGATGTGCAACATCCTTGTTTCCCTTTTTCTCACAGTTTGTTTACCCTACACCCTTCAAAGGAAGAAGTTCGTATTTACATAAAAGCATCCTTGTACTTGACATAATTGAAATGGGTTCTCGTCATAATCTGACATTACTCAATGAACTATTGCTGCTGCATACGGAGTACCGGCAATAGATTTTGGGTTTACATGTGTGTTGATGCAACATTAATGTTCCTGCACAACATGTCAGACTTTTGATGCCGGATTTATGTGACTGATCTCAATGTTGCCATTCTCAGCGCCGCATCTACATGGGCGCGATAATGATATCTTTACCTGACAGCCCTGCGTGTGGTATGGTCGTCTGCTCTGCTGCAAGGAGCAGCTTACTCGTTCGAACCAGTATCTCTGGATCCCCCCAGGTCCCATGTCAGTCATACAGCCTATTACTCTCATCATGTGCAAGCAATCCCCCCCCCTCGGTTACGGAGTCTCGGGGTCATAGGAAGCAAAAACAGACAGAGGGAAAAGAGAGGACGACTTACCCTCGTATACCAACCTGTAAGTCACAGGTGGGTCATCATCACCTGGGCCCGAGATAAGGGGCATCCGCTCCGATGGTCCCGACATCACCCTGAAGCGCAGCCCTACGCTCTTTGCATCATCGTCCACCCATAGCACCCCGGGGTCGTCTGACGAGAAGACGCCTGTCGCCTCGCCGCTTCTCGCGGAGTTGTCGCTCGCCATGCTTGCGAGCCAGTGCCTAAAGACCCGTATGACGCCGTCACTGATGTTGATGTGGTGACTAAACAACCCCGGACGGATTCCGGGTTTAACTACATTGGTCACGGTGCAGAGCTGTGAGAACCGCTCCCCGTCGTCGAGATGGACATCCTCGGTTGCTGTTTCGTCTTCGTCTTGTTCCCCGGCAGCAGCAGCAGCAGCAGCAGAAGCCGCTTGCGAGCTACTGCCGACTGATGGCATTGCCCAACCAAAACGGTACCTTCGCTGCCTGTTATCCTCCGTCTTTACCGGTCGAAAGGACGAGTACAACCTCCGCAGGTCTGCGAAGCCGGGGCACTCGCCGTCCATGGCAGCAGCAGAAGCAGCAGCAGCAGAGACAGGCCCGTCACGCACTGACGTGCCCAGATACCGACACGATAGGTAAGGCGTCGAGATCTTGGCACTGGGATGGTAGCACTCGAGTATCAACTCATTGTCTGGCAGCGAGGCGGCATCCAGCAGTCGTCTGTGGAGAATGCGCACGGCCAGAGAGTGCCAGAGGCGGTCCACGGCCACGGCTGGGAGTAAGTCATTGGAGCTCAATTCTGATAGAATGGTGGAGAGCAGCTATCCAATTTCGAGGTCAGAGGATTTTTTCTTTCTCTTCTTATTCACTTTCTTGGACAGAAATGTAGTTTTTTACTTCCAAGACAAGGCAAGGCAAGACAAGAAAAAAAGACATTTGGTTTTTAGGGCATTTTTCCATTTTAGCGTACCTCGTTGGGGAGAGACTTGACCGGGCAGCAGTTTGTTTCTGACATGTTGGCTAAGACTTTGTGTCAAAATAGTTCCGAAAGGAGAGGGGTTGGCAGGGTCGGGTCCCGAGATGGGAATGATGCCATTCGAGATGTTACCTTGTGGATGTGAGATGTCTTTGAGGCGATGCTGCCTTTCTCTGTAACCTAACCTAGAGCCTTGCTCAGGTAATCGGAGCTGGGTGATGGTGATGGTGGGGGATCAGCGTGGGAAGGGGGGGGATGCCAGCCTACCCATTCATTCATCCAATGGGTCAGAGATTGGGTTTCGGATGAACGGATTAACTATCTGTCATCATCTAGGGGAATAACAGTCGATGGATGAAGTCCTTTAGAGATGATCACATAATAATGAAAGTTCCGTTTCCCCAGATGGAGAGATGGGTCGCCGACCTGCAATGCTTGGGCTTTGCGGCGTTACGATATCTGGCCCGTGGAGTGGGGGCTTATCTTATCAGTGACATCCATTCAGGAGACCCAAGCGGCGGCCGCCTATCTACCTACCTGTACCTTGGTCCGTGATATTCCCAGATACCAGATACCAGATGACTCGAGACATTCCTAATAAAACAAATCTTTTTATTTTATTTCATGTATTTTCTCCTCTCTCTTCCTCTCTTTCTCTCTTATCGATTCCCTAAGACTCATATTCTCTCCTCAGTCTACAAACGGAAAGGCTTCAAAGAGAGGGGGGGGGGGGACTGTGCACCGTCAAAGTCGGTCAGCAAACAAACAAACAAAACAGAGACAAACAAAAAACCAACGTTTTGTTTTGGACGTTTTGACGTTTTTTTTTCCTCCTTCACATTTTGTGTGCTCCACCTCAACTGAGACCGGGGTAGCACAGCAAAATCTTGCATCGTAAATGCAGCGCAGTGCAGTCCGCAGTCTGCAAGTCTGTACTGCACTGAAACGATACTGGTTGTCTTGTCTCATGCAATCCAATGTCTTGAACATGCAAGCATTTTCCTTGCTGCCATCTTGCCTTGTCGCTGTCGCACTTGGAACTTCATCCATCCAATGTCAAGGGTGGAATCGCTGCTGGTCTCATCACATAAACAGGGTCCTGGGTCACAACAGCCACCAACAACCCGTCATTTCCAAGGTTTACAATCTTGTTTTCTCCCCTCCCTCTCTTCCCCCTCTCTCCAACATTCTCTCGTAGGCCCGATATTTTCCTCTGCATGCTCGATGTGCCGCTGCAGGTGGCCCTACTTCTTACGGCGCTAGCTTCTTTGTTTTCTGTTTGCTCGCCGTCTTCCCAGATGGTCATGGTGGAACACAGACGACCAACATAAGAGGCAATGATTCGGCCGATCAGCTTATCCTGCCTAAATTCGTGATATTAAACCTACCTAACACGTGAGAAATTTGAACCATCAAACTCGTTAGCCTTTTGTCTGGTGGCGGCGATGAAGCAGTTGCTTGTGACGGACGGGTGACCCCGACGTCCTCCCGCCGCTGCCGACGCCACTGCCGTGATGATCATTTTTCTTGTTGTTCTTGTTACTTGTACTGTACTCTGTACTTCGAGGTCAAAACCCTGACGCAAAGCCCGTTCTGAGACATTGTCTTGTCGAGTCCGGTCGCTGCCAGACGAATTCCATCTCTCTTTGGCATCTCATCGCGCCTTTCTCGCCTCCTGTCTCTCAGAGACACTGACATCGTAGGTATCATCGCCCAACCTCTTGCAGTATCTCAAATGCCTTGTCGAGTTATGGCCTTTCTTGTCATCGTATCAGAAAAAAAAAATATGGCAGCATCTTGCGTTGTATTTGGTCTTGGGAGGTGGCATCGCTGCATTGGCGTTGTTTGCCAGTCGCCGCCAGCCTTCAACTACCCTCACTTTCTTGCCGGAAGTCCGAGTTCTGCAGGGCTTTGGGGCCATCTTGCATGAATGACAGATATGGTTTGTGATTTACTTCGTGATGATGTCTTTATCGCGTCAGGCTACGGCTGTGGTGAGTTACACCAGTCATCACATTCAATGAGGTCATGCTGGAAGTTCCATGTGGATGTGACTACTGTATATTGTCTATCAATCTGAAAGAGGAATCTGCCGAATAATTAGCATTCTCAAAACCAATTACTACGGCTTCTTATACATAAAACTCTTGGCTAGTAGCTTCTTAGCCCGTCAATCTCAATACAATCACACCGCCTCCCTTATGCCCAGTGATTTCTCTGATTGAGGCGATCCAAACGCCATGGAGGAAGGCGATTGAAGCTTGAATGAGACGGCGGATTAGCAGCCTCGTCGGTAATGCCACCTTTCAGCTCGGATAGAAGTTGCTTGTACTCGTGCTCTAAATGGTCATCATACATCTTTTGACCGTGTTGAGGATCAGCTGCTTGCTGTCTTTGTGAGCCAGTAATCGTGATTAAGCGCCCCCCCATGGTTCCGCTGTAAATCGTTTTCGTCGTCTCGAAACGTCCCGTTCATAATCGCCAGATCGCGAAGTTGCTGATGCTTCCTGCCGTTTTCGTGCTCGGGAGTTGATACGGCTGTCTCGATTACGCCTTGTATGAGTTTCTTTGCCTTGTCTACCTTTTGCTGGGAATTGGCGGTTATGAGGCAATGTAAAGGTTCCTGCAAATTGTTAGCAGTATGTGAACCAAGCGAGCGTCCTTTCCCTTCCTTGACTGGCCCCCTGTCACGAATGGAAATCGTGGCACCAGTTTGATCATTCATGGCTTTGAGGCTGCTGCCTCGTGGGCCTAGGATTTGTCCAATAAAATTGAGACCTGGAAAGTCACCGACTGGGACGTAGACTTTGTCAGTGAATCGATCAGGTCGACGATAATCATGTGGAGGAGTATAATTGGGTACGACTTTGAAAGCCGCCTCGACTAGGCGATGTCTTTCATCCTCAAGACCCTTGCGATGACGATGTTGGCGGGTGTTGATTCGTCGACCAGAACTGTCATATTCCGGCTCTGGTGATGGCGACCTGTCTCTTTGCGTTGGGAAGACATTATTCACACGAAGTCTCTGTGTTATCTCCTCAATTCGGAATACAAGCATGTACGCATCCAGCTGCTCGCTCGTCATGGTTGCCGTGATGCACGTTGGAAACTCCGATGTGGCAATGCTGGCTGCGTTGCCTGCTAACCATCGCGTGGCTCGCCTGCATCTGGACTGGGTTTCTCGCCCCATGGTTTCTCAAGTTAGTAGTGGATGGGCTTCATACAGCGTCACAATGAAGATAAATAATTGCTGTCATAGAAAGAGGTGTGCCACGCTGTAGATGAAGATGATCAGTATGGATAGGTTCTCCTTACACGAGGACTAAGCGAGGGGTTGGATGGGGGTTTTTATAAGGGGCTGTAGAATTAGAGTTGCTCATACCATTTCACCATGAAAAATGTAAGCTACCTATCTAGTATCTAAAGACTAGGCACTTGGGCAATAATACTGTCAGACTCTTTTAAATATAAGGTTCACAAGCATCGTATGACCACATTGCGAACACATTGGGCGTGTAGTGTAAATGGTACTAATACAACGACAGTGACATCAATGTTGCTTGAGTTGGCTTGAAGGGGCTCTATTGCCATTTGTTCTGAACGGACTATTACCAGATTATTTGTTGAAGTGCAGTTTAACTATCTCTGCCTCTTCGTATTTTACTTTGAAAAGGAGAAAATGAACTTAATTTCGCCAGAACTTAATAAGGAGTGGTGATAAGGTTGCCGCCCTGGGGTAGCTCACACGTCTCCTCATTACCTAGCTAATCAAACTTTGCTCGAATATAAATGGTCTCCGACGCCCCTGGTTTTACTGTCGCCTCAAAAACAATAATTCCTCTTTAGTTGAGCTATATTCCCATACCCATCTCACAACAATGACCTCTGAACAGAACGAGGCGCCTGCCTGGAATGCAAGGCACATTTTGCTGCCCTACGATCTTCGGGACCCAAACATCGATGTTTTTGGGGGAGATGTTCGCCATATTCTTTCGGGCATCTTTCCTGGCACCACATTCATCACCGAGGGACCAAGCCGATCCTACTTGAGCTTTGGGGTCTCTGATATGCCCAAGACCCCTTGGCCACTGACTATTGGTGGCGTACCTGTTACTATTAGTGATAGAACAGGTGGTAGATTCGAAATATTTCCGCTAAAAGGCCTTGGAAACCTTTCCATCTCGATTTGCACACAGGTTGACGCCCGAAAAGATGATTTCAGCGATATAGATATGCAACTCCTAACTCGCCAAGTTGTGACGGAGCTTTCCCATATCAAGATCCTTGAGCTCATCTTAACCTTTGACAAGGCCTTTCACATTGTCCTCGATAGCCAGGCTACGCCCGGGCCAGTCAGAGCTAGACTTCCCGGTAGAATTGCAAAATGTCCCGTCGGATATATCCTCAGTCAAGATCTCTGCAGACCTACATGGGCAGACGATGGATCTAGATCACCAATCCATTGTGAAGTTGCTGCAGAGAGTCCCAGAGACCCTTGTTGTAGCCGCATGAAGAACACTCTAGTATCCCTTGGTAGTCCCAGTATAGGCTACCGTGATGGAATGACAATGGCGACTTCTATCAGGCTAGAAAATCAGACCAATAGCTTATACCCTTCAGAAGATACGCAGCTGTATGTCGCCTATAACTGGACATATATGGGGCAAGTAGAAGGTACTCCCACGACTGAGAGATGGCAGCCCCCCGATGACATCCTTGGATCAGTCATACGGGATGGTGGTGATGCCCCTACCGGCTATTTCCAATATTACATATCTACAGGTGATTATGCAGGCTTTCTCGTATCTATTCAGGCAGACGAGCTATGAATAGAGGCCGTAGATTGGAATAAGGGGCATCTTCTTTGAGAGCTTAGTTGGCAGGAGAGGTATTTCTAGATATGTTTAGACACAAGAGGAATACTCAGGCACAAGGGAGATATCGGGAGACGACGGTGATTCTCAGAAATATGAGGAATGGAGGGTAATGGGAAGAATTTCTTGACAGACACCTTGTCCTGTAATCACACACTTCCAACTACCTGCAAAGCTCCTCAAACTGGAGATAAAGCTAGAGTAATAAGGCTAACTACACAATCTGAAAGGGATGAATTTCGTGTAAAGTATCAAGAAATTCAACAACACAAATGATTAGATCCTCCTTGGAGGAAGAAATATGAAGCAGGTATTAAGTATATCCTATCACCTCTGCTTTCGCCTTTGGATCTATTGATCAGAACCGCTAAGAGTTGCTATCGGTAGGTTGCTCTGCCTTCACCTGCTTGTTTTTATTTATTTATTTCTCCTTTCCCTTTCCTTGTGAGAGCCACCCATTCTATAGAAATTCCCGGAATAATGTTGAGATACGCAAACACAGGGCAATCAGAAATACATACCGGATCGCGTTGTTATATGCCGTCGCGACACCAACCATGCCCCGAGGAAATTTCGATTGGATAATTTTAGACAGGTCCGATGCTTCAACGCCGATGATCATTTATGTGTCAAACATCGGGGGCCAATTCATGGGGCTATTCTACGAGCTGATTCTGGAAGACCTTCTCTGCGACGGAGGAGAGAAATGTGCCTGCAAGGGTTCAGGTGAAGATGAGCGTTGAGGGTAGACGAGACAGCCCCAAGACTCTTGAAGAGAGCTTGAACGGACAAGAGAGACTGCTGAGTTCCAGGACCGATGACAACGCCCATGATGACAGCCATACCGGCTCACATCGTCGAGTAAATGTTGTTGCCTGCATTTTTGAGGATGATGGCTGCGACAATGGTTTGGCGTTGTTATATAAATGAGATTTCCTGGACTGTTAAGATGGGATGTTTGTGTGGGGGGAGGTACGAGACTGACGCAGAGAGCCGCGAGGACGAGTTCAAAGAAGACAATGGAAAGACTTGGACCAGTGGAACAATCATCTGGGGTGGAATGTATTAGGGGTGGAATAGAAACCTTTGTTAGCATCTTTGTCTCATCATTTTCGGGTGTCATCTCGATAGTGTGCTTGTTGATTGATCATCCGCCACCCACCTTATGCACCCATAAACACGGAATATGTGTATAGACGGGCCATGACATCTGCAAGCATGCCGAGCTATATGTGAAACCTACGGGTAATACAGAAGAAGCAAAAAGAGGTTTTCAGCTCGAAAGCCGACGAATTAACTGACACGATGGCTGAGACAATATTATATCACGCGACGTAATAAAACGAGTATCCAAGACAAGAAACATGTATATAAACCATTCACCGTCTAGATCTAACCCATCCTCCTCCCCCCCCCCCCCCCCCCCCCCCCCCCAAAAAAAAAAAAAGTCAACCTAGATCTAGTATACTCCTTCTCATTGCACGCTCGCCGTTCTATTCCAATTTCCATATTTGCCTATTACAATGCTCCTCAAGTATGCCACTCTCGTCACGGCTGCCTTGTCAGCTCTCCGGGTGCAAGCTGCCATCAGTCGAGATGATTTGCTCGGAGGGCTTTCTGACATCGTTGTACGAGAGGTGTATACTATTGGACTTGTCTCCCTAATAACCAACGAAACTAAGAGAGACGGCCCGATACGTCGTGCCTAAGCTACCTACCTACCTACCTACCTAGGTTCCCTCCATACTCGTGACTTGCTCAAAAAGTTGAGTGTTTGCTAATGCGGATGCCACACTCATACAGTACATTTTTGGCGAGATCAACTCTGTTTTTAGGTTACCGAGTTGAAAGCGAATCTTTTTGATCAACTCGCTTCAAAAAGCCAAGAACTGTCCGCCTTCCGGTGGAACATCGAGAAGACTCTTGAGCGGTTTGAGGCCAAGAATGATGAAATGTTTAGCCTTTTGGTTTCTGCTCTGCCGTCCCGGAAGGATGCCCTTGTAGCCGGAAAAGCACGGCTCGAAGATCCTACCAAAAAGGTCTTCGAGGCATACAGGGAGTGTGAGACATTTAACCCGAACATGAGCTCTCGAAAATCCTCGTGTGCGTGTTCGGATCGGCATACAATTAGAGCCCAGGAGCTAGGGATATAGGCATAAGGAGCCTTTTCGCCGCAGGCCTAGGTCTCGGCGAGTTCTGACACATCACCCTGAGTTCCGCGAGGTCTTTTGCTGGATGACCAGTGCGGTTGGCGTACGTGAGGTCACTGTAATCTTGATGCACTCAGCATGTAAATAGAAAGATTATTCATCATGGAATTGATTCAACATCTCAGTCAATATTGACTTACCTCGCCCAGAAAAATATCTTGAGTGCCGTCTCTCTGACCCTTTTTACACATGCGGTAGCATTTTAGTGACTCCCGGAGGATAGTAAACTCTTGACATTTCATCTACCTTGCTTGCTGAAGATGGTGAGATATTGAGACTAAATGACAATGATGATGAGAGCATCATTCGGGAAATCTTTTTGACAGTGCTATCTTTCACTTATGCCCTGGCCAAGGCAGCAAAGTTGAATGCCACGCTGCGTACCCTGCAAATGGGGAAGTAGGCTTCCATACTTACTACGTCAGGTCTATGAGTCCAACGATCCTTGTGTGAATGTGAAGGACGAAAAGACAGGGTACGAGGTTCGGAAATGTGTAAAGTTTGTGAGAGTTGGTGGAGTGGTAGCCAAACACTAATAGGGAAGGTCACCAATTAAATGTGTTTGTTCACTTCCTGGCTATGAGAGGACGGCCCACGGCTGCTTTCAGCGCATCCAAAGAGCGGGGAGAGGATAGCTTTCGACGAATAAGGTAGATTTTCTGGGTTAATAATATGTGCAATTTATAATTATAAAAACAATGGAAGCAGGGATGGCGGGTGTGTATTCCGAGATAAGAAGCATCGCCGTGGATGGTTATGGAAGGGGGGCTACCCGTATCCAATAGGGATCGACTCTGCTGTGGTGATATCCTCATGTGATCTTGGCACCCTGGTTTCTGAGGGAACACGAAACAGGAACCCTTGATCCATTTGTGGCAGGCAATATCAAAGTTAATTCCCGCATATTTTCTGGCACCGAGTTTCTTGGGCCACGTGTTTGCCAACCAAACTGCACCCCCCCCCCCCCCCCCCCTTATTGTAGCTATTTATACAGGCACTCTTCTTCTATCAACAGTCAACATCTGCGCCCAACTCTATGGCCTTGGTCAAACAGATTTACTACGACTTACAGAGTTAGATAGAACATCCGTTCATAGCTCGAGTTGCATACCCGTCTCTAAGGCCATACCCTCCTCCTACAACAAACCATGACTGCCCAGAAGCTGAGCGAACCGCAAGAAAACGGTGCTACAGCAACCGCAACCATCGACCTGAAACTCGAGGTTGGCCCCGATCTCGCAGAAGTTGAGACCGAGGGTCTGCGCATTACCTCGTGAGCTAGAATATTAATACTTACCGGAGATGTGGGTGCAAGGGACTTATTTTTGCTGATACTCGATACCCCCTGGCAGAAAGGGAGAGGCTGCCGTCGCACCAGATGCCGTGTTGGGGCAGGGCGGAAGGACATATCATGGCCTCTCACAAGGCTGTGAGTTGATTGATTGCCCAATCCGTGTACCGCACATTGTACTGACTACAGGTCAGCATATCATTTACCCAATGACGCTGTAGGTATTGTTGTGTTCTCCTACTAGTAAGAACTTGCTGTTAAACTTGTTCCAAAAGGACGAGCAAGATCGCCTAGGTGAGCTGGCCTAAACTTGCCACCCTCTAGATAGGGGGATAAAGGCAATACTGACTGTAGGAAGACTTTCAACATGAGATGTTCCTTCTGATTCTGGATGGAAGGCTTGGTCTGGCTCCGGTCAAATCGCCCCAGTATGTCCTCGACGTTGCGACCGGGACGGGCGTCTGGGCTATTGACTTTGGTAAGTCTTCTCCTTCCCCTCGAGACTGCGACACATGGTGGTTTCGCGACTGATGCCATTTTCTCTCCTTCTTCTTCTTTAGCCCTGCAGAACCCCTCGTCAACAGTGCTTGGAACCGATCTGAGTCAGATCTAGCGCAAGTCGCCGGCACCCAACTTTTCCTTTGTCCAGCAGGACGCCGAAAAAGACCACTGGGAGTTCGGCCACAGGTTCGACTACGTGCACCTGCGGGCCGTCATCTTATGCTTCGATGATACAAAGGTTGTTATGAAAAAGGCCTTGGACCAGATGAACCCGGATGGCTGGATTGAGATTCTGGATATTGAGTCCAATGTGGTCGACTTTGACGGCACGATGCGCGGGACGGCCTTGGAGCGATTTGCCTCGCTGCTCCTCGAGAGCGGCGGAAAGGTCGGGCGCGACCCGCGCAAACCGGCCAACTACAAGACGTGGCTCCAAGAGGTTGGCTTCGTCGACGTCGTTCACAAGACGTTCCCGCTGCTGGGCAACTCGTGGTGCAAGGACCCCCAGATGAAGCGGATTGGCGCATATTACCTGCAGAGCATAATGAGCGCCATCGATGGTATTCGCAGTTTGTTCGACCGCTCTGGGGTTGACCGGGCTACGCTTGATGAGCTGATATCCGAGGTGAAGCGTGATATGCAGGATACGAATATTCATTTCTACAATCCCATGTAAGTTCTCGTGTGGCGTCTCCATTCACCTGCCAAGGGTGCTTTACAATGAAGATGGGAGATGTCACTAACAGCTTCTTTTCGTTAGGCACATCGTATATGGACGTAAGCCCCGTCCTGATGAGAAAGCATGAGATGATGTTGGTGCACTGGAATAGTACCTGCTTATCTATTGCAGTTCTGGTAAGTATTTATTACAAATCTATCTATTGTGCTTGGTACCCCTCTACGTAGGAGCAGGGGGCGATGTGAGGTTTTTTTTGGGGGGGGATTTTGGTTGTGATAGAGATCTATGAATGGAAATTATATCAATGGCTATCTAGGCTCTCATCAACCACGATAACTATTCCTCGAGCTTCCAAAAAAAAAAAATCGACCAAACCTTTCGGCAGTGCTAATAACCTCCTTTCCTCACAAACACCATGATGAAATAATTCCATCTCCAAATACCGTTGTTTAAAAGGTCCCGGGTAGGGCCCTGCGTGGGTGTTGGAGGAAAAATGTACACTTAACAAAGCATCTCCTCACAATCCCAACTGTTCTGTTCAATATGCAGTTTCGGACGCTTTACAATTAGGCTATCCGGATTCCAGGGATTATAATATGAATTGGTCTGTATGACCCTGTGTTGTAGTCGTGACGCCTAAACGGTGCCTTATACCTCGGGTGGTTCCATCTCAAGTAATGAACATGATATATCGTATGTCTTAACAACTTCTACATATATAATTTGTTTATTTTATTTTATTTCAGAGGTATTCAATAGTCAAAGTAATACATTTCTATTGACACTTGGTCCTGCTGAGCATGGATGCAACGTCTTTAACTTAGACAAGTTGAACGTTGCCTATTTCAGCTGTCCGGGCTGACTCACTCGGCCAGATGTTGCATTATCCGTATATCTCGGGTTTGTCCTATCGGTTGGTTCAAATACAAAGGACGGTGTAAAGATGTAGCATTTGCGCTTCATCTCTTTTTACAATCCTGGTTGCTACGAGTAGAAGAGTGGAAAACAGGCAATCTACCAAAAGAAAACAAAAAATAGCTTTTAAAAATTGTCGCCTCAAGACCAGTCCAAAAGTTCGTCAACAATGTCCTCCCTCTCTGAGCTCGGCAAAGAAGCCCTCGTCTCTTGGGAAGATAATGCCGAATTCTGGGACTCTGGCATCGGCGAACAGGGCAACAAGTACTGGAAGCGCCTCCAGGAACCCAGCCTACAGCGACTCCTGGGCGAGAACCTCAAGCACCAGGACTGCCGGGCTTTGGATCTCGCCACGGGAAATGGGCTCTGCTCGCGCTGGCTCGTGAAGCATGGCGCTACGGTGACTGCTACTGACGGGACCTTTGGGATGCTGGAGCAGGCAAAGAAGTACTCTGCCGGAGCGGATAGGATTTCCTTCAGTAAGCTGGACGTGACGGACGCGAATGACTTTGTACCGTTCGTGGAGAAGGCTGCTGAGGTGAGATTCCCCCATCCTCTGTCCCTACGTAGTTTATATTTGTGTTCACAAGTGAACTGATGCTAATCGCCATGAAAGACTGGCGGTTTCGACATCATTCTCATGAATATGGCCATCATGGACGTGTCGACCCTAGATCCGCTTGCGGATGCCCTCCCTAAGCTTTTGAAGAAGGATGGCGTGTAAGTCAACTCTTGCGACGGCTTTCTCACCGCTGCACAGCCGGAGAACACAGCAATGACTTACAAGTTGCGCTGGTGAAATAGCTTCGTTGCCACAATGCTTCACCCCGTCTTCTTCACCTCCACCTACTCGCGAAACGTAGAGGTCAAATTCGACCCAGAAACGGGCGAATTGGAAATCATTCGCACCAAGGTCATCAAGGAATACCTCGACGTCAAACCAGCCAAGGGCGTTGCTGTCATTGGCCAAAAGTCAAAGCAGGTGTGTTTGGAACCCATACTCCCAAACTGTGAGTGATGCTCAGTGTATCTAATGGCACGACTGACTAGATTTACTTCCATCGCCCGTTGCACGAGCTCTTTGGGGCCTTCTTCAAGAGGGGCTTGCTGATGGATGCGCTGGAAGAGCCTGGTTTCACAGAGGAGGACCAGGTTCCTGAAAGGCTGGAATCAACCGCAAACTTTGTGCAATTTCCTGCTTTGATGTCATTCCGCTTCCGTAGACCTGTTTGACAGTCTGTATGTTGGAAGAGAGACTGATAATGTTCCGTTGATGAGGCGTGGTTGATGGATTCATGGATGCAGTCATGACAGAATGAGAAAATATACATTCCCTAGAAATCTGAAACAAAAAAATTAAAACATCCAAAGAGAATGATTACATATGAAACAGAAGAATAGGAAGAATTCCAAGAGATGGACTGGCATATTCATGTTCTAAAGTCTGTTCGGATTCATTACCGGCCTTCTAATCGTAGTGTGTGTGCCAGGTGGGCAATCACACGCTACAGCAGCCACAAGTCACCTGACCCACTACACCACTTCTTCATCAGTCTGATAAGCTTTCCTTATCGCATCCCTGCCCCGAAAGGCCAGCTTGGAGTTGCACATCATCATCATCCATCCATCCAGATCGACAACACTCACTCATTGCAATTCCTCCCCCAACGTGGGACACTCCAGTGGCCTTCCCGGAACCCTTCTTCAGATTAAAAAAAAAGTCCCACCGGGCAAACAGAAAGGCAGCCCAGCATGCTTTTCCTAGGCAACCTCGTCTACGTCCTCTGCCTCCTAACCAACGCCCTCGCCATCCTCTCCGACGACCGCTTCCTCGCGCGCATCGGCCTCTCCACAACGTCCTACGATCCCGCCTTTGGTGCGGATGCCAACAGCGTAAAAGCCAAGCTCGTCAATCTGATCGCCAGTGTGCGCATGGTAATGCGACGTACGTTTGTTTACCCCTCCTCCTCCTCTCTTCTCCCCCCCCTGGATTTTGGGGATGAGGCTCAAGAAGCTTTGGGCTTTTTGCTAACTTTGATGGAATAGCGCCGTTGATTATAGTCAATACGTTGATCATACTATACGAGTTGGTACTGGGATAAAAGAAGATATGTTAAAAACATAAGATATCGATTCGAAGAACTGCGATGACTTGGGGCGAAACTGTTCAGGAGGCTCTGGACTGTGCGATCCACATCGACCCCCCGGTGCAATACATCGTACACAAAGGCAAGCTCACACGCCTTGATGTGTTGAAACAAGAGGAATAGAAATCTATCGTCTCTAATTCGGCCGAGTGATTGCTGTGCGATTGTTAAAAGGGTTGCACAGTTTTACTAGTGGAATCGCAAAAGGGGGGCTTCTTATATGCCATGGGCAGTCATCACCAAGAGCAGAATCATCCTTCAGTAATGCGAAACGAAAAACAATACAATACAAGACTAGAAGCCTCTAAAGAGGTATAATTCTTTACACATTATGACTACCTCGTAAGTTTAATGCTGTGTACCCTAAAGTGATGTATCACCCCCCGCCTTTCATGTCTCTCATTACCATGTTTTCATTGTTGTTCTCGGTTTTTTTTCCCTTTTTCGTCTATATCATCATGTCTTTTGCTTGCGCATCCCTCGCCGCGGAATCCACAGCATCATGTAGATCAACATGGAAGAATGGCCTGTCCACGGAAGAAATCGACGTCATTCTTTCAGTTGGCCTGCTTTCCATATACGATGCGCCCTCGACTTCTGTCTTGGTTTCTAGTGATGATCTATCCGTCATGTTGATCGAGATTTCTGACGTCGTAGGCCGCCTTTGACCCATGGTTTGTCCTCTCATTTCTAAATCCAGAGTTCGCTGGCTTGGCGACGCATATAGTTCCTTAGCCTTTGAATCTATCGTAGCAATGCTGTAAACCGGGTTCCAATACCTCATGGCTTGCGGATTATGGGATGTTGGATATCCAAACCCAGCCACTGCGAGCGCTCGCCTCGTCCATCGATTATGCACATTTGCAAAATGCCACTCCACTGTATCTGGCGCCGAGTAGTTATCGAACGCATTTCTCAGTTCAACTAGACCCAGAATTGAGGTGATGTCGACATTATTCACTGCCGCAAAATCGAGTACGACTGCTCGTAGAAACGGCAGCCCCTCATCATCATCTTTGTAAACTGTCGGGCCAGAATCATTCCATAATCGATCTGACTGTTTCTCAAAACGCTCATCTGACATACGTCTGGTGTTTTCCATGATATAGTTGTTTATAATATCCATGTGGTATGCTTGATTGGTGTAGTTGAACCCTTCACTCAAGCGATATGCAAAAACCCCTGGGTAGGGCGTTTCCAAAGTGATGTCGGGATTGGAAGCATCCTTCCTGTCGAGTGGAATAAATACTACTCGTGTAGACGGTGGACTCTTTGCCAAAGTTGGAGTAGTTGGGTCAAAGTTTACCTGTCCTTTTCCTCCAACGTTTCGTCTGACTCTGGCTAAAGCAAGAAAACGTCCCTTCGTTCTTGCAAGTCGTATGAGCAAGACAACAAACGAAAGAATAACTCCCGTGTATATACACCACTCAAGGGTATAGAAGACGGCCAAAGCAACGCCAACAACCCAAATGACAAGTTCAATAGGAGATAACTGCCAATATCTGAATAGGTTTTTGGGTGGGCTTCCCAGGTTGTGTACAGCATGGATTATGAGCCCTGCCATAGCCGCTTTGGGAATGTAATAGAAAACCCCAGTCAGGGCATACAAGGCCAGGATCAATACCATTGCGCTGAATAAGCTAGCTAAGGGAGTACGAACGCCGGACTTGGAGAGCATGGCGGATGCACCAAACGAACCTGTGCAAACAAAGCCTCCGACAAAGGGACTGAACATATTTGCTGCGCCAAGAGCCATGATCTCTTGTGAGGGATTGATGGTGTAATTATGTAACCTGCCCATGGCCTTCGCAATGGCAATATGCTCAATAACCAAAATGATGACCACGGCAGGAAGTTGTGGTAAAATATGCCCCAGCAAGTCTGTATTAGGTCTGGGAATATGAGCGTGTTGGAAGCCTACAGAATGATAAGTCATCATCAATGTCAGACGGGGGATGGGGCAGAGTGTGACCTACCAGGGTCAATGTGTCCTACAAGGACAAACTTGGTCTTGGTGAGAGGTGTATTGCGATGAATGACATAGCTGATAAGTGTAAACAGCGATATTGTAAAAGTGAGGCGAAACGATGAGATGAGAGACCACATGCGCTTCTGACTTGGCCGTCGCTCCTCCATCTTGGAGCAGAATCCACGGATAGCAAAAAGCAATACAATGGACGACAAACCAATTGCTGCGTCGAGTTGGGTGTTAGGGAGGCTTCTGAGGGTATTGTATAGCACCCGGTACGGTGCCTCCTTCGTATCGATGCCCGGAATACCCAAAACATTGGGGATCTGCGTTGACATGATGGTGATGCTGGCAGCAGTGACGAAGGCTGAGATGGGTATATATGGAATAAATTCTATAATCCACCCTAGCCTGAAGAGGCCGAAGAAAAGGAAGATGGCACCTGTGATCATACCGAGGGAATGGGCTATCTGCTCAGGGGTGTATTGGCCAGGTGCCGCAGCAGATACTCCGCTGACAACTTGGCCGACAAGAAGTGAGCCTACAGAGGTTGGCTATATGCATCTGTCAGTCCGCATCGTCTAGATATTCTGAGTGCAGGAGATGGAGATGTATCATACACCGATTACAATGTCCTTTGAAGTTCCAAAAAGCCAGTATAACACCGCTCCAGTAAACGATGTATATAGACCGTATGCTGGGGTTAACTGGGCCAGGGCAGCATATGCCATCGCTTGAGGAACCACGACCATACCAATGGTAACACCTAGCATATCATCAGCTTTGCGAGGAGAAGCATTCCATTAAATAAAGGCACCAGTACCAGCGACGATATCCCCAAGCAACCACTGGAGGTTATATCGACGTATCCACTGCGCGGAGGGAAATAGGCTCTGGAAGTAGTTGATTGCCCCTTGCTTGGTTGGCGCGAGTCCTTTGATCCACTCCACCACTGTGGGCTCATCCTCGAGATATATTTCAGTGGGATACAGTGCATCTCTTGCTCGTCTGTCGAGATCGCGTGGCTGTTGGGAATATCGTTTGTGAACATCAATGCCTAGGACCTTGTTGGTTAGGAAATGAGAAAATTTGCCCTGCGTCATGCCGTGCGATTACCCAAAGAGCATGCAGAGGAGATGGGTCGTTAAACGAATGACAGTTAACAGTATATCATGGTGTTCAAGGAAAAAAAGAGAGTACCGACTAAGTTATAGTATGCAGATGTCACGATGTATTGAGGCTGGTAAGGGAGAGTGACAGGAATGCATTCCCAGGTCTCGTGAGCCCTAGAAAGGGATACAGCGTCATACGTATCATAAAGTTGGGGCAGAAGGAGCGATCGATTACAAGGTCGGGCTAGTATGGGCAGGTGTTTGAATCATTCAAAATCCAACGACTTATCGCTGGTTGGCTGTAAAGGCGCGGAAGTCGAGACCGGATAGAGGGGGTCACTTGACGACACATGTGCTTGATTGCTTGATGCCATCACCTGTCTGATTGGCATGCATTTAAAGATGGTTCTTCATTCCTAATCGTATCGGATTCTATCGTCTCATATCTGTGTCTATATCAAAGAGCAAAAGGCTTGTGGCCACCAACATCCCAATTACTCAGATGTAGCTATAGGCATCGGCAACTTGGCCAGATATCAGTCTTGGGCGCTATCATGATCTCCTGCGGGCAGCTCAATCTATGGTAAATTGCTCCTATTTCGGATGTCTATGTTGGTTTGTCTATTTCATGATAAATTTGATGGAAGAATTAACATTGTTACGGAGATCTGAGTTGTTCAACCCATCATTATCTCCCCGGGTTAGACCCAGACTCCAGGACCGCCAGCACTTGTCTTTCGTTGGAGCAAACAATGCTGACCCCACCTCCGCTTAAATTCCTCGGGAACAAAATCGACATCAGGAATCCATAAGATTCGTGCCAGAACATGAGTGCTGGCTGCATCAAGGAAAGGGACGCACTTGACAACGCCCCAATGCTCTGTATCGGCGATGAAGTCGGGTTCGTTGGGTGGCAGGGGATCTGTCCTTTCAGGATATTGAGTATCCACCAAGAACGAGCACATGCGTGGCTCGACGTATTTTCCCATATCTTCCTCGTTGCGGTCATTGAGCCCATTAGTAGGCAGCCAGGTCCCGCTCCAAAAGCCAAACCCAGTTTCAGCTTCAGAGAACTCGTCAGGGAGTAGACCTCGGAATTCCGACCGGAGGAATTTGGCGTGCATCTCGTTTGGGAGGAAGTAGGATGTGGGGAATCGATACCACTCCTTTCCAAAGCAGACATTGTCTCCCTCTTGCCCGTATGAATTCCCAGATTTATCACCCCAAAGCGGAGAGTAAATCTGCAATGGGGCAGAGTAGGCAGAGTACAAGCCAATGATGCGTGCAATGCTGATATCCAGCGAGAGGAAAAATACAAGACCAACCCCGAGGAGTTTCAGACGCGCTGGGATGAGACCAATCAGACCCTTCTTGCTGCCAATCGCGGATAGCAGAATATGTAGCGACATGGCAGAGTTGAGGGCAAGAAAGGGGTATGCCGGATACATGAATCTCTCTTCTTTGTGTGACTGGGCCGTAAAGATTGCGAGCCACATATAGAAAGGGGCCACAAAGACAACTGTCCGTAGGCCACTTGAAAAACCTTGTGCAGAGGGAGAAATGATCTTTTGAATCAAGAACAAGGGAAAGGCTAAAAGTGCCAAGATGAACCAGATGTTGAAGTTCAACGCAAGATTCTTGAAGTAAAACGTCCAAGGTTCGGTTCCGTAGAGCTCAGGGCCTCCGATTGAATCGAATATGTTGTATCTGATGATGTTCCATGTGACGACTACTGATTTCTTATAAAAGAAGAGGTTGATGAGGAAGTCGAAGAACTAGTCTGGTGAGATGAGAGTTTTGACGGAAAATAACAAAGCATGACATACCAATATGAGCAACGCTGCAATGAAGCCGCGGAAAAGGCGAATTATAGAGTGAATGAATGCATCTTTATCATTAAAGAGTATAAGGAGCAATTCCTCAGCGATATAAGGGGCACAAAGGGCAGCTGCAAATGGCCAGCCAAGAATACCGCCAGCGGCGAACCAAGCAATGCCTTGCCATGTCTTTAAACCGCCACGCCAGTCCATGAATGAAGCAGCGCCGACCATGCACATGTACATGGCAAAGCTCGAGGGCAAGAATGCGGTGCTGGCGTGGAAATTGCCCGGGCTGGTGATGGTGGCGATGAGGAAGAAGAGGCCGATTCTGGCATTGAGGGTGGTGCTAATCACTTGAAAGAAAAGTGTCTGGCACAAGGCACAGACAAAGGCCAATCCATATCGCACAAAGTAGAACTCGGATACCTGTCGCAATGAGTCAATTGGTCTGAGAATTGACTGCAACGACTCACTTTGCTTGATTGGGGAAGGATTCTCCTCAAGTTGCCCACAATAGCATGAAGGGCAATGTAGAGCCAGCTTCGAATGGCATAGTCGGGAGAGTATTCCCACGTCTGCAAGCCGTAGCCGTGTGAAAGATAATGAGCTGGTTCCCAGTAATTGAAGGTCTCGTCACAGTCTTGAATTGGCGCAAAAAGGGCGGCGATAAGGCCAGCCCCAAAGAAGAAATAAAACGCAGAAATGGGTTCTATCGCATATGCGCTCAGACGCCTGTTTATGAGGAGCCCGTCAGTATCATGAGATGTTTACCAAGATTGAGGCGCATACTTCTTCTTCTTTGCATGACCTGCAGTAGGATGCTCATAAGCTTTGTCTGTCGCCTTTTCTGTCGGCGGTTTCAAAGCTTTTGGTGCCATTGTCTCTACAAAAAAGCTGTTGATTTTGTTGAGATCTGTCGTCATCAGTGGAGAGCAGCTCAGCTTTTAATTGAGAAGAATCGAGGCCCACCTGGTGAGGTTCAGCTGGGGCTCGGTGAGGCCACGGTGAGGATGACGCTAATGCATCTCGGGACCCACATGCCTTATCTTCACCTAGATTTTTTTCTCTAGCAACCGATAAGATGGGGTCTGCTCTTCTTATTCTTTATTCTTTAACTTTTTCAGAACCTATTCACAACCACCATTCAAGCCACACTGCGCCAGATATTGGTTGCAGAGCATTTTATAAAATACCTCTAAAATCTATCGAGAAATTTTCTCCAGTCATCTATTAGCAAACAAGCGAACCACAAAGAATTCTGCCTCGCGCAGCAGATCAGATCCTGCTGCCGACTTCTTCTGCGACTAGGTTTCGAAACGCGATTCCTCACGGCCGACCCGAAGTTCGCCTCATAATGTCTGGCTTTCAGATTCCTGGTCTTGGCCAGGCAAAGCCAAATGAAACACTCCCACCACTGCCACAGGACCTGGCTGTGGCTGCTGTGAGCGTTGCGGAAGACAACGAGATGGAAGATGCGAACCCACCACCTGTAGACACCACACCACCAGCAAATGCCAATAGCGAGCCAGCTATGGCAACCGCTACTGAAAAATCAGAAGAAAAAGAGACTTCAGATTCAATGGCAATCGACCAGCCCGAAAGTCCTCTCTCATTGACTCATGCCCTTGAAGCCGCGATTGGCGGTTTAGGCGACGTCAGTACCGAGCAACAGGCCACTCCCGAGCCACAAGAGCAAGTCCCTCTTCAGCCCGACCAGAGCGAAAACCCTGAGTGGGAACTTGATTCATCTCCCTACGAATCATCATCGGAATCGAGCAGTTCCGATTCCTCATCAGACGAAGACTCAGATAACGAAGCCTACGAGCTCCTAGGCGTGGAAGAAACAGCACGCTTGCTCATGGAAACTGAAGGCGGTTCTGATGATGAAGGCGAAAGAGGAGGAAAAGCATCCGGGTCGGGTTACATGCGCACTAAGAATGAATTACCTGAGGAAGTTATTCCAAAGCCAGAGGTCGTAATCACACCGGAGATGAAGGTGGAAGAGCTGGGAGCTATTGAACACATTGTTGAAAATATTATGCTCATAAAGGCGTTTACCCCCGGAGAATACCAAGTTCTAGACACAGGATCGGTGCTTTGCAACGCAGATCGGGTCGTCATCGGAGTCATAGCAGAGACAATTGGCAAAGTGCTCCAGCCGATGTATACTGTCCTGTTCAATTCTGAAGACGAGATCAAAGAGTTCGGCTTAGAGGTTGGGACAAAAGTTTTTTACCCAGTCGAACATGCCTCATTCGTCTTCACCGAGCCCCTGAAGAGCCTAAAGGGCTCGGATGCCAGCAACCTACACGATGAGGAAATCGGAGACGAAGAGATGGAGTTCTCGGATGATGAGAAGGAAGCTGAATATAAGAGGTCACAGAAACAGAAGAAGAAGGATAAGTGGAAGAACGGCAAGGATGCCAAGGATGCCAAGGAACCCCATCCTTTACGGCAAGAGACATCAGCATCTGCGGATGGCGGTCTGAATTATGATGAAGAGGATGATGGGCCTTACAAGCCACTTGCTCGACCCGCTGGGTACGGCAGTGGACCGGTATCTACCGAGAGCTACGAACCTACACCACGATCGGGTTTCCAGCGCGGAAGAGGAAGGGACTTTAAAGGTCGGGGTGGTCGAGGAAGAGGATCCGGACGTGGTGGAAGGGGAGGTTATGGAGGCTCTAGGGATGGCTACTCATTACCTCCTCAAGGCAATAACCAATATCAACAACAGCCATCAGCGCCTCCAACCAGCTCCTGGACCCCGACCCCGCCCCCTCCTACCGGCGGCGCCGTACCGTCTCTACCAAACTTTGGCTTCCCACTCGCCGGATGGCCGCAGGCTCCTGCTCCTGCACAAGGCCAGACAGCGCCCGTTGTCCCTCCGCCCCCAGGCTGGCCTGTTCAAGCCCAGGGACAGCAACCCGCAGCAAGCGGCGCATTTGTCAATCCCGCTTTCTTTGCGGCATTGATGAACCAAATGCAGGCACAGGGCGGGCAAGGTGCTTGGGGACAGCAGCCTCCTCCACCTCCACCATCAGGTGGTCATTAACGCCATGTAGGCATGTAATGAACTATAGATCACTTGAATTTCAGCCTGATATCATTTTGTCTAAATAGCCACTTTAAAGAATCACTCGCCGACAGTTCTGGAGCTTGTATCTATGTGTAATTTCTGATGATAGAATATCATGCTCAATGTATGAAATGCTGTGAAAGCGTAGACGTAAACCTGCATTCGCCATTCTCCGTGCATATCATTCTAAGAAAGAGATACGATTTATTTGGTTCTACGGATCCCTAATTCAGCTAGTCTTTGTATTATTCATGTCAGGGCTGTTTAACTTGAGTACCAGGAATTCATGAATGGACATTGATAAGGCGTCTCGAATACAAAGGAAACCAACTATTGCATTGAAAATAAAGGGTTGTCTTTGCTTGTTGGGCCACGGTTTCATGTCTTGCTACGAAACCTACATACCTTCGCTTTGTGCCTACTTTCTCAATGAACTGTAGCCGTCTTGGTCTCGGTGTACAAACAATTTACCATCGGTATTGAATCACCAAAGATCCTTGTGGTTTATAAAAGTGTTTCCATGATATGTTGAAAGCTTTTGGTCAGTCTTTGTGTTTTTTTCATTATGCTCATTGACTGGACAGTAACAAAGTGCTAGACCAAAGATATCGTTTACCGTTCACAACGGAATCAAAGAATCCTCGTTTGAACAGTATAACCATTCATTATTACGCAAAATGAACAATCGCAATGGTAAGAGGAATAAAGGCGTCACACAGCCTATGATGGGGATATAACTAGCTACGCATCGTGCAATCATCGCCATCACTTCCGGCATCCATTCGATAGCAATCTACTCCTGCATATCTCAACACCACCATAGTTTCTTCAGTTGTCATCATCAACCCCTATCTTCAACGGCATCATGACCAAATCATCGAAAGCACCTCGCAAACAACTTGCTAGCAGAGCCCAAAGAAAGTCCACTTGCAAGGCAGCGCGGCAATCCCGATCTCCTTTCAAGCGCTCCAATGCACCTTCACCTGAAAATGCCCCCAACGATGATGTCAAGGTCACTGTTGACTTGCCTACTGACTCGGAGGGCAACTCCACCAGCGGAGTAGACAAACAATCGGCCGCCGACGCTGAGCAGTCGGATGCTTCGCCATCGAGCCCGAAACCAGCCACCCCCATTACTCCGGCTGCAAAGGGAAAGTCCAAGTCCAAGGCTCCAGAGCCCACAGCGCCAAAGAAGCACAGATCAACCAAGACCAAGCCTGATGCCGTCACTGCCGCTGCCGCTGGTATCAAAGGACGCCCGCGCACACGCAAACCTGCCCTTGTCACTACAAGGCAACTCAGGTCGCGAAAGGCTCAATCGTCCCCTCCTCCGTCACCAACGCCGGCCAAGAGAGCTCCCAAGAGAGTTGCCGAGGATCAGGAGGCCGGAGGGGACAAGAAAAGGCCCAGGGTTGTCAAATTCGACTCTGCTAATCTAGAAAAGGCGAAAAGGGACGCGGCAGAGGCACGTCTTGATCCGCATATGAAGGGGATGAAGTCACCCAAGGGTAGGCGTGCTACGGGCCGACCTCCAACCAAAATCGCTCCACAGACCAAGGTACCTAAAACCGCCCGGCCATCAAAGCTTCGGGAGACGTCTAGCGAGGATAGCAACTCCCATCTCCCGACGCAACCAGAGGAGTCCGACAAGGAGAGGAGCCCGGACCGAAAGCGTAAGCGCGCCGCTTCGGACCCTGGCAAAAAACAGCCTAAATCGCAGAGAGCTCGCGGAGCTAACTCTGCGCCTACGACCTCAGATAACAAGTCTTAGCTATGTTCATCACCCATCTTTCTGTATCTCAACGATGAGTAAGTTTTGATAGCTTGGATATCTGTGGAGATACTGACACGCACACAGATTCTTGGCCACATGTCGATTGATGATGCTGTTTGAGATGCATAGGAAGGAAGTACAATCACATAGATATTTTATCGGGGTTACCTGAAGCCTATTGCTGTTTCTGGATGTATGGCTGGTTGTTGTTGTTGTTGTTGTTGTTGTTGTTGTTGTTGTCGGGGTCTTTTTTTTTTCTGTTGGAGAGACTGTATCATTTCAATAGAGTTTAAAGAAATTGAATAAAGTGCATTTCGTAAATATGCGGCAGAGAGTCATGAAGTTTTCTGATTGTAGGAAGTAGCCCTAATGCAACACTCTGTATTCGTATAAGCAACGGCTTGAAACCGATATTGAGTTTTGGGATTGTAAGATGCTATCATAGTGGTGGTTAAAGTAAAATCCTAGAGGAATGGGGAATAGTACAAACATCTTTCGATGTATATTAACAACAGATCTAAATACCGTGATGTTGGTGGTTGTGGGTTGGTGGGAAGTTTATCATTTTGCTTCCCGGGTATCTTCAAGCATGCTCATAATCCCATATCATCGTCGCTAGGTTCATCATCCATATCCTGACCTCCACGCTCCTCTTCTTCTTCGCGTCGCGCTGCCTCAACGCTGGCGCCAATCTTGCGTACACCTTCGACAACGCCCGTGACAAAGCCTCTACTTTCTGCCAGCTCCATTGCTCCCACACCTCGCAAACTCATGACACCATCAATACCGCCTTCTAGCTGTGCCGTACTCGACCGCATCTTAGCAGCTCTAGCTTCTTGTAGATCCCGTAGTAGTGAACGAACTTCGGAGGATGAGTAGACATCGTCGCTTGCATGTGCAAGCAGCATCTCGGCTAGTTCGAACCAATGATAGGGTAAGGCACCCGCAGGTGCGTTGGATGTGCAGGAGGGTAGGAACGGCGGAGACAGGATTATATCATTGTCAAAGGAGTTGAGCCTCCTAGCATTTCCGCGGCTATCGGCATAAACTGGTGGAGGTGGTGGCGGAGCCCAACCATTGGGGTCGGTCGTGGTCTCGTGGAAGATGATATCGCGAAGAGAGTCGGGATGGAGCCAAGGAGGAGGGACGATATTGGCACGCCTCTGTTTTTTCAGTAGGATCGCCAGCCATAGCGGCAAATTGGTTCGATGGGGTGGGCGAAGCGTCGCTGTCGTACCCTACGGCCATAGTTAGAGAGAGAAGGGGGGAGAGGGAGAGAGGGTGGTTGCTTCAAGCTGTAGCACGCGCGGGAGCTACCCTTGGAGGACCGTGTTTCACTCACAGAAAGAAGATGAATGCTGTCAAGCCGCTGCCGTGGAACAACAGTGACAAGTTCCATTTCGCACAAAAAGGCGACCTCGGAAGGCACAAGGCCAGATGGTAGAGGCAAGGCCATCAGGAGGAGTTGTGTGGGCTATGGTGGAAGCTGTAAGGTAGAGGTACAGTTACAGGTACGTACGTTTATCGTCGCGCGTTGTTGGTTCAGCAGCATTCTTAGAGGTCGTGCCCCTCCATGAATTGACTTTTGGCAGTCACGACTCACGATGAACCCCACCATCGAACCTTCAGCTTCTAAGACCTTCAGCAGCAACTTACCAGGGTTAGTACCTCCCAGGTAGTACTTGCCTATTTCCTTGAGGTTTGAGGTACCTCTAGGTACTCTCTATTCTCTACTCCATAGATGCTTGGGCATTGATTTCTCCCACAAACAACTTGAACACAGCTTCAACATGTTTAGCTGACCTTGGAATTATATTCTATTTTTTCATTACATTGTTGTGTTTACTCGCTCCCAAAAAGTATGCTGTTGTCATTTTCAAAATCAATCAAATCATTCTCTCCTTTATAGTTGAGTTTCCACCAGGCAAAAACACCCTTGACTCCTGTCTTCTATTATCCCAACGGCTCGGCCATCATAAATTCGTTTCCCCAATAGGATTATTCGTTATTCGATCAATATTAGTGGCCATTTGAACAAAGGCCTCGAGATATCCAGCTCGCTCCTTGTTCAAATCCGGTGAATCTGCCTGGAGCATCAGAAACTGCAGAGCACACCGCAGCTCAGCCTGCAAGCTGCTCGACATGCCTCCAGCCCTCGGGTGTGTTTCTTGGAGCTCGTGGAGCATCCTTTCTCCATTCCATAAGTGAGCCTCGGCCGCTTTTGTATCTTGATTCATAATTTCGAAAATGACGAAGAACATGGAGCATAAGATGGCCGAGCGAAGGGCATCCTCGCTGGCACTGGCCTCTCTCACTAATCTGAGAGCCTGGCCATAATGGGCCAATGCCTTGCCATAATGATTTCCTTCGAGTCCAACGGCTGAATTGGCGAATATGAGTGTGAGAACAGCAGTGTTGGCATATCGTACGGCTAGATTATCGCGAACGAGAGCTGGGACTGTCTCTCTCCAGAAGTCGGCCTCAAAGGCCCTGCTATCCGGAATCGATGATCGCGACTCCATTTGCATCTCTAGCTGGCCCAGAATTGGCTGCACGACCTCGAGTGTCTCTTCGCAGTGTGACGTTATGAAGGCGCTCGATAATCCTGGACTTGTCGGATAAGAGGTGCAACCGTCGTTGGAAATGGGGCTCGGGCAACCGCTGGAGTCCACGTCACCGGATGCTGCGGGGGATCCTAATGGGCTACTGAAAGGTGTCGTAATGATGGGCTCGGGTGTCGAGGAACCTGAGTGATTAAGGTCTTCGTAGCCGCTGCAGGTTCCGATCCATTTCAAGCACTTTTTGCAACTCGGCTTCGTTTCGTCGCACTTCAAGTGACGTCTCCTATCAAAAGCAGCGCCGTGTTAGGGAACTGTGCCAGATAAATTGCTGGAGGAATACTATTGGCAGACTCACTTGCCTAAAAGAAAACCGATTTTGTCAGTTTGTGCTCCCCTGATCACTTCAACCCCTGGTCCGGATGTGGATTTTGATCTTCAGGATCACTCACAAGTAATGCATCCGGTGCGTACTTTGGGCAATTTGGCACGGGTGCTTTTCGGCCTTTTCGTCAAAGAGAAACTCGTTATAAAGGGCTTTTCTGGGTTGCTTATTGTCCGTACTTGTCAGCCTATGCCGCTATTAAAAAGCCCTGCTTGACACGAATCGCCAACACACCTTGCATGGACCCTAGTCGCTGCTACTGAAGTATGGCCCTTTTTCTCCATTGGAACAAGGAAGGCAATTCGGCTATACAAAGGGGTCGGGTATCGAACCTTGCGCAGAATCTCGAGGGAAGAACAGTCGTGCGACCAACGGCGGACATGGGCTTGTATAAGAAACGGCATCGTATATCTAGCGTTGCAACGGCTGCCGTCCGTCTCGCATCCGAAGATCCTGCTTCTCTTCGGAACCCACGAAGATCAGGGTCTCTGCTGCCGGTAAGCAGCCACCCCACGTTTAAGTCCAGCGGCATCTAGTGGTTTGGAATAATACCTAAACCTCCCCGCCGAGACGGCCTTGTGTTGCATCGGTACTTTCCATCAATCAAGTTGTCTTTGCTACGGTTGACCCTCCTTCCACTACGTCGCAAATACAGGCGATCGCGGGCGTCTTGACGTAGGGAGTCACGCATTGACTCTCTGCATCTTCTCCGAATGGCCGCTCTAGTTCCCCTCCTATAGGTGGACCGCTTAAGAACTAACGTCCTTGAGAGCAATAGGTTGTCCCACTCCTCCATCGGTTTCAGAGTCGCGCCCTTTGCCGGCCAAGACTCTAGACTTTGAATGGCCGTCAACACTCCAACAGTCTATTGAAACCAAAACTCCAGACTCTGTGTAACCAGTTCATATCACTAGTGGCGATTCGAGCTCGGATGCATTGTGGGACGCCAAGCATAACCTTAGATCCAGTGCAAAATGATCAAGAGAACAAAAAAACAGAGTCAGAATGACTTCCTTGCGGTTTGAAGTAGTACTGCCGACATTGCAGCACACAGTCCTCCGCCAATATGCTCGATTTCTGCGGCAAATGATAACTGCCAGCTCAAGAAGACAGATGATTATTGATCAAGCCGCCATAGAGGCATTTTCTTCGTCCCTTGCCCGTGAACTGGCAATACTAGTTCGTTGCCACCCCCCCGATCTGCTAATGTCTCGCAACACAGAGGTCACAGCAAAGCCTCCGCAACTCATCAACTGAAAAGTAGCTGAAGATGCACATCATTAGCGACTTGGCGGGTCGGTGGTGTATCCTCGGCAGATATAGTATAATGATTCTCCGCCTGGATCTCATCGGCATGTCCGGTTGTTGAGACATGAATGCTGAAGAGTTGCCATCCCGTGATGCGCTTTGATATTCCCCTATCCCAGTTGGACCCTTATTTTTCTCAGTCAAAAAAACGTCAGCGCCTGTGAAATAAGCGGCAAGCTACCTGCATAGCAACGAATCCAACGGCTCGTCGGGCCCGCTCAGCGTTGCCTCTTTTGCCTCTACAAGCAGTATACGCAAATTACTTGTAATAGAAGGGCGCCGCCTTCAAACCTTGGCCGGCCGAGCATAGAATACGAGAGCATATGAGTGTGTGTGCCCCGAAATTATCATTTCACTGCAACGTCATTCCAGAGCGACATTCAACGGCAGAAATGCTTGTTCGGGTTGCGTTTATACAACCTAACCACGCCGTCATATTGCACTTACGTAGATGTATGACTGCGGTTCGGAGTACTCCGTGCAAACTCCTACATGGCAATTTCTCCCGCATCGGAAGCCATCACATCCGGATTATCATATGTTATTACTTGGCACCGTGATGGTGGTGTCCATGAACGCGTGCTATAATGAGTCGCATTTTGTTCAAATTTGTCCATCATAGAGCCGGAACCCACCCGGTGCCCGTTTGGGATCTTTGAGCTAATAATCATCCTCGCTGATGGTTTGGCCTGTGATTGGAAGATGTACGATCCCACGATGATCTCTCCAATAGACAATAGCCTATCGGCATCTTCCGGAATCCCCTCGCCGAGTGACTGTGATGGAGAGCCTCAACGTTAAAAAGAACGACCTTTCGCTCCATCTTGAGGATGCGGGATTTGATCTTCTTGACACGAAAGAAGATTATCTGCAGTTGTGAAATTGTGTCATCTGCACGATTAAAAACAGGAAAAAAGGAGAAGAAGGAAAAAGTCTTTCCCACACGGCACAGCACACAGCACGCAACAGGGAAGAAAAAAAACAAACAACAAAGTGGATCTCACCACTACAACCACGACTAGTACACGATCTGTCTCAGACCAACGCTCTAAGACTGTCGTGACATTTTCCTTTCTGAGAAGGACCCTGGAAAATCAACGAGCTACGGAGTGCTTGCAAGGAAAAGCAAAGAAAAGAAAAGAACAAAAAAGCAAGCAAATATGTCTTCAGTCTTGAGCCTCCCAAGCCCTTCGTCCCCAGCCATTGTTCTCACCAATCCTACACCGGACGAACGAACTCGCACTTGGTCTTACAGCTATCCAGAGTGGGGACACGGCTTGACTCTCCAGGGCTACCTCGACAGGGAAGCTTACATGCTCACCATACCACTGGCTCGGCACGGCGGTATCACGAACTGGATCCTAACTGACACTGACACTGACACTGGCACTGGCACTGACTCTGCGTCAACATCATCTGCCGCCGAAAGACCCGTACTGGCCTCGTGCGAAACGCTCCGCAAGCGAGCCATCGCCAGGGGCAAGGATGGCATCGTCAGGGACGTCTGGGCCCATGGCGTGGCCAGCGTCTTCACGTATGAGGAATTTCGGGGCAGGGGCTATGCCGGCAAGATGATGGCCCTTTTGCGAGATCGCTTGGCTAGGCTCCAGCAGGAGTCCGGCGAGGCCGTCTGCTCCGTCCTATTTTCCGATATTGGGAAGAAATTTTACGCGAAATCCGGATGGATCCCAATGGGCAACACGCATTTCGAGTTCCCTGTCAGGGAGAAAGAGGAGGAGGCCATCGCGATTCATGACTCTGTGAAGATGGTACGCGATGATGACCTGCCAGCATTAGCCGAGGTTGACGAACGGCTTCTGCGCAAGGAATTGGAAGCGCCTAGCGCGGAAGATCCATCCAAAATTCGCGTCGCTATCTGTCCCGACCTGGATACTTTTCTATGGCAGTTTCGCCGTGACGATTTTATCTGTAACCTTGCATTCGGACGCAAGCCCACCGTTCGCGGCGCAATGTACACGCCCTCTGCCTCCCCCGACGCCCGCGTTTGGGCACTCTGGGTGCGGAACCACTACGGTGGCGTAGAGAAGCCCGAGAAAAACATCTTGAGTTTCATCCGGTTCGTCGTCGAAGACCAGGGTATTTCTGACGAGGACTTGTCGAGCGCTATTAATGGCATTCTGGGTATTGCCCAGAAGGAGGCTAGAGACTGGCGCATCACCAAGATTCAGATGTGGAATCCAGACGAGAGGGTGAGAAAGCTAGTTGAGCAGACGCGGGAACTCGATGCCAGGCTCGTTGTTAGAGAAGATGTCAACATCGCTAGCATGAATTGGTTCGGCGAAGGTTCCGTGGATGATGTGGAGTGGGTTGCTAACGAGAAGTATGTGTGGTGTTGAGCAACTTTCTTTTGAACAAAGCATAGCATAGCGAGATCTGAATGTCTAGATTTCTCTTCATAGAACTAGGACACATCATGCATACAGCAAAAGGACACGAGACCATGAGACCATGTTGTCATAACTCATTTGATTCGTACTTTCTCGCTCTCTTGTGAACATCAAGTTAAAATGTCAAATCCCAGCAGAGCACAGAAACTATCCTTTACATACAGACTCCAATCATCTTTCTTCTTTTGTCTTTGGCTTTCTCTATTTTTTTAGTAGCTTCGTCCAAACATGGTCCAGTTCGCCGCCTTGCGCTCGCACTCGGGGTTGAGACACTTGGTCTCACCAACAACAATACCCTCAGGCTGCTCAAAGGGAATGCAAAGAGACTTCATGCCCATGGAGGGAGGCTTCTGGCCCTCAGGGACATCAGGCTGGTCGTCGACACGGGTGGTAAGTTCCTTGATGCGGTCCTCGCACTTGCCATCACCACAGAAGGGAATGAGAACAACGTTCTTGTTGTCGAGAGCAGGGAGAACATCCTCCCACTTGGTGATCTGGAGACGGTGCTCTCGGAAGGATATTTCGGCCTTGGTGTACATGTCCTTCTGGATAGTCTCGAGGAGCTCAGGAACCTGGGTGGTGAGATCGGCAAGGGGAATGGTGCCCTTCTCGCCGGTATCTCTGCGGGCATAGCTGACAACTTCCTTTGCCGCATCCTTGGGACCAAACTCAAGTCGGAGAGGAACACCCCTGAGTTCCCAGTCGTTGAACTTCCAGGCAGGAGTGTAACCCTCCCTCCAGTCAGATTCGGTACGAATACCGGCCTTCTTCAGAGTATCCCGAATTCCATTAAGTTGTTCTTCGTGCTTCTTCCTGTCCTCGGGGGTGGTGCTCTTGTTAATGCCGACAGGGATCAGGACAACCTGAATCTTGGCAACTCTGGGAGGAAGAACAAGACCCTTGTCATCACCATGAACCATGACCATGACACCAATGACACGGGTAGACAGACCCCAAGAGTTTTGCCAGACGTGAATATGAGAACCCTTGTTGTTGGGGTCCTCGACGGTGATGTCGAACATCTTGCTGAAGTTCTGTCCCAGGCAGTGAGAGGTACCACCCTGAATACCACGGCCGTTGGATGGGATGTAGCCCTCCACGGTGGTGGTGTAGTAACCACCGGCGAATTTCTCATTCTCCGTCTTTCTTCCTCGAACGACAGGGACAGCAAGAAGCTCCTCGTAAACGCCAGCATAGTACTCTAGAATTTGCAGAACTTCCTCTCCAGCAAGCTCCTCGGTTAAGTGAGCAGTGTGGCCCTCCTGCCAGAGGAATTCTCTTGTTCGGAGGAAGGGGGTAGTCTGCTTAGCCTCCCATCTAACGACTGAGTTCCATTGGTTCAATCGAAGGGGAAGGTCTCGGTGGCTGCGAATCCACTTGGCGTAGTAGGGGTACATGACAGCTTCGGAGGTGGGACGAATCGCGACGGGGACTTCGAGATCCTTATCACCACTGTAGACGGATTAGTATATTCTGCGACTCTCAGATTGCAACCAAGTATACATACGCCTTGGTAACCCAGGCCAACTCAGGGGCAAAGCCGTCGACGTGGTCCTTCTCCTTCTCAAGAGACTTGGAGGACAGGAACAGGGGGAAACTGGCCTCCTCAACACCGAGTTCCTCAATGCGCGACTGGAACCACGTGCGGATTGTGCTCCAGACGTGCATGGAGAGAGGGCGGAGAACGAAGAAACCAGAGATCTCGGTATAGTACTCGACCATCTCAGACTTGAGCACAACCTCCTGATACCATGCTGGGAAGTTCTCTGCCTTGGAGACAGTAATTCCGATAATGTCGTCTGTCTTTTTGCCGCCAACAACAGGGAGAGCAGCTTGCTTTGCAGCCTTGGCAGCCTTTTCAGCAGCCATCTTGGCCTGCTTCTCAGCCTTTTTCAAGGCGCTCTTGGAGGGTTCTGCAGCGGGCTCGGACATGGTGGGCTTCTCGTAGGTAGACTAACAAGTTGGGTATAATAAAAAAAGGAAAATAAAGCAAGATGGACTTGGAAACTCCTTTCGAGAGGAATTGGCAAGTTCTCTTAAGTATGAAGAAGACGAGAAGCGTGAGTCACCCAAAGGGCTTCGAGTCAAACGGCCAAGTCAACACAAGGAGTCAGATAGAGAGAGGCAGAGTCTAGACTAGAGGGAGGCTGGCTGTCAAAAGTGTAGAGTAGTTGGAGCTGCCCCGCCGTCACTTGCCGTTTGGAAAGGAGGGGCAATGTTGAGGGTACAAAATTTGGGTCACTCTTAGTGTGCCAAATATGCCGTGCGCTGTCCAATCAGAGGCTTTGATCGCTATAGATTTGGGGGCTTCAGGCACTGTCATAGCGCTCTGACACCTGTGCTACACTGAGCCGACCATGACAATTGCCCCCCCGGAGCTGGAACAATGTGTGCTTCCGACAAAAAAGTCGAGGGGCAGAGGGACAGAGGCAGACGCCATATTGAGCTTCGCAGCTTTGGCCGAGCCAGGGTTGCTGTTTGTACGCAACGCAGAACCTCTTTTTGCTACGTCAACTTTCCCCCTTCCTTTTCTTCTCCCTATACGCCAGATTGCAGATACTGCCAGGCGTCCTTTAGACAGTTACCGCAGCCATGGCGTCTTTGTTCGAGCAACCCCGAAATGGCACCCTCTTCCTTGGCGGCCAGAAGATTTCAGGATCAGATATTCGGGACCAAAATGGTGCGTCCCTTGTTTGGGTGTGACAAATACGCAACTTGCTAATAATATTGATATAGTCCTTGCTACCCAGGCAATCGCAAATGTAGTAAAGAGCTCCTTTGGCCCCAGTGGCCTCGATAAGATGATGGTCGACGACATTGGCGTGAGTACACCGACAGCCCCACGATGGGCATCTCCATACATACCCCCTACCCCTCCAAAGGTGCCCATTATCCATGAGAGGACACCACGCTCACAACACATTTTTTTTATTTCTATAGGATGTCACAGTAACAAACGACGGTGCTACCATTCTTAGCCTTCTCGATGTCGAGGACCCCGCCGGAAAGATCTTGGTCGATTTAGCCCAACAGCAGGACAAGGAGGTTGGTGATGGCACAACATCAGTCGTCCTCATTGCTGCCGAACTTCTGCGAAGGGGCAACGAACTGATGAAGAACCGCATCCACCCTACCACCATCATCACCGGTTACCGACTTGCGCTCCGAGAAGCTATCAAGTACCTCAACGAGAATGTCAGCATCAAGGTTGAGAACCTGGGCAGAGACTCTCTCATAAACATTGCCAAGACCTCCATGTCTAGCAAGATTATCGGTGCCGACGACGAATTCTTCTCCGACCTAGTTGTCGATGCTATCCAGGCTGTCAAGACTACCAACAACAGGAATGAGACCAAATACCCCGTCAAGGCCGTCAACATTCTCAAGGCTCACGGCAAGAGCAGTCTTGAGTCAGTTCTTGTCAAGGGTTACGCTTTGAATTGCACTGTCGCCTCCCAAGCTATGCCAACTCGTATTCAGGATGCAAAGATCGCCATCCTGGACATGAACCTGCAAAAGGAGAAGATGAAACTTGGTGTTCAGATTACTGTCGATGACCCTCAACAGCTCGAGGAAATCCGTGCCCGAGAGTCCGGCATGATGATCGAGAAAGTTGAGATGATTCTCAAAGCTGGTGCCAACGTCGTTCTCACGACTAAGGGTATTGATGACATGGTACTGAAAATGTTCGTTGAGCGTGGCGCCATGGGTGTCAGGAGATGCAAGAAGGAGGACTTGAGACGTATTGCCAGGGCTACTGGTGGTACTCTATTAAGTACCCTTTCTGACCTCAACGGTGATGAGAAGTTTGATCCCTCATACCTGGGTTATGCTGAGGAGGTTGTTCAGGAGCGCATCTCCGACGATGAGTGCATCCTCATCAAGGGAACCAAGGCCCACTCTTCCGCCTCTATTATCCTTCGAGGCCCCAACGACTACTCACTAGATGAGATGGAGCGCTCAGTTCACGATTCTCTTTGCGCAGTCAAGCGAACTTTGGAAAGTGGCAGCATCGTCCCTGGCGGTGGTGCCGTTGAGACCGCTCTCCATATTTACCTTGAGGAATTCGCCGGTACTGTCGGATCCCGTGAGCAGCTCGCAATTGGCGAATTTGCTCAATCTCTCCTTGTCATCCCCAAGACCTTAGCTGTCAACGCCGCCAAGGACGCCGCAGAACTCGTGGCCCAGCTGCGATCCAGACACGCTCTCTCTCAACGTGTGCAGGAAGGCGACGCCAACGAGGACGAGAAGTCTCTTGCCAAGAAGAAGAGCTACAAGAACTACGGTCTTGACCTCACCCGCGGCAAGGTCGTCGATGAGATCAAGCTCGGTGTGTTAGAGCCCAGCATAAGCAAGGTGCGACAGTTGAAGAGTGCCGTTGAGGCTTGCATCAGCATCATGCGTATCGATACCCTGATCAAGTTGGACCCCGTGGAGCAAGCGGAGGATGATGGACATGGACATTGATGAAAAAAAGTCTCGAGATTGAGGCGAGGGGTGGCCAGTGATATAGACAAAAGAAATTAACGACTTGGTTTATAATGTCTTCTCCTAATAGTTGATGAGAGCCCCATGTTAGAAAAGAGATATGAAATTCCATGCTTGCACTGAGAGCTGTTGAGGGAAATATTGCACAGCCTATCAAGCCTTATCACTAACGAAGCCATCTTCTCTCCCATTGAAGAGATCCACGTTGGTGGATGAACCGTATTTCATGTGACGTTTATTTATACAGTGTTGCGTATAGCTCACGTCTAAGAAACAAGGAGTCATGTGTCCCCTTTACTTTGCGAGGACACATTTCTCCACTCCACCCTCGGCTCGCGCAAACTCCCCTCCTCCCATCCATCCAGTCATTCATCACGAAGTGCCTCCATTCCAGAATCTATTGTATTCCGTTTTTGTCGAGTTTACTCTTACACCCGTTTGTATAATTCATCATTTCCTCCCTGACCCCGGACCACCCTCGATCCCTGCACTAAAAAAAAAGAAGATAATTTTTCGTTTGTTGTTTTAACCAATGATCAGCTTGTCGTCCTCGGGGAAGTCGTACGCGGGGATCTCGAGGTTGAGGGGAGCAGGGCCCTTTCGTATCCGGCCAGAGATGTCGTAGTGGGAGCCGTGGCAGGGGCAGAACCAACCGCCAAAGTCACCGGCCTCGCCGATGGGGACACAACCAAGATGCGTGCAGACACCTGAAAAAAGGAGAGGGGAGACAGTCAGTAATTTGGAGTCGTGGTTTTGTATATATATATATATAAAGTCATGTAGAAGAAACGTACCCAACATGACCAACCACTCGGGGCGCTTGACACGGTCCTCGTCGGACTGGGGGTCTCTTAGGGAAGAGATGTTGACCTTGTTGGCCTGATCGATCTCGTCGCTGGTTCGGTGTCGGATGAAGACGGGCTTGCCTCGCCACTTGATGATGACCTGTTTTTTTTCTCCAGGTTAGGCATTGTCATGGTTCCAATGCATACATAGATACAGGGTTGGTTTGTGTTGCAACTTACGTTCTTGCCCTCGGGAATGGTGTTCAGGTCAACCTCAACCTTGGCCATGGCCAAAACGTCGGCGGAAGCAGACATGTTGACCAAGAATTCTACAAGCCCCAAACCTGTCAGCATCAATCCCATTTTCAACTTTGGCCCAATTGCTCCCAAGTATCCCTTTTCAACCCCAAAAAGCTCAATTCGCAGCAGCTCAATTCGCACCCGCCCAATTCGCACCCGCCCAATTGCTTCAATTCCATTCCATTCTCCCCAAGCATCAATTCCCAACCCACCCCCACCTTTCACCCAATAGATAAAAGCACACAAAAGACTTTTTTTTGTTTATATATAAAACCCACCTTGAACAGTGCTCTTGGCTCCCGCAGCCGTGATCGCGCCCATGGTGCCCACCATAAAGTAGGAAAACACCTTGTTGGTCGTCCCGCTCCCGGTGCTCACGTATTTGCCAAAGTCGGGGATCTTGCTGCCCTTGCTCTCCCCGCCCTTGAAGGGGCTCGTGTACGAGGCATCGCCGCCGCCGCCCTGGCGCATGGCCGTCGAGCTCAGCGCGCGCACCGCAGGCTTGGCCGCCGAGGCCGAGCGCAGGCACAGACGGGAAGCAGTCGCTAGAGGTGCCATTGTGCCTTTGTAGGTAGGTAGGTTGAAAAATTCGTCCGGCTCGACAGGAGGAGGGGAGGAGGGGAGTGGCGGGTTTGGCGTCCAAGTCGTCGAACTGACTGAAGGGGATTGAGGTCTTTTCCAAGGACCGGGCTACGAGAGTGGTTCCAGCGAATTGCTTAGCCGAAAGTTTTGGACGGATGTTGGTGGCCTCAGGCATTGGGCACTCTGGCCCAAAAAGCTCGGAAATTGGTGGGTTGTGATTGGCTAGACGGGTGTGCCGGGGTGGGCACTAAGGCTGTCCCGGACTCTCCCGCAGTATCACCAAATCAATCGCCTGATGCACATGATGATGTTTTCAAGTACATGGATATACTACTATCAGCATAATCTTCAATTACTGTGCCGTATCAATTACCTCTTAAATGAGATGCCCAATTAAGATATGTATAGAGGAATTAATACAGTCATCTCCTAGGCAGACTAAGACTTTGCTTAACAAATGAAGTTCGATACAACATCATCCTCTATATCAACCATCTTCCACGTCATATACACATTGTATTTCTCAATATTACACAACGAAACGCATTTTGCCCTTTTCTCGTCCATCTCAATGCATCCTTCTAAGCTCCTCCACCATGCTCCGCATAACCTCTACACTTGGCCCAAGTCCCTCACACACCAACTCCTGTTTGCCCTCGTCTAGATCTAAGAACCGCTCCACAAACTCGCCATCAACAAATCGCCAAGGCCCCTCGCTCTCTGCTGCCGGGTTCTTGAAAGCTCGCCAAGAATCAAAGGATAAATTCCCAGCAGTGGAAATGTACTCTTGGAGTCGTGATTGGAACTTCAATAGCAGGTCCTGGTACTTTGGTGCAATATCGCCGTAAAGGTATAGAGTGCCCTCAACCTATAGCAAGATTAGTCTAGGTATACACTCCAGCATGTTAGTATGTTGACTCACTGATCCTAAAAATGCCCTTGGCGAGATGATGGCATTTTCAGCCGTGGGAATTTGCAGCTTCCGAGTCCGATTGATCTGTTCACCAATGTTGATAGAACTCGTAACCTCTAGGGTTCGCTCCTCAAACTGTGTTGGGGCTTCCAGGTTCTTTCTAAGAACAATAAGATTTCCTTGGGCGTCTGTTTGTATCCACCTAAGCTCATCCAGGTTGCAAACTGAGGTAGACCATCCCTGCTGAAAGTGCCTCCCTTGCTCCTCAAGTTTTGCTTGACTGCCATTCTGTGGTGGGGTAAACTCAAGCAACGTCAGTGACTGCATGAGGTCTCCCACACCTATAGTGTTGTCGAAAATGTCTAGGTCGACCGGGAAAGATGCAGGTCGATGCGCTGCTAGCTTTTGCAGATTGCCCGATGCTGACGTCTCCTCCGTGTACTTGTAAACCACGACCGTCTTAGATAGCCCAGCAACGATATACTCGCCCATGATTCCCAAACAACGGCATACACCTTTCAGTTCGTGGGATACAATCTGGTACAACTGCCGATTTTCGTCTACCCCTAGAATTAGTATCCTGCCACGAGTTTCACCTGTCTCGTTCGTATCCGAATCCACAATGAAGCTTGTGCCGACAATAAATCTTTCTGCCAAATCTCCATAGCTATCTGGGAGCTCTGCGCGAGTAATGCACTCAACCAACTCAAGTTCATTTGAACTATCAAGCGTTATTGGCTGCCCTAGCTCTTGGAAGATGACCTCATCTACGAGCCTAATGGTACTGGTAATCACTTCTTCGTTATCTTTGAGCTCCTTTTTAACACAGCCCAACACAAAGGCTTTAAGTCCTGGAGAATAGGCAACCCGGCGAACGGTCTCGTTCATAGGCAAAGATTTAACGTGAGTAAGTCTTTCCCTGTCGACGTGACATATTCTGACATGTTCATCGGTAGATAGAACGATGGAATCTGGAAATGCCTCCGAATCGAAAGCTGCAACAAAGGTTGCATCCTCTGCCGACGTCGCTGAGTAGACGATTCTACCCTCGGCACTGTATATCAGGCTAGCATTCTCAGTGGTTGCAAATACATTACAAGTGCCATCATCTTGAGGAAGGACGTGCAATCTTGCGGGACTGCTCCCCAGCGTTACTGCTTTTCGTCCCGAGATCGAGAACCCTTTAACAGAGACGTCAAAGGTGATAACATTGCCATCTTCCAAGGCCACTAATAATGTAGGACCAGAAAAATCAGGTGGGTGAAGTTGAACAAGTGCGACGTCCCGTGGAACTGAAGCACTGTCATCGGTCTGTCTTAGAGATTCGCCGTGAAGTGGCTTGAGTGTCGCCAGATCTACTACAGATATCATTCCAGAGGTCCACCAACCAATAACGCCAAGATCTTGGGGTTCCCGCGCTGCATGCAGACATGAAATCTGATCTGATTGGCCAGTGGCGGAGCTTTGTGTAGTGTTTTGAATGACGGCCCTCAGATCGTCGAGCAGATTTAGTGAGACCAGCGTCGCACCTTCAATAGACAACAGTGCCCATTTACTATTTGTAGAGGCTGCTGTAATCGTCCTTCCTTCCGGGGCATGCCATGAAGAAATAGTAACACCACTATCAGGATCTAACAATGTTGCAGACCGTGGTGTTACTTGCAGTAACTGGCCACTTGGCAAATTTGTTACTAATAATGTTTCTGATTCAAAATCCATGCCCTGGAATGAGTAGACTTCCTCGATACTGTCTGGTTCGAATCGAAGGACCCGTGTGCCAGTAATGGAAGATACTACCACAGTATCAACTAGCTCGGAGCCTTCGGAGCACAGCGTAAACAATCCTCTCGTACCTTGGATTTCGTCAAGGATACCTCGGTCTTCAAGACCAACGCCGCTGCGGATACTACGTAGACTTCCGTCCTGGTAGGCACCACAACCCGCCACAATTCTAGCCTGTCCCGATGAGAAGTTATTTCCAGATTGACTATCACCCTCTCTGTTGCCGATATCCATGATGGCAAAATCCATGATTGGTCCATTGTTTGACAAGACTTTGAGGAGAGTCATTGTTTTTGCTTCAATATCAACACGCAGCAACTGTGAGTCGCCGTGATGCGAGCCAATGAATAACATATTGTTATCCATGTATACCAGAGTGGCCGCACGTGATGTAAGCTGGTTGGGATCTTCGAACTTGATTGGAGTAACAGTCATCCCGGTAACTACTACGCCACTCGGTTCAATAGTTGTGATGATTTCCAGGAGATCCAGGCGGCCATAGTCATCTGCGAGAAAGTAATGTGTTCCATCATACTCGGCCCAGGCAAGATAGATTCGGGGTTCGGCAAGACTGGAACAGACGCTGGCATATGTCAAGCTGTCAAAGTAGGTCAAGAGAGTCTCTCCAACTGCGAGAAGACCTCCTAAGTGAGCCTTGGCGCCTTCTTTGTTGCGGACGTGATATCGTTTCTCCTCATACACAGGAACCGGAATTAGCATGGACGTGTAGGGGTCGGGAATGGTTTCGTCGAATTCCCTATCTCGGGTCGGGTCGAATTCAGAGACATCGCCGCCCTTGTCGTCCTTGGTTAGTCGATAAACAGCGATCCGAGCCTCCTCTCGATCCAGTTGGCTTTTGTATAGGAAAGCTATCTTGGGGTGACCAGTACGGCTGTGCAAAAAGGCGCTTGTTTTCATCCAGAGCTCAGTTAAGCGGACTTGACCTAGCACATCGAGTTTCGTGGTGTTTCCTCTTCGCGTACCCAGGCGGAAAACGTTGATGATGCCTTCCCATAGGTGCATGGCCATAAATCTACCCGTAGGATCAACCAGGCACCTGTTTTGGCTTTGCGAGTGACGCATGTATGATTCGGCGGCATCTTCTATCGTTTGCTGTGTAGCATCCAGCTGGTTGGTCTCGGGATTCCAAGCAAGACTAAAGTATTGCAGCCGTTCGGTGCCGATGAAGAGCAAGTCTGTGTCGGAGTCCTTGGGTTCCAGCTTCTCGAGCATATCTATCGTGCCATGGATGACTTTGGTGTGGAGGCAGGTCATGCCGCCCTCGTCGACTCGCCATATTTCCAATCGGTTTGCCTTTCTTTGGTTGCGAATTCATATCAGCAATGCTCGTTTGCTGGGGAGGAATCTCGTGGGTGGTGGGTGGTGGGTGGAACTTACGCGATAACGAGGTCCTCTGTATCTGGCGACAGAAACCTTATGCGCAGCGCATGGCGGACGCTGGTCGGCTTGTGAATTGGGGCAATGTATGACATGATTGATTGGATGACGAATTCAAAACTCTGCGTTGCAAGATTCAAGTCACGATGCGGCCCTCTGGGAGAGCTACATAGGAGACTCTTCCATGCGGGTTGAAGACGAGGGAAGTTGTCAGATCGTGTAATATTACGTAGGGGCTCGCAGCTGTGAGCGAGCTCCGGAGTAACAGGGGACTAATTCCGCTAGCAGCGCAGTGTTGGCGGGGTACTGATAGTGCTCGTAGTGGGGTGCAGTCCCTATCAGGGGTTGGATCCTTGGATTTGTAACCAAGATAGTGGTCTTGACTCTTTCCAGGTTGTCATGGATAGGTTGGCGACGTTGGATGAATCAAGCATATCCAGCTGACAATGGAATGATTGCCTTCAATAAAATGAAGGAAAATTAGTAAATTCTTACATTATCTATAGATGCCCTATACAATCTCAGTATTGCGCTAATTGGTCCTGTGAGAGAATGAGCTCAAGGAAAGAACCTCAACCAGCATAGCATGTTGGTGCCTTCCTTACCCATGCTCTACCAGACAATCTCAAGTCACGAGTCTCGACAAATCCTTGATATCCATTCTATAGCATAAACCACAAATGGCATAATATACAGGTCTTGATTCTTATTATTGCTTATTATTCATGATTTCGTACCAACTGAACCCCCCAAGAATCCAATAAGCTATACTCCCTCATGATGACAGCAACAGACAGAGGGTTGATAGAAGTTGCAGAGACAGCTGATGAGTACGGCCGTCGAGAGAAATGCCTGAGAAACCACCGGAGAAGACCGTTCTGTTTCGAAGCTTGTATTCCATATTTTCAGGATACTATACAACCAATACGTCAAGATGGACTGGTTGACCAGCCTGGATTGCGAGCCATTACTCCCCCACAGGCAAATATCATCCTAGACTCCTTCGAAGCCAGAGATACTCTAGTGGCAGAGTTCCTAGCATTACCACAGGATCCCTCACTCAAGAACCCACCACTGATTGCCGGGCTTGACATCTACAAAGATCTTCTTATCCCTGTCGAGTCGTTGGATCTCGGATCAAATCATGAGTTTGATACTCGGCAGTACATCAAGGAGGTTTCCGCAAAACTATTTAGCAACCCGCTTAATCAATGGCTTCCCTTGAGCTCGGTAGTAGTTGAAAGAGATGAAGGTCTACCATTTCCTTCGCATTCCAGCAGACTACGGTCACTTTTGCAAAGAGAAGTTGACCGAGAAAGACCTATCCTGCCAAACGGGGCTTCAGAGCTTGAGGAAGAAGCCCTTCGCTCTACCTGGTCCATAGAGCTGGAGCAGCATCTTTACAATTCAACAAGACCTAAGCCAGTAAGACAAATGCCGGCTGGGTCAAAATCATTGTCGGTCACTAATCGCCTTAGGCACACCATACTTACCCTAGCCCAATTACGCCTCCATTATCTCCCATCTCTGAGGACGGACTGCCCTTCATTCCATCGAACAACGGCAATATAATTGATCTTACATCCGAACCTAACAGTCCTATAACTGAGCAGGCTCGAATACTGCAGAATAATCTCGAAGGCGGATGTTTCGACTCGGAGCCAGCCGCACCAACCTTTCCAATATCCTCGCCCTCTCAAAGACTCCCTGATATTGTGAAAAGCTCGTATCAGAATCTTCAAACTATGCGAATAGATGTTCCAGTTGTTCTGACAAGCTCCGATGAGCTGTGCGACGAAAGTATTATGGCAAACGTTTGCCCTCCGTTGACCAATGACGAACATCTACTTGGTCTCTCAAACGGAGAGGAGTCATACTTTGACGAAGCATTCTCAGCAATAATAAATGACCGTGCTTCCTATGTGGATAATCTGGCAGCGCAGGAGAGGCTCAATCCATCCGATTCGATCTCACGAGTTTCAGTTCCAATTCTCGACTTTGACATCCCACCCCCACAATGGAGTGCGAGATGCTCAACCGCAAAGTCGCATCTCCACTGGCTTGCAGATTCCATGGGACCTGGGTTTTGTATCCCCATCATCCCTAAAGATACCAAATCAGAAATGGGTTTGAAGTGGACGCCGGTTCCGCCGAAAAGTGGTCGTCCGGTGGACAACGAGGAGTTGGCGTACTCTACGGAATCAGTCCGACACTTTCTTGAGGATAGGGTGCCTACGTGGGAAAATACCAGCTTTCTATCGATCAAGAAACATATGGTTATTCTAGAGCTCACCCAAGATGAGGAAATTGAGGTTCCAACACAACTAACGGATGATGAAACACCATCTCTGTTCTCTCCGCGATCTACGAACCAAAAGGAACAAAAAGCCGGCCAGACTGATTCGATGCAGGAAGCTGAATCAAAATACTTTCCCAGTCAAGATTGGTCGACCTTGATCCGTTCCGTTCAGAAACGGCCTATAGAAATTGAAACTAGCCTGCTGCCAAGATCCATCGATACGAGTGCAACAAGCAGTCTGATATCTGGCTTCATGCAGCTGCGAGGGAAGAAACCTCGGATTAATAGTCCAGCATCAACCCCTAATAGAAAAATCGCGGAGACCGCTTTGCCCCAAGCTCAGAACCATTCCTCAACAGTTGCTAAAGAACAGACTTCTCCACCTGCAGTTGAGACTCCAAAAATTCCAGCTATTGCACCAAAATTAGAACTTCCAACAGAAAAGGGGACGTTTATCATATCGTTGAGTCTCGGTAGATCCATCATTAGACATCTAGAGACTGTGTGGCCCTCTGACAATCTGATTGATATGGATTACTCGCTATACAACACCATGATTTGGTCGCCCAATACAGCCCAGCAAAAGGAGGTCATCTCAATCCTATCCTTTGAGGCTGACATCTCGCTCTCACCCAGCGCCGGCATAGTGGTGACCAACCTCCTTAGAGTCAGACAACGCGCCCTCCCCGGATCCAAAGCCCAGGCTCCGCTGAGAGAACGTATCACAAAGGTCAGCCAGAAGTACGAGACACTCATCGTCCTGGTATCCGAGACCAATTCCGCGGGAGAATTCATGACGCCTTTAAATCCATCTGATGCAGCCGCGTACGCAGACTTTGTTCGCTTCACTATTGCACTTGACACGGACGTGAATGTATACTTTGTCCCCGGCGCAGAACTTACACTAGCAAAATGGATACTGTCTCTCATGTGCCAGTATTCACACCAAGCCGTGCCATTGAGGCGTTGTCTTTCTACTGAGGAAGCGTCGTGGGATCTTCTTTTACGGCGCGCCGGCATGAACGTGATAGCTGCCAAAGTCATCTCAATACTGCTTTTTGAAGAGTGCGGTCCGTCAGGATTAGCCCGGTTTCTTCTCTCGTCGACTCAAGAGCGGATTTCTGGATACACAACACTGTTTGGTGGAGAAAAGGTCATACGAAAGACCAGCGAGAGGTTGGATCACAAATAGAGTTCATAATCCACCAACTCTCTGCCCTTTCATATGGCCTTCAACGGCTTTAAGCCAAACGCTACATTCTGGAAAGTATATGAAACATAGAATCTCAGGGCAGTTAAATAATTCCCTAGCTCATGGCCATGTATGTATGCTTTCTAGAATGTTCGTCACAGCCTAAGGCAAGAAAGTATGTTCAAGAAAGCTATCCAACATCTCAAGTCATTCATCCATAAATGTTAAAAAATCTCACCCCAAAACTTGTCAAGATAGCCCCCCTGTATTTAACAAAGTTCCCACAGGGGCCGCGGTAATGGTGCCAGATGAGATGTCGTTCGTGGGTTATTTGTCGACTTCAGACCAACATAGACCACTCTCTGCGACGTACTTTGCAGAGTGACGGATCTAGATGCGAGGCCGTAGTAATCCGAAATGCTATGTGTAAGCCAGCGCCTGCATCAAATTAGTCTGTTTCAGCCATCTTGATAGGAGGGTAACACACTTGAAGGCAGCACTCTCATCATCACCAAATGAGTCAAACACAACCCCTGAATCTACGGTTTGTTGCGATACCTCTCTTCGAGCCATTCTATATCTCGCCTTCTTCTCCTGCAGCTCCCGCATAGCACCATTCCTACCCACAAAGACAATCTCCTCGTCATCAGAGTCCATATCCTCGGCGGCACTATCTTCATCCTGCACATACTCCTCGTCTTGTACACGCTGTCTGTGCTCGTTGACGAGGAACTGCCGCACCGGTTCCTCTAGTATCTTGACCCAGCTGCGAATCACGGGGCTGCGCTTCGTCGTCTCTCGCAGATCTCGGGGGACTTCGCCGACGCCCAGGCCTGTCGCGCTGCCGGTCTTGAGCTGCTGCCTCTTCCTCTCAGCCTGCAGTAGGATGGTCTTGTCTTCCACACGCTGTCGGACCCCGCGGTCCCAGAATTGTGCGAGCTGGTAGGGGACGCGGTGGATGGGATGGGTGGGGTGGACTTCCCAGTCAATGGGCTCCGGGGGTTGCACATTAGGAACGTGGATAAGACGATCTGTAGTTTAAAAAAAAGCCCGTTTTTAATCAGCGATCTCTGATGGAAAACCCAAGCAAAAGTAGGTAAGTTCGGATTATACCGTTCTCCCATCGGCGGCGCTGCCGGCTGCCTTCCTTGCCCTTCAGAAGCTCCTGTCTGTGTTTCTGGCTATCCCGCCGGGAAGGTGGCCTGCGAGGCGGGGACTCGGCGGATTCATTCTCTTTGAAGGTGACGGCAGTGTTGGCATTTCGCTTGCTGGGGGTGGCCTTGCGGGCGACGTGCTCGTCGATGGGGATGGCTAGCGGGGTTCCCGTCCCGCGGGCGATGGGAGAGATGCTTAGCGATTGCAACGCCGAGATGGTCCACGCATCGATGTCAATGGGTTGGCTCGCCACCGGAGTGATTGGTAACTGCGTCGCCATAGCATTTTGGCCGGATGCCTGGTCCTCAGGGGGAGGAGGGGTGACTGCGCTGGTGATGGCCATTGCTTGGCAGCTCTCGGAGATGATTGTTCCGCGGAATGTTGTAATCTTGAGCAGAGAGGATAAGACAGAATTCGAAGGTCCAAACTCCTCCAAATAAAGCAGCTACTCTATAGCTGATGAGTTCCGATTGACAAGGAAATAAAAGAACGGAAAAGAAGAATTAACAGTAGATTAGGAGCAGTGACAGATATCCTTCCCAGCCAGCCAGGATACGAAGGTAGCTTCCGTCTTCACCAGACTAACCATGTGTGAGTCAACCAGTAATATCTATCCCTATCTCTGGCCAATCAACCATCAAGCGCAAGCCATGCCGCTGCCTGTCTGACTCCCCAACGACCCCATGTTTTTAATTGTCCCTGTAGCTCAACACTTAACCTAGAACGGCTAGATGGTTTATGATGTGGAGCTCTCACGGTTCAAGTCTAGGGTAGGTATATCTATGATTCTGATAGTCTAGATGTGCAATTGTGGTACTGCTCCAGTTTGATTCTTCTTTATCCATTAAACTTCATATACATGCATCGCTATCTAAAAGTCTCTCTTTATCCGTTGAAATCATTTACACACGCGGCTTACCGATGATGCGAGTCAAATACCGGTGCGCATCCGCCGATCTCCAGCGCCAAAGCTGCGGCTCTTTGCTGTCTTCCACCTTGTCCCTCACCACCTGCTCCATGATGGCCTTTTCTTCGTCCGACAGTAAATCCATCCTGTTCTCGTATCCCATCCGTTTGACCCTCCCGAAGAACCGTTCGTCCAGAAACATCCAGTACGGGGAATCAAAGGCGTAACCACGGCGCGCCGCCCAGTGTATCCAAAATGCGCCAGATTCCCAGCTTTGCCGCATCCTAACCGAGAAAGGTGGTTCACCTTCGCTCAGCTTTAGGCCTTGCAGTCTCTCATCTATCATGCCGTCTGCGTCCTGCGCAGAGTTTAGTTTTGCCTCTTCAAGCTCCACGGCTTTTAGGAAAATGTTCAGGACCCTTGGGTAGTTGTCAATCCAGTCCTCCAAGCCGTCACCCTTCTCCCACGTCTCTGGCGCACAAAGCAGCAACCACCAGGGCGCAGCAGAGGCCATGGAAGAAGGTCCAAAGTATGCAAATTCCCAGTCAATAACGGCAGCAAGCTTGCCAGTCTCATCCATGATGACATTGGATGGACTCAAGTCATCGCACACAAGCTTAAACTTCTCAGGTGACCGGGCAGTATCAACATGGTGGAGCGCCTTTTCGATTGAACCGTCACTGTTCAGTCGCCTGAATAGGTGACGTGCCATGTACTTGTCTCGTGCATCATCCTCGGACACGATGGTATTGTTGTGCTGAAAAGCAAAGTGCGCCATGTGCAGGTCTGCTATCGAGGCATAGTATTCGCTGGATGTTGAGAATGTCTTGTCCTCTGGAGACAGCACGCATTCAGGGCATCCACCCATTGTGACCACATCGGAGATGTTTTTAGGAAGAGGACGACTGCCGACGACCCACTCGTTGTTCTCACGCACCAAGGAGCCAATCTTTGGCATTTCTAGCCTGTCTAGCTGGACAAGAATACCAGCCATGGGCAAGAAATGCTCTTCTAGCCTCTCATCCGAAAACCCCAAGTCGGTAATGATTTTCTTACTCGCATCCAGCTCAGTGGAATCCAAGAGGTCTCCCGAAAGATTGTGCGTTCTTGGGAAATATTCCATAATAATGAATGGGCCCAAGCCTGTCGGGTTATCAGAGGCATACCCCCAATGGTACACACGGGGGACAGGAACTGTTGTTTTCTCTGCCACATATAGCATCATATTGACCTCGGCCCGCGTCTTCTCGTCAGGGAAGGGAGTGTACCCCGGAAGAGGAACGCGCAGGGCTGCCCAACCATCCTCAAACTCGACTCGAAAGACGCAGCTGTAGCCTCCATGGATGGCGTAGTGGAATTTTATTGGCTTGCCTCCCCTATATTTGGCAACAAAGTCCATAATGTCCTTCTCGATACTATCTGCACGTTCAAATAAATCTTTCTGGAAATCTTTAGGACCTTTATTTGCCCAGGCACATACAAATTTATCCGTTCGCATCATCGTAATCATACGGTCATGCTGCCCGGAGCCGTCATTTTGATCCATCGCGACGGGAGCTTCAACTTTCAGCTTTTGAGCCTTTTGATAGGTCAGGCGATAAAGGTAGGACTGTATAACGAAGATCGTATTTTGGGGAGGTAGAGGAATCCCGAAATCCATGTTATCGACATTGAGAGTGCCTGAGGTATGAAGTCAAGGAAATCCTCATATAGAATCAAAGCTGAAGGTTGCCGCTCACCACTCCGTTGTTGCTCGATCAGCCTTTTCCACAGCTTTGCTTAATTAGGAACTAGGGATAGGGGGGCCTCTCCAAACATGAGAGCCCCTTTCTTCAACCGCAAAACTACAGGTGACTACCTAGTAGAATTTGGTTGTTGGTCGGGACAAGACAAGACAAGACAACCTTAGAGCCAACAGCAGTCAGTTGTCGTGAGGCTGTGGTTCCAGTCTACGCCACAGTCTAGAATTGATTAAGTGCAGAGGACCCACTCTTTGATTGTATGGGGCTATCAAGGTTATGAGGCATCACAACTTTACAAACATGCAGAAGCGAGATAACTGCGAAAAGTTAGCCTCTACAGGATGTCAATATTAATGGTTAAATTAAAATGTCTTTATGAGATGGACTTGGTGATATGGGCCAACTTTGTTAAAAGTGCAATAAATGCTCCGTGTCTACATACTCAACTCGCAGCATCTTTTCTAAGCAGAGCACACACGTGAAAATGAGAAACAAAGAAGGAAACCAACAAGCAAAATGATGAGCCAATGACACTGCATGAGTGTACGCGTACTTTTCTGCCTTATTTGACAAAGGTGGCATACAATGTAATGGCGTGAAAGGGAAGTTGACTGACATCAATCGTCCTCCACGGGCCGCGAACGTCAAGTAAACGGAAGTCCGGCACAAAATATGAGGTCGATATTACCAACAACAGCTCGCGAGGTGGAATTCAACATCAAGTGATTGCTGGATTATGCCTTTTTTCCTTGTTCACTTTTCCTTCTCGGCCGTTGCGATGGCGGAATAGAACCAACACTGGAGGCCGGTGGCCCAAAAACGAGACCCTGCTGCCTTCACAGACTCCCAATGGGGAGAGCAAACACTATCAACGGCAGTTTAAAAAGGTGGGAATTGGGCATCAAGTGACGGCTCGAATATGCCTTTTGCTTTTCGTCCCTCGCCATCATGATGGTTATGGACTGAACCAACATCGTGTCAGTGGCCCAAAAAGGAGACCCTGTTGCCTTTGGCAGACTGAGTCTTCTCAACTGGGAGACAACAACTTCAAGACGAGGCTTTCTGAAGGAAGGAGTTTCCCCCAAGGCATATGCTTGATACTGAAAAGTATTTAACGGCGTTGAAGCACTGAATATATTGTAGTTTAGTCCTTGCTCATCACCGCACTTTACAATCATACGCTCACAACTTATATTCACAATATTCTATTCGAATCACTTATACAAAGTATCTTTGGCCCCCTGAATAAGACTTCATTCATTCCATAGTTTCACCATCCCCTTGGTGGTAAACCCTCCAAGTGCTCTGGCACCTCCCCCCTGACTTCTGAGAAGTCATCTCCCCCTTTTTGGAAAGATGAGTGACTATCGTGGTCGCTCAACTTCCCGCTACGGCGGCTACGACGATGAGAGTCCCTATCATTACGAGAGAGAAAGTGACTCTCGCGGTCGTTCAACCTCTCCTTATGGTGACTACAACGATGACCGCTCCTATCGCTACGAGAGAGAGAGTGACTCCCGTGGCCGCTCAACCTCCCGCTACGGTAACTACACCTACGATAGCCCCTACCGCTACGAGAGAGAACGCGACTACGGTCGTTCCCTCTCAACGCCTCGCTATCGAGTCGACGGCTGGGGCCGAACCCCAGAGCGCGCCGCTTCGTCCACCCGCCACGCCGACTAGGATAGCTGGGACAACTGGGAGGGCGGGGACGACTGGGGTAACCGCCCTTACTCGGACCAGTTCTCATTCCTGATGGATTACTACGACTACGACAGGGGACCCAGAGGAGCGTCCAGTAGCTGGAGGCTCGGCTCCGGCGTCTACAACCCAGCCTCGAGCTCCTACCGCAGCTCCTACGGCTCCGGCCGCGAAGGCAGCACCAGATACTCCACCTCATCCCGGGGATACCCATCGTACTGGACGCCCCATCGGAGCCCGCCTGGAGGCGCTGGGCATCAGGGGAAGCGGGCAGGGAATCCCGGCCCGAGAGCACCCGGGCGGATAACCTGCGGATGGCCATCCAGTCGGGCCGGAGCGCACAGGCTTCCCGTGAGGAGAGCAAGAGGTCGCGCGAGGAGCTCGATAGGATCCGTGGAATTACACGACGACGTCGCGAGGATGATGACTGAATGCCTTCCTTCCTGATTGCAGTCTTCTGACTCTTCTCCTCCTCCTTATCCCACCCAGTTCTAACACCATGCTCCAACTTTCCAAGCACATCATCATGTTACTAAATCCCTATGCCCTTTCTTCTTCTTCTTCTTTTCCTTTCTTTCAAATTTGCAACTTTTTCCTATTTACCACTGCACTAATCAATACCTTATAAAAACACAAAAAAAAACTCGGAAAATACAAAACCCAACAAAAAACGGCCCCTTACACCACACTTTTTGTTGTTATATCTGACAACGCTCCTTTCTTTACGCACTCGCATGCTTTATGATGGATGTGAACTTCGTGATGGAAACGGTTTCCTTTCTTACACCTTCACCTGTTTTGGTGGATCAACTTTCACTTCTTTCTCCCATTGTCATGATGGGAGCCCCTTTTTAGATAGCTAGCTTAGATTGGTTGTCGCAAGGCAACAAAACAATAAATGCCCCCCTTTTCCATGGCAAAACTTGGCCTACTATCATATGGCACTGTGTCCGTGAAATCAATAGTTGTGATTAGATGTGCATTGGGTTGACTTGGATTGACTAGATTACAGATAATCTCACTGAAAGGGAAATCCTGAATATTGAGGACCAACTCGTTTCATTCGTGTTCTCGTCTACCAGTGTTGTCCTGATTCGAACTGGTAATCAGTTTCAAGAATGTGATGCTTGTTCAGATCATTTATCAGGACTCTTCGCGTTTTCCCTCATTTCCAATGTTCCTCTGGATTACTGGCACTCTTCTGGGTTTCTTCCGCGGTAAAGGTTCGTCATTGTTCGAAATAAAACTAGATTTCGCGACATTGTAGCATCTATCATGTATAATACATCGTGTAGCATTACAGCCATCATACACCCGTAGATCCTAGCGTAAATCTTCTCATATGCTCCTCAACTATGCCAAAATGGGGCTCACAATCTAAATATTTAGGTAAACAATAATTGATCAATAAAATCTCCATCAACTTACAGCTGCTCCCTCTCAACATTGCTGAAAGTGTGATAGCCAAGCTCAATGACTAAACCAAGCGTCATCTTGGCATGCTGGAGCATGTGGTCGAATGATAGATACTTCATGAGGTCATCGGTCGTGTGGATCTTCTTGGAAGCGGTCTCAAAGGCAGACTCGATGACAAAGGCGGAGGCATAACCGGCCTTGGAGGCGGAAGCGTGATCAGAGCAGGCATAACCACACTTGGTCTCGACCCACGGGATATCACAGTACTATAGACTTTGTTAATACGAGGATGGACAAAAGGCGTCGGTGTTATGGATCAGCCTACCCCTTCAATAACCTTCTTAATGAACCCGGTGAGACCTGGGTGAACATAGTCGGTAATGACGCCGACACTCTCTGGCTCACCGGCGTCGAGGGTGCCCTGGATGTAGCCAGTCATGTCTTGCTGCAACATGGCCTTGACATCACGTTTCTGCTTTGCGTATGAGGAAAAGATGTCCTGGCTACCGAGCAAGCCAGCCTCCTCAGCACTGTACCAGTGGAACTCAATCGTGTTCTGCGCCCTGCCCTGGATAAGATCCTGATCCTTGAGGAGGGTCCGGAAGACCTCCATGATTGTGACTGTGCCACTGCCATCATCATCGGCGCCAGGAGCAGCTAGAATAGTGGGCAACCAAAGATTTGTCGAATCCTGGTGGGCGCCAATAACGATGGTTGACTTGGATTGTCCAGGGATAGTGGCAATGACCGACTTCTGCTTCCAGCGATGGTCAAAGTGCTTGGCCGTGACAGTCTCGTTGGCGCCGGCCTCCTTGATGATGCTATTGACCTTGTCCAAGATCCACTGCGAGGACTGAAGACCGTAATCGGAATTATAGTATCGGGTCCAGTAGCTGGTCAGGTGCTCAAGGTTCTTCTCCATATTCTCCTTGCGAAGATACGAAAAGAGCCCATGGACCTTGTCCTGTCTAGTCAACTTCTTAGGGTACCAGACATAGGGTGGCCCCGGTACCTTCGGCGACCTTTGCGCCGAAAGATCGCGGTGGTTGGTGATGTCGATGAAGTTATGGCCGTTCTAGGAGAGAAAAAGTCAGCAATGTTCAATAGCTATGGGGGCGCCCACGGAGGAGAGAACTGTAACATACTCGTCGTAGCTCCCACTTTCCCTCCTCAGTCACCCACTGAGTCTTGCCAGGGGCGGTCTCGACGAGGAACTTCTCCTCGCTGGGTGCGCTGAGCACGACATTATCCTGTTCGTGGCGCTCAATGAAGCGAGCGGAGATGGCAGGCGCGCATGCGGCCAAAAGCGAAATATGCGAGAACTTCATGACTCTAGGTATAGCTTGCGACGATGATGAAGGAGGAAGAAGAGGAGAAGAGGGTGCACAGGTCAGACGGGAGGCTGGAAGGGACTCAGAGAGAGCTGACGTAGGTACCCGCCTGCACAAATACACACGCTAGTCGCCCCAAAAATAGACCCCATAGCAACAAGATTCAAGGCCATGGTACAAGATAGTAATTGTTCTAAAGTCAATATACACCAACCAATGCTATAATTCAGCTCATGCAATGTTTAATTTCAAGTCCAACTAAAACCTTAAGCATCCCCATGAATTTACCATTTTCTCAAGGGGCTGTTGCAACGTGATTACTTCCACCCAGCATGCGATGCTTCTTGTCGAGATACAAAGAGTGTGTCGTCGTACAGAAATCACAAGTCTGGGGAAATTACCAGATACGGACTGGATCGGGGTGTATTTTGAGGTCTCATGTGTATGTTCGGACCCTTTGATAGCTCTTAGAGCTTCCATCTTGGGCATGTGACAACCTAGCTCTAGACTTTATCAGCGCCACCTGAAGGTACCTCGATTGACAGCATTAAGTTCCCTCCAAAGCTCTCACAGCAGAGAGGCAACCTTAAACTATCCACCAATTTTAAACGCACCAAGATGAACTGCAGATAGCTTAGGTAGTTTGTGTATGTCCAATAATTCAAGAGCCAAGGCAATTGGAAAGGAGATGACACATATTCACAAAGAAATTGAATACTGTCAGTGATATGAGCATCAGGTTGAATCTCTACACATACATGAGTCACCTCAAGCACGCAATCATACCAAATAATTTGCATCTTCCCTAGGTAAATTCTCGAATGTAGTACAATGTAGTACAATGCACTGTTCCTGCCAAGCAAGTCTCATCCCTAAGCTTGTACGATCCTAACAGGTTGTAAATAGTTTTGGCAGCATCATCTGCCGCTCTCAGGGGGCATCGTCTTGTTCTTCCAAAAAAAAGTTTCGAGGGCGCTTCTATCTCATAGCAATAATACATATGTTGAATCCCACATACGAAGCAAAGTAAGCCCCTCGTGGTTATCTTCCAAGACGCCTTGCAATAAAGCCACGTAAGTTTAATCATGTGTCGAGTAGTAGTTCTTATGCGGGTTGCCGATGCCTCCTGGGCGCAGCAGTGGTTGATTCTCCCTGGCAATGGCGCGCTCCTCGCGCTCTTGAATGTGATCCAAATCTTCCTCAGTCTCGGCGTATCGTTCTGGATGACCTGTGAATGGCCCTGGAAGACCGCGCTCCCAGCCTTCCGAGTATGTCCGAGGAGCGATGGGGCGCTGGGGGGCGGCATGTTGCTCGATAGGTGACTGCGGTGCGCTGCTCACGAAGCTGTGTGAGTAGCCCTCTGACCGTCTAGTAATCTCGAAGTAGATGCCCAAGAACAGCACGGTGCCTTGCATAGCTGCAGTCAGGAGGTAAATGGCCCATGTGCTCCATCCTTCCATGCCGAGTCTCGCGAAGAGGCTCGCAGCGAACAATAGGCCGCCTGGTGTCTGAATGCACATCATAGGGATGCTCAAACTGCCGACATGCTTCAGTCGGTATGTCATGTAAATTTGAGGAATGTATTGCACAGCGGCGAGTGCAGCAGCCATGACTCCGAGGAAGTTGGCCCAGAAATTTAGTTGATTGGGGATGGCAATGGCAAAGACGCCGGTGAGGAAAATGACCAGGAGACCGTGAAGAAGGCAAAGAAGACCAACGGTGGCGGCCATCTGCCACTTAGGCGACTCCCCACCAAGCTCCTCCTGCGATACATTGGCCTGCTGGTAACGGAAAAAAATGAGGAACAAGACAAGACTGCGGTATTGTGAGCATGAATTGCCAAGATAAATCGAGTTTGGGGTTTGGCCTACATGGCAGTAAAGCACAACCATTGTGTTCCAAGCTGGGCAACTCCAAGCAAGCCTGCCACACACTCAAACGTCTCCAACTCCTTACAGCATCCTATAACCTTTCGAGAAGGAGAAACGGTGAGAATATTGGCAAAACCAGCGGTGGCGGAGGTGGTTCCGAGGAGTACAAAGTAGGGAGAAATGCCCTCGGCGGTGCCCCGAGAAATGATGCGATAATGCTGAGGCAGGTAGGAAATCAAAAGACCGATCAAGATAATGCTAGCTTTCTGTCAGTGCGAGTTCAGGTGGTGGCATCTCCTCGACGTTGTGGGGAAAGCTGACATGGAAACCACAAGCTCCATATACGAGGGAGCTTTGAGCTCATCGCACACCGCGCTGAAGGGCGAGGCGTCCATGGCGACGATGTCCTCCTGGGTGCTATCCTAGGAGGAGAGGTGATGTAGATACGTATGTAGGCAGCCTTTGGTGGAGGGTAAACCGGTCGAAAGTGCACTGACGAAGGTGGCAAGTATGCTCGAAGAAAATCGAAAAAGGATCTGAATGCAGAAAATCCGTAAATGATAGATAGAAGTAGATATGGCGTTGGGCCTGATCAAGGTACGCGAGAGGCGAGAGGCTGATGACGGCGGGGCGGAGTCCAGTAACTCGCTCGGGCTGGTCCGGGAGGAAGAGCCACAATAGCAGCAGGGCCTAGGCTAAATTCATGATGTGTAAGAGAGAGATGGAGAGGAAGGGATCGAGATTTGCGAGGCCCGTCTGTATCTGTTGAGGAAATGCGATTTGAGTCAAGTTGCAGCGTGGATGAGACAAGAGACGGGACAATGGCATGGGGGCGTGGATGGGTTTTTGAGGGAGGTGAGGTGAAGTGAAGTGAGTGAGGTGAGGTAAGAATTGGTTGGAGGGTGGGTGGAGGGTGAAAGGGAGGGATGGAGGGATGGGGGCCCTGAAAGACTAAAGGTCGGGTGGGTGCTAATACTGTAGTGCTCCTCCAGTGAAGTCGGGTGCTGGGGAACCTTGAAAGCCTCCAGCTCCACTGCTGGCTGGGCTGCTGCTGCTGCTGGAGAGCACCACCACCGCTAGGGAGCCAGAGGGCAGGCAGGCACTGGACCCAAGGCACTTGAGGGGGGAGCATGGACAGTGGTCAACCGTCACCCAGAGGTAACCTAGTGGTAACGTTTTAGGCGGGCTTGGCGCACCTTCAGCCCGCATGTCCCACCCGTAGCGGTCCAAGTGCACTAGAACCAAAGGCGGCCAGCCAAACGCGTGCTGTAATCTTCATCACGTAGGCATGTCACTCGTCACCTGTGAATCGCTAGCAGAGTACATGTTTGGTACTTGGACGTGATAACAATCGCCGGTATCTCCAAGCCAAAATTCCCCATCCAGGCAACATCCATGGATGGATCCAGTTGATCCCCCATGACGTCGATGCAAAGCGATTACTGGTCCCTGCAGCGCCAGCGCAATTGGGCTTGAGCTCGGGCTTTGGCCCATTCTTTTTCCCATTTTCCAGAAGACCCGCCAAACCCGTCTCGATCCGTTGTTCATCTCATCCATCCAACCATCTCTCCTCCCATCGGAAGATTATGAGGCCATCTTGAACCCGGGGTCACAGCCTATGCGGAGTATACCTACGGACAGCCTGTGCGTGCGCCCCCCAATAGAGAGAGAGAGGGCACCTGGACTACCTGGTAAGCATCCACCTACCCTCACCGGGTGCTAAACTCTGGCAAGCAGAAACACAGAAAGAAAGAAAAAACTTTACACATGGAGACAGCTGGCACAATAGCACCCCTATAACACACGCTATAGCACGCAATTCAAATAAGCCAAGAGAAGATCTGCATGAACCAAAAGCGTGCGAAGCTGAAGACGGAATAAACAAAAAGAAAATTAGCTGATGGATGGATGTCACAGCGCCATCCATCCCAAACATGATCCAAGGGGAGGACGGTAGTGCTCGTTCCCCTGAAGAGGGGGCGAGCCCTCCAGTCCAAGACGTGCAACAACGCCCGGCCATACGCTTGCTTGCCCAGCGTTCTGCTCGTGCCGACAACAAGGAACTCAGACGTAAATTACCGTCACATGATGACGAAGACAAACTCACGTCATCCAGCGACAGCCGTCTCTACTATACGTCGGCTCAGTGGACTACAGACGGAACCTCCCTCATTACGACTTCATCCGACCAGACCGTCTCCTCTTTTGTGCTTCCTGCAGACCTTCTGCAGCCTGCAGGGGAAGCGCGAACGCTGCAGCCACAAGCAAGTATCAAACTTCCAGAGCCAACCCAGGTCGTTGCTGCAGCGCCCTACTTCTCCCTCGCCGAACCAACATCCCAGTTGCTCCTGGTGGGATGTAGAGACCATCCTCTACAGGTGTACCATGCCTTTCCCAATCCCAAGGATGCCTGCTCCGCTCCCCTGACCTCGTATAAGCTCATCAAAAAGGAATCAGAGCAATACATTACTCCTGCATCACTGCTGTGGGAATACCCCGGAACCCACTTTGTGTGCGGTTCCGCGAACCGTCTAGATTATTTTGACATGTCTCAGCATGGTTCTGATGGGCCCCTCCTAACCATTCCTACGATACCATCCAGACGGCACATACTAAAGGGAGGCGGGGTAGGGATGAAGGGCACCGTCGCCGCATTGGCTGCTTCTCCCCGGGATGCCAACGGCGGTTCCGTTCTTGCGGCGGGCACTTGGACGCGGTGGATGGGACTCTATGATCTCCACCGCACCGACCGAGTCATTGCCAACTGGTCCATATCGAACGCAGAAGCGGGGTTCCAGGTCAGTCTAGGTGGGCAAGGCATTGTCCAGACGGCCTGGAGTCCGTGTGGACGGTATCTTGTAATCAATGAGCGTCAGGCCGAGGGGCTACTGGTCTACGACATCCGAGGTACAGGTCAATTACTGAGCGTGTTAAAAGGACGCAGGTCAAACACGCAGCAGAGGCTCCACTGCGATGTCTTCCAAGCAGAGACTGGCTTCGAAGTCTGGGCGGGATCCCAAGACGGCTCAGTCGCGGTATGGGAAGGCGTTGGTTCGCAAAACGATGTCCTCGAGCCGTCTTGGACCTGGAAGGCTCACGATTCGCCAATCGGGAGCACTATCATCCACCCCAGCGGCTCAGTGGTAGCAACTTGCTCCGGGGGCTGGGGCCATCCCTCCGGAGGTGATGACTCTGCAGATAAAACGCATGATGAGCTATGCAACGGCCGAGTGTTTGACGAATCATCCATAAAAGTCTGGTCCATTGGGGGCAGCACAGAGCCCGATTCTTGATTCGTATCTTTGTCAGCATGTAAGCAAGTATAATCTAAACGCACATACACCCATAGATATTGGGAGGAGTCTCAAGGAGCGTGTGAAAACAAAAGGAGGCAACATTAGCCAGCAAAAGGGGACTACAATGCATGAGAGTGATGTCATGTGGGTTACGTTTTCATGGGAATTTCAACCTCGCACAAAGATTTTCACCGAGGAGGGGATGCTTTTTTCTTCATCAGACATGTCTTAACGAATTCTTGAAATAGTCTGACTAGGGCGGAGATGCCAAACAAAGCAAAGGATCTTGTCTCGGTTTTTACCCTCCGCCACTAATATCGGAAGCGGAACGATACCCTTTTGGGCCGAATTCGTTGTATTACCGATCAAAAGGAAAGTTGTCTTCATGCTCATTTCTAAAACAGGTATGAGTTTGCGAGATGTTGGTTGATGGGGGTGGGGGAGGTAGGTCGACCGGTCGGCAGAAGCTTTCGGAGCTTGGAGCGCCTAAGATCCAGACCGCGATCTTGGTGCATTAGTACGCCGAATTCTACGGGATGAGTTGGGGATCACCTGTCTGGCGGGGAGGGGGAGAATAGCCTCCGCTTTGGAGTCAAGACATGAGAAGAAGTTCGGTGAGTGCTTAAACTGATTCTTGGAGTCAAACAAAAGCAAAAAAAAGAGAAGAGAAAACTCCTTTGTTCCCGCTTTTTCCGCCCCTCTCCGGTGTTCGAAGCCGGAAGAGGAAAACGCTCTTGAGACTCCACCTTCCGCCTTGTCGATCCAGCATCAAGTTCGTACGACTTCATGGAAGCGATAGCCGTGTTGAATCTTCGTGTCCCGTCTTTGCTCCAGCACGTACTGGCAATGTTCTCTTACAAGCTTAGGCAGGCTCTCCTGAAGGATCACGATCTTCCTCTGCGGGGAAAAAGCAAAAATATGCACGCTCTGCCAACTTGCAGCACCGTCCTAATCAACATACTTGCAGATCCCGAGTCCTCGTCGACTAGTCTATTGCATTTGTCCGCCGTCGGAATCCAAATGTTGTTACGCTAGAGAGTGCCCGGGGCCAAGACACTTGTTGGGGATAATTGCTTCTTCAAAGACATGGAGGGCGTGGGAAGGGGGAGTGTAGCTGATATAGTAGGTATTTCATAAGTTCTGCGGCAGCTCACTCTGGATGGCTATTCAATCCCATACCTCTTCTTTATTCCGGCTTCATTCCAAAGCCTCATGATTGAAGCATTAGTGAATCATGTTCTTGGGGAAAGATGGCTTCATGAAGTGGTAGTAAAGGCCTCCTCGGATCTCGTCATGAAATGCGGATGAGAAGAACTACTCGCGCAATAGATGGTCGCCAATCCCTGGATAGGAGCAATGTCATGTTTATAAGCAATCCCTCAATATACCGTCTTGATGGGTAAAGTACTAGGTAGATAATGTTACTAGGTAACTCAGAATTGTTAGGTTATAGAGGACCCAACTTCACTTAGGTATAGAATGTCATTCATGCAACAAGGAAGAACTGCAACATAGAAATGGCTGTAAATTACTTGATCGTAATTCTACGTCACCTTGTCCTACTTCACCTTGTCCTACTCCCTTTGATAGTGAACAAGTCAGATTAGAAGCAGATTTCCAAATCATCGAGCAAAACAACCATCCAAACCTCGTCAAACAAATCAGGACATCGCCGCTTTCATACTACCTAGTAACTACGAACCTCAAACTACCTACCTAGCCATATATATATATATATATATATATATATATCATCTTTAAAAAGCTCACCACCTAAAAAAACCACAATAGAATAGAAACATCCAAGTCATTCACATTCGCTTAGATATATATATTAATCCACCAGCTCCGAACTCACTAGCATGTATACCTGCATATCATACAAGCAGCGTCCACCATCCAAGTTTTGAAAAAACAAAAACAAAAAAAGCCCAAGTTCCCCCTCCCCATCTTCTCCAAAACCCCCCTTAATTCACACAACAAAAAAATACATACACGAATTTGTTCTTCTTTCAAACCAAAAACCAAAGAAAGAGGGTGAGTTTTTTTGTAAACAAGAAGGCCATGTTACACACTATCTGAGTAAAAAAAAATTGAACAAGTTATTCGCCAAAAAGGAGAGACAAAAAAGGTATTCAAAATTAAGTGAGTGACGTTAGGGAAAAAAGAATGCTTGCTGGCTCCGCGAGGAGAATTTTGCTTCATGTCTTTTCTTTCCAAAGTGGGAGGTCGGATTCGAAATTACAAAAATTCAATAGAAACATGGTCGTCTTGTGATGAGTGGATGTGCGCTTTGTTTTTTATTCTCCCATTACACCCATGATCGGTCTCGACTGCGTACTTGAGATCTGGTTTGTGACCAGAAAGATCCTCCGCCAGCTCTCCTGGGCCCAGGGTAAGGCTCTGCTTCATATGTTGGCGACATACCACCTTGTGGCTTCTCACCACCGTGAGTCAAAGGAATCTCGTCTGATGGCCTGGATCGGACAGTGTCAAGGGGAACGGCAAGACCAATAGTGTTTGCGTCTTGCGTAAGATTGTCAAGCGGTCTCTCATGATTATCATGCGGAGGATTGGTTGCCAAGTTGGCCTGAGCATAAGCGTGACTTCTCAATTCGTCGTCCTTTTCAGCAGATGAGCTGAGAGCTAGGTTAGTAACAGTAACTTATAAGATGATATCATGATATCCTTACTTAATGTATGCCTTGGGCATGGATTGACGACGGCGTCGCCAGAACCAAAACGCAAACATTCCCAGGACGAGAAATGCAGAGATGCCGCCAACTACACCACCAACGATGGGTCCAGAACTTTTCGAGCTCTTGCCCTTGTCTGGGGCCGAAGGGTCGGAGGTTGAACTTGAAGTTGCACCGCCAGCGGATGTGCCAGTAGAGGTGCCGGTTGAAGTCGCCGAGTCAGATTTTGTCGCGGCTGATGAATTGGCTTGTGACGCAGGTCGAGATCCAATTGTCGTCGGCGTAGCAAGGGGAGTGGGCGTAGCCGTCAAAGCAACGGCGATACGGCTGAATTCGAGGGACGAATGTTGAAAGGCAGAGGTAGCAACGGTCGTTGCCAAATGCGAGGCCGTTCCACAGCCATATTGATAGTATCCTCCGTCAAATTTGTTCTTATAGCAGACCTCTGCCCCGGTACACGTATAAACATATGGGTCCAGTACCGTCTGAGGATCGTTGTTGTAGTCGACGCAGCCGGTAAAGATACCCTTGGTACAAGGTCCTCCATCAGGACAGCAGCCTATGGCTTGGTGGTCGAGATCGACGGCGCAATGTGAGCCAGCTAAACATGTCGCCGGGAAGGCAGGGTCGCCGCCAATGTATCCACAGACGGTGTTGAAATCGCGACGTCCAAGTTCGAATGGCGATATGGGGGCCGGTGTCGCAGCGACGAGAGGGTAATCCACCACATTCAGTTCATGATAGGCGACCGTCTTTGTCTCCCGGGGAAGCGAATGGCCGGCAGCGAGTTGGGAAATGCTCGAAAGGACGAGAACGGCGGTGGTCGTCGGTAATCGCGAAAAGTCGTTTGGAATCATTGCGTGAGAAGTTAAAGGCGGTTTGTTGGTGAAGTGTTTTGGTCGTAAATACAAATTAAGGAGTGGACGTGGATGCGACGAAGTAAAGTTCTAAATTAATTCGGGTATCCAAGAAAGCAGCTGGCAGTTCTAACACCAAGAAGCATAATCGCGTTAAAAAGGCACAACACACACAGCAACAAACGAGTGACAACAGGGTCGACGAAACGGCCCAGGAGGAGGAGTAAGTGAGGCCCTCGGTGCGGGTGAGGGGGGAGTGAGGGTAGTTTGGGGCAGAGAGAGAGCGATGGAAGGGAAGAGGAAAGAAGAGAAACGAGAAAAGAGAAAAGCGCAACTGAGGATACCAAAACTAGGACCAATGTCCAGTCCAAGGTAACCCTACACCGTGTTGTCTCTGAGTGAGGGTGGGTGAGAGAGAGATTGTTGTAGTGCGTGTGAGTGGGAGAGAGGAACGAGCCCGTCCGTGGTTGCTTGCCAAGCTAGGATACAAGCGAGTCTCACTTGGAGCAGAGCAGAGCAGCAGCAGACGGTAGTGCGAGGGGAGGACAAACGGACTGCGGCTCCAACGCGTAGTGCTGATGAACCAATGCAGGTACCAGCCGCGGGCGTGCCTGTTAAGTCAAGTCGGGCTGTGATGGGCGAATTGGGGAATCGTGGTGTTGATAAGGAAAATGGATGCCAATGTCCCCCCGGGGAGGACTCGAGTATCGATTCTTCAGGGTCAAACAAGCGAGGGTCTCTCTCCTCTAATTACTTGCACCTATCCGGATACTTTTTTTTGATTACTGCCTTGCCTCGACTACTTGCCTGGTACCTACGGAGTACAGAGGGCATATCAACAGCAGTACGGAGTACGTATCTACTGGACTGGTACCCCTTGGGTGGTGGTGGTGGTGAATTAAAATGAGGTCAACTCCAGAAATCCATCCCCAATGCTAGTGCCAAGTGCTACTTTACTAGGGTCAAGACGATGCACCACCACCCACCACTCCGTCCTCCCCCCATCCATGACATAACAATTCCACCCTTTCCCTTCCGCCATTCGTTTCCCCTCGGCACAACTGTGGCCTTGCCTTGTTGCTAGCACTGCTTCTCCCAAGCTGTCAAGCATGCATCCCTCCCTGGTGCCATCGCAGCAGTCCAAGTCCCGGAATTGCCTTGCCGTGCATAATGGCATCCGTGCGTCTTGCTGGATACGGAAGCAAATCTTGTTTGTGCCTCAATGTGGTTGGTCAATGCCTGATGAGATGGATGCATTGTGCATTACAAGTACAAGTATGATCGATGGACGGACGGCGATCCATGCATGCATCCATCTCGCTCTCTCAAGTGCCGCACACGCATTTTGACCTCTATCCATCCATCCATCCTTGTACAAGTATTTATTATGGTGGTGCACAGTCACACACACACAGTCACACACAAGTTTTCCCCTTTTACGGATCAAACAAAAATCAAAAGGATAGTTGCATTTCTCCCGCGTTTTTGTTTGCATCCATAACCATTATTATTATGCCATTATTGTTGTATCACGTTGGCTCCTCGCCTACAGGTATGTAGCAAATACTTGAGCATGCTGTGCATCCACCCGCGTTCACGTGCAACCAACACCCAAACAACACCACCAAAATAATGCACGCATTGTCCCCCTTTTTATCCCACCCATCCAAGACACGTTCCAATGCACACTTTGCTTTTTCCTTTATGTCCAATGCCTGCCATTACCCAAGGCTCCCTTGTTTATGCCTTCCGTCCTATATAATCGCAACAAAAAAAAAAAACACGCAAAATGTCTCGGACATCACCACATACCTAATTGTACTACTCCGTACAATTTCTTTTCACTCATTATGCATTGTATGAAAACCGACGGTTGTGCGTCATGGGCCGCAGACTTTCCTCATCACTCCCAAGCCTCGTCAGCCCCGTCCTTGTCTCAAGATCAATGTCTTCGGTGACGACATAACCGCTGCCCTGGCCATTCTTCCGTGCCTTCTTGGCAGCTCTCCGTTGCTTCTTCTCCTCCTTCTTAGCGGCCTTGATGGCTTTCTTCTCGGCACGCGAGGCTTTGGGAAACTCGCTGTCGGGTCCACGCAGCACAAGGCCTGGATGCATCGAGTTCATAATGATCAGAGCTAGGACCATCGGAGAGGCGTCGAGACCAAACGGATATGCCTCGTGGGACAGGAGCGGGTTGTTGCTGTCCACCCCTGGGCCGAATTCAACCAACCGGTAAATGATGCGCATCTGCAAACGAAATATCAGCGTCAGTAGTCCATATGCAGGTCTTGCGGCGTTTTTTTTTTTTTTTTGCCGTTTGACTTACCACGATGAGAACCAAGACACTTAGTAGGGCCCAGATCAGAAACTTCATGCGCCCAGTCTGGCCACCCGTAACGAGGTAGTATTTGCGGTAAAACCAAACAGTCATTGACCCGAAAATGATGATAAAGCCCAACTGGATGCCTATGCCGGCCGTGTATAGCTTCATACCGATACGGCTGAGATTTGGGTGGTTGTTGTTCGAGAGTAAAGCGCCGCCACAAAGTTGAACCAGGAAGCAAGCAATATCCAGCCAGACAAATAGCAAAGTCAACTTGATTGCCCTGATACCCCATATCTTCTTATCGGGAAGTCCCATATGGACCATTCTTGCGACGGCCATGTATACAAAGGCGTTGACCCCTAGAGGACGGTTAGCTACAGGATCTTGATTAAAGGGAGAAGCAGGTGACCGTACACAACGGAGAAAGGAGGAAGAGGACCTGGCCGAGAATGGCATATGCCAGTTGCTGTTGGTCATGAGCGCCGAGTGTTCGAAGAGTAAAGGCTGCCGTCTCCCACGCCCCTCCCATGATGATTACCCAGCAGAAGCCCTGGCTTTCTATTAGCAAAGCAGCGCCAGATCTTTGTCGTGAGAATGGTGAACCTTTTTGAAGGCAATGGCCTCAATCAAGTGAACGATGGTGCTCAGACCAAAGAGCACGGCAAACGCAAGATTGCCCGTATAGCTGGGTTCGAATAGATATCTCGAGTTGCAGGCATCGGGAGAGACATAGCCATATTTTCCGGGAATAGCAGTTGTGCAAGTGACTGAAGACGTTGCTGAGGTCGAAGTCAAGGTCGGACCCAAGGTTATTGTCGGTGTTATTGTTGCCATCGTGTGTTGTCCTGTCAAGCTCAAGTCTAATCAAGAAGGATATTCACTTGTGTTGTCAATTCAACGACGGTGGGATGAACCTGTTGAATATTCTACTTGTTCTATAATGGCATATCTTGGTAAGCTATTATATGTTTACAGTCCCAGGAGTATTTACATCATCTCTGTCTGATCATTAGCACGCCCTTGAGTCGTCACAAAGAGGCTCATTCAGTTAGTATCCTTCGTTAACAGGGCTTATTCGCCATCGGTGGGGGGTTGAGCCGGGACACGTAACTCGGCTCTTCAACCTTGTCCAGGGCCCAATCTCGAATAGTCCAATGACGGTGGGTTTATTTCTGCGGCAAATGGCCGCCTCGTGTTTCTCGGTTCCGGCATTTGCTGATGCTCCTCCGGGCCCACATCTCCGAGTCTATGGGTGAGCGTTCGGCAAACCGATTGGGATGTTTAAGCAAGATGATAGTACTCATGGACATGGATTCTCTCAAGTTTACTAAACATCAGTCAAATTTCCTTCTTGTCATTGTTATGATGGATGTCTAAATTACTAAACAGCGTGGGCATAAATTCATGGATCAGTCCCTACAACTCGCCTATAATGTCTAAATATGGAACTTTACAAGTCTGCCCTGTCACTATAAGCAAAGCAAAAATACAACGTTTCAATTCTAAACTCGGAATCAGGAACCATTCAAACTCATTTCGACGATAGTTTAAGCATCCTTTAGCCTTTGCTTGTTAACTCTTAGAGCACTCAGCCAATCCTAGGACTTCCGTCTTAATTAAGGGACGCGTCGACCTGTCGTCATCCACCTAAACTAGACGCATGAGGTGCATGATGCAGGGTCCTTGAACTACCTTTTTATACGAAGTACACCAAAGAAAATGCATGATAAAAATAGAATGCACACTTTTTGTCTGGCGTAGATGCATTTTTGTGGATGAATTGGAGGTTTATCGTTTGGCTGGAAGCTGGAGGCTTGGTGGGGGGCATTACGCAAGTCCTGAGGTTGGTGATTGAGGCTGAGCCTGCATGAAGCAAAAATGGCAAAAGAGGGAATTGAAACATGAGATGACCAATTGAAAAAAATGAGCAATTGACACTCCAAGCATAGAGAATATTAATATTTTTCTTCTTCGTGTTGCATTATAGCAGGGGGTGCAACAGAAACCCTGATTGTGATATACGGGATTTGATACCGAGGGTGGAGATGCATCTCATGGATAGCAGTGACGGGATCCATTGACTGACGAAAACCATCGGGTACGTGTCCCGATTGGTGGCGATGACCAGTTATGGAGCCATATGTTCAATTTATCGGACCACTTTGTTGATTTTATTCCCGGGCCTTGAAATTAAGACTCGTATTGACTAAACATGATGATGCTCGTGCAGGGGATGCACGGCGTGAGACTCTAGGTTAGGTTATGATCTCATCACCAACTGTTGCATGTGACTGGCAATGATATGTGGGGAGAAAACATGGTCGGTAAAGAATAAACTGTATAGCATGCGAGTTGAAGGACAATGGGGAAAGTGGAGAAAAATCATGGAAATTAAGAGCGGTAAGGGGGTGAAGGGGAACAATAGCAACTTCCAGGACTTATATAACCCGAGTCTATCTCTGATATAATGTTCAGTGGTCATATAACTTTCCTCCCTCCTGTGTAAACGTACATATTTTTATGTCAATACGATTTCTAGCTGACCATAATTATCAAAGATGAGCCAATCATGTCCGAATTTCACATCAATGTCAACAAAAACAGCTGATACCAGAAATGAAGGGCTGGTCGATTCTAAACGGCCATGATAAAAAAGCAATTGCTGGTTTCAGATAACCGCTGTGGCAAATAGATAGAACCGCCGAGGTGTCAGATTACTGCTTTGATGCACGCTTCGAATCCTAGTCCAGCGTCGAGTCGCCAATTGTTGGAGCATCAAATACCCACTGAAACTCACCGTCAGACTGGTGAGTACTTGGTAGGTTGCCAGAATCCAGCTGGCCACTGAAGTTGTTGTGAACGTACCCCGTAGGAATGATGTTGTGCAGACTGGCCATCAACTCGTATTGGGTCCCCCTTCTGGTCGTTTGCCCCGCCATTCGAGGAGCACTGGATTGGATACTTTCAGTGGTAGATGCTGGGGCTTGACGCTGCTTGACGCTGCAATCGTCCTAATAGAGGATAAATCAGTGGGTGTGGCAAGTCACCTGTCAATGCACAGGCCATCAAAAGGCTGAAGTGCTCAACTGCTTGGCAGGCCTTTCTAGGCATTCCTCCCCTCACCAAACGCCTGAACCCTGGCAGCCCATCACCACCATCAGCCATCAGCGACAGGCAGGACAGTGTGAGTGTGTGAGAAGGCACCACCACCACCTTCAGCTGTCGCGACTACCACCTAATCTTAACCCCAACTGGTTAGGTTAGCTGTTCCAGAGCTCCTCCCCATCCGTGCACCAGCTTCCCCCAGGCCTCCCTTATCAACGGCTAGAAGCTCGCCCTCTGAGCTCTCGAGCTTTTTTTTCTCCTACAATGGACAAAGACAAACCCGGTCCTTCACCTACACCTCTATCCTCCCTTCATTCTGACTCTGATTGCTATTGTCGCCCTGAAACCAACCAACTCTGTAACCATTGCTTTGGTAGACACCTGAGAGCAGGCAGGATGCCCTTCAAGGCGAAATTCAAGCCTCAGCGGGACCGCTCCGTCAGTCCTGTGCCCTCGCATTTTGACTACGTTGAGCTTCCCGATATTGGACCCGAGGATTCGTTTCGCAGTGTTGTTAAGGGCCTCTCCGAGTATGTGTGGTTCCACAGCATCCAAATTGCAACTTGACCCACCCGGCTTTCACAGTCTTCGGGGAAACACTCGCGTGGCTCGTGTGTGTGTTCGTATTCCAATGTGGACAGTTGCTGACCTGACCGACTACCCCAGATATTTTGTTGATGCCATCGAAATTCCTAGCACATTTGAGCAGCTACGCACAACCGCAGCTGGATCATGTCTTCGCATCTTGCTTGATCACTTGGATGAGAATTGCTCCAATCCCGCCATTGTCAACGCTCTCTTGTAAGTTTGCCATTTCCCCTCCGCCAATGGCATGCAACGCATTATTTAGATATTGTTATTCATATGCAATTGGTCTATATTAAGTGCCACACTTGTCTCCCCATCCAACCATTGGATGCATCTCTTCATTGGTAGACCACGACTAACCACACATCTGCAGGGCCCTCAAATGGCATTACGGCGCTGGTCCCGATAACCATGGCGTCGGTGAAACTCGATCTAATGCGTGTGAGATCGTAGCATGGCGATATCTCACCCGCCGTTCGGAGCGCGAGGCAGTAGATCTCTGTCTCTACGAGATCCCCAACCAAAAGAAGATTGCCTCTCAAGCTGAAGAACAGGACGACGAGCACGACCATGGTCATGATCTCGAGATTGGCGAGAGGTCTCCTCTCATCCCCCGTGTCTTGGCGAGCTTCGATGGCCATTCATCAGTCATTGTGCCTGCAGGAAGCTCTGCCAAGAGGACCCGGCTCTTAACCTCGCTCTCCCGTCTGACCAATCTCACTGAAGAAGACGAGGATGATGAGGATGACCCCACTGTTGCATTTGAGGGTCTGAATGCGCTGGAAATCGCTGCTATTGCCAACGCCAAACGCTTCCTCAGCCAGCACGTCGTACAAAAGATCGTTTCCGGCATATGGAACGGCGATATCTGTTTCTGGGACTCTCTGGCCGTCAACTCTTCAAAACACCCCCACTTCTATGACCCTAGGACCGCCGATCCGTATTCTAGACTTCGTGTCCCCAAGTACCTCAAATGCTGGGAGATTCTATTCTTCGCAGTCTTCTTGGTTTTGTACTACACCGTCCTTATCGTGAGGGACGAAAGTCACATCACCGTCCCGGAAATTGCCCTGTTCATCTGGATCGCCGCCTACTTTTATGACGAGCTGAGCGAGTGGATTGATGCTGGGTCCATCTTTTATGCTACAGATATTTGGAACGTATTCGACATGATCATGATTCTGATTGGCTCCATTTTTGCCGTTTTGCGTGAGTATTTATTGATTGGATTAATCGAAGAATTATGAATTGACTGACCATTTTCAAGGCATCTACGGGCTCACCCAGGACAACGCGGATATCAATGATCTGGCGTTTGACGTGCTGGCACTAGAAGCTCTCTTCATGGTGCCCCGTATCTGTTCCATCTTGAGCTTGAGCCCCTCCTGGGGTACTCTTATTCCTTGTCTTAAGGAAATGGGCAAAGATTTCTTCAAGTACATGGTGCTTATTGTCGTCGTCTACCTCGGCTTCTTGACGACATTTTCCCTCATTGGTCGGGACAAGTTCACCTTTATGTCCATGCTGAACATCTTGACCAAGATCTTTTATGGCTCAAGCGGTGTAGGTTTCGAAGTCATGGATCAGATTGACCCCGTCTTCGGCCCACCCTTGATGATCATTTTCGTTACTCTGTCTAGCTTCTTACTCATGGGCTCCCTGACCGGTATGCTCTCTAGCAGTTTCTCACGAGTCATTACCCATGCCAAAGAGGAATACCTCTACGTTTACAGCGTCTACGTCCTGGAGGCATCCACTAGCAACAGGCTCACGCACTTTTACCCGCCGTTCAACCTCATCGCCTTGGTTATTTTCCGACCCTGGCGCTATATCATCAAGAGTGAGCACAAGTTCCGTGCGGGGCGAATCTGGCTTCTCAAGGTGACCCACACACCCATTGTTGCCGTTATCAAACTGTACGAGTACATCAAGCGCGGAAATGTAATCGACGAATATCATGGCTTCAAGGGTCCCAGCACGAAAGGTAGACGCCGCAGGGGTTCGGATGCAGGACATGGAAGACCTGGAACTGGAGCTAGCCACCCTAAGCTTCTCTCACCCCGCGCCATCATCAAGTCAGTTGCAATGCAGAGGAGCCACGAGGATGATGGTGGTGATGCCCCGACTTCGGTTGAGGTACAGATTACCGAATTGAATAACCGGATTGATCAATTGACGAGTGCGATTATGGCGCTGCGAGCTGATGTAACCAAGACGGAGACACCTTCAGCAAAGTCTTGAGTACGGCGGCATAAGAAATATTGTTGATTATGGTAAAAGCATGTGCTTTTGAGATTTTGAAAGAGGAGGATAGCATTATGATTGCGTTCATCATAATTATGAGCATGAGTATAGCAGGGTTTGGCAAGTTTGTTTTGTTACCTATGCCTCCTGGGAGGTGGCACTCGGCTGAGCTGCATCATGCATGCATGTATATATATATCGCTTGAATGTCTTTATGACAGGGGTTTCCGGAGAACGGTAATGAGTTTGGACGAAATGATGTCTTTATGATGGCGATGATGTTGATGAAGTGTGGCATTGGTGTAGTTGAATAGTGAATCCTAACCTATGAAACTTCCAGTACCTATAAATCAATGGATCCGCTGGGTCGAAGTACGTGGTGACCACCTACCCAATCATTCTGACCATTCTTTTATACCAAAAACAGCGATTTCAACAAATTCATTAAAGACACAAATTAATTAGTCTTTACATTGTGTATTTTTATTTATTTATTACCACAAAGGTTGCTATTCGCACTTATTTTCTCATATACAATTTGATACGAGTGGTCGAAATGATAGGGTTCGCGGGAACTAGGTACTTTGACTTGCCCTTCATCCACTGAAGCGTTCGAGAAGTCGCCTTTACAGGGGATGCCCCAGTCCAAGTCCACTAACTCGAGCGCTAAAGATAGTCCAGTGCTGGACGGAGGACAACAGGCCAATCATGTCTCCTACGTCAATAGGTGGCAAGTCTCCACACTTCCTTAATTGGCATGTAGGTCGCCTAGAGCTTCAGGCACTTTTGGGCAGTTGGGGAGGATTTTGAGGCGTCCAAGGCACACCGAAGCTAACGTACCATCCACTCGTCTTGCAACATCATCGTCTTGCGTCAGCTCCAGGCTCCTTCATCCTTCAACATCTCCCCTCTTCTGCTTTGATTCCATTCCATTTAGTAGGACACTCATCTATATCGATATTGTCATCATCATAGCTGCTCGCGTCTGCTCGTGTCAGATCCCTAGAGCCCCCAAACAGCAGTGCAGTGCGGGTCGCGTGACCATACGTCTTCACCGAGCATCAATTAATAAAGACCAAAAAAAGAAAGAAAAACATTCATTATTCGCCATGGTTCATTCTCAAAAGTTGACTGCAGAGGCCCTCCTCGGAGCCCCCAGGCGCAGCCCGGCGGTGCCTAATGCGAACGGTACTCTTGCTCTATACACCGTCTCGACGCACGACTTCAAGGAAAACAAGACGCTCAATGAGCTAAAGATCATCAACATCAAGACAGGCTTCTCGAAGCGGATCACGTATGATGACAAGTTTCACGATGCTCTCTGGATTCCCGGCTCGAACAATGAGATTATTGGTCTCAGATCGCTGGAGAGCGGTCATACGCAGGTTGTGGTGTCTTATACATCCACCGGAAGGTCATATATCACTGCCGAAATCCCTGCCCCTGTTTCCTCCTTGAAGCTGAAGCTTTTGCCCGAAGGGGACGTTGCTTTCGTGGTTGTGGGCTTGGTTGGAGACGATGGCTCTCTTTTCAATGATGTGGCGGACAAGCCAAAGTCAACTGGCCGTGTTTTTGACACAAGCAATATTAGAGTGGTAAGTGTTCTTGATGGAACACGTTGAATTCATAGCTAACGCAGACAACATAGTGGAACGACCTGCGTAAGCGACAGAGATACTCTCTTTGGTACAATAAACTGGAGTCTCATCGCGATGGAACATGGACATTCGCTGGACCGCTCATCAATCTCGTTCCCACACCGAGATTAGAAGCACCTGTAGGCGTGTACGATGGTGCGCCCACCAACAACTACGATATTGGAAACGAAGGAATTGCCTTTCTTGCCAAGGATTCCTCGTTATGGAGACCCGAGCAGGCTTTGTTTTCCACCCCATACTACATCCGCTTGAAGTCATTCAGCCACCCTCCAGCGGAGATCCCGCAGCTGATTGAGCGGGTAACTGATAGTGGAGGTTCTGGAACCAGTGCCAACATCAGAATCTCGCCGGATGACAAGACGATTGCTTTCTTATATGCCAGCGAGGAAGATCTTCAAGATGTGAGACTCTACACTGCGTCCGTGGAATCACTTAGTGCAGTAGACGTTGTCTCCCTAATCATGGACACACAATCCGAAGAGAAATTTCCTCCCGATGCGTTCGAATTTGCTGGCAGTTATGATGCCATGATCATCCAGATCACCAAACATGGTCGCAATGCACTAGCTTATCAGAAGCTGTATTACGGCGAGAAGCCTCGCACTTTCTTCCACGAAGGCTCTGTGAATGCCTTCTTCCCACTGAAACAGGGAAAATGGGATGAGCTATTAATCACAAGCAACAACTACATTGACAGCAGTCTTTGGCAGATTGTCAGCGCATCGGATGCTGGCTTCATTGACAAGGACACCACTGCCGTGACGACAATCTCATCTGCCACCAAGCATGGGGTCAGCTTTGGACTGTCATCCGAAATGGTCACAGAGTTTTGGTATGAGGGAGTTGATGGCCTTTTCGTCCACTCATTCATGATCCGGCCAAGTGATTTCGACGAGAACAAGAAATATCCTTGGGTTTTGATGCCGCATGGAGGCCCTATCTCTTCCTGGCAGGATACCTGGAGCACTAGGGTGAGTTGATCATCTTCATATCGCAATGGCTATTTTGCTGACTTGTAATATAGTGGAACATGGCTTCTTGGGCAGAGCAAGGCTACGTCGTGGTTTGTCCAAACATAAGTGGCAGTGTTGGCTATGGACTGGACTTTGCAAAGCGTAAGTGCCCTGTAACAGCCCGTTTTGTATGTGACTGATCTAACTTTGCTCCAGGAGTTGAAGGCCAGTGGGGTGGGAAACCCTACCAGGATCTTCTTTACCTCATTGAACATCTCGAACAACTTCCCTACCTTGATCGCGACAAGGCTGTTCTCGCAGGTGCTAGTTACGGAGGCTACATGGTCAGCTGGTTCCTCGGCCACGATGTCATTGACAAGGTTAGTTCCTCAATCCCGCACCTCTTGATTTCACCCTCTAACTGCTCCTGTAGTTCTGCTGCGCCATCTGGCACGACGGCATCTTTAGCATTCCCAGCTTCTCCATACAAAGCGATCTTGTCCTCGATAATGGCGAGTACGGTCCCTCGCCCTACCCATGGCTCTCGGACGCGGAGATGGACCGCTGGAACCCCGCTCGTCCAGAACTCCTACAGAAGTGGAAAGACGCACCACCCACTCTCGTTATCGCCAGCGAGAAAGATTACCGATGTCCCATCACAGAGGGACTGGCTGCGTTTAACACCCTTCAGGCGCAAGGCGTGCCTAGTCGATTCTTGACGTTTTCAGATGAGTGCCACTGGGTTCTGAATCCGGAGAATTCTCTGGTGTGGCATCAGACGGTTTGGGACTGGGTGAGACGTTGTGTTGATGGTGATATCAGGAGGGGTGATACGGAGTGGTGAAGGGAGCAAGAGTTTTATGCATGATGCGATGGTGATGATTTTTCTTCTCACTTGGCTTTCACTTTTCTCGGTTCAATGTTTTTGGGGTTCGGTTTTTAGGTCAAGGTATTGGATCTTGGGAATGCAATAAAATCTTGAGATGGATTTTAGCAAATGATAAATATGAAACCATTGTGCTACTTTCCTGTCTTGCTCGGATCAACGAATCTCACTTCATTCCTTGTGTTATGTGAGGTTCTATGAAGAAATACAATGCTCCATTCCTTGCCATTCACTCCCACCTACTCGATTTCTCTCCTCTCTTTTTGTGGTTCACTTTATAAATCTCGATGTCCTCTCGTGACATCTACCATGCCAAGTTTGAGAATAGTTTAATTACATCGTCGCTGGATGGATAAGACAAGCTTAGTTCTTTTTCTCTCCAGAACTCCTCTTGTTGTTCCTCTTTTTCTTCTTCTTCCCGTTGATTCCTATCTTGTTACCATTTAATTATTCCCATGACTTCAAATTCCCACCCCCTGTGGCTCTCAATGTGTGTTCATCCATCTTGAATACACCCCGTCACTTCAGTAGAGAAACCAACAAGGCAGTCAACATTCTTCATTCACGTGCACTAGAAACGGTGTTTTTATCATGTTTTACTCATTTCATTCTGTTTTGTTCTGGTTGTTCTGTTCTTCCAAGAGAGAGAAAAGAAAAAAGTACCCGAAACAACAAAAGAGACCATCAAATCGTCGCCGTGCAAGAACCTTTCAAGTCATCCTCATACCGCATGTGCAATCTTTCTACCACTTCCAGTGTAGATTTCCTTCCATATATGCCAAATCCAAGATGACCCTAACAATGCCTGTGTATCCAATATGCCCATGTCCCGAGATATAAAGAAATGAAAAGAAGAAGAAAACGCCTGTATGCCCCCGTGAAAATGCTATAGTACATCGCTCGTAACAAATGAAACGTGTGGCTCGTGAAGACGGTGAGTCGCCTAGGGGAGTCGTCCCTAGCGAGATGGTAAAATATGAAAACAAATGAAAAGAAGTGGCGCGAACGGCGAGGCCAGCTCAGGCACCAGATCGAATGCCCGAAGCTAAATGATCTTTATCCCTGGTTCCTCCGCACTTTCCCCAATCTATGAGGCAGCCTTGGCCCATGGGTTCACGTTGAAGTTATCCCACATCCATGAAAGAACACCAACAACCTTCATGGAGGGAGGTGCCCAGACATTGATGCCGTCGGAGTCCTCAAAGCCCGCATATCGCTGCATTGTCTCGTGTGTCATCGCTGAGAAAGAGAAGACCTCAAAGTCTTCCACATGCAAGAAATTGCCACCGCTTACGACATCGCAGAACAGTTCCGGGGGTTGAGGCTCGGATCGCCAAGTTTCGCGCTTGAACTGATAGTTGTGGGAAGTCTTGGTCGACTTTCGAGGAGTGCTAGAAGTGGTTTCGATCGTCTTCTTTGTCGTCGATGTACGGCTGCGTGATGAAGGTGAAGAGCGGCGCATCTTGCCTTGGCGCTTCTTCTCCTTCTTTTCGGCGTTGACATCAACTTCCTCGATGATTCGGGTGACGGTCTTGGTCTCGATATGTAGGATCCTCTTCTCGTGCTCAATGATGGTGGTCCTCTTGGGGGGGTTTCCGCAGTGGGTGGTGAAGCAGTCTTGGCTGCAAATATCCTCCCTCACCTCAGTCACTTCCGACACTTCTTCGATCTCGACGATTCGGCTGGTTTGTTGTACTTTCTCCTCGGGAGCAGGTAAATATCGGTTGGGTTCCGGAGCGAGTGGCAAGAAACTCTTTGTCGGATAAGCGGAACCGTTCTCTCCCTTCAAAGTTCGTGGGCGCGCAGACAGCTTGACACTTCCTACAACCCATTCATCGGTGTCCTTCTGACCATCCTTGTCGTCCTCGTCGGTAGATTTCTTGGCCTTTGACAAGAAAAACAATCGCATGGAACCGTCTGCCTGCAGTGACTGGAGTGGTGAACCGGCCGTAGCGATGATCATGGGAGAGTTGAAGAAGTTGACTCCATTGGGAAGGCTGAAGTTTGTACCCGAAAACATGGACTGAAGCAGTTTCCTGGGGTTCTGGATGTTCATAAAGGTAAGTTGTGAGTTTCCTGACATCATGTATGCCATCTGTTGTTTTCTCACCACCATCACCTTGGATGATGATGTACGCACAGCGGTAGCGCGGCCGTAAGATGCAGTTGATTGAGTAATTTCTTCAACACCAGAGTCAGTGGGCTCGATAGTGGCCGAGGTGTCGGCGGATTCTTCGGTATGGCAGGGCTCGGCAGCATCCTCGGTATCGAAGGACTGGTCGGATACAGAGGTGGCTGAAGTGTCCTCGGAGTGAGCAGAGCCAACGGAGCTGGCATCGTCCATCTGAGGCAGCGACTCTTGACTGGCAAAGCGGTTGTCAAGCCCCGAGCCATCGCTCGAAAGCAAGATGGTCTGAAGAGGCTCCGTCGAGAGCACATGTGGGTCTTGCTTAATGGGATCTAAGAGCCATCGTTAGACCCGCGATCATGTAACCTGTGTCGCGTGACCTACCTTGACCTCTCTTCACAATGAACTTGGATGCCTTGAAATCCGATCCTACGGAAGTGCCCTCAAGCCTACGAAAAAAGGTTAGTGGAATGGTTTCAAGGCATTTTGTTGGTGAGAGGCAACACTCACAATCCCTCAACAATGTCGCCCCACGAGTCCTTCTTCACGTGACGGATCGCGGCTTGGACCCTCTGGCTCAGCTGCTTGGACGACTTGACCTCTGTAAAATTCGCAAGAGGTGAATTAGGGTCGGCGATGCCTTCTGAATAGGCATTGAAGAAATCCAACGTCTTTCGTAATCTGGTCAAAAAGTAGCGTTTGGCGAGGGAGGGGTATTCCTTGTCGCGAAACTGGAGAACGCATTTCTCGCCCTCATCTTCCTGCCCCAGCTTGGGAGCACGTCTCTTGACGCATATCTAAACGGGAGGGGAAAAAATTCCACAGGTCAGACAATCTGGATTGTTGAATTTGATGAGCGTAGCGAGATGAGACTTTGACTTACTGAGTATGGGACGGCAAGGCTGGCTTTGGATTTTGTTGGGATGCAGGCCTTGACATACAGCCACCGCTTGGATTCTGGGGAGAGGTTTTGGTCGACGTAATCGGCCATTGCCTTATTGTTGAGCAATGACTCTCCGCTCAATGCCTTGTCGACGTGCCATGCTTGGAAATAGAAGGACCCTTCCGGGCTTCCACCTCGTCGACTCATCGTAGGCCAATTGGGCGGCGATTGGGCTCTGGGGCAACGGCCACACACAACAAAAAACAGAGCAGGCGAGTCTTTGGGGCCGTCGGGAGAAGGGTGTGATAATTTTTCGGCTGACCGTAGGTTTTACTTTGTGAGAGGTCTGGTATCACACAACCAAGGGAGGAGAGCATCAATCCATTTTATTCCAATGTCTAGTCCGCGGCCGAGGTGCACACGTCGTTCTGCATTGCTCGCATTATTTTGCAGAGGAATTTGCCATTGTGACTGACCACGGACTGACCACTGACCACTCGGGGCCTTGACGACGTCCAATTGCACCCCAGCCACGTAGTAAAGGCTCACGCTGCATACCGCCATTGCTGGAGGTTGTTCATTGGTGCAGGGATGTGTGTCTCCATCCGTATGGATCAACCTCCGCTGCATTGCAGCCTTACCCCGATACTTTGGCTCTAGAGGTAGCCACGACTCGCATGGCTGCGCCGGGATAGGCGGGACTGAGGTAAATTCACAAAATGAGGAGCCTATCGAGAGTGCTTGCGTGTCGCTCCATCGTCATGGAGGGGCAAAGGTTGGGCTCTCCAGAGTCGCAGGCTGTTTGCATTGGTTGGAATTAATTGTCGAGGTGACTGAGGCGCCCCAATTTGGTGCACGCACTACACGCCGTGCGGCATCGCGAACGGGGGGTTTCTTTTGTGCATTCTGTGTGCGTTGCATACCCATCCATCCATTCCGAGAGAGCACATGTGCGGAGAGGAGAGATGGTCTCTGTCTTTCCTATCTCCCTCTCCCTCTGTCTGTCTCTGTCTCTCCCTCCCTCCCCTCCTCTCTCTGACTGCCAAGTGGGCGTGGCCACTGCTATTGACGCATCAGAAAAGACATGGGCTTATCAGTCGGCATCTCGCGTATGTACGCGGTCTCATGTGCCAAACCGGGAATGTGGCGCCTTTGGCATCGTTGGCCCGTTCTTCTGCACTTGTAAATACATATGTAAGCACCTCCTCCCCCAGTCCCTAAGGGCCAAGTTTAATCTGTATGTCTGATGTCTGAACTTGTTTGAAGATGCGTTTGTCTTGTCCTGTCCTGCCCTGTCCTTTCGCCTTGGGTCGGGACCCTCTGCCGCTGGGAGAAGTCTCCACCCACCTGTGCCCCATAGGTCCTTGTTCGGCCAACTGCCTCCATGAGTAAGCGTCCCAGATGGTGGCTCATCAAGGGACAGCACACAAGGCACACACCAAGGAAGAGAGGGGGAAAAAAAAACTTGCTTGGGTGAGTGGCGACAAGGCCAAGACCGTTTCCACTTTGACGAAACTGGAACCCACCCCCATCTATCCATCGAATGTTCGACCGAGAAAAAAAGGGCCCCTCGCATATTTATAGCGAATGCACTATGCAAGGGATGAGTTTTAGCAGGTTTGCTTTGCTGGTGCCAGTTGTTGTTGGAGTGGAGGAGGGGGGGAGACGCTTGGTCTTCTTCGGGGGAGGGGCTAAAAATCGATCATCACCAAGCGATAAGACGTGGCTGCCCCTGGTAATCCCATATTTTTGACACCTCCACTTGGTCACCTGATGACTCAGTCAAGAGAGGACTAGACTACGAGGTCGGAGGCACAACCGCTCCGGGCTTGTCCTAGGGTAACGCCAGGTAGCGTCAGGTACGTACCGTCTAAGCCACCTGTGGTTAGCCTCCCCAGTCGATCCAGGGACAAGCGGCCACAAGTCTTTCTTTCCTCCTGAAGGTGTTGCACCCACTACTACTTGTAGGTACTCCGTACACCCACAACACCCACCAAGTACGGAGTACATTCCGTAAAGGCTTCCTGGATTCGTCCACGAGTGTCACTTGGCATCCACTTTCCGTGTTCGTATTAGGGCGCTTTAGAAAACAATGGCAATGAGTGGTAAAAAAAAGCCTTACTTGCTTATGTAATTGATAGAAGCTATTATTATCGATAGGCCCGTTATTGACGTTATCAAATTGTCTAGAAAGCTGCCTTAGGGGATGACACATGCAAGTTCGGGATACCGGAAGAAGAATAAAAGTACGGAGGACTTGGGAGAAAACGGGCTCGGCCGGAGTTCTCCTCTTCCCCCCCTCCCAGTTATAATAGCGCAACGGGATGGCGGGCCGTTTGCCAGTTCACCAAATAACCTAACCGCATCCGGAACGACACCACCACACATGGCTACCCTACAGTTGGATGAAAGATTGCGACGGCATCAAACATTCTGCTGACGCTGATCTCGTCGCCGAAGTAGATGCGACCTTCATCCGGCAAAACAATGCAACCAAGTCATGTCCTGTTGCCTACAAACGGGGCCTTGGAGGGATGTGCGTTGCCCCTATTCGATGCAGGACAATCGATGTCATGGCATGTGATTATGCACCAACCAGCTTCCATGGCCTCTCGCTGTCTGTCGCTATGTTATCTATGAGCAATGGCAAATGATCTCAGCCTAAGATAATGTGTTTCATGTAATAATTGAAGTTGTAGATGGATAATTCAAATCCAAATTTCCAAGCAATATGCGTGTATACCTCGTGGAAACTATCGAGCCATGCCTACGTTCACCCAAGTACCACTACCCAGACCGTTGCCGGGTCTAGATCAACCACCGAAGAATTCAGAGTTGCACCACTAGATTAGAACCTGGTAGCTATCGAATGCCTTTAACCATGGAGTATGTCTTTAAACACCCGATTAGAACTAGTGAAGAAGTCTCGCGACTTTTCGTCGTTACGCTCTCTTTGCAAGCGCTTGACGGTCTACATCGCTATTTGCATTAATCGGCAACTTCTCTGGCACGAGAGTCTCCTCGGGCGTCACATGTAAAGAGAGTTGATCCTGCAGCATCTCGTAAAGCTTCTGTTGAATTGATTGGCTGGCCTGCAACAGCAGCAGCCGATTGCTGAATGTACTAGGCGCGCGGCCCTGGTGGTTGATTGGGAACTGGAACACAACCCTGCCTCGGCTAGATGGCTGACAATGGTGGAATGTTGCGCCTAAACCACCACGCTGGGAGTGCTGCCTCGCCCATATGATTTCGATTTGATAGCCTGCTTACTGAGAGAGGGTTGCCAAGTCCAATGACGAGAGTGCATGGCATCTTTGGCTCCTTTGGTGGACAGATGGAAGCCAACTGACATTATCGTCCTCTGTCCCATCGTTAAGCGAGTTGATGGCGTGCTTCTTAAAGACAGTTTTGCTGTAGGGAATGCTGCTCTACACTCGTGATGTTTGGAATAGAGATCTCTAATCGATGCAAAAGGGTTTCTTGATCTAATTTGTGATCCATAAAGTCGATCCACTCATCATCCCTTACCTCATGAATTTCTTGTCGTTGTAGCCCTCTTGTTTATCTTGGATCCCTGACGTGTATAATGGTAGCACGTCGATGGAAGCTCAACTCTTTATTTGCTTTCATCTTCTTGGGGAGAATTGGCAAGCACCAGGGGTCACCATTCAGACCATGATGTTGTGCCAATTGGAACTTGATACAAATGCCATCTCTGAAGCACCTCTAGTGACCGTTGATCTGTTTGTACTAGATACCATCTTTCACCCACTCGGTGCCATTTTAAAGAGGGGCCCGATTATTGTGTCTTCATTCTGCCTTCGATAGTGAACATCAAACCGCATTGCCTCAGAGACTGGGCGAAAGATATCCGTTGTTTGAAGACTTCTGGGACGTGATGAAAAGTCAGGCTCCACGAAAACGTTATATTCAATATGCCATGGAGTTCTTCGCCATCTGAGCCTGTTGCTGAGATCGGCTCAGTCAAATTGCAATGCATTGCTTGGTTGGATGTAAATGATCTGCGCTTCCCGGATAACTATCAGTTCAGGCATGTGCCGTACGTGGCTTTCATGGACGCACACGTCCTTTCTAAGATGATCAACAGGAGACTGGTGGACATGGCGGAACTACAAAACAGTATGACTTAGACTATATCACCGTTTACTTTCTGTCCCGTATGCTTGAGGAGGTTGCAAATGACGACTTGTCGGGCTTGCCTTGTTACCACGCCAAGTTCCTCGGCTGGGCCAAATGTGCCGTCATGATACAGCAAGCTACCATTCCCGATTCCGCGACACTAGTGGATAAGATCTCATTCTCCAATGACACGGGAAACCCCAAATTATCCGTGGGAAACAGTAGCCCCTGAAGATTGTGCTAGAGGATGGTTTTTGCTCCGGCGTACTTACGAGCAGTATGACGGTTGTGTAGTCGTGCAAACCAAGTAGCAGCAAGATACATCACACAGTTGGCAGAATACAATCCTGATCTCAATATATTGGAGATTGGTAGAGGTACTGCGAGCGCCACGCGACCCATTCTCTAAGCCATCCAGAGTGCAACAAAAAGGGGTGGCCTCTTCTTTTCATTATGACTTTACCGATATCAGTGCAAGTTTCTTCAGCAATGTCCGTGCAAAACTATCCCAATGAATAGGACAGATGACATATAGTAAACTTGACATCAGCCAAGACCCCTCTCACACACAAGGATTCAATGTTGGAGTCTTACGATGTGGTTCTCGCCGGCAATAAGCTTCATGCCACGCTGGATATTGTTACAACTTTGTGAAACGCAGGGACTGCACTCAAACCTAATGGGGGAATGGTTTCCCATGGAGACTGTGTAAGACGCTGCACCCTGTTTTTCTGCCATTCGTTTTACTTGACGGATGGTGGCTGTCCAAAGATCCCTACCGCTCACCATCCGGTGGGCCGCTGCTAACTAGGGAATTGTGGAACGAATTGCTTTGAATCGAGTGGCTTCTCTGGTGTTGAAGGTCATGTAGATGACTACCCAGGAGACTGGAGCAGCCCATCCATGGTATCGCACAAATCGGGGAGGCAATGCCAGCCAGCCACAGCAGCAGCATTTTCGGACCAACCTATCCTATCCAACCAGACAACGACTTCCAGAGCATCGAAGAATCATGCTCCCCAAGTGTCCATACACGGACCGTCATTTCGTAGGCTTGGGACGAAGTTGAGCGTGTCGTCGGCGGCAGAAAGGGCTAGATGAAGGATTCCTCTATGTTCTCGTGCGGTGCTGATCTAATGACTGCAATGCTACTCTCCCGCTGTTATCAACGAACAGGATACGACCTGAGCAGGTAAGATGTTTTCGACTATCCCACCTAAGAAGGCTAGTCAAAGCTGCTGGGGTCCAAGAAGGAACTGACTAAATGGCAGCCTGCTGGCTAGACAGGAAAGATGGGTAAGTAGGGAGGCAGGTAGATGAGGTATATAGTGGCGTCTCTCGAGGACTAGACAAATGTGTCCTATGACAAGATAGGATTCATCCCTTTTCCACTTTGGGGTATTCTAAATGTACAAATATAGACTCAGAAAGTTCAGATATTTACAGACCGTACGCATCGATGCGATGAAATACAATACAATATATGGGGCAAGCGGCAGCATTAAGCCCCCAAATAGAGCAGCGACACCAATCCAAGTATTAGACATACGTTGATACATATTAACATTAAATATTTGCTATAAGACTTTTTATTGTACAAGAGTTCGTGTTCATTTGCCCTGCATGGCTGATCGTAAAAGGGGGGAGTAATCCATTATGTTCCGAGTCCAATTGTTTGGTGCCGATATTGGATCCGTCAAACGCACTGCTCCCAAGGGGGATTTATTATTATTAAAAAAAAAGGGGGGGGACTTTTACTCCTTCTTTGGCTTGTTAATCAGGTTGCCCTGCTCATCCACGAGCCCCTTTGCCCGCATCACCTTGATGGCGTCGTGGATGGGATCCAGCGCCGGGTCCGGCGCCCTGTGCGAGCCGAAATAGCTGTCGGCCCAGGTAAAGTACTGTCCATAGTTGACGGTAAAGTACATGTGGTGCAGCGTGTGGTGCGCGGGGCTGTTGATGAACTTTTCGGTCCAGTGGCCGGTAATCATGTCGCCGTCGTGAATCAGGATGGTCCAGATCTGGACGGCGATAAAGAGGACCATGTATAGATATCTCTGCATTGGGCAAACGAAGACGAAGAGGCTTTTCGAGTTGTTAGATAAAGAGAAGGTAATAAGGATGATGGTGATAATGGACTGGAATACTCACTGGTATGGCAGAGACTGGACATAGCCATCAAGCGGGTGGAAAGCCAACGCAGCCCATGGTGTAGGGACTATTATCTGGTCAGCAAATTGACTCTTGGTAATGGACTCCTAGTGATTAGGAGGGCCGTGTAAGAAAAAGACCTACCAATCCATTTGTGATGCGGCTTGTGAATATACTTGTACACGCTGGGGTGATGCTCCAGGCGATGAATCCAGTAAATGGCAACATCATTGAACGTCATGTACAGGACAAACGAGATCAACATCCAGGACCAGCCATAGTCGCTCACGCTGGAGTAGAGCAAGCTCTTGCCGCGCACCTCGGCCAGGAACAGGGGCAGCGTCAGGATGTTGATGAAGGGCACCGCCCACAGCGACGACTTGATCTCCTGCCTGATCTGGTTCTTCAAGAAGCGAGGGTGGTACTCGAGCCGCCGGTCGAATATGAAGTAGTAGGACAGGGCGCTGAAGATGAGGTAGAGCGACGTCGCGCCGAGCTGGGTGATGACGAGGATCGATATGCTCTGGCGGTAGATGTTGTCGCGCGCCCACAGGGACGTGGGTGTCGCCGTTGTTATTGTTGTTGCGACGTCGGCCGAGACGCTGGGATAGGACGAGTTGCCGCCGCCGCCGCCTACGCCCGGGTGAGGCAATGCCCAGGCATAGGCCTTGTCCAGGACGAAGGGATCGAGGAGCTCGAGAGCTACATCCATCTTGTTTGGGCTGGTATCGAACTTATTTCAAGCCACGATGGGCGCCGGAGGGTGGGTGGGTGGGTGATAAACTCGGAGCTCCGAGCTAAGCTGCGCCGTTAAAGATTGAAGATTAAAAGTCTTTCGAAGCTAGGAACCCAGGTAAGATGAATAGGAACAAGGAAACAACAAATCGAGGCGACGCAGAATCTTGTATCAAGATTGTAAACTTGTCACGTCGTGGACTAGAATTGGTGGTGGTGCGTGTGGTCGCATGTTCAAGAAATCAGACGGAAAATCTTATCGCGTGTTGCAGCCCCAGCTCTCGTTCAGGGGTTCAATTTTTTTTTCGGACCAGGGCCGTCAGGGGGGGGTGAGTTGAGTGCGTTCAATTCAATCCATCAATTTCAATTTCAAAGTGGAGGCACCAAATCTCCCCGTCGTTTAGTCACCCTTCTAGAAAGGCGAACCCGAGACTCCCGAGCCGGACGTTGCTCCTTCTTCTGCAAATCACGCCAGCGACGATAACGAATTCAGATAAGATAAATAATAATTAATGGATAAGGTATCAACTTATCTCGATAAGCAAAGCTATGTCATCAAAACAAAGCGGCTCAAAGACGCTCAGAATCGCTTAGAGGCGCTTCTAGAAGACCACTCACATGCTCCGAATCTCCCACGCCGTTACCCACCTTCTTTTCTCCGAGATCGGTTTGGCCTTTGACCTTTGCTCTTCCAATCACACTGTAGCAACTTTGTTGCCCAGACCTTGTCAGCTTCCAAACGGTCAGCAACTTCAACTTTAATCGTCCCATCATAGCCTGTATATTCTCTTGCTTTTCTACCCATTGTTGAAATTTCGCATTTCGCATTTAATCATCTCTCTTTCTCTCTCTTTCTTCAGTCTCTTCAGTCTCTTCTCCAAGAGTAATCAACTCAATCCGTGTGGCGATGCAGCCAAGCCCATTGTCACAAGCTCTTCCTCTCGCCAACGGATACCGTCGCCGCAGTAAAACGCCTTGAACGAGTAGGAAGAAGTGGACAAGAAAAAAACATAAAAAAACATCGAGAACCTCCATCTCACCCACGTCGCGCATATTACGATTCTGCCTCACCGACCCTCTTTTTGGTTTCACCAAGCTAGACACAAACACAAACACATAGACAGACAAACAGATGGAGAGACAACACGCCGTGAAAACGGACGATTCATCGCTGGCCGTACCCAGCGGAGAAATGACGTCTCCCTTGGCCAACAAACCCACCACGAAATGGAACACCAAGAACCTCTCTTGGCGACTCGGCGCAGATGCCGTCAGTGCTTCATGCGCCGGGGCTCTCATCGCCCCAATCATCTGCATCATTGATCGGTGCGTCTCCTGCAAGCTCTCATCTTTTTTCTTCTTTCTTTCTTTCTTTCTTTCTTTCTTCTCAATGCGCGCGCAAAGGGCATAGTAGTATCTTTTTGCTAACATATGACGTACAATCTGTGCAGCTCCATCATGGAAAACGCTTCCGGTCGCAACACCCTCGGCGACTCCATCCGCTCATCCCTCCGCACCCTCTTCTTCCGACCACAGTCCCTGCTCCTCTCCCGCCCCTGCGCCCTCGTCTTCCTCCTCTACAGCGGCACCTACATGACCGCAAACTCGGTCGACACCGCCTCCTCCACCGTGGCCGGTCGCCCCGCCTCCGCCATCACCGCCGGGCCCCTCAAGTTCGCCGCCTCGTCCGGCGCCAACGTCGGCCTGTGCGTCTACAAGGACCAAGTCTTTGCCCGCATGTTTGGCCCGCCGGGCGCCGTCCCCCGCCCCGTCACCCTGCCGTCCTATGCGCTTTTCACCCTTCGCGACTGCCTCACCATCTTCGCCTCCTTCAACGTCCCGCCCCTGCTGGCCCCTTATATTGACTCCCGCCTATCGCAAGACATGCGCCGCCGCATCTCCGGTGCCACGGCCGCTCAGTTCATCGCCCCGGCCTGCGTCCAGCTCTTCTCGACCCCCATCCATCTCCTGGGCTTGGACATCTACAACCGATCCAACGTACCGTGGCGAAACCGCTGGGAGGCTGTCCGATCCAATTGGTTCATCAGCGCGGCCGCCAGGATGGGTCGCATCATACCCGCCTTTGGCGTCGGGGGCGTAGTCAACATGAAGATTAGACGAAACCTCATGGAGAAGCTGGAATAACCCCGAGAGGAAAAAAAAGACTTTGCTTTTTTCTGGCGTCTTGGTTTGCCATTGTTTTATTGCTATAGATCCATAATGATAAAGGATAAAAGGATAGACGGGGGCTATTATGAGCACTACATGCCGTGCAACGGCAACATGTTGATAGATTTCATTCATTCAGGCACAGTACGACGATATGATCTCACGCATGACACGAACTTTGTAGTATTCTGTACAATTTTTTTTATTAATTCGCATCTCAGCTCTCTCTTTGCTTTAAAAAAAACACTTTGCCGAACCATCAATTCTTCTCATGCTCGCGTGTCTTTTTTCACTCATCGATTCGTCTTCATCAACATTGGGCCGTTAGGCACAGCCCGCTCTCACCTTTTGATGGCACAAAATCGTATGCGCAAGACCTCTTTTCCCTTCATTTCATTCCACTCATATGTCTTGCCCATTCCGCGTTTACCATCCTCAAATATTCCTAACAAAAAAATCACAAGGTATAGTGCCGTCCCGTATTTCACACAACAAAAAGACCAAATCAAACCCCCTCAACGCCATTCCTAGGCTTCGGATATAAAGAAGAAGTAGAAGAAGAAGTAGAAGAAGAAAAGTAACTTGGGGGGATCAAATAACAAAAGAAACACCTTGTCTTGACCGAGTAGTCGGGAAAAGAGGTAAAAAACCAGAGCTCAAGATGGAGATTGATGAGTGCTTCGTCAGCTTGTAACTTTATGCCAACCATCAAGTACCCAAATCAACGCTCCGTGTCGGGGTGTCTAGTCTCTTTAACAAAGTGAGGTTGGGTTGTCCTCTGGGGACTAAAAAGTGTATATAGCATAGGACCGGAAATTGGGTTGGTCCAGTTTTGAGAAATTTTATAACACCGAATGACGCCAAATGCATTCAGGAGTAGGGGTATTGGTTAGAAATTGTTGTTTTTTGGTGCGTGCTTTTCATGCCATGAATTGTCCCCAAATATCGACAAGAAGGAGAAAAGGTTCAAATTAATTCACCTCGACAAAAAGTAGCAGCTTCTCGTTACGCTGGAGCGCATAGTCCAAGTCGTCGTCGCTCATCATGGTTGGCTTATCACCGGATGGTTCGTCTTTATAGAAAAGCTGGAGTTGCTCGCCTGGTGACATTTTGAGTCGATCTCGGATTTTATCGCACAACTGCTCGTATTGAATGCTGGTCGGAACGCGGATCGCAATGAGGTCGCCGTTGTAGTACATCTTGATCTTCATCTGAGCAACTTGAGTTTGTCCCGGTTGTGACTGCGGTGGTGCACCTGGTAGGAAAAGTGTTAGTAAAGGCAAAATAATGGCATCTAGGATATATTATACTGTGTTGTGAGCCGGACATCTGTCGGGGCGTCGCAGAGAGCCCGGAATATCCACCACCATTCAAGTTATTTCGTGAGGACTGTCTGGAGTCGGCGTTTGCAGGCGAGTCGGTTGATGAAGGCTGCGAGCCCTGGGATAGTCGATACTCTTCGTCAACTGTAGCGGGATCGATCTCATAATCTCCTTCCCGGGGCGCAAAGAACTGCTTGACGAGTGTGCATCGAGAAATGTACGGTGGCTGGTTTAACAGGTTCTTAACGTAGGCATCAAGGTTATGCAGTCTGCCCTCGGTGATTGCGTCCGTAACGTAACTAACGGGGCCGGGCATATAAGGGAGACTTCGCTTCTGGGTTCCAGTGTTGCCGGCTTCGGCGGGAAATTCTGTGAGGAGGGCGATTTGGAAGTCGTAAAAGTCTTCATAATACCTCGACAACTCCCAGTGTCGGCCGTCCTCCAAAACTGCCTCGATAACAAACCAGTACTTTTCCTCCGCAAAGCAGTACCGGGGTATCCGGGCAGAGACTGGCGCATAGAGCTGGGAGGCTGTGTTTGAGGTGTATTGAGGCTGTTGAACGGATTGGGGGAGGCTTTGGTGAGCGGCCTGCTGCTACATTCGAGGTTAATATTGATACCCTCCTAGCTTGAGAGAAACCGTTGTGCTTGCTTACCTGTGTGGTGCCATTGTGAAGGCTCAGTCGCTCCATTCCCTGTTCAACGGGCTGAGGTGGACCGCCAACCTCAAACTTGCCCAAGGTGATACTGCTGTTCTTGTATGCCGTCGCCATTCTCTTCCACTCCTCCACCTTGGGCACGCCGGCCTTCTGGATTGCTTCAGACGGGTTTTCAATCGCCTTACCCGTGCCCATATCACGAATCTCGACAAAAGAAACCGGAATCAGACCAGGACCGCCAAGTCTGCCAATGGGTTTCGCAACAAACCACTCGGGGTTTGACTGCGCAATGACAATGATGGCCTCGCCAGCCTTGGCCTCGAGCTCGTCAGATCTCTCGGCCTTGAAGTCATACATGACGATACCATAGACCATGGCACCATTTTTCCCGCTAGACCTAGAGTTCCGCTGACTAGGTGTAGTTGCGCCCTGGGGGACGGAGACTTCACTGTAGCCAGAGTCATGGTCAGGGTTTTTTGTAGCGGTGGGCGGACGACCACCGTCCGACTGCGCACTATCTCGTTCCGTTCGTCCCAGCGCCTGAAAGAAGGCAACAGGGACAAGGCCTCGGGCATCTGGCAAGGCAGGATTGCATGCCTCATACCAATCGGGATCGTCTTCGCGGTCAATGACGTGAAAGAAGTCGCCTCGTGAGAAGCTCAGTTCTTGCGACGTGCGGGCTTCATAATCATACAGAGCTCGGATAACCTATGAATACGTATTAGTATTTGCGACACACATAATGCGCAAACTTGGTCGGGAATGGCGAAACGGTTCACAATAGAAAATGCCAAACGCATGGCAAGTTTGTAAAGGTTCGGGATGAGAAGAGGTCGAATAGGGCAGCACGGAAGGACTCACCTTCTTTGGTGGGAGGATGGCAACAGCAGTTTTGGGGCCGATGGAGGAGATGCTGTGCTGCTTCTCCTTGTCGCCTTTGATGGATCGCCGTAGAGCCTGTATCAAGCGCATCACAGTCAGTAATCCGGTGGTGCCGTAAAGATTCTTGGCTCCTGCAGTGGTCAAGGAATAAAATGAATAAATAAAAAACGGTTGCAAAGAACTCTCCAAGACAAGCACAAACAATGCGCAGGCGCTATCTTCGGACGAACAAAGCTGAACGAGGTGAAAGGGGGGGGAGGAGGTCGGGTTGCCGCACGGTTGTGATTGTGTGAGAAGTGCAAGTGTAGGAGTGACGAACCTTCATCTTGTGTAACGCTCGATTTTTGAAAGTCGCGAAATCGCAAAAGTGTGCAAAGCTAAATTGCAAGTTGATGCGAAAGTGAAAGTTTCCCTTATCCAAAAGGTCGCCCGGTTATCCGCCAGCTGCCAGACGGTTATCGCCGGTGGTGGCTCGACTTTCACAACGAGGGGTGATGGATGGTGGTGGTGGTGAAAATTAGGGAGGGGCTCCCAGTGGTGTCTCTCTCCCTCAACACCAAGTTTAGTGGGTGGCAGGCGGTTCGTGGGGTGGGAGGAGGGGGAGGATGAACCGAGAAGTCGTCGTCGTTGGTCGTGCAAGTTGCAGGTACCTGGGTGGAGGGATGGATGCGTAAGAAGGGTTGCAGGGAGGATCGTCGTCGTCGTTTGTCGTCGTCGGATAGGTAGGCAGGTAGGTAGGTAGGTTGCGTTCGTGAGGGAGAGATCCCTGGTCGGGATGGTACAGAAAGGCAGCTCCCTTTTGTCTGACTGTCGTGCGTCGCTACCAGCTGACCACCAGCTGGCCCGGCTGTGTTCGTCTGTCCGTTTGTGTCTCGTGCTTGGTGCTTCTAGAAAACCGAACCCCAACAATGTCCAGCCGCCACGTTCAAGTGTCCTCTCCCTGTCGTCTCAATTGTTTCGCGAGCGATGCAAGTTGCCGCCAGGAAACGTGCAGTTCCGAATGTCGGATTCCGTAGCGTCGCTACTTGGAGTATCTATTCCAAGTGCAGGCAAGGCAAGGCAAGGCAAAGCAAAGCAAAGCAGTCGGTTGCTCCAGACAAACAAACAACTCAACACTGTCGCGCGCGTTCGATCGGAGTGGAAGCGATGGGCGAGGAATGGAAAAAGAAGAAGAAGTAGAAAGGCTGGAGGTTTGACGAGGGAGAATAGGCGACGACAAGGCTGGCGAAAAAGAAAGGCGACGAGGCGGGAATGAGAGAGGGCGAGAGAGAGGATGTAAGAGGGTATTACTTTGTAAAAGCGAACATGCCAGGACCAGTAGATAATCAATTGGCAGCCCGCCCATGGATGGCGCTTGGAGCAGACGAGCCTGCGGTAGGTGGTCACTTTTTGGAGGGGGGCCATTGGGGCGACTGTCAGCCCCAGCACAGTAGCAACAGGCCTGGCACAGCCCTGGAGCTGTTTTTTTTCCCTTCTCCATTGCTGCAGTGGACTGGCCTACAGGCTACACCCGACCATGGCTAGCAGGTAGCCCGTCCGGTATGGACGTCTACTCCGTAGTGCCCAAAGCCAATGGGGGGACCGCTGGGCGCCAACGGGAGGGGCAGGGGGGGCACAAGCCTGAGAGGCTCATGGAGAGTCGCAAGGTCGCATTGCTAATCATTAGCGTCTTCATCCTGCTGGCCACTTGCACTAAAACGATCCCGACGGCCAGGACCGCGGGTGTTTTAGAACGCTGCATCTCCTCCCCCGGCGCTCTCTCTCTCTTTTTTCTCTCATGGTTCATGGGATTGAAATGGGAATGGATCGTATTGTCAAAGTGGATATTTTGTTTTTAATCTTTATTTTTATTTTATTTTATTTTACAGCGTCTTTTTTTTTTTTTTTTTTTTTTTTTTTCATATCCGTGAGCGCCCGTCTGCGCCCAGCTGGAGAATCAGGACGCATGCTGAAGAATTGCGTCATATTCAAGGCATGATGATGTAAAGATATGGATGTTTTGATATCTACCGTTAGATTACGACTGTCTCCCCAACGAGGTTCGCTGTTGTTTTACCCAAAACTTGATTACACGGGCAACGTTGTCAGCTTGGAATCGATAGAATCAGGTATGGAATACAGACATCAGACGACGCCTGTAGACAAAGCCAAGTCTAGAGATGGTTTGTGTAAGAGCAGGATGGGACAACAGCTCCATCACGCCCAGAAATGGAACATGGTCCGAGTAAGGTATGGCTATTATCTTCTTATCTCTATCTTAGCTACTCTGGATATCGGGTAATATGGAAACAACCCCAGTATATACTCCAGTCGTTCATCTCGGGCTCTCCGTGCAAACGGTACCAAGAAAACAAGCATTTCATCTACAAGCACAGTCCTTGCAAAGCTTGAAACCCTTGGGTAGGTAGTACTGGGGGAGGGGGGCTTCAGTTTTTCCAGAAGTTCCATGGATGTTTGGCACGCTGCGGAGTGCACACACACAACAGGCTTAACGTCTGGCAATCTCCGTCGTTTGTGCCCAACGAGAGAGAGCCCGGATGAGTGTGTGAAGAATTTTCCCTCTCAACTCTCAAACATTTCCAATTAAAGCTGTTTGTCAAGCGTCCCAAGCTCGTCCTCCCGTGTTTGTTTGTCTCAAAAAAAAGTCAAGGTAGCGTTTTTTTGTTTGTTTACATACCTCCAAGTACTACCACCTTGCATATTGCCGACAGCAGAGACATGTTTGGCCTCGTTTACCTTGCATACACCAATGCTACCACCACCCACTCCTACTGGACAATGCAAAAATGCGACTGTAACGGTCCCGGGTTTAATTGGTGCGAGTCACTATCCCGGCCAGCCCTGTCATGTAGGTGATTTAAAACAGGATGGATACTTGTAGATGAGGGACAAGGGGAGGGAATCGTGGGCGACGAGTGTAATCAAGAGTAACAGGCGCAATCCCAGATATTACCTATAGGCTATAGGTACCCTTCGAAACCAAGTATTACACCCAAGACCATGAAGCAACCCCCCATCCATACCCAGGCACTCCGTACACATTGTTCGCCCTCCATTCCTCTTCATCATCATCATGCTGTTGCTTGTATGTACTTCCCCATTAAGCTGAAGATCAACATCGAATTTCGGGCTTCCACTAGCAGGGATACACCTCCCACCCCATTCATGTATGTACTCTGTAGGTGGGAAACACTCTGTTCGTTTTCTTTGTTCCTCCCTCTCTTCATGCATCATCTTTTTGCCCGCCACCCCATCCTTTCCAATCCTGCAGCAAACCATCATTTTCCCCTGTCCATCATTTCCTCCCTGGGCGTGAATACGACGGCGGGGTTCTTTTTGAAATCTGTGGCAAGGGGTAGCTGCATCGGAAGCTTCTTTTTCCTGCAAGCAAGCAGCCCACAAACAACGATGAAACCATTTCGCATCAAACTTTGACCCCACAAGCCAATCCCCTCTTGTCTATCCGTCTGTCCTTTGGTTCGCCTTACCCCAAGTTTCGCCATGTAAGCGAGTTCATATAAAACTACGCCGTCTTTATAATCCACAATGTAGTCTAATTGTTTGTAAAGACTCTAGGGTACCTACTGTTTAGTCGTAAACTTTGCCCATGAAGTAAGCCTATGAATTGTAATAATAATGGAACCTCAGATCCATCCATCCCCCAACGCCATTATTACCCCTTGAAACCGGCTCTTCAAAAAATAACGTTTACAACTCTCTGGCGATCCCATCAAGCTTTTTCGGTGCCCAATGTAGCCCCCAAACCGTTGGCGCTTATATGGGAATCGCTCCATTCAATCGCTCTATACGCAAAACATGCCGCCCCCACGTTGTTGAAAACTGGATATTGAACCCCTCACGACGTCATAATTATCTATCCAGTGCCAATCGCCTTGAGAATCTCATTCTACTATACGAGGTAAAGCATCTTGTGATTGAGAAATGAAACCTACCCCCAACATAAACGCCAACAACAGCATAATTCTTTGCCATAGAGTATCTATCGTAGAAATGTGTAGATCAAGGAAACAGATGATACCGAGGTATAATGTTGAGCTACAGCTTAATAAACAAAAGAAACTATTGAGGCTAGTGAACCTATGTAACAGCATCACTCTTGCTCTCGTCGACTGTAATCTCGAACAAGAGCCTGCAAACGCTCATCAGCCTCATACTCACACAATGCCACCTCCCTCCACGCCATCCACTCTTGGCCAACTTTAAAAACTTCAAGTATCGCATTCGCCAGCGGCAAGGCATACTTCCACTTTGGCTCCAACGCCAAGCCCCAAAAGAACCTCCTCGCCTTTTCGTCAGTCGCACCACCGTCTACGCCCCGTGCCTTCAGCGCATCTGCCAAGACAGCATCGTCGTCGCTCAGTGAGACTTTGCCACCGCATAGCGCATTCATGTCGGCCGCGACGAGGGACGGTCCAAAGGCTTCGCGGCGGGGCACGATGCGTGCCATCTGCCAGTCGATAATGCCCGTGATGTTGAGATTCTCGTCTACGAGCAAGTGATCTCCTTTGTCGTCAACGTGTTTCAGAAAGAACTGCTCTGGCATCTGCCCCCTTGCGTCCTGTCCAACAAGCTGCGCTGCATTATCCTTCAGAAAGCGGTACACTAAATACGCATCAACGGGATATTTAGTATAAAGTTGGCCATCGGCAATGAGTGACAGGTATTGCTCGGCATATGCGGTATAATATGCCATGGCACTATCAAACGGCCCCTCCGGGTCGAGAACGATGAACCTGTCGCTCGCTGTTGCTGAGACTTCAATCTTAGATGGCTGACAGCACAGAGACCCGGCCTTTGGGAACGGGTGCTTCTCCAACTCAGCCATGATGTCGGCTAGACTGTTCCAAATCTTTTCCTTTTCCTCGTTTGTAGCGCTGTCATTAGATACCCCCTGACCTATCCACGGACGCCCCGGAAGTTCTTCCATAAGAAGAAAGCTTACACCAACACCATGGTCCGCCCCATCGCCGCATACACCATAACCGAAAGCTCGAGGTGCTGGAACCGCGGTGGTCTCGAGAAATTTCAGCGTAGCATACTCGCTCAGTACCAAGTAGTCTACTAACGAGCCTGGAAGACCACCAGCAAAAGTCGTAACTCGGGGAACTCTCAGGAGCTATGAAGGAGCTCCATCATGGAAGCGGATACGAGCGTGATAGTTGCCAGCTCCCATTAGGGCATCAGATCCAACCGTAGAAGAGTGCTCAACCGTGCAAGTCCTACCGTCGTTTAGACTAGATGCTAGGGTGCATACTGCTGTGCCGTTGATCTGGGAGCGGAGACGGTCGATCTCGGCGAAGGTCTGCGCCATCCAGGTTGCATCATCCACCTCGTCGCATGTGTGAAAAGACGAGGACAGGTGCATAAGGCACAAGTAACGGTTGCAGCTATCGCAGCCACCAACTCCCCTGACATTTGGCCTTCCACATTCTGGTACTGAGCAACTGAAGAATCTTGGCATCGTTGTGTGTGCAGTGATTTCGAGTTAGCCGGCTACCATAGCAATTGAGAAGGAATAAAACGTTGCGGCGGAACGCGAGTGGGGTAGATATTCGGTTGTTGGTCGAAGCGAATAATATTTTATTGACTAAAAGATATGTACATCGGGAGATGCTGTAAAACTCTCGCAGGGTAACATCGACTATGTCCAGACCACCTTTAGACGTCCAAATGAGCTACTGTAGGACATGAAAGGCAACGCCGAACTCCAGATGCCGAAAAACTTTGAAGCCAACCTCCGAGCAAAAAATGAAAAGAGGCAACTGCCTTTTCCAATGCTTTTTTCCTCAACCACCAACTCCGTACTCCATGTATTTTGGGACCATGCAACCTCCAAGCCCCCTCAAAGCCACTGCTACACTTGAGCAAGTGCTGAACCGCCAGCTGTACAAGCGGAATGCTGATAAGAAAAGTTAGAACGAAAGGGGGGGTCGAAGGTGAATCGAAAAGACGAAGGATACGGTAGAAAGGGCATTTCCGTTTCCAAGTCTCACTCTTCGACGAAGTTTAACACGCCTGAGGGCTGATTGCAAAGGGTCACTCAGGACTCAGGGGTAATGCGATGCTTGGGGCCATCGTTTCTACACACAAGTGCATGACCATATACCGAATGCGATCCATCACTTGGCTTCGTCTCCAAATGGCAAATATATGCAAGTCGCACGAGGAATCAAAAGAAGGAAAGGCGACGCATAGGAACAAAGAAAGAAAAAAGAAAGAAAGAGAGAATATCAAATCTGGCCTTTGATGTCGACTTTCTGGAAGGCAGCGGCTCTGGAGCCCTCAAAAATGGAGCCGGCTTTACCAGTTAGGAACGCAATGTACTCTGTACGATCTTCAAGCAAGTGCTGGCCTTGATGATCAATGATGAATTGAGCGGCATCAGCATCAGACTCGAATCCGAGTTCTTCAGTGATGAACCGCAGCTTAACATCAGGCTTGTAACTGTGCAAGGTTAGCATTTGATCATGAGATAGTGGGAGGGATCAATGACTTACGCTTTGCAAATGTTGCACAGAGCAGCAAGGCGTTCTCTCACGACAAACATATCCATAAGATATGCCCCCATATTAGGAGTGTCGAGGTAAAGCTGGAAAAACTTGTGATAGTTTCCCAACGCCAACGCGGAACGAACATCAAGCGCATGCTTGATAGGTCGCTCCTCCTTCTCAGCTGTTGTTAGATCTGCCAAAGTGTCGTTCAAACCAGTACGGTTGGCAGTATGGATAAAATAAAGAATACGATAGGCCTTAAACTCGATAGTGTTCCCTTTCAAGCCCATTGCGTATAGGGAGCGCAACTGGGTCTGGCACTGATTATACTCACCAATATCCCCCTTTTCCAAAGCAATCCGGGCGTGAATTTCATAAACCGAAACTGTAAATTCATTCTTGATGCGCTGCACGGTGAGATCCTGTCGCATAGATTTGAACTGGTCGCAGATATACGAGTAGTTGCTTTCCTTCCTCCACTTCTTCTTCAACAAATCCAAAGTTTGGCGGAGCACTCTTTCGGGCCGCACATTGGAAGGCACTGGGGGAGCAGTAAGACGTAGATACTTCTTTTCAAGAACTTCACAAGTGCCAACAATGGGACCGGAAGCTGGGGGTGGAGGGCTTGGCGATAGGTTGGCGGCTTTATACTCGGTCTCGAAACGTCGCTTGCGTTTGTTGGCGTCCTTTTGGAACTTACTAGATCTGGTATCATCCAGGGAAGAACGCTTCTCGGGGGAGGGATACGAAATACGGTCCTCAAGGGACGGGCGGTTGTTAGCAAAGTGCCACGGGGGCTGCGAGGAATTATCATTGGAGAAATCAGAAGATTTCCGTTTTCTGGAGTTGAGGGTGTCGGGGGATGCAAATGCACCAGCTTGGTGCTTGAGCAGAACCTCATGATTAGCTTTTACCAAAGCCTGGGGCAAGGGCATCGAGTCCCAGTCGATGGTGTAAAGCGACCCGTTCTCTTTGGCGGTACCGATGGTACTCTTGAGCTTTGCCTCGAGTTCCGCGCGGGAGACAGAAGGGTCGTCATTCTGGGGTAGAAAGGACCTTTGTACATATCTGCGGACCGACTCTGGCCATTCTGTCTTGCCCTTGGACTGTTCCTGAGAAGGAGATGCAGTGGATGGGCTTGCCGTGCCAGGCGCCTGATGCTCGGCTTGTGAGGGATTAGATGGGTATGGATTATACGATTGGGTTGGAGCAGTATATGAGCCAAAGCTCTGTCGCACTGGAACAGGGATGTATGCAGGGTCTAAAAGACGTATTAGCGAAATGAAAGGGAAAAAAAAACGTCGGATATTTCTCAGCAGTCATGACTTACTGGCTGGGTATGCGTATGAGGCGGGTGTCGTTTGTTGCGAGACTACGCCCGGCGCGTGCTGGGCGGCTGACCAGCTAGGCATCATGGTGGCGACTCGAAGCTGGAATAGCGAGGTTAGTTTTTACGATACGGTCGGAAGACGACGAGTTGCTGCGTGATCGGTCGGGGTTGACGATGGAGTAAAGCGTCGCTGTTGAAAATCTCTAGATGATAGGGAGAAAAAGAGATGATGATGGCAGGGTTGGGCTGCAGCCAGAAATGTGTGGGCAGTGCCCAGTGTGCTCCAAGCCCCGTGACCTTAATTAATCTCGTGCCTGGGGCTCGGAATAACTGCGGTTACCAATTTTGTCCGGCTTTGACAGCAACTCCATTGATTGCATCTTTAGTGGGGCATTTTACGATGGCAGCTCGACCTAGCAACACCACATCGCCCATTATCTTGAGCAGTTAACACTGTATTTTTTGTCTACAACATTAAATTCGCCTCTGTGCTCATTCGTTCCTTTCAAGTCAAGTCATTCTCTACTTTTCACTCAAATTTATCCCTGAAACCAGCACGAGGAAAGCACCCTTGGATTGTCACGCGATAGGGATAGAGCGTTATAGAGGGGCACGCATTGCGTCTCGCCATCATCTCAGCAACCTGTCGTTGAAAGCTGGCGTTTGCCACTCACATGACGGATGTTTCTTAAACATATCGATCTAACCACTGCATTACGGCCTTCATATCTGACGGACGAGGTTCTACTCTTTGTGCAAGACAATGTCGGCTTATATGAGGGGTAAGTCCTCCCCGTGGGGCGATAACCACAGGAGTTGATAGCCGATGATAGGAAGTTCAAGCTTCCAAATCAGCAGAATGGCCAAGTTTACTTGACATCTCACCGGATATGCTATGTCGACAAGGAAGAGCCCAGAAAGAATTCATTGGCACTTAATCTCAAAGAGATAGATAGGCACGAGTTTTATGCCGGCTTCCTCAAATCTTCGCCCAAAATCACCATCTTCCCGAAGCCCCTGAAACGATCAGCACTTCATAATCGGGTTGTATCCAATTCAGGCTCTCCCCGAGGAAGTTCTCCCTCTCCCGCATTACCGGAGAGCGCTTACAGGCCCCCATCTGAGCCTCCGGCCGCCACAACAGCGACCTGGGTTTGCACAATATGCAGCTTCTCTAACCCAGTGCCCTCAAATTTTGATCCCGTGGCCGCGAATGCTCACACTCCCCTTCCACCATGTCTAGCATGCGGAATCAAGCCAACTTTGGCACATGTGTTAAAGGCAGCAATCAGTAATGCTAGCAATCGCGCATCACCAGCCATCAGCTCTTCCAATACTGGGAGTCCTGGGAGATCGGAAGTCTTGTCACCATCCCCGTTAAGAGAGTCATCTACACAATCAACAATAGGACTAGGAAGCCAGGTTGATTCTCTTCCGTCTTTTCAGTGCCCTCGATGCACATTCTCAAATCATCCATCCCTGCTGTCATGTGAGATTTGCGGAGCTCCACTACTGTCGCAAAACGTCCCTTCAGAAGTATCGGCCTCGATGTCGGAATTCGGCAGGATTGAATCCCCAGGGCCAGTCAAGGAAACGTCTGGAAAGGCAAATCAAAATGGTATTGACATTGTCGAGAGTGTAAAACTCTCATTTCGAGGCGGTGGTGAAAAGGTCTTTTATGAAAGACTAAAAGGCGCCATGACGCAGCGTAAGTGGCTGCTTCAAGGCGCACCACCGGCACCGAAGAGTAATCGTTTGGTCGATGATGGTTCTGTGGGTGGATCATCAACTGGATCGGCTAGTGGAAGAACTAAGACTGCTGGCATTGCTGGACTTGAGCAATTAGGATTGAACATGCGTAAGAACAACGAAATTCTCATTGGTAGCGCTTTCGAGGATCTCGAGGCTCTTATGGCCTCCGCCAAAGAAGTCATTGCGTTGGCAGAGAGGTTCTCCCGTCAATCTAATGGAGCAAACGGGGGCGTCTCTGCGGAAGACAACGCCATATTAGCAGAGTCCGCCAGCCAATTGGGATTAATAACCACAAAGGACATAGTTGGCGGAGGTAGTTCCGAATCGCTCTACTTGTCCGAGCTGTCTCGCAACCTAGCCGAGTTTCTCACAGACGACTCCAGGGGCGTGCTCAAGAAGGCGGGCGGTATTCTAACCCTTGTCGACCTGTGGGCCAAGTTCAACAGAGCGCGAGGGGGCGTCGAGCTTGTGAGTCCAATGGACTTTGAAAAGGCCGCTCAGCTGTGGGAAAGCCTCAAGCTACCCGTACGATTGAGGACATTCCGCAGCGGAGTCATGGTTGTTCAAGCCAGCGATCGAACCGACGAAGCCACTATCAATTCAATACTCACGTGGCTGCAAGACTTGCACGAATTCCCGCCAGAACGGGAGACTCTGTGGGATTGGCGAGAATTTGGTAGGGGCGTGACACCGCAGGAAGCGGCAGAGCGCTTTGGCTGGAGCTTGGGAGTGGCGGAAGAGGAGCTCTTGATGGCTGAGGAGCATGGGGCTTTGTGTCGGGAGGAGGGCCTCGAGGGGCTGAAGTTTTGGAAGAACTATATCGGCACGAGTACGATCTCGGTGCAGATGTTACATGCTCAAAGGGAACAAGAAAGGATTTTACGTCGCTTGGCAGACAGCGGCTTCATATAACCCATTTGAAGATATGAATAATAAACGCAACCATGTATGCATCTTGCCTCTAGATGTCAATGACCAACATTATAAATAACATCACGTAAAGAGAATCAACAATTTGAGTGGCGTAATCTCTGCAAAATGCAGGAATCATGTTCATTAGGTAAACCAGTCCAGTGCCTATAAAGTGGTATAAAGCCTTTCAATCAAAATAACCCAAACTCCTCGACACAACCTTTTTGTCTCTCCTGAACTCCATTACCATGGCCCTTTCTAACCGTTCCTTGGTCCAGTACCGTCGGTTGTGAAGGGAGAAAAAAAGAAGAAGAAAAAAAGCAAGCAGCAGACCTACAATGCCGCGATTCATAAATTCATTAAATGTAGATTCCTTAGAATCCTATACCACGACGTGGGTGGACATGTGCTCCACAGCTTCCTTAATGGAGCGGAGCATTCGCTGATTGACGCAAAAAGGACACCGGAGGGGCCTATCATGAGTAGTGATTGGCACCTCGGAGTGTATTGGTGTCAATGTCAGGTCAGGAGCGAGATCATGACCAGGCGTCGCATAGCGTGGGTCGGGGTGATGTGAACGACTAGGCGTTGCTACAAGGCCTGGTGGTGGGGGATGAAGTCCTGCCCTTTCAGCGCGCTCACGCTCCTCGCGCACGGCAGCGGCTTGTTCTTCGGCAGCCTGTTCTTCCTGCTGAAGCTGGCGGAGGGCATTTTGCAATACGACCTCCGGGTCGTCCTCGGCGTACAGGTGCTGCTCGGGTTGTGGTGGGGGGATGGCCGGCTCCATGGGTGTAAGCGCAGGCATCTGCACACTCAGACGGCGGAGTATCTCATCGCGAACTAATGCGCAGGTGTTGAGCGTAGACTCGACACCGACGACACGCAGCACTTGCTCTCTAATGGCAGCAGGACTTGTGTCGGCGGCGATGCCCATGAAGCGGGGCACGCAGTCGGCAAGGTAATCGATATCCTCTGCGGGGTTGATTCCGCCATCACCGTGGCGCCGTTGACGTCTGATTAAGAGGCCATATCGTTTCTTGAAGCGATGAATCCAGCCTGGAGAGAATTCCGGCGGGGTCTCCTCCTTGTAGCGCGGGAGCTGGTTGAATATGGTCTTTGCCTTTTCGCCAAGCTCCTCATTGGTTGGCTGTCGGCCGGAGGCCTGAACCTGTTGATACCACAAGAGAACAAGCTTCTCGACATCAGGCCAGTTGCCAAAGCGCAATCGCGAACCAGACAGCTGGGGGTTGTCGCCGTCGAGGCGCGAGTACTTTGGAGACAGCGAGTGAGAGACAGTGGACTGGCTAATCTGCTGGCCGTATTGAGAAAAAAACCACTCAATGCACGCCTTGTGCGAGGGGCGGATGGTCTGGCTATTAGCCCATCTCCGCAACGCGCGACGCTGATCAAGGGTCAATGAATGGCGCTCCTTTAGCGAGGCGACTCCTCCTGGCGGGGAGAGGTCGTCGTCGCCTGTATCCGCAGGCACCAGGGCCGGGTCAGTTGGGGCGGCAGACATGCCCAGAACAGGTAGACAAATATTTCCTACTATCTCAATATGATGACTTTGTTTTGGCGTCTCAGAAGATTGCAATCGTTGTAACCGATGAACCCCATGTGGCAAATAGCTAAATTTTTTCGATTAAGGAGAACAGTTGCATTTGCCAAAAATGAGGTGGCGGGGGGTTTTAGCTAGGGAAAGGGTTTTTTCTCCCGCACAGAAACATAAAATGGCCATCACGTGATGCTCCCGGCATCTTCTTATCGGGCATAAGACTCCATCAGAGCCCCCATAAGAACCCCCCTAAGACCCCCCATAAGGCCCCAGTACGTTACATGATGCATGCAAGCAGCGGAATGGTTCCAAAGGGGTATGGATTGAGGTTGTTGGGAACCAATTTAATTTTAGGTTGCATATAATGACTCTAGAATCTACTTGTAGTAGATATTCAGCATGGGCAGATGCTCAAATACTCCAAAGTCTCAGTAATAAGTACGGTGTATTAGTTCTTGGTCTTTTTCAGAGCGATGCGATTGTTTGGGGTACCGAGTACTCCACACGTCATATGCGATTTCGAGTTACATATTTCCGGGGTTTAAAGCATCTTCGCAATAACCCGGATAAGGATTTGCTTTTGCTATTCTTATAGCCCTTTTAGATCTGACCCCCCATGTTTGCCCGCCAGAGGACAATGACAAGGATACGACATGCAAATCAATCGGCTGCAAGTCATTCTAAGTGCTATTACTACATTGTTTGCTTATAATGCATTTCCTGGGTACTTGAATAACTATAATACAAGTAGCGTTGGTGTCTTTTATGGCTTGACGAAATGAGGAGTACTATTCCAGCTGATTGAAAGGTCTGTTTGCAAATAGCACATCTCTTTACTTATAAGATATCTTCATCTGCGATAAAGACATCCAAAGATCCATACGAGGTAGATCTTGCGGTGCTCTTTCAATAGAGAATATTATCCACAGGACATGCCGCCGATCCGCCTTCGTCTCATTGCATACAAAATGTCCTATTTCTGGTATCTTCCCTCTCTTTTAATACACATCTATTATGATGCTTATTTATATACTTGCTGCGTTTTTGCTATCATTGATATACATCAGAATGGAATAATATATTAACAAAAGTCGGGACTTTTGGTCTTTGTAGGCCAAGTGTCATTCCTAGATATTCGGAAATTTGTACGAACCATGCCGATTTGCAATGGCTTTTTCTTATTTTGGTATGTTTCTCGTTGATTGAGGATGACTTAATCAAACGGAAGATGCGGGCATCCTTGACACCACTCCGGTCGAATTGACTCACAGTCAAGATCCAAAAGCAATCACATTATTGTACAAGATGGATCCAGAATTCAAGCTCTCCCCGATTGACTGGCTGATGCCACGATCTTACATCAGTCAGATCCTGTGTTTTGAGTCAACTAGTCTACGAATCCCAGAAGCACTGAAGGATGGGCTTGCTGGTCTCGTAAAAGACGTTCCGTATCTGCTCTGCGGCATTATCGATGGTGATGCTCCTCACGGATCCGTCGCCCTGAGCGACCCTTACCAAACGCCAGAAGACTTGTTCTCTCAAAGGGATCTTTCGGCCGAAGCTGACTACACCGAGTTGAAGTCGAACAACTTTCTACCGCCAGCCTTTAATGAATTAAATATCTTTCCAAAAGATCTCGCTACTGCGGATGGACATCCTCGACCTGTTTTTCGAGCCGTCTTGTCTCTGGCCCGAGGAGGCTTCCTTCTACATGTCAGTGTGCATCATTCGACAACCGACATTGTTGGATTTGGCGCCCTGCTTAAAATATGGGCGTCGCATTGCAGTACAGGATCATCTACCGCAACTGGCTTTTCTAGAAGCTGGCTAGACCGCAAGGCCATCTGCAAAACCTCCGCTAGGGATGAATCGATCGATCTACCTTTGCTTTTAAATGTCACAAAACAGAGCGGAGATCTACAGCCTCAAAACTCGATGGATTCAAGCGAGATGGTGACTTCAACATTCAGATTCTCCGCGGGATCGTTGCAAAACTTAAAGACCGAAGTGACGAAACATCTCCCGGCGGGAATACCTTGGGTTTCAACCGGCGATGTTCTCGCTGCACTTCTCTGGAGTGCCGTTGTATTCGCCGAATCGGGGCAAGAGATTGATTCCATCACTGTTACTGAGCCTCGAGAGACCAACCTGTGCCAGATACGCATACCAGTCAACTTTCGCAACCGTTATGCACCTCCATTGCCGCATGACTACCTTGGCGCTGCGTTTTGTGTCACATTGGTAACAGCAGAAGAAGCTGACATTTTATGCATCAGTGCCATAAATAGGGAGGCATCGGTACTGGCTTTGGCGAGAGTGGCTGTGGCAGTACGTGAAGCTATCAATCGTGTGAACAAAGACGAAGTATATGGCATGATTGGGTATTTGGCGTCTCAGAAGGATTTGAAAGGGATTAAACTTGGCCCCTCAAATGCTAGAATCTCAATGGTGTCTTGGGCAGACGAGGGTGTTCATAATCTAGACTGGGGTTCTGACATTGGATTCTGTGAGGCTGTGAGGTTGCCAAAACTAAAGACCAAGAGGTATCCAATTGTTCTCCCAAGACTTCCAAGTGGTGATCTGGAGGTCCTGATCAGCCATCAAGAGAAAATAATGCGTCGACTGGGGGAGGTATTAATTATGGGATAATGATGTGGCAAAAAGAGATTTTCATGACTCTGTCTCACACCCGATAGGCCGCCCCAAAGTCTTTAGAGTCCTACGGTTGTGCTAAAAAGAAACAAGAGAAATATATAATAAAAAGAGAGTATCTGTTAATAGATGCCTAAGTTACTGTCAAGAATGCATTCACTCTCTAGTCATGGTGCAATTCACACCAGCTAGGCAACCTCACTGGAATATTTGAACTCATTTGCCCGCCGGCAACTTCACATTGACATCTCTCTCTTTCTCTTCACTGTCCAACAAATAACACATCACACTTGAAAAGGAGTGTGCATGGTAGAAGCACAAATTGCTCCTAAGCTTTATCTCCACTTTCACTTAGTTATTGACCGAAAGGCAATCAGTTTTGATCGCCTCTAACCATGAGTTCATCTGACGACAATATGGATATTGTCTTCAAGCAACAAGAAGACGAAAGAGAATCGATTCCCGTCAAGAAGGAGGCTGAAAATGAAAAGTCAACTCTCCATAGGCAACAGCTTGCTCCCAAAGTTCCGACCCACCGCCTTCAGCGAGAGGCAAAGGGCAAACAACCAGCCCGTTCTCTAGAAGACATGGGAAACGAACGCGAAGATCATCTTAAACAGCCGATGGCGAACTTTTGGTTCTACAATATGAGAGTACCGCATCCCATAAGTCTACTTCAACAACCTCCATTCCACATCGCCATGCGAATTCTCGCTTCCTCCGATTCCAGCGAAAGAGTTGAGATCAGAAGTGACGATACCAGTATCCTAGTGTATATCCGCCTCTATGCAGAGAGAAATGGCATGTCGGTCGATGTAAGTGTTCAAATGCTCTCCTTAATCTCATGCCATGAAAGAGCTCAGTTACCCAGATAGAGGAAGTTTGGGAATGCGAGGATATGAGTGATTTCAAATCATGTAACAAAAGCTAATACATTATTAAACACACTTTAGCCGCCCACGGTGAACGATCCGACCATCATGGCTATGAATCGTATTTTTGTCTTGGATGTTGGTAAATATCTGAAAGGATGCGCCATCCTGTTTATCAAGTTTATCGAGCAGATCTTGGGATATGAGAGAAATGGCAATTGGGGGACTTTCTTATTGTTCAAAAGGAACACTTCTTTTGTGTCAGAGGTCATGGACCAGGAAACGAAAATGTAGCCATGACGATAACCGGTGGAAAATTGCTGTGGAAGAGGGACTGAGAGATGAGAGTATGTACCTAGTATAGAAGGAACATTATGTCACTCGGAGGAATAATAAACACAGTCTCTGCTCCGTAACTACTACATCTCGTTGTAAGCTGATAAAGTGCACACTAGATATCGACTTTTGTTTCGGCCTATGATAGAGGTCATGTGAAAATACTAAACAGCTCAAGGGATATATTTAGTAGAAGTGCGGAAATAGTGAAGCTCTCGCCATGAGGGGATGTCTAGTTAGCAGGCAAGAATTGACGTTAGGAACCTAGAGCATATGACATAGAAGCACTAGGGTTCTTGGTTCCGTCTTGGGTTTGTGCAATATGATTCAGAGTAGTCGAAGGACCGAGCTAACCAAAGTTTAGATATTGATAATGATCATCCCTTATCAAGCTAACAAATCACACAATAGTGCAAGTCGTTTCAGATGATATCAATGAGCCGTTTAATGAAGCGCAGTCAAATATGAACCAGGTCATCGGTCGTATAGATATTGACGATGGTGATCCATTCTCTATGATGAGGCAGCGCCCCTTGGATTTCATTTTATGTACACCGGATCGTACAAACTTCCCACCGAATCCGCCTTATTCGCCATTTAGTTCTTCTTCTCGGACTCCTCGATGAACTTCCTGCGCAATGGTTAGTAGATCCAACGTCCCCGTCGCCTGCGGAAATGACGCACTTGATGAAGTCGGCCTCGTCAGAGCTGGAGGCGTTGATCGGGGGAGTGGCAGCGGCAGCCTGCTTCTTGGGGCCAGAGGTGGCGTAGTAGGCACCGCCAACGAGAGTGGCCAACCAGCCCATGGCGAGCTATCGTTCAGGTTAATTCATGCGATTCGAAGGAGGACCGGGAGAAGCGCAGTTGGATGACGGGAACGTACGTAGTGACCTGCGACCTGTCGGCCAGCAATTGTGTAGGTAGCGACACCAGCCATCTTGAATTCGATTCGTAACGGAGCGAGGGGGGAATTGGCGAGAGATGGATGTGGTGAATGGGAGAAATGGGGATCCTTCGTTGTTCGATTGTTCCTTTGCCGAGCTTCCTTGAAAAACGGATACTTGTTGTGCCTGGAATTGCAGGTCCCGGTGTCCGGCTATTCTTCGGCTATTGCGGAAAATAGGCTCCTGGGCGAAAAATCGACGTCACTGCTGGCGCAATTCCATTAGCGCGGGACATCCCGCCGTCCGCAAACGATCTCTACGCGCAAATCAGGTCGTTGCGATTATTTATACCTGATCTGACCCGACTTGAACCGTTTTCTACCCTGACCAGGTCATTTCCACCGTTTTCTATTCTCCGAGAGTTCAATCGCATATTCGCCATGCCGTGGTTTTGGAAATCCCCAGAGCAGCAACCCGAGAAGCCGAAGGATGCCGCCGTCCCCTTCGACCCCAAGAAGCTTCCCGAGCCTGAGAAGCTACCAAAGGCCCTACAAAAGCTTGTCGACAAGGCCAACGAAGATGAGAGCTTTTTCGACAACGTGAGGGATGGGCTGTAAGTATTGGAAGAGAGTCGCAATGCATTGAGCAAGCACTAACTCTGCATAGCGCCCCCGACTCAACGGAGAGCAACGTTCGATACGCTGCCTATGCCACGAGAATCCGAACAATCCTGACTTCGGCCCACCGTTATGTCGCCTACACCTCCGACATTGGTGAATCGTTTCGTCCCGTCGCACACCCGAACATCGTCCGTGCCGCGTACGGTATCTCTTGGGTGTACATCCTCGGTGATGTCTCCCACGAGGGCTACCGAGCATACTGGAAAAACCAGAGAATACTCAATCCTCAACTGCAACTCACCCCCCACCAGCGAAAAGTCTCCGGACTACCCGAGGTTGAAACGACCAATATCACACCCGGAGCGGTTCCTCCGCTCGAGGACTACCGGACCGTGATGGTTCAGAGAGTCATCTTCCAGAGCGTTGCCAGCATGGGATTGCCAGCATTCACCATCCACAGTGTAGTCCGATACTCTGGCCAGGCAATGAAGAATGCGAAGAACGTAGCACTTCGAACATGGGGTCCAATTGGTCTCGGCTTGGCAGTGGTTCCATTCCTCCCGACGCTCTTCGATAAGCCTGTCGAGAATGCCGTTGAGTGGGCGTTCCACAAGGGCTTTGAGGCTTATGGAGGACACGAATACGTTGGCGATGCGCCTACCACAGGCCGAGAGAAGCTCCTGAACAAGATTCCCAGGGTGAAGGAAGAGTAGATTTAGAAGAATTGGTGTTGGCATAAAACAAAAGGATTGGCGTTTTGGTGGTATATATCTGCTCAACTCTTAAATATACATTTAACAATGGTCACGACCATGGCTTGCAACTCTTCAAATGGACTTTTCCGCGGCCATTTATATATACTCATGAGGTGAAATGAGGTGGCTCTATATGACCAAATAGTGAAATTGTCGAATTTATTGGACCCTATACGGTAATTCTACATATTTACGCCTCTTGTTATGCAGCTATCGAGATATAAGAATCTTCAACAGGTGTTGCGGATTTGAAGATTTGCATGCTTTCCCAATTGGGAAATTTAATGGCGGGGTTCTTTCAGGGGACAATTTGCGGGGCTGAAGGCAGGCACAGGAGAGACATGGAACAGCCACGTCAATCTGCAGGCAGGGATTCAAGCTATTAAACTTACACCTTCACTCATTCATGGTTTATCCCCTTTGTTCATGCATACTCTTGTCCTGTGTTGCGGAATTATTGATAATAAAAAATCTAGTATATATCCAAGTATACTGGGAAGTTCGTGCTGTATCAGCTGCCACATCATTCGCTGATTGTAGACACTTCCAGAGGTTTCTGTTGCCACTTGGTCAGCTGGTTCAGTCAGCCTTCACAGCCTCGCTTGCCTCGCACTGACGACAACCTCTCTGCCTACAATCCGGCACACTTAATCAAACAGAAACGCACAGAGTATATCTGGAACAAACATCCACCAAGATGGCGTCGAGTTCAAATCCAGATCCTCAGGAAACCAGCTACGTCATGAGGGACAAAACAGATGCCACGCTGGTTGGCAAGCACTGCCAATACGAATACTGCAATCAGCTTGATTTTCTCCCCTTCTTCTGCCAGTCATGCGCCAAAACGTTCTGCCTTGACCATAGGTCGGAGTCTTTGCACAAATGCACGAACCCCGGAGCTTGGGCAGAGCGGAAACGACTGGCACAGCTGGCAAAGCCCTCTATTGGTCAAGGGAAAACGCTGAGAGATAGAATCTCGCAGAAACCCTGTGGATCACCAGAATGTGACACGACTATCGGCACATCATTAACGCCTGGTGTTCATTGCGACACGTGTAACCGGGACTACTGTCTAAAACATCGCTTCAAAGACGACCATGACTGTAAGAATCTAACACCAATCGGTGCACGACCCGGTCAGATCGATGTCGCTCAACGGACAAAATCCGCCCTGGACAAGCTACGAGCATGGGGCACAGCCAAAAGGGAACAAGCCGGAAGGGTACTTCCCAAACCCAAACCCAGTTCTACTGCTGCGAGACTAGTCGCAGTCAACAGCTTGAAGAAATCCGCAAAGGGAGATGACAAAGTACCACCTGAGAAGCGGGTGTACCTCTATGTGGAGGCCGAGGCGGAGACGGCCAAGGCCAAGTTTCCCAAGGGGGAATTCTTCTACTCTAAAGACTGGGTTGTTGGTCGAGTGCTTGATGCAGCAGCACGGAGTTTACAGGTTCAGAATATCAACAACCAGAGCTCGGATGAGAGGGACAAGTTGCGTGTTTTCCATGTGGAAGGTGGACGACTCCTGGAGTTTGGTGAGAAGGTCGGGACGGTGTTGCAGAGCGGCAATACGGTTGTGTTGCTGAGAGGTGTTGGAGCTCCACCGGATTTGATCGAAGCTTAGAATCATAATGGGCCCGATCGAAATTTAACGGAGTTAGGATACAGGACGTTTATTGGCGCTGGTTTGCGAGGTAGGGCGCCCAACGTATTGTTTAGAATTTTTGTTTAAACTGCGAAGAGACATAGAGCAATGAAGGGGGGCATATAGCTTCCACGGAAGTTAACAAACCAATAATAATATTTCCATCAACATATTGCAAATATTGATTTCCCCAAACTTGTACCACATTTTCCAGAGATCCATTTCGTGTATCTGTCCAAAGAAAGGAGTCTCTCACAAATTAAAATCACGTGACACCGCGTTAATCCGCGTTCAATGACGACACTCATTTCTGACTTGCTTCACGTCGACTCCGTCACTGTCGCGACGCATTAGACGAGAGATGCCTCCCCATGTTCCTCGTAAACGACTGCGCACCTCGTCCCCTGAAAAGACGACAAAAGACAAAGCAAGCAGTAGTCGGGCGACTCGCAATACAGCGGCAAATCGTCGAAAGGCAACCCTATATGATGACCTCGATGCGACAGCTACGCCACATTCGGAGCAAGCCAGTACGGGGCTGGAAGCTCTCAATGGCGATGATAGTGATAGTTCTTTAACATCGTTATCCGAACAAGAATTCGAAGATGTTCCTGCACCGAAGAGACAGAAGACTGAACAGTTGAGCGACGATGATGAGGACGACGAAGACATCGACTTTGAAGATGTAGCAGCTCCCAATATACCCATCGCAGATGCACCACTACCGACAGGCGATCTTGAGTTAACCCTCAACAGAGATACCCGCATTTCCTTGACCAACCAATCGGGCGACAAGAAGGGACCTACAAAGATTGAAAGAAAAGTGCGAATTGCGACGCACTGTGTTCATGTCCTCAGTCTACTCTGGCACAATGCAGTTCGTAACTCTTGGCTATGCGACCCAGAGATCCAAGCAATCATGGTGTCTCACCTCCCGCCTAGGATGTGGGACGATGTGGACCGATGGAAGCGGAACAGTGGATTGGTCGACAGTCCCGAACCACGAAGGCCCAAAAACAAGGGGAAAGGGGGGAAAGGAAAAGAAAGAGAGTCTCGTGACTGGGGCACTGCTGCTCAGAGGCTAGAACAAGGGGCGCCCGATATGAGTCACGGGGATCCCCTGTTTCGTTTGATGCAATCGCTGGTCGCCTGGTGGAAGCAGAGATTCCGAGCCACAGCCCCTGGGCTCAGAAAATGGGGATATATGTCGCTGGAACGATTGGATAGGCTCACGAAAGCTCACAAGGAACAACAAGATGAACAAGAACAGTTTGGTGAAGCCATCCGTGGCTTAGATGACTTTCGTGAATGCGCTCTGTCTTGCAGAGGAAGCCGAGATGTAGGAGCGCAGCTGTTTACAGCACTACTTCGGGGTCTGGGTTTGGATGCACGTATGGTTGCTAGTCTACAGCCATTGGGTTTTGGATGGAACAAGCTGGAGGATGCAGAAGCAGAAGAAGAGGACGCCAGCAACGAGAAAAGCCTAGCACCTAGCAAAAGCTCAACGAATAAGACATCAAAGAAGGAGGGCAAGAAGTTGACGTCAAAAAAAGGAGATCGGCAAGCAGAGAATACCAGCTCCTCAAAATCCGCTCGCTCGACTCGATCAGCAAAGCAGGCCAAAGTTGAAGTTATAGAGGATTCTGATGACCTGGATTTGGAATTCGAGAATACGGATGATGAGTCAGTAGTCGAGATGAAAATTACGCCCAAGAAGACATCAATGCTTACGAAGCAATACGATAAAGACCTCGATTATCCTCACTATTGGACTGAAGTCCTTTCGCCGGTGACAAATAAATATCTACCTGTTGATCCAATTGTGAAAGGCACTATTGGAACAAACCGGGATCTTGTTGAGACATTCGAGCCCCGTGGCTCCAAGGCAGACAAAGCTAGGCAGGTGGTGTGTTACGTAGTAGGCTATTCAGGAGACGGAACTACAAAGGACGTCACCGTCCGGTACTTGAAACGACAGGTTCTACCTAGCCGAACCAAAGGGGTCAGAATGCCATTGGAAAAAGTGCCGGTTTACAATCGTCATGGCAAGGTTAAGCGCTACGAGACCTTTGACTGGTTTAAAGCGGCCCTATCTGGGTATAGACGTGGAGGGAAGAAGCACCCCCTAACTGAAGCCGATCAACAAGAAGATGCTACAGATTTAAAGGCAGCAAAGCCTGAGAAGAAGGAAGTCAAGGAGGGCGAAGAAACTCTGCAGTACTACAAACAGTCTAAAGATTTCGTTCTCAAGCGACACCTTAAGCGCGAGGAGGCATTGCTGCCTGACGCTGAGCCCGTCAAGGTGTTCAAGAACAAGGGCAAAGGCAGCAAAGTGGAGGAGGAAGACGTGTACCTTCGCGCAGACGTTGTCCTGGTCAAGAGTGCGGAGACCTGGCATAAGCAAGGTCGGGCGCCCATAGCCGGTGAGATGCCTTTGAAGAGGGTGCCTTATCGAGCCGCTACATTGAACCGGAAACGGGAGATACTAGAAGCAGAAGCCGCAACCGGAGAAAAGGTGCTTCAGGGTCTTTACAGCCATGAGCAAACCGACTGGATTATCCCACCGCCTATCAAAGATGGCATCATTCCAAAGAATGAATACGGAAATATCGACTTATTTGTGGAGCATATGTGCCCTAGGGGCGCTGTACATGTACCATACAGGGGGGTGGTCAAAGTCTGCAAGCGTCTGCAAGTTGACTACGCCGAAGCCGTGGTGGATTTCGAATTCGGGCACCGAATGGCGGTTCCCGTCATTCAAGGGGCCGTGATTGCAGAAGAACATTACGATAGAGTCATGACGGAATTAGAAAAAGACGAGGCGGAAAGGGTAAGAAAAGAAAGCGAGAAACGCCGCAAGGCAGCACTCGGCATGTGGCGCAAGTTCTTAATGGGTATGCGGATCGTGAAGCGGATCCGCGAGGAGTACGGAGAAATCGACGAGAGCGTCTCTGTATTTGGGCACAATCGAGGGCACAACGAACCAAAGGCGGTACCGGATGCACAGGATGAAGATATGGCGGGTGGATTTCTACCAGAGGGTTATGAAGAGGATGTAGAAGCCGATGTAAGTGCACAACAAACGTCCTCGTTCTTCCCGGCATTGGAAGAAAACGATCAAGGTGGCGGGGATGATGATTTGGTTATGGAACATCATGATGCCGAGCCAGGAGCCGAAAATAGCAAGTTGCCGGAGAGAGCCGCAAGACGAGATAAAAGTAGCCAAACAACAAAGCAGAAAGCGGTCATATCTGAGGATGAGGAAGACGAGGGCGGAGGGGGGTGGGCGGACTCCGATGATGACTATAATGAATGAACCATAGAGAGCTCAAGGTTTTTCTGACTAATGCTACCTATGCATCGCATCATGCAATGCGCTCCACTTACATGGGCACATCTGTGAGAGTGGCATTGGCTCGCTTAGCAGTTGAAGCTGACAGGCAATGTCACCGTATAAGAAGTATCGGAGGAAGGATTGGCTACGTCAATGCGGCTCTTGGGCTGGGGTGATGCGCTGGAGACCCGAGCGGAGAATGAGGGGAATGGGTGAATGCAAAGACAGTGGGGAGTGTTGGGTTTCGATGGCTTTGGCTATGGCTTGAGGCTTTGAGAAATACGACGAACGTGTGCCATGGTGAAATGTCACAATATATGGACCGGATCTACACGGCCATCTATCGCGGCTATTGTTTAGCCATCAACATTAGATGCCGTCTCGGTTTCTTCCTGATATTGGCTACCCTAAATGGATGACTGAGAGTAAGTGGTTAAGAGGCAGCTACTAACTTATCTAACTCGAAACAAATGAATAGACTACCTACTATTAGGCAGTAGTCGTTATTTTAACTATACTGGCTACTGCCATCTGCCATCCTCTTAATCTAGATGTAAGAGTGAATCTAGATCTTCCCCCTCATTGCTGCGTCTAGTGTAACAAACACATGGATTGTATTTAGATTTTTACCAGTTTTACAACTCCACTACTACTCCTAAACTCATGCATCCATTCGTATTGTACATGGCTAGTACTAGAAAGGTAGTCTAAACGGTTTTCCTCCAAGGTCGCAAGCTCTCTTGTATCCAAGGCTCTGTTCCAGGAGCTGAAAGTATTGAAAGCTACCCTATACCTTTTCAGCCAACTATTCGAGTCATGCAGGGTTGTGCATGTACGTACATGGCGTTTGGTGATCTGGTTCGTTGGTTGTGTAACTGAATGAAGCTGCCAATGACAGTGGCACACCTTCCCGTGCCCTGCTTTGGAGGGTATAGGTAGGTCGTGGTAATCCTTTGGTCGTCACAGAGAGATGCAGCTTTTTAAACCCAACATCGTCAACCCGTCCACGAATGAACCTCGGGCGCCCTCCCCCAGTTGACGTCCCCCCCAGAGGTTTGATCTCGCCCGGGTTTATGAGCGTTTTGATCATTCCAGACGCATACGACTGGAATTAAACCACCCGCCGGAACCCGAAAGCCACCATCGATTCGTTCCACCCGCCCACTATCGTATCCACGGGTCCCGCCAACCCATCTTGATGACCTCAATCGATGTGTAGCGGCAGGAAATGGAGGGACATGCACTGTTCTCTGGACGGCCTGGCTTTTCATACTTGAGACGACTTCTCTAGAAGCTTATTGGGGTGCTCACTCACCTATCCGACCAGGTGCGGCAACCCGTGGCCTGTTTTGCTTGCAACGTTTTACTCAGCCCTCTGCGGCGTCTTCTCGACTCACCAGGATACCGCAGCTCTCTCATTGCAATGCAAAAGCAGGAATAGAGTCAATCGATTTAGTCGCTATATAACCGTCTACATACATCGAGTACCGGTTAGATTTAGTAGCTCGAGGGTGCTGCATAATTAGTTACTACTGCTAGTAATACTCAACTGAGGTGAGCAGTTCAGTGGTTGAACCTGTCTGACAACTTCTTGTTCCAATCTATTCGTCTTTTATTTTGTTTTCTCTTTATTATGTCGAGGATTCTTCCATCATCATGGAGATATATGACATGGCATAAGTGTGCTAAGGATCAGCCTTGATGAATGGTCTTATATGAGCATTTGATGGTGCATCTTGCACGCATTAGTGAAGGGAGGTTTCTTCCCCAACCATTTTTTTAATGGTTGAACCTTGTTCTTTTCTGGCATTCTTGCTTGGCTATTTATCAGGCTACCGGCCCTCTCTTCACTGCTGCTTGCAAGATGCAGAAACTCCTTCAGATCAGCCTTGCCGTTGGCTTGGATAAAAGACCAGGATGCCTCACGCCACGTCGCACAATGGCCGTACAGCAGCCCTAGATTCTTCCCATATTATTCACACGCACATATCTGACGAAGGGCACCTACAGCAAGAACCTCACGAGACGCGGACGGCGCACATAGTGCCGCGTTTGACGAGACTCGTGCATGGCTTACACGCAAACCTTCAAAGACTTTTGCACTACATTCGGCGGCCAACCATGAGCGTCAACGACCCGGTGTTGGTCGAATCTGATGATGACGAAGACCATTGCATTCGATATGTGACAAGCGTATTCCCCGACATCTGCCCCGACTATTTGCGCAGCCTAGCCGGCAAGCACGAGTTTGACTCTCCTACAATTATCAGCATCATCGTGGATCAGGAAGAGGATGGGAAGCCCTATCACAGGCGGGCCAAAAACAATGCGCTCAAACGAAAAAGAGACGACGGCAAGATTCCCGAAGCCGAGGCGCTGAGGATACAGAGCAAATATGACAACCCTGAGAGACGGGCTAAACTTGTGTCATCAGACCAAGCCCGAGAAGTGTATGTAGTCTCTCATCCACCCTTCTCATTTAGCATATGGAACTCTTGGGCATGGACTGTACCGCCGCAGCTTCATGCTTTTGGGTGAATACCATTACTGTAGCTTCGGGGTTGGTTTTGGGATCTGTTCTGCCGGGTATAACTAACAAACAGGCAGGGAGTCGGTCCTTAAAAAGGATTTCTATTTCATTCCAAGCAGGGAGATCAAAAACAAGATGACACAGAGCAAACAGCTTTTACTGCCTACCTATCTCGCTCTGTTTCAGATTGCCTGCGAGGAAGACTTGGGCGTGTCTAGATGGATGCCGCTACATATGAAGAATAAAATATGTAGACAAAGAGAAGCTGGGGACGCCGAAACAGATGCAGCGAAACTTTCTGATCCAACAGGCGATAACCTGGCGGAGGAACTGATGTGGGCTCGGTCCATTTGTATTGCGAAGCTGGACAAATCCCTGGCTGAGAAAGCGAAAGAACAAGCCGATAATAGGAACTACGAAAAAGCAAAGCTCCGAGGCGAGGTCGCCGAATGCGAATGCTGCTTTCTCGAATTCGCACTGAATCGGTTGGTTCATTGCAACGGTGAAACAACTCATGTCAATCAGTCCAAGCGTGCCATATCCAGTTGTATGGGTTGCTAACAGCCTTTAGTTATTCTGTACTGACTGCACCCGACGCCACGCCGAAACCCAAATCGGGTTATCAAAGTATGTGTTGCAGTGCTTGTCGATGGATCAATGCCCCGCTGGCTTCTCTGCCGCTGAGCGCAGCAAGTTTTTGGACGACAATCTCACTGCTGCGCTTGATCGTATCGAAAAGGAGGATGTTCTCCGTCTTGCCGAATTGGATGATCTGTCAAGCTGCCCGTTTTGCCCATACGCCGCCATATGTCTTCCCGTGGAAGTAGACAAGGAATTCAGATGCCTAAACCCCGAGTGCGAGATTGTGAGCTGCCGACTCTGCAAGGCCAAGACACATGTGCCCCGATCCTGCGAAGAGTTGGAGATGGAGAAGGGATACACCGCCAGACGAAAGATTGAGGAGGCCATGTCTGCAGCCCTAATACGGAGGTGCAACAAATGTATGTCGTTGTTGAGTCCCCCTCCCCCCCCTGACTAATATACTCACTAACGTTGCGTTGCTAGGCGGTACCCCTTTCATAAAAGAGCACGGGTGTAATAAGATGACATGTACACGCCAGAGATGTGGTAACATCCAATGTTATGTGTGTTCCAAGTCCTGCACGTATACGCACTTTGACGATTTGACTCGAGGAGGCAAAGCAGGCAATTGCCCCTTATTCGATAATTCCGGGAACCGACATCAAGAGGAGGTCAAGGAAGCTGAGCTCCAAACAAGGGCGCAAGTCATCAAGGAGAACCCTTATTTGGACCCGGGGTTTCTCGAGTTCAAAATTGTAGAGCCGGCCCCTGCCAAGAAAAGCAGCAAAAGGGTCCAAAGAGGACACAATCGGCAACGGGCAGGCGGATATGCGAGACTGCCTGTTCCGAAGATAAGACAAGTTGTTGCACCATTCAATCCTGTCCCGCAGAAAGAAGCTGCACAGAACGAGGCTGCACAGAATCCCAATCCGCAGATGAGGCCGTTTTTGCCGTTTTTGCAGCGTGTAGGAATCGCTGGCGCCCCCCCTTTACTCCAGCCCGCTGGTGCTCCTAACGGCATTTTAGGATCTCCTGCTCTCCCGATTATTGACCCTCCTCTGCCCCAGATGAATTATAACGTGGGCCAGAACGTGAACCAGAACATTGGCGATAATATGGTACATTTCCCCGCATTTGTCCAAGACCTATGGAACGACGATTACAATGACCCATGGCCTCTCCAGCCGGATTTCGAGCAAGTTCACCTCCCGCCAATCGAAGGATATGAGCATCTAGCCAGTCAACAGCAAATGGAACAGGGAATGACTCCACTGGAACGCATAATTGCTAGACGTCGAGACGACGAGCGGGCTTTGGAACAACGTATGCAGGAACGGAATGATGAGATAATGGCGCGGAGGGCAGAGAGAGGTGGGGCAGTGATGGAAGAGGTAGCGAGAGCACGCACAAGGGCAGAAACGGCCAGGAGACAGACGCTCAATCATCAGCTCTCTTTGAACATGCAGGCAGCACAGCCTAGCCTTGCCCCGGCCGCGAATCAACAACGGGTGTTGCGCTCGATGGGGCTCAATGGGCCACAGTACCCGGCAGGCGCTGCAAATCAGCAATAGGAAGATGGATAGGATCAGCAGGTGTTCTCAGGGCTGTTGAACATATTCATGACTTGATTTAGGCGTTGGAGAGACATCAATCACACTTGATCTAGGCATGATTTCAGGGGCAAAGGGGGTAGATTGATTTCGAGGGTATATACATGGCGATGTTTTTATAGCAGTCTATAATGAGGCCTTGGTCCATACGCATCAATGTATTTTTGTCATAGCATCATCGAGTGAATAATACTTGGGAACCCTTTTTTTTTCTCTCGGACCACTCTGCTCATCATCTTCCTTTGCCAAACTTTTCATGCCACTTGCCCTTGCTCCCGGTGTTCTTGAGCGGAGCGCCTCCGACGGGAGGATCGTGCACAAGCTGAAGCTCCACGGTTTCCTTGATGGTGGAAATGGCAGCCAGTTCGTGGTCCGATCCCTGCGGGGAGGGGCGTGAGGAGAGGACGATGACGGAGTTGGACGTGTTTTTCTGGCGGAGGGCGTAGGTCCTGTCGGGGGTCTTGAGGAGAGCCGAATCATCCGAGGACTCTAACGTGAGGCTTTTGACGGAGGGGAGAGAAGAACGATGAGATGAGATTTTGAGTCCATATACAACAATAACACAAGGGTCTGGTGGCGATTTGGATTGGGGGAGATTGGGACTGTGTTTTTGACTTACACGGGGGCATTTTTCGATTCGAGGAGGGATTGCACTTCAGGGGGGAGTTCGATGAGGCGATAGCCCTTGTCGTCTGGCGCGTGACGGAGAGGGATGCCCTCGGTCTGACTCGACATGTTGAGAAACGAAGAGAAAGAAGAAAAGAAGAAGAAGGGAAGGCAGATGGATCAAAGGGGGGGGGGGGGGGGGGGGGGCGTGTTGTGAATGTGGATGCGGATGCGGATGGGATATTTTGTTTGTTTGTTTGCAATCTTAAAGGGCTAATGACGTGTATGGTATGTCAATGCAAGGGATAAGGATAAGAGAGAGAAAAAGAAGCACAAAGAAGAGTGGATGAAATGGATAAAGCCGAAATAAGCATCTATGTAATACTATGAGATAGATAGATGATGGATAGACGTCATGGGTAGATAAACAGCGGGGTTCTCTTTTGTACACCCAGAAAAAAGCCACAGTGGGTTCCGTTTTTGTCTTTTTTTCTTTCCATGGGCGAGAGAGCAAGACAGGACAAGCTCTTCTTTTTTTTCTTTGCAAGGGAAGCTTCCATCTGCCCCTCAGTCAGACAGTTGTGTGTTGTTTACAGTGGGGTTCTGGGGGATGGATGTTTTGTGCCTAAAATAGGAACACTTTAGGTGAACCGTTGCTGGGGGACGCGTCCACTTGGGAAAGTCGCGACCGGACAGGGGGAGGGGTTGGGGGCGCTGTGAGCTAAGCTGTAGGTAGGCCTGGAGCTTGAGGTTCCCTATCGCCCTAGGTAGCCCTGGAGGTAGGCTAATTAATGGATGGTCCAGGTAGCTCAACGCACTGCACTGGGGCTGATGGGCGTTGATGGGTGACACAGTCAGCTTTCTAGGGCTCCCAGGGCTCTACCCATCTCTTTAGCGCATTTTCACAAAATGGAGGGCTCCAGTCTAGGGCCTTGTGTTTGTTTGTGTCGGCAACAACAAGCACTGGACCCAAGCTTCTTCAGAGAGGGAGGGGGTGCCCTGTCAGAGAGCACCAGAGCTTCTATTCTGGAAGCTGGAGAGTGAGGCAAAGCAGGGATGGGGGTTTTCCATCGAACCTAGCCCATGGTTACCAGCTGTGAGGTTTGAGTTACCCGCTGTGTTCCACTGTAGCTCAGTAAACAAATCCAATCCATCCATCCTTACCTCTCCAGGGCTCTCTCATCTCATCTCCTCCTCTCCCTCGTCATTGAAGAAGAAGAAGAGCCTTGGCTTTATTTACTTTACTTGCAAATTCATCCATGTCTTAATCTACTGATTCAGTCTCTGACTCTGACATTGAGGAGATTATCTTTTTTCCGTGGTACATCAAACCGAGTCTCTTTTTGTTTCTTTTGCATGTATTCGACTACTATTTACAAGTTTTGTTTTATTTTCTGCGGCTCAAGATAGGGCGTCATTCTGCATAACCAGGGCAGTTTTTGAAACAAGACGAAAAGAGGAAGAGAGAAAGAAAGAAAGAAAGAAAGAAGCTCAAACATTGATTTTCTCTCCCGCACGCCACACAAACAGGTGCCAGCCTAACAGAAGCCCTGGAGCCCTGGAGGAGACACACTCACTCACTCAAGACAGCGCTGGAGCGACTGCTGCACAGACCCACGCGATCCCGAACCCAATTGTTTACTTTCCTTCCTTCCATCTTACCTGGACAGACAGTGGACTTGTCGCAGCGACCCACACACCTCTTCTTTTCACTACTACCATCCACCCAGCCAGCCAATCCAAACCCATGCAGCGCCAGCTCTGCTCTCTCTGATGGCTGCTGGGGGTTTTGTTTTGTGACTCGATTTGAAACCCCATCCCTCCATCCATATCTGCATCATCTTTCCCTTCTGAACCACTTCTGTACAAAACAAGACCTGCACACTGCGGCCCGCCTTAGCCACCTCAGCTCTTTGTGTTTTTTTTTTCTTTCTTTCTTTGCCTTACCTCCTGCTTCCTGCTTCCTCCTTACCTCTCTTCCTTACTCTCCTTCTCCCCCTCCTAAAGCGCCAATTCCTACTCTCCTTTGGGCTGCTATGAGCGCGGCCTGTTGAACGACACAATGGTTCGTGTTACGGACGAGTTGGCGCTCTCGCCCGAGCATGTCAGTCTTTACCACGCCGCAGATCCCTTGTTGGGCCACCTTCCTGTCCTCATCTTCCACGGCCCCTCGACGACTGCCAACTACACACACAACAGCTCCCGAGTCCAGGTCCACGTCCTGTCCCCGGCCGGCTTCCAATCGTTCCCGCGCATCACCATATCGCCCAGCTCGCCCTTTTACAGCGTCGTCAACTACCTCCCCAGGGAGTTTCAGGGCGACGAGGTCTACCGCGGCCTCGCCTTTGGCCTCTACAGATACTTTACAGAATTACCCGACAATGTCAAGAATCATCTCAAGAATATCTATGCCCCAAGGGGGAAGCGACCGGGTAGCGCCCCCGCGCTTTTTGGCCCTGAGCACGCCGCCGACCTGGTCGAGACCATGGTCAAGAGCGAAAACACCACCGAGGTCATTGCAACACTAGACGAGGCACTGCAGACTCAGCACGTGAGCAACGTCGACATCGACTTTATTCTGCCTCCCGGCGCAATCGTGCCTCTCCAGTCCGCGGATCTCGAGGAGGTGCCAGACGACGAGGACGATATCCTCGACCCGACGCTGCGGCAATATGGAGGCTACACGCCCCTTGTCAAGCTGTTTGGCGAGCCGGTCTTTTTACCCACGAGCAAGCTCAGGCGCGCGCCTTCGAAACCAACACCGCTCAACAGGAACAAGAGCTTCACCAAGGACCAGAAAATTGAGCTACGGATGAAGCTTTGCGAGTTGGTCGACACCGAGGAGCGATACGTCATCAAGGTGCGCGAATTAGTCCAGACCGTTGCGAGCGATTTCCGAGATAGCGCGAAACGGCGACCTGCTGGCAGCTTGAGCCCCTCGGAGGAGGAATTAGAAAAATTGTTCCCCAAATCGGCGGACAGCATTTTACAAGTCAACTCTGCCTTTATGGAGGAGTTGCGGACAATCATGGACGAGACAGAGGACGAGGCCGCTCGGGATATGGACGTGCCTACAATCAATTTGATGGGCTCCAAGTCTGGGAGCTCAGGACGATTAAGGGACCCTCTTGGCGTATTGGCGATCGCGAGATTGTTCCTCGAGTGGTTTCCCAAATTCACAGAGTGTTACCAGGATTACATCAAGGCGAGCCAGCACTTCCCGACGCTGCTCAACTCTTTTCTCGATCAGCAGTCTAGTTTTAGACAGCGAGTCAACCAGACGGGCGAGCAGGCGATTCGCTCCATTTTGATTGAGCCCGTACAAAGATTGCCTCGATACAGTCTGCTCATTGATCAAATAGTCAATTCCCTCCCCATTACACATCCCGCTTTGCAGCCCATGCTCAAAGCGCGCGACATAATCACTAATATCTGCTCTATGGATGACCCCCTCCCAGACAAACCACACATCGCCAATCGACTTCGAAACATGATTGAATCGTGGCCCAGAGAGCTTGAGCCCCAAGGTCGCCTCATTCTCGCCGCCGATTTTATTGAGATTGGCTCGCCGTTCCAGGCATCACTTGACCATTCGGACGATGCTGGTATCTTCCTGCTATTCGCAGACTGTCTCATTATGCTGAGAAAGTCGGGGGAGATGACGGGGCGGGACTTGTTGCGAGAAATCGACAAGCCGTCTGCCGCTGAACTACTGATATCCATGACGAATGCCGCTGGCGGCCCTGCGCAATATGAGTTCATCTTCACTGGCTGGCACCATCTCGCCGATGTGCGCTTTACTGAGTCGTCGGATGGCCATTTGGTTTGGATGACATCTACACAGGAAATGAAGGGCGCACCTGGCGGCGAACACGGAGTCAGCAAATCTGCCACGTCTCGATGCTTCATGCTGCAAGAGTCCTACGAAGGCAGGGCCGCTAAATGGAGCGAAGACATCGCCAAAGCCAGAATTGAAGCCCGTTTTGCCGAGTATGAACGGGAGGATCCGTGCTGGACAATGCGATCCGTTCGTATGCTCGAGAACAATCTGGGACTCCACGCTGCAATGTTTCAAGAAGGAGCCGATCAGCTCATTGAAGGTCGACGAGAGCCTGCTCCTATCCGGGTTGTTGTCGATCATGAGAAGGGCACTAAGGGGGCGCCGGTGGGACATTACGGGGTTGAGATTGTGATTAACGTGTCGACCAACAACATGAGGCGGGTTTCGATACTTACAGCCGGGTTGAATGGCAAGCAGTTCCAAGATGATGTTGTCTTGGAAGACTTGCTGTCCACAATGTCGCGTCGAAGTGAGTATTAATAAACCACAGTGACTTTTTGCAGACATCTTGCTAACTCTTTCCTAGTCATGCAGCTTCTTAGCTCCCAGTTCAACGTGTCCAACCGGGTTATAACTGCTCCCATGGTCTCGTATTATTCCAAAACGCTGCGTGCTCTGAGCCTTTCTACTCGTGCTGAAAAGACGAGATCATTCTTAACAGCATCCCCAGTTAAGTTGCTTTCTAGCTTGTTTGCCAGCGGCTCCAACGTTAGCGACCCAGCTCTATCAGAGTCAAAGATTCAGCGCCAAGCGTCTCTTCACCGGGCGGATAGTCACCACTCGATGTATGGATCCATCAGGGGCAAGAGTGGCGACCGGAATGCACCAGATGAAACACCGCCAGAAAACCCTCTTGTGCGTCTGGAGCAGACCTTTACTGGATTTACCGCTGCACTTCAGTGTCGAAAGGGTTCCATCGTCGGCAGAGCGCTACTGAACAGGTCAATGGCCGATGAGCTCTCAGTCAACGACTTGTACAACAGGCTAATCGAAAACCCCTTTGATTTCGAGGTCGCCAACGACGTTGGAATAGAGGTTGTTTTCACGGCGTTTGAAAACTTTCTTCGCTTTGCCTGGGCGGAACAGATGGGTCCGGTAGTGACGATACAGTTGCTTGATACGTTGGAGGAGCGCTCAAACAAGCGAGTTCCTGGAGAATTCGCAGATTTTGTCAACTTCTTGTTCAAGGACCTTGCTCCTCAGAACCGCAGGGCCTTTACGTCTATCATCAAGCTACTGGCTGATCTTTTAGAAGGTTGTGGTAACGACAGCGACCGCGGTGCGTTGACGCTTGCGTTTGCGGAGCTGATGGTTGCTGATGGTTCCGCGGCAAAGTACATCAATTTGCTGGATCGCCTGGTCGATGATTGTGATAGAATATTTGGAGAGCCGTCACTAAATATCTCCGGGATTCCCATTGAATCGATTTATGCTACCATAAGGGGGAACAACAAGTTATATAACGGGTCGATGACGTCCAACACTTCGTCTCTGCGACGAAAGTTTGGCTTTGATATGCTCCTGAGACAAAATTCCAAAGAGGATCGATCATCAATGTGGCGTAGTCTAAGCAAACACCGGGGCGTTGGCGAGACAGCGAGCTTGTCGAGAGCCTCAACGAGGTCATTTGATGACAACAGTCTGCAGAAGAGGTTTAAACAGCGAAGGCCTGTATCGCGGGATAGGCCCCACGTGGCTAGTGCCTTCGAAGAGCCAATCCCTCGACCACCCAGCGCGCATCGCATGGAGTACCCTCTGGGTACGATTGGAGAACCGCCTCATGAGACGCAAACTCTTAGACCGCGGAGGAAGAGACGCAGCTCTTTATCAGATTTGAAGGATTTGGTGGAAGCTGTTACGATTGAGGATGAGGAGACCCAGCCTCTTCAGATTGCAACATCAGGCAAGGTCAATTCCAGTCCCAAGATAATACTACCCTCGAGGATACCAATCAGTCCGAATTCGTCTCAGATCTTCAAATTGCCACAACAGAAGGAGAACGTTGTTGTTATGGATCCGTTTGGTACCTGGCGAGGGGGAAACCCTACTAAACAACTTTTACCAGCAAGACGGGACTCAGCGTCCAGATTGCCCAGGCACTTAAAGACCTTGTCAACGTCCAACATCCCGACGCTAAAGCCCCCGCGACCAGGAACTTCTGGAAGTGATTCACATTCGCCAACTCGCCTGCCCGGCAGTCCAACTCGAACTCCAGCTCAGAAACTACGTCTACAATCACCGCAAAAGCTCCGAGAGCGACTCCAGATAGAGAAGAGGGCTCTGGGCGAAGCCGACGAGGCCTTGCAATCCGAGCTATCCAAGATTGGCGAGGAAATGGCGCGCGTTAACAGCGTAAATTTGTCTGATTCTCAGTCCGTTGATATGCGACGGCTGGTATCGTCAGTACACTCACTAGAGGACAAAATTCCCGCCATGATGCAGGATCTACACGAGAGACAGGATGATCTCCAGCAGGATGTGGAGATAACCCTTAGAACCTCGGATTCTAAGCTTAGAGCCATCGACCAACTACACAAAGAAGCCGTTGCGGAGAACGAATTACTATACGAACGATTCAACGGCGAGCTGTCCAAGATTGTCAAGGCACTCAAGGGCAAGGGGAGGGAAGATAAGGAGGAGCTGGTGGCTAGACTCAAGGCGCAAGGGGAAGAGATGGCGCGCATGAAGAAGGAAAACTTGCGCTTGAAGCGTGAGATGGTGAGCTTGAAGGCGGCACTGAGGGGGGCAGAATAAGTAATGCTGCCCCAGGTGGTGCTTGGATGGGCTGTTGGACGGTTAAAGGTTTATTTGGGAAGAGCATTGCAAGCATTAAGAGCGAGATGGGTGGCTGCATGGTGAACAATTGTTTTTAAGGGTTTATTGTTTTTTTGGCTTCTGGCTTTTTTTGTTTTTGAGCATTGTTTGGTTTATGGACTGGTATGGCTGTCTGTATACTACGCGAGGTTTCTGGGAAGGGCATGCGGTAGGAGTCTCGGGTAGGTATTCATCAGCCAAGGATTAGGTTGGTGGAAATTGGGAAATTATTGGGCAAAGGGGGAGGGGACAAGGCAGGCATGCAGGCAAGGGAACGGTGGATAATCTCCGTGTTTTAAGTTTCAGTTAGGGCAGAAGAGAAGGGGGTAGGCGACAGGTCGCCTTGAAGATGAAAAAGATGAACAGAAATACAAAGACATTTTAAAAAGTTCATGAGGATGAGGGTTTCTTGTTTGTGCTTGATGCAGTTGTCGTTGTTGTGTTGGCTACACCCGGGGAGTTGCCTTGTTCAACCCAGCATTCGAAGAAGAGGGGGTCGGCGCGGACGGAGCGGATGGGGGTGGTTGATGAGCCACCGAGGGAGGAGCCTTGGTTAGGTTTAGATTTTGTTGGTGGTTGGAGATCTGAGGGGGAGGGGATCCAAGGTTGGGGGTGCTGAATGGGTAGGAACCTGGTTAGCATATCAAAGTACCAAAAAACATATGTGTTTTACTCCTTATTTGTTCATGAGAAGAATTTGTGTTGGGCCCAAGACTTACCCCTATGGGAGCTTCAGCCTCGTCCCTCAACTCCAATGCCAGGGTAAAGGTACAACCATCTGGTAACGGCGGCATACCCTCTCCTGCGTACGCTATTCTCCTCAGCGCACCCCTAAGCGCCTCGTTCACATCTGTCCAATTCACGCCCCCTTCCCTATCTTCCCCTCCACCACCGCCGCCGGCTTCCCTCTCCAGGTCCTCCACTTCCTCTACCCCCGTGGCATAGTTGACGATCCTATCGCCCCTCTTCCCCCAAGCGGGGAAACTCTGGACGTCAAAGACCCAGCGCTCCATGACGGGGCAGTCCGGCGGTAAACCGTGGGCGACGAGGACGATGCGCCGCACGGCGCCTAGGTGGAGCTGTGCGGAGGCGGCGGATACGGCGTCGCGGATCCAGGCGCAGACGAGGGGGTGGCGGGACTGGTGGACGGGGAGGTTGTAGGCGCGGGCGGTGAGGAAGGAGGATTTGGGGTAGAGGTTGCGGTAGTAGAGGAGGGAGTGGAGGGCGATGGTGAGGAAGTCTGTGAAGGAGGTGAGGAGGGCGGAGGCTTGGGGGTGGGGGAGGGAGGGGCCGGCGGTGGACATGATTAAGGGAGGTGTTGGGCGGTATTGGATGGTTCTGGGCTGTGTTGGACTGTGTTGGACTGTATTGGGTGGTGTTTGCCAAGGGAGGTTTGAGGTTGAGATTGACGTGGAGGTCGAAGTTGAAGTTGAAGTTTGAGGTTAAAGGCCGTGATCATGAGGGTGGAGTCGCGTGGAGGGGAAGATGGGAGGTGGGAAGACGTGTTAAGTAGTAACGCGGTATCACGTGATGATGGTATGACACAAGTACTCTGTAGCTGTGGCTAAAATGTCGTCATGGCATGGAAGAAGCAGTTGTTTCTGCAATTTAGAGGGATGAAATAAAATTCTGTTCTACAATAGAACTACCATTTAGTTTGCTCTATTTACGTGTGTAATATTACGTATCTTTATATCGCCTACTTCTTATCATTAGGTGACCATGTGGTTTGTAATCTACCTACTTGGATAGCTTCTCGGTACCTCAGTAGGCCCGGCTAAAGCAGTTGCGTTGCTGCAGGAGCTCTTGGAGCTATTACCTACCTCACCGAGCAGAGACTACCCCACGTTTTTGGAGCTCAAGGCTGGAAGGCAACCCTCAGTATGACGCCACCTTGAATACCAGGCAATTACATACATACCTATCTTCTTAACCTTATCTCTACACATACCGACGACGTACAGCTTCGATACTGCAACCTCGCACGTTTTTCAACATCAAACATTACATGACCACCAAGTGACAGGTTCTTGTCACTACTACTATTCAAACTGGATATCTCAAACATCATATCGGCACCATCGTCCGCGATGACCATAGCGGCCGACTATCTTAAGCCGCCCGCCATATATCAGGGCATGGCCGACGCTCTGCCCGCCCATCCCAAAGGCGACGATAGCTCCGACCTGGCAAGTTCTTACGAGGCCATTGCTTTGCTCATTCACGCATTTCTCGTCCGTCTTGACTTTCGGCTCTATGGCTTTGACGAGGACAAACCTCTCCGTATGTATTAGCATCTCCCAACTCCCCTGCCCCATCAATCGTATCCTACAAGCATCTTTCCTTTTGACTGACAATCCTCCGCAGAGGAATGTGTAGCCCTGGCACCCCAACTCCCCCCACAGTGGAACTCGGGATTCGGCTCTCTGAGCTTTGCGTACAGGCACAAGCAGTCCTCGATGCGCTTCGTTTTCCGCGTTGATCGCATGGGCGCCAGGGTCGAGATCCGTGGCCTGGCTGTCGGGCACGACAAGATCTTTCGCATTGACGAGGCTACTAGGAATATTGTTAATGCGGATAAATTGCCCGTCAGGATTACCATGACGGAACATGGAGAGGATCGGACAGGTTTGGCTGAGAAACTCAGATGCGTCTTCAATTCAGATCGGGTGACTACTGGTAAGGCCTTGGTGTTTTTTCTGAGAGCTACTTGATGTTACAGACTAACAAGACAACAAGATCTCCTTGTCAATTTTCAAATGCAAATTCTTGAAAAACTCATCCCAAAGCTTCAAAAGGAAGGCTATGCCGAGCTCGGCCAACAAGAAACACCACCACCCAGACCACAGCGAAGTCCCATACCCCTAAATCCGAACCCCCCCAGCTACCCCGTGCCACCTCCCCAGCCCGTTCCACATGTGCCCTTGGCCTCTCCTCTCAACCCCTTCCCTGTGGGGGATATGCAACCTCCTGGGTTCGAGGATGAGTACGAGATTAACCGCCCACCCAGAGGGGGGAGTTTTCAAATGCCACCCACTCGACCTTATGGCATTGGCCACGATGACTTGAATCCAGCAGGGCTCGGCCCCCACGATCCCTTTCGAGGATCTTTCACAGGAGGCCAACCTCCCCGACCGGGTGGTTTTGCCGGTATGCATCCCACTTTTGACGACCCTCTATTTACTGGACAAGGACGGTTTGGCAATGATGGTCCATCGCCTCAAATGCCCTACAACCCTCAAGCGCCCCCAGGTGCTCGCTGGGATCCAGTCGGACCTGGTGGCAATCCCAGATTCCCCGGCCCAGGAAGCGGCAGAGGCAACAATCCTTACGGCGGGTTTGACGGAGGTGGTGATATAATTTGAACGTCACCTTGGCATTAGGAAAAGGATATTATTGATCGTGGAAGGAATACTTGTATAATTGGTGTATGATTAATGAAAACCAAATTGGCCCCATCCAATTATAGCAAAAATACTCAATCATCATCCTCACTTGTATAATTCGTAAGGGGAAATTCATCATAATTACAAGCCCTTATTACTCGTGACTACTCTTACGCACTGCAGTTGTCAAGGTATCCATCATCCGCACCCCCATCTCCCACGTAGAGATTAAGTAGAAAAAAAGCGATTTTTATCATCGTAAGGCTGTCATAAACGTCGTGCACTAATAGTCTTTTGTATCTTTATTTCCCCATCTTTCGCTTTTTCGGACCTCTCCCAGTGTGTTTTAATAATCACCAAAGCCTACCAAAATATTTCCTAATGTCATAAAGCTGCTCCCTGATGCCCTCCGGATTCGCCTGTTCTGCGGACATACATTTGCGGGCGCCGCAAAGCATCTCTACTGACCAGCGGCGTTAGCCACTTCATTGAGTTTCGCCTTTTCGTCTTCTGTGAGCATGTTGTACCAGTCCTGGAAGTTAGCAATGTTTTCCCGAGCGCAGCGAATGAAGAAGTCAGTCAAGTAGGCTTGTGTCTCGTCATCACGCTGTCGTTGACTACCATCCAGACCAAACGCCATGAGTTCGGCCTTGGTAGCTCCAAGGCTCAGGTCGAGAGTGTCATCGTCGTCTTCCCACCCTTCCTCGTTGTCATCATCGTCATCATCGAAGTTGGCGGTAGTGGCAACTGCAGAGGAAGCGGCGTTTGCGGCAGCTCGGACACCGGAGGCAGACAAGAGTTCCTCGATCAATACCTTGATAATTTTTAGTGTGGCAGGAATGATTGTGTACTGATCTGGGTCTAATGAGTTGGTATCTTGATTAGTTCCTTGCTCTTCTTGTATATAGTCTTGGTAGAATCGATCTAATAGAGAGCTTGTGTTGGGTGCAGTGTATGAGTCTTTAGACATACTCTTCTTTGCGCGCGATCGCGTCTTTATCATGCCATCATCCGCTGTCACAATGAGGTCACCCTTTACTGAAGTCTGTGACAATCGAGGATCGTTGAGCGAGTATAGGTTGGACAAGGCAATAACGCTATTCACATGTTAGCAGGCGAGGGACAAAAGGCGTCATCGTAGCTCCAACGCACTTTTGTCGGATCTCATCATAGCCAGCAAAGCTGACAGAATTCTCAAGCCACTTGGCAAGGACAACCTGGAGACCGCTCTCCCCGTTGATCTGGATCTGACTGAGGAATTCAACAACGTCGTGGGCGCCGGAAAGAGAAAGTCGAGCAAAGACAAGGATGAGAGACTGGATGAAGGCAGCGGCTTGTGCGGTCGCAAGTCGGTTGGCCACGGCCTGCAAAAGCTGCGGTAGGAAAGGTCCCAGGCGGTCCTGTCCAGCCTTCTCGACGAGTTCGGCGGCCAATCCTCCAACTTCAGAAGCCGAGTTATCTTCTATTGACGGGCCCAAGAGGCGGTCAATGATATGCAAGCAGACTTCCAGGCCGGATCGGCCGTTTCCATCTTGCCAGTTGAAAACCTGCTGGTGGTCATGTACTAAAATCCACTTGACAGCTTCAGAACCAGGTCGTAGAACTTCGCCTTCGGTCGACTCCATAAGGAGACGGTTCAGCTTGGGGAATGTAGCAGCTACAAACCCTTCCGGAAGAGGCCCCGAGCCGTTTTCAGCCAAGACAGCAAGCAGTTCAGTGGCAACCTTGTGATAATTAGACAATGCTCATATATAGACAAGAATAAAACAGCTTACTGTAACAAGTGGGTTGTCTTCTGTCAGGTTTGCCACATCAAAGGCGCCAGTCAACGTGGGGAGAATTCTGGCACAAAGGGCAGCAAACGAGGCAGAATCAGACAGACTGCTAACAATCTCTTCAAAGGCTTCAGATACAAGCATGGTAACCTGGAAATTGCTTGCTCCAAGTTTGGCGAGCAGGAACAAGAGATCGATAGATTGAATATCGCTAGAAAGCGCAATATTGGTGTCGAGAGTGATGGCTGCTCGCAGAGCTTCGCTCAGTGTGACGAGAAGCTCATCAGCATCCTCCATATCATCCTGGTCTTTACCATTCATGTAGGTCTGAATAGAGTTAATAATGGGGATTTGTCGGTCAGCAGTAACCTTGCCCGAATTAATCAAGCCTTCAATAGCTTTGATACAAGACACTTGGACGACCTCGGACTCCTCGTTGTTGATGGAGAGGATGATACGGTCTAGAAGATTTGGTGGAGGCTGGAATGAACGGCCAAGCATACCGGCAACGAGGTATCCGCGAGCACGCAACAGAGGCTCCTCAGATCTGTTAATAGCGAAGTCGACAAGTTCGAGGTAGGCATTGGCAACAACGTCGGCAATCGGCTTGTCCAAATCCTGGAAGTCACTAACAAGCATAACAAAGAGGTACAGAGCAGCTTCTTGACTTCTCCATGATGCACTATCGCCAGGGAAAAGGGTCTTGGTGTACCCAAACAGCCCATCAACCGTCTTCTCATTAAACCATTCACCCATCTTAATGAGCAGATCTCCGGCAGCGGTTCTGGCGGTATACTGGGCGGTGACGGAAGTCTCCTCGGCGAGGTATAGAGAACAGTCGAAATCCCATAAATCTTGCTCCTCTCTGGTCACTCGAGAATATGAAACAAGCATATTCATGATTTCAATCATCCATGGGACCTCGTGGCCAGAAACATGGGCCTGGAGTTGGCCATCAAGCTCGGCCTGGACAGGAGGTGCTCGGAAGCATTGGTTCAAGAAGTCAAGTTCTTCCAGGATAAGCAAGTCAAGAGTGTATGGGAGACTATCGGAATCCTCCAATCGAGATTGAGCTTCGTCCTTGATGTACAATTGTTCGTAAGCAGCCTTCATTAAGCTGAGCTCCTCCCACACAGCTGTGAAGAAAGTGGTGCTCTGTGGAAGAAGAAGGTTGGGGAAAACTCGTCGGATGCGGAGAAGAGTCTTGACAACCTGAAGCTTAAGAGCGATGATGCTATTCCAGCTCTCAGGCTGGCTACCCGCAACAGACTCCACATCTGGCAGGCGGCCCTTGAGGACGACAACGAAGAACGGATTCCACTCCTGCAAGAGCTCCTCTGCAAATGCTTTGACCTCCTTGGCGTGATCGTCCTTGACCATATTCATCAGATCGAAACAGCCTCGAAACACGGAGATGGCAAGGGCTCGCAGCATGGGCTTTCGGTTCTCGTTCAGGGCGACCTGGGTCAAGGCCTTGGCGATGTCCTGAGCCATGGAGAAGAACTGGTCCTCGCTCAGGCTCTCGTCGACCAAGTCGCCAAGGACTCGAAGAGCTCCGTGAAGCTGAGCATCGCTACCAGTCGGAATAATACTCAAGACGGTAGGTAGAAGATCAGGCCACTGCTCAGGGAAGTCGTGGATAGCGACTTTGCCGACAGCATAACTAGGAACTCATCTGTCAGCCCAACATGGACGGCAGGATAATCAAATAGCAAGGCATGGGCATCAATTAAATCCTACCTGGCAGCAATTTTCACCTTTCGATCCTCTTCGGGGCTTAAAGCTACCTCTAGCAAGGTTTGCTTCAGGCGGGCCCTGGCTTCATCGGAGATGGGAATCTGGGGCTCACTCTCGAGCTCCTCAACAGACCAATTCTTTTCGATGAAGATGCGAAGAGTGCTCAAGGCCGATTGACGGATGCCAGTATCAATCGAAGTATGGGCAGCGATGTTGGCGAGGGAGACGGGAAAGGCAGGATTGGATTGAGCCCGCTTGATCTCGATCTCGGCTTGTTGGCGGGGTGCCTGCTCGGACAGCTGCGTGTTGGCGAGGAGCTGCACGAGCTGGTCCTCCATTGTGGGCGTTCTGCTTCTGCTATAGGACTAGCAAGAGAGAAGATGAAATTCAATACTAAAATAGAAAAACAAGTCCTTTCTCCAGCAGTGCGCGCCCAAAAATCGAATGGTCTGCAGCAGAAAAGGCTTTTTGCCAAGGGGGGGGGATGAACGCAAGGAGGGGAGGGATGGTGGGGGATGAAAACAAAAAAAGAGTGGGTCGGTCTTCTTCCTTCCTTACAACGCGTTTGGTGGTTTTTTAGTGGAGGTTAGAGGTTTATAGAGGGAAGCGGTGATGTAGTAATGCCTCAATATGGTGACTAATCTCGTTGATTGCATCACTTGCTCGGTTAGCTTTAGCGCGGGGCAGCACTGTGCATCAGGTATGTAGGGTAAGGTAAATGCAGTCACAATTCAAATAACTATTTGTAGGCCTAATAAGCAAAGCAATGGATACTCAAAAGCCAAGCGGAATATGCCAATTAGTTCCATCTCGCATTTAGTATCATGATCGATCTCTATAGGCAGGCTCAGGGTCTATAGAAGTGTGGGTCATCGACTGTGCATAAGGTATCTACGTACCTACAAGTAGTACATACCTACAGACCTGCAGATTCACATTCGAATCCACGGGGTACACACGATTCTCAACACTCATAGATGTACCTGTCGTCATGATGACAGCCTGAGGCTACCTTTCTTCCTCATCCATTGCCATCCATTGTTTCAAAGGCATGAGTACCTAGGGAGGACGGCTTACTGTGCCATATTACTACTCCTGAGACATTATGGCTGAAATTTCAGAATGTCTCTGAATCGACAGCCCGCCCTGCATGCTGCTCTACACATTTTCTTGTTACCGAATGAATAGGTAATGCATGCATGTTCCAGGATCTTTCTTCCTGTCTTCTTGGTCAGGTACTGTAGATTTTTGTTCTGCACATGTTTGGTGTATGGTCGGCTTTTCCCTGCCAATCACTTCCCCTTATCTTCCTGATCGATAACCTGATAAGAGTTGGACAAACCGTAGACAGCGTCAAATTTTTATTCAGATTACGCACAATCCCTCTTATTCAACCCATGTTTCAGCAAGATTTCCTTGACTCGATCACATCAAGTAATCACATCGCTGAGCATGAGAACGGCGGAGACATCCCCACCCATAAACCCTGTGAAGCTGCCAGGACCCCTGCTAATCCCACTGTCAAGGACTCAAGGCCATCATCAACATCCATGACCACCACTTATCATTGGCTCTGTAAATTCCGGCATATCGCTGTTATCGTTGTCCAATAGCAGACCCGACATCTTGGGCCTATTCGGCACGCAAAAAATCCTTTATCGTTGGATGCGGAGTGGAGTGGAGTGGAGTGGAGTGGGTTCTGGGCTTGTGACTGACAGGAAGGGCGAACGCCGTGATGGTTCCCGTGGCCCCCATCCGCTACTCCTGGCAGAGGCAGGCTAGGTCTTATTAGGCGGTATTAGTATGCCATTCCAAATCGGCATGTCGGTTTTGCGCCACATTTTGCTTGCTTTATCTCCATCTCACCCTGTCTCAATGGTGCTTCTGATAGCGTTGCAACATGAGCCCGGGCAGGGAAACAGTACTAAAAGCAATGTCTCGCCCGGGTCTTCTCCTGTTCCTGATCTCGAGTCTGCTGTCGGACGCACACGGTAGCACGCGCTTCATCGATGTACGGCTCTGGACCAACGAAGATGCAAGACAAGCGGCCCGTCCAATAAACTGCGGATGATCTTCATTGCCAACATTGGCAAACCAACATCTGCAACTCACCATTCGACGTCATTGCTGCGCAGATCCTCCTTATCAGAAGCAGCGAGTATATCTGGTCGTGGCGCGTCCTTCTTCTCCATCGACCTGGCCATTTTTCTCTCCATTATAAACCAAAATGGCGAGCAGGAGGAGCTTCAGGTACTGGGCGGACAAGGTGGCCATCGAGCCCACCGAACCGGGCTTGTCGTCGACCCAAATGATGGTACGAAGGCTCTTTTCCTCTGTCATGGATCTGCGGTAGCGGATACGCTCTCTCCCACTGCTTCGAAAACAATATCGGCTCCCTAGTGTCTCTAACACTTCCCACAGCTTGTCAATCATGATCTCATTCCTGTCGAAAGAGAACGCCGACAATGGGGTACATGGAACTTTGTCGCCTTTTGGATCGCAGACTCGTTCAACATCAACACATGGATGATATCCTCTTCCATGATCATAAATGGCCTATCATGGTGGCAGGCTTGGATTTGTGTCTGGCTCGGTTACGTTATATCCGCCAGCTTCATTGTAACCACGGGTCGAATCGGTGCTACGTACCATATTGGGTTTCCCATCATTAGTCGTTCCTCCTTTGGTATTTGGGGTAGTCTCTGGCCCATCTTCAACCGAGCTGCTATGGGTGAGTGATTGTATAATCATATGACGAGTTCCACCCAAGGAGATGATTTCTAACACATTGCCTTCCTCGCATATTAGCTTGCATTTGGTATGGAACCCAGGCTTATCTCGGTGGCCATTGTGTGTACCTCATGATCCGTGCTATCTGGAAGTCATGGGATAGCACCAAAATGCCTGGGAATTTTGGCACCGACGCTACCAATATCCCCATGTATGTTTCCTTCATCATCTTCTGGATTATGTCTCTTCCGGCTTTGTGGTTTCCCGTCCAGAAGATTCGCCATTTGTTCACTGCCAAGGCATACTTTGTGCCTCTTGCGGGCGTCGCTTTTCTCGTCTGGGCTGCTGTTCGAGCTGGAGGCGTTGGCCCCATTATAAAGCAGCCTGGTAAACTCCATGGTAGCAAGTTAGCCTGGGAGATGGTCAATGGAGTCATGTCCTCCATTGCTAACTTTTCAACCCTGGTGATCAATGACAGCGACTTTACCCGTTTTGCGCGCAAACCTAGAGATGCCTTCTGGTCACAGCTCATCGCGATTCCCATTTCATTTGCCATCACTTCCTTTATCGGCATTATTGTCTCCTCGTCTTCCACCATCATCTATAAGGAGCCTATCTGGGATCCTCTTATTCTTTTGGGGCGATTTATCGACGATGGTGGCTCTGCCCAACGATTTGGTGTGTTCATAATCGCCTTCGCCTTTGCTGTTGCTCAGCTGGGTACAAATATTGCGGCCAACTCGGTCTCTGCAGGAAGCGACCTTACTGCACTTATGCCTCGATACGTCAACATCCGTCGCGGATCTTACATCTGTGCCATCATCGGATTGGCCATGTGCCCATATAACCTGTTGAGCAGTTCCAACAAGTTTACAACATACCTGTCTGCATATAGCGTCTTTCTCAGCTCCATCGCAGGCGTCATGGTGGCTGATTACTACATCGTCCGGAGGGGCTACTTGAACATTAAAGATCTCTATGACGGACGCAACACTGGACCGTATTACTACACATTTGGAATTAATTGGCGCGCTTACGTAGCATACGTTTCTGGTATCCTGATTAATGTTGTGGGCTTTGCTGGAGCCGTCGGAGCAAAGGTTCCTGCCGGCGCGACATACATTTACAACCTCAACTTCTTCTGCGGATTCATCGTTTCGTTTACTACATACTACGCTTTATGCAAGATAGCGCCTGTACCTGCGACGAGCGACCGATGGATGGAAGTTGGAGATTCTATTGATGAGGTACACATGGCTCACGATGGAAGTAGCCAGGATTACGATGAAGAGGAGAGGGTAACGACTGGGAAAGGCGACGTAAAGAATACGACGGCACATTTTTGATTCCATCCGTTGTAAGATAGATTGCAGCGTGTATTCATTTCATTTTCGTTATTTTCTTTCGAAACTTGCTTTAGTTGGACATATGTAAAGACAGTTGAGCGAGTGATAATTGTTGGAATGTTTCCCTGCCCTCTAGCATACATATAGAATAACGCCATGACAACATCTCAAGTCCTAGAGTATAAACTCCCCTTTAATAGATGGAGTGCTTAGACTTCTCCCTTGCATAACTGAGTTCGTAGTTCATCCAACTTGTAGCGAGGCTGATGGACATGCCAACCCAGAAACGCGTCCCGGAATCCCAGCCAGGATTGGCGGGCCAGGTCGGTATTCCACTTTGCTCGTTCAACTTCTGTGCAGGAGCTGTGAGTAGTAAGATATGCATGTTAGCTTAGATCAAACAGAGTGTTAAGTTGGGTGTCATGTAAGAGCCTACCTCTCGAATTGAACGAATGCTCGATCCAGAGCGAGTGTCGCATCACGGATAGATTCCATGGTTTCGCATAGCGTATCGCGAAATGACCATCCCTGAGCAGATTGGGTAGCATCTGCGCGGTTGAATCGAGATGGAGTATTGGCCTGTCGCTTTGAGATGGTTGCCAGGCCCATGTAATTGTATGCGTCGTTTTGCAGAATCTCCTTTGAGACGGAGAACAAGTCGTTGCCTAGGTTGAGAAAGACTTTGAGATTGGCCAGGCTCGTGATCCAGTACTCGTAGGGCACCTCTGTGTCCCGAGATGGTTTGAAGATGGGTGCTATCCAACCGCTCGAGGCCCCAGTCCACTCGCGGAAGATGGAGGCGAAGCCATCGGGGCAGCAGCCGTTTGTTTTCTTTCCGGCTGGGATCAGGGAGTAGTGAGGGGGAAGCGCCGCCGAGAAATGGTTCTCTGTGGGCTGGGCCTCGACCCAGAGGACGACGTCGCTCGCAGCGAAGGCGCCAATTCTGGGATCCATGGCGCCGTAATGCTCGACCAGGTCTTTGACAACGTCGGCGAACATGTTTTGCCACTGTCCTTGAACTTTCTGTCCCCTCAAAATGTCGTACAAGAAGTAGTTGAGGCTTCTGCCACTGGTGCCAGTTTGCCCATCATCTCCGCTGAGAACCGCCACGGTGAGCTTGGCAACGTGGAGCCTGGTGTCAAGTTCGGCGAGCGGATAGTACCACTCCGTAAGAGAGACACTGGTTTCGAGTATGGTCTCGATGACTGACAGTTTGCATCCGGGAATGGTCTTGACATTGGCCTCGGCCCATGCCCACAGCTGGTCGCGGAGTTCACGGTCGGGCAGCCTCTGGGGATGCTGATAATTGATGGACCTGAGGAACTCTAGCAAGACAATGTCCAAGGCTTTGGCCACTGCAATCTTCTCCTCAGTTGTAAGGTGCGTCACATCGACAAATGACAAGATGTCAAACTGTTTCTGCGACAACAGGGCTGTAAAGTCACCTGCCGGAACCGCTGGTGCGGTGCGTGTAACAGTCATGGTACCGTGTAAGCGCGAGAGGAGCAAGTTTAAGAGAAATTTGGTAGTAGTGATCTGGTTCAAGTGTTGAAGATGAATCTCAGGCTGTGTGTTCCGTGATGATAGGATAGAAGAAGCAGGTAAATGAGCGGATGGGAGGCATAATATAAAGCCATTTTTGAATTCATCATGATATAGCAATAGGGAGATGAGTAATACTACGTAAGGAGGTGTGTGTGATGCTTTACATTTCACATTCCTCCCCCCACTCACACCAGCATGAAGGCAACATGAGACTGCGAGGATGGTAGGTAACAAGCCATCTCAGTTTTGAATTTATTACCAAATAAGGGAAAAAATGAGCTGAAATCACACACTAAAGCTAGGCTTGACTTATGCTTCATCCCTCCGCATGACCTATAATTTCTATCTCGGGTCCTTTTACTTCGCCCTATTTGTCACATATTTACATGGAGCGTGTGGCTATGGGTGGTTCGAGTGGCATGTTGATGCCCTTAAATTCCCTCAAGGACCCGAATTTTGCCTCTCCACGTCGTTGAAGCGCTTAGAGCAATGGACTATTACTGGTTTGCAGGGAGGCAGGTGGGTTCGGTGAGGAATCCAATATCCATCCCCCCACCACCCTCCGCGATCGATATGTAGGGTAGTTAAGGGGGCGAATCAACACCGAAACGTTGAATATGACAGATGGATTTGTGTCAATTGCTTATCTCGCTCTTCTATATTTCTCAGGAATGTTGGTACGAAGCCATCAGTCAAGATCTAAACGGCTTCCTTAGAAGAGAAGAGTAGGAGGTGACTTTGAGATTGAGTCTATAGATCACTTGATGACTATATGCTAGCCATGTGCTTGGCCTAATACCGTTTGAGAAATAGTGATATTATCGTGTTGAGACCGGGAATTAGCATGACTTTCTGACCCTTCAGTCGGCCGTTTTCTTTGCATAGCGTACCTTATCTTGCATCTTCTTTTACCACTAGAATCGCCCCTCGGTCGTAGGGATGAGCCTCCAATGTCATCATATGGTCAAGCGCCCACGACTGAACCTTTGTCTCGGTGTAATGGGGAAATTATGCACAGATACCTAGATTTAATTCCTGTTAGCTTTGGGCTGTCGACACTTTCCCCACGTGTATGATCCAGTGCCTATTATGATTGATAATACCTTCGGCATAAAATTATGATTGCCCTTGGTATCATTGTCTTGGTATCATTGTCTTGGTTGCTCTGGAGGCATTGCTTTTCTTCCCCTCATTCCTTGGCAAGGAATTATTTCCCCTTTGTCACAACTGTAAGCTGCGTGGTGTGGAAGTAGATGCAAGCAGAGTTTCGATGGGCTTTCACATTTTCCACCGCGTTATCCTCAGGCAACCAAAAGACTTGCATCCTTAATTACATAAGGTTTGATATCGGTGCGGGTTTCTGGCAAGATTTCACGAAAGCTTGCATCTGGGGCTGTAGCCCCTCTATGAGCAGAACTTGGTGACGGCAACGGAATGTGGGCTTTAAACATCGTAATAGGACTGAGCATAGTTTCTGTACCAGCTAGGTTCAAGAGACAAAAGGAAGGGATTAAACAGTTGGAATGAACTAGATATGAATGTTTGCGTGTCTTGGTGCGGTATGAACTGCGCGGTGACGTTGCTATAATTTTTGGTCATGTGCTGCAGGTCGTTTTTGCCCTCCCAACACGAATTCCATTCAGTATTTGTCTAACTCTGGCTGATATGCGATAGCACTATTTCGATACTCAAAAACTTGGCCAAAATATTGATGGCAATGATCTTCTAAGTCTCAGTTACCGCATTGAGTTCAAGATGATCAAAAGTCTTCAGTCACGATTAAAGGAATTGTGTTATATATATATTTGGTTTTTGTGTACCATATAATTATTTAATGCTCGCAGATACTTTGAATAGATGGCTCATAACTATCTGCGACGATATTCCTCTCAGGGGCCATTTACTGAAAGATCGAGATGTGCAAGCGATTATTCGCCATTCGTATAATTCGTGAGAATCTAGAGCAGCTACCGACAACACCCCTCTTTAACCTCATCCCCCTCAGGTGGAGCATGACGACTTGTTATGCAGCTGAGACTTGAGAATCTTTATTGAAGGCTTCATTTTATTGTGTGCATGAAAAGCTTTTCGGTGCTATCCAGCGAATTTTCATCGCGTAAAACAGAAGGAATACTGATATTTCCACGTATTTGTCTGCGAGCAAAACCTTTTCAATACAAGATGTCCCTGAGAGTATGTTTCGGAAACTGAGTGATGCGCATTGATAATGTCATTTTGAGGAGAGCCAACAGACTGGGACAGATTCTAGCATCTTGTCATTTGGTGCAAAAGTAGAAACGGAAGCCTCGGGAACCCACTTCACAACGACGGCATAATTTGAAGGCGAGTAATTGCTGCGATGGATTAGAGGTCACTGAGGATAAATGGTAACGATTGTTGTAAGTAATCTGCAACCGTATAAGTCATCATGCGACCTCTATGCTGTCATGTATCTGACACGAAGACTTCTCGTATTGCTTACATATTTTATACGATAGTAGGGTCCCTTGACATACACAATCCACCAGTTGTTTTCCTACATCTTAGAGAATGTATGAGCTCGTATTCTTCGCTCTTTGTTTATCTGAAAGTATGGCTTGTTCGTAAGATTGAAGTCAATCCGTATAACTGGGGGACATATTGCCAATATGATTGCATGCTTCGAACCATTTTAAGATATCATCATGAGAAGAGTAAAGTATGCCATTTTCATGAATTGAAAGGTAAGTACGGAGTATAGTTATACGACTGCAGACTAGACGGACATCATTTGTCGGCATGACTGAGGATGTTACTGTTCCCTTGTGCTTGTCTGCTTATACCCGAAGAACGTTAAAATAAAGGAGTAGATACTAGATAGGGAGGTAGCTCCTCCCCAACCTCATTTGATAGTCTGCATTATGAAAGCCATTTGCGGGTAGCTATACCGTAATTACGACTGTACATATCCTTCCTCCGAGCGAATTGCTTTTGCTTCTTCGTATATGCACTCCTCGCCTATAGGGTATTTGAATGCAAATACAGAGATCTCGAGTCCTGACCCCAGCTGAACAATACCTTGCCACCACTAGTTGACCGACTTTGCATTCCAGTATAGGAGAACAGCATCTTCTCCCGTCATCATGATTGCTTTCCCTGCATACCGTCAAATCCTACATTTTCGTAAAGCCACCTCCTTTGCTTCGTTGACAAATTCAATCTTTGGTGTACCGACAGCCATCTCAGCCTCTGACTAAAGTCAGACCGACGCGATGTCGCACGCCCGTTTTTGAAGCCTCTGATCTCAGTAATCCGTGTAAACTGTGGTACAGGTGGTTCGCTTAATTTGAGGCCATGTTCATTATTATACAACTGTGCAGTCATCAACCTCGTGTGCTGTCAGCACGAGCCAACTACCGTTGGTAAATGCGGGCGCTATACCTTTATTACCCACCCTTGCCATGTGGTCAGCATCAGGAGAGAACGCCAAAAATACGATTAGCCAAGAAATGGATCCATGGGTAGGGCGAAAGGACTGCCGAGGATCCGGTTGGGAGGCGAAATTCCGTACATATACTCCGTAAACATTGATATATAAGGGATGGAGGATGCTGTCTAAGATGGAAGTCTCATCTCACAATACAACAGGCAAATCGATCCAATCTCAGACATCTTCTCATCAAATTCACTTACCTCTACATCTCAATCCTCTTCCAAAACCGTCTTTAGCTCAATATGAAGTCCTTTGCCGCCTCCGTCCTCGCCATCATTGCTTTGGCCTCCACTTCCACCGCAGCTCCCTCGGCTCGAGGTGTTCCTGGAAACGTAAGTGATTCATCTCTGTCTCTGATTGGCCACATCTACAGATATCCCGCTGTATATTGTCGAGGATAAAAAGCCGTGTATGCTAACTTATTGGTCCAGGTCTTGCTCTGCACTGGCTCCGGCTGGAATAACTGCGAGATCCACAACTATGACATTTCCCAGCCATTCGCCTGCGATCCTTTGCCCAGCCGCTTTGCTGGGCATTTGGGCTCCATTGGCCCTGATGCCGGCGCCATTTGCCGCATGTACGTATCGCATCCATCATGCCGAACTTCATGAACAGGTTGACTGACTTTATTACCCATATAGCTATAGCGATTCTAGCTGCGCCGAGAAATATAACACAGTCATTACCCAGACTCCTGGCATTGACAATCTCTACAGCTACAAGGGCAAGGATGTTGGCCATTCGGCTCAATACATCCGCTGCGGAGCATGCTCCAACTGCCAGTGAAGGGAGTTTGAGATGTCATTCACGGCACGAAGTTTATGAAAATTTTGAAGTCGCTTTCTAGAGGACCTTAGATACGAAAGGAAGCAATTCCACAGGAGACGGTGTTACTGTATCTAGATACGTAGTGTTGTACCCGTCAAGGATTTCTAGATGTAACGGAGTTTGGAATATTTAACACTTCTATGACAAGATTTACCTGCACATACCTATTTATACATGATCCTGTGCGATATTTATCTTGCTGAGCCCGACGTGATGATGCCATTGAAAGCCATTGAGAAATCTTGTGGTGCCCGAGGTTGCATTCGGCTGCGACCCTCAACTGCAGCTAACGCCACATGGATAACACTAGACCCTGCATGTATATCTGCCCAGGTGTTAATTAGATCCATACGATCGATGGAATGTCTCATTTAAATGCTCCGAGAATACCATGAACGGCACAGAGCCGTAAAATGATGGGTAGTTAGTGGATCCGATTAATTGATAGTCTCTGATGAAAGAAATGCACACGCCCATTTTCCCACCGAGGGGGCAGCGTAAACTATAGCTGCAGTTCTATAAGTACATTCTGAATTTATATTGACCTCAGTAGCTTCAGTTATTATCCATCTTCATCCTTTCAGTATCACTTCATGCATCCGTCCGACCATTGACGTGGTAAACCATCCATCAAACATTGCAGTGATGCGTCTAAACCATTTGCTAATCCCTCAACAATTCCACAAAGACTGTCCACTATCATTTCCGCTTCCTCCTTGGTGATGAGATGCGTGTTTGACAAAAGTTCAACTTGCAGGTGATCGCCCTTTGGAGCGGATAGAATGGACACGTTTCTCACGACCTGGTGTGGATTCTCAAAGTACTCGAGCTTTCTCGCATAGTCTACAAATTTGAATTCCTCCTCGTCATCAAAGTTGTGATGGGAGATTTCTGAATCGAATTGCGAACCGACTGGCCAATCGGTACAGTGCTCAATGATCTCTCGGAAGCCCAGTGAGTCTGCATCCCCCAGCGCAATGAACTGCTCCTGAAGTGCGACCAAGAGGTCCATGCAGGTGTGAGGCTCCGTGAGATTGGCTCGGACGGGAACAACGTTGGCACAGGGCCCTATTATCTCTTCAACTCCTATAAGCGCAGCATTGCGACCAGCGACGGTGCGACTGAACACCACATCGCGCTTGCCCGAGAGAAGTGCCAGTAGCACGGCCCAAGCGGAACAGAGGAGGGTGGCTGTGGTGACGTTGCCAGGAACGCTTGGCAGGAGTATCTGTGCCTTGGCATGGACAGGAGTAGGCAATAATGATCCGTGTGCTTCGTTTGGCTGGAACTTGGACAAGATGTTCGTAATGGATGAACCTTCCAGAAGCCCTTTCCAATATCTTGCTGAAATAGTGCGTTGGTGATGTGTATAGGCTAGATATTCTGAAAAAGATGGACATGATGTGAACGGCTTGTCGTGGTAGGCATCGACCAGTGATCGCACAATAAGTGGCATGGAAACACCATCATATTGGGCGTGTGAGATGCGAATCACTAGCCTGTCGCCCTGGGTCTCATGCCTGAGAAGAATGAGCTCAAACGGTGGCTCGTTGAGCAGTGACTGCTTCGTATTCCTGAAGCAAACATCTTGTAGTGACTGATCAAAACTTGAATTCACATGGTGAACCTGAACTGTCCTCTCAGACGGTCGAAGCACAACTTGCCAGAACTTGCCGGAGAGTCGTGGAAAACATGCCCGGAGAATGGCAAACTTCTCTAAGATCAGGGAATAGCTCCTCTCAAAGCGTGTAGTATCCAATCCAAGGCCAAGGTCGAGATAAAAGTACTTGTAGAACTGTGAGGGATAGGTTTCACCTTCGAGGAGATAATCCTTCTGAAAGTCAGTGACGGGTAAAACCCCCTCCACATCAATGGAATTAAAACTCATTCCCGAAGAATCGATCTCAGAAAGCAGCACCTCTTTCGCACTTGGGTCAACAAGAACCGCCGCGGTTAGATCGATTTCAGCTTGTGTGCGACTGAGGCCTGACTGGCGAGCCAGATCAGCCAGCCTGGGATGACGGAATACGTCTAGAACAGTGATCTCGACCCCAGTTTGTCGCGCTTCACTAACCAATCTCATTGCAATAATTGAATCGCCACCAAGATCAAAGAAGCTATCGCCTAGCCCAATCATATCTGGCTTGAGATCGAGCGCCTTGGCCCATATTGTTTGCATCTGCCGTTCTTCTGGGCCGAGTGCCTGTCGCTTGGATTCATCACCGGAAGTCTGGGATGCTGACAGCTGCTGCAATGAGAAAGAGCTTCCGATTTGGCGAAGAACCTTACGATCTGTCTTGCCAGAGATCATTCTAGGAATCTCATGTAATGAGAAGAAAGCTCTTGGGATCATGTAGCTTGGCAGATGTGCGGCCAGTTGGCCTATGACGTTGGCTTCAATATGTAGAATCTCCGCTGGAGAGGAATCGAGAGCTCTTGGCTCTGCGGTACTCCTATCAATTTGGATGAACACTGCGATTATTGGCTTCTCATTTTCTCCATGTGGTACAATAAGGTCTGCAATGACCTCTTTAGCTTGAGGGAGATTCTTTTGGACACACTGTTCGATTTCCCCGAGTTCTACTCGCTGTCCACGAATCTTGACCTGTTCATCCTTGCGTCCAATAAAGCTCAGACTGCCGTTTTCGTTATATCGGACTAGATCACCAGTCTTGTACAGTCTACCGGGCCGCCTTGGGATTCTCGGGACGTCTGAACAGCCTGGATCACCCTGTAATAGCCAATCCGGACCTGCGATGAAAGAAGCAGCAGTCCTTGCGGGATCATTGAGGTAGCCGCAGCCAACAAGTGGGCCTTCAAGTAACAGTTCGCCAATACATCCTGGCGAGAGTAGGGAATTGTGGTTGTCAGGGTCCACAATCCAGGTCACCTGGCCGGCCCCCGTTCCTATTCGAGTGACTTCTTCTATGGAAGCACTGTCGCAGTTGTAGATGCTGCCCGCTGTGCATTCCGATGGCCCGTAGCCGTTTATGATCCGGGTCTTCCCCCACCACAACTCGATATCAGTGGTGTGAACAGGCTCTCCTACCACGAGCAACACTTTGACTTCGGGAAGCATTTCCGGTTTGAGCAATTTGGCAACAGAGGGAGTTAGAGTAACAATGTCAGCATGGAATTTTGCTATGCTCTCTGCGAGTTTGTTTTTTCGGTCCTCGTCGCTTGGAATGCATAAGCAAGCTCCCGAAGCGAGAGCAAAAAAGATGGTGGAAAGCGATGCATCGAAGCTATACGATGCAAAGTCAAACACCCTTGAATCTGATGTAAACCCAAGCCTCTTTGTCTGATGGTGTAAAGCAGAGGCCAAGTTCTGATGTGATATCATCACACCCTTGGGAGTTCCAGAGCTACCTGAAGTAAAGACGGCATATACGACTGATGTAGGGCTGGCTTTGCGTTGGCAATCTGTCGGGTGGTCGTCTCTATCGTTTGAACTGAAGAAGCTGTAGTCAAGAGTAATTGTCTGTTCTGCTAAGCGCGATGCCAATGGATTGGTAGACACTGATGAAATTACCAGGCTTGCACCAACCTGTTGGACAACAGTGTGGAGACGCTTCTCAGGGAGCGATGGATCGAGTAATACAAAAGCTCCACCTGACTTCATCACAGCCAACATCGCAACCACAGTCCACATCGACTTGTCAAAACACAGTGGCACATAGACACCAGAGCCAACGCCAAAGTCAAGGACAAGTCGGCGTGCCAATTGTGCGGCAAGCCGATCCAGTTCTGCATAGGTAAGCTGGCCATCCCAGGCGCAAATAGCCAGGGCATCAGGCCGACTATGTATTTGTTCGGAAACAATGTCATGAACACATCGCTCAATGAGCACTGGAACAGTCTTGTTCCACTGCCATATGTCTTGCAGATCTTGTGGCGTAGCAATCTGTAGCTCACTTACTCGCTGTGTGGGAGTAGCATCACTGAGTTGGCGTACTGTGCAGTCAAGTCGTTCCAAGAGCTTTTGCACAATCCATTGCTCTACTACCCTTGAGTCGAAGCTTGCTATTGCCGTAATTCCGTCTTCGTTAAGCTGCAGCTCAAGGACAAGAGCATACGTGTTGAATGAATGGCTATGGTCCTGCCACTCCCCGAATAACGTCTCGGTTTCCTTGCTAGTTTGCTGTGGCTGAATAACAAGTAACGTTTGGAACATGCAGGCCTGCCGACAGTCTTGGGATATTTTACTAATTTGGTGCAAGCCTGTCTGCTCAAAGGGCATCATATCTGCTGCACTCTGCTGTACGGCTTGCAGGTATTCCACCGTCGCTTGATCTTTTGATAGCCTGATGCGCAGTGGAACGGTAGCAATCGTTGGGCCTGCCATCCCCTCAATGCCGTCGATAGGTGCGTTTCTCCCAGCGAGTATGACACCAAACACAATATCGTTTTCATGTGTTAGTTGGCCGACAACCAATGCCCATGCAGCATGGATCAGCGAGGATACTGTAACATTGGATGAGCGAATACTTGTAGGCCGAAACAGTTGATAAGAAATCTTTTTGTTGGCAACGGGTTCCTTGACCGATGGTGTTAGAGCTGGGTATGGCATAATATCATAGTCTGCCAAGATTGTTCGCCAGTAGTCTGTTGTTCTAGCATTATCCTGCTCGGCCAAGTATTTGATAAATCTCGTGAATGGTGATGGGGTCTTGATGGTATTACCCTGGTAGGTCTGATATACAGCGTCAAAGATCAAATCTAGTGACAAGCCATCATAGACTGCATGGTGTGCCGTAAATATAAATGATGTGTGGCCCGTGTTGCTGTCTCTGGCGAGGGCGAAACGCATAAGAGACTGACCCATCTCGATTAACTGGTTCCTATCCTCTTCAAGGTAATCATTTAGATCTTCCGTCTCAACCCACTGGATGTTTTCATCAAGAACGATTTGTAGGAAGCCGTGGGCATCGTCGTATACGATTCTTGTTCGCATAATCGCAAACTTTTCAATGACCACATTCCATGAATGGCAGAAGGCCTCTACATCAATGCCTGGAGACAATTGAAGTACATTTTGAACGACGTAATCACCAGGTGTCTTGGATGATAGAGACATAAGACCCTCCTGAAGCGGGGTGCATGGATAGATATCCTGAACGGTGGTCACGTCGAGTTGATACTGAACGCAGATTTGCTCGATCAACAAATCGATGTCGGGACAGTTTTGCAGAATAGAAAATGGCAGAATATCTTCTGAGCCACCCCCCTTGATTTGAACACCTTGTTGGGCTGTTTGATGTAGTGTAGGATAACGGAAGATGTCAGCGACTGCGAGCTGCATCCCAGCTTTCCGAGCGTCGCTTGCAACCCTCATTGCGGCAATAGAGTCGCCCCCAAGCTGGAAGAAGTTGTCGTCTAATCCAATGCTCGACGGTTCTAAGCCAAGTATCTGACTCCATATGCTTTGCAACTGTCGCTCGGCATGAGATTGCGGCTGCCGCTTGGGTCCTTGTTCAAGGGATTGAGCTTCGACTATCTGCTGAAAGGAAAAGGAGCCTCCACACTCGCGTAGTCGTTTTCGATCCATTTTCCCACTGGGAGTTGATGGTAAGAAGGGTATGGAAAAAAAGACTGTTGGCACCATGTACCCTGGCAACCGGGCAATGAGCTGATCTCTAACAGCACCGTCAATCGGGAGCACCCGACAAGTTGCTTCGAGGAGCTCTGTTATCTTGTCTCCTGCATGGCTGGTAATCTCGTTGTGCTCATCTTTTTGTTCAATGAAAGCCGCAACTATCGGTCTCGTCTTCTGTCCACTTGGTTTAATTACTTCTGCAACAACCTGGCCCGCTTCTGTTGACATGACTTGCTGTATGTGGCTCTCGATCTCTCCGAGTTCCACTCTTTGCCCATTGATCTTGACCTGCGTATCTTTACGCCCGATGTACGCAATGCTTCCATCCTCGTTATATCGAACCAAGTCTCCTGTTGCATAAAGCCTCCCCTGCCGTCCTGGGTGGTGTTGTGTCCCGCGTAGCAACCATGACGGAGCATTGATGAATACTGCAGCAGTTTTCTTAGCATTGCCTATATATCCACGACCAACAAGGGGTCCCTCAAGTAAAAGCTCGCCAATGCAACCAAGCGGTACCAATCGCTCATGGTTATCCGGGTCAACAATCCAGGGTACGTGTCCCACGCAGTGTCCGATTCCCGTAGCGTCTTCCGGACTGACTGCAGTGTCATTGATGGTAGCAGTAGCGGTACATTCAGCTGGTCCATAGACGTTCAAAACTTGGACCTTGCCCCACCAGGCCTGAATATCTTTTAAGTGCAACTTTTCGCCAGACAACATGACGATCCTAACTTCAGGAATCTTCTCGGGCGATAGGAACTGAGCAATCGTAGGCGTGAGTGAGAGGAGAGTCGGCCTAAGCTTAATTATGCTTTCTACGAGGTCGTTTTTCCGATCTTCTTCGCTGGGAATACACACACACCCTCCCGAGGCCAGTGTGAATAACGGGTCTGTAACTGCACCGTCAAAGCTGTTGGATGTAACGTCAAAGATTCGAGCATCCGCAATGAATCCAAGGCGAGTGGCCTGAAGATGCCAGCCCGAAGAAAGATTGCGGTGTGTCATGACTGCACCCTTGGGAACTCCGGTGCTTCCAGACGTGAATATCACATACGAGGCAGATGATGGATTGACAACAGGTAACTGTCTATCTTCATAAAGCTGATCGTTCAAACCGGAAAAGAGGTTGGCATCAACTGCAACCACGTGGTCTACTAGTCTCGAACTGAGATCCTTGGTTGAGAAAGAAGACAAGATCAAAGGAGCTCGCAACTGTTGAGTAATAGAGAGAAGACGATGTTCTGTGAGATGGGGATCAAGAAGCATAATAGCGCCTCCAGCTTTGAGAACAGCCAGAACACCAACTGCAGTCCACTTTGACTTTTCGAAACAAAGAGGCACGTAAACATCTGACCCGACGCCAAGATCGACCAAGTGGTGTGCTAATTTTGTAGAAAGCTGGTCTAGCTCGCCGTATGTGACATCTCCGTCCCAAGCGCGGAGGGCGACGGTATTGGGCTGTTTCTCTGCCGTCCTAACAAATATGTCGTGAATGCATTCATCAAAGTGGGGTGGAACGATGCTGTTCCAACCCCATATCTTGTCAAGATGACTGTCTGCTAGCACAGAAATGTCTTTGATGAGTTTAGAAGGATTGGTGATTATGGCAGAGACCGCACCACTAACGCAGTCGGCAATGCGCAATGCTTCATCTTGCACGACGCTTTCAGAGCGAAAGTCTATTTCTATCTCAATGCGGTCATCACTATCGTCGCAAGTAAGACTGATATCATACTGTACAGAGTCAGTAAGCGGAATGAATGAAGCAATGATCTCGTCCGTTTTGCTTACCTCTGTTGGATCATGGCCGTCCAATAGCTTCACGTCGATTTCGTTCTCCTTGACATCACCCGCGCTCATGGTATTTTTATGAAAAGAAATAATACTGTTGAATAGTGCATGGGAATTGAGACCCAGAATTTGGTGGATCGTCGCCAGGGAAACATGTTGATAAGACAGACTGTCGAGATAGTCTCTTTGGGCTTGCCTTAATGTCTCGACAACAGACAATGGTTGATCGAGACGGACCCGGCATGGAAGCATACCGATCAAGGGGCCAAAAACCGTATTGATATCGTCGATTGGCACATCGCGACCCGATGATAGGTCGCCGAAGCAAGTGGTTGAAGTCCCAGTGTATTCTCGTAACACGAGTGCCCATGCGGTTCGCACCAGAGCTGGGACCGTTACCTCCCATTTCTTGCAAAAGTCTCGAATCTTTATTGTGTCCATGTTGGAAACTACAATTGGCTTGACGGCCAGGCCATCTTTCTGCTCTGGAATTGGGAAGATGCATGGCTTGACGTCAGACAACTGCTTCGTCCAGAACTCCAGCTCAGCGACTTCTGACTGCTCACTTAAATAGCCGATGAAGTTCTTGTATGAGCCTGCCTGGCGAAGTCGGCCGTGATTATGATAAGCCTCTTGAAGATCACGCCATAGAATAGCCTCGGAGAATGCATCTGTGATTGTATGGTTCATTTCTAGCAAAAGGTGTGCTCTTTGCTGGTCAATCTGGCGGATTGTCAAGTGGTGCTGTAAGGAGTGCCGTTGGTAGGTTGGGAGATGCTGTTTCTGTGTCTCTTGTGTAAGAGTTAGATCCTCCGGCAATAAACAAGATACACTGGGCAGTGGGTCCTTCAAGATGATGTGCATGGTTCTACGACTGCCGGGGAACTGATCACAGAAGACGGCTCTCAGAAGCGCATGTCTTCTGACTACAGCGCGCCAGGACTGTTGTAGTCTGGCTAGATCAAGTCTACCTTTGCTACTTTGAATCTCAAGCTCAATCCATGTCTGATAGCTACCCTCGTCTTTGGCCTGACTCATCAAGATACCTTCCTGCATTGGTGAGCAGGGGAAAATGTCCTCAATCTCATCGCTTCGGACACCTAGTCGATCAAGCCAAGCATCTTTGAACTCGCGAATGTCATCATACGAACTAAAGGCCAATGGAAAATCGCTAAGCGTCCAGTCTGGAGATTTGTTCTTCAGTTCAATCGCTATCTGGCTCAATACCAACTTGTAGGTCTCAATCCATTCAACAATCTTTGGCAAATGCTTCATATTTTTGTGCCAAGCAGCTGACCCAACGAGACATCCATTTTCCACTCGTAGCGCAAAGTCGAACAGGGAAAATCGTCGCATTCCAAGGGAAGAAGGCGGATCACAGTTGTCGGGTAGGCTGATGTTCCGAAAAAGAGCATCCTGGCGCTCTAGCTGCTGATAGACACCTTCGTAGTTGAAGATGATCTCAACGGGGAACTCTGAGGCGAATTGCTTTGCCTGGTCTGCGTCGGCAAATCGCGAAGTGAAATGAGACCATCCGTTTCGGGATAACTTGCGGAAACAGTCTTTTGTCCGACGAACTATGTCAATCATGCTGTCTGTACTGGTAGCAGAGACCTGTATGGGAAACATAGTTGTGAACCAGCCAACCGTCGCAGAAATATCGGTTCGACCATCCCAAACCTCACGACCATGGCCTTCAGAGAATATTGGCGGGGCAGGGCGATCAGTAAATACTTTTGCAAAGGAATAAAGAAGACCGGATATCAGAAGCTCAACGGGCCGTGTGTCAAAGGCGTTGTTACAGCTACTCAGGATAGCAGAGGTCGTTGCTTCGTCGACGCTGAAGTTGTAGATGGTGGCATCCCCCTGGAGATTGACACAGTTCTCCATTCCCCAATACGACAACAAGGCCGGTTGAGCTTCAACGGAGTGAGACTGCAAATTATCGGCAGCATATTTGGCTTGTAAGGCAACCCAAGTCGAAAATTCCATTGAGGGAGAGGTTGTAATCTTTCCAGTGACCAACAGGTTTTCCAACTCCTGTAGTAGCACACGCCAGGATACAAGGTCAACAACAAGATGATGTATCGAGATCAAGAGTCTCTGAGAGTCAGCATCATCAAATAAGACGCCGGCAACGAGTGGTCCAGTCTCGATATTTAGTGATTCACGGACATGGGCAATTATTGCAGAAGACTCGGGCCAGGCATTCGCCTTGACCTTCAAAGAAAAGGACCCCGAGACGTCGTCAGTGATGTGCCGATACCAGGAGCCCTTCCCATCTTGGCTAAAACGTGAACGCAGAATACCATGTCTGCGCACAATGTTCTCGAGTGCCGACATCATTGTTTCATGCCCAACTTGTTGGCGCAGCTCCAGACAGAAACACTGATCAAATGATGTGTTGGTCGGGTCAGGTTGCATAGAAAAGTACAAGTGTTGTATCGGACTCAGCTTCGTTGACCGTTCGCTGGTCGCGGAAAGTGATATCGTATCCGAAGCCAGTATCGAGGTTGATGACTCCAGATGTTTCGCGAGATTTCTGATCGTCTTTTTCTGAAGGATATCAGCAGTGGGGGCATGTATCGACGATGACCTCGCCGCTGCCGATACTTGCATGGCTGTAATTGAGTCGCCTCCGAGCTGTAAAAAACTATCGTCTATGCCAATGGATTCCGGATCAATGTTGAGTATCTGACCCCATATCTTCTGTATCTGCTGCTCCAGAGGCGATGTAGGTTCCTGTTTGGGCCCACGGCTTCCCGTCCGAGCATCTGCAAGCTGCTGAGCTGAGAACGTTCCTCCTATCTCTCGCAATCGCTTCCTATCTATTTTCCCTGTAGGTGTCATGGGGATTTCGCGCATAGAAAAGTAAGCCGTCGGTACCATATAGCTCGGCACATGCGCCTCCAGCTCGGCCTGGATGCTAGCATCAATGGAAAGCACAGAAGCCGCCATGGAATCGCCTGCTGTAGCTCCATCGGTGTTCAACCGGATAAACACAGCTAAAGAGTGACTGGAGCTATCGCCGTGCGGTACTATCACTTCGGCAACAACGTGAGCTGCCTCTGGCATGATCTGCTGAACATTGTGTTCCACCTCTCCGAGTTCTATGCGTTGTCCGCGAATTTTGACCTGCAAGTCTTTCCTCCCGATGTAGTTCAAGCTGCCCTCGTGATTATATTGGACCAAGTCGCCCGTCTTATATAAATACCCACGACGTCCAGGGAACTCCCTACCCGCACCTCGTGCTAACCACAAAGGGTCCTCGATGAAAACGTTGGTGGTTCTTTTCACGTCATTGAGATATCCCTGTCCGACTAGGGGGCCCTCCAGTAATAGTTCACCGATATGCCCTGGTGGCAGTAGACGGTGGTGGTTCTCCGGATCAACCACCCATGTTGTAAGACCAGCCCCCGTTCCAATGCAGACCTCTTCGGTGCGTGAGATGATATGAATTGTTGAAACGACAGTGCATTCAGCTGGCCCATATGTATTAAGGACTCTTACACCTCTGTCCAACCAAGGCTTCACATCACCGGGGTTGACCTTTTCGCCACCAATCATTAGTACCTCAAGGCTGGGAACTTGTTCGGGTGTCAAAAGTCGGCAAATAGAGGGCGTAAGATACACCGCATTGGCATTTAAAGACGTTATGCTCTCAGCTAGATTGTCCTTTCGGTCTTTTTCGCTGGGTGTGCAAATGCACCCCCCTGAAGCAAGCGCCTGTAATGGGCCGAGAATTGCAGCGTCAAAGCTATACGACGCAAAGTCAAACATCCTCGTTGCTTCACTTAAACCAAGACGAGGGCATTGATAATGGATTGCCGAAGAGAGGTTCTGGTGACTTATTACGGCGCCTTTCGGAATACCGGTACTACCCGATGTAAATACAACATAGGCAGAGGATGAGGGACTGACAACTGGCAGTTGACTCATTTCCCGACTATCCTGGGCGATGCTGGAGTCCAAGAAAATGACTTGCTTCGCAATCTCAACGCTAATATCCTTATTCAAGATGGAAGATACCACCACGTTGGCTTGTACTTGTTGGCACATACCCTGAAGTCGTGCCAATGGGACGGAGGCATCGAGCAACAGAAAGGCCCCACCTGCTTTCAACACGCCCATCATAGCAACAGTTGTCCACATGGACTTCTCAAAGCAGACAGGCACATAAGTGCCAGGTTTGACACCAAGCTCTACCAATTGGAACGCGAGTAATGTGGAAAATCGTTCCAACTCGCCATACGTCAAGCTACCGTCCCAGGCACATACAGCAACCTTATCGGTATGCTTTTGTGCCACATCGGAAATCATGTGATGAACAAGTTGTTCACTAATGGGTGGAGGGACAGTTTTGTTCCACCGCCATATCTCCTCTAGGTCCTTCTGCGTGGTAACGTCTAGATCCCTCACTGATCTGGTAGGGGATGCATCATTGAGCTGTTGCATAACATGCCCAAGACGTTCAATCAACCTCTGAACTTCTCGAGCCGAGATTGCCGTTGAATCAAACCTTGCCTTGGCGGTAATAACATCTTTTCCAAGTTCAAATTCGATACCAAGAGCATAAGTATTGAGTTGTTCTTGCGGGCCGTTATTCTGCCATGCCCCAAGAACATGCTCCAGCGGTTCATCTAGCGGCTGAACGACTAATAGTGTTTGGAACATGCAAGCTCTTTGGCATTCTGGAGAGATTTGAGCAATGCGACGAAGTCCGGTGTGTTCAAACGGAATCATCTCTATCATTTGTTGTTTCACTGCTTCCAGGTACTCGGAGACAGATTGGTTTGGTATCTTGACTCGCAATGGAATGGTTGCAATCGTTGGACCGATCATTTCATCAATCCCAGGAATAGGCGCATTCCTACCAGAGACTGTGATGCCGAATACAGCATCATCTACACTAGTTGCACGGCTGGCAACCAATGCCCACGCAGCGTAGATTAGAGTAGATGCCGGGATATTGGTGGTCTGGCTCTGGGGGTTCGAAAATTTGTGAGATACAAATACATCTACCGTCGGCTCACGAACATTTGCTGGTAGAACTGGAAAGGGTGTGTACTCGCCCCCAGATAGAATCTCTTGCCAGTAGCCCGACGCACTCGCATCGTCTTTATCCTTGATGTACCGAATAAAATCTCTAAATGGCCGTGCATTTTTGATGAGACCACCTTTGTAGATGGTGTAAACAGCCTTGAGTAAAAGCCACAGCGACCAACCGTCATATAGAGCATGGTGCAAGCTCCATACAAACCAGCGACATTTCCCTGATTCATCCGAGATCAGAGCGTATCGTGCAAGGGCATGACCCATCTCCATTGGACGGTGTTTATCCGACGCAAGATACTCCTCTAATACAGATGCCTTGAGCCACTTGATCTTCTCATCCATGACCATCTGAAAGAGGCCAATGGTGTTGTGCTGAACGACTCGCGTGCGCAATATGGGCATTTTTCTAGCCACTTCCTCCCAGGCTTGACAAAAGTCTGTGATGTCAACGTCTGGCGATAGCTCTAGTATGTTCTGGCTGATGTAATCTCCTGGAGTCTTGGTCGATAGAGCGAGCAGGCCCTCTTGGAGTGGTGTGCAAGGGTAAGCATCTTGTATGGCATGCAGATCCAGCTGGTACTGGGCAGAGACATCTTCAACAGCAGAGGTGACATTACAGCTACCTTCCAGGAGGTCAAAAGGTTGGAATTTCTGGTTGGTAACCGAGTTTCTCTCAAGACTGCGGGCGTAACCGGCAACACTTTCCAGCGTGGAATGGCGAAACATGTCGGCCACAGAGACTTCAATACCAATATTCCGAAGACCGCTCACTGCCTTGATAGCAGCCACTGAATCGCCGCCAAGCTGGAAAAACCCATCATCCAACCCTATTGCGGTTTTCTCTATACCTAGTATTCCGGCCCATACGCTCTGCATTTGCTCCTCGATTCGAGTTGTTGGTTGTCGCTTTGGGCCTTGCGTGGATATCTGTGCATCCAGAAGTTGTTTCATCGAGAACGTCCCGCCAATCTCCCGTATCCTTTTCCGGTTTATCTTTCCCGAGGTTGTCATCGGCATATCGTTGATGGAGAAGAAAGCCGTAGGCACCATGTAACTTGGCAAACATGCCACCAACTGACCCTTGACTTCAGTCCCGATATGAAGTATGTTTGCTATTATAGCAGAATCTAGATGCGCTGGCGCAGCAGAGCCGTCATCCATTTGGAGAAATGCTGCTACTACCAAACGCGACTTCTCTCCTTGTAGCCTAATAAGCTCTGCGACGATATGTTTGGCCCCGAGAACACATTGCTGGATGCAGTACTCGATCTCTCCCAATTCTACGCGTTGTCCACTAATCTTGACCTGTGCGTCCTTTCGACTAACAAAAGTTAAACTGCCGTCACCGTTATAATGGACTAGATCGCCAGTCTTGTAAAATCGTCCACTGCGCTGTAAACTCCCTGGAATACCTTGTCTTAACCACGCAGGATCACGTATAAAGGCCGCAGCAGTCTTCTCCGGGTCATCAAGGTAACCTTCCCCAACTAACGGTCCCTCAAGCAACAGCTCTCCAATGCAGCCCGGCGGAACTAAGCGGTCATGGTTTTCTGGATCAATGATCCAAGTTACATGGCCGATACCATACCCTATGCAAGCAGCGGCAGCTTCTGGGCTCGATGGAGCATGGTTGGCTGTACTGGTAGCCGTGCACTCGGCAGGTCCGTAGATGTTTAGGACCTTCACCTTATCCCACCATGGCTGGATGTCCCCGAGATGTGCCATCTCGCCGGACAGAGCCAAAGTCTTGACTTCAGGAACATGGTCGGGCTTAATAAACCGAGCCACGGTTGGAGTCAGATCTAAATAATTTGCACGCAGAGATACAACACTCTCGGTGAGTCTGTTGATCCGGTCGTGGTCGCTCGGCACGCATAAGCAGCCGCCCGAAAGGAAAGCGCATAATAAATCGTATATCGTGGTATCGAAGCTAGGGGATGAGAAGTCATAGATCCTCGTGTGCTGCGTAAAGCCAAGGGCTTCATGCTGATACTGGAAGGCCGAAGCGAAATTCCGGTGAGTGATGACGGCTCCCTTGGGGGTTCCGGTGCTCCCCGATGTGAACACGGCATAGAGAGCCGATGATGGGCTACATCGCGGAACGCAGAGTTTGTTGGAATCGGGAGTCGGTTCATCGAGCAACTCTCTTCCGACGGTTATTACTCGTGGCACTAGACGCGGGCTTATGGTATTGAATGAAGCTGGTGAGATTATTATCACAGTCGCCTTAACTTTGGCGACCATGTCCCGCAGGCGCTGTTCAGGCAGCGAAGGATCCAACAGAAGAAATGCTCCAGACGCTTTAAGAACACCAAGTATAGCAACACTGGTCCACATTGATTTCTCGAAATACAGGGGCACAAATACACCTGGACCTATCCCCACGCTGACAAGCTTGGAAGCTACCTTGGTAGCCAGCCTGTCCAACTCACCATATGTGAGCTCACCATCCCAGGCACAAACAGCCTGCATGTCGGGTTGGCTCTGTGCTCGCTCGGCGATCATCTCATGGACGAGACGTTCGACAGGTTGTGGCACAGTACGATTCCATTTCCAGATCTCCTGTAAATCGTGATTTGTGAGGAGTCCAATCTCGGATAGTGGCTTATTGAGGTCGGTATCAAACTGAGCCATGACGAACTCGAGTCTCTCCAACATCTTCTGAGTCATCCAGGGCTTTATTACCCTTGAATCAAAGCTTGCGGTCGCGTGGATTCTGCGGGTGTTCATTCGCACCCGCAACACAAGGGTATATGGACTCTTTTTTCCGGCTTGGCCTCCATTTTGGGGGTGACCTGGTATTTGTCCCGTCTCGTCGTCGTCGTGCAAGCTAATATCCAGCAGCGTCTGGAATCTGCATGCTTGTTGGCAGTCAGGCGAAAGACTCGCAATCTCATGCAGCCCAATAGGCTCAACAGTCATTACATCTAGTACTTGTCGCTGTACCCGATGCAGATGCTCCGACACTGTCATGGGAGCAATGGCATGGCGTATGCGCATTGGAACCGTAGATAAGATTGGGGCAACCACATTGCCTCCCCCAGAGACAGTGACGCCAAACACCACATCATCGGAATTGGTCGTACGGCCAACCACCAGCGCCCATGCGGCGCAGATGACGCCAAGGGATGAGCTTCCCAAGAGAGGAATCTCATGCTGTATGAACCCATCAGTGACCGGATATGTGAGAGATGCCGGAAGCCTTGGAAAAGGAACCGCATCACAATCAGATAGAGCCGCACGCCAGAAGATTTCTGTTCCATCCTCCTTCATGGAACCCATTGCAGACACGTTGGGTACGGATCTTGACGAATGCAGATTTGCAAGAGGAAAGCTAAGAGGTGTTTAGGGAAGAAGACACCGCTACTTTAAAAAGCTTCTCTTATGAGCATTATCCATGACACAGTAATTGACGCCATGTGGAACAAGGTAACGTAATAATATCTGAGACACACGTCTTGATCTGCAAGTAAATAAATGCTGACGATTCCGACGCGGCGCAGCTAGCTGAGCTATGCATGCATGGTAGAAGCATAGCATGGTTGCAGCAGCAATACTAAGGAGCTTAGTTTTCATACACTCTGTACCGATGAGGCAATTCTCAATGGAGTCCTACAAGTAGTGTGCATACCTGTAGGCTATGGCCTATATCTATGTACGTGAGAGATCCACACCCAAAGCAGCGTGTCCCTTGCTTCGGGTTGCTGTAAAAAGCAATTAAGTTTCAGGCCCATTTGACGATCCAGGCCCTCTTAGTAGGCTGGGTGCTTCTCAGCCCCGAGCTTCCCAACCAATTGAGCCTACCTAGCTCTCTAGAACTCGTCTTCACCCATTGTTACTACCCGGAACACTCAGTCTTCCCAAACCTGACATCGATGGATATTATTTATTATTAGATTTATAGTGTTTGTATCGTATTGAGACTCGGCTCTGCCGGTTAGCTTGCGACAACCATAGGTAAATGATCTAATAGAGTCCCCCGCAAGGCCATGGTATTGGCCGAAAGATTGTGGTCGTGCTAGTTCTCGTATTTTACGAGCAAAATATAGCATGTCTTATTTAAAGAAGCCTAGGTAACCACCCTCAAACCATTGGACCCCATTAATCACGTAATACACAGTCATATCAGCAGGGAACAGCTGAACCAATCTCTGGAGTATGAATACTAAAGCCTGGGGTTCTGCATGTTGTAGGTCCTGCAGGTAGACTTCTCTGTCGATGAAGCTGAGATCGAGGAGACGACGGGCCTGAAGGGCTAGCAAGAGTTGCATTATGAGTGACCGCATCATGAGCTTTGGCCCTTCTGCTTGATCGCAGTGGAGGCCACAAAAGAAGTAGGCGACGACCTCACGCTCTCTGCGTGCGTTAACAATGTTGCCAATCAGGCTTAGGCAGACAATTGACATGGAGGATATGGTGTCGGTCGCGTGTTCCTCATCGTAGCCGTCGGCAAGGAACAGACCAGAGTATTCGCTCGCAAACCATTGGCGGAACAGGGGCGTCTGGAACAGCTCCTCTGCCACTGAGAGAGTCTGCTCCTTGAACCATGACTTTTCCATCATCACAATGTCCAGATCCTTATTTGGAGCAGAGATGGGAACCCGCAGAAGATCAAGCAGCACCCGAGATGACACCAGTGTTGCAGGTTTGGGGATTGGAGTTCGGGACCTCGAGATCTCTGCCGCAAAAGAAGCGGCCAGCCTGCCCCAGCGCTGCTCCGAGTCTGTTCTGTATTAGACAAAACCCCTCACCGGAAAGGTGTGCAATTTACCTTGCTCCATCTTTTTTTCTTGACTTCGCAAGAACTCGTTGGTAAAGTTCATGAGCTCTCGGCCCAATTCATCCTTTGCCCACTCCCTGAATTTCTCATCCCGCGCTCGTGACTCTTCATTGTAGATTTTCACGTTATCATCTAGCCGGGCGATTTTATCTTCTATGGAGGTTGTTTTCACATCAATTGCTGGGAGATAGCTGTCCACCGTCTCTCGAATGTGGGTGTTGATGACGATGCTACGCTTTGTGTCCGCACCAAGATGACGCAGCCGCGCTTGAGACTCGAGATGTAGTGAGTATCCATCGACTAATATTCCGTCTCGTAAGTTGTCATACAGCGCTGCGAACTCGGTGGCATGAAATTTGACGTTGTTGACCACGTGGTCGATGTGATCAAGAGATCGCTTGATTGGCTTTGGCTTCCTTGCAGTCTGGTCATTGCCTCTGGCTCGGTTTACAACTTTGCTAATTGCTGATATCCCCAAGAGCTTTGCTCAGTTAATGGTGAATAAGCGAGATGCCGGGGACGTACTCTTTGTTGAGATGTGTGGCTTCTCGATATTTTGGATGTTCTGGAGTAGGTACTGGATGATAACAGCAACTGCTTCCAGGACCGCTACATAAAGCTTCTGTATGCAGTCTCTAAGAGAGCTGTCCCAGTTGAATATCCTCCGCTTCGGACTGGCCCTGGTGACGGCGTCGATGACTTGGTCAATAGCTTCATGCACCCTCTCGCGATGTTCCACAGATCGCTTGGCCAGCTGTTTTCAACCCACTAAGCTTAAAATCAGCATCGCAGGGACGCTTCTGGTAGACTCACCTGTAAAATAACGACTATACCTACTCGTACAAAGTTGAGACCATACTCGTCAGGGATGAAGTCTAGCCACGGGTCGATGTTGTCCGCGTTCTCTCCAGTCTTACGCCACAGCTTGCGGAGATATCCAATACCACTTTCGTCCACGGTCTTATAACGGACCGTTGTTTCCTCTAGCTGACTGAATACATCTTCCCAGGTGCAGGTTCCGGCATTAAGGGTAAGAGTACTGTCTGTGAATGACCCCTGGAATTCATTGATGGCGGCTTGTAAATCTTTCAGGTCAACCTGCAGTTTAATGTCCGGTTTTCTAAGACAACTTTCTGTTAGATGTAATCAGATGATTCCAGTGCAAGCATAGCTTACCTGCGTTCGCGAGGGACAACAAATGTATCGCTTTTACTGTCATAATCTGCAGGCACTGAAAAGGCGCGGTGTAATTGAGGTGCCTCGAATTTGATGAACGAAACTCTTAGAGGCAGTTCCGGATTGTCCATCTCAGCCATATTCTCTTGAAATTGGGTAGAGCTTAATCATTCAAAAATTACTGAATGCGCACGATCTTCCTAGGGACATGACAATGGGCGACGAGCACAACGGTTGGGCTGCAATTGAAGCTCAACCAAGAGGATTAATCATGCCACTGCGTAATTGATCGACGCCCGAATGGTGTGCTAGGGCAGTTTAACTTCAACTGTCGTGCCGCTCATCTATTGTGTGAGGGGAAACGATTCTCACCGAAGGATGATAGGCATTCGTCAACGGGACGGTTCAGAGGGGAAATTGGGCTGCATTTGACTGATCACACGCAGGTTACGGGCAGCCATTATGTTTATTTTCGGTCAAACAATTCTGGGCCCGATCGATTTAGCCAATGAAGATTAATCACGGCACACATCAGACGTTTCCTCCTGAATCATGATTTGCTCAACTCACTTTCCGTTAATCTAAATATGTGCCCAAGAGGGTCTTATCTGACCCAAGCTGTATTGGTATGTATCAAACTGCGGCAATCATCACTTGGGCGCAGAATATTTTTGAACGACTACTCGCGGAGTCTTTGTGCGTGTCGCCTGCATTTATGAGGACTCCTGTCGTCTTTCATGGCCATCGCTCTCTAGTGTAGGCACCTAATCCTTCAAATAAGAATAACCTGGGCTCCAGGTTTGCGGCCGCTCTGAAATCTAATTTCTATGTAGGCCTTTTTGACAAATATATCGACTTTTGAAACTTGAACCCTTCAGCGCTTTGCTCGAGCACTCAAAATTATGTCAACTGTCGCAGTAGCCCTCCCACCGGCATCCCAGTCGGAATTACCGGTCGACGCCAAAGGCACGGGAGAAACAATAACGGTGGTTGATATCGCTTTCTCTGACATCTCGCAACGGCAATCAGACATTGAGCCACCTGATATATCATCAGATGAAGCAGGCGTGATAGTTGCGGCAAATGACAAGGCTGCTGAAGACGCTCTCAAGGCAAGTCCTTGGTCTACTTTGCATGAAATTAAATGCTAACAGACTGAAAGAACGATGATGAGCAGATAGTGGACGAGGATGAAGCCGATAATTTACAAGATGCTGCATTCGAGCAATCAAAAGATTCAGACAGTATACCCGAGAGCGAAGGAAATGACGACAATGATTCTGTTACATCAGAGCCTATACGGGCACCCATGTATTTTGAGGACTTGATTCCCACAATCCGTGTCACAAATTTCCATCAGTTCAAAAATTTCTTCAGCCGGGAAGAAACGATGCCGACCATCCAAGTTTTATACGGCGGTGTCAGTCTGAAGGAGGCTTATGACAAAGAAAAAGCAAGACGGGCATCGGGACTCAAAGTCGGAGACGTTGAAGATCAGCAAATGCCAATCCAACCGGATTTGGATACGACTGTATTTCATCAAATTCGAATTCACTCTCCGATTATAATAAAACATCTTTATGGCGCAGCCGATATTGGGCCCCCGGCCCATTGGCTCTGGCACGTGCATACCCGACCCTTCAAGATCTTAATACATTTCCAGCCGCAGATGAAAGAAGCACTGCAACGACTGGAGATGAAATGGGGAAATGAACTGGATACGAATGGTTTGGCCTCCAACGAGACAAAGCATAAAATTCACGACTACAAAGGCGATGCTAGCAACTACGCTCTGGATAGCAAATTGTGCCCTCAGCCACTTACGGGTATATGTTAAATTCATGGAGGAAAAAGTGATGCCTCTATGCCAAATGTTTCAGCAGCCTGATGCGAAATACCACAAAGTGTTGTTTACCGATCTTTGGTACTTATTCCGGGAGGGTGACCTTGTATATTCTACCGCCCCTAACCAGGAGAAGCGATCAGTGCATTACGAACCTACAGCGAGCAACACAACACTGGCTTATCAGAGTTGCTGGAAGGTCTACTCGATCATTACGCCGAGAGTTTCAGGCGACCCGCATGATGCAGATGAGACTTCGATGAAAACAAAAGTTGCCGAAACGGCGACAGAAGCTGATGATGATGAGTACTCTGATGAGAACACGTTCAGGATTTGGTGCTACTACATCGATTATGATGGCAAGTTATATCGCCCGGTACGGTCTCAGTTCCAGATTCGAAAGTTTAATGGCGAGAGAGAAATCAGATCACTACCGCTGTATCCGATAAGATTTCTGCCCAACGAAGACGAATTCTTGTCTACTCAGGAGGCCAGTGGTGCGACTTTCAGAAAGTACATTGAGGGGAAACATCTTTACCATAGTGGTTGGACCTTGACTCGTACTCCGACAAGCGCAGCACTCGATGACATCGACAAGTATCCGGAACACATTGAGGGGGAAGCTATCGCAGACTTTGCTGAGGCGTATCGGACCATAACTTCATGGGAACCTGAATTTTGCAGCCCAGAACTTGGCCGGTTTGGAAAATGGGAGACCGAGTATAGTCTTATTGACGAACTTTTCTCATGTTGCTACTCGTCTCACCAGAGCCGTAAAAATGACGTCGCTATTTATTATGTTCAGTCTGATGATGTTGGCATCAGAAGGCGCAATAAAGCCATTGCCAGTGATGTCTTTCTTTCAGCGACAAGCAAAGGCAACGGCGGCTTATCTGGAGACTCTTATGCCCTCCTACCAAAGCGATTAATAGTGTTCTCATTTCCACAACGGAAATTTATTCATGCAAAGATCGACTATTTGAAGGCCATCGATCCAACACCTGAAATATTTGACAGGCTTAGCATCAATGCAAACCACAAACTACTGGTGCGGTCTCTAGTTCGAGAACACTTCAGAAAGAAGAAATGGCGTCACGACAGTCAAGATGTTCAGTACCAGGATCTCATCAGGGGAAAGGGAACAGGTCTTGTTTTCCTTCTCCATGGCGTACCGGGTGTTGGCAAGACAGCAACAGCCGAGGCGGTTGCCTTGGAAAACCGCAAACCACTCTTTGCAATCACTTGCGGAGACCTTGGATTTGAGCCGACTACAGTGGAGAAGAACCTTTCTCGCATATTCCGCCTTGCAAACTTGTGGGACTGTATTCTTCTCTTAGACGAAGCCGATATCTTCTTTACGAAAAGAACTCCCAACGACTTGCAGAGAAATGCATTAGTTGCAGGTATTTCAAGACCGCCCTTCTTAAACTTGAAGGTTATCTGCTAACAAATGGTGTTCTTGTACTAGTATTCCTTAGGATTCTCGAATATTACAACGGCATCCTCTTTCTCACCACCAATCGTGTTGGTATAATTGACGAAGCCTTCAAATCGCGCATTCACATGAGCCTCTACTATCCGCCCCTGAACCCCCGTCAGTACAGACATATTTTTGAGCTTAATATCAAGAGAGTCGAAGAGATTGAGGCCTTGAACGAGAGAAATGGAGAGCCCAGAGTAGTTATAGATACTGAAAGCATTCTCAGGTGGTCAAATGTACACTACGAAGGGACAGAAGAAGTTGGTCGTTGGAATAGATGACAGATCAAAAACGCTTTCCAAATTGCTGCTTCGCTCGTTCGCTATGACCTTGTTGATGGTGATGCTTCTAATGAGAGGCTAGTCATTAACAGTAGGCTTGGCCATCTTGACGCAGCGCAATTCAGTGTCGTTGCGAAGGCGACGGATGAATTCGATGGTTACATGGCCAATACGAAGAGGGGGACGGACGTTGAGCTTGCAAAGAAAGATAGTGTGAGGAATGATACACAGCCCTCACTCGGTAGGCAGAATATGCATTACCGTCATCCATCTCCCGGCCCTTACGGAGACCCATATCGAGGCCAGGGAGGTCGATCAGGACCTCCAAGATATCCAACCTCTCACGAAGGTTACCCCGAGCAATATAGTAATCACTACCCGTAAGAATCCAGGCGCCGGGCTCCTGAGGAGTATGATCAACCACCACTATCTCACGGCCATCGACATGAGTCAGGAATATCTTCAGGTTATGGATACCCTTCGTCTTCAGACAGCAGGAAGGTGGGGGAAGTTTCAGTAGGATATGAGAGAGATGTTCTTCCGGATGGCCCTGGGGGTGCATCACAATTCAGGCCAGACGAGAGGGGTTATACGCACGGGCGAGGACAGGTCCAGCGACCACGAGATGAGTACCCTTCCCCTGCTTCCGATGCCAAGTACGAGAGACATGGGGGTATGGAAGGTTGGCGAGAAGGCGGCTATGACAATCCTCGCATGGGCGGTATGCCTCAGCGTCAAAGATGAGGTTTAAGCCATTTAGGTAGCTGCATCAAATGCCATTGAAGGTTCAATATTCGAAACACCTATGCTGCAGTAATCTCTCATGTTCTCTAACGCGAGTGTTGGATGTTATGTGATGACCATACAAGAAAAAGACCATGTTATGCGATAACACAAGATTGAACTACATACAGCAAATTTATAAGTAATATCGTTACCAAAATTGGGAAGAAACAAATACCAGCAACCTGAGCTGTGCTTACTAGAAGGGGCCAGTAGTTGGCTGGCTATACATGGAGAATCGAGAATCATTACCCCTACCAACAGATCCGTAGCTGCCACCTTAATGCAACAAGTACTTTAAATTTCATCTAACCTCTTTTTGCATTCCAATTATCAAACCTTGACGAAGCTCATACCTTCATTACATCTATCCTTGAAGTATTCGCGATACGGATTCTTGCCCTTGAGATGATAGGGAAAACAGGTGCCTCTCCGAAGCACTCCAGTAGAATAAATTACATCCGCGACATCGAACAGCTGAATGACCAAAGTTTGTGGATTAAATTTGACAACCTTGGCGAAAAGTCTATCTCTCATTTGATAATACTGGTCTTCAATCTCGAGGATTCCCCCTCAATCGCAGCCTTGGCGGTATCGATCGATACCGTATGGGGTTTCATATAAATCGCAGCGGCATTTACCATGGGCTGCTCGCTGCTGTGTTCATTGTACAAAGCATACTCATTGTCGAATGATGAGCAATCCTTCGTGAGAATGACCCCATAGTGTTTCAATGGTCGGATTATGGCGTCTAGGCCTACGATGACAGTTTCGTTTTCCGTCAGAGTAATAGACAATCCGAACCGAGCCAGTCATTTAGTTTCCCCGCTTATCACTAGCCAAGGCATGTTTCTCGATGCAATCTTGCGTGGATGTTGTGTTTTGTAACCGTTTCCTATCTACTCAAGAGACTGTTTACGGGAAATACTAGGCAGCAGACTAACTGAGTGCACTGAGCTCTCCAAATCCCTAGCTCAATTCCTGTTTTTCTTATAATAAATGCAGATGGAGACGGAAGCTAGAAAAATCTGTTTCTGTGCAGAGGCCTGCATTAGCTGAATTGAAATGGACACCCGTTCCATTCTAACGAAGAATGTCTCAGGCCCCGTCATCACTAGCCAAGCCCACTCCACAGCTTAGACCCCCAAAAGCCAGAGCGCGAGAACTACTCAGCCGCTCATCCATAGAGCATCATTCTTCTTGTGGAGGTCTGACTCTGACTCTGACTCTGACTTGCGTGCACGATTCAGAGGTTCGGCCTCAAGGATGAACCATGATCCGTTGTGTATGGAAGGATTGAAGGAATACACCATTACGCGCGTCTTGTAGTCTACGCCCTATAGATGCACTGTCTGGTGCTACTTGCCACGTAGGTTGTACGTGCAGGCAAAATATCAGCTCATGGTCAGCAGCCAATACGCTCAGCTGGATTCGTAAACCCCCTCACCTGTCATCATAGACATACAAACATTCTACCAGTTTAACTCCCTATATGAACTACGTATCCGTGCGGGTAATGAACCTGTTTACTTTGTATCACGACTGTTAGCATCAGAGTGCAGCGCAATTACATTCGCACCATGACCACGAAACCCTCCAGCGCCCCATGGGCAGATGAGCCTTTCCATCTGATTGTTACGCCGTCAAAAAGCCTGGATGTGTGTTTTTTTTTCTTCCTTTTTTTTGCATTATTCAGATGGCTCAAATTCGAGTTCATCAAGTCCACCAGACAGCTAACATGGGGCTCAGCATTCGCTTGGCCATGTCCACTGTGCCTCTGAGATGGCACACGCCCACAATGCCATTATACGAGGCCTAAATTCCATCATCCAGCAGGCGCCCCACGTACCCATCGCGACGGACGCACAGTTCAAGGCAGAGGATGTCAAAGACTTTCTCTTCTACACGCACTCGTGGACTAAGATGGTCAATCACCACCATTGGGTGGAGGAATCGTTCGTCTTTCCCGAGATTGAGAAATTCAGCGGCAGGCCAGGGCTCATGGACGACCCAAAGCACCAGCACGAGCTGTTTCATGATGGGATGGGGAGGCTGCTCGCGTATGCATCGGCTACGAAGCCCGATGAGTATCGGTGGGAGGGGACCGGCGGCATGAAGGAGATAATCGACTCGTTTAGCAAGCCCTTAACAGACCACCTCTATGCTGAGATTGACATGTTCCTAGGTATGGGAGACGTGGACAGTACCGGGTTGAAAGAGACGTGGAGCCAGGTCGAGAAAGTTGCACAGCAAAGCGGCACTCTCGCCATGCTGGTAAGTTGTTTTTCTACACTGGGGCACCTACCCATCTACACTATGCCGGCAAGATACGGATCTAACGTGTTATGCATGATCAGTACGATTTATTCCCCACAGTGCTTGGCTGTGCCGACAAGACGTACGAGGGTGGTAATGAGTTCCCTCCCTTGCCTTGGATAATGCCCTACGTGGTCAAGTACTGGTTTGCCGCGGGCAATGGGGCCTGGAGGTTTAGTCCGTGTGACTTTTGGGGTCAGCCACGACCCCTGGTTTTTGGTCCGCCTTGATGGCGATGATCCATATGGTCGCATTGATGGACATGTTATTACTAGAAGTAGCATGTAGTAGGGGTAGTGGAGAGTGGGAGTAAGACAAGGGTAAGAGGCTATCTACGGTTCGATCTCCAGCTCAATGAGGTATCGGCGAGGCTGAGGTGAGGTTTGAGCGAATAGAATGAGAGTTTAGACACCAGGCTGCGGAGGATATCACTATCACAATGCAAATGCGGGAAACTTTATCATCACAGCGACTGGAATTTTGTATTGACATGACCATTGCATTCAAGAGACCACTATGAACTTCATTTTGTCTTGATCCATGAGCAAATTCGGGTATATATAGGACTCATCTATCCTCCCATCATTGTTCTTCTTCATCACTCAACTCAGAGCCATCAGAGCAGACAGTATCAACAGCAACTCGAGTCAAACCATCCAAAGCAATGTAGTTCACAAAGCAATCCATGGCCATTCTGGCCGTGGCGACGCCCACCTTTGCCACACCAGTTCCTGGTATTCTTGATCCCATTGCGTGCTGGTTTAATCCCATCGTCAACCCCTTGAAGACTTGCGCAGAAGCATCTCTATTCTGCTCTGTAAGATGATCCTGAGGTGTGCCCTCCCGAACAGTGCTAATTCTATATAGTCTGTCCTTCATATCTCGACGGTTACCAAATCGGAAGAGGTGACCGTGACGCACCCGATTACCACTACTGTGATCATCATAATTGGAACCCAAACCATCACTCCTATTGTTACTAGCTACACTACCATGTGAGCTATTCTTCCACGAACCCACCTTAGTGAGCGAACACTGACCCGAATATTCTCTCAAGCACCACTACCACCTACACCGGTGGCAAGAAAGACTCGGGAAAGCGTGGCTATTATCCTCCTCCTCCGCCGTACCCTACACCAGCTCTCCCCTGTGGAATTTCTTCAGTTGCTCCCTCTTCCCAGATCTCTGAGGCTTGCAGTTGGCTCAGTCTGCCTACTCCCACCACTACTGTTTGCAACACCGCGACGGTTATTCCTACTGTGATTGCTACTAGCTCTATTGTGGTCACCGTCACGGGAAGCCCATTGACTACATGTATTCGCCCTGAAATTTCTGACGCTTCATACTTCGCTTAGAACCGCACACCTGTTTATCAAGGCACAGAAAACACGGTTGCCGTTATTTCCAACGAAGACTATACGTAGCCCATAGTCGTCAACGGCGAGAAATTCAATTCCACGTACTTTGACTTGGCCCATCGCTTTTACATCTACACATCCTTGGGCGGCACATATACATTCAACATGTACGATGTGGACGACATATCCTATCTTTGGATCAGCAGCACGGCATACAGCGGCTAGGACCATGCCAATTACAACGCGACAGCAGCATTCTCCGACGCGGGGCAGGGATCGGCTAGCTATAGTACAAGCCTTCAAGGATGTGCGTACTACTAGGTGCGCATTCTCTTTGAAGAGGCCGGCGGCCCGTCGTCTTTCAAGTTCAACATGACGGGTCCAGATGGCACGGCGTTGGTAGGACCTGGGGTCCAGACTTCCCACGACATCCTCAAGTTCAGGTGCTCAGGTACTGGAGCGGCCCCCGACTTTCATCCCTTTGGACAGGAGACTTGAGAAACACGAATGCGTGGCATAACTTGGCATGCCCCCCCCCCCCCCCCGGGGGGGGTGGGGGGACCACCGGATCAAATCCCATACGAAATCGGCTATCTGCCATACTAACCAGTGCGGCGGAAACTCCCCTCCTTTGCTTGGTCAATGCAGAATTTAGATGAAGATTGAGATGGTATGAGAACAATGGAATGTACTTTAGTATTACCTTAGTTCTCAATAAATGTGGAGAGACAAAGGACTCTCTTACTCTTGCGAACAATGATCATCGTAAATATAGTGTAAACTCGGAAGCATGTCGGGTCGACCAGCTTGAGTGATGATTTGTAGGACTAACAACAAGAAGGCTTTTCACCCGTCATCAAACGCCGACGGATTCTTTATTATTCCCATCTTATTTTGCAAACCCACTCTCAGTACCAAGAATGACCTCGTTCCCTCCCCTCATCTTTAAATTTGATGTCTTGAAGAGTTTATTATAAAAGAGAGCGAGACTCCTTTGGCCTCATGAACCTCATACCCTACAAACGGGCACCTACAACATCGAGTCTGATACCCTTGCTCGCAAAAGCTGGAGCAGTAAGAAGAGACTCACGACTGGTCGCCACGTCTCTCTCCCATGACGTATCCACGAGCTCAAAGTTGTAGCGTTGAATAAGCGTACAGATAGTTAGTTGGATAACTTGAGTCGCAAATCTATCATCACCATCAAATCAGTCATGGGGATCATTAGCATTAAATTTCAGAGAATCGCCTACGTACTCCTTTCCGGGGCACACTCTCGCCCCCTTTCCAAACGCGACAAAGTACCGCTTCTCGTCAATGGGGTTGGTCTCATCAAGCCACCTCTCTGGACGGAATGAGAGTGGTTCGGGGAATACGTCTGTATTGAAGAGAAGATTGCGGTGGTTGACCGAAATGGACGTCTTATGCACAATTAGTAGTGTTCAAGTTGCCGCTTCAACGAGGTAAATCTTGAGGTATCTCACATTGGGTGGTATTTTCCAGTCTCCAAACTCCATGACCTCGTGGCAGATCAAGGGGAGGCGAGAACCCACAGGAAATGAAACACGGTAAATCTCCTTCATAAAAGCACGCTGTAACCTTAGTTTTAGCTAGAAAGCGGCGAGATGACATATCAATCAGACCTTGCTTACCAAGTATGGGAGGCTGTTTAGTGTCTTATAGCTCAGATGATCAGAAGGTTGAGGATTGGCCTCATCCAACTCCTTGCGTAGCATCTCGAGCACATGTGGGTTGGCATGCAGGTGATACATTGCCTGCATCATAGTACGGCCCGGGGTAAATGACGCCATAAACATTTCGACGCCCTCCTGTGATATTCTAGACGCCGTCTTCTCCGAGTCTGGCGCCCTGCTTCTCCTGATTACAGAAAATAGCGTCTCAGGCTGAGGTTTGTCGAATGAGACAGGCTCCTTCTCGGAAATCTGGTCAGGCAGACGCCCCTGCTTCGCGATGAACTGTTCTGCTGTATGCAGGATCAACTAGTTGGAAACGTTTAGCTACTCTCTCCTCCATTCACTCAAAGGAACCATACTGACGGCGTGAAGATCAAAGACTCTTGAAAAGTGTTTAGAGAGACTTCGAAGAATCGAGTGTGGGATTTTCCTAGCGCACTTCATCGCAGTCGGGAAGACTCTATAGAATGGCGAGCCCGTGACCAAGAGATCAACGGTTTCATTGCACCTCTGGGTCAAGGGGAGGTCATTGAGCAGCTCAAGATGAGTGCCGAACGCCCATGAGTAGAAGCCGTCAAAGCTTATGGCGGCAAAATAGGTTCGTAGGTCTGGCCGAGTATCCCTGTTGGCCCAAACAAGGTCACAGAGGCGCTCTACCTTCTTTCGTACCAATGCTTCGGTGGCCATCACATTAGCCGAAGCGAAGAATGGGTTATAGGCTACCCGCCTCTGGCGATGAAGGCCGTGGCCGACTGAACTAAAGGAGCCATTCGTAGTTCCAAGAATGGCCGAAAAGTTAGGGTGCCTGTCCCGCACCGCAGGCTGTGGAGCGTACAGCTTGTCGTGGAACTCGGCGTCATCAACGGAAATCTCATTGGGGGTAATGCGGATGATGGGTCCATACTGAGCATGCAGCTCTCTAATCTTTGGGGTAAACCGAGCACCTCCTTTATGGAAGAGCTCGTAGTAAACCTCGTACCAGTGGGTTGCCGCTGCGAGACGGGGTCCGGGGAACTTGGCCAGCGGGTGGAAGAAGAGTCTATAGACAATCACACCAGCGTATGTGAGAATGCCGCCGACGGCCGCAAAAATCCAAGCAGATGGCAAACCATCATTAGGACTGAGTCTGGCGTTCATGGTTGGAGATTAGCAGCTTGGAGTCTTGTTGATGGCGATATTTGTTAGCTTTGATGGAGAGATGAGTCGATTATAAGTACGTAGTGCCAAGTTCACCCAACCGGGATAGGTTCTTAATACTACCTAGTAGCCTATCTGCCCATGCCAAGGCAAATCCTCCACGGAAGGATTTGTTTATTTTGCTACGTTCCTTGCCCTATCACGGCTCTGTCGATCCAAGCCTAATCTGCCTTGTCAATCCTCTGGAGTTAATAGATTTGCTATCGACACGGTTGCAAATGCCGATGGATTACACCGCATAAATCCCTCCGTCCCAACCCGCCTCACAACCCACCTCATCTCACCGATGACATAACCTAGCTCGCAACTCGCAAGTCAAAAGTTGCCTTGTGATAGGTCTTGGAAATGGTATTGCGACCACGGTACGACCGCAAGTGGAGCGAGGAAAGTTCGCGCACTGTACGGAGTGGAATGAGAACAAGATGCAGGATCATTAAACAAGATGCAGGATCATTAAACAAAATGCAGGATCGTTAAACAAAATGCAGGATCTAAGGCAACTCGAAGCCTTTGCGCTGGGCTTTACCCTAAAAGGAATCTGGACACCTGAATGAACACTTCATGTGTCACACAGAGACATCCACGAGGCCCCCAAGCAGACGTATATAGCCCACGGGTGTACATACTTGGAGCAGGAATACTAATAAGAAAGGAACAGAGACCGTCTTTCAGGCAGACTGTTATTATATTCGAGCCTACTTCCACCAGCACATTGCACGACACAAACTACAAGAACTCTCACATCATGTCGTTGACAGCCGAACGCAAAGGAAACACGGAGACGCTGAATACAATCATCAGTCCGCGTGATGAGTTGCTTTCACGGCTCAAGGGCCAGATCGCCCATATCCCCAACTTGAAACCCATCTTTAATGGCTGGAAGGGGATCTCTGGTAAACATATTAGCCCATGGGTTGAATCGCTCAGAAAGACCGTCAACGTTCGACTTCAGGGGTAAGCACAGCGGCCAGAAATGCCTTTTTAGGCAGCTAGAGAAAAGTCCTCTAAATTTTTAATTAGTTTCAGTTTCAGCGAAAAGAAGAAAAGACTCCTCGAGGATTCAGACTTTGCATGGTTCGCGGGACTTTGGTGGCCAGATGCACCGTTGGAGCAGCTCGAGACTCTCGCCTATCTCGTCATTTGGCTCTTCACTTGGGACGATGAGATTGACGAACCAACCGGAGCCTACTGCGAGGACTTTTCCGGGGCACAGGCTTACCGGGAACGCACGCTGCGATTTGTAGGTGACTGTCTCGGCCTGCGGGCTGTCGAGGAGGAAAGCATCCAGCCCCAAAATACGATTATCCAGAGTTTTGACGTCATCGGGGCTGCGCTGCGCAACGCTTACGATGTGAGCCAGTGCCAGCGGTTCTATGATGAGATTGCTCGCTTCATGGCGGCTTCGGAACACGAACAGGTAGGTAGACTGATGGGGCACGTCTTCTCGCTGGAAGAATACTGGGCGTTCCGGCTGGGCACCAGCGCCGTGTACATTGGCACAGCCGCCAGTGAGTACTCGATCGCGTCACGCATTCCGACCGAGGTGATGCGTAGTCCGCCAATGCAGGCCTTGTGGGATGAAACCAATGTCATCATCTCGGTCAGCAACGATCTCCTGTCTCTGAGGAAAGAAGTGAACATCGGCTGCATCGATAACATCGTCCCGTTGACCTTTGCGTCAACTCACAATCTCAAGCAAGCCATATCCAAGTCTGTAGAGGCTTTGCGTATCTCGAGGAAACGCTTTGACGTGGCTGCGAATGCACTGCTGGCTCGCGACTACGACAACGACGAGACGCGAAATCAGGTGGAGAAGTTTATCCAAGTGCAGAGAAGCAACTGCGTTGGAAATCTTGTTTGGAGGTAAGATCCTGACAAACCCCTGTTGTGATGTAGGTGCTAAATTACCAATCTTTTTTGCAGTCTTGGAACGCTCAGATATAGCATGGGCGATCTGACTGACAAAGACGGAAGTCAAACGTTTGTGTTGTAGGTTTGCAGCATAACCCATGTCTTTTTAGTTATGTGTGGGTAGCAGCTCCGTTCATTTGACTCGATGCTCTCTTTGCTCTTGGTTCTAGATCTCAATGGGAAGCTCTTTATTGCAATGGCATGACTCTAGGTTAGACTTTGAGTTTTCAACAGAAGTGAATCCCCTGAACTATATAAATCTTCAGACCATTACAAACCTGACAATTCAACCCTTCGCATTATATGAATGAGATTTACCAGGAATGGTGTGCAGTGATGGCTCTTTGCCTCGACAAAATATAAGCAATTTTGTTGCCAGAAACAACCATATTAGGCTAGCATACATTAATATCTCTACCTTTCTGCGGACAAGTGAGTTTATTTAGTTATTAAATAAAGTCAATCTCATTCATAAGCATACGGTACACTTACATCTTACTCGGTGTGTTCCAATTTCTTTCACCTCTTCATAGCTCTAGGGTAGGCCGAAACGGCACGACTCAACTGGGACGCCCCAGCAACTTCAATAAAGGGGCATAGATTGACTGGCCTGCTATGAACGACATCCTTTTCCCAGATAACGTCAGTTTGTGACCCCCAGTCGCAACAATATGATTCATGTTGCCGTTTCTATTGTCAATGCCGATCATAATCATGCGCTTGTTGGATCGAATGCCGACTCAGACGCAACCCGATTCGTGGAAATGGAACTAGTCGACGCTTTGGTCAAATTGTTATGCTTCAACATGGCCAACACGCGTGGTGCTGTGGATGTCGAGGCTCCGGTTGCGAATACCCCATGCAGGGTCTCGATCTGAAAGACTGCTGGCGGTCTTGTTCATCAAAGGTGAGTGATGGATTCAATGGCAGGCATCGTTATTGCTGTGGGTGCAGCATTGGAGTTGGGCCATTACTCAAGCAAACAGCGGCAAACGTGCTTCTCAATTTCGACACAATACGTCTTCTACTAAATGAGATGCCACTTGGGCCAGCCATTTTTGTATCTCGACCCTACCAACACGTTCATGGGGACAGGTGCCTAACTGCGACATGAGAGGGTCCCCCTCAAACATTTATCTGTAGTGTGAAGGTAGCTGAAGCTAAAGAGAGCCTTGTATATATGCCGGCAAATGCAGCTGTGCACATAGACATCGTGAATCGTGATACCCGACGCTAATCGACTGAGTAATCTTCAATTAACCTTGGGCATGTCTCAGTCTTACTCTGCAGAGTCATCAAAGCCTGTCCTAAATCCCACATTCCCAAAGACATAAATCAACGACATTCCCATCCCTTGAACGTGCAGGGAGTTACTATATTGTGTTGGCTGGTCACAATATCCAAGCCAAAGTTGCCATCATGAGAGCCCAGAACCAACAGCTCGCGTACCCATTCCTACCCCGGCATTGATCCAGATACCCATGCGAGGGAACGATCCGACTGACCATTCGGCAACCAACATCTTTGCATTAGCTTCGCATAATTAAACAAGGATGGTTCGGATAGAGGTCAGGGGGAACGAACAATCAACAAATCTATCTCTCATGGCCACTTCGTCGATAGCTATAAGTATCGAGCGGCGACTCTTGTTTTTCTGAAGAACCATCTCACCACCAGTCACTCATTAACCACCGCTCTACTCAGCAGACAATTCTCACCGCATTATTTCATTACCAACGATTCCTCCATTCAAAATGAAGTTCCTCGCTGTCTCAGCCTTCATCGTGGCCGCTGCTGCTGCTCCCATCCAGGTATGTGTATGTCCTATCCTCGCTAAAGGACTCAGCTAGGTTTCCCTTTCACATGACTAACCCGTCCCTAGAACGCGGTCAACCTGTCCAACATTGGCGCATCCGTCACTGGTACCATCGACGTTGATACCCTTCCCTTCGTTGGTGATCTCCCCGTCAACAACCTGCCCACCAACAACCTCCCTGTCGTTGGCGGCCTGCCCGTTGTTGGAGATGCCTTGAAGAATACCAAGATTGCTACTCGCACCACTGGTCTCCCGTCTGTTGACCTGGACATCAACGCCCCCGTTGTCGGCTCCGTTGAGGTTGACACCAAGAAGATTGCCGACCAGGTTTTGGGACACGGCATCGTTGGCCGCCCCGTTGGCCCCGTTCAGACTCCCCCTAATGTCGTTATCGACGACCCCAAGGGCGGCTTCCCTATTCCTGGTCTGCCCAAGCTTCCTACCATCGGCCTCCCCAGCTTGCCTATTCCTACTGGCTTGCCGGTTCCCACCGGTCTCCCCATGCTCCCCAGCATCGATCTCCCCACCTTGCCTCTCCCCACCGGCGTGCCAGTTCCTACCGTTCGCCCTAAGCTCCCCCCTGGAGTCTCCGTTCTGCCCATCGGTACTGGCCTCCCCAAGCTCCCCACCGTAGGCATCCCTACTTTGCCTCTCCCAACCGCCCTTCCCGTCCCTACCCTTGGTCCTAAGCTCCCTCCCGGAATCACCGTTCTTCCCATCGGCACCGGTCTTCCCAAGTACACCATTATCGACCTTGACGTCGTCGCCCTTCCTCTTCCCACCGGCGTTGTCCCCAGCCTTCCCAAGGTTCTTCCTCGTGACGGCCCCCTTGGGCTCAACGTTGGCTCTGCCGGCCCCGTCGCCTTGAACGCCCCTCTTGTTTCCGTCGGAAACAACGGCGAGTTGGTCCACGTCAAGCTCGATGGCGAGAAGGTCGACCCTTTCCTGGTCGACCCCATTGAGCTTGAGAACGCTGAGATCGCCATCTAAGCGGCCTGGCGCCTACGAGAATTCTTGTTTTATGCGGGCTTCATTTTTTTTTCTCACTTTGAGCGAGCCAACGATGATTCTGGAGGAGGGTTGTTTTTCGATTCTGAATGAGGTCCATACTGAGAGACGGAGCTGAGTGTTTTTGGAGGAGGATAGATCTATATACGTAATGCAGTTGCTTTTAATACATGATGTGGTGCACGCCAAATAATTTTTGTCTGAGATCATTTCTGAGTGAATTGTGCCTATGCAAAGGAAGGGAAGGATCGAAGACAGATAAAGCCTATTCCACTCTAGAGTCTACCAGATCATGCCTAGGTGAATATCATTATATTGTTGATAAAATGAAGGGTTCTAGTATGCCAATGACTAAACGTAGCAAATCACAGGTAGAGATTCTATAAGATAGAATGCAACGTAATTAATTGCATATAGAGAAATGCATTTGTCTCTGGTCTACATACTTGCAAGCACGGTGGGCAGCTGGTCCATATCCTCCAAGAACACATCAAACTCTGCTCTTAGTTTATCTACATCCTCATCAATATCGTCGGTCCATCTATGGATGTAAATCGTCTTCATCCCACATTTTTGAGCCCCTCGCAAATCGTATGCATGCGCCGCAACCAAGACCACTTCCTCTGGCTTCAGTTTGACAAGCCGCAGTGCCTTTTTGTATGCATCTGGATTGGGTTTGTAACAGCCCAGTAACTGACTGGAAAACAGCATGTTGAAGCTCAAGCCAGAAGAGCGAGTCAGGTCGAGCTGCAAACGAGTCGTGCCGTTGGCGTGAACGAAAACCTCGAGACCGAGATCTTCCCGCACGCTGCGAATTGCTTTTGGTACTTCTGGCCAGGCGAGCTGAGAGTGCCACGCCTCAATCAATCGCTTTTTTGCATCGGCATCAAAATGGTATTTGTAATCTGGAGACTGATCGAGTAGGCGCTCGAGGGTGCGGGCAAGTGTAATGTCAATGTCCTCGGGCTCAAGATTCTGACGGAAGCGCCCGTCATTTTCGATAAAATACTGTCTGCGCCATTCAAGAGCCAGCTTGGAAGCTTCGGTGTTGAGGATTGCAGATGGCAAAGATTGGACCACGCTGGTGTGCCAGTCGAGACATGTGCCCATGAAGTCAAAGAAGACTGCTTTAATCTTGGTTTGTTGGAGGGACATGGTAGATATTAAGTGTTTGATGGACTATAAGATGGTTGTTGTTCAAAGCAGCGAGATATTTTCTGAAAAGCGTCAAGCATACTATTGACTTTATAATGATGCATCCAGGCTTCTCACAATCAGTTGTTTAACAAGTTGACGTCGCGGATCTACGCCCACCTGATTATGTAAATCCATGACAAGGATCCAAAAGGGCGCTGTCAAGACTACGCCCTTTAGCCAGGAACCTGCCGAAGGATCATGTACAGATGCAAAGGCGAGAAATAACTCCACTTGAACGTTGAATTCATGAGCAAGGTCAAGATTCTCAGGGAACTCTTTGGCGCGCCTTTGCAGAGCCTTGATATTAATTCCAGGCTGCAAAACCTTGCCTTGGTGTTAACGCAGCGCTTCAAACGGTATGTGCTGCTCCGTTGGCTACCTCTTCGTTTACAATTGCCTGGGCAACAAATGGATGGCACTGAGACATTTACACTTGTTGTACATGCTAAACCTGCCAATGAGACGAAGCAAGCAAAATATTGCAATCGTGATCTTTCTCCGAGAACCCAAGTATAGGTTAGCTAGGTGGACGAGCTGTCTATCTTATGCATGTGATGTTTATAGTGGTGCTGCGGTTGGTTGAACATCGAACACAAATGTTGTGCAGTAAATTTGGGTCCTTGTTCTCTTCTATGTGTGGGGGAGGGGCTCAATATGAGTAAACTATGAGTAGCCCAAGTATTACATGCAATCGCTTTGGAGGAGCAAAGACACATCTGCGGCTCTCAGCTCATACAAACGTGCAAGACAGGACAATGTGACAAGGCAGCGGGCGCAAATAGACAGTAGGCGTGCAGACGGTAAATTCAAAGACCGACGGACAAACTTCACTGCTGGAAAATATACGTGACAAACATCAACATCAACCTCCGCTTTGCTGACATCCAATGCATTGCCTACCTACATCGAGCTAGCAATAACCACGGCGACGACCTACCTCGGGACACAGTTGACGGCACCAAGAGGCCGAGACATTAGCGGCCGCCTAGACCTTGACGGGCTCGCTCACATCTCTCCGAGATCGATGGCCGGCCAAGACTTGGGCATCTTTCTCGTCTCATCTGCCCACTTATCTCGGAACAGAGACCGAGCGCCGCCGGCAATTGCAAGCGCGTCCAGGTTATCAATCATCCAAGTATCAATGTTTCGCGGATAGGTAGCGTCAGAGAAGGCTGGGGAATGATTCACATGCAATCATTGGCAGCATCTGGAATGCTATGAGCGCCGGGCTTGGATTGTCCAATGCGGTCTCTTCTGTCTCAATCACATATCGTTCAGTCTTATCTGTGGGGTATTCACGTTTTCAAGCGAAACGAGAGTCAAGACGAGGTCGAACGATTTGCATTGGAGCAAGGGAGCTGACGCAAGGAGACACGATATCACAACTGGTGTGGGGGGAACAAGGGAGAAACGGCGACAAATCTGCCAAAACAGGAAACGATCTAGTCCGTGCGTTTAAACAGGAAGCTCACAACCGTTTTGCCGTATTGTACCTTTGTAAATGCTACCATTGGTGAGATTTTAGCTCATAAGGCGCGATCCAAAGTGCCAGGGGGGATGTTCACCGCGATACTACCGAGTGTGGCTGTTTGTTTATCTAATTACATGAAAGACAAAGGAGAGCCACCAAATTGCTCAAATATCCCCTTTTCGCCCGCTGTGCTTGACGATGTTGACCTCTTCCTTCCTTCATCCTCGTTGCTCCCCCGCTGAACAGCCGTAACGCAATGCTTCTTCGTCTTTTTGCTCTGTCGACCGTCGCCTCGGCCTTTGTGGTCGTGGACCGGGTCGCTACTCTTCCAGGAGGCTGGAAGGAGGTTCGTGCTGGTGCACCCGATGATCACGTCCTCTTAAACATTGCCCTTCGCCAGCAGAGCTCCGACGTCCTCGAGCAACGCGTGATTGACATTTCCACTCCCGGCAACCCCTCCTACGGCAAACATCTTGGGCGCGATGAAGTCCGCAGCTTGACCGCACCAAGCCCCGAGGCGGTTTCCCAGGTCACTGCTTGGCTCAAGGATAACGGAGTCTCATCCGTTAAAGTGGACAATGACTGGATCAAGTTTGATACCACTGTCAAGAACGCCAATGCGTTGCTCAATACTCGCTTCGCATGGTATAATCACCAAGACGAGCACAATGCCGCATCCACAAAGCTGCGCACCCTGTCATACAGCTTGCCAGACGAGTTAGTGCAGCACATCGACATGGTGCAACCTACGACTCGCTTCGGCAGAATTGGTAGTGATACCTCGGGCGTGTTTACTTCTGTCAAATACGCAGACGAGGCCGAGATGATCGCAGACAGTACAACCGCCCGCGTGCCTGTTACGCCTGATCTCCTAAAGTCCCTTTATGGGATCAATTACACGGCCAAGGCCTCTGGCAATCTCGTAGCTGTGGCTTCGTTCCTGGAGGAATATGCGCGCTATAGCGATTTGGATCTGTTCAAGAAGAAGTATGTGCCGCAGGCCGGGGGGCAGTCTTTTGATGTTGAGCTCATCAATGATGGCAAGAATGATCAAAACAGCAGTGAAGACAGCGGTAAGTTTTTTTCTTTCTTTCCAAAACTCCAATGCCAATCTTTTGTATACCCCAATGCTAATTTATCTCATGACATCAGGCGAGGCCAACCTTGATGTCCAGACTGTTCTCGGTATCTCACATCCCATCCCGCTTCTCCAGTACAGCACGGGAGGCTACGGACCCGCAGCTCCTGGAGCGGACCCTACGGGTAACGAGCCTTATCTGGAGTTCTTGCAGCACCTGGCCGCAGTCGACGATGACAAGCTCCCCTCCGTCCTCTCCGTTTCATACGGAGAAGGTGAGGATAGTGTGCCTCGAGACTTTGCATACAAGATCTGCAACCAGTTCTTGCAACTCGGCGCGCGAGGTGTGTCAGTCATTTTTGCGTCTGGCGATGGTGGCCCCGGTGGTTCATGCAAGCGCCTCGCTGATAACTCGACTTACCTGGGCGGCATCTTCCCCGGCAGCTGTCCTTGGGTAACCGCCGTTGGTGCCACCAACGGGACATACCCCGAGACTGTAGCTACTTTCTCCGGTGGTGGCTTCAGCACAGTCTATGAGGCCCCCATCTGGCAGAAGAGCGCCGTGTCCGGATTCTTGAACACCCTTGGCAACAAGTATGCCGGCTACTTCAACCGAAATGGCCGCGCCATCCCCGACGTATCAGCCCAGGGTGTCGACTTTGCCATCTTTGACAAGGGCAACTTGTCCTTGATCGGCGGTACCAGTGCCTCTGTGCCCGCCTTTTCCGGCGTCGTCGCCCTGCTTAATGCCGCCCGAAAGGAAGTAGGTCTGCCTCACCTGGGCTTCCTCAACCCCTGGTTGTACTGCAATAGCCATGCCTTTACGGATATTACCCATGGCGCTTCCAGGGGTTGCCTGAAGAACCCCGTGTTTGCTCCTGACGGAGTGAGCTGGCCGGCTGTCAGTGGCTGGGATCCTGCTACTGGCCTTGGTACTCCGAAGTTTGCGGAGTTGCTAAAGGCTGCGGCTCCCGGTGTGGAGAATAAGTGATCTTACATGACTTGTTATAATATATCGTGCTGTTCCGTACGATTTCCAAGAGATAAACGAAGATGATGGATTTATGTTGGCTAAAGGATAGATAGAAGTAAACCTTTAATAAACATCCCCATTAGAAGTCATAAACATCCTCTTCATCGCCTTGACAAGAATTGAGGAAGTAGACAGGAACTTACTCGATAATGGTGATATGTAATACCTCTACCAGAAATGACTTCTTTAGACCTATCATGTCTACTTGGACACACGAGGTTGCATAGGCACAGCTAATTGGACCACTTTCCAAGGGAGGATGCCTCAGCTGATTAATTCATGTTAGTCAAGGAATGATGAATTGGAGTAAACTTGAGCAATATATTTGCAAGGTAGTCATAATTTAGTTTCCAAATCTAGATCAGGTGGAATACACCGTAGCTATCTAATTTTTACGGCATCTCAACACCAACACAAGCACCATCTCAAATTTTACCAGGTCCTCTCGGTATTTCCAGAGTCTGTGATGTCCTCATCCTTGTAGTCCGCCAAACTCCTGGTCAGCGGCGTGAGCGAATCGCACTGAGCATTCCTCTTCATCTGCGGTCCATTGCCATCCTTGTCCACGCTCGGGTGGAAGTTGCATCCATCGGGGCCCATCCAGTTGGCACCAGCGCAGTAGGGATCCTGGCCACAGGCCTGGGCGCATTCAGCCAAGCTCTTGACTGTCGTGACCTTCTTGATGGTCTCCTTGGAGCTGTGCCAGCAGTGCTTGCAGCTCAGGCGCAGCTGATCGCCGCCCGCGACGATGAGAGAGCCGTGGTCTGCGTCGCAACGCGCCGAGTCGGCGGGCAGAGGCTCGTTCTTGTCCTTGCCGTCCTTGCTGTCGCAGCCGGCCTTCTTGCAGGACGAGCAGGCACCGGCGCAGCCGAGGGAATGGGCGCTGAGGAAGGCGTCGGCGGAAATGGATGCTTGCTCGGCGCTGGTACCGTAGAAGCAGTTCTTGGTGCGTGGCTCGTAGTCGACGCTGCGGCACTCGGGCATGACGGCGCAGGCTGTCATGCATGCCTCGTAATTATCGCGTCTGTCGATTTTGAGGTACGTGGTGCCGTGACGCTTGCTGCAAGACATCAGGAAGTTCTGTACAAGTCACGGTCAGTTTCAACAATGTTGCACCACTCGGGATCGAATATGGGAACTGACCTCTCCAGAGAGGCCAACGTAGAGCTGTCCATGTGCCTGAGGGCATTCGGTAGAGCACAGCTTCGACTTTGTCAACTCCGCCTTCTTCGTAGGAGGGTGCGTCACGAAGGCGTGGTGAACTCTGTCGGCACTAGTGGTGGAAAACCCGGCGTTTCCATACATTCGGCAATTATCCTTGGGAGCCTTGCTGTCATATGCGATACTGGTTTTCTCGTTGTCAGCAATGATAATAGCATCAAAGGATAAGCTGAGAGTTTATTTCCTACCTCTTGCATTGTTTGTTAGCAACGCACTGGTCGAGGCAGTTCTTGTAGCTCGATGCACTCCCTTGGTCGACAACAGTTGCAGCATTGGTATCAGCGCAGCACTGCAAGTAGAACCAAGTGCCGTCGGAACCCTCAAAGATCTTTCCATCATCTAATAGTCATAGCATGTTAGCAGACACGTTCATTCTAGTTCAATGATGATGTTCCCTGTATGGCAGGACCAAGAGACGTACTAGCTGGGCAAGTTACGCTGGTAGTAACCTCCGGATTCTCGTTGATCTTCGTCTGCCGAACGTCGGGACATGCGACGGGATACCAAGCGTCTCCAGCCTCCCAGGCTGTGAGTTCAGACGGGCTTTTCTTGAAGTTGCAAACGCTTGTGGCGCGAGTGAAGTCGCAGCTGTAGCACTCTGGGTCTTTGGCGCAGCGATCAGCACACTCTTTCAGCGAGGGGCAAGGCTCCTGCCTCCAATGGGTAAGCCTGTGTCCATTGTTGCAATTCAGCTCGTATGTGATGCCATTCCTACGTTCTGGCGTTAGCAACCTATATCGTAAACATCAAGCGACTTTCTCCTTACGTCGTGTATCTCTTCTTCTCGTCTCCCGGACAAGTGTATTGAGAAGGATCGCTGCCGCTTCCACCGCTCCCACCACTACCACCACCACCTGGAATGGGCTTCTGGGAGTCGTCGACTGGCTTTGTGGTGTCGACTGGAGGGACTGGGTTTGGAGTGACGATTGGGGGCACTGGCTTTGGTGCATCTCCAAGCAAGAACCAGGTTGCGAGCTTCGCATTGGCGAAAGTATTGCCAGCCTTCTTCAAGCCGCATTTCTTGCCGTTGTCCAGGAGTGTACTATGAACGCACTGAGGGTTGGCCGCGCACCTCTCGGCACACTCTTGGAAGCCAGTCGTCGGTTGCTCAGGCTCAAGTGGCATGCCTACAATGCCTTCACCACACTTCAACTGGTATTGTTTGGTGCCCCTAGAATCACAGATGTCAGCTAGATTCCAAATCAATAGTCGACCAAAATGGGGACATACGCAACGATGGTCTGCCCATTGTCGTCGGGGCAGACATATTGACGAGCGGCAACGAGGCCGGTCCATTCGGTCACGACCAATATGGACGCGACTGACAGAAGTGCACCTTTCATGCTGGCGGTTGCAAGATAGTCGAGGCTTGCTTGGAAGGAGTCTGCTGTAGGATATGATGAGGAGAAGGTTGGGACAGAGAGCAAGTTGAGAACCCCCCGACTTTAAAAGCAAAGTCTTGGGTCATGGACTGATCCCATGTAGACTGGTCGAGAGGTCGTCGGAAAAGAGTCGGCCACGGCATTTGCTTCCAACGGGCCATTGTGATAGAGGGCGTCGCATCTGATGCGGGGACGGAAAGGCCAGCAGGATATGACGTTACCCTTCACACCATGACATTCGTCCTGTGCACGAGAATTAGATCATAGGTAGCAGGGGACGGGATAAGTTCTCTCGTC